>OX459201.1:18172292-19422292 GCA_949775195.1 Diarsia dahlii
TTTTGTATTGTTAGCTGTAAGCCCCCCAAATAAAATAAAAAATAAAAAATAAAATAAATAAATAAATAAATAAAACTTGTTGGTAATGGAGTCAAGCTGTCGACGGTTCTGTCCGTTCAATTTGGTTTTCTACACACAAACCTTAGAAGACTTTTATTCCCAAGGTTTTATGTAAAAGTTATTTGAAAAATATCAGTATGTATGACTGGCCGAGCTACCATCTCCTGTACGTGCAAATGTTGAGGGTTGTGAACTCAATTCCCAGTTAAGGCAAAGTCTCAATGGGTTTATACTCAGGAAGTTTTAATAGAAGTAAGTAAGTAGCCTAGATCCGTATCCCATTGATGATTATTATAGACATGGCCTGATGGACAAGGGATCAAACATCTTTTTTTACCTACTTACACTACGTGATTTACAATGTATTGCAATTAGACCAATGAGCCAGTCATAAATTAGTAGTGCGTTAATATTTAGGCGTACGTAAAGGTGTGGTCTAGTCTAAGTGATATAGACCAGCTGGCACAATGCTAGTGGGCTATGCAATATGTATATTACACATAATATTATAATACCCTTTTCCTTTGGGTCATACAACGGGCATAGTATTATATTGTGGTTTGTTAATACACACACTTACTTTCTATGTTACTTGACGCCCCATGTTGCCCATATAACTTTTCTTGTTTCTTAGTTTGCAAGAAACTTACAAGATCGTAACGAAAAACATTTCTAACGTGTCTCAAGTGGACTTGAGTCCTGAAGTTCTAACCGAGCGGTCGTCAGGGGCTTATTAAAGGTGGTTCGAGATCATATCAGTATTTTCTTCTTCTAAGGTTACAATTTTACTATGTAATTTTCTTTAAGAAACACAGCTACATACAAAATAGCAGATAGTAGTTTCGTCCGTGCCGCAGAAAGCACGTTCAGCCGTTTGTACCGTTCTTTGTAGTTCTTTGACAGTCGTTACAGGTAGTCTGCGGCCTGAAAGTCTGACAACCAGTATTACAAAGGGGTATCGCATTACCCAGTACTAACTTGAGTTGTGGAGGTTATTTGAATAACCAGGTGATTTATGTAAACAACAGGCATTCAGCTGCAGCCGGTTGAACGGAAGCTGACCCCAACATAATTGGTAAAAGGGTAGGCAGATGATGATAGGTAGGCAGGAATTAAAAAAAAAATTAACTGCCTTCGTGGTCGAGTGGTTTAGGCGTTTGCCTTGTGACTCGGTGGTCGTGGGTTCGATTCCCACGGGAAGCATACTTTGTGAAGTTGTTTCCAGTTTGGTTAGGACATTGCAGGCTTGAATCACCTGATTGTCTGATAAAAAGATGGTTCCGTGCTTCGGAAGGCACGTATAAGCCGGTGGTCCCGGCCGCTGAATGGCGGTCGTCAAACCATGTCAGAGGCCCTTTTTTTTTTTTTTTTTTTTTGGTGGCTGGAAAATCATCGAGACCACGTTGCCTGTATTTTTTCTTATAACGTCCAAAAACGGTATATATAAATGTAATTCGATTGAACAGCATCGTAACAAAAAACGAAACCGTATTTCTTTAAAAACATTTATTTAATCGAAATGGACTCTGAAAGTTTCCACAATTTCCCAAGCTGTCGTCATCCGTCGTTTCAATTTCGGGACTCCGCATTATTTCGCCGGCTTGCGAACCTGCATGTACTGCGAAATCGAAACGCCAGCAGAATGCGAATTCGTTCGCAGTTAGAATGACATGAATGGAAGTGAGCGAGCGATGTGGAGGGCCCTCGCGACCCCCACAGCCCTTTAGAACGGCTCTTGTCCGTTGTTCAGATGCTTGACCTCTCTCGCAAATTAAGAATGCTCTGCGCTGTTAATGAGATCATAGTTTGGCTGTTTATTAATTATTAGGCTAGTTTGTTTGTGTTTAATTGTGTAGGAAGAGATGGTTGTATAGCTTTTGATAAAGAAATTTGCATTTTGGAAATTACAACGGGAACGTACTAGCACTACAAAAATTATCCTGTCTAAAGCTAGGTCATGGTCTACCACAGGTCGGGGCTGCGGATTGTTCACAAGATACCGCGGCCTCGACATAAAGGACCAAGAAGGAACAAGGCTGGTTAAAGTCAGTAGAAGTCTGACATTCGCTCTGCCCACTTCGTCGAGCTTCATTGTCTCGGCGCTTTTCTTGTGGTCGCCACTGTTGATTCTGGCTAACAGGAGTTAAAGTGGTTTGGGAATAGTGTGGCGGGCTTGTCCCAAAAAAAAAAAAATTCGCTCTGCCCAAGAGCGGGACTTATTTGACGATACTCCAACGACACAAAAAAGAAATGGTCTACCACAGGTCTACTATCATGTGCTTTCAGCTATAAAGACATGAAAAGTTACTGATAGGCAGACAAAGTTACTTTCGAATAAATTGCTTTATTGGTATGGATTAACGACTTGAATTTTAAGGACGATGTTACAAATTGTTTCATTTTTCATGAGTCGCAGACAGAATAAATTGTTACGCTAACTTCTCCGTAACTCGTATTCATGTAATATGTAATGTACTTACCAAAAATATTTGCCAAGACGAAGTCAAAAGAATCCTATATCTCGCTGTCAGCAAAGTTACCAAGTAATATCTGTCGTGCTCGTTTTTCTGCGAAACGCCCGCAAAACTTGCAGGATACCCGAAACTTTCGGAGGTAACGAAAGCCGAAACTTCACTCTTGATAAACAATTCATGTATTCGCAATTTGCGCACAAATGAAACCCGGCTGTTGATGCTATTAAGTTAGTTATGTCGGGGCGAGAAATAATTGAGTTATGGTGGCTCGCGGCACCTAACAGCCCATTCCTACCCTCGCTCCAAAATCGAAGACGATTATTAAAAGCGTTTTAATAGCGGACCGTTTTTATAGCCAGCCCCGGGCTCTGTAAATAAGAGACGAAATTGCTTTCGGTAAACTCTCGCTTTCTCTAACGCACTGCGGACGGGCGGAGTGTTAAAACCAACGTTTCCCGTTTGCTATTTTTAGGAAGGATTCCATTAAAATGTCCTTGTTCGCGGTTTGACAAATAACAACACGCTGTTTTGTTATTTGGAGTTAATTAAACTTTTTGGACAGACAAAGCGGGATCAAGGGTCGCGAGTACTTGTGTGGGCTGCAAAAGAACGAAGCTAAACTAGGTACATGATTATGTAGATACGATAGGAGCTCGTGGCTAAATAATGACTGCCACTGTGACGATTTTCAGGTTAAGCCGTGCGTGCCTAGGTTGGTCCATGGATGGGTAACCACCTATTACTACCTACCTACCTTACCTACCTTTTTGTCTTCTGTTACAGGTATTTCCATACTTAAAAGAAGGCCTCTACAATGTATCTGTTAAAACCTGTTGATTATGAAATAAATTTATTTATTATTATTGTCCTTTATTCATTTTCTTACATATAGATTGCATTTTTAAATATTTCATACAAAATTTATAAAAAAACATTTAAAAATGTAAAAAATAGTGGTCCACCGACAGCGGGGTCCAAGCTACCGGTAGTTAGGGCTCCAGAGACAGGAACCTCCTCACAATGCAGGCCGTATCGAGGAGTACTGCCTTCTGAATAAGGCCCTTGATCCAACCACCAAGTGAGAGTTTGGACAGGTGGTCGTCCAGACTCTTCGCTATAAGACCATTGGCCGTTACGACTATCAGCACAATGATAGCCGAGCTATTATTATTATTATTACATAGCGAGTTTCCTCCGTGCCTCGGAAATCACGTTAAGCGGTTGGTCCCGGCTATCATATATAGATCTTTGACGTTACAGGTCAGGTCAGTGGCCCGAAATTCCCAGTAGTTCCATTGCGTAGTTCCATTATGGGACTACTCTGATTACACAGAGGGCTAAGAAGGAACATGGGTAGGTTTTCGTCAGTAGAAGTCTGACACTCCCTTTTGCCCTGCTCAGAGCGGGAGAGGTCATTTCATGATTAACACCCAACCCATAAAAAAACCGTCTCTTCTGGTAAAAAATAAGTATTCAGCTGCATCCGGTTAGATTCGAAGCGACCCAATCTTAGTTGAGAAAAGGCTAGTCAGATGATGATGTAGATGCCAATATTTACCATTGACAAAACACTTAACTAGTCAAAAAAACACTTAACTACTGACTAGTTTCAGCCAAAGATATGCATCTCTAAAATTACAGCAACAATCAATATCCCAAACAAAGAACATTATCATCGTCTGCCCCCTCCCCCCTCCATCACGAACCATTAAATAAATGGCTTGTCCGTACAAACAGAGCAAGCATGAAAAGGGACTTAGATCTAACAACAAAGCCCCCTATTGTTGGGTCCGGAAACAAAGAAT
This sequence comes from Diarsia dahlii, assembly GCA_949775195.1. Lineage (NCBI taxonomy): Eukaryota > Metazoa > Arthropoda > Insecta > Lepidoptera > Noctuidae > Diarsia > Diarsia dahlii. The sequence goes on from OX459201.1 coordinate 18,176,632, forward strand.
TTCTCAATACAAATCGAGCACTATTTGCTTCCCATAATTCAGTCTTTGTCGAGAACAAGTGATGGTCGATGTCGGATGTCGGGTCGTGAGCGGTGAGACCAACTGAGATGAAATTGTGTCTTTCTGTGTGCTTGTACTTGAGATTGTACCTAATGTTTGTGTAGATCGATAGGTACTCGAGACAGGACTTGAGTTTTTGTTTTGTACTGAAAGTAAATAGATTTTATAGATTTTTTATTCGTTCCCTTTAAAAAATAGAGATGAAACAGCTGTTTACTTTCAACATTAATATCTCTGTTGAATTATAAAGCTAAATACTTCGTTAAAAAAATCAAATTAATCTCAGTAGGTATATAAAGCGGAAAAAATCGAATATAAGTGAGTGTTTGTAACATTAGTTACATAAACTCAAGCATTTTTTCCATGGGGGTAGGAAGAAACCACAGAACGCCACCTGCTGTTATCCTTACACACTCATTTTGCCTCATCCACATTCATACAACTGTGGTCATACAGATACACGCACGCCGTGTCACAACCCACAACGTGGGGAGAGGTGTTCCTAAGAGTAAAATAAAACCCGACTACGACAAAAAAAACGACGCTGAAAAAGTATGAAACAAGATTTTCAGGATAGAACAAAAAGAAAAGCCGTAGTCACACGGTATTAAAGTGTTTAGGTTGGTACCTATAACGTGTGACTACGGCTTTTCTTTTTGTTCTATCCTGAAAATCTTGTTTCATACTTTTTCAGCGTCGTTTTTTTTGTCGTAGTCGGGTTTTAGTTTTTTACTTTTTTTTATTTAAACAATTTTGGTGTTAATTTTTTTTTTACTCTTGACTTTTTGTCCGCTAGAGGGCGTGATTTTGAATTTTGAGCAATATTTTGGAAATGTACAAGTGAGGCCCTTTCAAATGATACCAAACACGGCGTATTTATCTCCAGTTTTATTTTTTAAGCCTTTCTTTTTGTCCGCTAGAGGGCGCCAAATCGCTTTTTGTGATACGTCACGTAGCCTATGTTCAGCGGAAAATTAAGACGGTTCTAACGATACCTCATATGTCGAGTTCCGATAAGTAGATTAGAAGCTATGAGGGAACAGATGAAGATACACACATACATACATACAAACATACATACATACATACATACATAGCCAGTCAAAATCATAACCCTCCTTTGGCTTTGCCGTAGTCGGGTAATTAGTCTTTAGTCTCATATAGGAGTCAGTGAGCATAAATATTTACACACAGATAGTTTGAACAACTACGTATTATTCCACGAAATTATGTCTTATATAATATATCTACTACGTGTAATTATCCCAAATATACCTCAATCACCATCAACATCGAAACCACAAAACAATACACAACGAAATGATCCCACAATCCAGTGCACAAACAATTGACAGCCCTCAAACCCTGCACAGAGGGCTGCAAGGGCACAACAGAGGCACAAGGGCCCTCAGTCAGCATGCGTTGTGAACGAGTGAGTATCGACCGCGCTGCGCTGTGGGTATTAATATCCTAGGTAATGCAAGGACGTTGCATCGTTACGAATGTGTGCAATAAAGAAACAGGAGTGTGGAAAATTGTGGTTGTTTTTCTTTGGGTGCGTTTGAGAAAAGATATTGCAAGAAGAAATAATTATCATGAATGATGACTGTCTCGTTAGTCTAGTGGACGCAAGCGACTGCTGTGCACCAGACCAGGTTCGATTTCCAGGTCGGAAAAATTATTGTGTTATTGGGTTTTTCCATCAGGAATTTCTCAGTAGCAGCCATGGAGCCTAGATTTGTGCCCGGTTGATGGCAATATGCTCGTCCTCTTTACTTGGGTCTTAAAAATAACTGGTAAAATGCCTAATCCTTTTTTTTTTTGGTTTGTGGAAAATCATCAAATGGGAGGGGGAGTGTCAGACTTCTACTAACTAAAAACCGAACCCATGTTCCTTCTTTGCCCTTGTGCCGAGGCCACGTCATCTAGTACTAAAATCCGCGGCACCGACGGGGCGTCGGCCCTTGCGGGCCCTTGCTGACAACTCTTTGAGGCGCGCGTGGAACACGAACGCGCCGCCGACACGGTCTGTTGCCGTCATGACGACGGCCGGACGGCGAGCTAGACCTATGCCTAACCCTTCGGTTACACATAATTGTATGGAGCTGGAATACGATGTTTTTTTTCTCTTGTCCCGTTTATCGGTAAGTTTTTTTGTGTAAGAGTTTTGCACTGTAAATCAATTACATTATCATATTTATATTATCATCATTATTACTTTAGATACAAAAGCGATTATGTTTTTGACCTTTCAGCCATTGATGTTTTAATGATAACTATTAATGGATTGATAGTTTTATTTATATTTGTATAACAACAGATGGTTTATGTATTTTCTAGCTAAATAAAGGCCGTTGCAGGTTCATTTGCGGTTAACTCTTGGTTATGTTTTATTTTGCTCAAGGTCAGGCTAGGTTTTATAGTAGCATGCACCTACAGAATACTGAAGTTACTACCAATTAAACGTACATTTTAAAATACTCCTTCGCTACGTCCAGTCGTCCACATTCATACATTTGGTCATCACGCACGCTGCTTGCGACCTTTTTACCCGACTGCGGCGAAGCCCAAAAGGAGGGTTATGTGTTTGACGTGTATGTATGTAGGTATGTATGTAAGTATGTATGTATGTCTGTTTCTTTGTTACCTCATAACTCCTAAACGGAAGAAGAGATTTGAATGAAACATACGTCGTTAGATTCGTCTTGATGGCGCGAGTGTTATAGGATACATTAAAATAATAAAAAACAAGGAAAAATTGCGAATTTTGGGGGCAAAATCACAGAGTTAAAAAAAAAAAATTCCTATACCATCGAGTAGGGTATCAAAATGAAGGGTTTTAAAAGGAGATTACAAAAATATATTACACTTAAATATTTAAAATAAATTCAAAGTGACAAATCCTATAAACAAGCACAAAAGTTAAATCATCTGCGAAGAATTTTACACGACCAACGAAAGAACAAACACAAAAGAACTAAAAAGTTGGAAATAAAAAAAAGTAGTTAAAAAACTAAAAAACCCGACTGAAAAAACTGAAAAGCAAAAAACAAACTTGAAAGCAGGCGGGGTTCATTTGAATATTAAATTATGAAATGAAATGAAAAAATAGAATGGACCCCGCCTGCTTTCAAGTTTTGTTTGATTTAAAATGTGCTTGTTTTTTGCTTTTCAGTTTTTTCAGTCGGGTTTTTTAGTTTTTTAACTACTTTTTTTTTGAAGAAAGTCGTCATTAGGGTCAAAGTATGTCCTTTTGGGGCGTCCCCAGCTGGCGTCTCCACTCATATCTTTAGCTTTTATTCGCTTTTATTCATCTTGTTAAAATTACTAATCTATATCATGTCTTTCTTCAATCTATCATTTAAAGTAAAACATACCAGGTGCATATTACGCAAGAATCTAATTTCCGACTACACCAATCGGAAATATTCGTAATTTATTAACCAGATAGATAATTTAAACAGCTCAATAACCTACACAATATTTACAAATTAACAAAAAACACTAATCACTTTTTGCTAAAACAAAATCCAATTGAAAACTTTCATCACTAAACTGGCAGCGTAATCTCGTTGATAAACTCCACCGGATCGGATCGGACAAAAAGCCCCGATGAACATAGGGGACCTTTTAAAATAATTACGTGCATATGGGGCTCCAGTTTCAACAAATTCATTAGTTCCACTGGCCCCATACGTAGTTTCATGTTACTAGTATGTTACTAGTATATTACTGCTTCGATAATTTGGCGGTTATGTCAACTGAGTTAGGTGTTTTTATAGAACTATTGTTTTGCGAATTCAATGCATATTACTTATCAGTCTGTCATAACTTTAGAATTGCGGTTGTTGTGTTACTATGGTAAATTTCTCAGTTCAGTGTGCCTCGTGGCAAGGCCGCCACATTATTCTAAAACCACTGTAACTCCTAAAACCTCTTCTAAAGGCCTCTTGGGAAATGCTTTTCTAGCCGCTTCTATTGAACTCTTTCACGATCTACTTTCCTCCAGGTAGCACCTGCGATGAGTTTAGTTCGTGTTCCCACCTTCTTTGTGTTTCGGATTATTCTATCTTGTTATCTATTAATAGTTATATTATTGATCATTCAAAGCACGTTCAAAGTCAGTGAAAATCGATGCCGGTAAAGTCTATAGGTTTCCGAGAATATTAAAGAAACATGAGCACACCTATGACTTTATATGTTGTTTGGTCTAGACTACTCTAGACTATCAAAGGATTCCTCCTATGATTATAGTTCATACTTATGTATCTATCTAGGTATTTGTAAAGAATTCTTGACACTAGAGATTCAAACGTAATGTCTAGAATGAGTCTATGCCTACTATCAATCACCTTGGGTGAATACTTGTCAGGCACTTAAAAGTATTTTTTTGAGAATATGAAGGATAAAAGAAGAAGTTTTTTTTCGTATGTTTGACAAATAAAAGTATCTATAACTTTTGTTGGTGATTAGTGTTTTGCTAAACACCAATAAAGTTTAAATTAATTGGTTAAGTTACTTAATGAAAACAAATCGCAACTTTATAGGTTAACTGTTAGTTAATATATAAAATCTGAGGGGTCGAAAAAAAAATAGCACGGCTGGTGTTTTCTGTTTACCTACCCCTACTGGACAAAGCGTGAGTTTTATTACTGTATGTCGCAGCTCCACCCAACATTTTAATTGAAAAACAAAGTCAAACATTGCTTTCGGACTTGTGGTAATAAACGTGACATACTTTTATAAACATGACCTAAAAATACAGTCGTTGATGCCAAACAAAACATTGGAAAATACACTGAATGCGGAACTGTGCCACCCACTGTCACGTCAGACTGAAGCAGTTTTTAATTAATTCCATACCGCATATTTCATTAATTTGTTTTGTGAAATAACTTCATTTCTGTTAAGTTAACATAAATTATTAAATTTTAAATGACCAATTCCAGAAAAGTACTTAACGGTTTATTAATTGACATTAAATAAGTCATCATCATTATCTTGTCCATTTTCCAATTTATTTAGGGTCGGCGCTGCTTGTATTCTTCTTCCATAACTTATTTAGTCATCATAAAAAAGTAAGTATCTATTGGAAACATAATCAAAACAGCAATATACTTGACTTGCTGTTTTGATAGGCACTGACAATTAAAAAGATACGCTATACAGTGTCAATCAATTGACTGTCAAATTCTTATCGTTTGGTATACCAAACCATAACCATTTGACAGTTAATTGATGGACAGTATGATAGCCACTGACATTTAAAAAGATATAGAATAGCCCTGCAGGTATATGCGACGTTGCCAACCTTCAAAATGCAACCTCTTAACCGCACAACTACCATTTCCTTGCACCGAATCACTGGCCTCTAATAAAAAAAAAAATACAACAAGTCTTTATCCCTGTCACTAAAAATAAAGAGCAAAGTGTCAGTTTAGTGCCAGTACTCATGCGACGCTGAAGGCAAGTAGTAACAAGTTAGTACCGAGTAAATTGTAGCGATAGCATCCGAAACATAAATAATTTTTATACCGGGAAGATAGGGGTAAGTCGTAAGTTTAGTAAGGAAAGTAGTACAGTCGACCAAGCTAATAAGTGTAGCCAGCTAACTTGCATTTACTTTTAACACACGAAGACATTCATTTAGAGACTGATGTCATATAATACAGCGTGTGACATCGGTCGCTTATGCCCGGGATACACGAGGCCAGTTTTTCAGCCCAAGACAGCAAGCTAGTTCTCTACTTAACTGTCCTGTCTTACTATCCTGGCTTAAAACAGGCTAGAAATTAAGCTTGATTTGTCTACAAGAAACCAGAAGTACTAGCTTACTGACACTAGCTTGCTGTCCTGACTTAAAAACCTGACCTCGTGTATCCCGGGCATTAATGCGAAACGCTTTCAAAATTGCAATGAATATTTTAGTGCAATACAATTATAAAGATTTCTGCGTGTATACTTATTAGCTTGTTCGACTGCACATAGTGTACAATAAAGTTTTACAAGTAAAAGCACTAGTTTCTGACTACTCTCTCCTTCTCTTTGAAGACAAAACTGGGGAATAGTTTTGTCTACTTTCAGTTACTTAACAAAGCGGTAAGTTTATAGTATTGTGTAAAACCTGTTCAAGTTTTATCTTGTCTATTATAGTTTGTGGTTTTGTCTAGTTGGATTGGGTAGCTAACCAAATTAGTTTTAAAGTTGTTCGAAAGAGATACCGCGGCCTGGACACAAAGACACAAAAACAAAAAGAAGAGAAAGCTCCAAAAAAAAAAAAAACTTTTCAGTTCAAGAAAATTTTGTTGGCTGTGTTAAATATCGTCGGAGTAAAAAGAAACGTCATGAGCTTTTATGTTGGATCTTTAAAAATACTTCTTCATTCCAAAACATTTCATGTGTAGTCTGCTTCACAGCTGTTGTAGTGAAAAAAACAAGCAATATTTTACTTCTCATGGGGGTAGGCAGAAACCACAGAACGCCACCTGCTACGAACCGCACATACTCCATTTGCCTCGTCCACGTATGCATCTGGTCATACACGCACGCTGGTTGCGAGTACTACGCACATGTCCTTTCTGAAGAACTCACGGAATAGAAAAAACAGGAAGATCCTCACCAATAAGTCAGTATAATTATGTCTTTACTAGCTAATGCCCGCGGTTTCAACCGCGCGGATGTCGGCTAAATCGCTACCGATGCCGGTTATCGCGACCAAAAGTAATATTTTCGTACCCCCTTTCAACCCCTTGAATAAAGTTTTTTTTTATTAAAAAGTAGCCATGTCCTTTCTCGGGTATCAAAATATCTCCATACCAAATTTCATGCAAATTGGTTCAGTAGTTTAGGCGTGATTGAGTAACAGACAGACAGAGTTACTTTCGCATTTATAATATTAGTATGGATATGGATAGGGCGTCCCCTCCCGGCGTTGCCACTCACATCTGCCTTGTAATTAGTTGTAAATACCTTAAGTTAGTCGCCTTTCACTCATCCTCTCCACATGACCAAACCATCGAAACATACGATTACAATTTTTGTCACTTAAACTGCAATGTTCTCAAGCAATATCAGTGACTATAAAACAAAGGAAATAACGCTATAGTACCTATATACCTCGTATACAGGCGTGTATTGTACATTGTAAAGGGTAAACACATCAGCGGCAATGCTCGCGTGCCGCTAACATTTATTCTGTTTGTCTGCCTCGTGTGACTTCGCTTTATATCCACCTAAGCACTATCGTGTATCAGCTTTAGAATTTAGTTTATATGGTAGATAGGTACCTTTGTTTTATAAAGGTACGAAGTCAAATTGATTGATTACAGTATATAGTTAAAAGTTAAACGTAGACACAAATATCTTGCTCTTTCTACCTCTGGGTAAAAATAAAAGAGTTAAGTTGGGATGGTAATATCAAGTGAACAGGAAGACTATGATAGTTCTCTTAAAAATCTCTATTTGCATCTATTTTTGCAGAGCAATAAGTGAGATTCATAACTCTCACTATTATTTATATTGTATAACGAGATATTTACCATGTTTATTTTTTATTTCGAGTTCCCGATACTTCGGTGCCGTTACAAACTCCATGATCACGGATATATTGAAGTCATTCCGTTCAGGTGTTCCTCAGTAGACAGTCATTTACTGCAATTTTATTTTTAAAGTCTAAGGGCCTTTTTCACGATGACCAAATACTCACTACTTACCGAATAAATTAAAATGTTACAGAATTTGTATGAAATTATCTGGCAAGTAAGTTAACGGGACCTTAATCGTAAGTGGTGAAACAAACCCTAAGTATTTTACCCATTTTAATAAAAAGTTAAAAAATAAGCATGCTTTACAACTAGGTGTAAAGTCCCTGTGACATCGTAAACGCGTACCTCCTAAATCAGATAACCACAGCAGTAAAACAATCCACCTCGCAGCGCTGATTACTACCAAAGATATAAACTTACACATCCACACTTCACACGATTAGAAGTCACGATAATACGACTTTAACAAGACTTCCAAACTTCGCCCCCATAGTTTTTACACCAGCCACAAATTATTACTCACACAATGTTATCTAGGTACCTGAAATAACCTTGAATGTGAAACTAGACCGAAGTTATCGACTTTCCGCGGAGCTAGTGCTAGGCAAATAAACTAGTTGATTGGGTCTTAAAACTTAACTGGAATTTGCGATGGGGCTGGTATTTGAAGGTTTGGTTTTAGTATGACTTTTGCTATTGACATGGATTGATTTCAGGCCTACTTTGTTTGTCCTAGACTAAAATTGCCGGGCTAAGCCAAATAACAAGAAGATGAATTTATAATCTTAGCCTATCCCGACTAAAATGTCTTAGGTTGTGTTAGAACTGAGACCTACACATCCACGTCGAAGCTTAATTGATTAGTTTACCGCATAGAAATTATATAATTTACTAGCGGACGTCCCACGATTTCACCCGCGTAGATTCCGTTCCCGTGGGAATACAGGGATAAAAAGTAGCCTATGACACTCAACAATAATGTGGCTTTCTATTGGTAAAAGAATTTTTAAAATCGGTTCAGTAGATCCCGAGATTACCCCTTACAATTTAACAAATACACAAACTTTACCTCTTTATAATATTAGTATGGAAGTATGGTTATAGAAGTATAGATATAGATTATATCTATTGTTTACCCTGACACGATGAACCGGTAAACTGGTTGAATCTAGGACAAAGTAGTAGATTAATAAATCAGGACTTAGCTAAAAGACTGGTGTACCGTGCGCGGAACATAGATTTAAAAGGAATATGAACCAAACTCGTCCTGTATTCAGGCTTTCAAAACGTCCTAATTCTTCCTTCAAATTAGACCAAACAGAACGAAAAGCCATCAAACAAAAAAGACCACGAACTAGTTACAAAGAATAGTTCCCTCTAGCGGCATTTGCGGTGAACTAAAAGCCCCAGACTACACATAAAACCACAAAATTCGCGTGTAAAGCTATCGCATAAAAATTAAAGGAACAAAAAAGGGTTGCTAGCACTAAAAAGCCCAAAGTGAAAAGTCTCAGCGGTTTGCCGCGGTAACATTCTTTTGTTTGGAACGGCAATTATTTTCAACTGGCGTGCCAGGGCTGGTAAATACTGGGATTTGTTCGACGGGACTTGTTTCGGACTTTTGTATCGTTGACCGGATCGGATGGAACAAAAAAGTGGGAAATTCCGTTTCTTTTTATTGGGACTTTTACATAGAATGGATATTTTGGTGAACTACTCTTTCGCTATTCTTTTCTGAATAATTTGAAGTTATATTGCTTCTCTGGGACTTCGTCGAGCTTCATTGTCTCGGCGCTTTTCTGGTGGTTGCCACTGTTGAATCTGGCTAACAGGAGTTACAGTGGTTTGGGAATATTGTGGAAGGCTTGAGGGAACTTTAATAGTAGATTTCGTTTATTTTTGTTTAAGATCACATGGATTTTTACACCAACTTAATTCAGACTATCGATTTGACGGAGAATATTTAACTAAACTCCATCTTTTTGAATCCCCGAAGCCGATAACGCCATGTCACAGATCTATTTTCAGCCCAAACTGGATTTCGTGCCTAACTGAGCAAGAAAATAACGAAACCAGTTCAGGTATTAAATTCGCCCTGCCAACCCTATTCAGTGTAGAGATAAAGAATTTATTTACATAGCTCAAACTACTGTTTTGAGCACTAGTGGCGGTACATTTACATTTTGTCGACATTTCGTGGACTTTAAATACTGAGTGGTAGGAATTATTGTCGCACTGGTTATTGTGGGTTTGTGTGTTTGTAGTTTTGTGTTATTTTGGACCTCTGAACGTGACTAGGAAGGATGTGGGGGAATTAATGGGGGAGAGAACGACTGGATCTGTCGGGGGTTGAGGACGCCTAATGTTGCGCTATTGCTTTTTAGTAAATATAAACTGCTTGTGGTTTTCCGTATTGTTAGTGTTAAAGATTATTGTTATTCTTCGTATTCTTGTTTATTTTTTGTGTTCGTTTTTGAATAAGTAAAGTAAGTAGGTACAGTCGAACAAGCTAATAACTAGCTAATTTGAATTTGAATAAGTATACAGGTAAAGATCTTTATAATTCTAACACACTGAAAATATAGATTGCAATGTTGTTTTATAAAGCGTTTCGCATTAAGCGACTGATTTCAAACGCTGTATCATTTCACATCAGACTCTAAATGTATCTGTATAATCTTAAAAGTAAAATGCAAGTTAGCTGGCTGTATACTTATTAGCTTGTTCGACTGTACGATTAGTTATATAACATTTTTGATTAGGATGCTATTAGCCTGAAGAAGAAAATTAATTAGCTCTGAAATTTGCATTTAGGTAATACGGAAAGAGTTCCTGGAAAGTTATAGGAGAGGCATTTGCCCAGCAGTAAAACTAATGTAAAGTCTAATATTAAAAAAAAAATGGCCAAGTGCAAGTCGGACTTGCACATGAAGGGTTCCGTACCATTATTGTAGTATATTCGTATGCTATAAAGTATACAAATTCTTCTACGGGCCAATGAAAGTTTACCTCTGGATTTTATAGGCGCTCATACGATTCAGGGACCAAATTATATTGGTTTTATGTTTTGTATGGGAGTTTTTAACTTTTTTTATTTTTCATAATTATTCCTTTATTTATGCTATAAGAGCTTGCTTCACCCCAAATTTCACAATTCTAAGATGACCGGGAGTGCCCTATAGGTTTAGATTTTTGTTATTTCAAAAATCTACGGGGTACTTCTCGTGGTCCTAGAATTATAAAATATGGTGAAAAGCAAGCTCTTGTAGCATGAATAAAGAAAAAATTATGAAAAATTAAAAATGAAGGTCAGTTTGATCACTAACAAACTTTTCCAAAATCCTATATACGGCCATAACTTTTGATGGCGTCGACCTAAAATCTTATTTTTTTTTACAGCAAATAGGAACCATGGTCTTTAATCTGTGGTATCAATTTCAACTTTCTATCTCTACCCGTTTTGGAGATAAAGGGTGGTGACAGACAGACAGACAGACGGACAAGAAAGTGATCTTATAAGGGTTCCTTTTTTTTTCGTACGTAACCCTTATTAAACTATGAATTAAATCAGAGCTAATAACACTAGACCTATTAAATTATTTATCTGTTACTTAGTGACCTTATCCTCTTCTAAACTAAACAACAGTTTTAAATAAAACAAAACATCAATCAAAAACTGCATCAATCATAACAGTTTTCCAATATGGCGTCCCGTCAAAACGCCATTGTTGCGCCAACATCGTGCACGTTAAGAGCCATCAACTCTGCCGTTCATTATACGGAATTTTGCCTCCCATACACGATTGGAGTACCCTCTAGCGTCACTGGCTCGAATAGGGCTCCACCTCAAATATGTCCCAGTTTCCAGCACGGAAATACTCGACTAGAAGCCTCTTACGCTCTTCAGGTGGATTTACGAGCTTGCAAGAGCTCAAAATCGAGCAAAGAAACTATTGCTTGATTTTTAAGGATCGTTTTACGCTGTTAATTACTTTAAAATGGTGATAAAATGAGGTATGATTAGTATTCATTAAGGATCTGCCTTATAAAGGGGCTGTTCACGTGGTGATCTGGGGTTGTAAATTATGATTTCCGTGGTCAATTTCTGCGTTTAAGGTAATCCATATAGAAAAATATATAAAACACCTATTAATAAGGTTTTCCTGTAAGGCAAGACAAACTGTCATAAAATGTGATAAAAAGATTGACATAATCTACTAAAAATCGGAGCTCGTGGATAAATTCATACTGGTATTTAGCTGAACCAGGTTAGATCGGAAGCCGACCCCAACATAGTTGGGATAAGAATAGGCATGCAGATGATGATGATGTAGATAAATTACATGAACTGTCACCACGATTGATATTCAGCCACGCTTGTCTAAATCAGTCCGTGGATTACATACTGAGTTTAGTCAATGCCTCGGAAAGCACGTAAAGCCAAAGCATCAATAAGAATAAATTAACTATGGTACCAAGTGATAAGATGGCAGAAAAATATCTCACGCTACCAACAGGTAGGTAATTCAAATTCACACAAATCAATAGAATAACTTGAAACTTAACCTCCCCCACACCTACTGCAAAAGTGAAAGGAAAATACGTATACATTACACCCCTTAACCGTCGCACCACGACCCATAAGACGTGAGCTATCGATTGAGCAATATTAAAATGTTGTATTGAGTGACACAACACACAGAAGTAGATAACTTACAGAGACTGAGCTTTCTTCAATCGTTTGAGCGCTCATTCGCCGGGGAATTTGTCTGTAATGTAATAGTTCATATTTGACCATTAGCATCAAAGGGTGAGGCACCAGAAAAGATACAATTTCCAACCAAATCGAATCTGTAACGAATTTGTTACATTACAGGCGAATTCTCCAGTGAAGGAGTGCCTTTACTTTGTAACGAATGCACAATGCTGCGACTTAAATAGCACACAATGTAAGTTTGTGCTAAGTGTAAATAACAAGAAATTGTTTCACTTAAAGCTTATTATGTCATTGGAAGCATTGCAGTAGTACTTAGTATTATAAAACTACTTACCTACATAAGCCTGCTAGCTTATGTAGGTAGTATTATATACCCATCGCAACTCTTGTATGAAGCTTGGTCTCTGTCAAATATTTACTCCTGTTCCCAGACTAAGGGCGGAACCTTAGCTGAGTGAGCTGACGATATCGATTCCCGTCGTAATATATATTGATATTGAAGGTGATTCCGCGATTGAAGGCATTATTCACGGTATACGAGTAAATGGCATTTTGATAAAGATATATGACACGCAACGTAGCGGTATTTACGTTTATTATTATAATAGATTAGATTATTCAATATTATATTATTTGGAGTAAAGGGGTATGTCACTTGTGATAGAGGTCTCTCAGAATTACATTATTTTTGACACTAATGGCTTTTGTTCATGAAAGTTTTGTTGTGGAAAATTGTGTCTTTGTTTATTCAGTAAACATGCTTCAATTTATCAATCAGAGTAGACGTTTACAGCCACAAATTGTGTTAAAAAAACTATTTTACAGTTCAATTCATTATCAAAATTTTTGCACAAAACAGTACGAACTTTCAATTAAATATTCAATCAAAACAGAAAAAAAATTACAACTATTTCCGACGTTGCCGACTATCAGGGACTCTTTGCTCCCTATATGTTTTAGCTATTAAATCCTTAGATTACTGCATAGACATGGAATAGAACCATTAAAATCTGTGACCTTTTTAACTTTATTTACATAAAAATAAGATATAATACAAAGAAATGTCAAGCTCATTACAAAAATATGAAAGTCAGAACGATTTGGCACGTGCAGTGTGCCATATTGGTGTGTGTTCTGCCAAAACCTTGGAGCTGAGTTCTAAAACCGTTGGCTGCATCGCCACGGCAAATGGAAAAATGCTAATCATGTGACACGAATGCAAAGCAATTGTTTATATTTTTTCAACACACTTGCTCATAAAGTGGCTATAATTTCACCGCAATTAGGCACATAATGACACCTATAATCAAACTGTGACTTTTTCATTGCTATTATACACTAGTGAGTTATAGGGTTTTTTTTTTAATTTTATTGGTTGAGTTGCTACGTTCATAAAAAAGTTTCGATACAAAAAAGATCGTGTTCAGTAGTAAAAATAAATTAATGTACTTAGTGCTTGCTCATTTCATGCAAATTTGAATTTGAGTAGATAATTTCAACTTGTACGTTTTTATTAAATGAAACTTTCACTTAAATAATATAACTTTTATTTTCTCTCTAATAAAGAAAACTTTTTCCTCATTTTATACGTGGCTAAAACTCTATCGCGCTCATTCATTTAGTCTATGGCCGATTGTCATTCTTACAGTATGACCATTTTAAGTGTGAATTTCATGGTGGCGCCACTGGTCAAGAAAAAATGCATCGCTACGTCAAACTTAGTACATTTATTTTAGTTCCGTGTTTTCCCGCATGCACAGATAAGTTGGTCGAACTGTAGATGCGCGCGCATAGGAAAACCGACTAATTTTTCCGCCATTGTGAAAAAAAATCAGAACTCGTTTTAACTGTTGAAGATGACTTTTTAGTATTATTTTATTCACAAGTGTGTTGAAAAACGTCGTATATGATACACGTGTGTATTGATGATTACCGTCCTCGGCTTTCTTAAGACCTTCACCTGACGGCTCGGGTCTCAATGGCGCCTCAGCGGTAATCACCAACGTTACACACTTGTACCATAATGTACTATTATCACGTGGGGCTGCAAATTGGTTACTTAGCGGGTTTAAGTTTATAAAAGAAATTCATCGGGAAATATGTACTTCATACCAGGATTTTCTCAGTAGCAGCCACGGACTCACAATATCTGTACCCTGTTGATGGCAATAGGCTCTCCCCCTATTACAAGGGACTTAAAAATAACTGGTGAAATATTGGTGTTGTGTTCCTTTATACCAACATACATAAAAGTCTAGATTGAAATCAATGCTGGTTTAAAAATGCAAAAAAAAAACAACCAGCCAATTATATACCAAAATATAGTAAATTTCGCTACTTAAGAGGTTTTTTTTAACACGGAAATGCAGTTAAGTTTTACGCCCATGAGCTAACACTGAAAATGGTAAGTACCTAAAACAAATCACGTAATGTTATAAAAGCTATTTCATTTACGAAGTTTGTTAGAACAGCTAATCAGGGGTGCATTACTTACAGCAATAAAGTGAAGCATAAAGATTTAATAAACTAACAAATTTATGTATTTACAAACGCAAGTAGGCTGCTCGCTAAAATAATGTTAAATTCAGTAAGCCACGTCCATTATGTTCCGGGCTTTTCCAGTTTATTTCATAAAAAAAAACTTAGGTTTACCTACTAACAGTAATTTATGAATCTATGTTCTGAATTAAATAAATAAATTACAGTTGACACCGCTACCACCAGGTACCCATTCTTAAGAGTAGGTACTTTATGCCCTTTCAATATGCAAAGATTTTTGATAACACATTTATATATTACTAGCTGATACCCGCGACTTCGTTCACGTGGAAATTTTGATGTGTGACTGTCTCGTTGATCGAGTGGTCTCAAGTGCAACTACTGAGGATGAGGTCCGAGGTTTGATTGCAAAGTGTTTTCGCAGTAGAGGCCACGGAGCGTGGTTTTCGTGCCAGGTCGATGGCAATATTATATCTATAGACATCAAACGCCCCCTATTACATGGCGCTTGAACATTACTGGCAAAATGTGGGTTTACGATTAGGTACACCACTGCCTAACTCTTTCGGGATCTTCTGTTGGCACTGGATGGGAAAACTCTTCGGAAAGTGGAATTTTCGCATCTACATCTACTTCCAGGCGACTCTCTCCTGTTTAAAGCAGCTTATTTGCAAAGACATCTGTTCCATGGCCAATCGCAGATTTTTGGTGATGTTGCAAGTAGGGGTAAGATTCAACGGCAATTTGTAAATGGAAAGTGCAATCTGGCCATTGTTAAGCAAAGTTGCGGCAATGCCCGAGGCAGCCACAGCCGATAAGACGGCACGGTTGGCGCAGTGCCTCGGCGTTTGACTGTGGCGCTGCATGTCCTGTATTCGATTTCTACACTGAACAAATAATTATCTAATTTTAATTAGGTTTTTATTTTAAAGTTTTACAGCTGTTTTTCTTACTGTGTACCTGTCAATTTGTATTTGTTGACTATTCACGACAAATATTAACACCGCAATTCTGAAAATGGTGTCAAATGAACAATGCCATCTGTCGAAGACGAAGTTAAACTGCCAAAATTGAATGCATGGGAAGCAAACATACACTATAGGGTTTAGGCTATGTAGTCTCCTGCATGAATGGCACGCGGAGGTACTACACTGGGGGATAACTCCGCTGCCGCGGTATATTGCCGCATGGCGGACAGACCCCTGGTGTGATTTCATGGCGACATGGAGAGAGCGACTGTCGCAACCCCGTGCAGGGCACAGTGGTGGTAAGTCTCAGCTTTGAGGAGTGGCTTGAGAGGCTCCACGGCACCCTCACCTTCCGTCTGGCGCAGGTCCTCACCGGACACGGCTGTTTCGGGATTCGGGAGGCACCTGCACCGAATCAGGCGGAAGGAAACGCCCAAATGCTACTATTGCAAGGATCAGCCGGAGGACACGGTGGAGCACACCGTGGAGGTCTGCCCCGCTTGGGCGGAGCCCCGCTTGGGTTGAGCCCCGTCGTGTTCTCTTAGCGACGATCGGCGGCGGCGACCTCTCGCGTCCGGCCCTGGTTCAAGCCATGTTGCGGGGCGAGAGGGAATGGGCGCTGTCGCCTCCTTCGGCGAAGCAGTGATGCTAGCGAAGGAGGTGGCGTGGTGAGAGAGAGAACCTCTCGTCCCAGCCGCAATAGGAGACGCTCTGGGCGTCGGGGGTCACGTGATGGCTTCCGGCCACCGTAGGCGCGGGCCTGTGGGCGGTAAGTAGTGTCGTAAGACGACGACAGGCCGTGTCGATGGCGCGTTCGGTCCATGCGCGCCTCAAAGAGATGTCAGCAATATGGTTGAGGCCTGCAAGGGCCGCCGCTTGTCGGGGCTACGGGTTGTTCGAAGGAAATATGGCGGCCACAGCACAAAAGGCAAAAAAGGAACATGTGTGTTTTTAGTCAGTAGAAGTCTAACATTCCCTACCACTCTGCCCAGAGCGGGAGGAGTCAAATGATGATTTCCCACCCTTCAAAAAAAAAACCCTATATAGATTTTCAAAGCAGCGTCATTTAAACTAATCAAGGGTACATTTTGTTATCGTAACTGTTTGAAAAATACGATTTAAAAGTTATCTTGTGAACACATTTATTAATTAGTACCGTTTTGATGCAATAGATGTCGTTGCATGTATGTTTCTAAATGATGATAAGTTCTTCTTAAATACCTTAAATTCGTTGTTTTAAAATGTACACGTGAAAATATTATAATAAACTAATACACCCAAGACACACAGACACAACAAAAGAAAACATTATTTTTTCTAAATAATTATGTTCAATATACAGAAACTCTACGTCTACAGATTTATAATATTGTATTTACAATTAAAAGTAGATTATATTAATTTAATCTGAATTGATTTGAAAATCATATAGCATCGAAATGAAAACAAATACCTGGAACTTACAAAAAGTGAAATCCGATTGGGGATCGAACTCGCGAACACGTTTCAACATTTTTGGAAATCTTTCAACATTATAAAAAATCACAAAAAGTGGATACTGACTGTGATTTGAACTTGCGTACCTTTGTTTACAGGTAAGTCTCTGTACCGTTAGGCTACGTACACCTGTGACAAATAGCTTGAAATAGACCTTCTGTTTTAATATAGTATGACAGTTGACAGCTCGATTGTGATTCGATACCGGAAATTTGAAATGACGTAAGGGACTTCAGCTTTCTCTTGGATTTGCAACGCTCGCACCAGGTGCTTATAGTGAAAAATTGCACAGCACGCTCGATGTCCCTTGCGTTATTTCGTATTTCCATTAGCAAGCTGTAAAACAGTTGAGGATTATGGATAATGCAATACTGCTCACCCCCTTAAGTTATTATGGGGATAATATATAGCCCATGTGTTATTCCAGACTATAATCTACCTCTGTGCCAAATTTCATCCAGATCCGATCAGCCGTTCTCGCGTGAAAGAGCAACAAACATCCATACATCCATCCATCCATCCATCCATCCATCCATCCATCCTCACAAACTTTCGCATTTATAATATTAGTAGGATTACTTATCTAGAATCTATGTTATATTAAAAACTTAAAGGTTTTTTAAACATATTTGAAAGGAGAGACTCTTCCCCATGAATTTGTGGCAAAATGCAATAACCTTAAATTCTCCATTTAAATCTCTATTTAAAAACGTAGGTGCGTATTTCCACAAAATGTTATAAACTCGACTTAGGCCACTTTCCTTATTTGCTTCCTAACAAGCGGGCCGGGACTCTCATAAACTTAATGTTTGGCTTTCGCTGCCAAATTAACATAGCGAGGACAAGGTACAACTTTATAAGACTTAGTAGTAAAACGATGAACTAACTTGCACAGGGAAGTAACTGCGAGCAAAGTTCATCGCAGAAACTCACTGGAGAGTATAATTTTATGAGTACAGAGATTAGACTCGTAAATTATGAGTATTTTTATGGCAATATGAAAAGATGGATCATAACTATCTCTAGACAGACAAATAGCAAAAAAATCACTTACTTTTGCTACTGAATAAACAGTTTTATTTAAGTACCTACTATTGTCATCAATCGGGCAAAAACCGGTACAGGTTAGTGGCCTGAAAGTCTGGCAATCAATCTTTTGTTACCAAGGGCACCGTATTATACAGTACTAACTGGATTATGAAAGTCAGATAGGCAGTCACTCCATGTAAAATACTGGTATTCAGTTGCATCTGGTTGGACTGGCAGTCGACCCCAACGACTTACTAGGGCTGGGGAGGAGGAGACGGAGACTCACAGCGAAGAATCGTCAGCAGTGGTTCCATGACATGAGGTTTTAACCTACATAGACTACCTTCTTTCGATGATTCGATGATTCTCCACCCACCAAAAAAAAAAAAGTGGGATAAGGCTAGGCAGATGATGAGTGACCGTCTGACGCAGGTCCTCACCGGACACGGGTGCCTGCACCGAATCAGGCGGGAGGAAACGCCCGGATGCTTCCACTGCGAGGATCGACTGGAGGACACGGTGGAGCACACTATGGAGGTGTGCCCTGCTTGGTCGGAGCCCCGCCGTGTTCTCGTAGCGGCGATCGGCGGCGCAAGCCATGGTCCGGGGCGAGGAGGAATGGGACGCCGTCGCCTCCTTCTGCGAAGCAGTGATGCTAGCGAAGGAGGTGGCGGAACGAGAGAGGGAGAGAACCTCTCAACGTCCCAGCCGCCGCGGCAGGCGCGGAAGGTGCTCTGGGCGTCGGGGGCCACGTGATGGCTTCCGGCCACCGTAGACGCGGGCCTGTGGACGGTGAGTAATGGGCTAGCTCGCCGTCCGGCCGTCGTCATGACGGCAACAGACCGTGTCGGCGGCGCGTTCGTGTTCCACGCGCGCCTCAAAGAGATGTCAGCAAGGAGGGGCCCGCAAGGGCCGACGCCCGTCGAGGCCGCGGATTTTAGTACTAGATGACGTGGCCTCGGCACAAGGGCAAAGAAGGAACATGGGTTCGGTTTTTAGTCAGTAGAAGACTGACACTCCCCTTCGCTCTGCCCAAGAGCGGGGGGGTCATTTGATGATTTTCCACCCACCAAAAAAAAAAAAAAAGGCATGCTTGTTTTCCTGGTATGTGTTTTTTTCTGCACCGAAGCAAGTGATAATTATACAATAGGCACATGAAATAAAATAAAAGACACGCACCGTGAATCCGAAGTATCAGAGGTGTCACGGACTCTGGCAGGGCCACGAATTTTAATTTTGATAACACAAAAATGTTGTCGTTAATTTGTCGAAATTTGTCTCCAAATATCAGAATTTGTCGTTCACTGGTTCAAAAGATATAAGGGTTTATAGGTGGCCCTGCTGGGGAGACTATCTCCAGCAGGGCCACATTATATCTCTAAATCTATATAGGGCACTGGGCACCTAGCGAAGATGTGTTTTTTCCTAGATTTTGTCGCCAATAAGTCGAAATTTGTCCCCAAGTTACAGATTTAGTCGGGTCTTAGTTTAGGAGATATAATGAGTTTATTTAGTAAGGTATAGTTAAAAAATATTTCTATAATATGTGTAATATACTTCTAGTTTTACCGGTCTAAAGTCCTTAGAAATGTCCGAGAGAGATAAATTCTCAATTAAATACATGTTTTTATGTTTAGATTACTAGATTAGGCTTAAACTTCTTTAAAAACATTAAACCTTGCTCTTGGTGTATTTGGTATAAAGATGAACAGCCGTGTGCAACTGTTTTACCAGTTTACAATGTTATAAGCAACAGCAAATTAAAATCCGTGATGGTGGCCCTGCCAGAGTCAGTGACACATATCAGAGGTGCATCTCTTGGGTTCTAATTAACCTATGACTTAACAGTCCGACAGTCACACCACAAGACTTATACCACAGCTTAGCTAATAACAATATTCTACTAATTCAAGTACGAAATAACCTAAACCTTATCACTCACCGATTACTGAACTAACTTAACTCCCAACTAGTGCTACATCAGATGATTACGAGCCGTCTCCAAAGGAAGCGAACTGCCGAACAACTTACTACGGCAACTTACCGACTTCGCTAACTTTATATTTAGATAGTGAACTATCTCGGATTCACCTGCCTTACGGGACTCATGTATTTTTGATTCGATTCGGAACTGTGCGAAGTTGAAGATTTCGTGTCAGGAAAATATGAAATGATTTTTAAAATAAATATGGTTTTTGTTTTTTGGGAAGTTTTGATTTGTCGAAGAGATAATTGTTTGGTACGTATCTTTTATCATTATAACTACTTAACGCTTCTACTACTACTACAGTTTACTTCCTTCTATACCAGCGCCACCCCCGGTTATATTCTTTTTTTTGCAATCTATCAATCATATTATTATCTTCATACGACGTAACTACATCAGTAATTGAGTAGCGTGGAACTATCGAAAACAGTTATGTAGATCAACAATCGATCCAAAAAAACATGTTTCGTTGGCATGAAGGAAGCGTTACACTCACACCATGGCAGCGTCATGCCATCTTCCGTCATAGATATCTGTTTAAAAATGTTTCACATCGAAATTAAAATGAATTTCGTTAGTATTGCAAATAAACATCTTATCAAGTTAGTCAACTGTAAGATTTAGTTAGGCACGTATAACAACTTAATAAAAAAAGATAATTAAATTCCTCTTGGCAGAATCTCTCTTTATTTTTCCGTCTACCGCGTACGTGCAAGACTACGTGCCCTCCGTACTTTCATCCACAAACAAGTTAGCAGGGGTACCAACCTAACGAAGTTATTAACCTGTACCACAGATACTATAATTCTAGCGTACTTGTTCTCACAACAATGGCGGGAACTATAAATTAGTTTTGTGGCCCTCCTGAACCCTTGTAATAGTTGTAGCTAGGTTTAATATACGCCCTAGAGGTCTTTAGGTCCTATTTGATTTATTATAACTGCCTTTTAGGCCATCTGTTCGTTATGTTATATCAGAAGTGACGTTTTTATTAGCTACGAGTTATCATATTTTCTGTTTTATTCGTGGAACAGAGTCAAATATGGTTGTGAATGGGAATTGTTGTTTATTTGAACAAGTTTGCAACAATATAAGCAATAGTATTGTCTGGATGTATTTATTTATCAGTTTACCTACTCAGAAGCATTTCTTGATGCCCGGCTAACCCTGAGTCGTCAACCATTCTTAACTGGCTTATACACAACATCAGCCATATTCAATGAAAATGGTTATACTTTACAGACAGATGTGTTACTCATGCAATTTTTCCGCTTCATAATCTCCCTAATTATTCTAAGACAAAATGTTCAAAAATTTGATGTTATGAAAGTGCTGATTTTCAGCCTATTTGCAATGACTTTTGATTTAATGCTGAAACAGCAAGAAGCTTTTCTTCCGCCTCATTTTAAATTATTTCTTATCTATACTTCTATTACTAATAATAATAATATAATAATAATATTATAAAGAAGTAAAGTTTGTGTGTTTGTATATTTGTTAAATTGTAAGGGGTAATCTCGGGATCTATGGAACCGATTTTAAAAATTCTTTCACCAATAGAAAGCCACATTATTGCTGAGTGTCATAGGCTACTTTTTATCCCTGTATTCCCACGGGAACGGGATCTACGCGGGTGAAACCGCGGGAAGACCGCTAGTTCCTTATAAAAAGAAGATATTAATCAAGATTTTTAAGACACGTACCTTACACAAACATAATTCCATCCTGTTCAATTCGCTTGCTCTCCGCCCGCTTATCCATCATTCTATCTTTTGTCTTTGTTAGACCTCGGATCTTAATCACCGTCTTTTTAATTAAACACGAGAAAATTCCTTTCTTTATGTCCAATGGAGGGTGGAAATTGGGTAAGAAAAATGGTACGTGAATGTTACAAAGGAAATTTGGCCATACTTGCACGTAGGGCCATTATTCTTTTATTTCTTTAAAACGTTCCATAAAGCTTTGTCTACACTTTGGCACCAACAGAAGAATCCAAATTGCAGACCGAGGATACTTTACATTGATATTCCTGTTGAACTATGTATAAGTATATTAAATCGAAACTTGCCGAAGTTTCAACTCGTGACCTTTATTACTGTCCTTGAAAGTCTTAAAAAATACTTTTTATACTACTTAATCACAGTACCTAGTGGAACGACCTGGACGTAACCAAACACAGTGGTCCATATTGGTGCTGAATCGAAAGAAGTAGTCTGGAAAGGCCTTTGCCCAGCAGTAGAGTTGAACTGAACTTTATCATAGCACTAACTGCATATCAAAATGTTCTTTTATCTTCCTTCCTTACCGAGAAACCTACCAACCAATCACGGCCGCCCACCGCCAACAGACCCAAACAAACAATAAGTTGTCATAACGTAACTATTCTATAAGCATAATCTGAAGTTTCATTAATTACGGCGTCCCAGCAGACGAGAGATTTTAATTAAAAGCAAACATTGCTGGGACAAAAGGACTGTCTCACACAAGATCGCTTACAAAACCAGCAAGGCATTTTTAACGATTCAATTTAATGAGAATTCTCGCAATTATTCGTGTAAGGTCTTAAAGAGATTATTATGCAGGAGGTTGGAATGGGTAATTAATACGTTTTATTATATGTTTGTGAGGGTGTAAACTTCTTTGGGCATATCTATTATGAAATTATGATTATAGTCAGTGAAAAGCCTCAAAATAGCAGCCCTGGGTCTGTACTTGTGCCCAGTAAATGGAAATAGGGTATTTGCGTAATACGTGAGATTTAAACATACCTAAATGTTGAATAGGCACACCTCTGCCTATTCTTACAGGAAAATACAGGTGTGATGTCATACTGTTACAAAACCTACAATATTCCAAATTGGTATCATGCATATCTCATGTTTCATAAAGATGCGACACTGCATCTGAAATTTCAAGATTGAAAATTTAATTTCAACGTTGCAGTGAAATTCAAATAAACTCGATTTTTGCACTGCACCTGTGACATCCCCGCATTCAGTAAATGTATATAATTATATGGAAAATTTCCTCGAAATGCTCGTATAAAAGCTGGAAACTACCTCGAATGTACAGTTATTGTCATAAACGAGACAATTTCCCTGCTTTTGAACCTGACAATAGTTTTTTTTGTAACTGTGTTGGTTCTGGGTTCTGGCCATTGTTTGTTCTTTCATAATTCTCTTTTTATTTGTAACAGTATTTCGGAATTCAAAAAGAATTTTATTTTTCAGTGAATTGACACCAAATTAAACATTCTCTTGTATAAATATCAGCCAGTAAATATCGCTTGAATTTGGAACACAGAATGCAACGAATAAAAGGAATAATTGGCAATATTCAGGCGTGGTAAACTTTGTTACTGGCACAAAAGAGGATGCGGCTTCTTATTCCCTTAGCGTAGTCGCATTATCATCCTGACAATACTTGCAAAATAAATAAGGAGCTGTGCTTAAAGAACTTGTCCCCTTCGGCGCTGCGAGTTCTTCGAAAGAGATACCGCGGCCTCGACACAAATTGCTAAGAAGGAACATGGGTGGTGTTTAGTCAGTAGAAGTCTGACACTCCGTACCGCTCTGCCCAGAGCAGGAGGAGTCATTGATGATTACTTAATCAGAACTTACGCCGCCATCTTGCTTTTTCAATGCCACACACAATTTTACAGATGTTAGTCACACAATAAAGCGTCAAAAGAACTACATGACGTACTAATTGATACCTATCTATGTATATTTCTTAAACGTCTGATAAAAGGATTAAGTAGTTCTACTTCCCAACAAAACCGTATTTATCTTCTAGCCTTAATCAGTAGTCTGGCGTTCCATTAATATCATTAATTACTATCAGTATACCTTCCGACGTATTTGAACAGAGCGGTCAGTTCAAAACAGCGGAGTTATCTCTGGAAACTTCCTAATGCTTGTTTAATTAAACTTGTTCTTCTGGTTTGATACCGTGCCAAATTATTATCGGGACACCGCACCGTGGGGAGAGGTCCAGACGAACCTCCTTGTATCCCTCTCTCCTCATTTCCAACGTCGGGAGATTGGATGAGGTCGAAACCAACCTCTTTGCTTAAAGCCTCCTTCACAGCCTCAGATGGCTACGTCAAGTGTCAAGTAACATACGAGCTTGTTTCTTATTTCCTGAATGTGGCTACGTCTGCAAGTCGGAACGAAGCGACAACAACCATTTTTCAAGTGTTTTTAACCGACTTCAAAAAAAGAGGAAGCTATTAATTCCACCCGATATTACCTTTTCCTCCGTATGTACTCAGTTTCATAGGCATTTTTCTCATATATTGAAAAAAAGGTGTCCTGATTACAGAGCCGATTTCAGGGATTTTTTGCTGTGAAGTCCTCACGGTGCGCGGCGTGATCTGTATTACTTATGCATGTATCGTGGCAAAGTCTTAAGTACGTCTCTGAATATTTTTACTGCTAAGTGCTGGCTGGCTTTTGTCGCGTACAGATGACTTACTACAAAAAGATGCAAAGTGCTTTTGGTTTTGTTATAAGGATGTGAGTAATAAATTGAATTTTATCCGAGATTCGATGGAGTGAGAGAATAAAACGGATTATTTACATGTTTCATTGTACATCGACATGAACAGTGTATGTTTTTGTTAGAATATTCTGGGATTGTAGTCGGTTCATAATTTATTTCTCTTGTTTTGTTGGTGTTAACAAGCATTATTGTCGCATACAGGGTAGAGCGGACATCGACGCACATACGTTTTCCATAATATATTCAGTAGGTAGATAATTTCGAACATATATGTTTAAACATATAACAATATCATAGGTAATTCAAAAAGTCTGCTCCATACTTTTTGACCTTGTTTCATAGAACACCGAAACAACTGGCAGACGACGGTACAAATATTCTATTCATTCACAAACTTATTTTTATAGTAATATCTAGTAATACCCATATTATATTACAATCCAAAGGGATAATTTGAAGAACCACAGCCAAATAGCTCGAGGGTAGAAATAGGCAGAGCTGCTTGGCCGAGATTCACTGAGTAAGTCACGCTGCATCTAACGGTGTGTTGATCTTAGTTGACGCACGTCTAATGAGACAATAACGCGGTAAGATCGGGGGATTTTATTAATGACTTTTCTAAATGCTTTTTGAGTTCAATGTTATGCCAATTAGCTAGTGACGTTTACGATTTATACTGAATTTTACATTTAAACTTTAGCTTCGTGCGGCAAAGTATGTACTTACTTGATGAGCCAGTATGATATGACAACTTTTTACATGGCTGTTTATGCAATGGTTTTACTTTTAAGTGTGCGTCACATTTCCTAATGTTTTCGTTTCTTAAACATTCCGATTTCCTCTCAATATAGAAAACAGTCACATGTTTTGAGAGCAGTACCGAAATATATAAGTAGTAGTAATATGTAGGTATCCTCACAAGATCAAAAAAAAAGTAAAAAACTAAAACCAGACTACGACAAAAAAAACGACGCTGAAAAAGTATGAAACTAGATTTTCAGGATAGAACAAAAAGAAAAGCCGTAGTCACACGGTATTAAAGTGTTTTTTTAAATAATTTTGGAGTTAAATATTTTTTTTACTCTTGACTTTTTGTCCGCTAGAGGGTGTGATTTCAAATTTGAGCAATATTTTGGAAATGTACAAGTAAGGCCCCTTCAAATGATACCAAACACGGCGTGTTTATCTCCATTTTTATTTTTAAGCCTTACTTTTTGTCCGCAAGAGGGCGCCAAATCGCTTTTTGTGACACGTCACGTAGCCTATGTTCAGCGGAAAATTAAGACGTTTCTAACGATACCTCATATGTCGAGTTCCGATAACTAGATTAGAAGCTATGAGGGAACAGATGAAGATACACACATAAATACATACATACAAACATACATACATAGCCAGTCAAAATCATAACCCTCCTTTGGCTTTGCCGTAGTCGGGTAAATAGTGACACATCTAAAACCCTTTTCCAAAAATTAGGTCAGCACACAATTTAGATCAGATTTGTGATAAAGACTCCAATATTCTAGTCCTATTTTCAAGGCCAGTAGACCAGTAAACAGACCCCAAACAAACATCAATAAACAATATATCAAAGTAAAAAAACAAAGTGGAAAGTCATTATGACACCCAGCAATATATCACACCCCACATTAACCGGGACAGTGTGGCCTACCCTTATCAAACGGTTAATAATCGCCTCCTACCCGGATCATGCACCATTTACACCGTAAATAATAAAACTTGCCGATAGTAATAATAATAAATGAACAGAGGAGAGGAGATAGTTCTTTTTGTAAATAAACTATTTGTTGCTGTAGTTTCATTGAGAAAAAGTTTTTATTTGTCCGTGGAGACTTTGTCTACAATGGTGAAACTATTCGACGTGGAGTCGGCTTTTTCCGAAACTTTATTCTTCTTTTCTTGTCAATGAGTTAGAAAATGGACGAGGGACAAACGTTTTCAAGGTGATTCGTATCACCTTGAAAAGCAAAACGACTTTTGACAGGATTAACGTACAGTCGAACAAGTTAATAAGTATACAGCCAGCTAACTTGTATTTACTTTAAAGATTATACATATTGCAGCATTACGCTGCATTTTAAACTTTTTACTTGAAACCTCGATGCCATATTTACCTTTAACTAAATATTTTTAAAATTGGAGATAAAAAATTCTTGACAGTCGATTTTTTTGGAGTCCAGGCTTGATTCGTATGACAGATTGGAGGAAATGTGGTCATTATACCAAAATTTTATTGTTTTTTTCTTCGTCCAATGTCCAATGTGATCCATTCGTAATGTTTTCATCATAAAAAACTGCAGTGTACAGTGTGCAGTGTTTAATTAAAGGATATCGCGAATTAACGCGACATATAGTTTTCTTATTATTATCTGGGTGTTGAACCAGTTTTGAAGAAGGTCTATTAAAGGCCTTCTTTTATTACCCTATTTTCACCGGTCTGGTCGTCTTCGGGTGCCACATCTTTTAATTTCTGGCAGATGAAATAAGCAAGAGGAGGCAGCGACGGCTGTTTTGGGGCCGGGTTTGAACGCGTCACCTTTTTTTATTTTGGTTAAATTTCGCCGGATACAGGTATAAAATTCATTCTCGACTAACTTATCAAGACCCATGTGGACTCCCTAGAGATTCCGTGTGTTCGTGCGTGGTGAAGTGTTTGAGACATTTTTTTTAATATTTGAACTCTGTAAAACTCTGTGTTTAAATCTAGTCATATTTTAAATTCATGCAATGTAAAAAAAAGAAAATTGCGGAACGTTCCGGCAAGATTCAATTTTGCCTATAATTTTAATTTTTCTAAAAAAACTGCTTTTTTAAATCAGTCAGTGTCATACGAATTCTATTTTTATCTAGTTTAACTATTAATTTCTATTTTAATTCTTTTTTTTTTTGATAACTAAATCTTAATTAAAATATTATTGAAAGTGGTGTGCCGAGTTTCCATTTTTCACGCCACAGTATGGCGCCCGAACAAAAGGTAAGTAATTTCCAATACTAAAACCAATAACATAATATATTTTTTTTCGTTATTTCGTGTGTGGTGCTCTTAGCGAGCAAATTTTATTCATCTTCTTCTTACAGATACAGCAAATACATTTGATTTTATCAAGAATTGTTACAACGGTTCTCGATACATGTGATTTCTTCAAGACATTGTTACTACGGTTCTCGACGTTGCATTGCTGGAATACTTATTTTATTAAATTTTAATGACATGTTCATGAATTTAAAAGAACTAAACCTGTAACTATATTACGTTCAAGTCTTTTATTTCTCCTACAATATATGTTAATTCCCTATTTCATTTCTCTCCTTTAGCTAGCGGTATTTAGAACCCGTAGTGTTATGGATGCGTGAAAGTTTAGCCAGCGTGTTAAAAGGTAAGCTTTGTACGACAGGTTTTGCTTGAACCTTTAGATTTTTCAGGTTTCTCGCCCATCTGTTTCGTTTATTTGCCTTTGTCTCGCTGTGGTTTTCACTAGGCATATTTCTTTGTTAGACTACTGCATGTTTCTATAGAGTATCTTTCCTTCGAACATTGTGACTAATTTATTTTCCTGATAACTCCTTCGTTCGTTAACCGATTTGTGAAAGTTATATTTGTATGTTGGTTTTAAACATGTTGTTACACTATTACACCAAAATTACATGAATATTTACGTAAACATAAATTCTCATTTTCAAGTTACGTAATTATTCATCATATTATAATTTTTGGCACCATTTACTTGGTCAGATTTGTTATTTAGTAGTTGCTAGGTAACGGTTACAGTGCGGCGCGGATCTCTCTGTACAATTCGCAGTGGCGCTGCTTGTCTAGAAAACGTACATTAAAATACGTCAAATTTGGTACATTTATCTTAGTTCCGATTTTTCCCACCAACACATATATTTTGTGTTAGAAACTTTTTCGTTTCTTAACGATAACTTCACGCTTATTATTCTTGAAGGTTAGATAGAAGTTTCTTTATTAAGATTATTTGATCTTTTGTTATAAATTTAGTCACTATGGAAGAACAGAGTTTCCCTATAGGTGAGACTCCTTCACGTAGGAGTCCAATCATTTCTAGACCTCCACCGATCCCACCTAGGCTCTCCGTCTCATCTAATATTCCTTCTGTTGTTAGGTCCGAAGAAGTCCCTCATCATTTCCATAATAGGTATTCACTTTCCAAATGGAAAGTTGAATTTTCAGGAGATACAAATACTTGTGTACGTGAGTTTTTCGTTGATATAGAAGAGCGTAAATATGCCGACGGTATTTCGGACGAATATTTAATTAGGCGATTCCATGAAGTTTTATCTGGAGCAGCTCTAAAATATTTCAGGTCGATTAGGTATGATGATTTAACTTATCCTGAATTGAAGGAACATTTCTTTAAAACTTTCGCACCGACAAACTTTGAATTTAAAACGGAACATCAAGTTCGTAACTTGAAACAAAGATCTGACCAATCGGTTAGAGATTTTGTTATCCAAGTGTCATACTTGAACGATAGACTTACTGATCCTATAGTTGATTCTAAACTCCTCGAGATAATTACACATAATATGCACCAGAGATATTTCCCTTGTCTATCGATTCATAGATTCAAAAATATTAATGATCTGATAGATATAGCTTCTCATTTTGAAAGTTACTTGCCTCAAAATTCAAAGGCGGTAGCTACTATTACACATCAGGCTCAAAAATGCCCTAAATGTAGTCAAACCGGTCATTCATATCGTGACTGTCCTAATTTTCCTGGACTTATGTGTTTTAAGTGCCGTAGTCCTGGTGTTATAACTAAGGATTGTCCTAAATGTAATCAAAAAAACGCGTAGACTACCGGCGGCACGCATTTCGTACAGTGTCACCGGTGATAGCTTCAGATACATCGGATAATAGGCCATTTATTGAGATATATTTGGGAGACCATTGTGTTAAAGCATTATTAGATTCAGGTGCTCAGATGTCTATAATTAGTGATGCTTTTATTCAAGAATTGAGAATAGCTGTTGAAACTAATATTAACGTTAACGTAATGTCTGCTAATAATTCCCCTATTGATATTATGGGAACTGTTAATTTACCAGTTCAATTTAATAATACGATTTTTACACACGAATTTTTAGTTGCACGTTGCTGCACTTCCTCAGTTATATTAGGGATTGATTTTTGGAAGAAGTTTGGCTTGACATCTCTTTTTAGTCAAGCTTTTAATAAAAATATCAATGGTAATATGTACTTGTCTTCAATTAACCATGATTCTTTTCAATCTAATGTTGAAAATAAAGACCGCTATATACATCCTCGTAATGTATTATCTAATTATCAGGAATTAAGCCTTCAACAGACAATTAAAGAATTTGAGGATATTTCATCTGATAAAGTAGGTCTAGGAAAAACGTCGTGGTTGTCCCATAAAATAAATACGATAGGACAACCAATAAGGCAAAGATTTTACCCACTTTCTCCGGTTAAGTTAAAAATCCTTAATGATGAAATTGATAAAATGTTAAAGATGGGTGTTATTCGGCCTTCCCGTTCGCCTTGGGCTAGTCCCGTTGTTATGGTTACAAAGAAGGACGGTTCCGTCCGTTTCTGTGTAGATAGCAGAAAACTAAATAGTGTTACAGTTAGAGATTCTTATCCTCTTCCTCGGATTCATGATATTCTAGACAATCTTCGTGGTGCTAGATATATTAGCTCGCTCGATTTTAGCAGTGCATTTTGGCAAATTCCTCTTGCAGATGACGATAGCTGTAAAAAGACAGCATTCATAGTACCCCAACGAGGTTTATTTGAATTCGTTAGGATGCCGTTCGGACTAACGAATGCAGCTTCTGAAATGCAACGTCTTACGGACATGATCGTAAATTTTGAATTTACTTCAACTAGCGATAATTGTGTTTTCGGTTATGTTGACGATTTAATTTTAATTTCAAAGGACTTTAATAGTCATCTCGCGCTCTTAAAAAAGGTTCGAGATCGGTTGAAAGAAGCTGGATTATCCATTAATTTAAAGAAATGTGAATTCTGTAAAAGTGAATTAAAATATCTTGGCTACATTGTTAATGAGAAAGGTCTTCAGACTGATCCTAGTAAATTGGAGGCGATCAGAGATTTTCCAACACCTACTACTGCTAAGTCTTTACGTGGTTTTATTGGTATGTGTTCATATTATAGGCGTTTTGTAAAAGGTTTTTCTTCTATAATAGCTCCTCTCACATCTCTGATAGGCAAAAGAAAAGGTCGTGATCCAATCAGTTGGGATGATGCTGCCGAACGTGCATTTACCAAGTTAAAAGATGCGTTAATTAACACGCCAGTAATGACTTGTCCTGATTTCTCAAAGCCATTTATTTTACAGTGTGATGCTTCAGCAATTGGTCTCGGTTTCTGTTCTGTCACAAAAAATAAATAATGTCGAACATCCTGTTGCTTATTATTCCCGCCTCTTTTCCAAAGCGGAGCGAAATTATAGTACTACGGAACGCGAACTTTTGGCTGTTCTAGAATCGATTAAACATTTTCGTTGTTATTTAGATGGAATGAAGTTTACAGTTATAACTGACCACATGGCTTTGAAATAGCTTCTTACATTAAATAATCCTTCTGGTCGTTTAGCTCGATGGGCTACTATTATTTCGCAATATACTTTTGATATTGTTCACCGCAAAGGTTCACAACATATCGTACCTGATGCTTTATCTAGAATTTATGCTAGTCCTATAACTTTTGATCAAGGTCCTGAGAATACCAACGATAGATGGTATAAGAAGGTTTATCTTGGCGCTCGCGATACTCCCCAAATGTTTCCTGCTTACGTCATTCAGAACGGTGTTCTGTTAAGACGCATGCCCATTTCTAGTCCTTTATCCTCTGATCCATTGCGCGTAGTTTTACCCAAAGAGAAAGTTCCACTAGCTATTTGGGAGGTACACAATAATTTTCCTTCCATACATCCTGGTGTCACAAAATCATACCTTAAGATCAAGGAATTCTATTATTGGCCTAACATGTTTCGGGATGTTACCGAAATCTTAAAGCAATGTGAGGTATGTAAAGCTTATAAAATCGCGAACACTCAACCACGTGGACAGATGTGTTATCCAAAAGACGTTTCGTTACCTTTACAGATTATTTCTATCGACGTTATTGGCCCATTACCTGCTGCCTACTATGGGTATAAATATATTCTATCCATGGTAGACGTTTTTTCAAAATATGTCTGGCTTATTCCCCTTAAAAAGGTAGATGCCAGTTCAGTAATTAAAGCTTTAGAGTCTGAAATATTTTTTAATTTCGGTGTTCCGCGTTCTATTCTTTGTGATAACGCTACTGTTTTTCGTAGTAATCAATTTTTAAACTTTCTTAGAACTTTTCATATTGATTCTCCTACTTATACACCATATTATACTCCTCAAGCCAATACCGTTGAACGTTATAATCAAAGTATTATTACCTGTTTAAGCATCTTAGTTGGAAATAATCAAAGGAATTGGGCAAAAATGCTACCAAAGGTCTAACTATATCTCAATTCATGCGTTAACTTAGCTACAAGTTTTACACCAAATTTCCTTATGTTTGGTAGGGAAGTTACTATAGATCCGACGCATGCTTATGGACAGACTCGAAGCGCCAATTTAGCTGAAAGTCGGTCTCAGCATGCGTCAAATCTCACTTCTCTTGCCGAGGTTTATGCAAAGGTTGCCGATAATCTTTCTATGGCTTTCCTCCGTAATTCTCTTGCATATAATAAGAACCGATCAGCTATCATTCTCAATATTGGTGACACTGTATGGAGACGTAACTTTACTAGATCATCTGGTACAGATTATTTTACCGGAAAACTTGCTCCACGTTTTGTTAAATGCCGTGTAACTAGGGTTATATCTAGGACGATTTATGTTTTACAAGATTGTGATTCTGTTCACTCCGGACAATATCATATAAAAGATATTCTGAAATAATTCCGTTCCTATTTTCTTTTGTTTCTATCTATTCTTTCGACTTCAAGTTATATCTTTGACTTTCAGTCTTTTCTTTCGACTGAAGCTCTTATTTTGACCAAAATACTATTTTTTAAATAAGGTTTCTCCTATCCTTTGTGACTTCTTCTTAGTGAAGCTCCCTATTTTTAGGCCTCCTCTGGTTTATCTAAGGTGTATATTGTTTTAATACATATTTTGGTACTTGTTATGTCGCGATCTATATTCAATGACAACATTGTTTAGCCACTGGTTTTTTAACCAATCACCTTGTTGTTTGGGAGGGATTTTTTTGATAGATTCTACTCGTGAAAATAGGCAGACTCTAAGTATCATGATTGGCTGAAAGTCGGTTTTGACACGTGTTTAATCTTTCTTCCTACTCCTTTGGTTAATACAAGGTTCATCGATAATATTTGTATGGCTTTCTTAAGTTTACCAATAATATTTGTATGGCTTTCTATAATTCTCGAGTTTATAATGCATACAGTCCTCCTAGTTCCCTCACTTCTTCTTTCTTCCTTCTCTATCCTCCCATGTTCTTAACTTGAGTTAATTCTAATATTTAACTTCAAGAACTTAGGCTTTGACTTCGAAGTTCATAATTGGAACTTCCTCTTAGGATTCGTTGACCTTATATCGTCACGATATCCCTCTTTTGTCTCGATGACTTGCTATGGTCTCGGTGTACAACCTTTTGACTTATTCTGCCTTTGACATAATGTCTACCTTTTGACTTACGTCTGTTGGCTTGTAACTGAGTTCTATATTGACTCAAAGTCCCTCTTTGCGACTCAATGATCTCTTAGTCTTGAGTTCCCCTATCGTCTTCATGACCATGTGTAGTCTTGAAGACATTTTTTTTGACTGAAGTCGTCCGTTTTCTCAGCCGAGGTCCTATTTTTAAACCAAGGTTTGATCTTTGACTTCAGTCGATTTTCTAATGTCTATATAATTCTTCTTCATTATTTTAAGCGCGCTTAATTATTTTTTGGGATCCCTAACTTTTAATCTGATTCTATATTAGTTGTAATTCTGTAGACGCATCTGGAGTTGGCACGGATAACGTTTAAGTTGAGGGTCGACTTTCTGTCTTATTCAGTATTCATTGCACTTCGATGTTGTCGTTTTATTATTTTGTCATTTAGGCTTTCTAATATTAAATACTAGGTTATTTACTTATTAAGTAGGTTAATATTTAATTCCACTTTCACTCCTAATTCACCTAAGTTATTTTTTTTTTCCTTTTAATTAGTCTAAGTAGTTTAATATTTAATTAATTCATTTTTTTTTTCTTCTAATACTTCTTTATATTCTTCATTTTTATTATTTGTCACTTAATCCGTTATTTCCAACTGATTCTATATAACCAGATATTCTTATAGGGTTGTCATCTACTACCATAGGGTTGTCACTTGTTCCTATTGGACACACTATAGGGTTGTCACATATTTCTGATGGTCACACTGTAGGGTGGTTACCTGCTTCTTTTAGTCACTCTTTAGGGATGTTGTTTTGTCATAGTGTTGTATCTTGTTATCGATGTTGTCTTGACACTGTGTCAAGACTTTTTATCGATAATATCTGGACTTAGTGTTGTCAAATTTTATCGATGTGGTCAATGATTTTTTTTTTTTTCCTAGATTAAGGGTACTGCAGCATTACGCTGCATTTTAAACTTTTTACTTGAAACCTCGATGCCATATTTACCTTTAACTAAATATTTTTAAAATTGGAGATAAAAAATTCTTGACAGTCGATTTTTTTGGAGTCCAGGCTTGATTCGTATGACAGATTGGAGGAAATGTGGTCATTATACCAAAATTTTATTGTTTTTTTCTTCGTCCAATGTCCAATGTGATCCATTCGTAATGTTTTCATCATAAAAAACTGCAGTGTACAGTGTGCAGTGTTTAATTAAAGGATATCGCGAATTAACGCGACATATAGTTTTCTTATTATTATCTGGGTGTTGAACCAGTTTTGAAGAAGGTCTATTAAAGGCCTTCTTTTATTACCCTATTTTCACCGGTCTGGTCGTCGTCGGGTGCCACATCTTTTAATTTCTGGCAGATGAAATAAGCAAGAGGAGGCAGCGACGGCTGTTTTGGGGCCGGGTTTGAACGCGTCACCTTTTTTTATTTTGGTTAAATTTCGCCGGATACAGGTATAAAATTCATTCTCGACTAACTTATCAAGACCCATGTGGACTCCCTAGAGATTCCGTGTGTTCGTGCGTGGTGAAGTGTTTGAGACATTTTTTTTAATATTTGAACTCTGTAAAACTCTGTGTTTAAATCTAGTCATATTTTAAATTCATGCAATGTAAAAAAAAGAAAATTGCGGAACGTTCCGGCAAGATTCAATTTTGCCTATAATTTTAATTTTTCTAAAAAAACTGCTTTTTTAAATCAGTCAGTGTCATACGAATTCTATTTTTATCTAGTTTAACTATTAATTTCTATTTTAATTCTTTTTTTTTTTGATAACTAAATCTTAATTAAAATATTATTGAAAGTGGTGTGCCGAGTTTCCATTTTTCACGCCACAATATACATTTAGAGACTGATGTCAAACGATACAGCGTTTGACATCAGTCGCTTAAAGCGAAACACTTAATAAAACAAAATTACAATTAATATTTTCAGTGATAGAGAATTATAAAGATCTCTACCCTGTATACTTATTAGCTTGTTCGACTGTACATGTTTGTCCAGTTTTCATCATCACTAATACCTAATGTCGCTTTGTGAAACTGATGAAGTAATTATCTAAATGATTTTTTATGGGATTTTTATTTGCAAATGTTTTTTAGGGTTCCGTAGTCAACTAGGAACCCTTATAGTTTCGCCATGTCTGTCTGTCCGTCCGTCCGTCCGTCTGTCCGATCTCGCTTAAGGGGACGGTGAACGAACATTCTCCATACAAACGTAATACCAAAATCATTTCAGCGAATTGCTATTTACTGACGAAATGCAAAATTCGCTTGCATTTCGTAAATAGTAAATGTTTTAAAAAAAAAGTTTAATAGGAACCTAGATAAATATCGTCTGTATCCGAATAACATAATTTTAAGTTGGTAATATGTTCGTATCGCGAATGATTTTGGTATTACGTTTGAAATGTTCGTTCACCGTCCCCTTAGTCTCTGTGACCGTTAGCACTAGAAAGCTGTTTGGTACCAATATGTGTATCAATCACGCCGACAAAGTGGTAAAATAAAAATTGGAAAAAAAAATGTTTTATTAGGGTAGCCCCCTATATGTAAAGTGGGAAGTGTTTTTTTTTTAATTTCAACCCTAACGTGTGATATATTGTTGGAAAGGTATTTAAAAATGAATAGGGGTTTACTAAAATCATTTTTCATAATGTCAATAATTTCGGAAATAATCGCTCCAAAAGTAAAAAACAATGTGTCCCCCCTCTAACTTTTGAACCATAAGTTTAGAAAATATGAAAAAAATCTGAAAAGTAGAATTTTATAAGGACTTTCTAGGAAAATCATTTTGAACTTGGATGGAAACAAGTTTTTGTACAAAAAAGACAAAAAGTTGTACAAAATAATTTCTGAACTAAGTTTGTAGTTTAATCGTATATACAAGCATTTTTTTTAATTTCGTTTGCATATTTTTATTTTATTATCCTGAACGTATCTTTTTTCAAACAAAAAAAGAATTATTAAAATCGGTTCTCGCAATTCAAAATTACCACCGAAAACTTCTAGCACGTCTATGTATTAATTAGGAACCCAATTCCCCGAGAGATGTCGCTGTAGGTACTTATTACATTGGGTCTGGTATTATCGAATTGTTCGGTTGGTCTCTCCTTGGCATTGGCGGTATCTTATAACTACATCTTATTGTGACGGACGGGAAACTACGGAACCCTACACTGAGCGTGGCCCGACACGCTCTTGGTCTGTTTTTTCTTGTGATGAAAATGACACTTTGTGGTAAAATAATTAAATTACTTTTTATAATTAGCCTACACTGTCCCACTGCAAATGCCTCACTCAATTCCTTCCACGAATTGTTATCTCGCGCCAATTCAAACTATCTGGATCGTATCGCCACCGTTTTCAATTACTTTCATGATCAAATTAATCTTTGTAATATTATTCATAGTATTCCACACATACACAATACGTTAGTGTTCCAAACCACATCAAAGCTAGCACAGAAATTGCTTAACCATTAGAATACTCGACTGGCATAGAACACGGCCTTTGTAAGTCCCACTGCACTTGCAAGGAACCGGCAAAAAACGAGAATTTCTTGCTGGCAAGTCTGCGGTTTTATTTTAAAATACCTGGCAACTTCCTCTAAGGAGGCGGAAGTTTTATTCGATTGTTCTTTAGAGAAGTCTCTGGTATTGAAAATAATTGCAGGTACAAATAAAGGTTATATAGCTCTTTAATGGGATTTCTTTTCTTTTCTTTCTTCTTTAAGGTATAGTTTTTAATAGTTGGCAAGAAAAAGCGAACGGTAGGTTTTTGTTTTGCCTTACCAGGTTGGGTAAAAGTGTCATTGGTTTTTCCTTTAAGATTTTCTTAGTAGCGGCCACGGAGTCTGTATTTATGCCCTGGTTGATGGCAATAAAGGCTTGCCACCTACCCTATTATGCGGCCGCCACACACTCGACGAGTGGCATGGGAAGTAGCGAGGAAAGGAGGCAAGCGACATAGTGTGGCTACGTTACTCGTCATGCCGCACGTCATGCTCCTCGTCCTGCCCACCGCTCCGCGATGATCGCGCGATGATTACATGTGATCCTCCATCTCCGTTGGCGAGGACGATGACGACGATGTATATTTCTTTTTATGACATTGATTTAATTAACTATACTAAAAATGCATAGTGCGCACGCTGCCACAGTTTCATCGTTCACCAAAGGCAAATAACAAGTGAGAGCGTCGCGATTAATTGCGCGAGTAGAGCAGTGTGGGCAGAGCGAACAACATCGCGGCAAATAGCGGCAGCGCGAGGAGAATAGCGGCAGCGCGAGGAGCATAGCGATGAGCAGCGCGAGGAGCATAGTGTGGCGGCCGCATTACAGGGGACTTTAACATAGTTGGCGAAATGCGGCTGTATTATTAGGTACACCTCTGCCTAATCCTTCGTGTATAACAGGCGTGATATTACGTTAGTTTTGATTCTTTTGAAGCGTTAAGTTTTGCAAAGTAGTCAGCGTGCAAAATTCATAAAGTAGGTTTACTTAGAAAGCATTGAATGTCTAAACGGGCTTGGAATATTAAAATCGCAAAATAAAAATGTCGTTCAAACCGTACCGAGTAACATCCTAACAACTATTCGTGCTCCAGCATCGTGAAAAGACAAACTTAAATAAAGAAAAATAGAATATATAAACCTTCCTTTTTTAACAACCTCAGCATATTTACAGTTCAAAGAAATAAAACCTCGAAGCCAACAACGGTTTTAATTTATATGAGCAATTGCTCGAGTTTCTCGCGTGGCAGCTAAAAAATTATGCATTCTCCGATATACAGGCAAGTTTGCCAAATGAGAGAAAAAGAGAGCAAGAGCTATCTGCCATCCCTTTCATTTTAGTCACCTATTTCCGCTACCTCCTTTCACGATGTCCTTTAGTAGGGAAAGCATTTGCAAGTTTAATAGAACGGTCTGGTGGAGAAAAGACTTCACTTAGGAACCTCTAAAACGCGGGGCGATAATGTCCCTTTAAAAGTTTGACTTTTCAAAAGGCGATGAAATAGCTTTCAACGTAGATTATTAAGGTGCTACTTAGGCTTAAATACTGGCTGCTAAATAAAGTTTTCCCGTCCATTAAAGCCTGTATTTATCGTCTGGTTGCGAACAGTAAACAGAACTAAGAATTAATCAAAGCAAGTTCTAGACGTATTCCAATCGTCTGGCTTCGCCCGTCGCCTTTCGCTACAAAAACACTACAGCGCGCTCGTACAAGACGAATTCATCAGAGCGACTTAATGAACGCTAGAAAAACTGTTGAATTGAAAATTTCGCCGAGTCAGTGAGTCGGTATGGTCGCTTGGGGAGGGACGGACGTCTGCCGCGTCGCTTTTTACGCCATAAATTATAAATTTTGCGCCTCTTGCATATTAAAGAGGATCATTTTTGTGAATTTTAGGGTACATGATGAATGAGGAAGCGTTGTTATACTCATTGTTTGTTCAAATAAGCTAGTCTGTTTCCCTATTTCCTTTATTACTGTGCGCAGAATACCAGAGCACCGCAGCTTCCTATCTCGAGCTGAATTCGATTTGCTACACAGTTGCGGTGGCACACAGCTTGCAATAATGAACAGGCATTTAGAACAGCTAGGTACTCTATTTCCTTGAACGATTGTTTAATTAAGAAACCTAATGAATGCAGCGATACTATTACAGTGCTCGAATGGCATCAGAAACAGCATTAAAATAAACAATTTCAATAACAAAACTCGATGAATACTTACAAAACAATAAGAAATCCGATATTAGATAACAAACAACGTCAATTTTCGGGAAAATTGAGGCAGACATTTCTTACCTGCTTTTTGGAATCACTGGGGAGAAAATCTTTCAGGAATTCGCCGATTACGTATTTACATCCAAACATTTTTGTGTAAAACCATGGAGCGGATGAAAGCGCCTCATCTTGGGACATAAAAGGTGACCTCCCTTTGAGTCCTCACCCCTTCCCTCGGCCTCCTGGCACAATCAGAGACGTTGTTTGAAAGTAGGCTAACGTTAAGAGTTACATTCAACTTACGTCACTCGACTCCGGGATTGTAACACATGACATATGCTGTACTTATTTCCACGTTTCATATTTACGCCAACAGCAGGTAGGTCGTTGTATCAAAGATTCTCTTGTTTTTCTTACCTTTTAATGGCGTACGTTGTAATAGACAATAAAAGCCGTGAACCCGTGCAAAGCAAACAGACTTTGCTTCAGAATTGCATTTAGTTTTTACTGAGGGAAAAAGTAATCAAAATAGCGTACGAGCTTTGAATTCTAGCTCTCTGATTGGATCCAAAGATGTATGGAGCTATGCTGTGATGTTGTTTTTGTTAGTTTGTACCAGAAAGCTGTGCTAACGATATTTTGCAGAAGGCAATAAATATTACATAGTGATTCAGGTCAGGATGAAAAATCTTGTAGAAAATGTTCGGCTGATAAAGATGATCCGATTCAGTAAATAATAAAATAATCATTGTATGTTTTCTTTTAGTTCGATTTTTAAAGATGTTAATTACATAACTTTGTACTTGATATTTGAAATTGAGTTTTTGATTGAAAAATTGAATTCAAAGTTAATTTAATTTAATTTATCAAATCCCACAGAGACCTTACCCCTTTTACCGAGCCTATTGTTGCGTTACACATTACATTAAAACAATTAAAGTTTTCCTATTTAATTAGGTTGCCTAAGATTTATGGTTGGGTCAACCAAAATGGCGGGCGCGGTTGTCACTGCACACAACTTTACACCCTCGCCTAAAGTTATGTTTGATCAAGTTTGCCCGTAAATGTGTTAATAATTGTATTTAAAACCAGCTGTGACTGGGTCGACCGAAAACATGTAAAACTTTTGAGCAGAAAATTACATTTTCAGATGAAAGCAAATACGTAATTTTACGGATGGTTTCGTTCAGATATTTAAATTATTTACAGTAATGATTTAAAAGAGATTATAAAGGTATTTTATCAAAGAATTATTTATTAAAGTAGATTGGTGAAATTTCTTCACAAACACAAACAACAACAAAGACAACAAAGGCATGGAGTCCTTATAGATACCGAAGTTTTCGGCAGAGACATAATACGAGTATCTTAGACAGTAAGATGTGTTTTATGAATATTGAATGTACAGTCAAATTTCTATACACTTTTTCAACTAAACTGTAGTTTTTAATTTGAGAGAGTAAATTGACACTTGGAAATGTCAAACTT
This sequence comes from Diarsia dahlii, assembly GCA_949775195.1. NCBI lineage: Eukaryota > Metazoa > Arthropoda > Insecta > Lepidoptera > Noctuidae > Diarsia > Diarsia dahlii. The sequence goes on from OX459201.1 coordinate 18,217,359, forward strand.
CCATATATTTACAACAACATTGTATGGAAGTTTGACATTTCCAAGTGTCAATTTACTCTCTCAAATTAAAAATCACACCATAGATGAAAGAAATATTTTGACAGATTCAGATCGAGGGGTGTCGGGTGATAAGACGAAGTTTTAAATATAATAACATGAAATACCATCAACAAAATATACAAAAACCTACGCAAGCTCAAAGTATACAAAATATCATATCAGAACACACATCGTTATATAATATTTAAATGGTAAAATAAGAACCGTCGCGTCGCAGGTTTAAATCTCGCTGACGGGAGTTTAATTTTCTACAAATCCCTGTTCGGAGAGAGGGAGGGCAAAGTTACTCGTATAATCTGTAACCCAAACATTAAACATATGCCATTGCTTTGAGAAATTCTAATACAGCTATATTACTTTGGGAAATTGTAAAATGTAGGTAGATACATACATGCGTACGGGCGTAAAACCACCACAACCGCTTTTTAATAACCTTTGGGTGTTCCAGTTAGGAGCACTAAAATGTTTTTTTTTTGTTTGCTCTGTCCCACTGCTGGGTAAAGGCCTCCCCCATGGTTTTCCAATTTGCCTTATAATTTGCCTTCTCTAATCCAGTAGAACGAGTCCAGGGGGTCTAAAATTCGTAAAAAGGACCACTCATAATGTAACTGCGTCTGCATGACCATTTTACGAATTTTAACGCAATTCATATTATTTTCTTATTATGATCTGCTAAAGTGGCCATTTTAGAACCCCTGGTAGTCGAACGGCAAAATTCTAATCAGATGTTTCAGTAAAACAACAGTTTCTACTTTAGGATAAGATTTATTTCCTAGTATGAGTTAAAAAACGCCGCAGCATGCGTCAAGTTACTGTGACCGCGTAGTAGCTAGATGTCCACATTTCACTATGTTTATTATGAAAGTTCCATGAAATTGGGCATAAATCCAAACTCTGAAGCTGCTACTTAGAAATTCCTAATAAAAAAGAAATCAGTTTAAAAGTAAGATCAACTGTTATTTTCAAGTGACTGCTACAATTTCATATAACGTTTTATTGACTCTGGTCACACAGGAAAACGATCAGTCTTACTCACATAGCAGTGCGTCACTGATACTTGACACGCGGAGACTTGAGACTCAATGACTAAGCGATATTTGAAACGCTTTTTTGGCGTTAAAATAACTCTTATGATAGATTGAGTAGTTTAGGAGTAAAGCTATAAAAGTATGTGAGTTCATTAGTATATATTCAGAATTGATAAAAATTTGGTGATATTTGTGAAAAACTGTCAGTTGTTTAAATAGAGATCTATGAAAGTTTTGTTTCATTGGTATAGAGAATACCGAGTACCGGTAGTATGGTTTATTTATTTTACTGTTTAACAGAGCTACAAAAGGAGAAATTTAAAAAAAATTTAGGCGACAGCGTGTGTGTGACGTTGCGGCGTGCATTCGTTGTACCGAGATTCGGAATCTCGTGCATTCGTTGTTGCGGTGTGCGTCGCTGCGTGCTTTCGTGCTTGCAGTGTTCGTTATTGCGGGCATTCGGTGGCGTGTGATTCGGCGTGGTGGCTTTCGGAATGACGTATTGCACTCGAAGTTTCGTTTTGTTTTGTAAATTGTTCTTCTGATTAAGCCGTGTCAAGTATTTTCCTTCATAGTATCTTTGCTTCCCACTAAATATAAATGCAAAAGTTTGTCAGGATAGATAGATGGATGTTTATTACTTTTTCACGCAAAAGCTACTGAATTATTTGGATAAAATCTTGGCACTAAGACTGTTTATAATCGAATCTGGATTATATCACCTAAGACCATTTATAATCCAGATTAACACATAAGATACTTTTTATTCCGGTAGTACGATCCCGTGATAATTACCGAACTCTGCACGGGCGAAATCGAGGGCATAAGCTAATTTTAACTAGCTTATGGTTTTTAGCGTTACATGGTTTTAATAGTGTCTATCCTCGTTGCAGGTACAATGTATCTGGGGTGGTGGCTGATGGTGGCCGCGGCGCTGGCCTCCGCCGCCGCTGACGAGGCTTCCGACCCTGAGGGACTGCTGGAACCTGTTCCTGGTAAGTCAAATATAGCAGATCTGTTGTCCTCAAAATAAACCAACCCCCTGGCCACGCAGCGTCGTGTGAAGAGTCAAACAACCACCGGACAATCTTCCTTTATACTTAAACAAAAACCAGAGGTTCTTAACAAAAACCATAAAAAAATGACTGGTTTAAAACAATCGGGCCAATTTAAAGAAAAACATAAAGTTATATATATATAAACATAAATATTAAACATAAATAAATAAAAATAAAGTTAAATTCTGTAGTATTTAAACATTTATTAAGCTTATACGTAATTGCCATTAACGTCGTTAACTCTTGACCTAACAACTGCACCATTTAAAAGATAAGACAACACATCCACAACTAACGGTAAATGAGAAAAGGAACAGAAAGAAAATGCTACCCGGAGATTACTTCCTCAATAAACCGGTCTTAATTGCTACGCCGTAGCGTCGTAGCACCCTCTACGACCGCTCGTAGCACGGCGTAGCACATAATTCTCGGAGTACGTAGCTTGTAGCCATTACTTTGGTTATTATGTAGCCTGATAACGCAGTTAAGCTGACAGGAGCAGCCATATTTAAAAGAACCGTCTAAGTGCGAGTCGTACTCGCAGCAAAGGGTTCCGTAGAATCAATAAAATAAAAATAATATTTTTAACGCTCATTCATAGGTCATTTTACACTCAAAAGAAAAACGAAGTTTTTCATTGTATGTTAATGAAAAAATAAGTAATAGTAGCAGTTTCACTAAAAAGTTCCATATCTCAATAGCAAAATATCAATTCTTATTTTCAGTTCGTTGTAGTTTTTTTTACGTTTTACAAACACACATCTATTCAGAACTTTTATTTATGCACTTACTTTTAAAAATTGTGGAGACGGACTTATTATATAAGTCCGTCTCGTAGATTTTGTTCTCAACCGTCACTTACATGATTGTATGGAAGAAGGCCACTCCAATTTTTAACCTGATCCGTAGTCACACCCGGATGAATAACCAAAATTATAGGCTGTTGCTAGTCGTCCGCTAAGTGGATGAATCACCGTCTCGCGACAGTATCCTTTATGGGCGGCATGGGCACCGGGCCGTAGGCCGACGAAGGAGGCCGGCGGAGGCCCGGCACTTCGGGGACAGAAGATATTAGTGTTATTTAATATGCGAGCGAAGCGAGCGCGCGTCGTGGAGTACATGCGTTGCATGTATGAGTGACGTGACCAAAAGCTACGATACTGGTGTGACTACGGATCAGGTTAAATTATCCATAGTCATACTAGTGTGACTACGGATCAGCCGTAGTCACACCAGTGTGACTACGGATAAATATAATTAACCATAGTCACACTGGTGTGGTAGTTTAGTGTGACTATGGGTCGGTCATGCAAAGGAGAATGCCAGCGGCACTATGGGCAAATGTACTCAATTCAACATTTTTGTGTCTTCATCAAATCATCTTTAAAATACTGGATGGCATGTCTAAATACTACCTCAGAAGATTGAACACAATAGACAATGTCATTTTCGAGATATTTACAAAAATGAAATGACTATTTTTAGGTTAAGCTCAACCAAAAATTAGTTGAAAAAAACTATTTGAAAGGGTCTGAATGGGATTACGAGTGAGCTTTGTGTCTTTAAAGCATATTTTTGTAAAATCTGTTACGGTTTAGCTATTTCAGGTGGCCCGTGTCTGGTGACCACCTGTGACTAACTCACCAAGTCTAACTGATTTAGATTTTGAGCATTTCAAAATAATATTCTCGCGTTTCATGAAATTGCAAAGCATGGAAGAAATCATTACTAAGATAATCAATCGCTCAGTGTTATTTGTAGATACTATTTAAATCTTAAGGTAGTGGAAATCATGAAATTGTCTTTGTAAGTAGGGTGGAAAGGGAAAACACACAATACTAAATACAATAAATGAAAGAATGATTATTTCTGGACTTTATTTTATTCATCTAAAAATAGTGTATTCAAAAATGGAGCTGGAACACTAACATTGTTATAACGTCCCCAGCTTAAATAGGTACCATACTGTGCACATTACATGCACACAGCCACCTTCAGTTCTTCTCCGTCCCAAAAGTTGTTATTCAAATGGATATTGCAGATCCGGGCACTCTAAGGAACATAATTATATTTTGTGGCCCCGCGCTGTATCAATAATCCTTTAACTATTGATGATACCAATAGACGCTCATTATTGTTGCGTTTGGTGTGGCAGCAACACGTTTATGTGTTCTTGAATTAACCCTATTAACAATCCATAATACTGGTCCACCATGGTTCTGGCAGGATGGGTGGCATTGGAATATTAAAATCTTGTTCAATATGACAATGTGTCTGAGATCGGTTTTGGGTAGCAGAATCTTCCACTCAGTCAGCATCGTGAGTTTGTCTGGTTGCAGTTATCCAGCATGTTCGGCAAACACTTTCCAGACGTGACACCTGTAGATCAATACAATGACTTGTTTATAATTTGACCAGCCTATATAATAATAATAATAATATTCCACAACTATCACACAACGCCATCTAGTCCCAAGCTAAGCAGAGCTTGTGTTATGGGTACTAGACAACTGATAAACATACTTATATATTTCTAAATACATACATATTATAAATAAATTACACCCAGACACAGAACAAATGATCGTGCTCATCACACAAACATTTGTCCTGGGTGGGAATCGAACCCACGACCTCCGGCATAGCAGTTAGGGTCACTAACCACTAGACCAACAGGCCAGTCAGTATATATGTACAATCACTAGTAAGCTAACAGTAAACAGTGTGAACTAGTGTAGTACGCAAGGGAATTCGTAGCTGATAGGCTTGAAAAACAAGCTAACGTCCTCAATCGTACCTATGTGTATAAAAAAATATTATATATTACCTGATGAGATAGTACCCCTCGCAGTAATAATAAATTATTTGTGGGCAGTCTAATGGCACTCGATGAGTTCTTGATCTCAGTACGGAAACCACAACCACAGCCGTAGCAGACGGCCGTTTGTCCTACTGCAGGTGTCAACTATCCCTGGGATGGGAGTGTATTTTGCAACAGTGTAACACACTCCTGACACAATGTGCCTTCGGTTGACAGCTGAAAAAAAACATATTTAAATAATTATATTTCTGTACAACTAATCTTAAATGATAGGTACCTACTACATACAATTAATATCCTCGAATACACACTGATTAAGATAAACCATCTTAGTTAATAAGTTGGTTATTAACAACACATCAGTATGAGGTTCCTACTTAAATAAGTTATATTAAAATCCGGTAACTTAACTGGTGAGGTGAGAAACTAACACACACATGGATTTTACTTTTGCCCTCTAAGATTTGTTATTTGGTACATAAACATAAAAGTACAGTTCCTAAATAAAAAACACCATTCTACGTTAAAATACAATGTTTACTCTTACCGGTGTTGGTGAGATCCAGACTCGTAAAATGTTCATGATGTTATTCGGGATCTCCGACAACATACGTCTGTGCATAAGTTGCGTTAATCTCAAAGAGCAGTTGAGACATCGCACCACAGTTGCACTCGCCATGATCACAACACAAAAAGTTCTGTATTTAGTTATAAACAACACACACGGTGCAGCGGCGTTAGAAGTATGTTTATTGTCAATGGGTTGGCAGCATTAACGGAGTAACTAAAAGGTTCGACTCGAAGCACAATGTAACAAAACCAGCAAAAATAACATACCGTCATACTGTATTGTAAAAATATGACAAACGCAGAATAAATGTTAATGTACCCGCACTACGAGTAACATAATCCCTAGTATTGTCAGGTGATAGTAAAAAATGGCGTACTATGACGTCGGAAATATAAAAGTACTCATTTATTGTTTGAAAAACTATCCAATTGTAAATAATCGTTAATACTTATTTAAAAAATGTATTTTTATTTTAGATATTTAATGCCGTTTTAGGTTTTGATACACAAGTCTTCTATCAAGAGTACTGTACGCGGGCATTCTCCTTTCAACTTATATACGAATGTACAGACGAACAAGACGAATCTACAAGAGTACCGTTTTTGCCATATGGCAACGGAACCCTACAAATGTATAAAAGTGAGTAACGAGATAAGGCGTCTAGCCGTCTAATCTTAATGTAAATAACTTTATACCGGTTTACGCGTGTAAGCATATTTATGTGATGTTCATTTCATGGTTAGGGGGATAGGCAGCAGAGTTATTAGTGCATCAATATGATAACACATTACAATTTTCCTAAAATCTGAGTGTACGCAAAGAACACCAAAAGAATCCCCTCCAAAAAAAAAATCCAATCCAATCCTCTGTCTTCCTTGTTTGGCTCTTGATTTAGTAGTTACGGATAAACTGAGAGCAACGGTGGCCCAGTGGTGGCGGCCCCGACTTACGGACAGTAGGTCGTGGGTTCGAACCCAGGCAGGCACATTACTTTGTGTAAGTTATTTCTTCACCGCTGCTCTCAAAACGGTGAAGGAAAACATCGTGAGGAAACCGGCATGTCTTAGAACCAAAAAATTCGAAGACATGTGACATCTACCAATCCGCACTGGGCCCGCGTGGTAGATTATAGCCCATTCCCTCTCAAAGAGAGGAGGCCTGTGTCCCAGCAGTGGGAACATTAATAGGCTGTTGATGATGACAAAACTAAAATCATGCATTTTCACCAGAGAATTCCAGGTAAGATCTCTGAAATTCAGTATTTAGGGAGTCCAATAGAGTCAACTACTGTCGCCAAATTCCTCGGCATCGTAATTGATAGTAATCTGACCTGGAAATCCCAGACAGACGAAATTTGTAAAAAAATGAATAAATTTGCATATGTTCTATCTAAACTATCAAAGACTGTCAGCCTAGAATCTGTACTAACGGCTTATCATGGTTATGTTGCATCAACTCTTAGGTATGGCATAATGTATTGGGGCAACTCCGTCGATAGAGAATTTGTATTTAGAGCTCAAAAAAAATGTATAAGATCCATGTGTGGCCTAAATAGCACTGATAGTTGTAAACCGTTCTTTAAAAGCCTGAACATTCTTACCCTACCATCACTGTACATCTACGAAACAAATGTATTTGTGAAAACACACATCTCACAGTACAAGATAGCTTTTAAAAGTCACTATCGCAAACTACGTGACAAAAATGAGTTAGAGCTTGAAATCACACATGATAGAACAGCTTTAATGAATAAAAGCACTTTCTGTATGGCCACAAAAATATTTAACAAGCTGCCTGAGACATTAAAATCGTTTAACCTGGACAAATTCAAAAGAGTGCTTATGAAAATATTAATTGATAAATGCTACTATTCGCTAAAGGACTATTTGGACGACAGTTCTATAATGCCTCCTATAGATAATAAGCATTAGGTCCTCTATTTTTGACATTACTGTATTTAGTTCATTACAATCCATGACATTATTCTGATACATTTTATTGACATTTACCATTTTGTGCTACTTATCTAAGACTTAATTGTTGACATTGAGGGAATAGCTAATTGATTTGACATTTCCGTATTAATTTTAAATTTTATGACATGATTGACATTATTTTGTAATCTTTTTTTTTAAATTTAATTGTTATTTATTTATTTTTTCTAACATTTTTATCTTTGTTTTTTCTTAAATTTTATAATTAACTATTTGAAAATATTTTAGCATTCTAGTTTTTTATAATTTAAATTGATAATAGTATTTGTTGCACGTAGATAATATTAATATTTAAATGTAAAATATATATTTGTACGCCAAATGGCAAAACATAGAGCGCCTATGAAAATGTAACACCTGTTTGTACTACCTATGTTAACAAATAAAGAATCTGAATCTGAATCTGATGATGATGATGGATAAACTGAACTCGAAACAACAAGTAAGTACATATTCCGTTTCCAGTATTAATAGTAGTGTCAGTGACCATGTAAACATTAGCCTAACTCTTTGGGCATTAAAAGCGTGATGTTATGCTTTACTCCATCTTCACTACACACATCAAACTCATGACAATATTTCGTTCCGTAACACTTTTTCTAAATTCCAAGTCTCAGCACCGGACCCCGCCATCCAGCCGCGATAAAACTATTTTTAATTAACAGACTGTTTTATATTCTCTGTGAAAAACGCTACCCTTCACAGTTTTCTAACGTAATTCTACGTAAACATTCTTGCTGGGATTTAGATTAATTTTGTTGTGAATTTATTAAAGTTTAAGAGATTTCTTGTTGAGAAAAGAGGGCAGGATAAGCGCTTGAAGTTTTATAGGTTAGGTTGTTTTATAATTTCAGATTTTAGCTTGAAAATAGAGGGTAAAGTTTACGTTTTGTATTACGGTACAGTCTTCTCTTTCTATTAGAATATTTTGTATAGCGACTTTCGGACTTACACGTAAAACAACATAACTGGCCAAATGTGGAGGAATCTCTGCCTTACCTTTATTTTTTATTTTTTAAATAAACTTTGATCCACACTAGGAATTTGTCCTGTATCGTAGGTGCGTTTACAAACATTTTAAGTCACATACACAAACACCCAGACCCGAAACAACTAATGGGCCTACTACACGCACGCACTTCACCACAGTTTTGCCTGCGGGATTACACGGTGCACACAGTACATCGCGCGTGTGGTTTGTAATGGTAATACAGTTTTACCAACCATACGCGCGATGTACTGTGAAGTGTGAACGAAAACTGTGGGGAAGTGCGTGCGTGTAGTAGGCCCATAAATGTAGGTCATACAAATATTTTATACGTGCGGGGATCGCACCTACGACACGCAGCACAACAGTCTAATCGCTCAGCCACTGCGCCAAACGTGTCGTCGGGAAAACAGGGGTGAAATTATGTTATTTTGTAATACTGTGTGACCAGATGTACGAACGTGGACGAGGCAAAACGAGTATGTAGGAATATTTCTGTGGTACTTACCTGCTTACCCCTATGGGAAAAAGACGTGAGTGAATGCTCCAAAACGTCTTTAATACACACATGAAGGTTTTCTCTATCACAAAGTATCTGTAATTCTGAATACAATAAAAGCAAGTAAAAGGAGTATACATATATAGTCAGTACCCAGCATTACCCTTATAGTTTGGAGCACTTTAATAGCTATCAGAGTATGGATCTTTAAAGTACTTTAGTCTGTTCTAGAGATCCACCCGTCTACAATAATAGTGTATTTGAAAAGTTGCCCATTCCTTATATAGCCCTTTTTTGGTGGGTTGTAAATCATCAAATGACTCCTCTCGCTCTTCGCGGAGCCGAAGGGTGTGTCAGACTTCTACTGACTAATAACCACCCATAATCATTCTTAGACCTTTGTGTCTCTTTCAAATAACCTGCAGTGCCAGCAGATACATGTATATATAGCCTAAATAAAACGAGTAGACACATTATATACAAAATGACAAAACACTTAGAGAGAAGAAAGCCTCAAAGGAAACAAAAAGGAAAACTATTTATATTTTATGTAATATAGTTAACTGTAAAGAAACACAAGTGTATTACTTACTATAAAGCATAAAAGATTGTATATGTATGTAACTGTATGTTAATTTATGCCATTTAAAACACGAACCCTTTTTTAGTACACTTTCCTTTGCAGTAACTTTATTTCCGTTCTTGTCTTATGCCTTTGTTTCCACTTATAATTCTTGGTATCGTTTCTAATGTAAATACAACACATAAGTAAGATTCAGATCATAAATACTATGTTAATTCGATTTGAATTGACTTGGTAAACTATAATATTTAACGAGAGTTTTAGAGTCACGTTTAAAAGATTTATTTTTGAAGTCGTCAGTCATATTTCGTTATACGTTTTCCACCGTTAAATCCATTTGATTTTTGCTAAAAAGAGAACCGGTGTTATCGAGATTATTTTTCTGGTTTCCATTAAAAAAATGGAAACGAAGCAAAAGGAACTGACACAAATAAATAAACGAAGTAAAACATGCTTTTAAGGAAACCGTCAAAGTAAATTAAGTCCGTCACTTTTAGATATCATACACCCAGTGTCAACCAAACATCATAAACATCAAACTAAGTAACCCTACGCAAAAAATTGGGGTGAAAAATCACGTTTTACGGTAAAACTCAACGAAGCACACTTAAAGCATAGCGCTGATGGATGCTTTGAGTAGTAAACAGGTTATGGAGGTTATTTAAGTAAAGTTATAAGCTTAAAAACTAGTACTAAACTTTTGATTGCGGAACTTTGACCTCCAATATGTCCGTACCTAGACGGTATGGTGCAAAACAAGAAAAGTTCGCTATGACGGTGAGAACAAATGCCATTCGGTTCCCTTAAAGGTATGTTTACACCCTTTATAATGCAGTTGCCATTATACCACATACTAAATCATTAAAGCATCAATCATCTGCTAAAAGTAATGGAGTTATGTTGCCACTGCCACATACATTTATGGCATAGGCATAGCTCCCAACCAATATCGTACATTACAGCCAACGGGAATACAACTTATGTAATTCCCGTACTATCTATGAACCAACATACTATTTCCAGTACACACACAAATACAAACAAACACGCGTGCCGCTACATAAACAGTCCGGTAAACAGATCCCGGGCATTACAAACATGCTTACGTATGTAGTTTGGACGCCCCACTGAGTACGTAGCAAATGGAGTAGCGTTATAGCGGAGGCAGCGTAAAAAATGTTCGAAAATGCGGAGTAATTGAAATGAATATATTGTAGTACTGTATTTTCGATAACATTTTTTATCAAATAAGTTTAAGGTGCCACTAAACGCGAAGCTAGCGCCACCAACTAGCAACACTATCATGCTAGTAAATAACCTGTAGTATTTTTAAAATCACTTTTTACCCACGACGGAACGGAGACGGTATATGCGTTTGGGGTGAGAGCTGTGGTGAGAGGTTGTTTGTTTGTGTGTTTGTGCAAATACATGTTGCAATTTTTCTCCAAAACTACTAGTCCGATTTTGATGCAGTTTTCAGTTATGGGTTCGGGTTTGATTAGTGCATGTTCTTAGATAGGTGTTACGGTGACAACTCACCAGGGGGCGCTGCAGCAAACATTTTTTGTGAAAATCAAAGTTGCCATTTTTCTCCAAAACTACAAGTCCGATTTTGATTCAGTTTTCAGTTATGTGTTTCGGTTTGATTGGTGCATGTTCTTAGATAAAAATAAAAGTAAAATAATTAAAAAAGTTAAAATATAAAGCCAAATTAAAAATTTTGAGAAAACCCACGACGATTAAAAATTAATTGAAAAAAGGATAAAATAACATAAAACACCCGCCTTAAAAAAACTAAACATTGCAAAACTAGTTCATTTAATGGCAGCCCCGACGGACATTCTTGGGTTTTTTTAAGGCGGGTGTTTTATGTTATTTTATCCTTTTTTCAATTAATTTTTAACCGTCGTGGGTTTTTTCAAAATTTTTTCATTAATATAGACTTGATAAATTAAGAGAATTACTAATTACCGCCAAAAGTCTAGAATCATGAAAAGTGATTTTAATAATACTACAGGTAGCATGATAGTGTTTTGGATTTTTCAAATTTAATGTGATTTTAGAGTAAAAGAAATAAGAGGTGTGTGGCGCCAGTTTAGGTGCTGTTAGCGCCTTAACCAACTCCTACCGATCACACCTTGGTACAGCCTGCTACAACAAGGAGAGATATTTTATTTCTTTCGTGTTCTCTTTAATGCCCGCAATTTTATGAGATATCTATTTTTCCGTCTTCAATATAATTGATTGGAAAAACATGTGTCTCATTCTTGTGTTGTTTCCGTTTCGTAATGTGCCACCCTTCTCCACCTGTTGATACATAAGAGCGAGTAAATCGCAAAAAAATACAAGAAATGCAACACATCTTCCCATATCGTCACAAAAATATAGTTCTCAAACTAATCGTATGTCGAGCATAGCGATTTAATTAGTTCTTCCAACTACAAAGTGAAATGTTTAGTGAATTAAACATAAACTTTAATGTTTTATCAGCAGTTGCAGTCTAAACTAACTACTCCACGTACTAACGACTCCATGATTCATCCAGTACGCATACATAGGTAGTACCCGCAGATGGGTTTAACTTCGTTAAATCAATATTAACACGTTTTCGACGATGCAGGCCGGTATTACAACGAGATATTCCGGAACGTTCGCTATTTCATTCCGCTTATTAGTTCACGTTCGGTTTGTTAGCTTATTAGTTTGTTTTGATGTTGAAAATTTTTAAGTATTATTTTTATATTGAAGGTTTGTTTGTATTTATGGGTGTTGTATGAAAGCGCCTGGTAAAACTAAAGGAGGCTAAAGCTAACTAAAGCCAGCAACGTGGAAGTATATTTCAATCCTTTTAGCGTGCGTCATTCCATTGCCGGGCAAAGCCTCTCCCCACGAGTTATAGCCAATATGAAGCTCTGGTCATTGATCTTGTTCAGATCATTCCGCCATCTTTTACCGCGACGCCCATATCAATCCTATAACATAATATTATCACAATAAAAAGCACAAGCAACGTGACTTTCCCTCAACCAAAAACTGGATCACATGTCACAAAAAAGAGACAAAATACGGTTACAGAAGCAGCGTTTCTTCGTCCCAAAAAAATATTTTTCCAGACACGTCTCATCGAAAAAGATTGCACAATCCTTAACAAAAACAGAGTAAAAATGTATATTGTAAACCCATATTTCGATCCAATATTAATTCCACCTTCAGGAACCCACCCCAAGGCGAAACTGAAGATGATAAAAACGTTAGATGAAAGGCGCGAATTTCCCCAAAGAATATGACTTTATGTAATATTTTCACAAAATGGCGTCTGTAAAATTGGCGGGAACTTCGATAACTAAACGTGAGTAGTTATTCGCGCGGGATCGCTGACCTAAATAAACGTTAGCGAGTTTTTTTTGTTATTATCTATCTTTTCTTTACTTATAAATGTACTGCTTTTGTATTCTAGATAACGGGATAATTTATGACGAACACTTACTTTCGACTATGGAGTCAAGTGAAGCAGTCGGACACAGAAGCTTTTATCTACCTAATCTGCCTTGAAATACAATCAAACTGTGATCATCAATGTATTGTAACTTAATCAAATAGTTCTTTCATGTTATTTTTTTTTACCCGACTGCGTCAGGAGGAGGGTATTACTCCTTGGTAAGACTGGTTGCCTGAGTTTCGGGCCACTAACTACCTGTAACGACTATCAAAGATCTACAAAGGACAGCCGGGACCCATCACTATCACTTCACTACATATATCCTTCCTTATCCTTACATAGTATAAAACAAAGTCGCTATTTTTGTCTGTTTGTTTGTCTGTATGCTTAAATCTTTAAAACTACGCAACAGATTTTGATGCGGTTTTTTTTAATAGATAGAATGATTCAAGAGGAAGGTTTTAGTATATAATTTGAACGACATCCACGCGGGTGAAGCCGCGGGCATCAGCTAGTCCTTCCTTACATAGTATAAAACAAAGTCGCTATTTTTGTCTGTTTGTTTGTCTGTATGCTTAAATCTTTAAAACTACACAACGGATTTTGATGCGGTTTTTTTTAATAGATAGAGTGATTCAAGAGAAAGGTTTTAGTATATAATTTGAACGACACCCACGCGGGTGAAGCCGCGGGCATCAGCTAGTATATTATAAAACAAAGTTTTCCGCCGCGTCTGTCTGTCTGTTCGCGATAAACTCAAAAACTGCTGCACCGATTTTCCTGTTGTTTTCACCAATGGATAGAGTGGTTCTTGAGGAAGGTTTAAGTATATAATTTACCGACAGCCACGCGGGCGAAGCCGCGGGCATCAGCTAGTTCACTATAAAAGTAGTATTCCGATTCACTATTTTTCAAAACTAGGGAATAAAAGCAAGAACAATATCTATCAGTTACACATGGCACACCACTACTGCAGAAACCACGTGCACAATACATTGCACTACTTTTATTTTGTACATTTACACATCAAACTTTACATTTCCAGTTTACGCTGATCTTGCACTGTACGGAAATCCTATACAATGCGAGACCAGCTTATACTGGAAATGTATAGCTTGATGTGTAGCCGTGTGTACACTATACATCTAAGAAATGTCACGGCCTAATGTTGGAACATTTTCAGACATGTTTGTACTGCAAACAGGAAAATGGATCGGATGTACGAGAAGTGGACTCCAAGTTTGACAGCTGACGATGTATCAGCACTTTTCAGCGGAGGGAGTAGACGACATCTCAGTCGAGCAATTAAAACAGCTTGGCCCAGTTGCTGTGTCGTGGTTGCTGCAACTCTACAACAATTGCCTGAAATCAGCTTCAATACCCCGTCTCTGGAGGAAATCTAAGATCCTTGCAATCCCTAAGCCAGGTAAAGCAGCAGACGATCCTAAAAACTTTCGCCCTATCTCTCTACTATGTCACACATATAAACTATTCGAGAGACTGCTGCTGAACCGTCTTACGGGTGTCATTGATCCAAAACTGATTCCCGAGCAAGCTGGTTTCAGACCCGTCAAGTCGTGCAGTAACCAGAGTCTTAAAATGGTACAACACATTGAAGATGGCTTCGAGAGTGGAATGGTCACTGGTGCTGTATTCGTAGACCTATCAGCTGCTTACGATACAGTTAACCTCAAGAGGCTGTTGTGGAAGGTGGAAACTTTTTATCAACGACCAAAGTTTCATCCGCATACTCCGAGAACTTCTCCACAACCGCCGATTTCAGGTCCACCTTCTCTCGGAAAAAAGTCGTTGGAGAGCACAGAAAAATGGCCTACCTCAAGGTAGTGTCTTGGCACCTCTTTTATTCAACATCTATACCAACGACCAACCATCCAGCCCGCATACCTCCCGCTTCCTCTATGCAGACGACCTTGCCCTTACCTCTCAAGCCACCACCTTTGAAGAGGTTGAGGTGTCCTTGTCAAACGCTCTTGGTGACTTAGCCACTTACTACCACGCTAACTCACTCAAGCCCAATCCGAGCAAAACGCAATCGTGCATATTCCATCTTCGCAACAGAGAGGCGAGCCGCAAACTTAACATCGTTTGGGGTGGGGTATCCATCGAGCACAGCAACTTCCCAAAATATCTGGGTGTTACTCTGGACAGGCCTCTAACATTCGGCAAGAACTGCAATAACATCAAGCAGAAGGTACACTCTCGCAATAGTCTTTTACGACGACTAGTCTCGTCAAAGTGGGGTGCTTCGCCTGACGTCATGCGGACTACTGGGTTGGCGCTATCTTTCTCTGCGGGTGAATTCGCGTGCCCCGTGTGGGGTCGTTCAGCCCATGCAAAGTTAGTGGATACAGCACTGAATGAAACGTGCCGGTTAATCACTGGCTGCCTCAAGCCGACCCCGGTACAGATGCTGTATCCATTGGCAGGCATAGCGCCACCAGTAGTTCGCAGAGCGGTGGCGAGTTCTAGTGAAAGAGCCAAAATGGTCTCCGACGCTAGACACCCTCTACACAGTAACATCTTAGTACCGCAAAGGCTGAAAAGCCGCAACAGTTTCCTGAAGTGTGTGCCCCCGCTCACTGGCGAACTCTCTAAGGAAAGACTTAAGCTGTGGCGAGATCGTGTTTCCTTACCCAACCCATATGTGCCACTTGCCGAAAATCTTCCGCCTGGACACGAGTTGCCATGGCTAACCTGGAAGTCTCTAAATAGACTCCGGACACAGGTAGGCCGAAGCAAGGAAAACCTGTTCAGGTGGAGATTCATAGATGACTCTGCCCTGGAGTGTAAATGTGGTCTTGCCCTACAAACTATGGGGCACCTGATATCGTGTCCAGCCTGTCCCGTTACTTGCACTCCACAGGAGCTGATGGAAGCTACTGAAAGTGCCAAACTCGTCGCCAAATTTTGGGCCGACTCAATTTAAATTGTCATCGACACGCTAAGAAGAAGAAGCGGAGGGAGGATAGAGAAAACTGAAGTTTTAAGAAAATAATTATAATTCTTTGAACACACTCTTTTTTTGGATTGTTGGGAATCATCAAATGACTCCTTTCGATCAGGACGGAGCGGTGGGAAGTGTCAAACTTCTACTGACTAAAAACCACCCATGTTCCTCCTTAGCCCTTTGTGTCCGAGGCCGCGGTATCACACTCCTTTAGTCGTTTTTACTGTCAATTGGGATGACCACTTAGACCTAGAATTTATTACAGAAGGTTTAATGTAATGTATTGCATGCCATACGCGTACGTATGGCATGCAATACATTACACTGAAAAATATTAATCAATACCTAGATTATACCTATGCAAAACAGGAGCAGGTCGTCATTTTTATAGCATAATTTAGCACACAGTGAAGTACACGCCTCACAAATATTACAACACATGTAATATCAGCAACCATTCCTAATACGTAAGCGAACGTTTATCAACGCGCCTGTTCTCGTACGATAAGCCGTTCTGTGTCTAATTATGTCGCACTGTGTCGCACAGTATCGCACAGTGTCGAACACAGCCGTGCTCCATATTATTGTGCCCATAGATATTCACGACCTCTAACGACCTCGCCACTAATTGGAAACAAGGGAGCTAGAACATACTGCTTTGTGAAAGTTTATGTGAGGTTACAATAATAGCAATCGGAACTAATACTCGTTGTTTAAATGTGGAAATTAACAGAAATGCTGTAAGTTTAAAAAAAATGCATCCCAACCTTTTTCCAACGGTTTCGGTTTCCAGTCTAACTGGAAGCAGGCCCAACAATTTCTATAAGCTGCCCAATTTCTTGGTAATGCGATACCCGTTGATTGTCAGATTTTTTGTTTTTTAACTACCCGTTACTGCTGATTACAGGATTTAGTAAAGAAATTCCTGTGTAAAGGTACACCTTTAAACAGGAATTTGTCCATTAACCAATTAAGACTAACCACACGTAACTGTGTAATCTTTTCAATCGCGTCAAAGAAATCAGTGTCTTTTTGTGTTTCGTCAACTTACTTTCGATTTACCCGTAACATGCTTCTAGTTGGAATATCCACATTTTGTACTTTATCTTCGAGGATTTTTTTAAGACGCTGTTTAGTAAACAAAATATAATGTAACGAAACTATTTCTTTCGGAGGGGTTTTATACCGAGTTAAAACATCCACACGAGTCGATTGGAGGTCCAATTACACTTACCGTGTCTGGCCCACCGATGGGACCATAACATATCGAAACCTGTTTGTACATCAATAATCACGCTAAGTCACTATCCCTGCTGTCTTCTACAGTCTGTACGATTAGACAGAATTCCGAAATTCTGCTAACTAACCTTGCCATGTATTTGTTTAATTAATAACTGAGCGGTCATTATTGTGTATTTACTTTACCTTCTTGCAAATAATACATTTAATATTCTATTTACGTGTTTATCTCAACTAAAATAATTTAAGTCGTCATTCTTATTAACACTTTAGGGAATATTGTACAAAACACACAACACAACAGGAAAATAAGTTAAAATTGTTATAATTGGTTTAGTCGCGTTTGAATCCGAGTATTGTGCCATCGTCAGTTTCGGAACTCGGAAGACAACTACATCATTTCAGTTAAAATACATCCACTGGGTGATATTGACCTCCCCCAAGCAACGCTACATTAATCGGTCCCGTGCGTCTCGCATCCAGCGGATCCCCACAACCTTCACCAGATCATCGATCCACCTAGTGGGAAAACATCTTAAATAAAGATGGCAGTGTTTGTTAATAATTCTATAAAACCGATACACTTTGCTTTTAAGTGTCAAAAAGTAAACTCCGGGATGTCATTAAGAACGTCGTTATTGGTATTACAAATGTCGTATGCTCGACAATTGTACGAAACTCTCGAGGTTTCAACATATTACATTGTGTTAGCGTTGACATCAGCTGCATTGGTATACGGATTGACATCATGGTGCCTCTTCAGGAAATTCCGTAATTACAAAAACTATGTGTGCCTCAACGCAATTTTAGCAAACTTTTTCATCTCTTCAATGATGCAGTTCACATATTTATTCAATAAATATATGTTATTCATTCCGTTAGAAAGATGTTGGTTTGGCTTTTACACTATATATCTATTAATGTTTTTAGCAACAGCCAAGCACCATTGGTTAATAGTTATTTGTCATATGTTTTATATGGACATTGTAAAAGTTTTTAATGTGCATATCAGGTGGAAATATCTAAAGAGTGGTGTCTTTGGCTGGCTCGTGCCTTTATCAACAACGTTAATTCATTTTATTAAAACTTCTAGTATGTTCGAAGAAACTGATGCAACTCCTAGCGATGTAGGATTTATTATTTTTATTTCAACAGGGACAATAAATTGTTTGCTTTACTTTCGAATTGTATACTCTCTTTAACGTAGTTCGAATGCAACCGATAACACGGCTATTTGCAAATGGCGTCGTTTTTACATTGCCACTTTGGTATTTATATTGGGCGACATATTATTGTTGTCTTTTATTGTTTTGTTTGTGACTCATGGAAACTTACAAATTGATGACTTTGATAGATTGACCCCAGAAATAAATAAGGCTAAATCAGTAGAAAAAATGGATTTTAGTTATGGCATAACAATAAGCGATAACAGAATAATTAATTGGCTACTCATATTTACATATAACTTAAGCCCGTTGTTATTGAACGCTTATCTGGTTGTTGTAAAGAGTAATCGTGAATTGTGGTATGAATTGTATGTAAATAAATGTAATCGTCGACCGTTACAAGGGATATGAATCACGATATCAATTTGGAAGACAGAGTTACTCGTTGCCCTGATGATGACCAAAAGGCGGTCAATGAAATATAAAAATTGTAAGATCTAATAAAAAAAATTCATATAAAGGATTAAGTTATTATTATTTTTGTCTTTAACATTTTTTTGTTTTATTATTTAATAAACAGTGTTACAATTATTACAAAAAAAGCATAGTGCCAGACACGACAACGACGACAACATTATTGATTAGTACATTAAATACCTAAGTATGGTACAGTATAGTATAGAATAAGTACACAGATTGCATTTACACTTCTTAGATTGCACTACAATAAAGAGAGTGTCTCTTTATATACCTTCGAGCAATTCTTGACATGTATTGCTTTTCAGATTTCATGAAAAACATGTACGTAAGGTGGACTTAGATCCGATAATATATCCAAAAATCCTCAGTTCGAACAACAGTATTACCGCCTACACCCATTAGAAAACAAACAAGACCGGCACAAAGTACTACAGTAATTTCATCTCATTCCAATACGAACTACAAATCAAATTGTTTCGAGGGCAGTTCGCGAAGTTTCCACTATTATTGCGGCTTCACTTCTTATTGTCTACTAGTCTCCTGGTACAATAAATTGAAAGCAATATGGCGGATGGCGACGTATAAGTCGTCTGTGGACTCAAGTTATAATGGACTGTTCTAATATAGAAGGAGCATTTAAGTAATTAGTGTAATCCCTCTGTGAAGGCTTTGGGTATTGAATTGTGTTGAATTTGTAGGTTGTGAATAATCTATTTATGTATAGTGCTATAAATAACTTTCATAGTGTTTTTTTATAATAATTTCGTGCAAGCGAAGGGCACAGGGAACAGCTTATACATAATAAAATATAATTACAAAAATAGCATTCGTCTGTAAGATATATAAATATTTCATTGGAATTATTATTTTATTTTAGGACTAGCTTTTGCCCGCGACTTCGTCCGCGTTTCCGTCGTTTTTCGTAAAAAAAAGTACCATATGTCCTTTCTCACGGTTTAGTGGCGTTTTTAGGTGGCATTGGGTATTTTATTTTTAATCGACGGTAACGGAAAGGCTGTCAGTTACCTAGGTAACAAAATAACCTAGGATAGAGGTCCTAACTATAGCTACCTTACACTTAAAATCTAAGTGCCAATTTAAACTAAAATATTCTAATAGAATTATACCCAGAAATATGTACAACTTACAACAAAAAATGAAATGAAAATAAAGCTGAAACGTCTGTGCAATACCATCTACCTATACCTACTTCACTTACAAATAAATACCTATAACTTCTATAATTAATAAAAGTATCTACGCTTTTACCTACATAATACAAAACTAAAATTGAACGTAAATTAGCCAAAACTTACCTATCGGTATCTAAAAAACTATGCGTACTACTTCTACTACCTTCACCTAAAAGGAAATAAAATGCAAACTATTAATAATTTGTAATTTGAACGAATATTTAAACACTACCAAAACAACTAATACGTATTTTAGAAAAAAACAACAAAAGAAATTCAAATAAACTATTTAAAGACTAAAAGTCGCGCTGATAAGCATTGTTTGAAATCAATTATTGTCCGTCAATAAGGTCGAACGCTCTGAACGCATCAACAGCCACGACCCGTGTCGAGCGCGGCAACCGTTACACAAAAATAATCCTTATGGCATGATTCAATATTCACGCGCGACGGCTTATTAGCGTATTTCGTGTATAAGTTTGGTGTTTCTATACCGATTACTATAATTATTTTTTTATTGAATAGGTAATAATATTAACTTATTTTAATTAGGGATGAGTGAGACTATTATAAACGTAAGAGTAAACAAATATAATCAGAAAGCTCCGAACTGCTAAGCTATCGGGAGTTACACGTGTTATTGTGAGTCAACCATAAAAGATAGACATATGCTGTTGTGGGATATTTTTTAGATAATTTTATGTAAAACATTTCCGTCATAATTGATTTCTATGTAGCTTTAACCATTAAGGCTGCACACGCGACGGAAGCTTAAAAAATGGAGCAACTTCTCCCGTTTTCCGTTTTTTTTGACATTTGTTTGTTTGAATTCATTTTTTTGCCACCGACTTCAGAAGCTGATTTTTCTAGTGAAGTTTATTTTTCACTTTTTGGTGTTTTTGAAGGCGGTTGTTTTTTTTGCAAAAAAGTTTTTTTTATTTTTTCATTTTTAGTTTTAATATCCTATAGAAATATTTACTATACATTTAACATTCGGCTAAGAAACCTAACATTCGACAAAAAAACACGAAACACGTAATACGTGCCTATGAAATTTGAGGGTTGCCCTCGAGTTCTCTGGGATTCCATCACCAGGTCCTGCTTTCCATATCATAGTACGACTCTTAAAATATCTCTTTCACAATAAAAAAAGAATCATCGAAATTGGTTCATCAACGACGAAGTTATTCGCGATCACACATTAACGAAAAATGTTCATAAATTAAGAAAAATCTTCATAAAATGAAAAGTACTGGGCCAAACTATCTAAATTTTTTATAGGACCAAATGGCAACTATTCCGCATCAAACAAAAAAGAATCACGTAAATCGGATCATTAATCTCGGCGTAATCGGTGTACATACATAGAAAAAAAAAAAACATACCAATCGAATTGAGAACTTCCTTTTGGGAAATCGGTTAAAAACTAAATAATATTAATAGCTACACTGATAGCTAAGCTCCCTTATTATCAGCCCCCTCCTGCCTGATTCTAATTTATTTAGGGTCGACGAAGTACGTCTTTTTCTCAGTAAATCACAGATATTTAAGCTGAAGTGTTGAAAATGGTGGTTTGTTAACAAAAAGGACCGTTTATTTAAACATTCCTAACATTTTAACTTTTAAAACATAATATGACTTATCATCGTAAGGCATTCTTATGATTTGTACGTTTTGAAATTGCTGTCATAAATGAGCGTTTTAGCGATCTATTAAACCAGATTTGTTCTCTCTAGTTCTGTATAAAAAAAACAACATCAAACGAAAATACGTCACGTACTAGTAAAAACTAGGTTGAGCGGTTAGACGTCCAGTTCCGGTGGAGGTCGTACCGGAAATAGAGGAAATGAAGACGTGCCAGCGACCGCAGCGACACCTACCGTTCATGCCGGATATCGGCTCTGAATGCTGCTGACATTACGAATGAACATGTCACTACCATCTTATGTCATGGACAGGCTTTGGGAAAAAAAGAGAGGAATGGTAATAATATTATTTTGTGCTTCATAATGGCATTTGTTGACAATGTGTTACTGGTTATTCGATTACTTCGATATTCGGCTCAAAGTCTTCCTTAATAACTTGGCTCCCAATACTCACAAGTTATTAATTAATAAGATATCTTATCATTTAACAAATCTTAAAAAAATCAATTAAAAATTAATGGATTTTTTAGATTTCTTGTTAATCTTGTTATCGATTTATTATAGGTACTTCATAATCTACAATAATAAGTTTAGACTTATTATTGTAGATTTTGGGAGGACACTGTGGACTCAATAGACACCTGACGATTATGAAAGTAAAGGAAGAAGAAGAAGGAGGTCTGGTGTCTGCCGGCGTCCCCGAAGATAAATAGAATAGATAGAATTGTAGATTTTAAATCTAATGAAGTATATTATATCGATTATGGCTGATTTTGTGATGTTCGAGTTCATCATCATTCTCTTGACCTTTCTTCTTCCAAACTTCCCTATTACTCGTCATGACGTCATCACATCAGAAACCTCCTGTTTCCCTATCATACTTAACACAGTTCATCCATCGTTTATTTGGTCTTCCTCTACTATTATCATCTACATTTGACATCATCGCAAAATAATGGACAAAAACGTTCAAAATATGAAAACGAAAAATTACAAAAACATTCATTTCTCATTCACCAACAATATTATTGTGTAAACAGCCCCAGATTGAACCAAAATGGCTAAATGACGCGCGAACCGTTGTCAGACAAACAAACGGTCTCCAATCTGACTGACAGCGGCAAAAATCGGTCAGAACCGAAATTCAGGTCAATTCGCACACGTTGTTCATTTTAACTTCGTTACGTGACGTTGGGCAATCCTGGTAGAACTCGATTTTAAATTAAACATCCTGTTGTCTCTTGACGATTTTTTGATTTAACGTTTTTTTCCGAAATTATCTTGTTAATAATTTATTGTAAAATAATTATTAATGCCTTAATTTCCTTATTTTCAATAGAATTCTGAGGACACTGGAGATGATAAGAAACATTAACGAGGGCATTTTTTAATTAATCTTAGTCAAAGAAAATACAAATGAAATGTGTGTACCGTGTAGCTACTTCCGAGCCATTCTCCATAAACAATATAGAACCCCAAAGCCACCCCTCATCCGTCATTTTGGCTCGTATTTTTGATCCCATTCTTCATATTTTTACCTGCCGACGGAACAACGGAACAGTTGTTCACAAGGATGAACGAAAGCCAGCCTGTGTGCGGTTTTATCTATTTTCAGACTTCCGCTTTGCACGAATATTTTGTTGCCAGTGTTTCATGGAGCATAGAGGTTTTATTTACTTTTGTAGCCGTAGGCTAAAAAAGTAACGTTGCTGTCTATGGTTTGAATTCTACTCATATTTCAAACTTTTGTAAAAACATTCTCTGCTCTACTACTTTTTTCACTTCTATTAACTAAAAATGTAGGTAAAATATTAGAGAAGGCATGGTTTTGGCCTGTGGTTTTGGCTGACTTATATAATAATATACATACACCCTAAATCTCACACAAGAGATGTGAGCCATTCGTCGTCGTCAGCCGTCACAAATTAGAAAAGGAGGTTTTATATAACAAACATTTTATGACTAGACAAAGATAAAAAGCAACAAGTTTTTATAATAACGCCAGCATCGTGTATCGACGCCCGTATAATCCGCTCAGCCAGTAATCAGATTGGTCCACATCTACACACACACTCACACACACATACACACACTCACACACACAACACCTGCCAATTCTACTTAGTTTGGCGCTAGCAGCCAACGTGACGGGATACGGGCATGTTATCCCAATCTATTGTTATGGATTAAACGATATTGATGAGGTTCCCAATATACTGGCGGTTCTAAATATCAGGGGTAAGGGTATTGGCAGTTTTGTTAGTGTAATTTCGGGTACAATAAATCATTTTATCTCTGAATGAAGCGTTGCGTGGCTTGCGCGGTTTTCAAGCTTTGAAGGTTACATCAGCGGCAAATTGTTAAAGTACGAATTATGCCATGTTGGCAAACACATGTTTCAATCATTGTCTTCTACAAACTCTATTATCAAGACGAGCGAAAAAAGGTCAGTTGGATCCTACAAACAGATAACAATTTCCCGTCGTTTTTCTCCCAGTATTTAAATGCCCTTCCCTATGGCCAATAATAATAACAAACAAAGTCACCCATTACATTATCCCTTGTCCCCATAATCATTGGAATAATAATCAGGCCATTTTCTATATCCTGTCGGCTGTCGACAGCTACCACTATTAACCCTTTGGCGTTTTCCTGTCATTATTTTTCACGACCGTTCGATCGTTTTATCTTTGCAATGCATGCGAAAATTGATTTTAAACGATATAGTATACCAAAGGCAACAAAGAGTTTTCGTAAAATC
The DNA here is from genome assembly GCA_949775195.1 of Diarsia dahlii. Classification (NCBI taxonomy): domain Eukaryota; kingdom Metazoa; phylum Arthropoda; class Insecta; order Lepidoptera; family Noctuidae; genus Diarsia; species Diarsia dahlii. The sequence continues at coordinate 18,241,853 of OX459201.1, forward strand.
ATGTTACTTTTGTGGAAACTATAGTTGAAGAAGTTTACAAATATAACATCACGCCTGTAATCCCGAAGGGTTAGGCAGAGGTGTACCCAACAATACATCCACATTTCGCCAGTTATGTTCATGTCCCATGTAATAGACGATCAACCAATTGCCAGGACCTCACGAAAAGCAGTCGCACTTGCGACCACTAAAACAACGAGGCAGTCAGTTGAAGAAGTCTGTATGGGGGAAATCATCGTCTACCGAACTTGTCCTGTAATTACGGTCGTCTTCTAGACACATCGGATGCGGATGCAATACTGCTCGCTGATTTTCAGTTCGGGGAAGATGTTATGATGGTTTCAAAAAGCTCACCCCTTATTTCACCGCTGCCTAAACTCTCTGGTTGTCTCTATAAGCCTTCCAATAGACCACCGGAGGTACGAAACGAGAGACGATTTATCCTTTCAATACCTGCTTAACTATTCAGTGTTTGACAGGAGCAAATGAATTAACAACGTTCGAACCGAGCTACAAATATCTATCCTAGATCAATAGTGACCTTTACGTGGTTGCAATAGGGTTGTTGATGGATTGATTCTCTGGCGCACAGATATAAAAGGACTGTATAGACTACCTGTAGGCTACTGATGGGGTGATAGGAAGGGATGAAAGTGGGGCTCGTCCGGCAGGTTGCCGCGCGTCAGTGGGGACGGTTTTGTGGACGACGGCTCTATGGACGTGCAATCAAAACTATCCCCATGACAGAGGCAATAATATTACTGTTCTGAGGTTAGTCAGGTAGGTATTAAAGTGCTCATGGTGGTTGATCAATTTTCAACCGAATAATACTCATGGTCAAAAAGTGGTTGACTTTCACAATCTGCCTTTAAATATAGTTATAATTCAAATAACAAGCCGATTTTTAATTTAAATAGATTACCCCGTTTTCCCAAGGGCGTCGTCGGATCGGATTGAAATTGTTATTTAAGTACCAAATCACCCATCTGTTTGCATCAAAACACGCCACGTTTGTCGATAAAAATTATTTATTGTCATTACAATAAATAATTATTATCGACAAATGTGGCAAAAATTTAAATGAATAATATGTGATTCACCAATCTGTCGTATGATATTTAATTGTATTGTACTTAGTAAACCTAAAATGTAAAATGTATGTGGTGAACTATCATAAACAATGATCATTTGATTGTTATTTTACTTTCGGCTCAATCTACGTTTAAAACAAAAGAAGAATGCTGTTTTATGTTTAGAATCTTACGAGATTTATTACAAAGTGTCTGTTTACAATCAGCCAGTGATTAGATGGTTAAAGCAAGAATACTCGTATGCTTTTCAATAAACTTCCTCGAAAACTGGCTCTTATTGCACTACGATTAGGTTCGACATGCAACGTATTTTGCACGCGTGCGGTAAGATTATCAACCAAGGGCGAGAAAGAAAATTACCACAGATAACTACACCCTAAACTAAGTCCAAATCGATTAAAACATAAAAAATATAATTATAAAATCACCTTCGACTATAGAGTCGGCGGTGTTTCATTTTTTAAATTTCATCATTTTCATTTGCGTCTTTACAGCATAAATAATTTTTGAATAATAAATTGTGTTTGTAATAAGAATACCAAGTATAAATAAACATGATTATTTTAAACAATTATGTATTTACTTTTATGAGCAATTAAACATTGATTTGTGTTCTTGATTTAAAAAAAATTGAATTTTATATTTTTCCGGTGAGGCTGTTTAGCGGCTTCATACCTTCGCTTCTTCTTTAACCTGGTGAAATGAAACCGCGGAAAAAAAAGCAAATTAAATCACAGTCTCCTAAAAATTGATCGCTTCGAAAGTGTGTTGAAAAACGTCGTTTGATACACGTGGGAATTTGTTATTGCATTTCTCGACCCCATGAACACCTTCGCCATATACGGCTCGGGTGCTCAATCCGCCTCGAATGCAATAACAAACTTTCCACACTTGTATCAAAATGTCGTGCAACACAAAATATTACATCTGAAAAAGGTTGCATATATTACGCTAAATAAACTAACTATCAACTCGTATTGCCTAACTTTATGGTCCCACACCACACATCAATGCGAGCCAGTGCGCTACCGATTAGTAATCTAAATTGCCGTGTGCATTGGTAATCTGAGTTCGTAATTGCTTTTTGACAAGCCTAATGGGGGAACGACCTGAGGTTAGGCGCAAATTATCTTTGAAAAACCGGAACATACCGAGGGCAAAATAACTGAACTCCGGGCACCAGAGACCACTGACAGGCTGACGTATTTGTCAGTGTCCGGTGTCCGTGGGCAGCCCGCTATTTGTCTTACTGGTATGACCAAAACTTAATACAGCAAAGCGACAGTTACGGCACAGACGCGCGCTTTTACTATCGTGATAAAAGCACTTTCACTTTTGCACTTCTTTAGATTCTAACTTGCCACTGTAGAGCAAAAACCTCTGGTTGTTTTTTTTTGGATCTGTCCAAGCTTTACCATCTTACTCACTCGTACAAAGCTCTTGCGACACTAACTGCAAAGAAAGGAAAATGAAAGATATTACTTAAAGCATTGCACACTGCGACACGACTTTCGGAGCGACGCGACGGCGACGGCTTCTCGCTGAGCTGCATCGCTCGAGGCTGTGGATGGAGCCTAAGAGTCATTATTGCATCAATTTTCATCCTCATATGCGTACGCTCGTTACTGCACTGTATGTGTCTCTTCACAGCCACAAGCCCGTTACTTCCCCACTCCGTATAGTTGAGCAAAACACGGCAAATTGGTTCCATTAGCGTGCATTAGGGGGCGCTGCCGACACAACTGGGACCGCGTATGGTCGCCCGTTACGGAAAGTGTTTTGGCTCGAGGAAAGGCCCGTCTGGCGCAAATGTTTACTCGAATACAGCCGTTTGAGACTGGTAATAGACTTAATTGGAAATTGGGTGTATTTGAAACTCATCACTTAAAAGCTCATATTAATTTGTGAACATTTACTACATTAATTATAGTTCGGTAGATAAGTGATATTAAAATCTTCAACCGTTTGCTGATGGAAAGAAAAATAAGTATTTTATGATACTACTAGCTTTTGCCCGCGACTTCGTCCGCGTTTCCGTCGTTTTTCGTAAAAAAGTACCATTATGTCCTTCCTCACGGTTCAGTGGTTTTGATGTAACAGACAGATTAACTTTCGTATTTTAGTAGGGAAATACAATATGTCAATCCACAATACTGTTGAAAAATATCGCAAAAAGGAACCGCAGAATATTATTATTAATAGCTGTGCCCGCGACTCCGTCAGCGTGTAACTCCTTGTATGTTATTAAGTTAATGCATTGGTAATATTGTTTAGATCACTTTCACATGAGGCTTAAGTAGGTACCTATAGCGTTCTATAGGTAAAACTTCAGCCCAAAGCTTCCGGGTAAACTATGTTGAAAGTTGACCCGTCCGGCACGTGAACATAAAGATTTCTAGAACTGCTAACCCGGGAAAGAGCGACATATAACTGACCATGCGAGAAACAACTGACACCGAGATCTACTCCAGCAACACGAAAATTCTGCCCTTGAGCCTTATTAATTTAGTAGTCACTTAAAATAAATACCTAACTACTATAATTAATAAAAGTATCTACGCTTTTACCTACTTAATACAAAAATAAAATTGATCATAAATTAGCCAAAACTTACCTATCGGTATCTAAAAATCTATGCGTACTACTTCCCCTAAAAAGAAATAAAATGCGAACTATTAATAATTTGTAATTTGAACGAATATTTAAACACTACCAAAATAACTACTTAATACCTATTTTATAAAATATAACAACAAAAGAAATTCAAATAAACTATTTAAAGACTTAAAAGTCGCGCTGATAAGCACGGTTTGTTAATATCAATTATTGTCTGTCAATAAGGTCGAACGCTGAACGCATCAACAGCCAAATATTGAATGAAGCTCGCTCCCGTTACACAAAAATAATCCTTATGGCATGATTCAGTATTCACGCGCAGCTTATTAGCGTATTTCATATTTGGTTCAGTTTGATGTTTCTGTACCGATTACTATGATTCTTTTTTTATTGAATAGGTAATAATATTAACTTCTTATAATTAGGGATGAGCGAGAGTATTATAAACGTAAGAGTAAACAAATATAATCAGAAAGCTCCGAACTGCTAAGCTATCGGGAGTTACACGTGTTATTGTGAGTCAACCATAAAAGATAGACATATACTGTTGTGGGATATTCTTTAGATAATTTTATGTAGAACATTTCCGTCATAAATGATTTCTATGTAGCTTTAACCATTAAGGCTACACACGCGACGGAAGCTTAAAAAATGGAGCAACTTCTCCCGTTTTCCCAACATTTCCCTTCACTGCTCTGCTCCTATTGATTGTAGCGTGATGAAAAGTATACTATAACCTCCCCAGGAGTATGAAAAATAATTGTACCAAGTTTCGTTAAAATCCGTCGAGTAGTTTTTGTTTCTATAAGGAACATACAGACAGACAGACAGACAGACAAAAATTTTACTGATTGCATTTTTGGCATCAGTATCGATCACTAATTACCCCCTGATAGTTATTTTGAAAATATATATCATGTACAGAATTGACCTCTCTACAGATTTATTATAAGTATATAGATAGAAGATAGATAGATAGATAGATAGAAGATAGATTATACTAAAGTATTAAGTATTATATTTACTTGGGTATGAGTCTAATCAGACTCATACCCAAGTAAATGATACTAAAGTATTATGTGGCAGTCGAGCTCAGTGTTTCACATTTCTAGGTCGGCTTTACGAAAGCCTCCTGCCTTCCTCCTTCCGGCACAAACCAAAAGTGAACTAAACATAGAAGAAAAACTATTTATTAATATTCACGTTGTCAAGGCCTTCTGGAAAACAACAGTCAGAGCCCAAAATAATGTTAAAAAGACCTCACAAATCGAGTGTATAATAATATTTTGCTACAAAACAACAGAGATGGTTTTGCGGTAGTTTCCCGCAGATAACCCTGTTATAAAATTAACCTCGTTACACAATATGGGGGTGTAGAAAATCCGTTCCACGCAGCGCCACGTAGCCGTAGGTATAAGTTTATGCGCGTGTGAATATCACTGGGTTTTGATTCTCATTGTGAATCAGTTCGCGCTCGTCTGCGTAGATGGGAACACATGAGTTATGCTGATTATGTTGTTCAGCCAGATGAATAGTGGCAAGGGATGATGTTATTATTCTGCCGCGTTCTCTCTTTGTAATGGTGATTCGTTTGTTTTTTACAGTTAACAACTCTGACGCTAAAAACATACCACTTTCCCTAATGTTCATTAATTTCAGAAGTAATTTATTCAAAAAAAGCTGAAAATGAGAACTTTTTGAACGTCAAAATAACTAAATGTCTCCCCAAACACCAGCCTTAGCAGTTCTAGTCCAAAAAGTGTCAGAAATATGCTTTGGACGTACACATTTTTTTTTCTACTTCATTGCAACCTTTAAATATTTTTATGGAATGAAGTAAGTAATTCTTCATGTGATGCGGAGAAAATATACTTTTGTGTGTAAATGTGATTGGGTATAAGAACCTCTGTAAAGGATAATTAGCAAAAAAAGGAGGTGCCTGATGAGATGACCGAATAATGAAGAAGTATGGAAGAAGAAGAGATACTGCACCGACCCCTGAATTGTGAAAACGGCAAGTGAATTTTGATGATGATTAGGTTATTCTTCATACATTTTATGCTGGAACAAGTCATAAAGGGCCTGTGCCTCGAGAGGCTTGTTCGCGGCTCCCATTGTGCGTACCCAAACTGCTCGATATGCGCCAACAACTCAGGCGATGAATCTGCTAAACGCCCTGATTGCTCAGGAGCCGGATCTAGGTCTTTTTATGAGTAGCAATAAAGTTATGTTGTTATGTTTTTATGAGTGCTTAATAGTTGCATACGATTTTTAAGTTAGTGTGTGATGTTGACTTGCTGCACGCGTTGGTGCAAACTGTAAGTGTAGCAAGTACTTGCTTATATAAATAAATAAATAAATATAAAAGGAAACGTATCTGATCAAAAGTAAATCTAACTTGTACCAGTAACAAACCGATAGTTTATCCAATTTCTTTTTTCCAATCTCATATTTCTTATCATAACAATATTCACAGTATAAGATACTTCGCAATAAATCTAAAACGAAAATAAATATCAGCAGAATCTTGCAAGGAAAGCCGCTCAAGGGAAATATATAAGGATGTTGATCGGGACGATAAGCCGGGAAACTAAGTGTTTGTGCAAGAATCTTACTTTGAACTTTACTCCTTAGATCGTTCTAAAAAACAAAACTAACAGTTTGTTCTAAAGTTCGGAGATGGGGACAAAGATATTGTAGGAATTGCATAAGTTTTTTTGCAAGAATGATGACGAAACTTTACATTGTGTTTTATACATGTTTGAAATGACTAATTTAAAACTAGATGTCAATAGTATTGTTAAATCTGATAGTTTTTATTTAAGACGATCCATTCAGCCCTCTTTTTTTAAGTAAACAACGTATTTTTTTCTACGCTTCTTGTTTTTTCGCCCTTTGTTTTATTTAGAAACTTATTGTAACGTTCAAGTACTAGCTACATGCTGTTGACCTGACTCAAATATACATAATTACTCCGTGTAATATAAAAATAATAAAATAAAAATGATTTTATTACATTCCGTTGTACAAAAAACACGTCTTATCTATACATGTACACTATGCAGCTTTACAACTAGGGTAACAGAGTGTCTTCGATGAGCTCTGGCACCCAATGTAAGATTTAACTTGTGTTTAGGGTGCCAGCGTCCTCGCCTAAGATTTGTACATGCAGTAGTAGTTGTAAGATGAGCACAGTACGCCATCATTAAATTACAATAAAATAAAGAAATAAAATTAAAATTACTTGTTAATGCAACTATGTTGTACTTATCCTATTTATGTAGCTATAAATGTGTGTAGGTATGTATTTATATGTGTAAGGGGGAGATAAATATGGTGAAAACTTGTGTTTATGTAGGTATATAAAAATAATAATAATAATGAATATATCACTTTGGTAACTATACTTATTAGGCGATTGATATCTGTAATAAATCCTCAGTCTCATTATAGGTCAATGTCAAAAGCCACTTCGTGACCTTGGTTTTACATTCATTTAGACACACGCGAGCAATGCAGCAGAGTTTATTTATTTTATTATATAGATGGTTCGACAGTATACCAAAATGACGCTGAGCAAGTGCCGTTCTACATCCACAAGTTGAACATACATCGAAGTGTCTGCGTTTTTTGGTAGCATTTGGATGGTAAACCACACAGGGATGTTTGCGGAGAATAGTACCAAGAACAAATAGCTGTCTCACAGTAAGGACCTGACATTCGGTGTAGAGAGTCGTGGTGGGATACCTAAAAGGCTTCGAGGTCATAACCTTGAGAACCGCTCTCTGTGCTCGTTCCAGAGGCAGGAAGATAGTCTTAGAAGTCCCACCCCAGACTGTGATGCAGTAGTTTATTATGCTTTGGCATAGGGCATAATATACCGTTTTAATAGTAGACCCCGAAAATATTAGAACTTTTTTCTATTTCTAATGCTTTATTAACAGCAGACTGTTTTAATTTAATTTCGTTACCTTCAATAACTGCATTGGTTAAATAACCAACTACCATCATGACAAAGGAAAATTTCATCCCAAAAACTAATTTACAAAATCACGCACGGATACGCATTGAACCGGAATCCTGTCACTACAAAATGAAATTTCGAAACAGCTCCGAAATTCCGAGCGTCATTTCATCCGAAATAATTGGGAAAATCTCAACTAAACCCGTTCGTTATTTATCGTATGTATAGCTTATTTACATAGTATATAACAAAGGCGCTCCTACTGTTTGTTATCTTTGATAAGTTAAACTACGCAACGGATTTTAATGCAGTTTTTGGATAATCATCATCAATCAGCCTATAATGTTCCCACTGCGGGGACTCAGGCCTCCTCTCTAGGAGAGAAATGAGCTATGATCCACCACGTGTGCTCAGTGCGGGTTGGTAGATGTCACATGTCTTCGATTTTTTTGGTTGCTGGTTGTTTCACGATGTTTTCCTTCACCATTTTGAGAGCAGTGGTGATGAAATAAAAATGCGCCTGCCTAGGTTCGAACCCACGACTTACTGTTTGTTAGTCTAGGCCGCACCCACTGGGCTACCACTGCTCGGGCAATAGATATAGATAGAGTGATTCACGAGGAAGGTTTATACGTAGTACTTATACATGCATATTATACTAGAGAACAGCTGAGAAATTCAGTCTCTACATTGCACCCGTGCGAAGCCGGGGCGGGTCGCTAGTGTCCTATACTTTGTGATAACGCTGCGATTCTCTTGCTTTGTGTAATGTATCCAATACCTACTGTATTACAGGGATGCCAACCTTTGACAGTTGTGAAAACGGCATTGATTTATGCAGGAAATGGTCGTTGGACGTTTGTAGTTGTACTGCTGAATTGGGAATGCATTTATTTTCATTAGGTACTTCTACATACTACATATTGGGTTACAGTTTGTACACATTATAGAGTACATAATGTTCCGACAATCGAACTATGAGTAAATATTTCATGGAACATGGAAATGCTTTATTTGGAGAGTCCATTATTTCTGTTTATTAATTTAAACAGAAATGTTTTAAATGTGAATCCAAAATAAAACCTTATAATAAACCAAGTAAAAAACACTCGAACACAGTTAACAAAGCATTAAAAACTAATTTCTATAAGCTTTAAAAATAACCTACCTAAAACCATTTTTTAATGCAAACAAAATACAGTAAGCAACGCATAAATAAACAAAATAAAACAGGCTTCATTTGAAACTGAGCTCTCTTTCACAGAACTTTCGTAAAATAATATAAGCTTACATATAATAAAAGGTGTGGCGCGTGACCTGCGAGTTCATCCTATAGGTCAGTTTAAAATAGATTCAGTGAAGACATATAACTAAAGGTCAACGTAAATATCAACAAGTTATGGTAGACTGTAGATGAGGTTATGTTTATTGATGAAGCAATTCGTCATTTGCCAAGCCTTATCCCGACTATGTTGAGACTGGCTTCCAAGTCTACAAAATACACTTTGTATATGGTTATTGAAGTCAGCTGAATAATTAAAAAACTAAAAAACCCGACTGCAAAAACTGAAAAGCAAAAAACAAGCACATTTTAAATTAAAAAACAAAACTTGGAAGCAGGCGGGGTCCATTCTATTTTAATTTTTTCTTTTCGTAATTTAATATTCAAATGAACCCAGCCTGCTTCCAAGTTTTGTTTTTTAATTTAAAATGTGCTTGTTTTTTGCTTTTCAGTTTTTGCAGTCGGGTATTTTTAGTTTTTTAACTACTTTATTTATTTCTAACTTTTTATTTCTTTTGTGTTTGTTCTTTCGTTGGTCGCGTAAAATTCTTCGCAGATGATTTAACTTTTGTGCTTGTTTATAGGATTTGTCAGTTTGAATTTCTTTTAAACATATAAGTGTTTTGTATTTTTGTAATCTCCTTTTAAAACCCTATAATTTGATACCCTACTGGATGGTATTGAAAAAAATTTTTTTTTTGATCTCTGCGATTTGGCCCCCAAAATCTGCAATTTTTCTTTGTTTTTTAATTTTAATGTAGCCTATAACACTCGCGCCATCAAGACAAATCTAACGACGTATATTTCATTCAAATCGGTTCATCCGTTTATGAGTTATGAGGGAACAAAAAACGGACATACATACATACATGCATACATACACGTCAAACACATAACCCTCCTTTTGGGCTTCGCCGCAGTCGGGTAAAAAGCATTATTATGTTTATGGTGCGAGTGTAACTTATGATTTTAACTTTTATTTGCTTCCACAAAACAAATATTAGAAAAAATGTCATTATGGGAAAACATTTCAAATTTTTTTACCCATGTGCAATTTGTGAAAAATACCCATTTCAAAAGCTAAAGTTAAAAAGCTTTTCTAATATCTTATTCTTTTAACGTGTCGATGGTAATTTTAATTGAGTTAGCCAGAATTTAGCGTTCAGTTTCTGTACCGTACTGAAAACAGCATATGCCAGCCAAAACACGATAATGTGAGGTAATTAGGTCATCGATAGCTTCAACCGATTTTTTTTTTAATAACTAGTGATGTGGCCAAGCTACAGTTATACTCCAGCTTTTATAGCTTCCGACTATTAACGCTTCAACTTTTAAAAATATTTTTTCGAAAATATATTACAAGTTCGTAATTTCAGCTTGTAAATATGTTGCAGATACTTGTTGTTGATGAGTTTAATTTAAATTCTGGTTAAAACAAATTGCCTTCATAAATTAAACTTTAAAATGTGGGTTAAATTATGAAGAGCGAAATACTTTTAGTTGGCTACATGTTTTATAATGAGCTTTCGTTTCGCTCGAATAAAATGTTCTTTAGTCGGTAAAAATATCTGTTTTAATCCTCACGTTGCCTATAACCTTCGCTAGCTATGATGGTAAAAAATATTCATTTAATGCAACTCACACGTATGTTATAATGATGGGTCTACCTACTATGACAAGATGTCGCATGAACAATGGTTTTTCTTTCTTCATCGCGTGGTTGTGCCCAATCTTATTTTTTAGGGTTCCGTACCTGAAAAGGAAAAAACGGAACCCTTATAGGATCACTCATGTGTCTGTCTGTCTGTCCGACCATTCCCCCTCCCCCCCTTATCTCCGAAACTACTGAACTTAAAATTCTGAAAAAAATACAGAAATTAGTTCAACACGTATAGATTACAAGAAAACCTATAAGAAGTCATGGTACGGAACCCTTCATGTGTAAGTCCGACTTGCACTTGGCTGTTTTTAAGGTTAATAAAAAGAAAATAAAGAAAGAAATGACGATCAAATGACGCGCCTACCCTGGTGTCAAAGTTTTATGCCTTGCCCCTATGGGCCTATGACTTCAATGTACATGATGTTGAGAAATATCTCTCAGTGCATGTTTACGTACAGGTGCTGCGTTTTTATTTCAAACACATGGCGATGTATGAAAAAGTTAACAATTTCAAACGTCGATTTTACGAGAAGCGATTTTTCGCTCGTTAGTTTAAAATGCAGCGTTTGTTGCGGTGGTCCCGTCTCTCAGTAAATTAATAAAAAAGCACGAAACGAGCCTTCTGCACGCGCCGCGGGACGCCCCGCGTCTCCGTAAACGAGCACTTAGGCATGCTGGTTTCCTGAGGAATGGTCAACACGGAATTTATAAGCACTGGTCTCAGCATCGCCTCGACATGAGCCTTTAGGATATTTTTCTCTTTCATTTGAACCCAGGACCACATACCTACTAGTCACGTTTACGACCACTAGAAAAACAATTCATATATTACTATTCCCCTTAATATAGCAATTAACCGTGTTATATATTAAGTAATAACACAGTACCTACAACTAATACCTCAAACTATTATCACAAGATCTAATCAAATAAAATGACCGAGCAAATGCTAATTATTTTCTTAACTAAATTACAATCAACGAACATTCGTTCTTCAGTTCCTAAAATAGACATTGTAACTTGTAGAGGATACTTCGGTCGAAAAAGGTCGTATAATATAAGTAGTACAGGGGTTTCGAGAAAAATATATTGAGGAAAATGTTGAGTACGGCTATAAGAGTAGAGGAAGACCATCAAAACAATGGATGGTCTGTGTGAAGGGTGAATATGGTTATAAGTAGTGTTGCCCAAAATCGGTCTTGGTCTTGCAGTCTTGGTCTTGTTCTTGCATTTTCGCAAGACCAAGACCAAGACCGACCTAATGTAGCAAGACCAAGACCAAGACTGAACCCTGCAAGATTTGAGCAAGAACAAGACTTGGCCTGCAAGACTCTTGCGTCTCGCAGTTTAGTCAAACTGAGATCTGGGCGTTATTATTTTCTTTCTATGTTTTGGCGAATTTGTGTACAACTGTATGGATATTTGTATGTCTGAATAAATAAATTAATTTAATTAAATTAAGTAGGTATTTTGTTTCGACGACGACAAATTTTATTAGTTAGAATTATCAAGTCGAGGCGATGATGAAAAATATGTAAGTGATAATTATTTTAACCGCTAGCTGTTTGTGAAGAGTTTAGGATAGCCACTAAACACGCTCAGTGAATCATAATAGGTACCTACCTAAAGTCAGTAATTACGCTTAGGGACTAAATTGCATTTTTTTTTTATAATTATTATAAAGTTAATTTAATTAATTTGGTGGTTTACTATGCCTATGTCAATTTAAACTGTCAATGTAAACATGTACCTACTCTGTTACGTTGTTCTTAGATCTAAACTAACGTGTTTAGTAAATAGCGATAGGCTAATAGGTATTTGCAAGACTTGCGAGACTCTTGCTGCAAGACCAAGACCAAGACCAAGACTTGAGAGCGCAATACCAAGACCAAGACCAGGTGTATTGACGCAAGACCAAGACCAAGACTCGCTAAGTCTCGTCTTGGTCTTGCATTTGGGCAACACTAGTTATAAGGGGAAAAGAGGTGACTGATGAGATACCGAGGAATAGAGAAATATGGAAGAATAACATGCTGCGCAACATCTAAGCACTAAACACTAGCATATACGAGCACAAATACATCCGTATAATTTACATTTATGATTATTATAGTTCACAATAAAATTAAGTTGTATTCTCATTCCTAAATTTTAATCGACTTTACTTGCTGACCGTGCCAATGTCTTACAGAAAGTTTTAAATCATTTAAAGAGTTCCTTTTTAAAACTGTTTAAAAAGCAGACGAACAGAACATTAATCTCGTTTCCTGATAAGGCCTTTGTACACGAGCGGTGTTTGAAAAGAATGAATTTCCCGAGCAATTCTGAAGATAATCTCGTTTTACCATCATTCGACTAAAAGGTTAAGGAGTGTGCATAAAGGATCAGTTTCAGGTTAAATAAATTGCTTTGGTTCTGAGAGTTGTCTGAGGGTATGGGTAAAAAAATCTTTATAAGTAAAGAGAAAGATTTTTTTTAAATTCTTTTTTTCTTTTTACTTGGAATCGGTAACGTAATGTTAGTAACGTATTACTTTGTTGTATTGACTGGATTATAAATTAATTAAATCGTGTTTGGTAAATTAATAAATTGACACAATAAAATTAACTTCACGGAGCTACGCCGAACGCTACGGCGGTCGGTGCTACGACGTAGCACGACGGTAGAACAGTCTCATATTTTATGAAAGTAATCAACGTTTAGCTACCAAAACACGAAAACTAAACACAGTGAGAACATAATAACGACTAATTTCCCAAATAACATTCTATCATTAGTCACCTTCATCAGAAATTACGTAATATTTACTTCACAAATTAAGGCCAAACACAAAGAAGTAAATTACATGGCCTGATATAATGTGTACCATTTGGTACGACGTTCGGTCGCGTCGGTTAACTAAATGTGACTTATATGTGTTCAGCGGGCTGAGTTACTGCCCTGTTTCTGACAGCTAAATAATAGGAACCGAAATAAGCTGTATTACAGGATGGAACAACGTTACAGAATAAATTGAATACAGTTTTTGTCACGCCGTTGTACGAGTTTTTATCGTGAAATTTATGAGCCTTATATTTATCAAAAAGCTTTTTTATATACCTGTACGTGTTAGAATATAAGTTTTGTTTTGGGTAACTTGAGCTTAATCTATGAAGATGAAACTAAGTATCCTACGTAAGTACTCGGCCTGACGTATATTAATGTTTTGGTAGAAAGTATCAACCTTATTAAACTGAAAAGTAGACTTTCCAACCGCTATAAGTAAGTGAGTAAGTAAGTTTTTATTTTGCAAATATATGTACATGGTGACAAGAAAATATGAGGTAGGTTCAGCCATATTTTACCAATAGGCAAATAGGGCAATAGGCATTGAATATTTGTTTTACGCCCATCAATCAGTGACCGATTTTTTAAATATGAAGAAAAAATTGGTCTAAATTTTTCAGATTTCCAAATCCCTGATGGAAAACCCCAATAAAACCTTACCCGACCCGGGAATCGAACCCTTTACCTCATGCTCAGCAGTCAAACAATTCAGGCGCATCTTAGCAACACACAGTTTAATTTACGACTCAAAATAAATATTTTTTCTATGTAACTCACCAGACTGAAAACTTTGCAACGAAATCATTACAACTCTGAGCGAAGCAACTAATTTTCATAATGTGCTGAAGAATTAGGCTCGTCATGATTTACATATTGAATATATTTGAAGTTATCTGCTGTTTTACTACGAGGTATAAAAAATATATATTGTGATAACTTTCAATAACATTCCAAAGTTAACATTTTATAACTGCATTATACTTCTTCTTTTCGTATATCGTATTTTAAACTTTTATAACTTTCCTACATATTTTATTGCATACAACAACAAAAAGTGGATCGTTTATCCATATAGTTTGTATGTATAAAGGTAAACTAAAAATTCTAGAAGATTAAATTTTCTAGAAAATTCTAATAAAAATGTGACGGTAGGTGAATATTGTCGTCAATGCTACTTAAATATACCTAGCGGAATGTCGGTGTACTAATAGGTACACCTCTAGCTAACCCTTCGGGTATTACATACGTGATGTTATGTTATGCTACTAATCATAACCGTTGTCAACAACAATAAGCCACACAACTCCGGTCACGTCTTATCAGATAACTTAGAAAACTTATAAAAAAGAAAATGAAGAAATACAAAAGCGTGCAGCACACATAACTCACGTGTCCACGTACTACAAACTGTCAACTGGTCCTCTCGGAGTCCTCATCAATATGCCAGTCACTCCAATTGAGTGAAGACCCTCTCGACTGGCATACAAAGCGAACACATTGACTACTCACTTCGTTTTCGTTATTAACTTCACTATCAGCTGATTTACTTGTCTATGGGTACTGAAATAGACACTTTCATAAACAACTACAATAATAGACATTTTTGTTTTTACGTTTTGATCAAATTTATAAAGGAAAGGAGAAAAGGGCGTATACAAGGTGTAAACGAACCTTTCAGGAAGCCGTCAACTAAGCATTCTGTACATCAAACTATGCAAGTCTGCGCAAAAAGTATTTATTATAATTATTTTAGGTATAGACTTAATTTCATTCCCGGGAAAAGATACGTAAGTTGACACGAAAAATTAAAGAAACTTAAAAAAAAAAAACAAACCAAACCAAGCAAGAAATAGTTCGATGTCAATCTTTGTTGTGTTGTTTTTTTTTTGTTTTTAACAAAACAAGCCTGTCTTGCATGAAAGTTACATAACAAATAGGCACTCTCGCAGCTTCGAACAACAAACAAATCATTCCATTCTGTACCATCTGCATTATATACTTATACAGTTGTTTATCCTTAGAAAACTACTAACATTTCTCAACAAAGAGAGCCGTGTCTTCACAATAGAGACGAGATAACATCGTTACATGACGGCGCAAATGCGGCCGACTCGACAGAAGCAGTAAAACTTACTTGCTTCGAAGCAGTAACACTTATTTGCTTCGCTCTCACTGCACGAGTACCCAGCCTCCAAAGTACTTCAATAAAACTCAATCCTTATTGTTGTTATGGAAACAAAAGATTGTATTCTCGTACCGAAGTATAAACCGATTTTAATTGCAATTATTTGAAGCTTAAACGGTGTACGGTTTTAACAATCGTTGAAATTGTGTTCACTGTTTTCAATTACGAACTTGATTTGATTTTCAAATTACTTACCTACAATTAATAAAATATTCACGTTAATTTGTGCCTAGATTTTATTATATTTAGATTTGTTTTGGATAAACAAGAGCTAACTAATGACTCTCTAAATAATTACGCGCATTCACAAACAGATAATTAACATTCTCATTATGTAACAATTACATTGTGTGCGGCAAATGAATGTGCTAATTGTAATAATCAAATTGCTGAGTAATTGGAAACGATAGCAGCGATGTTACCACATAGAGAGTATATATGCCTGTAACTGCTTTGTTGGGTGGAAAATCATCAAATGACTCCTCCCGCTCTGGGCGGCGGAGCAGAAGGGAATGTCAGACTTTTACTGACTAAAAACTACCCATGACCTAGGTGAACTGAAAGCCGACCCTAACATTCTTGGGAAAAAGCTAGACAGATGGGTGTCAAAAGCGAAAAAACCAGTCATTTGCTTCATTTTGGTTGGATGACAGTGACTAGACATAGAGTCGGACTATTCGCTTTTATTTCGTAACCATCAAACTTTTAGTAACTGGCTGAAGTGGATTCCGCGTCGACAAGAGATGATCCGCATTTTCAGTTCAGGCCAGAGCAATCAAACAACGTGGTCAGGTTTTTCAGATAGGCACAAATGCCCTGCGAACATAAAAAGTTATACTTATTTAGAAATGAGTGCGGGTTGGGCCTTTAATGATAATAATGTCATTTAACCGATATCGGCCATCCCCAGAACATTATAAAGGTGTTATGTTAAGTATCTAGTCTACATTTTGCTATTGAGCGTAAAATAACAACTTCTAAAATCGAGTCATCACATTGCTAAATGCTAGATAATAGTGGAAAATTCCACAACCACTCAATATAAAGTAACTATGTTATTAACCGAGAAAACGAACGAGACTGGAGGCCGAGAAAGTCGTAATAAAAAACCCAAAAACCCTTCTTTTGAAACTTTTACAACATTAATTCATCATCCTCGATAGAAGATCTCGTCTCCTACAGTAACCAACGAAGCAGCTACATATTCCAAGCAACACATCATCCTTTTACTTAACCAAACAATCGATATGAATTCACCAAGCCCATGAGCAACTCCGGCTTATAACACAACTCATTGGTCCTGCCCATTCACACGGCATAATCATCTCTCAGATACGTCTAACGATATTCACACGGCATAATCACCCCTCAGATACGTCTGACGATATGTTCGTATGGAAAGCAAACCTACGTGAATATTGATACAGCAACGTGTTTCAAGCGAGGGCTACACGTTCGTAGTTTGTGTTTGCACAAGTTTCTGTTAACTGTCTCTCACTTAAACTTGTGTATGTGTAGTTTGGGTAGTGGTACCAATTATGCATGCATCGAATGTAACTTTGGTTGTTAATAATATCAGTTAATAAAAAATATGTAACTATTCCGCTTTTGACTAGAAAAAATAGTTATATATGTAGTTATACTTAGGTAAGGTAACCATAACAAAACGGGCGTCATTGCCGAGCGGGGTCTAGATAACGCTGGCGTGAGGACTAAGACGGTTTTGTGCGAGAAATAACAGCAGCGAGGGAAGAGTGGCAGGCAATGCTGCCCCATTGCCTTTGCCAAGCCTTTGCCCAGCAGGTGGCAATTTATAGGCTAAATTATAAAACCTAAACTAGATTAGTTTTTTTTACCTAGATTGATTGTTGCTCTGATGTATCTTCGTATTATGCATGTTACCTATAACATACTAGTTTGGAACAAAGTCGGACGTTATTAAGCCTATAAAACAAATAAGTATTATGTTAGATTATAGTTTGGACAAGGAAATCCCTGTTTAGTCCCCTCTCACGATTTTAAAAGAAATTTGCGAAGAGAGCCACTTGTCACTCCCTCGCCCTTATGAAGAAAATTTGACAAACAATAAAGGAATAACTATAGGGGAGGTCGTGGCTAATAACAGCCTTACGGGTCGACCTTCATGATTAAGCCGTACTTACCGTTGGTTGGTCCGTAGATGGGTGACAATCATTACAAAGGTAGTTTCCTCCGTGCTTCGGAAGGCACGTTAAGCCGGCTGTTATCTATAGATCTTTGACTGTCGTAACGAGTAGTTAGGAGCTGAAAGTCTGGTATCTGTTCTTCTAACGTATTACTCAGTTACTTCGAAGGTCAGATAGGCGTAGGGGATCGGACAAAAAAAAACTAAAAAACTAATTAGTCCGTCAGATAGATTTCTAAAAATTATTGGACACGTATTTTTTCTTTTTTCACGTAAACTTAAAATGAAGACGATTTTCTATTTATCTATTTATCTTCGGGGACGCCGGCAGACACCAGACGGGCGATCAGTCCTTTCGTTGTGGATTATTTCGCCCAGTTCCCCATTTTGGTGGATCCCCTTCATGGGTTACTGGTGGTCGGCATCGCGAATCTTCCTGTTGCCTTGCAGAAGCTCACCAGTTGTTCGGTGGAGATTTCTGCGAGCTTCTCTTCATTAATCTCATCTGTTCCTAGGATTTCCCATCTGAGTGGCTCATACATTGTGCATTCCGCCACAAGGTGGAAACTTGTTTCTTCTGCTTCTCCACATGCAGGGCATATGGGATCTTCCTTTACTTTCATAATCGTCAGGTGTCTATTGAGTCCACAAATGAAGACGATACAGTGCTTCGAAAACTCGTGTGACGTCATATGATAGTACATTTTGACGACACAAGTGACGTTTCAAGCCCACTCCAAGATCTTTGACGCGTTTTATCTTAATTTTTTATTGATTTGATAAAACAAAAAAACACGTATTCAATATTTTTCGATAATCTAACTTACGGACTAAACAGAATCATATTATTTTGACCCAGTCCGATCCCCTATTGTACTCAGCCGCATTTGGTTAAACTGGAATCCAACCCCAACCAAGTTGGGAACAGGCTAGGCAGATGATGATGAAAGGAATACCATTAACTAAAAAAACCTTCACAAACATATTTAATTAAACTCCTACGTTTTTTTTTCTTTGAATCTACCTTAATTAAATAATGAATTGTCATTATCCATAGCCACAACTAAACTGCCGTTAAACTTTTCGCTAACTAAAAATAAAAGACATCGTAAAATAAAAGCTCCACAACGCTTTATGATAAAAGCTGGAGCTTTAATATTGCTAGGACGGATAACTTTATTAATTTTCACAACTGATATTACCCACAGACCACTAATTTTTAATCCGTTGCCATAAGCCGACCTTTTCACTAGAATAGAATATCAAAATATTTGATAACATAGTAAATGGTTTTATACGTCCATCAGACTGTCAAGTATTTTATGATAAACTAGCTGTTTCCCGCAACATTATTCAAAATCAAAAGTCATTTATTCAAACTAGGCTCACTAACACTTTTCGAACGTCAAAATTTATTTACGAGAGATTCGACAGTCCCCCAAAACGCCCACCCTTCGACATTTCCTAGTGTTTTAATTAGCTGGAAAGAAGGAGTGGCGGAACAAACTCCCCAGCAACGCATCTGTCTGTTAGGTTAGAAGAACCAGAGTCAATACAACAGTGAGGTGTAAGTTAATATTACGATTTACTACAGACACAAATCAAGTATTAGTATGTAATCGTCTAGACCTCGTTGTTTGGCTGAAAATCCTTT
Source organism: Diarsia dahlii (assembly GCA_949775195.1). NCBI lineage: Eukaryota > Metazoa > Arthropoda > Insecta > Lepidoptera > Noctuidae > Diarsia > Diarsia dahlii. Next base: position 18,261,295 of record OX459201.1, read on the forward strand.
ATTCTTAGTGTTACTCTTCACCACAAACACCGGCATTGAAACCTCTTCACAGTTTGAAACCTCTTTATTCAGTTACTTCAGCGTTGTCTGTTAGTCAACCACTTATCTACTCAAAACAGTTGGTATATATATCACGAAATGAAAAAATATCTATGAATGGGTCTGACAAACGTTTTTTACTTTACATGCCAAATAAATGTTCAAAAAATTACGAGAAAAACTGTGTTTTTACTTTTTTCATATCTTAAAAAATGGCTGAGATATTTACGATCAAAGTGCGTATTTCCGGCCGTAGGTTTTTAAAAACGCCGGCGGGCGCTCACTACCCGATGACGTCACAGCCAGTGTCATTCGACAATTGCGCTCTCGTTTGCACGCCGGTGCGCAGTAAAAATCAAAATTATAAATCTCTCTGTGGTAAAAATGGAAAAAAATACTGTATTATGCCTCGGTGCTTCAAGTCAACAGTTTAAACACCTGATAAACTCTTTTTTTATGTGCCTGAGGACCCAAAAAATGAAGAAAAAGTGGATGACACCGATGACAGCCGTAAAAAAGAGTTGATTTACTAGGCCCTAAAACTAAAGCGCTCTGGTGTGAAGATCTTTTCGATTTTATTTTCTTTTCATTTAGAAATAAAATTAATCAAAAATATCTGGTTTAGTACTTAGATAGATATTATAATAGGTAGGTACAACTAAATGAAATATACATTTTCAGTTAGGTTTAAGTTTAAATAAATACCTACCCAGGAGTAGGTAATGCTTAGTTAGAACATACATACTTTTTCATCGTTAGGTACTCCACGATTTTCGGCAACCATAAAATCCTGATTTTTCATGAAATATTCACCACCAAACTATTCAGCAGGCAGATTGTTAGGATGATATTTTAGAAAACCTTCTTCATTCTATAAACGTTTCACTTTTGAGTAATCGTATGTAAAGGATAATATTAATATTACTTTGAAATACAAGCACACTATAAGTACGACGACGACGACGAGGCAAAAGGAGTATTATTAAGGATCGTAGCAAGTGGCGTTCTGTGGTTTCTGCCTATCCCCATGGGAAAAGGGCGTGAGTTTATGTATGTATGTGTTTGTATAAGTACATAATAGGAAAACGAAGACGATCAAAACAAAATGAAACGAGACGCGCCTAATTTATAATGGTCGTGTCCCGGTCGCGGGCTGAGCCGGGTCGTGACGTAAGAGTACGAGCGCGCGTAATCTCGGAAATTCAAAAAATTACTTTAACTTCTCGGCGTTATAACTTCGGAAATACTGCATGTATCGAAGTAAAATAAAAACTTATGTAATGTACACGTTCTACGCTCCGATTTTAGATGTATTTATTACTAATATTTTGACCCTTTTGTGTTCCCCATTACACAAAAACTCCGATATCGGAGAAGTGCGACCGACGGACGCAGAAAAGTTACATTAAATACATACAGAAAATGGATACAAAACTGTTTACAAACCCATTACAAATATCTATTACCCAATTTCAGAAATATTTACGCCTATAAAGACATGAAATTAAATAGCGAAAAGGTTTTTCATATTTACCGCGGTTCCCTCTGGCTACAGTAATATGAACAGCTGTTGTACGCTTACCGGAACTTCCGGCCTGGGCTCCCTTCGTAGTGCGACCTGTTTTAGCATTCAGCCTTTTAATAACTGGCTTTTGAACGGCTTAATACTCCTGTGTCGAATTTAGTGCAAAGAGAGTTCTGGGATTATATAAAGTCGGTGAAATTAATAGGGATTGCAGGAATTTGCTTGCATGGGCATGTATAAAACCATATTGGATATAATACAGGATTTAATTAAAGTCTCGTTCGTGTATTACTCCTTTGAATAAATCAAAACATTGCAACTTCATAAGACAGGATAAAAAAGCGTATCTATATTTCCCTAACGAGCGCCGATTAAAAAACAACATTCTAAAGCTTTTTCTTTTCATCTTTAAAAATAAACCCGGCACAGTCCCCCTGTTTACAGTCATCCCCACGTATTGATACCAGCAGACGAGACTACGGGAGCATTTTATCGCTCGCAACGTGGACGCTCACGACTGTAAAGCAGCAGATATAACCCCCCCTTTCACCCCCCTTTTCAACCCCTGAGGGTATTTCCCTCGCCCCCATATCACCCTGTATAATCGATCGACACTGCCGGATACTGTGTTAAGGAGACGTCGAGTCTGTATTGAAATAAATGTGTTTAACTGGCAAGGGAACTGAGGTGTTCTATCAAATGTGATTTGGAAAAAGACAGGTGAATGATCTGTGTGTTAGGTAAATCAAATGAGACTTGCTGGGAGTTTCAAATACATGAGTAGATAGATGTATGCAACAAGTAGGTAGGTATAACTTACTGACTTTTAAACCTTGGAGTGGTTTTCATTTTGTTTTATTAATGAAGAACGCAAACATTTCACAAAGTTCCGCTCAAAGCCAACGTCACAGAACAAACTTCATAAGAAAAACCACAAAAATGTGAAATTATGCAAAATGCTCAAATATTTTCCTTAAGTAAAGAAAAGTTTTCTAAACAAATATTTTGACTACTTTCTTTATTGCAAGATGGTGGTACGAATAAATGTTTATTAAACATCTTTCGGGTTGTTCCACTTAACAGTTTTACGTTCGCCAGTTCTAATTTGAAACCCTTTTCCTGTCCAGAACATTCTTTACGGATTCGCTGAACTTTTAAGGACTTGCTTAAAGTCCGTCGTTTAATGTCTTAAAGTCTTTGATGTAGATCCTTACCTTAAGTCGGAGCGTGTAACTCAAGTCTCAACTTCGTGTCACGCAGAATCCGATTAAAACGTATTATATAGATGAAGACGTATATATAAGGGTGTTGATAGGATAATAATATTTTGTGTGAGTAAAATTAATGATGTGGGAACTGGGAGTAAACTTTATGGTTTTCTGAAAGATGTGGTCTTTATGTGGAACTGTAGGTATAACATGGCGGCTACTACGCATAAGTATGCATATATTTTACGTTAGGGGTGTTTCAAGTAAATGAATGGTTTCGAGCTTTCATAGCTAGATCACGGAGTTAGTTAAACCGACGTCAACATGGATAACATTCGATTTATACACAAAACAAGCGTTAGATTTAAGCATGTTAACAGTAATAGTATTTTTATTCTTTTAAGTGTTTCTCGAAAGTCGAGACCGAATGCCTTTTGCAATTGTGTGCCTTGTAAAGCAAGCTTTAAAATAAATCGTACATTTCTATAAAAATATATAATTTATTTTTAAGCTCGCTCTATTTACATTTTTTTCTATAAAAAATACAGTAACCCAATAATTGGATGATACGGAACGATTAATATTCAGGAGGAACAAATTAGTCTCATCATATCATAATGAATATTGATGCTCGACTATAGACAAAGTGATTAATAACTCTCATTAATTTAGGGGATCGATGAAACCTTCTTGTTTATTGGCAATGTTGCTTATAAGTGACAGGATTTGTTGATTTTCTTGCTTATTTTCCTCGATGTATAGCCGTATTATTGGAGTTATACGGGTGTGTTGCATTAAGAAAATGTATTTTTAAACCATCTGCTCAGTAGCAGCCACAGAGTAAAAATTGGTGCCCGTTGATTTGATGGTAACAGGCGCGCCCCCTATTTCATGGGATGTAAAACATAACTGCGAAATTTAGGTGTACCTACTAACGGGTACACCTCTGCCTGACCCTATGAGGAAAACAGGCGTAATGTTAAATGCAAATACCACATATTACACCACACACAACAAGATCCAACACTCTAATTTTAAAATACTTGACAACCAATTTCCAATAAAGAATTTCTCAAGCAAAACAACACTTTATTTATCGAATAAAACACATCAAGTTTGCTTGCAAGCCATATGAACGTCCAACAACGTTTTCCAGATACACTATTACACTGTTACACCAATCTCATCACATTTCTATTTCCGAACTGGCGACATTTATTGAGACTTAAAGGCGTTTCGCGCCAACGTGATCCAGTGACAAGCAGCCATTTTGTATTGCTTGCAGGAACGTTTGAGTGTAGGTCGTAAATGGACGTGTTTGTTTTATGGTTTTAAAGTTTTATAAAACGACACAGGCCAAAGATATAGGCAGAGGTGGGTCGTTTACATATTTTGTGTAGCAATATCATTTGAGCCCAGAACTCAACTGACACCCTGGTATCTATAGTCAAGTTAAAGTAATTACTTGAGTTTAAGTAATTACTTATGCAACCAAAGAAAGAGAATCCTAACATTTGACAGTTGTAACTTCAAACAATAACTAAACATACACACTTAAAAACATGAACTCACGCCCTTTTCCGAAAGGGGTAGGCAGAAACCACAGAACGCCACCCGCTACGATCCTTACATACTTCTTTGGCCTCATCCACATTCATACATCTGGTCATGCACGCGCGCCGGTTACGAGCACTACGCACGTACCTGTCCTTTCTGAAGAACGGCACCAATAAGATCAGTAACCAATAACTAAACTCACACAGAATAATAATTACTTTCATTTATTTAGCGTAGGTAGCGTTAATTAGTTAGCAACCAACGAGACACAAATCGTTACAACTGTCTAATATTTATCTAGACATAGAGGTGATACCCGCCACCGAGCATGATCCAATAGCAATCAGCCATTTTGTATTACTTGGTCAATATCGGACTGTTTGTTTGGTACTAGAAACGTTCGAGTGTAGGTCGTGAAATTGATGAATTCGTATTTTTGTTTATTTATACGTAGTAAGTATCGGGCCCGTGTTCCCTGAAAGTGTGGGTAGAGGTGTGGTAGATACCTACTTTATATTATACCTAAATAGTGACCCACCCCGGCTTTGCACGGTCATGGGCGCCGGCAGGGGGGTGCCAGGGGGTGCACTTGCACCCCTTGGGAATCTCGGGATAAACAGGAATTATTGAAATAAAAAGCCGTCTGTTGGAAATCATTTTTTTATTCACAATAATTATAGTCCCCGACACGTTAATTGGCAAGAGTCGTTAGTTGCGCAGAAGTCATTTATGTAGGTATGAGGTAGCGTCATCCGCGCGTGCGATTGGTGCATTCAAATGCATACGTTCCGTTCGCTCCTGATTACACTTGCGGTGCACGAAAGTTGTGTTGTTTTTGTTAATAAGCTATTGCATAGCTTCTATCGCGGGCCTTGAGCGTGGAGAGCTAATCCAGAAATTCCCTAACGAAAATATTCAGGATTCAGTACCATTCAACCAGGTTGCTGTGGTTACGGAAAATAACAAGGTTGTCAACTGAGGTTGTCAAATTAAATAATTAATTATTTGCTGTTGATAAAAAATGCTATGCAATAGCTTTACAGTCTCCGAGTGCCACATTTATTTTTTTTCCTTTTGTTACGAATTGGAGTTGTCGTTGTGTTTTAATTTAGTTTTTGTTAGTTGTTTCAAATTTAGTTTTTGTTACGAGTGTTGTTGTTTCTGTTATTGTTTTAAATTAAGTTTTTGTTGTTTTAAATTTTGTTTTACTTTTAAATGCATATTTTTATTTATAACACCTAATAAATGTCACAAAGTCTTCACCTTTCTTTAACTTCATTATCTATCTTCTATCTATACTTATAATAAATCTGTAGAGAGGTCAATTCTGTACATGATATATATTTTCAAAATAACTATCAGGGGGTAATTAGTGATCGATACTGATGCCAAAAATGCAATCAGTAAAATTTTTGTCTGTCTGTCTGTCTGTCTGTCTGTCTGTCTGTCTGTCTGTCTGTCTGTATGTTCCTTATAGAAACAAAAACTACTCGACGGATTTTAACGAAACTTGGTACAATTATTCTTCATACTCCTGGGGAGGTTATAGTATACTTTTCATCACGCTACAATCAATAGGAGCAGAGCAGTGAAGGGAAATGTTGGGAAAAAGGGGAGAAGTTGCTCCATTTTTTAAGATTCCGTCGCGTGTGTAGCCTTAATGGTTAAAGCTACATAGAAATCATTTATGACGGAAATGTTTTACATAGAATTATCTAAAGAATATCCCACAGCAGCATAAGTCTATCTTTTATGGTTGACTCACAATAACACGTGTAACTCCTGATAGCTTAGCAGTTCGGAGCTTTCTGATTATATTTGTTTACTCTTACGTTTATAATACTCTCGCTCATCCCTAATTATAAGAAGTTAATATTATTACTCATTCAATAAAAAAAGAATCATAGTAATCGGTACAGAAACATCAAACTGAACCAAATATGAAATACGCTAATAAGCTGCGCGTGAATACTGAATCATGCCATAAGGATTATTTTTGTGTAACGGGAGCGAGCTTCATTCAATATTTGGCTGTTGATGCGTTCAGCGTTCGACCTTATTGACAGACAATAATTGATATTAACAAACCGTGCTTATCAGCGTGACTTTTAAGTCTTTAAATAGTTTATTTGAATTTCTTTTGTTGATATATTTTATAAAATAGGTATTAAGTAGTTATTTTGGTAGTGTTTAAATATTCGTTCAAATTACAAATTATTAATAGTTCGCATTTTATTTCTTTTTAGGGGAAGTAGTAGGTACGCATAGATTTTTAGATACCGATAGGTAAGTTTTGACTAATTTATGATCAATTTTATTTTTATATTGAGTAGGTAAAAGCGTAGATACTTTTATTAATTATAGTAGTTAGGTATTTATTTTAAGTGACTACTAAATTAATAAGGCTCAAGGGCAGAATTTTCGTGTTGCTGGAGTAGATCTCGGTGTCAGTTGTTTCTCGCATGGTCAGTTATATGTCGCTCTTTCCCGGGTTAGCAGTTCTAGAAATCTTTATGTTCACGTGCCGGACGGGTCAACTTTCAACATAGTTTACCCGGAAACTTTGGGCTGAAGTTTTACCTATAGAACGCTATAGGTACCTACTTAAGCCTCATGTGAAAGTGATCTAAACAATATTACCAATACATTAACTTAATAACATACAAGGAGTTACACGCTGACGGAGTCGCGCGATATTTTTCAACAGTATTGTGGATTGACATATTGTATTTCCCTACTAAAATACGAAAGTTAATCTGTCTGTTACATCAAAACCACTGAACCGTGAGGAAGGACATAATGGTACTTTTTTACGAAAAACGACGGAAACGCGGACGAAGTCGCGGGCAAAAGCTAGTTAAAAATAAATTATGTCAATAACCATAGAATAATGACAAGCAATAAAAGTGACCCCTTTTTGTGGCACAAAGTGTACGATGCGCGAACTTTGAATTCGAATTAGAAACCTTGCCAAGTTACGTGTCGGGAGCTATAGTAGGCAGTAATTACACAATTCTCATTTAAAAAGCAACTGCAGCCGGCTGGGTTTTTGACCGAACTTATTAATGACGTTTTCTATACAAACGGAAACCGACTGCAATACTAATATCATTATGATTTAGGAAAAACGAAAATTTTATCAGCCTGGGGTAATTTAGGAACAGTCACATGTAGTTATCTTTATTGTCCTTGGTTATCTTACCTCGGTGGACACTTAACAAGCATAATCCAGACAGTCGCTCGTCACCTGTTGTAGACCTATTCCAAGTTTTAACTCTTCTCAGTGTGCTAAAAGATTTTTAATAACAATCATATACGGCCAAGATTGTAAGAATACTAAAATCTGCACCACCTGGAAATTATTTCTGCCGGCGCCCATGTGCACGGTTGCAAAAAATATACTAAAACCTTCCTCTTGAATCACTCTATCTATTAAAAAAACCCGCATCAAAACCCGTTGCGTAGTTTTAAAGATCTAAGCATACATAGGGACAGACAGCGGGAAGCGACTTTGTTTTATACTATGTAGTGATGTGGTGATAGTGACTAGTTATGGATAAGAATATGGGAGTGAGCCTAGTGCCATAAACGGGGAAAATTTAAATCATGAATCTTGATTGCCAGGAAGTCTGGATTTGTGCCCGGTTGATGGCAAAGGCTCGCCCACTATTACATGGAACTTTTATAAACATAAGTGGTGAAATGTGGGTGTACCAGTAGGTGTAGCTCTGCCTAACTCTTCGGAGATTAAAGGTGTAATGTTTTGTTATGAGTCTTGATTCTTGCTCGTCTTAGTACCTATTTAGCATTCTTTAAATAATTGAAAAAACTCTGTGGCGAATAGCGACATCTATCGCAACACCTGCGTACTAACAACGATCGACAGAAATTTCTACATCGCGCTATCAACATTATCCGCAACATAAGCCTAAATAGGAGTTCCCGACTTCCATATGTCGGGCAGTTAGCCCACCGGACACAACACCCGTCCGGTCGGAGGATCCTCCCTTTTCTATGGGGGATGTGGAGCTTTACACCCTGTTCCTCATACCCCCAAAACTCAATAACACTGCCCGACCCAGGAATCTAACCTCGGACTTCCTTGCAAGCTCGACGGAAGACCCACGACGTTACCCAGTTAAAGCAACCACAGTCTCACAATGTACGAACCATGCCGTCCATGCAGTGTTTGAACGGACGTGTGTTTGTATAAACCTAGTACTATGTAATATAAGGCCTGTGGGCTCAAAGGTTTGTACTGAGATGTCGTAGTTCAAGCTATAAATATCCAATATAATATGATCTCGCTTTGTATAAGCTTCAGCAAGATCTGAATGGTCAGCTTGTGCTGGTTTCTCATAGCTTGATTGGTTGTAGTGCGTAAATACACCCATATACGTTTCACCTGTAATTAAACCAAAAGAGGCGAGTCTATTGCGAATCAAGAGTGAAATTTATGCCCAGACCTAGCTGTCAGCTAGTAATGCTGCCAGCTTTCTTGGCTTGTCCTGTTAACAGCCATGTGGACTAATTTTTTGACGAAATAAAGTACATGCAAAAACATGATCTCAGGCAAGCTTCAATAATTCAGTAGATAAACAATATACAAGCACGTGAAATTAAAAACTTCCTCCTTTTTTAATGTCGGTTAACAAGATAGAGTAATATTAACTAACCTCAGTCCACCATCCCTACCTAAGTTAAAATTAAGTTGTTAGTCTGTACCCCTGGGTAAACTGTCGGATTAGTATCCTCACTACCGTTTTAATGCCAGTTAGCTTCATATTTCATAGACCAACCTGGGTTAGACGTCTGGTAAACTTCCCAACTTTGAATACATCAAAGACTAGAGGTCTAAGTAATTAGGATCTAGAAGCTAAATACCACTATTTAATACATTTTATGTAATTCCCCTGAAGGAATAACTCGGGAACAATTTCTTATCTTTGATTAATAGCTAGTTAGACGTACTTGTAAAGGTCCTATTTAAAGATTACTTTTACTAGGTATGTATTTAATTTTGTAGAGACTTTAAAATGAACTGGTTTTGTTTCGATGTGATATCTCGTAGTCGGCTGGGAAACGAAAACTCTACGTTACTAAAATTAAAAGATTGAGGAGTGAAAGTGTTATGTTTAACCAATTTACACAATCATTTGAATAGTATAGAAGATAGCTGAATAAATATTTACTGTTTATGTAGTAAAAATGGTTTATTATTTTTGCTACATAAATAGTAAATATTGATATATTATACTATTCAAATGATTCTAAAGGTCACGGCAGCCATTTAATATCTTAAAAATTGTTTAAAAGAACTAAATATCTGCAAAAGGTCAGGGCTTTGATCTTTCCTTTGTAGTCTCTTCGGCCAGTGTACCCTAAATTGAAAAGAGGTCAATTCACTGACACAAAAGTCTTATCTACCCACGTTTTATTTACATAATAAAGAGGCGAAAAGACTCGCCCGCTTCTGAGTAATTTCTAGAATCGGTGTTCAGTTATTCAGTAAAATAGCTGAACACCGATTCTAGAAATTGCTCTCGAAAAAACCATGCAGCAAATTATGTTTGAAAAAAAAAAAACAATCATCCATCACTGGACCCAAGCTGTGTATTAAGTCCTGTTTTCTCTGATAGGGTGTATCCTAGTCCTACGTCTTAGAAACGAGAGAGAAGACCATAGACTGATTACCTATGCGATATATGTTGTTATAGAACAAGTTTAATAAAAACTAAAACCCGACTACAAACCGCGGTCTTAAAAGTAGAAAACTTATTGACCGCATTCTTCTTTTTACCGCATTCTAAACGTATATTATTATGTTAACTAAAACTATAACATAATATACATATTTGTAATGTCCGTGTACGCCAAGACCTTTCATTTGATACCAAACATGTTATGATTATCTCAATTAATTTTTTTTCGGGGCTAGAATTTTAAATAAAACATTTAACTTCCGTCATAACAAAAATTTATAAAATTTATATAGCATAAGTTACCCGGGCTATTCTTACAAAACTATTGACACCTCATTTATTAAAATCCGTTCGGTACTTTAAGCGCTACGGTGGAACATACATACATACATACTTACATAGACTGCCAAAATCATTACCCTTCCTTTTGGCTTCGCCGTAGTCGGGTAAAAAGGAGCACTTTCTATCCCACTCTATCTAAAAAAACGAGAAAATACATTTCAATTCTTAACAGGAAATTAGCCAAACAAACCCTACATTACACGTTTATCACCAGATACACCAAAAAGAGATTTCCACGACACAGTTCATTTACAATCCCCTCAATTGAAACCCCAAAAGAAAACGATCCAATCTTGCTTATTAATAAGTATTCAAAAATGAATCAAATAAACACCTACATACAGAAATTTTTTCAACATCCCAAGAACGTATAATCCTCAAGCAAAAACTCTTCAGTAAGTGCCTAACAGTGAGATTTCAAGATGAGATTAATTTCGGAGGAGGTAAATCTTCGGAATTCATTAGCTGGATCTCAATCCCGGATCTGTAGTCAGGTGACGGATCTTCAGCTATCTTGGCAGCGTCGTCGTTAATTTGCTGGGAAATCCGTCAACCTTGGCCTCATTGGATCGAAGACTTAGCTGGCACAAGGACGGAAAGGTCGTGTCGTGTCGGGAGCTCAAGTGGAGATTTAGGAAAATCGTTTTGTCGTGAAGACTTACAGAGTTTGCTTTAGTTTATGTTATATTATTGTAGGTCTATAATCTGGGCTTATATATATTTATAATGAACCTTAAAAATGTAGCCGGGTCAGCCTTGATATGAAACACAAAAAACCAGGTGTAGTGGCATCCCGGAGTTGATTGTAGACTGATATTTGGAGACTCACATACGCATAAAATTCATAGAGTAGCTATGCCAATAGATGCATGTCGAATCAGCCCCGATATTCACAATCCTATCAATTTGGTAAGTCGTATAACCATCTTTCTTTGCATTAAAAAAGTGACTGTGACAAAAATATGACTTTCCGAATCGAAGCGTTTGTAAAAACCGTATAGTAAAGTTGTATGCAGGCAGCAGTACATATACTGTGTACACCTCTACCCACCCCAACATGAAACACAGTCAATGTGATATACCCTAAAAACAGCGCAAAACAAGAATAGAAATCCGTGGAGCGACATTTGAATAATAAACGCAAGTCATCAATAATGCCAGTCATCATAAAAGCGTATTCCGAGCAAAAGGATCTATTTATCGCACTCTGTATGAAGTAGGCGTCAATTTATATTCATCACGTTGGATTTCGCAGCACTTTTATTTATAGATACGAAAAGTCATGTTCATCAATATAAAGTTCATAGGTTTTTCATGTAACTGTTCTAATATACCTAATTGCAACGATTCTACCAAACCGATTTTCGGCTACCGTAAGCTCTATGGAGGTTTGGGGTCGAGGGTGAAAAATCGATCGATGTGGGAATCAAACACAGGCCCTCTTGCTCCGTAGACCATTTGACCCCAGGTTTTTTCAGGAATATTCTACAAAATTTGTTTTCTCTATTTTTTACACGAGAATGGATTGGATTGATCCCTACGAGGGCGGCACTGAAAATTTCGGGAATCGAGGAAGTGACACAACAATACTATTTAAAAATGTATTTATTGCTTTTCGAAGTATTCTCCGCGAAATTTGACACATTTTTCCATACGAACCAATTGTTAAAGCAACCATTCCATTCGGAAGTTGGGGTCTCCAAAATGGCCGTTTTGTAATTATTTTTGTTGGCTTTAACTCATTTTCTAACACCCAAGCGCGTATATCCAGGATTCGTCACCTGATGGGTTGCACGACATTGATCAAGTCTGATATTCGTCAAATCAGCAATTCGTCAAATTTGATATCAGTCAAAGCTGTAGTTCGTCGAATCGTCTGTTTGTCCAATTATGAAATTTGCCAAATACGCTATTGGTCAAGTAATATAAGTACAATCAACTGTAAAAATGAAAGTACCTCAAGATATTTTTTTCTAACTCATTTATTCAATTCATATATTTTATTTAAGTACAAAGAATTCACAACCAACATAACTGCTTTAGACACTTTAACGCGTCTAATTTTCCACTCAATAATTTTTCTATTATTTTTTCTATTTTAGCATCTTTTATGACGTCGGATGTTTTCCTCTGCTTCTCATCTTCTCTTCTAACTTTATTTAAATAATATTTTGCTTCTTTTTTTAAAATACTAATGTACATGAAAATATTATGTCTTTCTTGTACTTTAATACCTAATCTCCGATGCCAAGCCTCGACTGCGTTGGTGGTACGATGGCGTTCATTTGCACAACACCACATATCCTGAGATATTCTTTTATGCCATTGCTCAGTAAAATATTTTTGAAAATTTTCCGCCCTACTATCATTTTCTGGCATCATCTTAAGTATTGCTGACCATCCTTCAGGAATATACTGATAGGGCAGTAACGCTAGATTTGTGGTAAGTCTAACAACTTTTTTCAAATTGTCGTCAGTCATCATTCCAAGTGCTTGTGCTTTTTTATAAATGGCTTGATTAAAGTGGAAAAAGCAGCCTTTGACTAAAACATCAGGAAAAATGCTTTTAACAGCGTTAATTATTCCCATTTCGTAATCACATTTTAGAAAATGAATATCAAGCTTAAATTGAGAACGCAAAACCGAGAATACTCTCTCATATGTTTGCTGAGTTTTATTAGGCAAGAGGCAAAAAAATATCGGAATAATATTGGTGCTTGCTCTTGTACTGCCCACGTCTACGTGTATTGATAAAAGTTGAAAAAAGGGTCGCGGTACGGTTTTAAAAGTGCCATCTACAAAAATCAAATCCGTATTTAATGATATTTCTATACCCTCAGCTGTAGCAAAGATGAAGAATTTCGGTAGATCGTCTTTACTTTCATAAACCAAAAAATCATTTGAAAGTATGTCTGGAAATTTGACCGTATCTACCGTTGGGAACTGGCATGTTTGTACGCCAATTGCTTTCTTTCGCATTTTGTATAGACCATCACGTTTTGATTTCAAACTTGGTATGTCTATAAAATCATCTTCTTTCTCAAGCTCACCCATAGTTTCTTCAAAAATTTTAATTACTGATTTCCATTCCTTCTTTACTCTTTCTTTGCATTTATTCATCTTAACGTCAATCAAATTCTTATCGAAGTTAGGCTTACAGGTATGTCCGCTTTCCCTCAAAATTGACCCAGAATCACTGCTTAAAGTTATGGATCCATTGCATTCGCTTCTATTTACGCAACGCCAGATTGTAGTACCGTTTTTGTTTGTCGAGTTAGAATGGAATTGATATCCTGCACGTAATAGTTTCTTTTTGCCTTTTTCAGTGTCTGTAAATGTAAACACAGAATGGCTGCCTTTACTAGTAGAAGCCATTATATACGAGTATATTTCACCAAACCGGAGACACGAAAATAAAGAATGTAATTGTTGTCATTTACAAATAATGAAATGTCACATAATTGACGGGAAAACAAATGACGGCATAATAAGCTATTCTAATTAGCCAGAATTTTTCGCCTACATCCTATTCTTACAGATACAAAGGAGGTAACAATCGTAACAAATTAAACCTCAGAATACTCAATTACTATTTACTACATTTTAATTATGTAAATGGGAACCTACAGCAGGCGGCTTTTCTTTTTGTAAGTTCCTACAAGTAAATTATGTGAATTCCAAACGCATGGTTTCATCGACTGTACTTGGACTTGACCAATAGCGTATGTGGCAAATTTCATAATTGGACAAACAGACGATTCGACGAACTACAGCTTTGACCGATATCAAATTTGACGAATTGCTGATTTGACGAATATCAGACTTGATCAATGTCGTGCAACCCAGTCTCGCCTAAACAAGTCTAACAAAACCTTGTGACAAGACCGAGAATCTTTTTTTAAATAAATAAATGGTATTCGATTTATAAAAGGAGTTTTCAATTAAAAAGATTTTAATATGACAGGAACAGTGGAAATATTTCCATTCCCGATACTTTTAGTGCAGCCCTCGTAGAACGGGCAAATTTAAGTGTTAATGGGTAATTCCGTCATCAGCAATTTCTCAGTAACAGTGATGAATCACTGCTACTGAGAAATAGCATGTAGGAGAAATACATATGGTTGATGATGAAACGTCATCTACCCTATATTACATAGGACAGGCGAAAAATGGGTGTGTGTTCTACATAACCCTCTCGGAGTTTACAATGTGAGTGTGATATACTGTAAGGTCTTTTTACACGTTTATGAAACAAGATAACGTTATCTTCTTTCAATCAGAATAAAGGAGTGATACAACAAAGGCGCGCCAAACAATTGTGTCCTAGATACTATTCCATTCTCTCTGTACATTATTCAAATGATCGCACAGATGATAAAGCAAAAATATAGACTAAGAGATAACGTTTATATTATTTACATAGACGTAGACTTCAAAGGTATCCTTGGGGATGGTTAGGTGATATACAATAAAGCAGGTGTTTGATTGAATAGCTTAGATACTATAATATCAGTTCGAAATGTCTTTTCTTTGGTATTGTTCGTCGTGACGTTGAGCTCCTTGAGTTATAAGTCGAGCTCCAAGATAACTGACAAATGCTTGCACTGACTGGACGGGTCCACTCAAATCTGTGTGGTGCTTTCTTCGAAAGACCACCTCAGACACTAATCTGCATAGTCTTCATGTGTGTATTATACCAAGATTATGTCTGTACCTTGAACATATTGTAAACCCAAACGATTTTAAAAGATTAAAAGAGAGTCCATGGAGTTTCTTGCCATTCTTCTCATGAGACCAACGCTTTGGAATGGGCAACTACAGTACACTCACGAGTTATTATGCCTTGTGACTGGGACTGTAGCTTAGTTTATTTAGCTTCATTAGTTTAGTAGTTTGCTGCCCCACTCGGAGAGCTTCAGTGGTTGCTTGGGACGTCGCTTGGTAAAGGTTTTTGGCAGTTTTGTCATACGAAAGTATGTCAGGCCTTTGCTGGGTGGCGGCTTGAGTAATCGTTGGATATCTCCGAGTGCCGCAGTTAGTTTAATTCGACTATTCAAAAGTACCTGTAACTGGCCTACTTGAAATAAATGCTTTGATTTTGATTTTTGATTTTGAATATGTATCTGACACAAAAGATTCTGTTTAGTCAGTTAAATATCGAAAAATATTGGATACGTGTTTTTGTTTTATCAAATTAATAAAAGTTGACGAAGATAAAACGCGTCAAAGATCAAGAGTGGGGGCTTGTAACGTAAACGTGATAAGAAATGTGGTGCGATGTGACGTCACACGAGTTTTCAAAGCACTGTATCGTCTACATTTTTTGTTTACGTGAAAAAAGAAAAAATCGGAAATCTATCTGACGGACTAACTAGTTTTTTTTTTTGTCAACTACCCTATTGTAGCAGAGACATATTTACATAGCAATAACAAATACCAAATACGCGCAGTCAGCATTCATACAACCAAACAACCTAAAAAATCTCCCATATTTGATATCCCTACACAAAGCTACAAGAGAAAATATCTACCCACCATAACACACATTGGAACACGGCCATTACAGCACAGGGCACGTTCCTACCCAATACCCAGTGCTGATGTATGCATGAATGTGGCGACACTCTCTGATTTATAGCGTAATCTCCATGGTGGCAGGGAACCGTATTTTCCACTTAGGGAGATCCTAGTAACTATTTCTGGATAATTTTTGAGAAATTGTTCAGAGTTAATGGTAGTTTGTGGTGGAATATTGTTAGGTTTAAAATTTGAATTTATTGTTAGATTCAGAACACGTCTCGTGCGTGGTGACAAAACTTACGTGTTTTTCTTAGAATATGTGACAGAGCTGTCAAAATATATGCGTACACATGCATCTCGTTTAGCACGAAAAGCTGACGTGGTAGTTAATGCCGAAATTGTTGGGTAAAGCCATAAAAAAGGTACCTTTAAAAAACTAAAAAACCTGACTGAAAAAACGACCACATTTTAAATTAAACAAAACTTGGAAGGAACCGGGGCCTTTTGGATTTCACCGCAGTCGGGTAAAACACATGTTTTAGGTTAAAGGCTTTTGTCTCAGTTTCATCATCACTATCAGCCTGGCTTTTTCCCGACTTCATGTTGGGGTCGGCTTCCAGTCTAACCGGATGCAGCTTTTGTCCCAGTTTATCGCAGCACGAATCTTGCCTCGGTGTTGCAATCCGATATACTAGGCAGCGACCCATTGCTCTTGGCAATTCTATGATACACCAGGACAATAGCCTAATCATGTTTATCCTGTACACTATATATCTCATTAACGTAAACGCAATTAATTGGACACAATATAATTACAAAGTCATCTCGTCAGATGTTAACCGATCCGTTATTAATATTATTATCACGTACATCAATTTGTGACGTCAATTGACAATAAGGCTTCGATTTAAATGGCGGCTGACACGTGTATCACAAAGCTTTGCCGAGCCAAGGATATTATGTGCCCACATTCACTTAGCACAATTGAAAAAATATATTGACTGTAAACATTTTACCCGCCAGAGTATTTCAGACTCTATTCTAAAAGTCAGTGGGTATGAAATTGTGTTGTTGAGTTTGAGGAAAACGCGCAATTGTAGTAAGCGGCTTATTCCTGAAATAGAATGAATCGTTGACGTTAAGGGTTGTTATTATAAGTGTTGTAGAGCCTTTAATGAGTAATGCAACAAAAAGAGAAACAACAATAAAAATACTCGCTTATATTGTCTGTTTTGAAAGATGATAAGGGTAGAAAGGGACTCAAGTGTGAATGATGACCACTGACAATTTCTGTATGTTGGTCTTTTTCTTTCTCTGACATGAGAGCATTTTTCCAATTCAATATTCATTTTTTTCAATTTGAATGTGCCTTTAAACGTAAATAAAGAAGAAATACATCAATTGTCTAAGGTAACCCCCTCGAAACCCGCCGCGTACGATTCGCCCTGGATGTTCAGTAACCGTCCGTCCGTCATTTCCATTAATATTTTACCGTTAACTCCGCAGCGTTTAAGTTGCCAAGTATTACGGGTTTAAAGTAAGTGAATGCACTTAAGTGTTCGTCTCTTGTAGTCCTGCACTGTGTACTTAATTCCAGTTCGTGAGCACGAAAGTACTCGTAAAATTCACAATTCCGAATAGATGTTGATAGAAAAGGATATTAAGCAGAGCAGAGTTGTTTAGCTTTTTATATCCATAATCTTGCCGTGCTAAACATAAAGCAGTATCTCAATGAAAAATTCAAAATATTACGGATTGATCTTTTTTGTTTATAAGGTTTTTTAAAGTTTTAAAAAGATATTGCTGTATATTAAGCGTATTTATGTAAGGTATTCGATTCCATTATAATCAACTTTAAACTGTGTTTTAGAGATACTGCATTTGAGCTTAGCACAGCAGAATACCTATCTAAACTTAAAGCAACGCTATTAGCACATTTGAACTGCATTTAAGAGCCGTCGTAGCCACATTTTGCTAAACTTTACCAACGGTTCTTGAACGCGGTTTAAATGTCAAGATCGCGAGTGTGAAGATCAGAAGATCTATAATAAAGGCAAATTTCACCAATAAACTGAGTAGTTATATGCCACTGATACCTGATTGCTCCTTCATGGCGTTCTCATTGATACAGAAGTCAGTACAGCTGCTAATTGCCATTAGCAAGATGGCATGCGACTACGAAGAATATCAGACAAGAATTATTTTTAACCGACTTCAAAAAAAGGAGGAGGTTATCAATTCGACTGTATTTTTTTTTTTTTTTTTTTATGTTTGTTCGCTCATAACTTGCGACTGGGTGAACTGATTTTCATTTGAAAGCTGGTGCTTCCCGTGTGGTCCCATTGTCACCATTTCAATATCTGATGATGGGATCTTGTAGAAATCGGGGGAACTCTTCAATAAATAACAGCAGATTAACCGCGATTGTTGCTATAGCATATCTAAGCATTGTTTACGCCATCACACAACATAATATCACGCCTGTACTCACTGCAAAGGTTGGTGAACATATTCTGATGAAGTACTTCGGAGATAGACAACGGAACTCCTCAATAAATGATAGCAAATGGACTGGGATTGCTGAAATCTCATGTCTGTCTATTGTTTACACCAGTTCATAACATAACATCACGCCGGTACGTTGTGAAGGGGTAAGCACATGTGAACCACTAAAAAGTGAAAAATAAAAACTTTTTTACAAAAAATAAAACCGACTTCGACAAAAATGAAACACAAAAAAGTGAAAAATAAAAATCAGCTTCAGAAGTCGGTGGCAAAAACATGAAATTAAACAAACAAAAGTCACCGACTTCAGAAGCTGATTTTTATTTTTCACTTTTTTGTGTTTCATTTTTGTCGAAGTCGGTTTTATTTTTTTCTTGTTTTCTACTTTTAAGACCGCGATTTTGTTAGTAGTCGGGTTTTAGATTTTTGAACTTAATTTTTTTATTTGAATTTTATTTTTGTGTGTACTTAAACTATATTATAATACATATTTGTAATGTGCTCGCCAAGACCTTTCATTTGATACCAAACTTGCTATGATTATCTCAATTTAATATTTTTTGAGGTAAGTTTTTGACATTTAAATTCCGTCATAAAAAGAATTTATAAAATTTATATAAAAATAAAATAAATAAAATAAAATAAAAACTTTTTATTTCAGACAAAGAGTCCATAGAATGTTAGTACAGTAAAACTTATGAAACTAGTGTTAGTAGTAAAAACAAAACAAAAAAGGTTAATTCATAATGTGGGTGTTAACCCAGTGCTTGACGTACCGCGTGTCCAGCCTATCCGCAATAACAGCCAGGATGCAGTTGGAGCTGGCGCGCAACCTGCCAAGTGCTGCGGCGCATCGTTTGCGGAGTACGGCGTGAAACCCGTCTACGTGTGCGTCCGGTATGTTTATACCTGACGCACTGCACCAGCGCGGCAGCCCCAACAACGCCCTGAATGCATTGTTATATTGGACGCGCAGGGCGCTGAAAGATCTTTGCGTATAATGAGCCCACAGGCTGCACGTGTAAAGTGATGTGCAATGCGCTCTGAAAAGTGTTAATTTCACTTGCGCATTACAACGTTTAAACCTGTGGGCTATCATATTCGCGCTGATTGACAGCGCCCTACGCTCCCTGTCCATGTCCTCATCGTCGCGTAGGTGATCCGTGACTATGTGCCCAAGATATTTAAAACAGGTGACTAGTTTCATGGGTGTCCCATTCAAAGCCACGGGAGGAACCTGATCCGGTGTCTTGGTACCTGCTTTAAATATCATGAGCTCACTTTTGTTACATTGTATTTGAGGCCATGCTTAGCCGCGTACGTCTCACACACATGTACTAGCTTTCTAAGCCCACCAATCGTTGGGCTCAGCAGCACCATGTCGTCTGCATAACTCAGATTATTTACACAGATATTATCAATGTGGCAGCCGACATGCATGCTGCTGAGCTCAACGATTAGCGCATCAACATACAGATTAAACAAAACTGGGGATGACAACCCACCCTGTCTCACCCCACATTGTAGCGAGTATGGATCGGATAGAATGCCAGCCCACTTTACATAATTGACCTGACTCTGATACCAAAACTTTAGGATATTAATTGTCTCCCTCGGTATATTGGTCCTCTCAAGCTTATCCCACAGTTTATCATAATTGACAAGGTCAAAAGCCTTAGAGAGGTCCAAAAAACACGCATAAATGGGCGTTTTCCTACTGGTATAGTACTCAACAGTGTACTTAAGGCTCAATATAGCACTCTCTGTAGAAAGTCCAGCGCGAAAGCCAAACTGAGCGTCGTGTAGGTGTATAAATTCTGTTAATTGAGCCTCAAGCACACTGTCCAAAACCTTTGCAATAGCGGTAGCTAGTGAAATCGGCCTATAGTTCGATTTGGCCGAACAATCTCCCGTCTTGTTTTTTATTATGGGAGTAACTATAGTTTTTGTTAGTTCACTAGGCAGGTAGGAATGACTAATGCATAGATTAAAAAACATCGACAAAAGCCTCGAGATGTGAGGCCCTGCATTTAGCAGATGTTCGACGCTGAGCCCATCATGTCCCGGTGATTTCCCACCTTTCATATTTTTCAGAATCTTTTGTATGTCCTTAGCACTCACTCTTAGTTTGATGTTTTCACACGCGGGGTCAGCGTCGAGCGTCGACTTAGAAGCGCCTAAAGGGGATTGTATATAGCCTATGTTACCCGGGCTATTCTTACAAATCTATTGACACCTAATTTATTGAAATCCGTTCAGTAGTTTAGGCGCTACGGTGGAACATACATACATACATACATAGACTGCCAAAATCATTACCCTTCCTTTTGGCTTCGCCGTAGTCGGGTAAAAAGATATCCCTCGGTACCGAATTTCAGTGAAAACTCGTGTATAACAAATTATGTAACGCGTATTCTCAGAGGAGTGTAGATTAAAAACATTGAATAGGCTTCTCCGACAAAAAGCTCTTTGCTCTATTTATAAGATTTGAGGAAAAAATTGAAGAAGCTCTCAACAGATTTCCGCATTCGTACGTACGGCATGTTTGTACATTCAAGTGCGGCTATAAAACGGTGCGCCAGCAAAAATAGCCGAAAAAACCCGGAATATAATAGCAGAAAATATCAAGGGTCAGGGTCTGAATGTGAGGATAACAAAGGGGAAAATATCGTATTACCGGCCAAGGGTAAAACCGATATTTCATACAAAATAAATATGTCCGGCTTATGACCGAATTTATGGACAAATGAATAAATCATGCCGGATCGTTGGCGGTAAAACACGGCAGAAAGACATTTGTGCTCCAATTCTTTTCGTATGGAGTTATAATGGTAATGTGTGCCGTGTGTTGCTGTGTCCTTGTTTAGGTAGGTGCTTTGTGAGGCTTAAGGTCTAATTTCGCTAATGAATTTAAACTATCAGCGGACTAAACCCCCCGTCACGAAATAAAGAAATGAGGTTGTTAAACTTGTTAATATACCACAGTGATGGTCAAAATTAAAATCATCAAAATATTTTATTTCACATAGATCATTGGCAGATTTGCGACTAACCTGAAATACAACGTATACCTAATCTAAGGAGTGTGTAACAAGCCCGCCGGGGCCGCGGATTTTAGAACGAGATGACGTGGCCTCGGCGCAAGGGCAAAGAAGGAACATGGGTTCGATTTTTAGTCAGTAGAATCCGACACTCCCCTTCGCTCTGCCCAAAAGCGGGGGGGGTCATTTGATGATTTTCCACCCACCAAAAAAAAAAAAAAAACTAAATGTGGCACTCGGAGACTGCCGCGGTAAAGCTATTGCATAGCATTTTTTATCAACTTATGCAAATTAAATAATTAATTATTTAATTTGACAACCTCAGTTGACAACCTTGTTATTTTCCGTAACCATAGCAACCTGGTTGAATATTTTCGTTACGGAAATTCTGGATTCGCTCTCCACGCTCAGCATGCAATAGCTTAAAAAAAGGAGTGTGTAACAATAAACTACAAACATCATTATCCTGCCCTTATCCCAGTTTATTTGGGGTTGGCGCAGCATGTCTTGTTCTTCCATAATTTTCTATTACTCATGACTCAGCAGTCACCTCCTTTCTTGCCATAACATCCTTCAGACAGTCCATCCATCGTTATTATCATCGGCACGATTCTTGAGCGCTGACGCAAGTGAGTTATTAGGTCCCTTTGGTGGTATGAAGTGAGACGCGGGGCGGGGAAAGTGCAGTGATTGGCCCGTAGCGCATCGCGTCATAGCCGTCACTCGGGATTTGTTCTTTACTCCTGCTGCACTTACCTCACGACCAATAAATAATAAACGGGTGTGTGTTTTATTTGTCATAAAGTGTACGATGCGCACAGCGATCCCCACTCTTCCGCCGAGCGCTCAAGAACCGTGCCGGGTATTATACTTTATTTTAATATCCGTGGAGTTAAAATTGTGTCCACCAGCACAGAATTTTATAATGTAAATTAATTCATCCAAACCGTGAATAACTACCATTATATATTGCAATAAAGCAGCAATCCGAACTAACTTGATTGGTTTTTTAGTTATTCGCAATTTCATCCGATATTCGTTCATGGAGTCCAATCAAAGGCAAATGAATGCTCGCTTGTCTCGTATTCGTATTTTATAATATATTTTATTATTATTATTATTTTATTATTAAGAAGTCTTATTTGTTATTATTGTACACTTATTCTGCATATAATTTTTATGTATCTATTCATACACATTACTAACTAATAACACAAAGTACAAGGCTGTTTTACTTCCGTCACATCACCATGTCAGGGCCAGTTGAAAACCAGCGTCGGGTACTAGTTGCTCGGCAGTTTGCTGAACTGGTCCTATTTGGTGCAGCCGTGAGATACACACTCAATTTCGTGTTTAGTTCTTAGTTTTCTTTTTTTAAACTTTTACTTTGTTGTGTGCACTTGTGGCATGTGCCAAATAAAAATGTTTTCTTTCTTTCTTCTTTCTTCTTTCTTTCTTTCTTTCTTTCAAAAATAACTAGCAAACAATACGAGCTTCCGCCATATTGGTTGATTTGATTGGTAACGTATTTTATTGAGTAACGCGAGTATTTTTCTGTTAATTGTTCGTTAACCATTTTATGCAAAAAGGTACAGTACCTACAGCCACGATACGAGCGCGCGCGCCTTTATTTATACACGAAGCAATTTTTAAAAGTGTTTTGCTCGTACTGTGTTGATTAACGTTTTACGTTTTTAAGAACAAAGCATTTTGAAAGCCATACTATCACGAAACAGGTGTTAATTATTTTCCATGAAAATAGCTTTTGAATCTGGCTATGTGGACACATATATTTGCCCGTAACTGTACATGCGGTAGACATCTGGAAATTATTTTTTTGTTTTGTATTCGTAATTTTGTTTTAGTTACCGTACTTCTTTTTATTAGGAGTGATTTTTATACCTAAGACCTATAAGAAAGAAAGAAAAGTCTACACGTGAGTGATAATAAACACACAAATACCAAACATTACAAAATTATGACATAATTATCCCTTTGAGCAACGAAGCAGAATAGTTCCAACCACTCTCGAACTTACGTAGATTTATTTAAAACCTACATCACAACCAACCTAGCAACGCACTAATGAAATAAATATGTAAATAACAACCTATATACCTAAAAAGGGTTATATACCTCGTCTGAGAATGAAGCGCGTTTCACACCCGATTTTTCGCTTTCACGTAACGCTGAAAACTAAAATGGCGTCGGGACAATAAATCTGGTGCGTGCCGGGGCCATTTTTTACCTAACTGTGCGAATACAGTCTGCCCCAGTTCTGCTTCACAGCCATCAGGGTTTAATGACCTGTTATCTACGTGTGTGTTATTCTGTGATAGTGTTGGGTGATGGGCCAAATATGGGCCACGCTTTAGATACTTACCTATATCCTTTAGAACTTCTCCACGCGCGGAGGCTCATGATTTATTTGTCTACATAGTTCATTATTTTTTGTTCGTTTTCGTACCTTATTATATGGAACTAAAACATAACTGATGTACTGTGGGTGAGTAAACATATAGCCCATATAGGGTACACTTCTGCTCAACCTTAGAGGATTTCAGGCGTGATTATGTTATGCTATAAGCCCAGTGCCTAATCAAATATCGTAATTATTAAAAACCCAGAGTTTCAAGAAAATCTAAATATGAAACCAGTGAATCGTCAGTTAAATTTTATTATAAACACCAAATGCCGCTCGGGTTAAAGATTTAATCGCTCCGCCCGCCAGCGCTAAATAAATTATCCTTCATAACGGAAACTTCGTCAAAAAGATTTGCATCATCCCGACTTCAAAGGAGAATTTAAATAATCCTTTATCTAATATCCAAATATCCGACATTGGTCCATATCTGGCACAGAGACCACAAAGATAAACAAATTCTAAACTGTCAACAGTTCTTTGTAAATAAATCCTCTTTTGACAGAGGTGAGTGACCTCGCCTTGCTTGGAAGCCAGGATTGAGGGTAGTAGCCTAGCCTAAATTGGAAAACTTTGCTCTAGTAAACGTTCTCTCGCGAGAAATCATAGAGATGCTCCGCAAAGTTTTAATGGATTCGCAATATATAGCTAAAGATGGTATAGCATCGGGTTTTTGTGAGTATTGCTATTAAATATATTATGGTGAGAAGAGGAGAAAAAAGCAGGTAAGTAGTACCTATAAATAAGTAGCTGGGGGTGTCGTCTTACCGATGGGTTGCTCCGACCAACATAATAAGCTTTTGAAAAGAACCGAGTTGCTTGGCAACCATCAGTAAGCTTTGTACCTATTTTGTATTCGTAAAATTATGTAAGTGCACAATACCTCAGACTACACACTAAACATGGTAAATATCCCGTTTATGATATTAATAGTAGTGTCAGTGACCATGTCAGTTTAAAAACTTATACCTCAGACTACTTTAACAAAATGATGTTTCATATTATTTTTTAATAGTTTCTATAATCAACTAGCAGTTGCCCGCGACTTCGTTCGCGTAGAAATTCTGACTCTCTGGTCTGGACTGCCTGTTGATGGTACTATGTCAAAACGAATGCCAAATGCCAATCGAAGCGATTATATTCCCTTAAACCAGCCCTGTCGTAAAATCTATTCCTACCTGAAATGTCTTAACTATATTCTATCTCTCTGCCAATTTTCAGGTACAAAAAGCCAAGTATTTCATATGGACTTACGTGAGCCCTTAGTCCAGGTCTTCCTTACAAAGGGGATAGAACCAATGTGGCATATCAACCTGTCCGCCATTTTGTTTTTTTTTTCGAAATCGCGGCCCACGATGAGAGTGGTATGTATGGGTAGAGGACATTTAGACGAACAAAAAATGTCCAGTAACATGGTATCTAAAGTGTCACGTTACCGAGATATTTGAAGGTAAAGATCGACAAATGACTACAACAACAATCATTAAATATTTAAAAAAAATAGCCTTATTACGTGTATAAGCGTTAAATTGTATTCAAATAATAGTTCCCAGGTTGATTATTATTATACGCACGAGAATTCGCTTCGCATCGCAATGAAATGCTATTTTATGTCAAAGAATAGTTTTCTCATACCCCTAGTAGTATGTGATGTACCTACTCTGTTTCAATAACCAGTAATAATAATAATCAACGCCTAAAGACATGTAAAAGGTCTATTTTTTATGTGGTCATTGTGCTTATATGTCAATCTTTACCTTCAAATATCTCGGTAACGTGACACTTTGTGTACCGTGTTACTGGACATTTTTTGTTCGTCTTTATGTCCTCTATCCATACATACCACTTTCATCGTGGGCCGCGATTTCGAAAAAAAATCAAAATGGCGGTGGGTTGATATGCCAGCTCCCATACAAAAAAGTTCAAACCCCTTTCTTAGCTTAGATCTCCTACTCCTAAACTCTAGACTTGTTAAATTTCAGGTTGTTAGTACAAAATAAAACAGTACATTTTTACAAACATGTGAAAGCCCTCAGACCTCCTTATTCTGGCCATGTTGCTAAACTCGCTAAATCTGTTCTTAGTCTACGTCTACTAACTATATAGTACCTTCCTGCCAAAATTGTAGCACAAAAAAAGGAAGGACTGTCATACAAACTCGCGTGAGCCCTTAGACCTCCCTAATCCGGCCCTGTCGCAAAATCGATTCTTAGCAAACTTCTACTCACCTACTACGTCCCTGCCAAAATTCAAGTTAGTAGCACACAAAATGATGGACTTTTAAACAAACTTGCGAGCGCCCTTAAACCTCTCTAATCCGGCCCTGCCACAAAACCTGTACTTAGCAGAGTTTTACTAACTACGTGCCTGCCAAAAATCAAGTTTGTAGCACAAAAAATTAAGGATTTTCTTACGAACTTGCAAGAACCCTTAGACCTCCCTAATCCGGCCCTGTCACAAAATCTGTTCTTACCAGACGTCTACTAACTATAAACTAAGTCCGTCTCAAAAATCAAGTTTGCATCTCAAAAAATGAAGGACTTTCATACAAACTGGCGAGAGCCCTTAGACCTCCCTAATCCGGCCCTGTCTCAAAATCGGTTCTAAGCAGACGTCTACTAACTTTAAACTACGTCCCTGCCAAAAATGAAGATTGTTGCACAAAAAATGAAAGACTTTCATACGAACTGGCGAGAGCCCTTAGACCTCCCTAATCCGGCCCTGTCACAAAATTGGTTCTAAGCAGACGTCTACTGCCTATAAACTACGTCCCTGCCAAAAATCAAGATTGTAGCACAAAAAATGAAGGACTTTCATACAAACTTGCGAGGGCCCTTAGACCACCCTAATCCGGCCCTGTCGCAAAACTAATTTATAGCGGATGCCTACTGACTATAAACTACGTCTCTGCCAAAAATCAAGATTATAGCACGAAAAATTAAGGACTTTCATACAAACTTGTGAGGGCCCTTAGACCACCCTAATCCGGCCCTGTCGCAAAATTAATTCATAGCAGACGCCCACTGACTATAAACTACGTCTCTGCCAAAAATCTAGATTGTGGCACAACAAATGAAGGAGTTTCATACAAACTTGCGAAGGCCCTTAGACCACCCTAATCCGGCCCTGTCGCAAAATCCGTTCTTAGCGGACGTCTACTAACCATAAACTACCTCCCTACCAAAAATCATCTTTGTACGTCCAGCGGTTTTCGAGATTTCGTGATGAATCAGTGAGTGAGTGAGTGACCTTTCGCTTTTATAGATATAGACTAGTATAGATTTGTGTATCTAATGACCCACCGGGTGGTGCTAGCGTGAAATCTCGTTCTCTGTAGTACCACCAATTACACCTACCTACTTAAAACAATGAACTCTCGAATTTTACAGTCGTTATTTTTCATATTTTTTAATATTTAAAAACAAACTAAGTTAATTTTGCGATATGACGTAAATGGACCTTATTATCATCATTAAACTCAATACCTTTTTTGAAATAAATCCTTTATTCTCTTCACAAATTATAATAATATCTAATACTTGCCAGTTTAACTCAGTGAACTTAAAATAACGAGCTTCCAGTTTCATCCTTATTGGAAAATGAAAGATAATAACCTTTTATTTCCGTTTCCAATTTAATTTAATCCCCTCAGTGATTAGTATAACTTTTGTCAATAATCTTTGTTCTTATTCAAAGCCTGTTATAGGCCTACAAACATTGTTGAGAAACACGTTTTTGTTTGAAACAATTAGACGTACCAATGATTAGAGAAATTGAAAGTTATTTAATTAATTATTGTTGGCAATCAATTAAACTTCTGAATTGACTAAAATGGTAAAATTTTTAGTAAAAATTAAGTATGGGTTAGTAACTTTAGCCAATATCTGAATTAAACACCTTCTAGATATTTAATGTGACAACAGTTTTACTTAGTACTAGCTGGGTTGTGGAGATTTAAAGGCAGTCGTTAGCAGCTTCATCTGGTAAGACTGGAAGTCGACCTCAACATGATTGGGAGAAGGTTAGGCAGTTGATGATTTATCTAGACAATACAGCACCTGAATTAGGTCCTGCTAGGCTAATGAATTACCTACTCCATACCTACTCAGAAAGTTCGACACAACTCAAGTCCTCAATGGCATAGACATATTTGAGTTTCCACCAAGTTAATCCTCGCGCACTTACAGAATAAAGGACTATATTGCCTTTTTTTTTTGGAAACTTATAACTTAATTCTGTGAAAGATGTTTTTAAAGTTAAGTCATGTTTCGCTAACCTATAATAGCCTTCATTTATTAGCGGCATTTTATTTTATTTTTTAACTTCCCACCCTGGGAAGTGGGAAATCATCAAATGACTCCTCCCACTCTGGACAGAGCGGTAGGGAGTGTCAGACTTCTAATAACTAAAAACCACCCATGTTCCTTCTTAGCCCTTTGTGTCGAGGCCGCGGTATCTCTTTCGAACAACACGCAGCCCCGACGGAGGACTGTATTAATAGATAAAGATCACGACATAGCACATGTCACGTAAGTATTTTATGCAAAATCAGCACTAATTGAACACACACACAAACTAAAATACAACCCTCGTCGCTTCCAAGAATAATAAGCAACAAGCTCCCCTAATAAATAACCCTTACATAATATTTACTGTCTATCATCCTAACAGAATTGCACACGTTGAAAACTGAATGCCCGGCAGGTGTGGAGCCGACGATTACATTAGCGTCCGTCGGTCAGTCTACGCTCCCGTCGCTCTTACCGCTTCCACCGCTCACCGCTCCGACCGCTCTCACCGCTTTCCGTATTTCACGCAGCATCGAGGCTCTTATTAGAGGAGGAATGCTGTGCATTCCAAATGTTTCACGAAAATACTTCAGCATTTCAAATAGGTCGTGGTTTTGAAAAGGATACTTCGTTGGTAGATTTTTTATTACAGACGTATTTTTTGGGTGAATGCGTCAAGAAAAGTAATAGTTTGACGAAGGTACTCGATCTCAGTTTGATAGAGGGTGTATATATCGCCCATTTTTTAGATATAGGTGTCCAAAAATAGACAGACTACGCCTCCTAGCACACTTCTCGGAATAAACCCTCTTTTGTGACCGGGAGGAACCCAACCTAAATTATTAAAAGGTTTTAGAAATTTATGTACTAAACCACAAATAAATATGGGCAGTTTTTTATTTTGTTAGTATAGTATTGACTGTAAGTAAACACATTTAGGTTTGTCGTTTCGTTCAAATACTTTCTCCGTCATCATCATTTCAGCCGAAAGACATCCACTGCTGGAGGCCTCCCCCAAGTGTCGCCACATAGACCGGTTCCGTTGTCTAAAACTATAAGTATTTATAACTGTACGAGTATTATGTTTAAGTCCTGTACTTCCGTGCAATATCCACACATGTATACCTAAACCTATATTTACGACGTCTATATAAGCAATTGCACACGTTGACAGCACAGATGTGTCCACTGCACATGTCGCTTTACATTGAATAGCCGTAATCAAGCATTACAGCTCCTGTACAGTAGGTAAACACAGCTGTGAACCTAAACAACATAATTTAAACATCTCATCGGCATTAAATTAACGGTTCACGAACCAGATGCTAAGCCGAGGCTTTGCGGGGTCCTAACGTACCCACAGGGCCAGTTGTACCCCAATAATCCCCCTTTGGCCCATTAGGCCTTCAATTGTCTTAATATACATCGGTTCAATGAACTAAGAGGTCGATCCTATCTGTCTTATTGGATCGCCAATGAATATTCGGAATAAGGTTGTAAATCTTAGCTATTGAGTTGAGTTTTGAATGCTACTTTTTGATGGATTTTTGTGTTTTAATTATTTATAACTTACGTTGTAGAAGTGTCTGTGTCTTCTCACATGAAATAGTTGAGCACATGTTGCTGTTTCAGAGCAGCTTGTAGTTAAATAGAAGCAGCAGCTCGGGTCGATTTACAGGTTAAGCAGCGCTTGCCTAGGTTGGTCCGTGAATGGGTTACCACTCATTACATATCTAGTTTCGAGGTGTCGTATTACTAGGATGCCGACAATCTTAAACCTCGATATGAATCCCTTTTCGAAACGAAACTGAAAAAGTTTAACTGTGTCTCACAACAGGTTCATACATAACGGTTAATAACTTCTTATTCCCAAATGAAAACTAAGCCTCCCCAGATGTCGCTCCAATTTGTTGAACTAATTTAAAAAATACATTCACAATAAATAAAAACACAATGAAGAATTCGTTTGGTATCCTTAAAAGCTCCCGTTGTTTTCTTTTTCATAACTCGGGATAAGCGGAGCTTATTTTTAGACATAAAAACGGTGAAAAGCGTAAACAAAAGATGAAAAATTAAATGGCCGTTTCTGGAACAGGTATAGAAAATGGGTATTTAATATGGCTGCCGTTCTCGTAGAAAACAACAAAGCTGGAAAGTTTTTCAACATTTGGGACAACAAAATCAGCACTTGTATCGTCAATTACATACGAAGTTAGAACATGAGTGCTCCTAACTTAATTTCTTTGCGGGAACAAATTAACGGAATCACTGTAATTCATGACAGGATAAAGTTGGATAGAATATAGGATTACAGTAATCTGAGAAAATGCTTAATTCGGAAACTTACTATTACAGTTCTCGAATACTAACTTAAATGTTTCATATATTATCCAACTTCAAATATGAATATATTACTACACTATCACTATATATTATGAAACAAAGTCCTTTGCCGCGTCTGTCCGCCGATTTTCATGCTGTTTTCACCAATGGATAGAATGGTTCTCGAGGAAGGTCTCAGTATATTATTTGTTAAGTTTTTGTAGATCCACGCAGGCGAAGCCGCAGGCATCAGCTAGTGTCTTATAATTCCATAAAGCCAACACTCAAAACAAGACTATAATAAAACGTCTCATCCAACTTAAAATGAAAAACTACCTTTTAATATTGTACTGCAATAAAAATTCAACAGAATTTTACACTGAATAAATCAAAAAAGTTAAAACCGTGCCATTAGTAACGGTTCGAAGTCTCTATAACAAACTAAAAATGCACATTTCCTGCACAAAA
This sequence comes from Diarsia dahlii, assembly GCA_949775195.1. Classification (NCBI taxonomy): domain Eukaryota; kingdom Metazoa; phylum Arthropoda; class Insecta; order Lepidoptera; family Noctuidae; genus Diarsia; species Diarsia dahlii. The sequence continues at coordinate 18,292,235 of OX459201.1, forward strand.
CTTCAATCTCAAAGCTTTTACATGCAAATTGCATCGTGTGGCGATTTTACATAAATTACACACACACACTCACACATCTATGTGCAGACAGGGATGGCCATTTTCGAATAACTTGTAATTGTAACACATAATAATATTTCAAATACTTATTTGGAACCTATTAGTATTTCAATTAGTCCATAAAACAGTAATTTGTACAAGCTATTTTAAATAACTGACACAGAGTTACGAGTACTTACTTTGTGATTAGTATTTAAAATACCAATTACAAAACAGGCTTTAAAATACATTAGCATTTTGTACAGTTATAGATTTTGTCACACTTGCACTGATTTTATTTTTAATATTATTATTTTATACTCTAATTAAAATGGAAAAAAATATATTTGAAACATTTTATATTTTAGGTACACGACTTTAAAAAAATTGTATTTTAAAACACTGTCATTTGTATATTAATTAAAACAAAACATACATTTTGCCCATCCCTAGCTACAGATATATGCGGTGTGCGTGTCGGGCAACAATAGCCCTTGTTATTATGATCGATATTGTATCGGCTGGCCGCTTTCAGCAAATATGACAGCTTGTTTAAATAGTCTGCTACATTAGCCATAAATGTCCATCGGTTCACAGTAACGCGGTCGTTTCCAAGTAGAATTGTGTATGTTGATTGATTCTAGTCTAGAGACAAATCGTCATTTTTATCAACAAATGACTATGTATATCTCAAAAATATGTTATCGAAAAGCTCATGTCAATCTTGTTGAAAGTCATTGCAAATATATCAAACTGTTTTAATGCGATTGCTACTTTTTTAGGCTCTTAGATAGCCGAAAATACACGACCTATTTACATCTAGTACAAAGATCTCATAACAGAACTTAGCATAATCATCATGTACATAAAAAAAACTTTTTTGCAAAAAATAAAACCGACTTTAAAAAAAAACACAAACAAAAAAAACTAAAAGAAAAACACAAAAAAGTGAAAAATAAATAGCTTCAGAAGCCGGTGACAAAAACAACAAATCAATCAAATAAAGGTCAAGCTTCGAAGTCGGTGACCTTTGTTTGATTGATTTAGTGTTTTTGTCACCGACTTCGAAGCTTGACCATTATTTGATTGATTTGTTGTTTTTGTCACCGGCTTCTGAAGCTATTTATTTTTCACTTTTTTGTGTTTTTCTTTTAGTTTTTTTTGTTTCGTTTTTTTTTGAAGTCGGTTTTATTTTATTTTAAAGTTTTTTTATTTTTCCATTTTTAGTTGTTCCCATACAAATATTTGCCATGAATTTAGTTTTATATTGTTAATTGTTAACAATACATGTCATGGGAATAGGGTTATCCATTTATCCCTAATAAATTAAACTTAATATACCTAACTGTCGAAATCTAGGTATATTGTACACATCTGCGTACCCCTCAGAGCATACAGGCGTGATGTTACGTCATGATAATGTATATTCAATAAACGTCCAAGCGATTCCAGCAATTACGACAGATTTGCCGTCTATTTTTGAAGAGTTCCATTGTATATCTCCGAAGATCAGCACCAGATCTTCACCAAATTAAATGGGACCACCTCAGGAGTATACTCTTTCAAATAAAAAACTAAATGTGGCACTCGGAGACTGCCGCGGTAAAGCTTTTGCATAGCATTTTATTTTTTTTATCAACAGCAAATAATTAATTATTTAATTTGACAACCTCAGTTGTTGTTTTTCCAACTCACTGGACATTGGCAGAATAGTCGACATCGGCTTTAATTGCCATTAAACAAAAATAGAATAGAATAGACAACCTCAGTTGACAACCTTGTTATTTTCCGTAACCATAGCAAAAAATACTGAATCCTGAATATTTTCGTTAGGGAATTTCTGGATTCGCTCTCCACGCTCAAGGCCCGCGATAGAAGCTATGCAATAACTTAAAAAGAATTTTGAGAATCGGTCCGCAAATGGGGGAGATCAGGTAACATACATAAAAAAAAAAATACATACACACGAACATAGAACCTCCTCCTTTTTTGAAGTCGGTTAAAAACAAAGCTTAGCGCAAGCTATAAACATCTCTCTATAAACATACTGAACTTTCAAGTTCAGTACCTACAGTTGTAAGTACAAGCTGCATCTATAAATAATATTTTCAGTTTCTACAAATAAAATTTAGTACAAAACTTACACTTGCCTTCATATAAATTCAGCAGTACTATCTTGAAAGGTCACAAACTTTATATTACTTACTATTACATCATGTAAAGAGCACTTGAAACCAAGTCCGCGTCCCTCAGCGGAGTAGAACGTAGAAATTCAAGTTGTATGCAGACATCTCCCAAACGTCCCTGTTTGTATGATAAATATGTAAAATATCGTGTAAAATTTGAAGAAAACATGTTTACCTTGTTCCAATTCTAGATGTTCTTGTTGTTGGAGAACTCTTGCTTTGAGTATGTTTGGTACTATAGAATATCTTCTTGGAGGCAGGTATTGATTAAGGTAGGCAGGATAAACCTTGAGCAAGTCGCAAAATAGCTCTCTATTGAGGTTGTTTGCATAATAAAAATATTTGAATAATAGAAATACATTATACAGTGAACAACAATATCAAAGAGGAATCATCATCATCCGCCAATTAATGTTCGTACTGCTGAGACACAGGCCTCCACTCTTTTGAGAGATAAAGAGGGATATCAGGTTTAATTTAATGGAGCCTCACTATCCTCACTATCTTCTCCTAATTGTGATAGTTATTTCTAAGTTTCCAATTATAATGGTGCAACACTAAATAAAAAATATTACGCAAACCCAAAATGGCTTACACTCTACCACTGATAAACCTACACGCCATCATAATCGTTCATAATAAAAAATGCACACATCTATACAAAGATTATAGATGACCATTGTGTTACACCATACACACATAAACCTACGTTTAACCTATGGGGGATAACACAATGCTGAAGGTAATATGCCGCAAGATACTGTACTTATCCTAATTCGAGGGTCTTTTGGGTCTTCCCAGCCGTTTTGATGTCCGGGTGACGTTAATACTTCGGATAGTTATGCTCCATTTACCGTCATCATTGAAGACACCTTATTTGATAAGCAGTTTTACATCACGGAGACCATAATGCATGTTCGTATAATGACTGTTCTTTTCGGGTTAGAAGGTATATATACTAGACAAATTTTGAGAGTATTTATTACTGTAAAAGTAAATTAAAACTTTTGTTGAGTGGTCAAGTTGCAAAAGTACCACAAAGAAGAAAGGAAAGGACTTTTCTCATAAGAAACAAATTACTTTATAACATGTGTACGTCGGTTTTTCCGAGTTCATATAACCCTAATCTGTTTAAGTCGCGAGTAAACAGGCTTCTTCTGGGTAAGCTCGTTCCATCGTCGACATCATCTCTGCCCTTAGGGCAAGATTGAAGTCAAGAGCAAGCCTATTTATAATAAAAAAAAAAATGTGTTACGATTTATAGGAAAGGCTCGTTCGTGGCTCCATGTCTTGGAAAGCCAGCAAAGCAAGTCCGTGACTCGAATGTCTGACTACTACTGTACCAAGGGGTACTGTATTACCCCGTACCCGGTACTATTTGGGTTGTGAAGGTCAGGTAGGCAGCTCCATGTAACATACTGGTACTTAGCTGCATCGGTGAGACCATCCCTAACATAGTTGGAAAACGGCTAGGCAGATGATGACGATGAACATGTGTTATGATTCAATATACTTAAAAACTTTATTGATAACCACAAAATTGACATAACACAATCTATATCTAAGTAACTAAAATATATTATTAAAAGGAGTCCCTTTAGGCAAGGTTCCGAAGATACTGGCAGCGTTCCCCCTTTGAATAGCTAGACTAATTCTTCAATTCTTACCTCTTCTTGTTATTTTACTAATTATAATAGAGTAAAAATAACTTTCACAATCAAAATTATTCAACCCACCTGTTATTCATCAGGTTTGAATCACATTATAAGTTCTAACGCCACCCTTAATTCTAAGACGAAATTCTCGCAAGTAAATGTAACTTCCACATTCACACACACTGCAGGAATATTCAAAACGTATCTGGTGTAGAAATTACATCACCGGCTTGGATTGAACGCACCATCTGTATGCAAATGGAGTCTCATGGTGCCGGGGTCCCCACTCGAAACATGGGATTATAAGGCATGCTTTACACCAGTTCGGGTCGGTATTCATATGTTTTGGCTGTGTAGATGTTTGTATGGAATACTCTATGGAATGGAAGGGCAACTACAGTACTTTCACAGTTTTTATGGCTTGTTACTGGGACTGTAGGTATATTTCTTTGTTGTCTGTGTTTGGATACTTCAAAAGTGCCTTTAACTGGCCAAATTGAAATAGATGCTTTGCTTTTGACGATTATTTTGAAACAGTTGATGGAGCTACCAAGAAGAGTCAGATTTATTTTACTGAAATGGATTCTGTTCCATACAAAAATATCTGCACGGTGCACCGGCAAAATTATTGTGTGACGATATCCCTTACAGTGCGTTTTTTTCTTAGGGAACGGCCTATCGGCCGGCATTGTAGGACGGTGAATACCAACTACACCATGTCAATTTTGTAAAGATTCGAGCCAAATGAGAGTCGAATACATAAATAAAGTCATCTTCGGGTCGGCTTTGTCTTGCAACAAAAACTGGAGAATCGAACGTTGTGACCAACGATACTAAAAGTGTGCAACACACCACTATACCGTAGGTAGATTCTGAACAAATTGTACTGACGCGGTGAATTATAATAATATTCAGCAAATACTGTCGAGTGCCGAATCAAGTGAGTACCACGCCTAAGATCCCGCAACATATTACAATGTCTCCGGGCTATATGTCTGAGACCTATAACGAGGATGGAGCGAGGTCTATCAATGTCTGAAGGTTTAGGTACCGATTTGTCAACTTGATCAAAGTTAACAATCTTATCTTGGATTTTTTGCCGACAGCTTTTGTAAGGTTGAAGGAATTGGGTTGTTATTTTTTCTTGGAGAACGTATTTCTAAATATTTTTTTAACTCCACGAATGCTATAAGTTTGTACTAGGATATTACAGTACTGAATCAATGGCGGAACCGAACTTGTCTAGGAATAAATGTCTGTCTGTGCGACCGATTTAAACTACGCAATGGATTTTCACCGTCATTATTATGAGAATAAAAACCCTGCGGAAAATGTGTATTTTCATCACATACAATATAATCATGACAATTAAGTAAATAATTACTTTTGAACACAAACCAACGTACTCAAAGCAAACATTCCGTCGTCGGTTTAATTAAATTTTAAATTACAAACTTAATCAAATATATTGGAAAATGAGTGTTTTCAATCAACGGGCACTTATAATAAATTACGTTATTGATGGGACGCCGGCGCTCGCATTAATTTGATGAAACCCAAACGGAACCCGACAAATGACTTTACTTGTGTTAATTTCCTTAGAACCCCGTGGACACTTTTCATAATATATTTTGCGAATTTTCGGTTCTTTATGAAATTAACGTTTATTTTTTTCAATTATGGAATCATGTTTTCGGTTTGATGTGTAATCTAATTTTATAAACGTCCACGTGGCTCATATTGAAAGAGATGATCGGATATGAGCTGGATTAAAAGTAGAAGGAAACATATATATACATAAAATACTGATACTGTTAACTTGCATCATTCCACTGCTGGAAGGCTCTCCCTATGATTTTAGCCCTGTCACAGCCAGAAAGCTTCGCGGCAGACCTCGTAGAAGATAGCGGGATGATCTGGACAAGACCAGTGGTCCACATTGGCTTTGGATCGAAACAACTGGAAAGCATAAAATGATAATGAAATCAATTTAATCTCATGTTATTATATTATTTGTATTAGAGGAACTCGTTACTAAACTTGAGCCGCGAATGCTGATAGATCCGTGGATGGGTGACCTACCGAGTTGCGCAGCTGCCGTCTGTAGATCTTTGACAGCATCCGAAAGTTTGACAACTAATCCTATCAAAGGAATATCCGTATTTACTCGTATTATAGTATTAACTGGGTGTCGGGGTCGGATAAAAATGTTGCTCTATTTAAAATAGTAGTATTCGACCCCAATATTGTTAAGAAAATCCTCGGCAGATACTGTTATTATTTTTAGATTTACACATTTGATTAATTATATTCCAAGTTTCAAGTTTTAGTTTGCAAGGCACAAAGTTTATATCAAGTAAGGTCCACACAGAAATTCTAAACAAACAAAGTTATACATATTAAAGTGAATTTGGAAGATTATTTCAATCCAGCAGAAGTAGAATAACCCCACTGACAATAGAAATTACAATCAGTTAGTAAAGTGAATAATTTAATTTATCACGTAACTTTGGTTGTTCAACAAAAAAGTTACGAACGAGTTGTAGAATTTATAACTATATAAAGTTAATTATTTACTCGCCGAGACAGGTTTACGAGGAAAAAGTAAATCTACGAAATTGGCTGGCTGTTCTTATCAAATTACGACGATCTAGCTAGATAATTTAAATTTATTAAGTATTAGACTTAACTTTCAGTGTTTAAAAAACAGATTTGTGCCTTCGTATTATAGCTTAGTAAGTCATCTGCCTAGCCTTTTCCCAACTATGTTGGGGTCGGCTCCCAGTCTAACCGGATGCAGCTGGATATCAGTATTTTACATTAAGCGACTACCTATCTGACCTCCACAACCCAGTTAATACTGGATAATACGATACCCTTTTAGTAAGACTAGTTGTCAGACTTTCAGGTCACTGACTACCTGTAACGACTGCCAGAGATCTTTAAATGACAGCCGGGACCAACAGCTTAGCGAGCTTTCCGAGGAAACTTAGTATATAATGGGCGGTCAAACATTCACAGATCAATCTAGACAAGCGCAGCTTAACCTAAAGATCGACCCGAGTGGCAGTTATTATTAAGCCACGAGCTTAGTAAGTAAGTTACTTAAAACACTCAGAAAACACACTGTTATTCACAACTCAACAAACCAGTGTTACCAACAACAAATTCAGCCTCAATCCTCAATCACATATGTCGGTGTAAAAAATAAAATAAAAAATAACAAGCCTCTGGCAACACAGCCACTCTTGTGTCAATGTAACAACGATAAAGATAACAAGGCTGCATAAATAGATGCTATCGCCCCTCGGGCCACAGAAAATAAATATTGCGAAAAAGTAGGTCACTAAAATGCTTTTGATCATAGCTGTATAGAGAACATACCTGGTTTGTTGGTGGTTGCTATTATGCTGAGGACCATTTGTTCCCCTTTTTATGAAAAGGCATGAGAAGCCTCTTTAACTTAATCACAAATTCTTCTCATATATTTTTAGCAGAGGACATAAGGGAGCAAAGAACTCTTAAATAAATTTAACAACTATGACAAAAAAACCATGTTCTCTACACTTTTTCGAGTTATGCGACCATAAATGTATAATTAAAATCTGGATCTCTACAAAGTTCGAGTGAATCGGTTTTTTCCAGGCAAGCTTGCTGCACTCTAGGCCGTATCATCGCTTCTCATCAGGCGAGTCGCGGCCAAACATACCTATTTATTAATCAAAAAAATATATATCATCTGATTTTTTTTTCGAAATTTCATGGTTGGTAGTATTAAAGAAGTTGTTAATTGTCAAGAGTACTACACGACTTTAATTTATATCCCTCGTGTAAACTATTTCCTTGTATACAATTTACTATTTATTACATTAGCTGCGAGCTTGCGTAGCTGGCGTAGCACTGTTGCTACGTATCCGCGTAGCGACGTAGCAGCGTAGCCTTGTAGCGACGTAGCCGCGTAGCAGCGTAGCAACGATGATTCAACGCAGCAATATAATGATAATATCTTCCTTTCTTAACGCGTTCCACTAACGAATATTCATCGAAGTAAATGCATTAAAAAAACACAAGAAGCACTTAAACACAAACTAATTTATATCACACTACAAAGTGCGAGACGAACCATCCTAAAGCTAAAGCACTGCCATTAAAGGTTAGGGAGCAAACAAATCGCTCTCCCCAGGCTAATTCGATATCGTACACTTAATTAATCAGAGTGAAAACTGCCGCGTCTGCGAACTACTCGCACCCTCTAACACTTTACAGGGAAGACAGAATTGCCACTTGGTAAAGCACCCATTTGAAAAAACTGGGTGTATTTACACTAATAATTAAATTTTGAAGGGGTAAGTTTTGAGGTCTTTGCCCTTCAGTGGGACAGTAAAGGCTAAATACGTAACTAGCGACATGCAGGTGTACTATTAGGTACACCCTTCGGAGATTCCAGGCGTTATGTTACAAGTATGTTATGTAATTAAATTAAAAGGACCAGCGTCAGTATGTATGTTGCTGCTAATAACAACACACACACTGCAGTTGTTATTTAAAGTGTAAATTCGAATCAAGAGCCACTAAAACTTCGGGGCTGCGGGTTGTTCGAAAGAGATACCGAGGCCCCGGACACAAAGGGCTAAGAAGGAACATGGGTAGTTTTAGTCAGTAGAAGTCTGACACTCCCTTCCGCCTCATAAAACTGGCTCTGAACACAAATATTGACCTTCTACACCCATCTCTGCTTTGCCTCTCTGCCATCTAATCAGATTACAGCGAGATTTTAAAATGGCTCCTTCAACGTCTTCCGTAATTGTATAGGTTTTTCATTAGTCTGTTGTCAGCTGAGGATATTGAGCTCGTTGTCCATTTTCAGCTTCTTTATAAACTAACTAGACTTTTTATTATATCTTATTTTCATGAAATAGGGGATGAAAATGTGATTGGTTAAACGAAATATGAGGCTTGTTATGTATTCGGCTCAAGTTAAATTAAACGCAGACGCTGTAAGCTCTAAATTAGTTTTATATACACGAAAAATTGCTATAAGCCTGAAGATATATTTTGCCTTATAAGAAAAATTCTGAAAAAAAAATCTGTAAGGCAGCAACAAAGGTTCATAAAGACCAAAAAATCACCGACTTTTTTGTCTAAAAAGCCAAGCGATTTACAAGTCAGGTTCATAAATAACTGGCCAGCATTTTACTTATTATCTAGAACATTTCCCGCTGTTCCGCGTGGTAATAGCGTTACATTTAGGCTCGTGTATTATGAAGGCGAAGCTTACCACGTCTCTCATGATTAATGTTCTACCAGTTTCATTATGTACTGAGCTATTACGTCAAGTGGTTTCAGAAACGGGGAGGAATTGAGCAAGAGTTGGTAATGTGTCTTAAGTTGTAGTAGAACAGTGTAAATTAATCTTAGAAGCTTAAAATGTACATTTTGTTTGTTGTTTTTTAATGAAAAAATCAAAATCAAAACATTTATTTCAAGTAGGCCAGTAACAGGCACTTTTGAATCGTCGAAACAAATAAAAATTAAAATGAAGCTGCAGTCTCAGTCACAAGGCATAATAACTATGACTGTACTGTAGTTGAAAATAAAGGACTGTGACTGACAATACGTTCAAAATGCCGAGGCTGCTAATTTTAAGTGAATTAACACAAAAAAAGCTTCGACTGACAAAAGTTATTCAATCCCTCATAAAATAAAAATGCGGAAATGTACACAATATTTCAGCGTTCAAGTTAACAATAAAACTCCTAATAAACACAACTGAAAACTCCATAAATTCACTGAGCAAAGTCCGTGTGAACAAAATTACACATCCCTGATGTTGACACACTGTGTGTCAACCTAGCTGGTCCATACTACCTCGCTAAGCCCGTTCACCAGCTGCCTCATACATTCAATTTCACACTGTTCCATTTAAACTAGCTTCGCCGGTATTAAATTTAAATCTCGGCTATGACTTACACTGCACCCAACTATTTTGGCCGGATGTGTATTTACCTTTGAATGCCACTAGGTTTTAGTTGAGAGTTTTGAATTAATTTACTTATAGTTGATTTCAAATGTACCCTTGTGTATGTGTTGTTTATGTGTTGGATTTTTCCATCAATAATTTCTCAGTAGCGGCCTTGGAATCTAGATTTATGTCTGCTTGATGGCAATAGGCTTCCCCCCTATTACATGGGACTTAAACATAACTGGCGAAATGATTGTACACTATTAGCTTCACCTCTGCCTAACCCTTCGGGAAGTACAGGCGTGATGTTATGGAACCCTTCATGCGGGATCCAAGACAGTTAAATCATTTCTCTGGGACTTCGTCGAGCTTCATTGTCTCGGCGCTTTTCTTGTGGTCGCCACTGTTGATTCTGGCTAACAGGAGTTACAGTGGTTTGGGAATAGTGTGGCGGGCTTGTCCCATAAAAAAAAAACCCTTCATGTGCGAGTCCGACTTGCACTTGGCCAGTTTTTTCAGTTACTATTCCTTTATTTCAATATTAAAATAAATATTACGTTGCATTTATTTGTGTACAACCTTTGAGATGAAATAAAAAAAAAACAACAATGTATGATGAAATACTCTAAAGTCTAACGAACGACGCTTAAAATCAGTTGGTCTGCCTAGCTACAGGTTCAACGAACGAACGTGATTCCCGTTTGCTACGTGCTTTTTTATGGTAACGATACATTGCGTATAAGGAAATAAAGCATCATCGAATTTATTGTACGTTCCTGTAACAATTTCTTGAACCGGCCGTCTTAGTATGATATACTGAATTCACCCCATCAGTCTACGGAGGCCTATCCCTTACGCCCTGTATATGAGTAGAAAAGGTTCTTGATTAACCAACCTCAATCTTTGAACAATGAGAATAAGTTCTTTCAAATCTTTTATTGAAAAAGGTTACATTGAATTGAAAGGTCAATCGAGAAAATACTGGCCGGTAAGGTTGGAAGCCCTTTAAAACAATACACTGTTGATTCTTTTGTTTTCTTTTAAATTGTGTTGCGTATGCGTGATTTTCTTACAAAGTTAATTAATATAATGGTATTGAAATCAATATAAAACAAAACTTTTCTGTGTAGAATTAATATTAAACAAAAACCTACGGAAGAAACCTTTTACGTAAAAGAATAGAACCTGTTTGTAAGAAGACTTTCGTTTCGTAAGACTTTTCGTTGTTTGTTCGATTCACTTTTTGCCGAAAATATAACCTTCTCCTATTATGTTACCCAAACATATATTATGTTTTAAAGTCATACAGATTTTAATATATTTGTTTTGTTTGTTACAGAACCATCGACAAATGACTCTGAATACTCCATCTATGTTGGCAAATGGACTGAATGCAACCCCCTGGGTGCGGGGGAACACGCGGCACGCACCATTGAGAGGTACCATAGCATATATTCCTCTTTTAGCTTTGACAGCTGCAAACCAACAGCAACCCTATTGCTCTGTATATAAAGATGAGTGTGATTTTGTCAGCGATGCAGGGATGGAAATGAAATAATGTGAAAGAACGCATACATTCCACTTTTAGCTTTGACAACGGCCAGTTTTACCGAATAATAAATATTTTTTTTGACGCGCTGAATTTTTTTGGAATTCTTTTTATTTTTTATGTGTGTTTGATGGTTTCGTGTCTGGCATTCAGTTGTTCAATTTTTTTTTGTCATATGGAAACTTCATGTTTGCAATTCATATCACCCTGTGATATCATCACTATGTGACCTACCAAACAGCATTTGTTTTTCGTAACTACAACTAACACACATAGGTTTCACGAAAAAACTGTATCCAACTTTTTAAGGTTTGGAAACAAAATAAATAAATACACATAATATCACGCCTGTGATCCCCGAAGGATTAGGTAGAGGTGTGTCTGTACACACCCATATTACATAAGTTTTGTTATAAGTGCCATGGGGGCGAGCCTATTGCTATCAACCGAGCACAAATCCGGGAACCTATCCTTCTGCAGCGCGGTGTGAGACAGGGAGACGTCATATCTCCAAAACTGTTCACTGGTTCTGGATTGGAAAGGACTTGGTATCAATGTCAACGGCGAGTACATCACTCACCTTCGGTTTGCCGACGATATAGTGGTCATGGCTGAGACCATGGAAGACCTCAGTAAAATGCTCGATGACCTCAGTAGAGCTTCCGAAAGAGTGGGTCTTAAAATGAACATCGACAAAACCAAGGTTATGTCGAATGTTCATGTAACACCCACTCCTATCAAGATCGGAGACTCTACGCTCGAAGTTGTGGACGATTATGTTTACCTGGACAAACGGTCCAGTTGGGTAGATCTAACTTCGAGAAAGAGGTCAATCGTAGAATCCGACTCGGCTGGGCAGCGTTCGGGAAGTTGCGCGGTATCTTCTCGTCCAACTTACCCCAGTGTCTCAAGACGAAAGTCTATGACCAGTGTGTGTTGCCAGTGATTACATACGGGACCGAAACGTGGTCGCTCACAATGGGCCTTATCAGAAAGCTCAAAGTCACCCAAAGGGCAATGAAGAGGGCTATGCTCGGAGTTTCCTTGCGTGATCGAATCAGAAATGAGGATTTGCCAAACTTAAGTGACAGTGGGCAGGGCACATTGCTCTCAGAACGGATGACCGATGGGACTGGAAAAGTGCTGGAATGGCGACCGCGAACCGGAAGACGTTGCGTTGGAAGGCCTCCCACTAGGTGGACCGATGACCTGGTCAAGGTTGCGGGAACCCGCTGGATGAGAGACGCACGGGACCGGTCACTGTGGCGACACCTGGGGGAGGCCTATGTCCAGCAGTGGACGTCTTTTGGCTGATATGATGAGCACAAATCCAGACTTCGTGGCTGCTACTGAGAAATTTCTTTGAAGGAAAAAACTAATAACATTTTGGCCGATCCGGGAATCGAAAACACCTCATGCTTAGTAGTTGCGCTTACGCCCACTGGACCAACAAGCCAGTCAAAAAAACAAATATTCCATCAATTAAACGAAATCAAGTACAAAATACACGCCATATTTTGTAATTTTATTTTTGTAAAACCCTTTACCATATTGATAAATTGCCAGTCGATCCATCAACATCGCGCAAGTAAACTCGTTTAAAAACTCCATTAATATTCGTAGACTACATTCAATACTTTTTTATACCCATCAAAGTTGTCTAGATCTAATTAATTATTATACATATTGTATGTATTTAATTATAACTTTGTCTAAAACAAAAGTAAATAATAATAATAATGTATGTGTGTGTGTGTGTGCGTGTGTGTTGTAATTTTACGGTGTTCAAACAACCGTAAAATTTAAAAAACATTTAAAAAAAACGGGAAAATAATAAGATGAAAGTTTTTTTATTTATTTTTTATTTATTTATTTATTTCAAATAAAAAGTAAATAATAGCCTTATATACAGGGGTCAGTTATTACTTACAAAAGTGCAATAACCAGTTAAAAAGGTAAAAGCAGTTTAAAAAATAAAAAAAAATTCAATGCACATAGATTTTTTTCATATTTGGTATGATGCAAGTACTGAATGAGAGCAGCGGTGACCCAGTGGGAGAGCAGCGGTGGCCCAGTGGTGTCGGCCCCGACTTACGAACAGTAGGTCGTGGGTTCGAATCCAGGCAGGCGCATTACTTTGTGTAATTTACTTCATCACTGCTGCTCTCAAAACGGTGAAGGAAAACATCGTGAGGAAACCGGCATGTCTTAGAACCAAAAAAAATCGAAAACATGTGACATCTGCCAATCCGCACTGGGCCCGCGTGGTGGATTATAGCCCATCCCTCTCCTAGAGAGGAGGCCTGAGTCCCTGCAGTGGGAACATTATAGGCTGAAGATGAAGTACTGAATACCAAAGATGAAAAATATCCTCAGTACTCTACTAACTGTTGTGGAGTTCAGATTCTGATAGGCAGTCACTCCATGTAAAATACTGTTACTCAGCTCCAGCTGCTTAGACTGAAAGCCGACCCCAACATAGTTTGGAAAAAGACTAGGCTATGATGTACTCAATACCTGGAGACCGTTTGTGCGTAGATTTCTCTTCCACCCTATACACCCTGACTGTACAGCATTACTGTTTAATCTTGCGAAACATGCCATCGAAAATTCTATAGATAAAGTATTCACAAAACATTTCCAATCTCGCTTTTAATCGAGATGAAGGAAGTAAAGATAAAAATACTTCTTTTCATATAACATTACAAGTATTTTCGGCCTTCCTTATTCGGACCTTTCTTGTATCTTTTTCGCATTTCTGCCGTTCACAATTTTTCCGCATAGCATAATTCCTGAGAGTTTTCTCTCAGCATGTATGAATGGTTTTGTATGTTATATTTATGTGTATGCTTGTTATTTCCTAAAGGTATATGCGGACGGAGACTGACTCGCTAGTACATACACCCCGACTTGGCCTGCAGCGGCGTCAGGTGCAATGTCGCAAGAAGGATGGACAATTTGTTGAACCCATGTAAGTTTATCTATATCTTGTTGTGTCTATACAAAAGCCTAAGGGCGGGACTCCACCAAACGTGAGATGTGTGCGGTGTGCTGTGTGCGGTGTGCTGTCGACCAATCACAGGAAGGACAAAAGAGCAGATGTAACTGTGATTGGTCGACAGCACACCGCACACATCTTCGCCCTTAATGTCGAGAAAAGGTTTACGGTTCGGCTTGGTCCTTTACAGTAGAACTGCCAAGAAACTCCATGGTTACTCGTTTAAATTAATTTAGTTTCACAATATTATCATGTTACATCATCCGTACTTAGGTATGGAGTGTTGAAATATAAACTCTTTTATAGTGTAAAACTACTAGAATATGAGGAAGTCAAACAATGTCTATAATACCGTAACACTCTAAAGCCCATTTTGTTCTTGCTACTCGAGGAAGATTTCCAAAAAAAATTGTCATGAATCTTTCAGGAAACAATCTGAAACAAATTCCTTAACAAATGTAAGTTAATATAAATTCCTGAGTCCCTGTAAAAGCATATAAAAATTCAAGTGTCCTACATACTTCACTTACAAAACATGCATTATTCACATGCCGTAAAAGAAATTTCATATCCTGAAAGTTGTCTGCTCTTGCGGCTCAAGGCTTGCATTCTCACGACACTGGAACTGGGTCAATTCGTTCACTTATTGATCTAATGCCACTTACGAGCATAAAAACTTTATGTGCCAAGTTATGGAAGGAGACACTTTTCATCTCTCGTCACGTGCCAAGCAAAGAGTTTTACTGATCATTATTGGGTTTATGCTGACATTTGTCTCACGAATGCTCTCTGGAACATCGTGAATAAATGATGGTGCGGCGTTTTACAAATGCTGATTTATGTAAGGACGTGTTCATCGAATTCGATGTGGCTTGAGAATAAACGCTATGTCAGCTATCGGGTTTGGATATTACTGTATCTGCAAAAATGATAATCCGTAATACCGTGTTTTTTACGCGACGAAATCTTCTATTTTACCCGCACTTTTAAGTTCCACGTCGATTGCACTTACTGAGTCCAAAATATATACTACTTTCGTAATATTATTTGAATTTACAAAAAATATAATTTGGTGTTAGGTATTGTGGACCAACACTGGCGCAGATAGGAACAGCTCGTGTGTGCGTGATCCGTGAAGATTGCATACTGGCTGAGTGGTTGCCATGGCGACCGCGGCCAGATGGTGCACTGGTGCGGACGCGGAGACTGAAGCGATTACCGCAAGGTTTGTGCACAATAATTGTCCTCCAGAAAGAAGTCCTATAAAACTACTAACTTTAAAATGAATAGTACACATGGTAAAGATTCTGTATAGGTTGAAGTATACAAGTATACCTGAACTTGTTATAAAAACTTGAAATTAATATTTGACCTCATATTGTACCAACAAGTCTTTATGAAGATAAGGCAATTATGGCAATACTACCTCAGCTTTTCGTCTCTCATGTTGCCAAATTAGCAAATGTTGTAAATAAATGTTGTAAAAAAATATTTGTTATTTTTATCCGACGGTCTGAGTGCCTAATTGTCTATACTATTCTATACACTTAAATTATCATTACAAAAACTAACATATTTGATTGTCACGTACCCAGGAGGCGGCAGGGAATGCGAAGTGGTGGAGGAAGTAAGGCCGGCTGCCTTGGAAGCGAGCGCACACTGGACTCCGGGACCTTGGGGTCAATGCCGCGTCGCTATCGAGATTGGACACTCTACTGCCTTGCCTGGTCAGTACTTTTACATTGTCACTCAAATGGAATATTTTTTCTCAACAGATATTCATTAATGTTTGTACTTTGACTAGAGTTAGCCTGTGTTATCCGACTGCTGGGATAAGGCCCCTCAACTCATGACCTTCAAATCTTTCGATCCAGGGCCAATGTAGACCAGTCTTTGGCACTGTCCAGGTCATCCCGCTATCTCTTTCGCGGTCTAACGCATCGCCTTTAGGCTGTGTCAGCCAGTGTCAGGGCTCCAAAACATGGTTATTTTGACCCCTAAGCTCATAGGGCATACGGCAGATATTGCCGGCCCAGTCCCACTTCAGCTTAACGGTTTCTTGAGCAAGTCAGTAATTTGTGTTTTGGAGCGCCGCGCCGTCTGATCATGCGTAATGTAATATTTTTTGTAAACCTCTTCTCAAAGAGTTCATGATGAAATAAGATTTTCTTATTTTACCGACATGCATAGATTATGCATTTAAAGAGAAATCTGAAAAGAAAACAACACAAACATTCAAGAACGTTTATTTTCTTATCTTCTTTTTACTAATAATTTCTCTCACATGGATTTTTCACTTAATTGAATTCCTTCTTTGCTAGCTGCAAATAAGCATTCATATTAATTACTCATTGATTAATTTGTTCGCTACATAATACCTCATTTCCTATAACATCGGCTGTCATTATCGTTCCTTTGTTCTATTAATCGTAATGGCGATAGGTCCCGGTCCCGATGCCAGCGATTTAGCGAGAAGCGAAGAGAGTTAGCAACTTAAAACGAGTTAACAAGCAAGAAGTGAGCGACGGTGACGGGGGATTACTCAATAGTGTAATTTAATAATGTATTGCGTACGCATCTGACTGACGATAATCTTCACGAGTATTCTGCGCCCTTTTTTTGACGTTGAGAAATTATCAAATGACTCCTCCCACTCTGGACTGAACGGTAAGGAGTGTCAGACTTCTACTGACTAAATACCACCCATGTTCCTTCTTAGCCCTTTGTGTCGAAACCACGGTATCTCTTTCGAACAACCCGCAGCCCCGTCGGGGGTCACAGCCCCGACAGGAGTATTCTGCTCCCTAAGAGAACATTGCTAAAAAGTCCAGTCTTTGATATAATGCAGCATCAGATAGTGTCACTTTCAGGAAGGTGTCGATGGCAATTTAAATTGTATCGGCCAAGAACTGATCTACTAATTATGCGCTTTCGGTAGCATCCATCAGTTTTTGTAGTGAACAAACAACAGGACTCTCAGAACACGATATTAAGTGCCCCATCGTTTGTATTGACAAAAAAACTAAAACCCGACTACGACAAAAAAAACGACGCTGAAAAAGTATGAAACAAGATTTTCAGGATATAACAAAAAGAAAAGCCGTAGTCACACGGTATTAAAGTGTTTAGGTTGGTACCTATAACGTGTGACTACGGCTTTTCTTTTTGTTATATCCTGAAAATCTTGTTTCATACTTTTTCAGCGTCGTTTTTTTTGTCGTAGTCGGGTTTTAGTTTTTTACTTTTTTTTATTTAAACAATTTTGGTGTTAAATATTTTTTTTTACTCTTGACTTTTTGTCCGCTAGAGGGCGTGATTTTAAATTTGAGCAATATTTTGGAAATGTACAAGTGAGGCCCTTTCAAATGATACCAAACACGGCGTATTTATCTCCATTTTTATTTTTTAAGCCTTACTTTTTGTCCGCTAGAGGGCGCCAAATCGCTTTTTGTGAGATGTCACGTAGCCTATGTTCAGCGGAAAATTAAGACGGTTCTAACGATACCTCATATGTCGAGTTCCGATAAGTAGATTAGAAGCTATGAGGGAACAGATGAAGATACACACATACATACATACAAACATACATACATACATACATACATACATACATACATACATACATAGCCAGTCAAAATCATAACCCTCCTTTGGCTTTGCCGTAGTCGGGTAAAAACTAGATGCTGGATTTAGTTCCGACTATTGCCACGCGTAAAGAACCATGCTGTTTTGGTATCTACGACTAACGAGTACTCGCTTAATATAATAGTAGCTCTTTTACTTTACACGGGACCTTTTTTCGTTTCTTGAGGGAGAAAATCGTCAACATATTATAATCGCTTTCTCGTCAGCTATGGGACGGGTACCTTAGTAAAACGCGAGCAAACGATAATAAGGTTCATTTTGATGAGTAATGGACTAGAGCTGTTACTGACCCATTGTTCCGAGGAGATTAATTGATAAACCGACATGATTTGTAGCGATAATTATGCTAAAACTGAACGCGAATTGTTGCATGAATTTGTATTCAGGAAGATAGGGGTTGATAACCTGGATGTTGCAAATCATTTGCATAATGTAAGCTCTGCATTTGCAAGTCATAGACACAATCATCTCCGATTAATAATAATGCCAGCTTATATAATTATACAGAGATAGGAAAAGCATTTCGCACAGTATAATTTTCCCTCACGATATGTTTTCATCCCCGATCTTAATTTTTATTGTCTGATTAGGTATAGTAGGACACTTGTAATCTTGTTTTGAAACCTTTTTTCTATGTAAAGATTTGTAAATATTTGTCGTTGGTCAATGAATATTAAGGCTTAGAGGGTGCTTTATAGAAAGAGGGGCTGTGTTTCAGCAGTGGTTATAGGTTGATTTTCTTATTGTGAATCTGACATTCTTTTCCCCAAGTATCACAACAAGGTATACCTAGGTAATTAACTTACGCCCAAATACTCGAACGTCACTCAATTATAAGTAACCCTCAAAACTGCTGCTATCTCTGTCACTCTGCGTTGAAGTAACAAAGACAGCACGAGATTTAAGTGCAACTTAAAATTGAGTGACGTTCGAGTATTTGGGCGTTAGAGAGTTGTATTGATGGTTTTAATGACTCATATTTTGTTCAACATACAGCCTTTTTATATTGGGGGTTGGGATATCATCAAATGACTCCTCCCGCTCTGGGCAGAGTGGTAGGGAGTGTCAGACTTCTAGTGACTAAAAACCACCCATATTCCTTCTTAGCCCTTTGTGTCGACGCCGCGGTATCTCTTTCGAACAACCCGCAGGCCCGATGGGAGGCACTTCCACCTTAACTTAAAATATTTTCCTGTAAAGCAGAGTAACCTCATACCATCACAAACGACGTATCCAAGAGCATTAATTTCTTGATACCGTAAAGTGTTCGCTGACGTGATGAATATGACGTTTGGACGCGAGCCATGTGTTGAAACTGCATCGTTCATCACTTAGCTCCTGTTACATATTCATGAAATTTGTATGAGGACTCTTCTACTCAAGAAGGATCCAGGGAACTTATAAGAATTCTGTGAAAAGATGTTTTTAAAGTTAAGTCATGTTTCGCTAAGCAGCCTTCATTTATTAGCGGCATTTTATTTTATTATTTAACTTCCCACCCTGGGAAGTGGGAAATCATCAAATGACTCCTCCCGCTCTGGGTGGAGCGGAAGAGGGAGTGTCAGACTTCTACTGACTAAAAACCACCCATGTTCCTTCTTAGCCCTTTGTGTCCTAGGCCGCAGTTTCTCTTTCGAACGACCCTCAGCTTTATTAGCGGTTTTTGTCTTCTCTGAGAGTACTTGACTTAAAATGGGTATCGATTGTAAGTCTTTTGCTTCTTTATCGTGTGGTTCAGTGTCTAAACTGTTGTCAGAGTTTGTAAGTCGCACATGGGCTTCTAACTTGGCTGTACATGCCATCGAGTAATAGGTATCTCTTAGACGTGCTGGTTTCCTCACGATGTTTTCCTTCACCGAAGCTTAGTGATAATTATACAAACGCAAGTGCAAGTATAACTTGTAATATTGACGATAACATTGGCGGAACGGGTAGGTTGGTACGGTGAGCAACAGAAGTACCGTAACATTCCAGAATTTTAAGTACCTATTTGTACAAGACTCCAGTATCCTTTATTTTGGATCATTCTCATTAGTTCCACCAGCAATTAGTTCCATGGAACTAGTGAGACTTTTTTTTCTCAGTAGTTCCATGCACTTTGATAATGGAACAAATGAAACAAAACTTAATCGAACTCGTCTCACTAGTTCCACCGTAGTTGTCCCATGGAACTAGTGAGAACTTTTTTTTCTCAGTAGTTCCATGCACTTTGATAATGGAACAAATGAAACAAAACTTAATCGAACTCGTCTCACTAGTTCCACCGTAGTTGTCCCATGGAACTAGTGAGAACTTTTTTTTCTCAGTAGTTCCATTGTTCTTCTTAGTGGAACAAGTGAAACTAAAGTTAATCAACATCATTCTCATCAGTTCCACTTTTTAGAAAAATATCATCTAATATTAATAAAGGAATAAAACACAAAAAAATATAAAAAATTAAGTAATTTAATGTTATTCATTTTTACAAACAAATCAGGCCAACGACGTAATTTCAAGAACGTAATTACTTAATCAGGCTCATTTTCTGAACAAATTACGATACAGGCGTAGGTATGTTATCGTAATTTGTCCAAAAAATGAGGAATGCTGATAGCACCTGAAATAATTATTTCCATTTGTGTTTACACAAAATTATTTTTTAATTTTATTGTATTAATTTCCTATTCTCAACGTTTTCATCATATTATTTTACTTTTAACATAAAATGAATGGTCACAACATTAAATTACTTATTTTTTTATATTTTTTTGCGTTTTATTCCTTTATTAATATTAGATGATATTTTTCTAAAAAGTGGAACTAATGAGAATGATGTTGATTAACTTTAGTTTCACTTGTTCCACTAAGAAGAACAATGGAACCACTGAGAAAAAAAAGTTCTCACTAGTTCCATGGGACAACTACGGTGGAACTAGTGAGACGAGTTCGATTAAGTTTTGTTCCATTTGTTCCATTATTAAAGTGCATGGAACTACTGAGAAAAAAAAGTTCTCACTAGTTCCATGGGACAACTACGGTGGAACTAGTGAGACGAGTTCCATTAAGTTTTGTTTCATTTGTTCCACTATCAAAGTGCATGGAACTACTGAGAAAAAAAAGTCTCACTAGTTCCATGGAACTAATTGCTGGTGGAACTAATGAGAATGATCCTTTATTTTTAATGTTTCAGAAGATTTTTCTTTAAAATATTCCTTACTCTTCAATTCAATTCAACACTCTTAATTGGTTTTTAACGACTAATTTAATATCTAAAAAGTTTTTATTCAAAAACCTGCTGTGAAACTTTGGGCAGTGTTAATCTAGTTCTGATGCTGACTGTACGAATGACGCTTTAGTCATTTGATTGGAGTACCATTGATGTAATTCAAACTATGGGTACTTATTAGCCATAGCAGTCAGTGCGAGCTAAGTGGTAGCTCAGTGCTGGTTAATAAACGTAACGCTACCTGTTGGTGCATTGTATGATCATCAACATAACATTATTGTGTTGATGAAAAAATATTTATCAATAGTTCTTAGAACTTTTTTGAAGTTTAATTAGTGTTTTTTTTTTCTAATCGTATGCTTAAAACCTTATTCGACCGTACCTCCTATTATAAGTTGGATTAAAACGGCAAGAGTTACGGTGCCGCCGTCATACCGGTACGGTCAAATTAAAAATCAAAACCGACTCTTATTTCTCCGACCTTTACTTCATAATTAAATAAATTAATCAAACCTTAATTTGTTCGACCATTCGTCAAGTTAGTATAGCTTTGACTGATCACTTTTTTTTTTGTGTGGCAAGTCATCAAATGACTTCTCTCGCTCTGGGGAGAGCAGTAGGGAGTGTCGGACTTTTATTGACTAAAATGGAGTTTTTGTGTCGAGGCCGCGGTATCTCTTTCGTACAACTCGCAGCCTTAACGGGTTTGACTGATCCCTTAAACGTTTCTAATTTTACTTTTTCAGTGAACACAGACGACGATGATGATGCGGACGATAATGACGCGATCTACGATGACGATGATGATGACGATGACGACGGCGAGGACGAGGGGAAGGCAGCGCGGGACGCGGGCTGCGGGGGAGGGGTGCAGCGGAGGGATGCGACTTGTGTACGCGCTGATGGGAGAGCGCTGCATCCTGCACAGTGTGCTCATGCACCGATGCCAACTCTTGTACAACCTTGTGAGGTGAGATTCAACATGAAATATTTGGTATCTGACCACAATTGTTTAGCTGACCATATATATTTTGTTTATTATTATTATAAGAAACAGCAAACAGTTAACGACATGGTCACTGACACTACTATTAATATCATAAACGGGATATTTACCATGTTTGATTTTTGTTTCGAGTTCCCGATATTTCGGCGCTGTTACAAACACCATGATCACGGATAAACTGAATATCGGGAACTCGAAACAAAAATCAAACATGGTAAATATCCCGTTTATGATATTAATAGTAGCAAACAGTTACATTATCTTACTTGATGTTTCGAAATAGTGCAGATTAGGGGAAATACCTTGGGAATAAACATGTGAATTCCAGCAATTGACTAGATCATTTTGTCTTACACAGACTAGCTAAATTCTTAAATCAGATCGACCTCCGGGAACCGAGTGTAAATTAATTTGACTCCGCTTAAGTGTAAGCTGAAATAAAGATGAAATTTTAGCACCACTGCAACGCTTGAATCTACAGTGTGACCACCTGAAAAGCGCGTAGACAATGAGAGTCGACAAAGTCCTAGTGAAACAATTTAACGGACTTGGATCCCGCTACGAAATTAATCGGAAACGAATAGCGGAGGAGGCGGAAAAACATCATTTTCAATTAGATAAAAGGACGCATAAATGACTAGATCAAAAGGGGATAAATGAAAGTTGCTATAGTTTTATATCGGAATTCATAATTCTAGATAGCTGAAAGAAAAAACTGGCATGATTCAATATGGGTGACTAATATTGTACCTTCACTTGAAAGCTTCTTCTACGAACTGAGTCATTTTCAGTTCCAGCCCTACTATCATTTAATACCATGAAAAACCATGACTATTTCAGATGACTAATAACAAATTGTGCTTAGGGGCTGTATTCATCAATAATGACGGCTGAATCATGCGAATTTATCGATTTAATACAACAAACGCGTTTTAAAGACGAGCATTTCAGGGGATATCACGAGACCGAGTGATTGGTAATTCGGTATGTAAAGTAAAAATTAACCAACGCTGATTCCAAAACCATTTGGAGATTTTGAGGTCTTATGTCTTATTTTTCTACATTTAGCTCTCTATATTACAAGATTGTGTATATTTTCACAATAATACTTGTAACGATTTGACTTTCATTTGACCTCTAAATGACGTCATAAAGTTTCCTGAATAGACTACTTCCTTCGTGCTTTTCAAGATAAATTTAAAAAAAACTGTTGTTGTCAGTCCGTCATTGTCAGTGTCAATACTAGATGCTAGCTAAGGACGGATCGCGCGCTGCCTTAAT
The DNA here is from genome assembly GCA_949775195.1 of Diarsia dahlii. NCBI lineage: Eukaryota > Metazoa > Arthropoda > Insecta > Lepidoptera > Noctuidae > Diarsia > Diarsia dahlii. The sequence goes on from OX459201.1 coordinate 18,315,761, forward strand.
TTCTCTTTCTCTACGTTTATTCTTTGTACACGACAGACCTTGCTTTCCCGTTGGACTTTGATACTTACTGCACCATTGATCGACCATTGCACGCTTTACGGAACTGCCTGCCTATTGTATGGATTAGTTAAATATGGATCAATTTGAACGCAGCGACTCCACTAACTTGCCCAAATTGGATAATGTTATGATCCTGGAGTTCATGAAAAATGATGATAAATATAACATCGCTGAAATCTGAGGAACTAAAGCTCTAATGTAAGTAACAATGTAACTACTGCTGTACCTACCTATATTTATAAATACCTTGCACCCATTTACATTAGTAATTTTACTACTTAACTAATATATTTTTGGTAATCCAGGTTGTCTCGCGCTTCCTATGTGGACTCTGCTGTTGGCTATGTTGAAGTCAAAAGAGACCAAGTCAAGTGCATCATGAGGGCCAAAGTAGTTCCAGAACACCGAGTGTCAAATAAGCAGTACATGGTAACTGTAACTCTCAACGAAAAGGATGAAGTCATATTGCAAGCAACTTGTGATGGCTGTGCTGCTTCTGCCGGTGGATGCAAACATACACAGGTGTTTTTATTTTGGTTGGAAAAAAGGAGCAGTGAACCATCATCAATACAATAGGGACCTGATTGATAAAGCGTTAATATTTTGGAAAATGTTTATATACAAAAAGATTATTATTACTATTATGAAGGACGGGACGGTTGACGTGTGTCGGGCATGCCACCGTCCGGGTGAGTCCATCAGACATATTATTTCTGGTTGTTCTCATCTGGGTAACGGCGAGTACTTGCACAGGCACAATCAAGTGGCCAGGATTATTCACCAGCAACTTGCCTTGAAATATAAACTTGTAGAATTAGAGGTAGGTATCGTACTTACTACAAGTATGTGCCCGACCCAGTTCTCTAAAAAGACCATGTAACGTTGTACTGGGATCAGTCTATCATCACTGACAGGACTATTCATGACAGAACGAGAACCTCGTGAAATCTGAGAAAGAGAAGCAAATAAAATGTCTGAACTTAACACACGAGGTTGTCGATATGTGGTATGTGAACTCTGCTAGCTTTGTGCCGATAGTCGTAACGGCCAATGAGAAAAGAAATGTTTAAAAATGTAATCTATTAGGTAAGTGAAACAAATAAACAGAATATATTATATGGTGTAAAATAAGGCAGGTATTGTAATTTTTACAGGTATATTAACTGCTCGTTTCTTGTAAATTCAACAGTATTTACTGTTTAGTGCTTATTACAAATAAAACGATAATGTTATTTAATCAGTCTTTATTATTTCACTTTGTAAATTTATTAAACCACATGCAATTAACACTACAGCATCTAGGTATCCAACATGTTTGTGGCTGACTACTGAATGAGTAGGTACAGGTCTTCCTTTCATTAATTTGTAATATTGGTAGTTTTCAAGATCTTCTTCCAACTGCAAAAAGATTGAATGTTAAACATGGCTTGAAGTAAATTGAAAGCTGAAATTGTTCTAATATAAAAGTAGTTCACGAGATTTAATTTTCATTTCGAGAGCCCTGACCACCCGACATGTTCTCTGAATTTTTTGTAGGATTCTATCTCAGGATTCTATTAGGTACCTACTTTTCGCCTTCGTTTTTACATAGGTACTTTTTTTGTAATACTTACGTTCAAATGATCTTCGCAACAAAAAAGACGACGCCCAGGCTTGTATTCCATATTTACCTCCTCGCACCACTTCTTTTTTAGCGTTTCTTTCACATTTACAAACAATTTGTGTCGGCTATTTGTTGTAGTGTTTCTACATGACGGTACGAAGCATTTAGCAGTAATTATCGATGACCGATTCATTGCACGGATACGCAGCACGGCTAATGGATGGAAATTAAAGCTAAAAATCGTAGGAAATCACAGCCACGATCACAGCATTAACATTTCACAACAAAATAAAAAATCAGTAAGGTATCTGATCTGTCTGTCAAGTGTTAACTGTTGGCAATGTCAAGCCTATATATATTGTAGTCTTTGATGTCAAGTTTGAAGTTATATGTGTTTTTTGTATGTACTGAAAACGTGGCAAAGACTTAAAGCTATTCAGGATACGAAATGACGTCATCACGAATATTACTTTAAAAAATAATAAAAAAATAACTGATAATGGGAAAACAAAATGCTTCAAATTAGTGGCTTAAAATTAAATGTTTTACGAAATAAAAATAAAAAAAAAATACCTAAAAAATACTTTACATACCGAATTGACTCATTGTTTGAAATTGGTGATAAACATGACATAACATGATGTTGTGATGGGTTAGGAAGAGGTGATGTACACCTATATTTCGGCAGTTATGTTTAAGTCCCATGTAGGTAGAAGGGGGCGAGCCTATTGCCATCAAACGGGCACTAATTGGTGAAATTGGTGATAATAGAGTTATACTGGTTATTTTCGAGATACGTCGTTAGAAATAAAACGTCCGATACGTTGTATGTATAACGTCGGTTCTACCGTGTCCATTTTCGCTCTTTATCCTTTTCCTAAGGTTACGACAAGTCTTGATCTTTGTTACAGGTTCCCTGTCCTCGTGACTGCGAGGTTGGCGAGTGGGGAGAATGGGGAGCGTGCCAACCTACTGACGGATGCCCGCTTTTCCCCGTGCAACAGCTTACTACTACTGGTAACACAACTAACTACTTACAAAACCTCAAAGAAAAACATCAGCAAAAAGGACAAGTCTTTTTGATCCTTCAATATCATCATCATCATCATCATTATCATCCCAAAATCCCTTCACCCATCGCTTTGCATAAGAAGACATCGAGGTCAAGAGAAGGCACATCATACAAGAAAAAGAAAAACGAGTTACGTACCTCCGACCCGTGCACGTGTTGACCGTCGTACGGGACGGAAGTAGTCAACTGGTTTGTCTTAATATCATCATCATCATCTCAACTCGAGCTTCATCACCAACTGCTGGTATCATCTTTCTGTTTTTCAAAGCCCAAAATGTTATATCTCATGCTTAAATCAATAGCTTCTAAAATCTATATAAATAAAAATAGAAGTCCTGACTGACTGACTGACTCATCAACGCCCAGCCCAAACCCTTCGACCTCGATAGCTGAAATTTTGCACAGAGGTTCCCTTTATAACGTTGACTTCTTTAGTCCTTCTAAAGAAGGATTTTTCGAAATTCAAACCCTAAGGGAGTTAAATAGGGGATGAAAGTTTGTATGGAAAATCGACATTTTCACGGGGGCGAAGCCGCTGGCAAAAGTTAGTCGTTGATAAAAAGAGAGAATCGAAAAAACAAAAGTCACCGACTTCCGTAGCTAAACTTATTTTGCACTTTTCATTTAGTGATTTTCTACATATACTTATATTCGGCACACGTTCTAAGCCCCACCCCACATTCTAAGGGCAATTAAAAAGTAGTGCTAGCTGCGACTGATTTTCATCCATTATTAGAAGCGCAGTCAACACGTTACGATCTCGCCACGACAATGTAATTTTTGAATATCTTTAGGAATTCTAGGTTTAGTAAAACTAGAAAAAAGTTATGAATTTCCATAAGTCATAGAACAAAAGTTGTTCAGTATCATGGTATAAGTGACAACATTAGAGGCGGTGCGTTTATTATGTTACATCTCGTGTATCAACATTTCCTATTCCGCCCGAAACAACTCCAGATATTTGACGACCTAATTTCATGTCCTCTCCAGGTTACAGTGTGCGCCGCCGGCGAGTTATCTCCGCGGCATCAGGTGGTGGGGCCCCCTGCCCCCCTCTAGAAGAGAAGCGAACCTGCAGCACTCCTCGCTGTGCCTCTTGGAAGGCGCTGCCGTGGGGGCCCTGTGTGCTCAACCAGCCCCACACCACCTGCGGCCCTGGCAAGAGGAGCCGCGAGTTGAGATGTGTTGGACATGATGGGGTAACAGAATTTTGAAAGGGAACACTAACTTTTTTTGAAAATTGGCCATTTTGGTCTGAACTTTAGGAGTTCATGTGTACTTCACCCTATGAATGATTTAAGACACCACCATCTGCTTTACACATGCCTATCAACTTTAAATCCGCTCAAGCAGTTGGAAATTATTTATGCTATTTACTATTTCGAAAATGCCTCAAAAAAACATTTTAGACATAATCCATCCATAGTCTTTCTTTTGGAAACTAACAAATTTCTCTTCCCTAGCTTTTCTAACCAGTTCACCATACCCCACAGAAAGAAGCTCAACGCGCATGGTGCAGTGGAACAGGCGCTCCGCCCCGCAGTGAGAGATGCCGCATCGCCTGCGCCGGCGACTGCGTGGTGTCATCGTGGGCCTCTTGGAGCCACTGCTCGGCGCCCTGTGCCGCAGCTGCTCATCCACGACCTTCCAGGACCAGGCGACGTCATATACTGGCCCATTCTGCTCCCAGTAAGTAGACTATTACTTTCTCACAGACTAAGTGCCGCTTATTTTTATGGATGGAAAATCACTCAACTCTCCCACTTCAGGCCGAGCAGAAAGGAGTGTCAGACTCTTACATCCGTGTTCCTTCTAATGCCCTTGCGTTCCAGGGCCGTGGTGATTCTAATGCGGCCGTGGTGAAAATTCATCAAGGATTGATCTGGCTACTTGACTACTGGCTTACTATTTGCACGTCGATCACACTCAATTTTTTAACATTACACCACACGTTCATTGCTCACTTTTCGGGGTGTTTGAAAAAAGTTTAACTACTGCGTGACTGCAGAAGAAGTGGCTGGAGAAATATCAATGCTGAAGAATAGAAACTATGGTAGTGCAGTAGCACGAGTATCCTACCATAGCTTCTATTCTTTAATTCCCGATGATGATAGAATGTCTACTACCTTTTAGATATAGATAACGGAACGAAATAGTCCAAGCTTCAAATGAGTCTAGACTGTTGCATAGTCATCTTGTTTTATTACCCGACTACGGCAAAGCCAAAGGAGGGTTATGATTTTGACTGGCTATGTATGTATGTATGTTTGTATGTATGTATTATGTGTGTATCTTCATCTGGTCCCTCATAGCTTCTAATCTACTTATCGGAACTCGACATATATGAGGAATCGATAGAACCGTTTTAATTTTCCGCTGAACATAGGCTACGTGACGTGTCACAAAAAGCGATTTGGCGCCCTCTTGCGGACAAAAAGTAAGGCTTAAAAAATAAAAATGGAGATAAATACGCCGTGTTTGGTATCATTAGAAAGGGCCTCACTTGTACATTTTCAAAATATTGCTCAAATTTAAAATCACGCCCTCTAGCGGACAAAAAGTCAAGAGTAAAAAAAAAATAACACCAAAATTGTTAAATAAAAAAAAGTAAAAAACTAAAACCCTACTACGACAAAAAAAACGACGCTGAAAAAGTATGAAACAAGATTTTCAGGATAGAACAAAAAGAAAAGCCGTAGTCACACGTTATAGGTACCAACCTAAACACTTTAATACCGTGTGACTACGGCTTTTTTAAAAAAGTAAAAAACTAAACCCGACTACGACAAAAAAAAACGACGCTGAAAAAGTATGAAACAAGATTTTCAGGATAGAACAAAAAGAAAAGCCGTAGTCACACGTTATAGGTACCAACCTAAACACTTTAATACCGTGTGACTACGGCTTTTCTTTTTGTTCTATCCTGAAAATCTTGTTTCATACTTTTTCAGCGTCGTTTTTTTTGTCGTAGTCGGGTTTTAGTTTTTTACTTTTTTTAAAAAGTTTGACACATTCAATCCAAACACTATTTTAATTGACTTATAAACATCTCCTTTCAGACGGCTGGCCGTGCCCATCAGAAGACCAACTGCTCCAGAACGAGACCTGCAACACCCACGCTTGTGCCACCTACTCCTGGCTCGCCACGCCCTGGGGACCCTGCGAGAGACGGCGGCAGGACTACATGCCCGTCACCAACTATACGGACTTGCTGGTCAGTACTTTTAACAGTATAAGAAGAAATATTATAATTTTGACTTTTTTGGCACTTTCGAGGCCAAGCATCCAGCATATGAGTCGAACAAAAATCATTTGTATGCCCACAACTCGCCTCCGAGTCGTCGCTTTATGTAGCTATAGATGACATGGCAATTTCAGTCATACAAAAAAAAAACAGATTTGTCAGATAAAGTGTTAATGTAGTTGTATTTACATCAACTGCCCACTACCTTCGGCTGGCTACTGGAAAAATCTTCTAGTTGTGCTTTATAGTCATATTTTAACATTATTTTCAGGATGGAGAGACATACAACGAGAGTGATGAAGAAGAGCCGTGCATTGAAGAAGGAGAAATGGTGCGAGATGTGATGTGCGTCCAGAATAACGCTGATGTAGTTCGTGAGGCCTTGTAAGTATTCAATTGTCACTTTCTTTCTTTTTCGTATTGTTAGTGGTATACAGTAGTATACACTAATATAGGAACCTGGTATCAGAAGTTTTTATGCCGCCCATGAGCCTCTAATTAAGCTTTACATTCCGTCGTAAAATATCTTTCAGGCATGCTATTGTCATAATGATTGCCCAAGCAAGTGATGATTACAAAATTGTCACTTCATAAATGTTTATTGAGAATCCCTTGATCAAAAAGATTTTCCTTTTCAACATACTCTCCAGTCTCCGGCAGTTAATTTGTGCGTTAGTCAATTATAATACCATTACCTTTTAAACATAATATATTGCTGGCTGCATTTTAGTAGCCCTGGCTTTGGACTCGACGGAAACTATGCTGTTTCTCATTACACTTCACCAACATTCCAAAACAAAATTATAATGCGGTATTGATTTTTTTTTTCTTAGATGTGCTCCTCTAAGACGTCCCGCAGCGCGTCGCGCGTGCACTGTGCGTTGTCGTCGTGGATGCAGGGTCGAAGCTTGGATGCCCTGGTCACCCTGCCCTAATACTTGTGGTAAGTGCATTATGAAGTCATAATATCTCTGCCTTCCTAGCAACGACGCCGTGGAAGTGACGAAGTTTTGACCTAACAAAATTTACAGTCATGCCAGCAAAACGCAGTTCAGAAGAATACTCAAAATATGTAAGGTCCTATTAAAAAAGATGAACAAATTTTAACACAGCGTTCTCGTCTAACCAAAGATGTATCCAAGCACAAAAAAAAACACTGATTAAAGTGATTTTATTTTGACCTAAAATGTTGGGAAACCAAATTTTTCTTGTCTCTAATGCGTTTTTTTATTATTATTTTTTACCATTGTCTTTATTTTGTTGGTCTGAATGATTTCTAAAAGTTTGTCTATTTAATGGGACCTTACTGATCCTAAACTTAATTTTGCTCTCTATTTCCTACAGAGCCAGGCAAACAAGTCCGCGTGCGTGTCGTACACGGCGGTCCTAGCTGCGGCTCGCGGATGGAGACGCGCGACTGTCCCGTGTCGCGCTCGTGTCGCGCGCGCGACGCCGCCTGGGTGGCCGGCGACTGGAGCACGTGTCGCCTGCCGCCTCTGCAACGTTGCGGCGTGGGCTACAGAGTCAGGAGTGAGTACCACAAAGGAGATAATATCAGAACTAGACGGCGGCATTACTCTAATTGTTATAACGTGAATCAAAAATTTAATTTAGCCAGCAAACAACGCAGTTTACTGCTGGACATAGACCTAACCAAAGCTACTCCTAAATCCGCAAAATTGAAACTAATCATTCGGGAAAGTACTTAGCAGAAATAGAAAAACAGTTGTTGTAGATTTTTGAGGCCTTTTAATGACTAAAAACATATGATGTTCTTCTATTAAACTTGGTCATAGCTCTAGAAGACTTGCTCCGGCAACTGTACACCAAATCAATCTAGCTCTGTCATATGTTTCAATGTGTCCAGCACCAGGCAATAAGGAAAACAAGGAGGTTTATTAGAATATTTTTTCATTAGCTCATAAGACCCAGGTAATGATTGCTCATACTCTCCAGGTATCTGGTGTGGTTCTGAGTCACACCGCGTAGAAGCGGGTGCTTGCGCCGGTCAGCTGATACCCCGGGCCGTCGCCGCCTGCCGCGTCACTTGCGAACACATCACGCCCCTCACCTGTGACGTCATATGCGCAGACCCGCTCAAGTAAGTTAATCTACAACTCTTCAAGGACATACTGCCGCAATCAGAGAGCTCTAATGATTACTAAGTAATGGCCTACTCTGAGTAAGGCAGATAGACACAATAATTAAACAATGACTGCTTTGAACAATCAAACAAATGTAAATTCTGAGTAGCAGTAAGTAGCTGGTTTATGAAGGAACTTGTCTGGGGCAGAAACTTATTTGTTTGTGAATTTAAATCCTCATGGATGCCTATGTGAGGTTATGTCTGACTAGAACTGATTAAACCAACTTCTACCATGAGTTTGGGGTGGCTACTACCACGACACGTATTTTATCGTCAACGTGTTGCTGTGTTCAGGTTCAAAGATTATGGCTGTCAGTCTAATAACAAGAGACATTCAGCTTTGTTACCTCAAAGTCAAAGTCAAAAATATTTATTTCAAGTAGGCCAGTAACGCCACCCAGCAAAGGCCTGACATAGTTTTGTATGACAAAACCGCCAAAAGCCCTTACCAAGCGACGGCCCAAGCAACCACTGAAGCTCTCCGAGTGCGGCAGTAAACTACTGAACTACTGAAGCTAAATAAACTAAGCTACAGTCCCAGTCACAAGGCATAATAACTCGTGAGTGTACTGTAGTTGCCAATTCCAAAGCGTTGGTCTCATGAGAAGAATGGCAAGAAACTTCATGGACACTCTTTTAAAATCGTTTGGGTTTACAATATGTTCAAGGTACAAACATAATCTTGGTATAATACACACATGAAGACTATGCAGATTAGTGTTTGAGATGGTCTTTTGAAGAAAGCACCACACAGATTTGAGTGGACCCGTCCAGTCAGTGCAAGCATTTGTCAGCTGACCTAAATGTCCTAGGCATCGTCTTACTATCACATAGCCAGTTTATCTGCCATCCAAAAACTTAACATTTTTCTATTGTTAGCAGATTCCTAGATGCTTCGGATCCTGATGTTCCAAACTGCGTTTGTAAGAACGTATCCTTGGAGCTGTTACCGACCGACTCGGACTGCATCCTTCCATCCGGGTATGACGATATTTTTCTTAATTTTAACCCTCTTTACCAGGACTTTGTCGCTAATCACCTGATGTGGTCACTGACTAGGTCAAATTGATATAATTATGGAACCAAACCTATAGGCATAGCGAAGTCTTTTCCAATTAGATTGGGGTCGGCTTTCAGTCAACCCGAATGTAACTGGAAACCAAAACTTTTAACGAGGTCTGTGCATTCAACTTCTAATTAAACTTTCCTAATCTTATGTATGGTGTTTATTTTACCCGAATCTTCAGAAAGGTTTTGTTTTGGAGGCCGTCGCCCGTTGCTTTTTAGTTGAATAGATATTTAAATGAACAGTTAAATTGCAGAATGGAGTGCGGTGAAGGCAGAGCTCTTCGCGCCGCCAGGTGTATGGTGGGAGGACGAGACGTGCCCATGGACGTGTGCAAGAAATATCACCCACTTACTGGTACGCCTACTAATTCTAATATCAATTTTAACGGATACCTAAATTGAAGCTTTACGCCTACTAATTAGCTGGACAGCAAGACTTTTTAAAGTCTTTCTTTAAGCATCTAGTAGCAGAAGTCGAAGCCTTAATATTTGTTTACTAGACTGAAAGTACGTGGTCTCCAATATCACATTTTATGAATCTACTATCACCTTGCTACTAATACGATCTGTAAGTCTCTTCATCAAAATCAGAAAGATCAAAATCTGAAACATTTAATTCCACATAGGCTAGGCAATTATAAAACGTCGAGAAAATATGCACGGTTTGGGTTGGCCGTTTCCTATGGCGGAAAACCGGCATGAAACTCTATGGATTAGGTTTCACCAGGGTTTCATAATGTTCGCAACTTGCAATCATATAAGTCCAAATCCACATCATGTCTTCTGATACTCATCACGATTACTGTTCTGTCCACTCCAGGCCCAAGCCGCGTCCGCGAGGCGTCCACAGACGGCTACTCGTACGACCTGGAGTTCGCGTCCCTCCTGCGCGGCGCGTGCAGCGTGCGGTGCGCGCGCGACTGTGCGCTCGGCCAGTGGGGGGAGTGGGGGCCGTGTGCGTCCGAGCCTGGCTCTAGGGCTGCTTTCCGGTTCAGGACGAGGTGGGTGAAAACCGACATAATTGGGTATTTCACCAAAAAATTCTAATAATTAGTCTAATTAGTATTTTTTGATTTCTCAAATTAATAAATATTGACGAAAATAAAACGTGTCAAAGATCATGAGTGGGGGCTTTTGACGTCACTTTGTGGGTAAAAAAAGTACTAACCTTGTGACGTCACACGACTTGACACGACTTTTCGAAGCACTGTACGCCTTAATCTTTTGTTTACGTGAAAAAAGAAAAAATACGTGTCCATTATTTTTTGGAAATCTATCTCACGGACTAATTAGATTTTTTTGGTGAAATACCCTATTCTTCTACAAACTCCAACATTTTCTTCCTGCCCTTGTACCGTTCTACTTGCCGTCGGCGCAACACGTTTTCATTGAATGTATGATGCGAAGGGTGCTGAAGAATTGAATGGGTACGAGAATACCAAAATTGTATTAAAATAAAAAAGTAAATTGTATCGAGTTGGATTTTTTTAACCGACTTCAAAAAGCAGGTGATACCTATTCAATTCGACTGTGTTTTTTTTATTTATGTTATGCGATCATTCCGTTGTTTATTTATGATTTTTAAATTATTATTTTCTTTTCTTTTTCGATTGTTGCCATAGAAACATCAAAATCGTTTCAATACTTTTTTTCTCCGGGCCTTTGTAGATATTCTTCTTAGCGTGTTGATGACAATTTAAATTGAGTCGGCCCATTTGGCGACGAGTTTGGCACTTTCTGTAGCCATGATGTCCTTAATAACTTCTAGTCACAATGTAAAATTGATTCATGATCACAAGACATTGCGTGGTCTACAACTAAAAAAGAAATAAGAAAATCGACTTCCTGGTAACTGTATAGGGAGGTGATAGAGGAGGGCTCGGGCGGAGGTCGCGAGTGTGGCGCTACCCTGCAACGTGCTACTTGCGCTGTGTCGGAGCCGCGCTGGGCGCTCGGCGACTGGAGTGTGTGTGCGCCGCCGCGCTCGCTGTGTGGACGAGCTATCATCAACAGGACTGTCACGTGAGTACCTCGTGTCATCATCTGCCTAGCCAAATATGTTGGGGTCGGCTTCCAGTCTAACCGGATGTAGCTAAACACCAGTATTTTGCATGGAGAGACTGGCTATCTGACTTCCACAACCTTTCTAAGACTGGTTGTTAGGCTTTTGGATCACTGACTGAAGATTTTTCCAATGACAGCCGGGACCAACAACGGTTTAACAAGCTTTCCAATGCACGGAGGACACTCGGAATTTAATAGGTTCATGGAGGACCACCTACAAACATAGGCAATCGCGTAAGTTAATTTAGCCACAGACAGACAAAAATGAAGTTTTATTTGCTGTTCGAAGAATTTCGTCTTAATAATAATAACATTTATAATAATAACATTTATTTCTCCCACAAAGTACAAAAATACAATATAGAGGTGTAACAATATTATTGGAGGTACAGAGGATTGTGGGAGTCAGGAACCCAAACTAGGATACCCTGTGCTATGGACTCCTGGCCCCCCTCACCGAGACTGAATTATCATTATTGTAGAACATGTAGGGTAAGAAAAAATAAATAATTTAACAACAAAACAAGTTCTAACTAAACAAAAATCAAATAAAAATTTAAATTAAATGGATGTGTTTGTTATTGCGTGAAGTGTGATTGTGTTGTGTGTGTATGTGTGTGCGTGAGTAATGTGTGTGTGTGTGCGTGAGTAATGTGTGTGTAGTTACATTAGATCAGGGATGCACAGACCGTGGCCCGCGGGCCGCATGCGGCCCGCCCCGGTACTATGTCAGTAGCCCGCCAGCAAAAATATTCGCTCGTGCATTTGAAAGAAAATATAGCTGAGGTTTACAAATAATATTAGGTAATTTGAATCACGCGCGTTACTAAGCGGGCTCGCTGTGCAGGTGCATGATGCGTACTCAGAAATGTTCGTGGAACTCAAAAATCCTGATTGTTTGTGAGATTTGGCGTTCTTAGTATTCCTTACAGATAAAGTCATGTTAAATAAGGACAACCAAGCAGTGGTGTATTTTCCTTACTTTTAGCCGCTGCCCTGGGGCGGCTTTTTAAACTAGTCTTAAAAAAATATTTCGGTCTGCCGCATGCCACTAAAATTTTCTAGCTTGCTACGCTCGCTCTTACCGCCGCGTTCGCTGAGTGTGAGTACTGAGTTACTAGTAAAAGTAAGTTATTATATGCATTTTTTTAATATTAAAGGTCAAAAATTTATTATAGACAATCCTAGGTGAAGTTCAAAAATTTTCGAGCTCGCTTCGCTCGCTCTTGCATTTTAGTGCCATCTTGTGTGAACAAACTTTTTCGGTATTGAATATTAAAAAAAACATAAAAGCGAAACCACCTTGCAAATGAAAGTTTGGAAGAAATTTTACGAATGTTAATAAGATTGTAAGCGCAAAACAATGCGACGCTTCAGAGTAGTATATTATTTTTGTAATTTAATTTTTGGCAATTTTTATATTTATAGTTTGTGCTAGTGGCCCGCCATTAGTTCATCATTTGCCCAAGTGGCCCTTGGTCTCAATAAGTCTGTGCACCCCTGCATTAGATGATGAATGTGATATAAATGTGTGAGTGAGGGGTTATGAAAAACGCTAGACTAGGATAATACTGTAAGCAAATCCGTTTCTTCATAGTCTAGTCCTAGAAGCCACTGTGTGAGCTTCCTCTTACATTCCATACTAGACAGATTAACAATTGCTAGAATTTTGTTGATCTTATTGTATAGTCTGCTTGATCTGGAACTGAAGAAATTAATAATACTGTCTTCATACCAAGTTAAGTTTGAAGATAAAAAGATAAACTCCTCGTTCTCCTACAGTTGCGTAGATGCAGAAGGTCAACTCCTGGAGCCAGCGACATGCGAGGCAGCGGGCGCAGGCGCGGCCCCCACACGCGACGCCACCTGCCGCGCGCCCTGCCCCAACGACTGCGTCGTCAGCTCCTGGTCCGAGTGGAGCCCGTGTGAACAGGTACCCCGTTATTACCTCGGCTGCCATTGGCAAATAAAATTCTTACCCTGCTATTCTACCGTCAGGTTACTTTACTTTACCCCTCACATTTAGCTAGTTTGGTAGTAGAAAATTTAATTCAACGAATTAATATCAATTAGGGACATCTTTTTAGTCTTCTAAAAAAGGAGGAGATTATGTATTCGGCTGGTATTAATGTTTTTTCTTTTGTTCTTCATGTTTTCCCTAGAAAACATGAAGAAGTCAAAAATATATTTACTTTCGGAAGGCGAATGGTAGAAAAGTCAATGGAAGAAACAAAGTCAAAAGTCGGTTTTTGCACAAATATTTTTTGTTTTGGTAAAACTTGGTAGAACTGAAAGCATGAAACGGCTTCCGTTGTACCAAGTGCGCATGGTTCAATATCACATTAAAATTTGTTCATCAGACTAAGTGGGGTGGTCGTCGTGACCGTACCCGCGTAGTGCTCCGCCCCGCTGACGATGGTGGCTCTCCCTGCCCGCACCTGGTGGGGGCAGAGCCCTGCTCCCCGCACGCCTACTCCTGGCACGTCGCGCCCTGGGATGACTGCCAGCCCCTGGGTATGTAGAAAACATGGTGATGCCATCTAGCCGATTCCAACAGTAGCGATTGCGTTCGATGGGATTCTGGGTAGGTACCTACTTATTAAGAGAATTGGTGAGCTGATCTTACCTAAACTATTTTACTACTGAACACTTAGTCATAAAGTTCAGTAGTCTGCAACTGACCAAATTCAAATTCAAATCGTTTACCATGACCATGGGGTCACTTACATAGAAAAGAAAGAAAGAAGATTGTGTATAATTGGCATTATTAACAACTTAAAAAATCTCACAAGTTAACAACTTCAGTTTGTTAGTTAGTTGGCTCTAGTTAAGTTTGTTATTTGCATAAGTTCACCTTTTTTGAAGGAAGAAGCTAAAACATATGTTTAGCTCTGTCTCACTTGCTCTACAATAAATAAATCGTTTGCTTTCAGGTGGATCTCCCTGCGGTGAAGGCACTAAGAAACGATCTGTCAGATGCCTTCGAAGTGATGGAATTTTCGTCAACGACTCATACTGCCCTGTAAGTTGTACACACGAAAACACATAAGTGTATCAGGTTACCTATTCCACTAAGTTTCCCCCAATAAATAAAATTGTAAAGTTTTCAGAGGACTAAGTTAGTAAGTAGATAGTTGGTTATGACTGCCTCGTTAGTCTAGTGCTCGCAAGCGCGACTGCTGTGCATGCGTTCCTGGATTTTCTTCCCGGGTCGGGCAAAGCGTTATTGACTTTTTCCATTAGGAATTTCTCGGTGGCAAACATGGAGTCAAGTTTTGTGCCCGGTTGATGGCAATAGGCTCGTCCCCTTATTTCATGGGACTTAAACATAACTGGCGACTATTAGTGCATGTTTACGTACAGGCGGGGCGTCGCGCGGCGCGTGCTGCGTTTTTATTTCAAACACATGGCGATGTATGAAAAAGTAAACGATTTCAATCGTCGATTTTACGAGAAGCTATTTTTGCTCGTTAGTTTAATAAAATGCAGCGTTTGTTGCGGTGGACCCGTCTTTCAGCGCCTCCGTAAACGAGCACTTAGGTGCACCTATGTCTAAATCGTCGCGGATTACAAGCTTAATTATGACATCTGGCCGTGAGTCGTTAAAACAACAACAATTTCATTACTTCCGTTTTGTTCTTCCACCTCAGAACACCACAGCCACGGAAGCCAAGGAGTCGTGGTGCTACGTGCCGTGCGGCGTGGACTGCGAGCTGAGCGAGTGGGGCGCCTGGGACGCCTCCGCCTGCTCCTGTGGCGACGCCAACACTGCCAGCCATATGCGACGCACCAGGTATGGAGTTATACTTCTGATGTACTAGACGGAACAAGGGGCTCTTCCAAAATCAAGTTGTCTGAAGGTAGATGAGATCCTCTTGAAACTTGACAAAGCGCAAAAATGGCTTTGACTTGACTTTACGTCAGCCATTTTTGCTTCTGAAGATCTGGTGGCCTACCATGATGTCTTAAAGCAGGATTGTTTTAATACGGTTCCAGTGCGGAAAAGTGATGGCTCTAGTAAGTAACCCTGTATATTTCTGTGGAATAATAATAAAACTATACTGCTTGATGAAGTCATGGTAACCCCATAGGCCAGAATAAGGGTCTCTCCTAAAATCAAGAAATTGCCTGATGGCAGACGAAATCCACTTGAAACTTGTAAAGCTGTGGTAGACTCATCTATGTTTGCATCTGAAGATCTGAAGTAGAGGTTTGAGTGGAGCTACTAGTTTGTCCGTTTCACAACCACCAATAACATTGTAATACACAGCCTAAATGACCTGGTGAAAGTTGCGGGGATCCGCTAAATGCGTGCCGCTAGGTACCGGTCATTGTGGCCACATCACAAGGGAAGCCTATGCCCAGCAGTGGACATCTTTCGGCTGAAGTGATGATGATAAAGATGACACAGCCTAAATTCTCTTTCCTGTTTTCAGACAACACCTGACGGCTGCAGTATGGCCAGGCCGGGCCTGCCCCCCCACTGAACAGCGCGCTCCATGTCCACGTGAGCCATGCCTCAAGCTCGTCGCCAGACCCTCGCTCGGATGCCATATACAAGTCGTTAATGAGGTAAAAACTACTTTTATTTTTTGTAAGGTTTACTTTATCCAAATACCAATTAAATGTTAGTTGGATCTACGAACCTATTGCTGGTATCTTACTGACAGGTAGTGAGAAAAATAAACAAACCATTTTAGCTCCTGAAAACCAGAATCAACAGTGTCGACCACCAGAAAAGCGTAGCGACAATGACGCTCGATGAAATGCGTAGGTAGTGAGAAATAATAACACAAATAGGTATGGTATCGCTCTCCCACTTCTGGGCAAAGGCCTCCTTATCCTTTTTTTATTTTACTGTTGTCGTTTCGGTACGGTAGTAAATATACTCATGATAGGAATATTCGGTTTCAATGGTAACGTAAGCCGATCCTTTCGCATTCACTCATGAATTTAAAACAGTTTAAAGTTCTCCTAACCTGTACTCGTTTCTCGTCAGACATCAACGGGCTCTGAAGCAGCCGGTACATGCGGCTGGGGCGTGAAGGTGTCGCACGCGCGCTGCGAGCTGACCAGCGCGGATGACTCCGCCGAGCTGTTCCTGCAGCCCTGGCGCTGCGCCTCTGTACTACCCGGCAGGATCGTCGCACCGCCCATGCACTACCAGGTCTGGTCATACAATACACTACCATATACAATACGTGACGAGGCGTGAAGGTGACACGTGGATTCCCATAACCTTCGTTCTTCTCCCACCACGTCGTTGATCCACCTTTTTTGAACCCACGTTGCACCGGCCGCCACACTCTCAGTACTTATATTTGTTGCTGGACAGATTGTTTCGCCACTTCTGCTCCTAGCTTAAACAGTGAATGAGAATGACGAGGGTTTTGGGGAACTTCATTGAAATAAAATTACTTAACCATTTAGACTCGATAACATTTTGGCTATACCTACTAGCCAACCGTTATTTGAGGATTGTGAAAATATTAAGATAAATTGAAAATATCCCGAGGTCATCAACTACGTCCATATTTAAAATGTCACTTACGGGATATCTTCCGTGATTTTTATTTGTTTTGAGTTCCCGATATTTCGACACTGTTGCAAGCGCCATGATCGCGGGTTAACTGGAGAATGCGGGTGGATGGAAAAATTGTTAGGAGCAGACGAATCTGTCTACCCTCTTTCTTTGTCTTTTATTACGCGCACTACTGGAACTCGACACTAAGTCACGGCAAAACACACTCACAGTATCACCAGGTTTTTTGAATTCCTTACTATGTTGCTTGCTGCTTTTAAGCATACTCAAAACTGGATTCCACGTACTTGACAAATACTACTACGTCCATTTACAGGAGGACGAAGTATGCGAAGTGGAGTGTGGATGCAAGCAGTCGGAGTCAGGTCAGCCGGGCCCCTGGGGCTCTTGGGGCCCATGCCGCGGTGGGGCCCGCTCGCGTACCCGGCAGCTACTGGTGCCAGCACGTCGGGCTTGCAGCACTCCTTCCAGGTACATCATCATGTTAGTTGGAGCTTGGAGCATGGTCAGCCAGCTTCGACACTGTAGACTGTTTGCTCGAGTGACTCCAAATGCAAAACAACCTGGATTCACTTATGTATAATTGCTGTCTACTTTATAAACAGTATTTTTTGGTGCAATAAATCATAATGTTGACAAGGCAAAATACAATCAAATTGTAACTGACGGTGGTGAAGTCCAAATTCTGATAAAGTTTTTGTATGAATCAGGAGTTCAGTCTAACCAAACTAGAAACACTTTTACAGAGTATGCTTCCCGTGGGAATCGAACCTACGACCACCGAGTCACAAGGCAAACGCCTAAACCACTCGACTTTGCTGCGCTATATTTACCTTAACAGCATCGAACCAAATGCCATAAAACCGATGCGAACTCATAACAAGAGACAGTTTGTAATAACTCCCCCATTTGTCCCTCAGATACGTAACGATCGAGTGGGCGAACTGCACCGGCGAGCTGGACGAGATCCCCGACCTGCTGGCCGTGGAGCCGCGCGAGGACAAGCCGCGTCGTCACAACCACCACGACATCTACCATGACGGATATATCGGTGAGACTACACTAGCATTTCTATTAACTCCTCTACTTTCGTATAAACATAACGGTGATCTCAAAGTCACCCAAAGGGCAATGGAAAGGGCTATGCTCGGAGTTTCCTTTCGTGATCGAATAAGAAATGAAGATTTGCCAAACTTAAGTGGCAGTGGGCAGGGCACATTGCTCTCAGAACGGATGACCGATGGGACTGAAAAGTGCTGGAGTGGCGATCGCGAAATGGAAGACGTTGCGTTGGAAGGCCTCCTACTAGGTGGACCGATGACCTGGTGAAGGTTGCGGGGATCCACTGGATGCGACACGCTCGTAACCGGTCAATGTGGTGACACTTAGGGGAAGCCTATGACCAGCGTTGGACGTTTTTCGGCTGAAATGATGATGATGATGGTAATCACTCCGGTACATAGGCCTGTCCCAAACCGCGCCATAACACCCTTTCCTCCGTCTTCTGCATCCAGTCCATCTAGTTTAGGGGCCCACACTACGCTTACCTGTCGATATCACTTTTTTTTTTTTTTTTAAATGGGCTTGCTCTTGACTTCAATCTTGCCCTAAGGGCAGAGATGATGTCGACGATGAAACGAGCTTACCCAGTAGAAGCCTGTTTACTCGCGACTTAAACAGATTAGGGTTATATGAACTCGGAAAAACCGACGCAGGCACGGAATTCCACTCCTTGGCTGTGCGCAAGGACTTAGCAAAGCGCTTCGTTCGAATGTGTGGAACCGTGGAACGTCGACTAGGTATCGGTGATAACCTGCAGTACGTCTAGTCTCCCGATGGAAAAAGGGAGATGGTGGAAACAGCTCGTGGAGCTCCTGCGCACACTCTCCGAAGTACAGTCTGTAGAAGACCGACAGACATGCGACTTTGCGACGGTCACGGTCTTTACTCCAAGACTCGTTTCCTCCAGCCTCCACTTTACCTTGCTTACTCTATCAAGTTATGTCAGGTACTCCTATTCTTTTCTGGGTTATTTATATTTTCGTTAACGTAATATTCTTTAGTTTGGAGAGTGAAGGCATGTGCACTTGTGCAGACTTCAAAATAAATTCTTATTTCTGTGACGGTGAAATGTCGATCGAGGGCTTGACTCTATCATGGCGTAGCCCTATGTCCTGCACCGCTTTCATCTAGCGAGTAATCCCACGTCCTTATACTCGGACCATTAGCCCTTTAGAACCTCATAAGATAATAATAATTTGTTTATCTATTACAGAGGGCAGCAGCTCTGTGCTGGCGGTGGTTTGGACTGCGACCATCGTGCTCAGTCTGTACGGAGCCTACATGGTGTACCGCGGCTTTATGAGGTACGTCTACTCTCTATATGGGTCATTACGTAATTTGCGCTGACAACGTCTATAGCTCTCCCAGTGCTGGGACACAGGACTTTTTTTTTGTGAGAGATATTGCTGCGTCATCCAGTAACTGCTCTGTGCCCACGAGGAGGACTACGGCACGCGTGGTGGAATATGACCCTCTCCCTCCCACAGAGAAGACGCTTATATCTCAGCCCGGGGATCGTTACGGGCTGGTTACGCTGATACCCACAAGTATTTTACGAATGTTTTCTTATATTATTCCAGTTGCCTGAGGAGTAGAAAACTGAAGACCATTACCAAAGTATAAAGCCGTCGGCCGGTAATATTTGTGACAATCGCTCGCCGGTGACGTCATCACCGGCCCTTCTCGTTCGCATGGACATCGTTCTGTCTGCGTTGTACCTTCATTACGTTGTTCTACTGTTGTTGAGTTTCACTATCACCTAAGTTGACGTTAAATCATTAATGACATGAGTTTGCTCATTTAATTCGCGTCGATTATTTGCGAATTGTAACGTGTTACCATTATCTTGTACAATAGTATGTATCGACAAGTGTAAGTCTGTAACCACATCAACTACTGTCAGTTTGTACACATTAGTAATATAACAAATGATAGCCAGCAAAGAGTCTGTCCGCAGGAGTGCTTCCATGTTTTTACTACGTATATAAAATAATGCTTTAGACGGTTTTTATAACTCCACGCTAAACGATTAGCTGAAGCGATGGTCGGGCTTTTTGATTGACAATATACTCGTTAGCTGTAATCAGTAATACAAGCTAGCTCGTCCGCCGCCCCCAGCGGTCTCGGTAGACAACGTTGGACGCCTTCTATTCGAGTTATTAAGGAGTAGCCCTTTTTAGGATTCCCGTAACATTCCAACCGTCGGAAACTGAGGCAATGTGACTAACACAGCGCCGTCCATTTTGATAAGCGATACTTGAAATGATGCGAAATAAGTTGGCTATAGTAGGTACTTTCAAATATATTTAACGTTAATCGCAGTTTATTGACTTGGAAAATTATTCCGCTAATTTCTTTACAATTGCAGTTTACGCAAAAAGCAGCAAATCTATTTTCATGACTCTTTCAGTGACTACTATTTTTATAAAACAAAACTTTTACAGTAATCTTTTTCGCACGAATAATAATTTTAAGTGGAATTTCAACGCTTAGTTAATTTACAGTACTTTATGATAAGCATTTTAACGATACAGTAAGATTAGTAGATGTCGAGGAGTGTACTGTGTGTAGTCGTACCGAGGGAGGACTTGTGTTGACCAAGTAAGACGTGACACATCATACCACATATCAGTGTTAATCTTAAACAATCGTCGTTATTACTATAAAATATCTTCTGCCTATGAATATTATCAAACCATTCCATTCTCAGCAAAAACGTCGCGAATTTACAAGATTTTAACATCTCATGCGCCAATTTGTAACGAATCTAGTCATGTGCGGAAGACTTTTTATATAAACGCTTATATCATTCAAGTAGAGCTTTGGCGCACAAAAAACTACCTAATATGAATAGTGTGTAAGTCCTATTATTAACTGATCATACCGTTTTGAGATAATAATCGTGTATAACACTTTTTTGTAGATTTTGCATTTAAGCCCATGTATTGTGTACAAGTATTTATAATGTGAGTGTGTTCTATGTCTCGTTGACTTCTCTTTCCTAGTTTTAATTGTTTCCAGTGCCATGTATTTCATTCTTTGAAACTTGTAGACTATCAATAAACTTCAATATCTACATTTCATGAACTTTATTTAGCATCTTCTAATTATAATTTCTGTATTAAAAACTATTAGATTGTTTGTGTCTTTGTATAATATTGTTAAGTTTTCATGCACGAGTATAATATGATTATTATCCTTGGCTACTTCTTGTTCCTTCATGACAATATTGATAAATGTTATTTATATCGTATTCTATATAACTGTGTCTATCAACAACTTCTCTGTACTTCGATGCTGTCCTTTACTAATATCTTTTGATCTGTCAGTACGTTATCGACCCAATGTATTTGTAACCGTATTACGCCATAACGAGATATTGATGTGAAACATGATAGTTAAGGAATCGTGTTAGACAATACAATATTTGATATTTAATAAAATTTGATTGTGTTTTTATATCTGTGTCTTTTATTTCTTACTCATCTCTCCCAGTACTAAGTCCTCAAATACTCAATTGAACAATAAAGGATTCATAAATGACTCTGCCCTGGAGTATAAATGTGGTGTTGCTCCACAAACGACGGGACACTTGATATCGTGTCCTGCCTGTCCTGTTATTTGCACATCACAAGATCTAACGGACGCCACTGAAAATTCCAATCTCATCGCCTTTTGGGCTTAGCCAATTTGAATTATTGACACACTTGCAATATAAATTATATAAGGTATTCCCTGCACGCCGACACACGAGGCTCGCAAGAATTATACAATTTATGTAACGGTGACCCATCTTTACTTGCATAGTCTTAAAGAAGACTTTCCTCTCTCGGGTCTACTGTAAGAAAGTTATGAAATTTCGTATTTTGTGTGTGGGTACATAAATAAATAGCAGGTTTTCAGGCTACTACAAAAAAACAAAAACATTTGTCAAATCATTTATTTTGATACCCCAACTTAATCTTAGATCTTCAGTCATTTCATGGAAACATTTAAACTGGTGAGAGCTTTAGGCTCGTACTTGAGTTCGGCCAGTCCTTTGTGCACGATGTCATTGACCCGAGCAGCTCGCAGCTCCTTTCTGCAGTCAGCCACGTCCTTCTCAGCGGCCGAAAGGTTCTCTAGGTTGTTCAGAAGAACCTAGCATGAAACATGAAGATGGACTAAGTTAAGATTCGTTCAAATATTTGACTGTTTTGAATAATTTAATCTGTATTATTGAATGAATTCGTGTTTCACTAAAATATTGACTGAGTTTTGCACTAAAACTGGATAAGGTAGTGTTACAGTTTTAGTTATAAAAACTGGCCAAGTGCGAGTCGGACTCGCGCACGGCGGGTTCTGTACCATTATCTATCTATCAACACAAAATTAGACACTATTTAATACAAACTTATTTTATTTTTAAAATAAATATACAACTAAATATTCTGTGAATATTTCAAACTTCTATCTATTGCTGTTATTAATATCAAGCAAAAAATAGAAAAAAAATACGTTTGCTGTATGGGAGCCCCACTTAAATATTTGTTTTTAGTATTTGTTGTCATAGCAGCAACAGAAATACATTATTTGTGAAATTTCAACTGTCTAGTCTCAGTGTCTAGTTAACACGGTTCATGAGCACGTGCTTGGGTCCCGTTTTTACCCCTTGGGTACGTAACCCTAATAAGCATTGGGAAGATATCCAATTTGTTTTTTTTTGGCAAACTATGTCATTGCAGCTGAGCCGAAAACAATGGTAATATGTAGCTAAAAACTGCATAGATTTGCATCAAAAATAACGCTTTTCTATTAGCTACGAAGAAATAAAATACTAGAACGATTTTTTTTGACAATAATTTATAAAGATTCATTATTCATGAGTTGATATAAATTATATTTATATTATGCATATTTAAGGCATCGCGGGCGAAGTGCTAGTATTGAATAAACCAGTAAATCAGATCATGTTAACATAGAATTGTTCAACAAAGCAAAAACTTTACTAAAAATGTTGTTCATAAATTTTATTAAAATTGAAGTAGGTACCTAGTGTACCTACACAAAGGTTAAACACAAATGATAACAAAAAAATAAAAGTACTTTATTAATCATGATAATATAATGAATTTTCCGATTCTACCGCTGCTCTCTGAGCCTTAATCATAGTGGGTGAATTATAAGTGAAGATATCAGAACAATAATAATCTTTAATTTTTTTCATATCTACGCAAAGGGCTTTGCCCCCTGTTGACTTACTGTCTATTAAGTCTCCGACCAAAGATTCAAACAGCTTCGGTTGGTACATACCCAAACACGTGAAATTTGGACTAATTTGCGCCATTCGAGTGCAAAGAGAACCATGATCACTGTAAAATAGACATAAGTGAAGGTATTCTGCGAGAGCACGGAATATTTTCCAGTCGTGTCTAGCTTTGCCCGGAGGAGTGACGGCGGGGAACGCGAACTGTGACCTACCCTCCATATTCAAGTAGAGTCCGCCTGCCTCTGAGTATGCACTTCCAGGTAAAATCAAAGATGCACACTCCGCGCCTCTGTCACCTTGAAAACCTACGTAAATGACATTAGTACTTTCAGGCGGCTTCCAATCATAGAATATCTCATCTGCTCCCAGAGAGATGAGTAATTTGGGGGGATTCTCCACCACCGCCTGCTTTCCTCCAGGCCGCCATCCTGCCTCTAAGGCACCCGCAAAACTCGCCTCTCGAGTTACAATGTTTACCATAGCATATGCTGACTGAAGTCCTTTTATCGTTTTATATACAGCCTTCATTATAGTTGGACCCGCTCCCCCTTCTAGTGACGCTATTCCAATAAATATGAGGGGATTCTTAGCTGCACGTATAGGCTTCTGCATGCCATCTAAACCACTTAAATCTTCTGATAAATAAGTAACGTGGTAGTTGTAATCACAATTTGGACCAATCACGTATATATCACATTCATTAGTTCTATAAGCTTGCCGAATCCACATGTTCAAAATAGGTGCTTCAAATCGAGGATTAGTGCCAATTAATACAATTACATCAGCTAATGCGATATCTTTTATGGGTGTGGTTAAACAATATGAAGCCCTAATGTCAGCCCCAGAGCTTGTGTAATTCAGTCCTCGTTCCACATAAAACAACTCGCATCCTATCATGTTAAGTACGTCTTTGGCGGCTACCAACGTCTCGACATTAGTATAAGGGCCAGCCACCGCCATTATATTGGCAGAACCAACAGTTCTAATCATGTCACAAGCCATCTGAAGAGCGCAATCCCATTCAATCGGACAACAACACGAACCTTTCTTTGTCATAGGTGTAACCAGCCTTTGCATCTCCAGCGAATCTATTGCCCATCTGCCCTTATCAGATACATATTCTTGATTTATTTCATCGTGTTCACGTGGCAAAACACGAAGTACTCGGTCAAACCTATAATTTAATATTATATTCGTTCCTACGGCGTCTGTAACATCAATAGAATTGGCTTTCTTTAATTCCCAAGCTCTAGCTTTGTATCTGTAAGGGACGTTAGTTAACGCCCCCACTGGGCATAAATCAACGATATTTCCAGATAATTCAGATAAAAACATTTTGGGAACAAAAGTTCCAACCAGCATGTCGTGGCCACGACCCGTTGATCCCAAAACGTCCAGCCCACAAACTTGAGAACCGAAGCGAATACATCTGGTACAATGAATGCAGCGATTCATATTCCCGCGAATGAGTGGGCTTAAATTTTTATTTTCCACGGCTCTTTTACCCTCGAAATGTATGTCGGTGAAACGTGAACGATCATTGCCATACCGCACTGACAAGTCCTGCAGATCACACTCGCCTCCCTGGTCACATATTGGGCAATCCAACGGGTGGTCGACCAGTATGAACTCTAAAACAGATTCTTGTGCTTTACAGACTAATTCTGAGTTGGTGCGTATCTTCATGTTTTTGCCCACGGGCACAGCGCAGGCCACTTGCGGCTTAAACCAGCCCTCCACCTCGATCAGGCACATGCGACAGTTCCCTGCTATTGACAAACGTTCGTGGTAGCAGAAGGATGGTATCGTCACATTTTCACTTCGTAGAGCTTGCATAATCGTATAGTAGGAGGGGACTTCTAAGGCCTTGCCATTTATAAATATCTGCACATTAGATTCATATCTTGTTTGCAAGATCTGTCGTAGGTTTCGCCATTTTAATAATTTGTTTGGAAGTGAAAACGCTTTTAACATTTTGTCTTCTGATTTCTATTCACAATAAATACAATAATAATATGTCACAACTAGGTAAGTGTAAATTTGATTAATGTCATTTGTGTCCAAGGTTTTTTTTATCACTTCAATGTTTTGCTTTATTCAAGATGTTTAAAACGTATTGAGGTTTTAATACAGGTACTTTTCGACCATAATATAAAGCGGTAAAAGCTATGCGTTCTGACTGCTAGGGTCACTTTGAAAACTGTCAAGCCCCGTTCGCGACCATAAGTGATACAACCTGCATCAAGGGACACGAGACTGCATTACTTGTTTCTTTCGAGTGGGAGTCTCGTCATTCTCCTCCCGAGAACTCCTAGCTGGTGACTGTCCAATCTCGATCGAGAATTCTTTTCTTGGCTACCAAGACTTAATCAATCAATCAATATTCTTTATTTGTAAACATAGGTATAGAGCAATGTGCAGGATGACTTCTACCTACAAGTACCGACGGAAAACAAGCAAAGCACACCGAACAAAGCTTAACCTTTTGAACCCCAGAGCGTTAGACGCATGGCGCACCTCCTACGCCAAGGTACAAAAATCTACAAAATCATTATTTTATATTACTAGCTTTTGCCAGCGGCTTCGCCCGCGTGAAAATGACAATTTTCCATACAAACTTTCATCCCCTATTTAACTCCCTTAGGGGTTGAATTTCGAAAAATCCTTCCTTATTCCTTGTCTACATTATAAAGGGAACCTCTGTGCAAAATTTCAGCTTTCTAGGTCCAAGAGTTTGGGCTGGGCGTTGATGAGTCAGTCAGTCAGTCAGGACTTCTCTCTTTATTTATATAGATGGATAGATTTGACACTATTTTGTATAAGTAACAGCAGAAAAAAGTAAAAAAAAATACGGTTTTTGTCGTCTATAGACGTCGGTGGCGTATTGGACACATTTTACTTGTCGTCTATACTTGACTGTGGCGGTCAAAAAGTTAAACGTGTGAAAAAAGCATACGACAAAAAAAACCCTCCTCAACCACATAACATACCTGATGAATTGAATCAATTAGCAGCACAAGTGCATCTTTGAACTGGAAGAAGATTTCAGTGGCTCTCTGGTACCTGCAAACATACACACGAGTACATGACACTATCATTCATTGTTAATGTTTCGTTGCCACTATTGCTGAGCATTCCATGTGGTCCTGGGCTCGATTCCCACTTCCCAGACTGATGCTGTATCGCATAACAGTCCAAAAACAACATTTCATCATCTCTTCTCTGATAACAGTGAAATATATCACGTGAGGAAACCGGCATGTCCTACATACAAGGACGTGTGGCGATCTCTAAACAAAAGACGCAGCGTTTATAGGCCTCCCACCAGGTGGACCGACGACATCGTTAGAGTCGCGGTAGGTTGCTGTTCGTTATGGCGTTTTATGGGGAGGCTTTTGTCGAGCAGTGAACGTTTTCTGACTGATGATGATGATTATCGCCAAGTAAGTAAACAATTCAGGTAAAGTTACTTGTGGTCGTGCACGGCATCAGTGAAGGCGTAATCCAGCGCGAGGCGGAGCGCTCGAGCGGCGCGCGGTGCAGCTGGCGCGGCCAGCACCCGGCGCGCTCCCCGCTCGGCACAGCGCGCGGCCACCAACAGCGCACACGCGTCCGCTACCGCTGCTGAGCGCTCCCAGCCGCTCCTACTAGTACGGGCAAGGGTTTAGGTTGAACAATTTAGTAATTTCATACATAATACGCCTGTAATCCCCGAAGGGTTAGGCAAAGATAACCACATTTCACCTGTTATATTTGTAAGTTCCGTACAATAGGGGGCAAGTCTATTGACATCAACCGGGCACAAATTCAGAGTCTGTGGCTGCTACTGAGAAATTCCTGATGGAAACACCCAACAACACTTTACCCGATCCTGGAATCGAACCTAGGGCCTCATGCTCAGCAGTCATTCTTGCGACCACAGACAAACCAGGCATTCAATAGTACATTGTTACCTTAGGGGTGAAAGTCACCCGTCGGGGCTGTGGATCCCGTCGGGGCTGTGGACCCCGTCGGGGCTGTGGATCCCGTCGGGGCTGTGGATTATCGAAAGGATAACGCGGCTCCGACACAAGGGCGAAGAAGGAACATGGGTTTAGTTTTTAGTCAGTAGAAGTCTGACACTCCCCTTCGCTCTGCCCAGGAGCGGGGGGGGGTTATTCGATGATTTTCGACCCACCAAAAAAAAAAACGGGTGAAAGTCAAAAGTATGTAGGTCATAGTAGTCATACAGATTGAAAAACTGTCATGATGTTCTGAAAATAGTTTTCCTTAGTAGGTGCTCCAGTATACGGCGGGACTCTGTCGCTGATGGTACTAAGTGGTGTTGCTAAACAAACCATGGGACAGTTTATTTTGATATAAGTTTTTCACTAAATGAAGATGCCAAACACGAAGTTAAATTCTGGGAAGATTGATAAGGCCCGGTACCCACCAAAGTAGAGGCGAGCACAGCGAAGAGGAAACCACTTTGATTGAAACCCACATCACGTCCTTAATACTGCAGGTCCACTGGGGCTACGGGACTATCCAGGGCTGCAGGATTGTTCGAAAGAGATACCACGGCCCCACTAAAGACTGGGTGGCTTTTAGTCAGTAGACGTCTGACGCTCCGACTTTGATAATTTCCCACCGACCAAAACAAAAAATGTGATTGGTCGAACAGCTCGCGTCTCTGCATTGGTAGAAACTAGAAACAGGGCCTGACTCCAGTTACAATTTTTTATCACTGACTTGCCAACAGTAGTCATCTTCCAGGCCGGCATGGCGTCGTCGAGCAGACGTACCGCTGCGTGCGCATACTCGGCGGCGGCGCGGAGTCTCGCCGACACGGAAGCTAATGCGTCACGCAAGCCCAGTGCCTTCGTCAGCGAACTCTCTTGTGCACTGCCCGGACGAGCGCTGGGGCCCCAGATTGATTCTAGAGGGAGTTCAAAATAAATGCTTAGGTCTGTGGCGTAGCGTGTATGTCATGTTCGGTTCCCAATATAGCTAATGCTCATCGGATATTTTTTTTTACCCGACTGCGGCTAAGCCCAAAAGGAGGGTTATTTACTTATGGTTATGGTTATTTGCTTATAAGTCACTAAGGATGCAAGAACGAGTGCAATTTCCAAGCATCTGTTAAACATTTAAAATATCTTTCCACCATACAAACAAATTAGATATCGTGCCCTTACTTCGAAACCCAACTAACTGCACAAAATGTAGTTTCGAGAAAATCGTGTTTAAAGGTTCAAATCGTAAAATTTCTATTAAAACAACTGATAGACTGATACTGAGGAGAGGACGTGTATTTTTGATTTTTTTTCGTATTCATTATTAGAGGGAGAGCCGGCTGCAAAAATACCTACCTCATCAGGTACCCCAATAGGCTATCTTTAGATCGTTAACCGACACATAAACACGTAAAAAAAATCAGGTCTGCCAGTGCCGATCCTGCCGGGTCATGGAAAAAATTCATATTTTTTGTCGTATTTTTTTGGTGAAAATTACGTCACAAGGTACCCGAATTAAAGTGCTGGCAACAGTTAACCATTGATTAATTACCTAAAAAAAAGTAGGTCTGCCATTGCGCACTCTGCCGGAAGTACTTGGCAGACCTCTAAAATATGGCCCCTCCAGCACCATGAACCTACCTCATCGAGTACCCTGATGGAACCTACGCCAAATAATAGCCAAGATGCCCTCGATAGAGGATCAAAAGGTCTGCCAGGTCTAATCTTGCCGGAACTTAGTGTTCAAAGCATTTGAAGTTGGTATGGTAAGTAGGCAGCATTATTTCATACAAAGAAGAAGGGGCGAAATGTCCCTTGTAACACTTTCTCCTATATATCAAATGAAAGAGCGTAAAAAATAGATCATTTTATTCCATGACAGTAAATGTGTGAATACTGGGGGAAAAAAGTTATTCACCGATACAGAGAGAAAATATTTTTTTTATTTTTTTTCATCGGACATACTTGGGTGAGGTGTCTATTGATAGGTCTTTTAAAATGACCGTGATGTTTCTCAGATCATTTTTTCTCAATGTCAATCGTTTGAAAGATAGACAGTTTCAAAGTGCTAAAATGTGTCCCCACCCCCTCTAACTTTTAAACTAAGAGAGTGAAAACTCTAAAAAAATATATGCTGTAGATCGCAATGAAAAATTACAACCAAGATTAGTTTGAACGAGATGAAGTTAGCCGTTTTTGAGATATAGCACATTTAAAAAACCGCAAATATAACTTTGTCATTCATACAGTTACTATGAAAAACAAACTTATCACAAAATGTGTATTTTTGTTGCCGCTTTAACAAAAAATAATACAAATTAAAGGTGGCTCCTACGATGGTACGGAACCCTTCATGTGCGAGTCCGACTCACACTTGGCCAGTTTTTTTTTTAAATCCAATTTGTTTGCTTGCCAACCCGTCTGCCAAGCGTGGCGATTATGGCAAACCTTCCCAAATGGAAATGAGCGCACAATAATGGCCCCTAGTACCCCTCGACTACGGTAGCGGTCGAGGCAGCGGCGTGGCAAGGGAAAAGGTCCGGCTACCTAAAAGTAACGGAACTCGAAGAGGAATTGAGCAGGTTGCGATGGAGTATTGTGGAATTATTTGAGGTCCGAAGAGAGGGGGAGGACACGATAATCCTGAAATCCGACTCTACTTCCGAGAGGGTTATCCGCAGTCCCAGGGTGGTGTTGGGATTATCGTCCACAAGTCCCTCATGTATAACGTGGTGAAGATCGAGAGTGTGTCGACCAGGGTGGTGTACCTTATACTCAGAATATCCTCAAGATGTGTGCTGAAGGTCATACAGGTCTACGCGCCGACCTCGGGACACCACGCCGACGATGAAGGGGAGACCATGCATGAGGATATTTATAAAACCACACACTGCTCGCAGAACGAATGACGGATGGGGCCGAAAGTTCTGGAGTGGCGACCGCGAACTGGAAGACGTTGCGTTGGAAGGCCTCCCACTAGGTGGACCGATGACCTGGTGAAGGTTGCGGGGATCCGTTGGATGCGAGATGCACGGGACCGGTCAATGTGGCGACACTTGGGGGAGACCTATGTCCAGCAGTGGACGTCTTTCGGCTAAAATAATCATCATCCTCAGCCTATTATGTTCCCACTGCAGGGACTCAGGCCTCCTCTCTGGGAGAGGGATGGGCTATAATCCACCACGCGTGCCCAGTGCGGGATGGTAGATGTCACAGATCTTAGAATTTTTTGGTTCTAAGACATGCCGGTTTCCTCGCGATATTTTCCTTCACCGTTTTGAGAGCAGTGGTGTTGAAATAAATTACACAAAGTAATGTGCCTGCCTGGGTTCGAGCCCCACGACTTACTGTTCGTAAGTCGGGGCAGCCACTGGGCCACCACAGCTCTGCTGAAATAATGATGATTAGAAATCACACAGAAACACATCGCCGCCATTTTCAAAACTTCGTTGGCCCTGCTCGTGCTTGGGACGATGTCATCGTAGAAAGTACGAATACTTTTTGAGTGTATTGCTCATAAACACACAAACATCGTAACGGATTTGGGTCTACCTTTTTTAGCAGAATTTTTTATACCCGAATTTTGTTTTGCATAACAGTGGATGGCAGAAACTTCATTTCACAGAAAATCATTTGGCATACACTCATTTACCATATATTCAACACGCATAATTTTGTAAGGGCGCCTTCAAATTAGCCGCAAAGAGCCGCGCGGTGGCAGCGCGGCTGCAGCGCTGCAGCCACGCTGCCACCGCGCGGCATATTTGAAGGCGCCCTAAGTCAAAATCATCTTTGAGCATAAACTTCATTTCCAGAACCATCATTTCGCCGAAAATTCATAATCAGAATCGTCTTTTGGCACGCATTTCATTTCATACATACGTGTAACATGCAATAATAATAATAACTTTTATTATTAATTATTATTATCAGCTCACCCCGGCTATAATTTCTATCTGAGAACATTAAATGTATGTCAAAAATAATAATTATTATTAATAATAATAATGACGTCACTCATACATGCAACGCATGTACTCCATGACGCGCGCTCGCTTCGCTCGCATATTAAATAACACTAATATCTTCTGTCCCCGAAGTGCCGGGCCTCCGCCGGCCTCCTTCGTCGGCCTAAGGCCCGGTGCCCATGCTGCCCATAAAGGATACTTTCGCGAGACGGTCGTTATACCGTATAAAAATCTACCAAATAAAATTCTGCCATCTTAAAAGTATGCCTTTGAAAATTCGGCTATTTAAACATTCTGCGAAATGAGTATTCTACTAAATAATTGATCTGCCATAAACACATTCGTTCAAAGAAGAATATGCCAAGTGTGGTATGCCAAATAAATTTCGGAGCATCAAGTTGCTGATGCGGATACTTTACGTATGGTTTATTTTTCTCTTTGCCAGTCAATATTAACCTTTGGCATTACAGTATGGGGTGGGGCTCCAAAAACAACCATGCTACAACTGGAGAGGGCACAGAGAGCTGTCCTCAAGGTCATGACTTTCAAACACTACCGGCATAGTACAGCACTACTGTACAAGGAATGTAAGGTCCTGACTGTGAGACAGCTCTTTGTGCTGAACTGTACGTTGCGCAAACATACCGGCCTGTGGTTGGATACTGCCCGTCCTGCAGTGCGCAGAACTGCTGAAGTTTGTCCCTCCGTAAGACATAGAACTAGGCTTGCACGGCGTCACTACGCGGTGCTTGGTGGTCGTATATACAACTTCGTCAACGAACAGTGCAACATATATAAATATAATAAATTTGACTGCAAGGCTCTAGTCACTAAATGGATCAACACTCTTTGTTATGATGAGGTCGAAAGAATTCTCAATACATGACCTTATTACCCACCCCCTTTTCTCAAACTTTCCCCCATCCCACACATCCTGAATCACACACACAAACATACACACATTCCTACACAAAACATTAACACAATTCACAAAGGTCTTTTGCCTTTTAATTTAATTCATTATTATTTAGTTGTATACTTTTTTATAACTTAGTCTTTGTTTCCCGTTTGACGTGTACCAAACTCCGAATTTCTGTTGTATTTACTCACATAGTGAATTTAGAGAGCTCTGACACCCATATCACAAGTTCAATCTTAGCTTGGGTGTCAGAAGTCTATCAGTCTGTATTAAGAACAATAGGGTATTTCACCAAAAAAATCTAATTAGTCCGTCAGATGGATTTTCAAAAAATAAAGGACACGTATTTTTTCTTTTTTTACGTAAACAAAAGATGAAGACGATACAGTGCTTCGAAAAGTCGTGTCAAGTCGTGTGACGTCACAAGGTTAGTACGTTTTTACTCACAAAGTGATGTCAAAAGCCCCCACTCATGATCTTTGACACGTTTTATTTCCGTCAATTTTTATTTATTTTAGAAACCAAAAAACACGTATCTAATATTTTTCGATAATCTAACAGACGGACTAATTAGATTTTTTGGGTGAAATACCCTATTCTCAACCGAAACTTTAAGTAATATTATATTATATTAATAGTGACATTGTGAATTGTAAACTGGAAATAAAGATTTATTATTTATTATTATTATTATTAAGTTTCTGCCAGATAGATGATACCCAACGGATTTTAATGCAGTTTTCAGAAATAGACAAAAGTGATTCAAGGGGAAGTTTTATATTCCGCACATTGCACCCTTGCAAAGCCGGGGCGGGTCACTAGCACTACTAAAAAATAAAATAAAAAAATCATTTCTCTAAAGGTGAATAATTTTTATCTCCAATTATTCACACAGTAAACGTGAATAATTGGAGATAAAAACAAATTGGATTTAAAAAAAAAACTGGCCAAGTGTGAGTCGGACTCACACATGAAGGGTTCCGTACCATCGTAGGAGCCACCTTTAATTTGTATTAATTTTTTGTTAAAGCGGCAACAAAAATACACATTTTGTGATAAGTTTGTTTTTCATAGTAACTGTATGAATGACAAAGTTATATTT
This sequence comes from Diarsia dahlii, assembly GCA_949775195.1. NCBI lineage: Eukaryota > Metazoa > Arthropoda > Insecta > Lepidoptera > Noctuidae > Diarsia > Diarsia dahlii. Next base: position 18,348,854 of record OX459201.1, read on the forward strand.
GCGGTTTTTTAAATGTGCTATATCTCAAAAACGGCTAACTTCATCTCGTTCAAACTAATCTTGGTTGTAATTTTTCATTGCGATCTACAGCATATATTTTTTTAGAGTTTTCACTCTCTTAGTTTAAAAGTTAGAGGGGGTGGGGACACATTTTAGCACTTTGAAACTGTCTATCTTTCAAACGATTGACATTGAGAAAAAATGATCTTAGAAACATCACGGTCATTTTAAAAGACCTATCAATAGACACCTCACCCAAGTATGTCCGATGAAAAAAAAAAAAAAATATTTTCTCTCTTTATCGGTGAATAACTTTTTTCCCCCAGTATTCACACATTTACTGTCATGGAATAAAATGATCTATTTTTTACGCTCTTTCATTTGATATATAGGAGAAAGTGTTACCAAGGGACATTTCGCCCCTTCTTCTTTGTATGAAATAATGCTGCCTACTTACCATACCAACTTCAAATGCTTTGAACACTAAGTTCCGGCAAGATTAGACCTGGCAGACCTTTTGATCCTCTATCGAGGGCATCTTGGCTATTATTTGGCGTAGGTTCCATCAGGGTACTCGATGAGGTAGGTTCATGGTGCTGGAGGGGCCATATTTTAGAGGTCTGCCAAGTACTTCCGGCAGAGTGCGCAATGGCAGACCTACTTTTTTTTAGGTAATTAATCAATGGTTAACTGTTGCCAGCACTTTAATTCGGGTACCTTGTGACGTAATTTTCACCAAAAAAATACGACAAAAAATATGAATTTTTTCCATGACCCGGCAGGATCGGACTGGCAGACCTGATTTTTTTCACGTGTTTAAGTGTCGGTTAACGATCTAAAGATAGCCTATTGGGGTACCTGATGAGGTAGGTATTTTTGCAGCCGGCTCTCCCACTATATTCGGGTGGAAGAGAAAAAAGAACTTAATTCTCAAAACAAGTACGAAAAATTAAGGATTAGCTTGAAAAGTGCTGCAGATTAGCGGTTTTACCTGTAGCTGCTATGTTTTCTTATCTTTTGAAGAATAGAGTTTGGAAAGCAGTTTTTTTATGAATTTAATTAAACGAAATTTGGATGTTCACCTAATGGGTAATTGCTAAAACTGTGTAGAAATCTTAAGTCTCTTTACTCAGTTATTAAATTGTTATTGTTTATCTAACTTGAATCATTTCAAAACCACTTAAACGGCTATAAAATGTTTTTCCTGGCGAAAAATATTGTTTTCAGTGCAAAAACATTGCTTTAACCGACACTTATTGGGTTTTGCCTGTTCTTTATTTCAAAAATCTCCTGTTAAGATACTTTATCTAAAAACTAAATCCAGAACGGAGTGTCATATCGGAAAACGGGTTTTACCAGTATGTAGATCTTGAAAAGGAGATTCTAACGGTATTTGTAACTCATTGTTGCCCATAAGTGACTTTAGTTGGTTTTCGCTTTAAGGGCACGATATTTAACTACAACATTAAATTAATGGAACAATAGAGAAACGGTGAGGAGAACGGTTTTCGGAGAATTGATTTTTCACACAACAAATGCACAGCTGAGCTCCAGGCGACGCATCTCCTGCAGGCCACGTGATATTATATGGTATAGTTACCCAACAAGTGCTGCAGCTGCGCGTACAGCGAGCGCGAGCGCAGGATCTGTGCGTGCAGCACGCGGCGCTCGCGCACCAGCTCCGTGTAGCGCGTGCGCAGCCAGCTCAGCTCCAGGCGACGCATCTCCTGCAGGACATGCTCACAGCTCACTTTATTTGATGAGATCGATGTTAGTCGCGAGTTATTAGGTTTGTTTTGGGTTAGCTCGTTCCATCGTCGAACTCATCTCTGTCCTTAGGACAAGATTGTGGTCAAGAAGTGACCTGCTTAATTTTTTTTTAGGTAGTGTATGTTAAGATTTCCGAGGTAGGAAACGTGCAAGATTCTACCAATCACAAGAGAGGCGAGAGACGCGATGTGGATCCCCATCAATTTGGTTGACCGACTCCCACACGTGTCCTCTCCGCATCGCTAGTGCGCCATACCACTACCTATTGAGAAAATTGCCTTTTTCCCTCAAAGAAGCCAGGCGCGGATCCACCGTTGTGGGCACTGTGGGCATGCCCACAACCCTAATAGACTTGTGACGTCACATTTTACGGTCTCACGGGTCATAACCCCACCAAGATCATCAAAAAATTGCATTTTTTAGGAAATTTGATAAATTTCCAAAAAAAAATCTGCACAACAGACACAACCATTCCAAGGCGGCAACCAAATATTGTAAGCTCGCTTCGCTCGCTATTGCATTTTGCCCTTTTTTATTAAGGTCATAATTTGACATTTACTCTTGTTGTCATCTCTGTATGAATATATTCATACAGAGATGACAAAAAGAACGCAATATATGGAGGTGGGGTGGGATGCTTAAATTTTGAAGCTCTTTTTTCCTCGCTCCTGCATTATGTTATTATCAAAAGCGGTTTCAAAGGCTTCCGCCTTAAAACCTAATACTTTCGAGCGCCGGCTTGCTCCACTCGCTCTTGTGTGTCTTAATCTTGACAAAATCTAACTCATCTCGGGGAACCTCCTCACCTTCCCTCGAAATCGAAGCGATCAACCTATCCGAGGCAGAACGCAAAAATAATCTCGCTCGCTGCGCTCGCGAATACATCCTGTCTCGTTTCTACAAACATTGCCAGAGTACTTTCTATTCTCAATCCCGTATGAAGGAAAAGAATCTATTTTTTCCGAGGACGTGAAAAATTTTCGAGCTCGCTCCGCTCGTTCTACCAATTTTTTAACGTTGGCTGTTTTAGTTACTCCTGACAAGACCTCTTAAATTCAAACTAGGTACTAACTTTTAGGAGCTCATTACGCTTATTTTTGTAACTTGCCTTTAGAGCTCTTTTCGGGAAACTAAAGATGCACATCCCGCCCTCCCTCACCCAAATAAACCTGTCGGCGCCCATGCACGTTTTGATTCAGAAAACTATCGATTTAGTTCCTAATAGTGTCACTATATCGATCATGAGCGAGTTCATACTCCAACTCGCACTTGGTCGATTTTCGGGTGACTGTGCCCACAACCTTTTTTGAGGGCTGGATCCGCGCCTGAAAGAAGCATATAGGTATGTGGTCTGTATATTATTTAATAAATATTTATTTCCTCATCATCATCATTCATCATTTCAGCCAAAAGACGTCCACTGCTGGACATAGGCCTCCCCCAGGCATTTTTGGGGGGGTTTGCCATAATCGCCACGCTTGGCAGGCGGGTTGGCGATCGCAGTATGGTTGTTACAAAGACACAGAGAACGCTGCTGCCCATTCTCTGGTAAGTCCCTTAGTCGCCTCTTACGACACCCACGGGAAGATATGGGATTTATTTATTTCCTAGCTACCAGTAAAATAAAATACTTACATACCTTTCTATTAACATTAGCGACGAAGTCCTCATTTTCCGTTGCTAACATCGGCCGTCTGTAGAGGTCTAAACTTATAAACAACTAGAAAACAACAAAATGCGCAATTAGATAAACAACAAGTCCAATATAAAAGACCACATCTATATGATATTATATGTATGTATATGTTCCTTGTACCTTTATGATACCTAGTGGCTTAATTGTATCTTTATTGCAATTCTTATCGTTTTACAGTAATTACTCACTTGGTGAAGGGTTTTGGCATACGTATCTTTCGTTACTGTAGAAGTGATCTCTTCAAATGTCTTGATTTCCTACAAAAAGGAAATCGATAAAATTTCATCGTGACTAGGCTAATATTGTTTTCAATTAGTACTAATAAAGCGTTTCCACAACACCCTTATTCAAATCATTTTTTCGCCTGCGAAAGTTTTCAATGTGTGACTGTATAAAAAAAGTATTTGCTGGCAATTTTTTTTTGTTGTTAGCTCGTCCCATTAAGGGCAAAGGCGTCTCCCAATCATTTTACTTCTCACCAGCAAATATCGCCGAAAATGGGTACAGTTCCTCGGAGTTCCTCCTCTAATTAATTTAAATAAACATTTTAACATCTCACCTGTTGTATACTCTCTAGCTCTATGGCCACGACAGCTAGCCTGGCGGCTGGATGAGTTCTCTCACTCTTGGCTATCTCATCGTCCAACCTCGTTAGTGCTGACAGTACTGTCTCCGATTTCATGGACTTCATCGAAGATTTAGAAGGTTCGGAATACTGCGTGGAAATTGATAACTAAGTACCTACTAATTTGCTGTTAATGGTTGAAATTCGTTAGTTTTTATTTTTTTCATCCTTTGTACTTATATCTCTATAGCACTCCGTGCACGCCCAATGTGCTTAAAGGGACCACAACATTTTTTTTCTCGTTGTAAATAAAACTTATACGAAAGTATAAAATTCCATTTAGTTTGTAAGTAAGCCATTTGAATCAAAATTGTTTACTTTTTTTTTCTAAATAAAGCAGTTGCCTGCTTTTAGCTAGCCTGAGCATATTATTATTTAGGTACCTAGCTACCTACACATTTTTTTAAACTATGGAAAAATTAACAACTCGGCTTCACCCACGGCTCAGTATAAATATTATAATTTAAAAACACTCACAGCAGCCACACTATTCATTTTCTGGGAACTCGCCATGCACCCCATGCCCACTGCCTGCACCATAACTATAACCACACTACTTCGCAAACTTCTTCAAAGGTTCTAAATTGCTAACCAATTAATAGAGGTAAACAGGCCAAGGTTACTACGAAATGGCTGATATTCTTTAGGGTTGAAAGGATCATTGACAGACAATAGAGCCTTCGCGGCACGGTACCGAACATGATAAGGGCTTTTTAAGTAATTATGTGGATGTGTGAAAATGTGGACGTGGCAAAAAATACCTAGGTAGGTACCTACCTACTGTAAAAGAGCATAAATACAGATTATTTTCCTTTTATATTTTAATTTTCCTTTCGCATGTCCCTGAAAGCTTGCATAATATGTATGATGTAGGTAGGTAAGTAAACCTCAGATTTTACATAGTCCCTCTCTCGTAAACGACTGCAAGTAGGTACTACTTCTTCGGGAAAAATTGCAATTTCTGTGGCAAAATATGAAACTGTAACCGCCTTATTAATAAAAATAGTTAAATCTGGTTTAACTTACGCTTGGTTTATCTCGCATCAAAAATATACAAAAGAAAGTGACGGCATGCGAGATAAACCAAGCGTAAGTTAAACCAAGTTTAACTATTTTTATTAATAAGGCGGTAGGTGCCTCGGAGAGCAGTGGTGGCCCAGTGGTGGCGGCCCCGACTTACGAACAGTTGGTCGTGGGTTCGAACCCAGGCAGGCGCATTACTTTGTGTAATTTATTTCATCACCACTGCTCTCAAAACGGTGAAGGAAAACATCGTGAGGAAACCGGCATATCTTAGAACCAAAAATTCGAAAATATGCGACATCTACCAATCCGCACTGGGCCCGCGTGGTGGATTATAGCCCATCCCTCTCCTAGAGAGGAGGCCTGAGTCCCTGCAGTGGGAACATTATAGGCTGTTGATGATGTTGATGAGGTGCCTCGGTAGGTAGGCTAGGATTGTTGATATAGTTCCATAACATAACATCATGCATGTAATCCCCGAAGGGTTTGGCAGTGGTATGCCTTATAGTACCTATAAACCCACTTTTCGCCGGTTATGTTTATAATGTAGGTAATCAAGGGCAAGCCTATTGTCATCATCCGGTCACAAATCCACACTCCGTGGCTGCTACTGAGGAATTCCTTATGGAAAAACTCAGTATCATTTTACTCGACCCAGGAATCGAACCCAGGACCTCATGCACAGCAGTCGCACTTGCGACTACTAAACCAACGAGGCAGTAAACATTAAAATGTTTTCGAAAAAAATCTAGTCTATTTCTCATTAAATTGCTTCGCAAATCAACGTAACGTTATTAGTCACAATCACGGTATTCACCTCATAACACGAAACTAGCGTGAGTTGCAGCATAAACGGAGGTCTCACACATTGTTGTATATCTAAATAATCTATATTAGGTACGCTACGCAAGGCAGTGAGTCATGAAAATTATTACAATGTTTCCATACGTAGGGTTCTTTACGCTAGCTGATTCATATCGTTTTAGTGATTATCTTTAAAATAGTCACTTTTCTATTGGTATTATCTTTATCTACATAGAGTAAGATTATGTAGTATCTACTCAACCGAAGTAATCTACTTACGCTTTATTGTGTTGGAATATCTCTAGAAACCTTTCGCTTTCGCTAAACTAGGTAGGTACTAGGTACCTACCCATGAAGAAAAACATGTAATGAACGTAAATAAATAAATCGCCTGGTAATTTATTCCATAGAAATCAATTTACTTTTTATTTAACCACTTTTAAGCAAAAAAAAACCCACGAATTTACGTATAAGTGTTGATTTATTTTTAACCGACTTCATACATCATCACTTACCTTGCCCTTGTAAGGGCCCTTAGACCATCCTAATCCGGCCCTGTCGCAATAAACCTATGAGGACTCTGCGAAACATACATGCATTTTTCCACTTAACTGTACATTGCTTACGTTTTTAGAAATGTTAAGCAAAAGTGATTAAAGAATTAAAGATCAATAAAAGTTATTAGAGAAGGCGCGCTCTAGAGAAAAAATAATATTATGAAATCATTCTAAATTAAAACGTAGATAACATGCAAATGATCGTCAAAGGTATCTGTGTCAAAGAATATTAAACATAACTGACCGTCATGAGCACGCTAAATAAAATTATCAAAATATTGTGCAAATGTTGTGCAATAATGAATACAAAATCAAAAATTCCCGCTCTTTCGACAAACTAGGTTCTGTTAGCTTATCGAGAATATCATCGTATATTTTTAGAGATTTTGAAGTTTGATTTTTTATTACAAATATTTGATGTGAAAACATTTTTTGTTTCACATATTTGTATTTCGTAATGATTTTGTAATTTACAAATCTGAGATATGTTAGATATTAAAATAAATAAAATTGTTCCGTGCTAATCTTGCGTTCTGAAAGTTGGACCGACTATTGCTACCTGTCAAATTGCAAATTGTCAACGTCGACCTCCCCCTTCACCCTTCTTCCGAATCCGAATCTGTGATCCGAATCATCCTTGTCATATCGTTAGAGATATATTGCAATTTTGTAAATTATTAAATTATTTTAGTTTATTTTTCTTTACTATATAGTTATTTTTAACAAAAAAGTATCGGTAGACCAAACAAGCAAGTGGTAAGTCAACAATATTTATTATATATTTAGAAAGTGGCACATGTCGGTTGGTCTCGAATTTGATAACAAATTACCCATTATATTAATTTCAGGTAGAGTTACACGGTTAACTTGAGACCTCAGGCTTCGGCCTGCGGTCATAGCATCACCGTAACTACAAAAAAACTCGCATAATCCGCAAAACTCTTGACCATACTTCCTCCAGTTAAACACAATATATTTTGTTATCCCGTTATCATGTCTCAGTGGAACAACACATACGCTTACAATAACCAGTACCAAGCCTGGAACGGCGACCCAAATGTCCAATATGTCAACCAGGCCTACTACCCTAACAGACCAGAGCAACCCAACCAGTATGTGAGCTTTAATGAGTTTCTTTCTCAGATGCAAAACAGTGGTGCGCCCAATGCTAACAACTATAGCAATGTACAATATGAAAATTATCCTGCAAGACAATATAATTACCAGAATGTACCATCCAGTGCTCAAAACCCCCAGTTAGAGAGTTATGGTTATGCAGCAACCACAGCCAACGTGCCCAGTGGCACAGAAGCATACCCAATTAATGTTCAAAGTCAATACAACCCAGTGGCACCTAATCCCAATGCTTACACTAATGCCATGATACTCAAATCTAATCTCACTCCAACAGCTACTGAATTTGTGCCAAAAGGTTCTATGATGACACCTTCAACTAGCACTCAGAACATTCCTGAATCTAGTATGGTACAAGATGATAGTGAATCTAGAAATAATTATAATAATGTAAATGAACCTAAAAACCAATACAGTATGAATGATTCACGAAACAACTACCTTAATAAAAGTGAACCACGAAATGCTAGTGGTAGTTCATCAGACACTAACTGGAGAGAAAGATCCCAGAGCTCACAACAAAACACTGAAACAAGCCAGAAAGCTGAATCATACCAACGTCCACAAGAGCAACCTAGGGGCCAAGAAACAAATGGTCGCCACCGTGATAAAAATTATCACAATAACGAATCTAATGGACGACATGATGATACAAGCAACCACAATCAAGAACCAAACAATCGTAACCAAGAACCAGATAGTGGACAGGGTGAATCAAGTAGTCGCCAACAGGACTCAAGCGGCCGTAACTATGAAACTAATAACCGGAACTACGATTCAAGTAACAAAAGAGGCCAAGGCAAAGGTAATTACAAGTCAAAGAATAAAGATGATGCTCGTACCTTCTACAACAGTGCAATTAGTAAAGACAGCCAGGATGTAAGGAATGGGAGAGGAGAAGCTTCAGGTCGGGGAAAGAATTGGGTTGGAACTCCACGGCTTAGAGCAATGGATCGCAATAGCACTGAAGACGAACAATATGCCAATACTTATTTACAAGGTAGAGAAGAGCGGGATAATAGAGACAAGGAAAGTGATAAAGATAAAGAGAGAGATACCCGTGATAAGCATAGAGACAGTCGAGATACTCATGAAAGGAATAGAGATTACCGAGATGTCCGTGAGACAGATAGAGACAATCGAGATATCCGTGAGAGAGACAGAGGGAACCGCGACATTCGCGAAAAAGAAAGAGATAGCAGAGATTTCCGTGAAAGGGGTAAAGATTACCGAGACAGGGAAAGGGACAATAGAGACATCCGTGAAAGGGATAGAGATTACCGAGATATTCGTGAGAGGGACAGAGACAATAGGGATGTCCGTGAAATAGATAGAGATTATCGTGACACTGATAGAGATAATCGTGATACCCGCGAGAGGGACAGAGGTAATCGAGATATTCGCGAAAGGGACAGAGATACTAGAGAGAGGGAGAGATCAATAAAGTCTGAGAATGTTCCCAGTCCTGCTCGAAACAAAACTAGATATGGCACTGATCAAGGTTTGTACAAGATTTTTTAATTGTTTAATAATTCCTATTACATTGTTTCCTATACACAGAAATTCTTGAGAGTCATCATCATAAGCATTGTCAAGGAACAGTTTATAAATGGCCTCTTTTACTAATTCATGAAATAATGTAACCTGTTGAATGTGTGTGCCTACAGTTATTGGTAAATCAATCTTTGACTTCTCACTTCTCACAGATCTTAAAGTACATTCAAGTACATAGGTTTAGAATCAATAGTATAGCACACATCAAGCCAATAATAATGAATGATATTATAAGCTAGCTTCAAGACCTTTTAATTGATACACAATAATATAAGGAAGATCTTTATTTTCCTCTATAGTAGAAACAGTTTTGTGTCTCCATAAATAAAGTATTATTTATTTTAAACATAAATTACAAACATATTGTTACAGTATTAATTACAGCTTATGTACAGTACAGAGGCAACTTAAACCCATAATTTATTGTGTTTTCCACCAACAAATCTCATTGCAAAATAAGTCTAAAGTTTACTAATGGTTGAGATACAGGACAAGTCCTACTTCGGCAAAAGATACTCCCAAATTAAGAGTGTAATTAAAAAATATACATAATCCTATTTCAGTAAACAAAGAGATGACCCAACGTGAGCGTCTAACAGAACAACTAGACAAGGGTACACTGGAGTGTCTCGTCTGCTGTGACCGAGTCAAACAGTTTGACCAGGTGTGGTCCTGCTGTAACTGCTACCATGTCCTACATCTGAAGTGCATCCGAAAGTGGGCTATGAGCAGTATGGTTGGTGAGTACATGGTTTTGGTTAACATCATCCTTAAACCAGTTTCCCTGCGCTTGATGTGGAGTTGCGGACACTAGCCCATTATACTATACTAAACCAGTTTCCCACCAATGTATTGTATTGCATAACATTTTAGTGTCCACAACTCTACATCCAAAGGGCATACAGATGAGAAGTTTATTCTAGCCAACCCCAACTCTCCGAGAACGTCCAGCAGCTCCTAGCTAGGGAGTGGGAAAAATGAATGAATTGAATTTTGTAATAGTAGATAGTCTTTTCCTTATGTGTGTGATCTTGTTGATTACTCAATATGTTTTTAAAAGTTTAATAAACATTGTGCAATCTAATCTAGCTGACTCAGACAGAATATTTGTTCTAGTTTAGTCTTAAATCAGTGTGTAGTACAATTTTTTTATTGTTTCATAATTATTTAATGATGAACAGTTTTTATGGATTTGATAAAAAAAATACGTATCCAAAATTTTTCGATAATTAATCTAACAGACGGACTAATTAGAATCATATTTTTTGTAGTCAGGAAACATCCAGGTATAAAGTCAGGAAACATCTAGGAATATTATGTTTCCTGACTAGTGTAACAATTTCCTATAGGTACGCACATCATCATCTGGCTAGCTATTTCCCAACTATGTTGAGGTCGGCTCCCAGTCTAACCAGATGCAGCTGACTACCAGTAATTTACATGAAGTGACTGCCTATCTGACCTTCACAACCCAGTTAGTACTGGGTAAGCACATCATTTACTTATTTGTGAGTGTCATAAAATGAAATGTTATTGTAATCAGAGGGCAAATGGCGCTGCCCAGCGTGCCAGAACACGAACGAGGCCATCCCCACTGAGTACCGCTGTATGTGCGGAGCGGTGCGTGCGCCGGAGTACCAGCGCGGCTCCACGGGAGCGCACACGTGCGGCCGCGCCTGCCGCCGCCCGCGAGCCTGCCCGCACCCCTGCACGCTGCTGTGCCATCCTGGGCCCTGCCCGCCTTGTCAGGCCACTATTATCAAGTAAGTATGATGAGACGCACAGAACAGTGAAGATTGGCAGAAGAACCGGGAGGCTGATTAGAAATATTGGAATAGGTGATTCCAGGCTGAAATGATGATTTCTTTTTAGTGGGTAAGAAATCATCAAATAACCCCTCCCGCTGGGTGGAGCGGTAGGGAGTGTCAGACTTATACTGACTGGTCTTTGTGCATCGTGGCCGTGGTATCTCTTTCGAGCAGTGCCGCAGCCCCGGCAGGCGTCGGCCCTTGCAGACCCCTTCAGTGGTGCTAACATCTTTTTACACTGTATACCACTTATAAACTCAACTGCTTAAAGAGTCTATGCCCATTCTTCTCCATAGAGATCTACGCTTTGGACTGGACAACTACAGTACTGTTTCTCCAAATCTACATCCTTAAAATACAGGGTGCAATTGAAGTCATGAGCATTATTCTAAACCAAGACACTACTCACGATACTAATTGCATTAGGGCTACTATTACGCATATCAAATATATTTTGTTAATGCTACTTGTAAGGAAATGCCGCGCGCGTGCCGGCCGGCCGCAATGACTAGTTTTAGTATTATTTGATGTTTGTTTGCTTTTTTTCGTTCCGCGTTGTACTGTGCGTTAAGATTTTGATACTTCAAGACTTATTGGCGTTTTTTGTAAGGAGTACATATTTTTTTTTACTACTTTTAGTGTTTATTTACAATAATAATAAGCCTTTTGCAGTATGACTTACTACAATTTAAGGTTTTCCATACTAACATTAATAATATTTTTGATTTACGAAATAGTAGCCCTAATGCAATTAGTATCGTGAGTAGTGTCTTAGTTTTGAATAATGCCCATGACTTCAATTGCACCCTGTAGAAGCATTTATCCTTACATAGTATAAAACAAAGTCGCTATTTTTGTCTGTTTGTCTGTATGCTTAAATCTTTAAAACTACGCAACGGATTTTGATGCGTTTTGTTTTAATAGATAGAGTGATTCAAGAGGAAGGTTTTAGTATATAATTTGAACGACATCCACGCGGGTGAAGCCGCGGGCATCAGCTAGTATTCAATATAACCTTTTTTTCACAGGCATTGCGGTTGCGGTGCGGAGAAACGCTCAGTGCTGTGCAGTAGCAAGTTGCCGCAGGTGTGCCCTCGCGTCTGTGCTTCGATCCTACAGTGTCTTGTGCATCACTGTACGAAGGACTGCCACGACGGGGCCTGTGACGATTGTACTGCCACTGTTGAACAAGGTACGGAAACAGATTGTTTTTGTTGGAGTTTGAATTTCATATTAAAATGTTGTATTGTTTTTCTCAAGTACCTTCTGTATTTGTACAGGTTTCAAAACGTGTTTATTGTTTTTTATTAATTCATCACAAAATCTATTTTACATTTGAAAAATATCCTAACTTTGACAAAATAAACACACAATTCCATGAAAATGTTGATTTTGATCGCTTTTTCGCATTATATCATATTTCAGCACCCTAGCAAACTTCGGAAATGACACCAAAAAGGTCACAAAAGATTTTCAGTTCGTGATGGGTTATTGAACCCGACAAAGCCAAAGGGACTGCCTCGTTTGAATAGTGGTCGCAAGCGTGAATGCTGTGCATGAGGCCCTATGTTCTGTTCGATTACCAGGTTGGGCAAAGTGTTATTTTGTGTTTCCATCAGGAATTTCTCAGTAGCAGCCACACAGTCTGAATTTGTGACCGGTTGAAGGCAATAGGCGTCGGGGATATAACTGGCGATGTAATAGGGGTATTACATCGGAAAGCACGTGTCGCCGTTGGTCCTGCGCCTGATCTCTCTCCGCTCGTGTCGGATTGCCGTCCCTGAGGACTATGAGAGAAAAGGGAACAGAGAGTGCACCTGTGCCTGCGCACACACGCCGCAACTATAATATCTCCCGCGCAGATGGCTAATCTCCGCTGGGATTGGCCGCCGTGGCCGAAAAACGGTTAGGAGGACTATTTCTATTATGTTATTATATACCTATGTATTTCCATATCCAGTCTGCCACTGCCCGGCCGCTGCGTCGCGCTCGGTGCCGTGCACGCGGCAGACGGGCTCGTGCGCGCGCTGGGCGTGCGGCGACACGTGCGGGCGCGTGCTGGCGTGCGGCGCGCACGTGTGCCGCGCGCGCTGCCACGCGCCGCCCTGCCAGCCCTGCCAGCTGCTGCCGCAGTACGTGCACACCTGCCCGTGTGGGAACACACAGTGAGTACTACCTTTATCATCTGCCTAGCCTTTACCCACGTATGTTGTGGTCTGGAAGTCTACTCTTTGAGCACGAAACTCGTAATACGAGCGTTTAGAGGTTTAGAGCGTATTTTTTTTTAATATAGATTAGGTATTAACACTTACGGACATTGATTTAGTTAGGTGCCCAAACTATAAAAGAATGTCAACACGATTGCACAGTTGTCTATACTCCGGGTGTATTTTCAAAACTCATATTACTTAGTAAGTTAGTACTTTCGGACGGGCCCGTATCTCGGTTGACGGACTTAGAAACTAGCCTCCGGCTTGTGAGCTGAACCAGATGTAGCACTACACTATACTATACTATATTTTGCATATATCTAGAACTAGTCAGCACGGTGACCCTATAACACGCTAAGCATTTAACATGCTCTTACAACTAATTGATATTAAATTACACGGTACTCAAACATTGTGTACTATTCGTACTTCTCTGCATAACCCTTCGGGGATTACAGGCGTGATGTTAGCGTGAGGTTTAGCGCTTTCGGTAGCGTCCATCAGTTCCTGCAGTAAACAACCAACAGGACACGCAAGACACGATTTTTCAAGACATATTTACAGTCCAGTGCAGAGTCAATTCGTTTACTTGTTATGATTCATTTAAGTTGGAAAATCCTCTGGAATCATTAAAACCCTTGTTTTCCTTAGGTTGGCGAAAGATTCGCGCAAAGCGTGCACGGACCCGATCCCGTTGTGCGGCAACATCTGTGCCAAACCACTGCAGTGCGGCCCCGCTGGAGATAAACATTTCTGCAAACTTAACTGTCATGAAGGTAAGATTGTGATTGTATATTCAACTTTTTGCACTAAGTGAACGTTGCAAATCCAACCGCTTGGTCAAACCCCCTAACATTTAATTTAATTAATCTAATTCTGCCATTTAATTTTCACCATCGTTATCACAATCCTCTAACTACGAAAGTGGAACGCCGGTTCTAAAGTTAAATCTGTTGCTAATTTTTAAGAATAGAAAAAAATAACAATCAAATAATCATATTTTTATAGGTAACTCTTGGGTAGTCTGTATTGCTTATGTAAGATTTGAAGACCAATTTCACTAAAGTCTTGTGTCTTAATCTGCCTATTTGGAATCTTATAAATAAGTCGTTTAAAATTCCATATTCCCGTTATCCAGGCCCGTGTCCCGAATGCCCCGATAAGACGGTACTGCAGTGTCGCTGCGGACACTCCAGCCGCGAGGTGCCCTGCGCTGACCTCCCTGAGATGTACAACAATGTGCTGTGCCAAAAGAAGTGTAACAAGGTAACTATATCATACTATACTGTGTTTTTGGATCATTTCTTAGCCTAGGTGGTCATTAGAGGCCGGGATGCCGGGATCGTAGATGGTGCACTAGTTCCATGATCCCCGGTGCAAGTGTGGGAAGGGAACACTGCAGTCTGTGACGAAGGCACGGTGTTCACCTAATCAAATGCGAAGACGAGCGCAGTGGTGCAAGATTCGACAAATCAAAGCAGAGATGAAAGACGCGATGTCAGTTTCAAGCTGTGGTTGGTCGATTCTCACACGTTTTCTTTTCATTCGCCTCGTCTCCGGTTAGGTGGAAACTAGGCCTAGCGGTCCAATTTTTTTCCCAGACTAGCTAATACGTAGTTGTATTACTATATTTACGTCCTACTTTGTATCTTTCCCCAGAAACTATCTTGCGGTCGTCACCGCTGCCGCACAGTGTGTTGCTCAGCGACGTCGCACCGCTGCGCCGTGGTGTGCGGCCGCACGCTGTCGTGTCAGACGCACCGCTGCGAGGAGTTCTGCCACACCGGGCACTGCGCGCCCTGCCCGCGCGTCAGTGAGTACTAGTCCATACAACACCACGTCGCACCGCTGCGCCGTGGTGTGCGGCCGCACGCTGTCGTGTCAGACGCACCGCTGCGAGGAGTTCTGCCACACCGGGCACTGCGCGCCCTGCCCGCGCGTCAGTGAGTACTAGTCCATACAACACCACGTCGCACCGCTGCGCCGTGGTGTGCGGCCGCACGCTGTCGTGTCAGACGCACCGCTGCGAGGAGTTCTGCCACACCGGGCACTGCGCGCCCTGCCCGCGCGTCAGTGAGTACTAGTCCATACAACACCACGTCGCACCGCTGCGCCGTGGTGTGCGGCCGCACGCTGTCGTGTCAGACGCACCGCTGCGAGGAGTTCTGCCACACCGGGCACTGCGCGCCCTGCCCGCGCGTCAGTGAGTACTAGTCCATACAACACCACGTCGCACCGCTGCGCCGTGGTGTGCGGCCGCACGCTGTCGTGTCAGACGCACCGCTGCGAGGAGTTCTGCCACACCGGGCACTGCGCGCCCTGCCCGCGCGTCAGTGAGTACTAGTCCATACAACACCACGTCGCACCGCTGCGCCGTGGTGTGCGGCCGCACGCTGTCGTGTCAGACGCACCGCTGCGAGGAGTTCTGCCACACCGGGCACTGCGCGCCCTGCCCGCGCGTCAGTGAGTACTAGTCCATACAACACCACGTCGCACCGCTGCGCCGTGGTGTGCGGCCGCACGCTGTCGTGTCAGACGCACCGCTGCGAGGAGTTCTGCCACACCGGGCACTGCGCGCCCTGCCCGCGCGTCAGTGAGTACTAGTCCATACAACACCACGTCGCACCGCTGCGCCGTGGTGTGCGGCCGCACGCTGTCGTGTCAGACGCACCGCTGCGAGGAGTTCTGCCACACCGGGCACTGCGCGCCCTGCCCGCGCGTCAGTGAGTACTAGTCCATACAACACCACGTCGCACCGCTGCGCCGTGGTGTGCGGCCGCACGCTGTCGTGTCAGACGCACCGCTGCGAGGAGTTCTGCCACACCGGGCACTGCGCGCCCTGCCCGCGCGTCAGTGAGTACTAGTCCATACAACACCACGTCGCACCGCTGCGCCGTGGTGTGCGGCCGCACGCTGTCGTGTCAGACGCACCGCTGCGAGGAGTTCTGCCACACCGGGCACTGCGCGCCCTGCCCGCGCGTCAGTGAGTACTAGTCCATACAACACCACGTCGCACCGCTGCGCCGTGGTGTGCGGCCGCACGCTGTCGTGTCAGACGCACCGCTGCGAGGAGTTCTGCCACACCGGGCACTGCGCGCCCTGCCCGCGCGTCAGTGAGTACTAGTCCATACAACACCACGTCGCACCGCTGCGCCGTGGTGTGCGGCCGCACGCTGTCGTGTCAGACGCACCGCTGCGAGGAGTTCTGCCACACCGGGCACTGCGCGCCCTGCCCGCGCGTCAGTGAGTACTAGTCCATACAACACCACGTCGCACCGCTGCGCCGTGGTGTGCGGCCGCACGCTGTCGTGTCAGACGCACCGCTGCGAGGAGTTCTGCCACACCGGGCACTGCGCGCCCTGCCCGCGCGTCAGTGAGTACTAGTCCATACAACACCACGTCGCACCGCTGCGCCGTGGTGTGCGGCCGCACGCTGTCGTGTCAGACGCACCGCTGCGAGGAGTTCTGCCACACCGGGCACTGCGCGCCCTGCCCGCGCGTCAGTGAGTACTAGTCCATACAACACCACGTCGCACCGCTGCGCCGTGGTGTGCGGCCGCACGCTGTCGTGTCAGACGCACCGCTGCGAGGAGTTCTGCCACACCGGGCACTGCGCGCCCTGCCCGCGCGTCAGTGAGTACTAGTCCATACAACACCACGTCGCACCGCTGCGCCGTGGTGTGCGGCCGCACGCTGTCGTGTCAGACGCACCGCTGCGAGGAGTTCTGCCACACCGGGCACTGCGCGCCCTGCCCGCGCGTCAGTGAGTACTAGTCCATACAACTTCTGTGTTGTTATAGCGACACAAATTAAAGAAATAGCTTAGGGCTTGCCATGGAGTCATCGAAGAAAACGAGTGACGAACGCGCTTATCGTTTGACGCAAGACAGCATGTTCATGAAGATAGACTGTCGTGATTATGCTGGCTGACTGTCTTTCTGCTCGTAGACAGTCCGGCAAAGACTTCACCGTGTGATATTCGTTCCTGAATACTATGATATAATGAGTGTGTTTTATCTCCAGGTTTCGACGAGCTAACCTGTGAATGTGGTGCGGAAGTAATCCTGCCTCCCGTCCGCTGCGGAGCCCGGCCCCCGGCCTGCAGCGCGCCCTGTCCGCGCGAGCGACCCTGCCGCCACCCGCCGCACCACTCGTGCCACTCCGGAGACTGTCCGCCCTGCGTCGTACTCACTACCAAGCGTTGCCACGGTGATCACGAGGTGAGCGATCCATTTTTTATCTCATCATCACTATACACAGCCCAACTTCACCTACTGCCTCAGCCTCTCTTCTCTACATGTTGAGGAAGCTTTCATTTAATTACATGTACTCGGTAAAGAATCTGTAAAAATTCAGTACAAATGAAAACGCACTTATCCAGTGAGGAATGCTCCCAAATTTAATGCAAGCAATGAGTATGCAAAACACGGCTATCGTGAAGCAGCGACATATTAGTAAAGTCATCAATATGGTATTCTGTTCAACAGGAAAGGAAAACCATCCCGTGTTCTCAAGAGGAGTTCTCATGCGGCCTGCCGTGCGGTAAGCCGTTACCTTGCGGCAAGCATACCTGTATCAAGACCTGTCACAAGGGAGCTTGTGACACTGGCAAGTAAGTACTGCCAAAAACAAGTTTCATACAAAATTACAGTGTGCAAATTTTAAAACATTTCTCATGGAAAAGATTTTATTTTGATAAAATTTTAACCAGTCACACAAAGAATAAACCATTGCCAGACATTGTTATTGCATTCGAGGTAGAATTCACAACTGAGCCGTCACCGGCGAGGTTATGGAACCGAGAAATGCAGTTACAAATGCTTATGTGTATCGCGAGGTTCTTCAACACCATTTCATAGAAAAATACATTTTTACCCATTCGGCCGTCTACGAAACCGTAGTTTTGTAACTGGTTTTGATGAAGGAATTATTTTTCCTTGCACGTAACTAGTTTCGATGGAAGAATCATTATCTTTATACAAAACCACGGTTATGAAACATGGTTACGTTCAAAGAATTTACTGTTAAGGTTCCGATGAAAGAAATATTGTTCCTTGTATGTACACACGTAACCTTCTCCCTCCACCACCCAGATGCAGCCAGCCGTGCGCAGAGAAGCGTCCGTGGTGCGGACACCCGTGCGCAGCCCCGTGCCACGTGGCAGCCGCCAGCGCGTGCCCCAGCACCGCGCCGTGCCGCCGCGCTGTGCGCGCCACCTGTCCGTGTGGACGCAGACATGCTGACCGGCCTTGCGCAGATAATGCCAGGGATCATGCCAAGTAACTAATCAAAATATAGTCGTAAATAAGTAGTAGTTAATGGTGGTCGTGGTGTAGTCGTAAGTAGTAATAGTGTGTAGTAGTATAGTACAGTTGTAAATGTAGTTGTAGTGTAGTTAAATTGTAATAAATGACTTTTATTTACAAGAGACCTGCCCCCAAAACGCCCAACTTTCGACACTTTCCTAGTATATTAACTGGGAAGAAGAAGGTGGCACCAGCAAGTGGTGTGATGAGAGCTTGGACAAATAAACTGATGGTACAATCACCAGTCTTACAAAATGGTGGACTGTTATGCAATAAATGGGTTGTGAAAATCAAATAGGCAGCCACTGCATGTAAAATACTGATATTTATAACTGGCTAGACCGGAAGCCGACTCTTAACGGTCTGTGATGGTTATTTGACTGGCATGTTGGTCTAGTGGTTAGTGACCCTAACTGCTATGCCGGAGGTCGTGGGTTCGATTCCCACCCAGGACAAATGTTTGTGTGATGAGCACGATCATTTGTTCTGTGTCTGGGTGTAATTTATCTATAATATGTATGTATTTAGAAATATATAAGTATGTTTATCAGTTGTCTAGTACCCATAACACAAGCTCTGCTTAGCTTGGGACTAGATGGCGTTGTGTGATAGTTGTGGAATATTATTATTATTATATTATTCTGCATCGGAAACGACCATCACGAAACGTGCACCTTTTCTCGACGTTTTTTAAGTACCCATGTAGGCCTATGTAAAATAAAATATTTTGATATAAGTAACATAGCTGTGAAAATGCTAGACATAAAAATAAAATAGATCCCAGGAATAACAGCTTTAAAAATACGACTGTTTTATTTTCAATATCAAGTTTTGCTTGTTGTTTTCAAAATGATTTCTGGATTTTTAGTAAAAACCAAAGTTTTCTTGTATAAAAAAATGGATAAAGTATTTTATAACCAACAATATTTTTTTATTTTGTTTACAACCAATAAATATATTTTTATGATTTTGGATATGCAAGGGCACAGTAATCCATGAACGTGTAAGTGCTGACTTTAACCTTATTGTCTCGCATCAGTATTTATAACTGAAATGTTTCTCAACAGGATGATGAGCGCTCTGGCAGCCACCAAGATGTCAGAAGGTGGATCAGTAGACTTGTCTGATGTACAGCGTCCCGGAAGTATGCTGAAAACGTAAGATTTTTAATTGTTTGCTTACTAATTTTTGAACAATATTCTATAAGCCAGAGGGAGATGAAACGCATATCCTGCCTGTTTATAACTTTATTTTATTAACCAGCCATAAAAAATAAATCGAAACTAGAGTGACTTATTAATCTCTCCTGATCGATTATCGGCTAATTTCAGCGGAGACTAATCATCGACGCGGGAGATATTATAGTGCACATGAGTTTGCGCTCACGCAGTTAAAAAAATATATATTTGGAACAGTTGTGGAGTCTTTTCTGTATACTGCCATAGTCCGATGAGACGGCAATGCGAAAAGATCAGACGCAGGACCAACGGCATAACGCACCGAAGCACGGGTGTACCACATCACCAATTTACAAACTCCACAAAGTATCCGGCCGAAGTTACTAGTTCATGCAATGAGGACACTGAATAATGTGGCTTGGCGTTTGGACATATTTTCTTTGGGTCTTACTTACATGTTAAAACAAATGTATGTTTTAATAAATAAATAAAGTTTGCATAAGTAATGTACGATCAAATTATCTTGGCAGCTCCGAACTTCGTGCAGGTCATTTTGTTACAACGAATGTATAAAAGTGTTATGATATTTATTTTATTTGTATTTCTCACTGTTTAAATTAGATATTTTCTGATCGTTTAAGTATTGGTTTATCTGGCAATAACAGTTTTATTCCCAAGTTTACATGCGTCAAATTTCGCAAAGCCTATGTTCAGAGCTGCCAAGATAATTTGATCGCACTGTACCATCTAGAATCAAAATAATTGTTGTCCAGTCTCGAATGCGACGACGAATGCCGCGTGGAAGCCCGCACCCGGCAGCTGGCGCTGGCGCTGCAGATCCGCAACCCCGACGTGTCGGCCAAGCTGGCGCCGCGCTACAGCGAGCACGTGCGCAACACGGCCGCGCGCGAGCCCGCCTTCGCGCACCAGATACATGACAAGCTTACTGAGCTTGTGCAGCTCGCTAAGAAGGTAAGTAGAGAAAGACGTAAATTCTGCAGACACAAAAACTGTCGGCCTACCAGAAACAGGAACCTTCTGTTCGGTGGAGCCTCCCTTTTCAATGCTCCTTTTTTGTACCTCAATCTATACATAATCACAATTATTAAAACTTTCATTACACCTACACATGTGAGTCAAATCAGCACGACATATAAAAGCCATTACCTCGACCCAACAACCAAGAGATTGGAAGATTTTTGTATGAATCGTAGCCTGCCTAACTTCCACCATTTTATTTTGCACACATAAAACCCGTATAAATCAATAGGTGTCATCAATCCAAACGAGTTTTGAATGAGACAAAATCTTCTACATCGTCACGTTTACGAGATATAAGCCACGTATTATAAGAAACGTGACACTTTTTGTCCCTTGCAATATTTATTTGTATTGATGACAGCTATCATTTCATACAAGTTTTATCTGTGTCCACTATTTTTCGCCAACGATAAGCAAGCCAAATAATTCAAAGCTCTTTACCAACGAAATCCTCATAATGATTATTTTTGTCCTCCAGTCCAAACAGAAAACCCGCGCACACTCGTTCCCGTCAATGAACTGGCAGAAGCGCCAGTTCATACACGAGCTATGCGAACACTTCGGTTGCGAGAGCGTTGCCTACGATGCTGAGCCGAATAGGAACGTTGTGGCTACTGCTGATAAAGAGAAGGTATTCAGTGTTGTTGTAATTATTTAATACTTTATTTATGTGTTTGTCTTTGACTGTATCAAACATTAGCGAGTGAATGCGCTATTGTCAAACGTACCTGCGGCTTTTACGGCCAAACACGGCTGTCAAATGGTTGTGTTCTTTGTTTAACATTATATCCTCTCCCGCAGTCGTGGCTGCCGGCCATGAGCGTACTGGAGGTGCTGGCGCGCGAGGCTGGCAAGCGGCGCGTGCCCGGCCCGGTGCTGCGCGCGCCGCCCGGCGGTGCCAGCACCACACCCATGGGGAGCGGGAGCGGCGCCAACACCAGGTACGTACACACCTACATGTGCTGGAGGTGCTGGCCCGGTGCTGCGCGCGCCGCCCGGCGGTGCCAGCACCGCACCCATGGGGAGCGGGAGCGGCGCCAACACCAGGTACGTACACACCTACATGTGCTGGAGGTGCTGGCCCGGTGCTGCGCGCGCCGCCCGGCGGTGCCAGCACCGCACCCATGGGGAGCGGGAGCGGCGCCAACACCAGGTACGTACACACCTACATGTGCTGGCCCGGTGCTGCGCGCGCCGCCCGGCGGTGCCAGCACCGCACCCATGGGGAGCGGGAGCGGCGCCAACACCAGGTACGTACACACCTACATGTGCTGGAGGTGCTGGCCCGGTGCTGCGCGCGCCGCCCGGCGGTGCCAGCACCGCACCCATGGGGAGCGGGAGCGGCGCCAACACCAGGTACGTACACACCTACATGTGCTGGAGGTGCTGGCCCGGTGCTGCGCGCGCCGCCCGGCGGTGCCAGCACCGCACCCATGGGGAGCGGGAGCGGCGCCAACACCAGGTACGTACACACCTACATGTGCTGGAGGTGCTGGCCCGGTGCTGCGCGCGCCGCCCGGCGGTGCCAGCACCGCACCCATGGGGAGCGGGAGCGGCGCCAACACCAGGTACGTACACACCTACATGTGCTGGAGGTGCTGGCCCGGTGCTGCGCGCGCCGCCCGGCGGTGCCAGCACCACACCCATGGGGAGCGGGAGCGGCGCCAACACCAGGTACGTACACACCTACATGTGCTGGAGGTGCTGGCCCGGTGCTGCGCGCGCCGCCCGGCGGTGCCAGCACCGCACCCATGGGGAGCGGGAGCGGCGCCAACACCAGGTACGTACACACCTACATGTGCTGGAGGTGCTGGCCCGGTGCTGCGCGCGCCGCCCGGCGGTGCCAGCACCGCACCCATGGGGAGCGGGAGCGGCGCCAACACCAGGTACGTACACACCTACATGTGCTGGAGGTGCTGGCCCGGTGCTGCGCGCGCCGCCCGGCGGTGCCAGCACCGCACCCATGGGGAGCGGGAGCGGCGCCAACACCAGGTACGTACACACCTACATGTGCTGGAGGTGCTGGCCCGGTGCTGCGCGCGCCGCCCGGCGGTGCCAGCACCGCGCACATGGGGAGCGGGAGCGGCGCCAACACCAGGTACGTACACACCTACATGTGCTGGAGGTGCTGGCCCGGTGCTGCGCGCGCCGCCCGGCGGTGCCAGCACCGCACCCATGGGGAGCGGGAGCGGCGCCAACACCAGGTACGTACACACCTACATGTGCTGGAGGTGCTGGCCCGGTGCTGCGCGCGCCGCCCGGCGGTGCCAGCACCGCACCCATGGGGAGCGGGAGCGGCGCCAACACCAGGTACGTACACACCTACATGTGCTGGAGGTGCTGGCCCGGTGCTGCGCGCGCCGCCCGGCGGTGCCAGCACCGCACCCATGGGGAGCGGGAGCGGCGCCAACACCAGGTACGTACACACCTACATGTGCTGGAGGTGCTGGCCCGGTGCTGCGCGCGCCGCCCGGCGGTGCCAGCACCGCGCCCATAGGGAGCGGGAGCGGCGCCAACACCAGGTACGTACACACCTACATGTGCTGGAGGTGCTCCGACAAATGTTTGTTATTAAACCACCATCATGTTCCGTAAGTATAACTCAAATTACTTTAATCTTCTAAAGACAGTAAGTCTCCGACATTCCCTGACTATTCTCTCTTCTATCCATCTCAGATCTGGCTGGGCAACACTCACCTCAACGAACGCATGGGCCGCCCGCAGCCAACCGAAAGCTCAGCAGTCTCAACAACTGCAGCAGTCTCAGCAACCGCCGCAACCACCAGCCGCAGAGAAAATCGACTACTTCGACAACCCGCCCGACAACTAGGCGGCTAGCTCAAATTCTAGCGTAGGAGGGTACACTCAGTGCATATTATATTTTGTTGTAACCTTTATTTTAAACTTATAGGGCATGTAATTATATCAAAGTTACTTTTGGAGAGCAACACTAAGGTGAAAAATGCGGTCTAGTTTGTAAATTTTTCACTAGATGGCGCTAAAGTCAACAATTTCTAGATTCTTCTTTTGTAGTCACTTATAATAATATACAGATTATCATTATTTATTTAAACTTCATGTACAATAGTGGCCACATAGGCGGACTTAATGCCACAAGGCATTCTCTACCAGTCAACCACACCCACTACCAGTTATTATCATGATTACAGCCAGTTTTCAAAAGTTGGTAATGTTACTTAAACACTACAACCTTCAAAAACTCTTTGTTAACTGTTCTCCATGGCACACGAGTAACTTTGGTGTGCATACACATTATAATCAAAGTTCCCACTACTGGGACACAGGCCTCTCCCAGTGAGAAGGACAATTATTTATACTTAGGTTAATTTTGGCCTGGCGCCATTTTTTATTGGGATACGTATACGTAGGGGTGCAGACGCGGCCCTAGAGTGATGCAAGGGCACTGAGCACCATCCTGTGAAAACACTTCGGGTGTTTCTCTTCTTCAGCTTATTAGACGAAATGATGGGTATGATAATTCTCAACATCAGAAGCATAAGGTCGAATGTACAAACCTCTGTATTTGTACACCCGACGTTAAGCTTCCGAGAATTATATTCCCAAATGTACAGAAGAACGAAGTTTTAGTGAATTGAAACTAATTAAATCATACTTACGCCAGGAAGGTGCTCACAAATATGAAGATACTGTAAACATCATCTAGCCTTTTCCCAACTATGTTGGGGTAGGATCCCAGTCTAACTGGATGCAGCTGGATACCAGTATTTTTAGTGACCGACCCGTGGTACAACTGCAATGTCCAACTGGTTGTACTACGGAGAAGTAAATTTACCCATGGTTCAACTGGTTGTTCTATGGGGAAATATCTTTACCAATGGTTCAACTTTTTTTTCTGATATTTATGATTATGACCCGTGGTACAAGGGTGGAATTATGTCCAACTGGTTGGACCACGGGGATAGGATGATCGTGTAAAACAAATGAACGTCTAAAACAAATGACTATCGTTAAGTGATCTGACAACGATTGCGATTGTAATAACCTCCTTCTTTTTTAAGTCGGTTAAAAAATGGGTGCAAGTGATTGGTGCAATAAAGATGTTAATGAAGTGGAATAATAATAATAATGACGTCACTCATACATGCAACGCATGTACTTCATGACGCGCGCTCGCTTCGCTCGCATATTAAATAACACTAATATCTTCTGTCCCCGAAGTGCCGGGCCTCCGCCGGCCTCCTTCGTCGGCCTACGGCCCGGTGCCCATGCCGCCCATAAAGGATACTGTCTCGAGACGGTCGTATTATAAATTGGTTAAAAGAGGTAGTAATTGCATTGCACTTCAGCATTGATAGATAACCTTTTCCTGTTTATTACCAGTAGTTGTTCCATAGATACATTCAATTCCCAGAAGTACAACTAGTTGGACCATGTAAAGAACAACTCACTCGAGTTGAACCATCGGTAAAGATATTTCCCCATAGAACAACCAGTTGAACCATGGGTAAATTTACTTCTCCGTAGTACAACCAGTTGGACATCGCAGTTGTACCACGGGTCGGGAGTGGTATTTTTCATGAGAGTGACTGCCTATCTGACCTCCACAACTCAGTGCGACTGGGTTACAATTAAGATGCTGAATACATAAGACCCATGTCAGGATTTACTCTGCTGATTGTCATAGTCTAGGACTGCCTCTGCACAGGTTTATAAATTTTGTAAATAGGATAATATGAAATTCGATCGATTCTAGTGGAATAGTCGGAGGGGAATGAAAGGAACTTGTACTTGCAAAAGTTCCAAATGAAAAGAGCAGCGACTATTGTTCGCAACTGTTGTTGATTTGACAGAGTTCTGCCGCGTACAGACTGTGCGAGCAGCCGCGCGAGGCAAATGTTGCGCGGCAAACGTCCGAGGCTGCTCGCTCAGTCAGTACGCGGCTAATAGTCAGCGATATACAGGATGGATGGAAGGTACACTGAGGCACAAACGTTTACGTTACCGGTGTTTTTATACATTTTGACAATGTCGGTACAGTGCGATCAAATTATCTTGGCAGGTCTGAACATAGGCTCTGCGAACTTTTACGCATGTAAACTTGTGAAGAAAACTGTTATTGCCAGATAAACATTGGTTTATCTGATCGTATAGGTATTGACCTATACGATCAGAAAATATCTAATTTAAACAGTGAGAAATACAAATAAAATAAATATCATAACACTTTTATACATTAGTTGTAACAAAATTACCTGCACGAAGTTCGGACCTGCCAAGATAATTAATTTGATCGCACTGTAATGGCCACTAACGGCTGTACATTTCTTGAGCGAGGAACAGCTTAGCGATGCCTGATGATCAAGAGTGTTTGATTTTGCAAGAAATGATATAAAAAGATTGACCGAGAAAAGGTCGGAATTTGGTACACCCAGTGATGTGTGAGATGATAACTTTAGGTACTTTTACATTATATTTTTGATTTCTATCAATTAGTTTGTCGAATCAGTTTGATTTTTTCTTTATTACTCGTAGAAATAGCTTCTTTGTTGATCTCCCAGTTATTTATTTCAACAATATAGTTAATGTATTCATGCTTGCACATTTTATTTTTGTTTATATGTATTTTTTTGTGCACTGAGTGTTCATCAACAGACAATAGAGTCAATTTTATAATTGTTTACTACTCTTATTGTAATGTATTTGTACACTAAATCAAAATATCAAATTAAGGGATAGAATTTTCTAATGGGTAGGGCAACTATATTCGGCGTATGATTTCGTAGCATGGCAGAGGAATGTCTGCTTTTTGCATAATTAAATTAAAAACATATATGAATAATCTCCAAATATTATAATAGCTCCTTTACACCATAGCAAATACTGACAAAAACATAGCAGGTCTTAATAAAACAATGGATATTCACAGACCAGTAAAGGTCGTTGTGTAAAGGAGCTTTCAAAAAAAATCTAGCACAAATGTGAAGCACCTAATATTATAGCGAGCCCCCTTTACCCATCATAATTGACCGCGCTTTATTACACAGATATTTTATGAAACATTTTAGTGAATTGATACACGCTGACAGCGTACAATAGAAGTACGCATATAAACATTATGATATATATTTATATGTAAATGTTTAGAAACGAATAACCATATATATTTGTTGTATGAACAGTCTTTATCCCGACTATGGTCAAACTTGTTGAAGTTCGTAGTCCTTTCCTAGTTATTCACAAAATAAAATTAAAACCATTCTTCTTTATTTCTATTGCGATAAGGTTTTTTTTTGGGTAACTTCTGTCAAAGGTAAAATAACTAAATAACAGAACGTGCATATGAACTATCCTAGTCGGTCCTTCCGGAAACATACTAATTTCGTCGGTTCGGTCGCACCTCCTGGCTAATCTGTAGTCGGGTAGAAGGCATATTAAATGTCATTTGTATTAGCAGTTATCAAAATATGGATTTGAATATATAGCCTGCCTGTAACTTCCGCGAATTTAATTTATTTTCAAAATAGCGTGCGGGCATTATATATTAACCAATCAATACAAACAAGTATTTAACCCTCTAACGCCCAAATACTCGAACGTCACTCAATTTTAAGTTGCACTTAAATCTCGTGCTGTCTTTGTTACTTTAACGCAGACTGACAGAGATAGCAGCAGTTTTGAGGGTTACTTATAATTGAGTGACGTTCGAGTATTTGGGCGTAAGTTCATTAAACTTCCTTGAGTGACTATTTGATGAAAAAATGCATTCAAGGAATTTATATGAACGGAGAGGGTTGTATTGGTGATTTTAATCATTATTACTCTGTAAAGTCACATTTGTTACGGCCGCGAATACGTAAGAAAATTCTAATTTCGCGAAAAGAAAAAACTACAGTAATTCTGGATATTGTTACAGTATAAAATATTTATAATACACCAATTTACCGTTGAATGATTATAAAAATATTATCCATAATTTTATTGTTAAAGCAAGCTTACAATACACATAATTTATAAACAGTTTGATATAGAATTGTTTAGGTCATGTTTTCAATAGATATTCTGTCATGTTACCTTCCTTATAAAAATATTTCAAGCCGCATCACTCTCAAGAAGCTCTAAACAAAATCTATACAATTTACAAACATAAAGGAAAATTAATTTTATACTTTTTATAAGGAAGGATCAGAAACTAGTGTTACAATATTTATTTTTATACCACTTTAGTTAGGACGATATTTTTCTACTTATTTTAAAGGATATTTTCAATATTATGCTTCTGGTTCGGCTCTGGTTTAGTTGAAGTTATGACTAGTTAAAATTGTTTCTTTGTGAAAATAATTATGTAGATAATTATTTATAAAATTTAATATATTTGTAGTGCCTACTGGCTTGAAGCTAGAGAGGTACTTCAATTTATTGTATTATTTATAAAGGGAAAAGCCAACATAACAAAAAAAAACAAATATAATTTTCAGCAATCCTCTTGGATCATTAGTTGTGTGTACTAAATTGAATTTATAAAATTAAATATTTATTGGCAACAAAATTCTTTTTGTTTTAGTAATATACATTTTCTGTGAAACTGGCTTGTTTTTGATACGAATTAAAAGGTGAAGGGGAAAGCGTTCCTATGAGACATTTTCGATGTAACTTCTACGTAGAAATCTATAAAAAATATTGTAACTAACTTAAATTCGCTGTTGTACAGGCGACAAGTGTATTAAAGTGTTACATATTTGTTTTACTTGTTTTCTTTTATTTACTCTTATAGTTATATGGCAACACCCAACAATATTTCAGAAGCCATCTACCATTGCGACGCGCCAGAACCGAGACGATACGATACGACTACCCGGTAGTGCGTCAAGACCTTATACACACACACACACACATTTTATCTAAATCTGGGAGGAGCGTAATAAACTATAATACTACCAATAACAACAAAAAGTTTGTATTTATTATGTTTAATGTGTAACAAAAAATTTACATATCATTCTTAGGGTCGTCAATGTCCTGCAATATGCTGTCAATGCAGTTAGCTATTTTCAACAACGGATTCAAGGCCCTATTATGATACTTGCAACGTTGGCTTCGAGAAACCTTTGGCTTTTCTGTCCTAGTACCATTCGAGGAAGTCCTCGGGCTCAGTTCTTCTCGGTAATGATATATTTCAGCATACCCGCACCATGGTTCACTCGCGCTGTAGGTTTGCGCTGCGGTGTCCATCCCATTGGCGAGAGATCTCGTAGAAAAAGATTTCCAATTATGCGAACAGTGTCTACCGGAACATTTTCTATCCGAAAGTCTTGTTTTGATGTATTTTTTTGACTTGCGTGATAATGGCTGCAAAATATTTACTGTTTAGAGTTTCTTAATTAGGTACATGAGGTACTTTCAGCTTTCTAGTGAAACAAATAGGTACAGTGCGATCAAATTATCTTGGCAGGTCCGAACTTCGTGCAGGTCATTTTGTTACAATTATTGTATAAAAGTGTTATGATATTTATTTTATTTGTATTTCGCACTGTTTAAATTAGATATTTTCTGATCGTTTAAGTATTGGTTTATCTGGCAATAACAGTTTTCTTCACAAGTTTACATGTGTCAGAGACATTAATAATTTTTACTCTGTGCAAAAGAGGTTTTGCATCTGTATAAAATTAAGAAAGATTTTGTTATCTGTGGAAGAGCGCTGTCGCTCATTCTTTTTCTTCCACTCTTCCCTTTTCCGGCGCCGTCGGTGTGAACGGACGCGTGATTAGACCGGCAGGCAATATATGGAAATACTACAGCAAAGTGAAGTTTTTATTTATTTAACATCAGCTTCCAAAACCACTACAACCTTCTACATGGTCCTTCGAAGATAAATTACGAGCTTCCAGTGCTGCCGGTCGCGAAGAAACGTGTCCGCGGAAAGGGGGAGACGACGCGACGCCGCCATTACGGGTCACTCACAGAGACCAGCGACGCGCACGCAAGTCAAAAATCAAGTTTGGATCGTTTCAAATTCACCCATCTTCTCTGTACGCCGTGTAAGTCAACGTTACTACTTCCACGAGCAGTCGAGACCAAGATCAAGAATTTCAAGATCCATACCTACGCCGTGTGAGTCAATACTTCCACGAGCAGTCGAGACCAAGATCAAAATTCAACCCTGTTGCATACGCCGTGTAAGTCAACCCATCTACCTACTTCCACGAGCAGTCGTAACGTCAAGAATTTCAAGATTCATTCACATCCTACTCCATACCTACGCCGCGCAAGTCAACCAAGGTATATACCTACTTTCGCGAGCAGTCAGGAGTCAAGCAAATCATCGTTTTTCCTGTGATCAAGAAACAAGCTTCACATCCTGGAAAGAGAGTTTCATACAAGACAATCAAGACATCGGCATTCGGCATCTCAAGCTAACAAAATTCGCGTTCGCAAGTATAATTTTAACTTAGCAATATAAATCAGTCAGTTTACGATAAGTAGTCAGTAAATTCCATTTATCTGAATCAAGCAATCGATCAATCGAATTAGTTCACTCAGCTTTCTAAGTTTTTCAAGCAATTGGCAACACTGTGGCTGCCCGCCACCAATCGTGCTGTCAAGCAAAAATCGTAAAGTGAAAATTATTGTAAAAGTAGATTTAAGATAACTTTAAAAATGGCAAGTGAGGAAAATAAGCCAGGGCTAACAGAGCTTGCCGCTCTAGTGAGGTCAAGGGGTTATGTCAAGGGCACTATCACGAAAGCGAAAAACTTCATGACAGAACAACTTGCATCATTGGGTACCGAAAAAAGCGGCGATGTAAATGTTTCCATAATTAAATTGAGGCGAGAGCGTCTAACCTCAGCCTTCGACGAGTACAACAGGCTTTGCCTCCAGATCCATATGCTGGACGAAAAAGACTCAGAAGATACAGGTAAAATTGAAAGCATCTACTTTGAAGTCGCAGCCCAAATGGACGACTTAGTCAATAAAAGCTCTCCAAAGGCCACTATTTCTGCCCTCACTTCAACTTCCAAGCCATCACACGATATAAAACTGCCACATATCACCATCCCCACCTTCAGTGGAAAATATTCTGACTTTTATGCATTTTATAACATGTTTGACTCTGTTGTTGGGTCCACGAACAAGCCACCGGTGCAAAAATTGTACTACTTGAAAACTTTTCTTACATGAGAGGCTCTGGCACTTATTCAAAACTTACCGCTGGCCGATGACAGCTATGTAGAAGCTGTAAATCTGCTGAAACAGCGATACGAAAATAAGTTCCAAATAATAAATGAGCATATCAGCATGCTCTTGGACCAGAATGCAGTAACAAAGTCGGTACCTACAGCACTCCGAGCCTTTGTTTCCACATGCCAGCAGCACATTGCTGCTCTTAAGAACATGGGGGAGCCTGTTACTCAGTGGGACAGTATCCTAGTTTACCTATTGTCCAAAAAATTAGATATCCTCTCTAGCCGTGCCTACCAACTTGAACGTGACCAAGCGACAAAGCCAACCATGGATGACTTCTTGTCATTCTTGGAGAGGCGAGCTCTCGCTTTGGAGAACACTGACAGCATTTCTGCCTGCAAGCCGCAGCAGACACAGAGGTATGCATCAAATGTGGTGTCGGCGATAAACACTGGAAAGGAGACTACAAGCTGCATTTATTGTAAGTCCAATCACAAAATTTTCCAATGCCCTAGTTTTAAGCTTGCACCGTCTGAGAAAAGATTATTATTTGCATCACAGCACAAGCTATGCGAAATCTGCCTCACAAGCCATCCGAAAACAAAATGTCGCTTCCATTTCAAATGCAGTGTTTGCAAGAAGCCTCACAACACCTTGTTACATAAGGATGAGGCCATTCCAGCAGCACTACCTACAGTGACTTTGATGTCCGGTGCATCGCATGGCCAAATTTTACTGCCTACAGCTTGGGTCAGGTTATATTCAA
Organism: Diarsia dahlii; assembly: GCA_949775195.1. NCBI lineage: Eukaryota > Metazoa > Arthropoda > Insecta > Lepidoptera > Noctuidae > Diarsia > Diarsia dahlii. The sequence goes on from OX459201.1 coordinate 18,380,487, forward strand.
ACACAGGAACGGTGATAAACTGTAGAGCACTGTTAGACAGTGGCTCACAAGCATGCTTTGCTACGCAGAAGCTAGTAAGCCACCTGGGTGGCACTCTAAATTGCACGAATAGCAACATTATAGGCATAACCAATGCTGAACAAACAATTACTCACTCGATCAATGTCGAAGTGCATTCGCAGGTATATCCTTACAAAGCTAAAGTGAGATGTCATGTGGTGCCTCAAATCACATCAAAGTTGCCACAACAAACTTTTGACATCTCACACTTACTAACAAAGCTACCAGACCCCAGCCAGCTTGCTGATCCTAACTTTTATAAGCCTGGTGACATACATCTGCTTTTAGGCGCTGACGTTCTTTTTCAGGCCCTCCTGCCACAACCTGCTGCTACTGAGGAGAGTGGGAGTGCTGCTGCTGCTGCCAGCCATCCAGAGCAGCCGAGACTGCTTCACACCTCCTTTGGCTACATCATCGCAGGGCAGATTGCAACATCATCAGCTGCTAACAAGGTGGTCTCTCTCTTTTGTAATACCTGCGAATCAGACATTAGTGAGTCCTTATCCAAGTTTTGGAAGCCTGATCAAGTCGATGAAATATACCCAGAGAAATTACCTGAGGTTGAGCATACTGAAAACCATTTCAAAGATAATGTTGAGCTTAACGATAATAAATTCCAAGTGACAATGCCCCTTAAGGTCCCCTTGGTTGATATGAACCACGAATTAGGAGATTCCTTTCACTTGGCATTAAGCCGATTTTTAAATCTTGAAAATAGATTTGCTAAAGATCCCAAACTTTTTGAGGAGTACAAAAAATTTATCGATCAGTATGTCTCACTTGGTCACGCCAAATACATAGATTTAAATCAGTACAATTTATCCAAAGACCCTGTCTATTTTCTTCCCCATCACCCTGTGATCAAAGAAGACAACAAAACAACTAAGTTGAGAGTTGTTTTCGATGGGTCTGCGAAAACTAAAAATAAAATATCACTCAACGATATGATGATGAATGGTCCAGTGGTCCAAAAGGATCTATTTGATGTATTGACTGCATTCAGACTTGACAAACACTTCTTCATTTCTGACATAAAAATGATGTTTCGATTCATTATGCTCAATCCTCAGCAAAGAACACTTCAAAACATTCTTTGGAGAGACCAGCCCAATGAGGACATCAAATGCATACAATTGCAAACAGTTACATACGGCTTAAAAACATCTTCCTACCTTGCCACAAGATGCCTCATTGAACTGGCTCAACGATTCAAGGGTCAATTTCCCTCAGCAGCATCCGTTCTAGAGAACAACACATATGTAGACGATATATTAGCTACGCATGACAATGAGGAAGAACTAGTCAAATTACAAAAGGACTTAGTTCAACTTCTTTCTCTGGGTGGGTTTCAACTGCACAAATGGTCTTCGAACAGTGCCGAGGTGCTGAGCAATATCCCAAAGGAAAAACAGTACTTTGGTGAGGTAGACTTGGATAAGGATGATCTCTCTGTCAAAACTCTAGGAGTCAACTTTGACATGCGAACTGACACCTTCAAGCTGTCCACCTCACAACCATGCTCAGTCACACACCACACCAAAAGGCAAATCCTGAGCTACATCAGTAAGTTCTTCGACCCCTTGGGGCTAATGGGACCAATATTTGTTCAGGCAAAAATCATCATGCAGCTGCTATGGGCTGAGAGCATAGGTTGGGATGATAACCCCCCAGATCACGTTAGGGACAAGTGGATAGAATTCGCCAAAAGCTTATCAGAGATGGAGCCACTCTACATTCCACGATGTTTAAAATCGAATACTGAGGCTACCATCCAACTTATAGGTTTTGCAGATGCATCACTCATTGCACATGGCTGTTGTCTATACCTGCGAGTAGTAGACTCCAATGATGAGGTAAGTATGAACTTGATATGCTCAAAGTCCAGGATCAATTCTCATAAGAACAAGCTGACCATACCCAGGCTAGAGCTCAATGCTGCATTGTTGCTAGCCCGACTTGCCCACAAGGTACTGGTGAGTCTGCACAATAAAGGATTAAATCCTCAAACCCATATGTTTGTGGATTCGCAAATAGTTCTTGCATGGCTCAACACAGACATTGCAAAGCTGAACACCTATGCTGCCAACAGAGTCCGGGTAATTAATGACTATTCATTAAAGAATTCTCTTAGCTGGGGATATGTAACGACAATTGATAATCCTGCAGACTGTATTAGCAGAGGACTGCTGCCTCATGAGTTAAAAGGCCACACCCTATGGTGGTATGGCCCATCATTACTACACGACAAAAAGGTAATGATACAAAATGCTTATGGTGAACCTTCTGTTTCTCCTGACCTTCAGGCAGAGAGCAAGGATGATATTTTGGTACCGGTGGCTTGTCCAACAGTAATGAAGGATAACAAAAATTGCATTCTGCAATCAATAATAGAAAAGTTTTCTACCATAACAAAAATGACCCGAGTCTTAGCCTATGTTCTAAGATATCTCAACAATTTAAGGCCCAGCTCTATAAAATGCAAAGAAAGCTTTCTGTGTGTGAACGAGTTAGATAGTGCACTATCACTATTGATAAGGTCTGAGCAACAAAAATACTTTAGCAAAGAAATTAAATGTATTCTAGCTAATGATCAATACAATGGCAAACTGAAATCACTACATCCTTTTATAGGTCAAGACAAATTGTTGCATGTAGGTGGCAGGCTTCATCATGCCACTCTACCATTTTCCAAAATGCACCCGATTATATTGCCAAAGAATTCAGTTGTCACCGAGTTGATCATTAAGCGCGAACATATCAGGCTTTTACATGCAGGCCAAAAGCTAGTTTTAAGTAGCATTAACCAAAAATATTGGCTAACAGATGGCTTGAGATGTGTCAAAAAAGTTATTCACAAATGTATTATCTGCTTCAGGTTGAAGGCTGAGGCCACGAGTCAGCTGATGGGGTCTTTGCCTGCCGACAGAGTCAACGCGTGTCGTCCCTTCGAGAAGGTCGGCATGGACTTCGCTGGGCCAATTTCCGTGAAGCAGAGTCGCATCAGAAAACCAGTAATAGGAAAAGGTTACATCCTAGTAATAGTCTGCTTTGTCACCAAAGCCATTCATCTTGAGCTCGCGTCGGATTTAACGACAGACACATTCCTAGCATGCTTCAAGAGGTTTGCAGCTAGACGAAATTTGCCCAGCGCTGTCTACTGCGATAACGCGTCGACTTTTAAGGGGGCGAAGGCCCGATTAGGTGATCTATATCGGCTACATGGTGGTGACAAAGCACATCAAACACAGGTGCAGACGTTTGCTGCCGAAAAAGGAATACAATTTCACTTTATTCCCAGTTACAGTCCTGTGTTTGGTGGGCTTTGGGAAAGGTCTGTAAAAAGTGTAAAACACCACCTCAAACGTGTAATGGCGGGAGCGTTACTGACGTATGAGCAAATAAACACTATACTTACTGAAATCGAAGCGGTCTTAAACTCGCGTCCCATTAGCGCTATGTCTGCAGACCCTTCAGATTTTTCATGTTTAACACCTGGGCATTTTCTGACCGGTGCTCCAATGAACTCATATCCTGAGAAAGACGTCAGCGACACTCCCACCAATCGGCTTAAATTTTGGGCTCTATGTACTAATATGAAACAGATATTCTGGAAACACTGGAAAGACGATTACCTCACTACACTGCAAAATCGTCCTAAGTGGCACAATATTTTACCGAATGTAACTGTAGGTACTCTAGTCATACTTAGGGAACAAAATGTACCTCCTTTGCAATGGCCTATGGCCCGTGTAACGAAAGTCTTTCCAGGCACTAAAGATGGTGTTGTAAGAGCCATAGAAGTAATTACATCCAATGGGCACTCTCATCGGAGGTCCATTACGAAAGTATGTGTATTACCAATTGATAATGATTAAATTTAAGAGGATCGATATACCTAGTTCCTAGTAGCATTTTTATAGATTTAGGTTTCTAATTTAAGAGTTGTGAAGTTACGCTCTATTGTTGCATTCTTAAGTATTTGTTATTAGAAATTTTGTTTTAGTAATATTGTAAACCTTCCCAAGGGTCAGTTTGGTTCTTTTAAGGCCCCAGCATGTCAGAGACATTAATAATTTTTACTCTGTGCAAAAGAGGTTTTGCATCTGTATAAAATTAAGAAAGATTTTGTTATCTGTGGAAGAGCGCTGTCGCTCATTCTTTTTCTTCCACTCTTCCCTTTTCCGGCGCCGTCGGTGTGAACGGACGCGTGATTAGACCGGCAGGCAATATATGGAAATACTACAGCAAAGTGAAGTTTTTATTTATTTAACATCAGCTTCCAAAACCACTACAAACTTCTACAACATGCGTAAAAGTTCGCAGAGCCTATGTTCAGACCTGCCAAGATAATTTGATCGCACTGTACAGGTTCGTAAACGAAGCCGTCAACCAAGCAGTCTGTACCACAAACTAACGCAATATAAATTAAAGAGAGCTTCCCTAATACGATGGTACGAAACCCTCCATGTGCAAGTCCGACTTGCATTAACCAGTTTTCTTTTAAATGAACAATCACGTTTATTTAACGGTAGGACTCCAATGTAACGCACTCAAAATTGTGCTCATAAATGCATTGAATAGGACGGTGGACGTAGAGGTATTTTAAGTAAAGATATTAAACATTAAACAAATGTATAAATAGTTATGATAACGTTGGGACTGTGAGTGTAACCCCCAATATCTTCGTTACTAAAAGTTTCCCAGGAAAATTAAAAAAAAATTGCTATGGCGCTGGCGGGGAGGATAAGTGCCATTCGGCTTCGTTATGGTACTTTTACACCTTGGTAAAAAAAATACCTTAATTTCACATATTTTCCTGTATTTTCGTAATTGTACCGATTTTTTCCGTTTAACAGTTAGATTGGGACTCGCGCTGGACTCGTCTGATTCAGCAAACTCTATTGGAGAGACGTAAGGCTGCAAAATATTACCTAAAATTAAAACTCCTACTAATTAGATGTTATTTCTTGTTAGAGAATAAATAAACGGTAATAATAGAGTAGTTGGCAAAAAAATCGAATTAGTCCGCCATATTGATTTCTAAAATATATTGGACACATATTTTTTAATTATTAGTTACGACCAGTCATCAATTCAACTAATCGTTTCCTCTTAATCATCATCAGCCTATAACGTTCCCACTGCAGGGACTCAGGCCTCCTCTCTACCGGCCACCGTAAGCGCGGGCCTGTGAACGGTGAGTAAGGGCTTGCTCACCGTCCGTCCGTCCTATGACTATGATAGGCCGTGTCCACGGCGCATTCGTGTTTCAAGCGTGCCTCAAAGATATGCCGGCGACATTGCTAGGGCCGACGCCTGAACGGGCACAAAGGGCTAAAAAGGAACATGGGTGGTTTTAGTCAGTAGAAGTCTGACACTCCCTTCCGCTCTGCCCAGAGCGGGAGGAGTCATTTGGTGACTTCCCACCCACCCTCTAAGAAAAAGAGCTCCTGGGCTATTTCTACCTGCAGTGTTTAACAGAAAGTGTGTGGTGGGGTCTTAGTTCGCACACTAGAGCACCCCAACCCCTTCGGACCTAGTCTGACAAGGTCGAGGTGTTCCTATCACCGAGCACGCGTTGTACTCGCTCGCTGTTAGAACGATAACACTAGTTTACAACAAAAAATACCCACGTATTAAAGTTATGTGTATCTTTAGATCAAACCATCCTTAGTTCGATACTGAAGTAAAAAAAAAATTAGCACGTCACATTTTGAAAATATTTAGTAAAAAAAATTGCAAATTTTGTGCTAAGTTATACAATAAAAACATTAAAATTTACTCAAAGTCTTCCTCTTTTATACGGGTCTGGGTCAGTTTCTCTCAAGATAGACCGGCAGTAAACAGATAACATATTTTTAACCCAAAAACCTTGGTACCTCTCTTCAAATGACTTTAAATCTTGATGGACACGTTCGTCATGCTCGTACCTTACGCTTCATAGGTTTTCGAGAAAAAAATCCAAGTGTGAGTGCAAAAGGGACACTCTTTTTAATTTTGTAATAAATTGGAAACAATGTCTTTATAATTTTCTGCTTTGTGGTAACCTTACCCCTTACCTAAGAAAATTTTCACAACCGCTTTTAAAGAAAACCAAGCATCTTTCTGTCCTTCCTCAAAAATCCTTTAGGATTTTTCTGATTTGAGGTCTCACGACTGTCCCTTCCTTAATCTTGGCATCAAAGAGACCAGGAAAAACTTTTACCAAATGTTTTCAAAAGTTCAGTTGCGTGATTTGTTGGTTCTCTCCATTGCATGGTATGCCAAATGTTAGGTATTTATTTTTTCCTGCAGCCCAGTTCGTAAGCACACTTCTGCAATTGTCGCACAGTACTCGGTACCCACTTTTTTCAAGATTTGGTACAGGAATTTTAAAGTAGGTATTGGAAGTAGACTCGTTTTACCGCTTCTGGAATATTTCTCATCTTTTTTGTTATGATAAATTTACCGCAAACATAACAAAAACTATTCGGGCTTAATTTACACTGTCTTGAAGACATAATATTTAAAAGGAAATCACTTTCATCAATTACTTTTATCTCACAACATTATAGTAACAAACTAGACACGAACTATAAATCCGTATAAAACAACTTCAGAGTATATTAAAAAAATGTGACGTGATAAAAATATTTGGCTTATGTTGTAAGGGTCGACACAAATCATAAATTTTCTAAGGGTATTGAAAAAAATAATAATTTGTAAACTAGTGTCTATTACCTACTCACATATTCTATTAACGCCTCGTCGCAATACATCACACGCTAGCACCGCCGTCAGAAACTGCGAGCTGTAGTCACAGTAGCAGTTACCTGCAACACAAATTAAATATGCGTTCAACTATCAGTTCGCGGCCACTCGAAATGTTAGCAAAATGATCAAAACAATCACCGTGGTTCAATTGCACAAATTGATATGCGAAAGAGACTAGCCGGGACCATATTGCGATTGCATTACATTCCTCATCAGCTTTTTTGCTAACCTGGACATTGTTCAGCTCTCGTACGGCGGCTTTACTAAAACTCTGGTTTTCAGAAATTTTATCGATGTCTTCAAAAGTAAAGTTTTCTAAACACATTATATGGTCTTGGACAGAGTCGAGCTGCATATTTATATCTTCGGATATCGAGTTATTTATATTTTCGGATATCGAGTTTTTCATATCGGCGTGTATAGAGTTTATTTCTTCGTCAACAGAATTTTGAACAAATTCCATTTCTTGGGGTGGTACAAACTCGTCCCGTTTTAAATTCTCCACTACGCTGGTAATGCTTCCCACATTACTGCCGTTGTCCTCTTCGTGCTGATCGTCGATGGTCACATAGTTCGCTAAGCAGCACTGGCTCGCCGATATACCATCTTGACTAAATGTGTCGCCCTCGCGCTCCCCGTCGGCGTCACCAGTATACTCATTGCATCCAGTAAACTCATTCATCATCATTTCAGCCAAAAGACGTCCACTGCTGGACATAGGCCTCCCCCAGGCGTCGCCACATTGACCGGTCCCGTGCGTCTCTCATCCAGCGGTTTCCTGCAACCTTGACCAGGTCATCGGTCCACCTAGTGGGAGGCCTTCCAGCGCAACGTCTTCCGGTTCGCGGTCGCCATTCCAGAACTTTTCGGCCCCATCGGCCATCCGTTCTGCGAGCAATGTGCCCTGCCCATTGCCACTTAAGTCTGGCGATTCTTCGGGCTACGTCGGTAACCTTGGTTCTCAAGCGGATGTCCTCATTTCTGATTCGATCACGCAAGGAAACTCCGAGCATAGCCCTCTCCATTGCCCTTTGGGTGACTTTGAGCTTTCTGATGAGGCCCATTGTGAGCGACCACGTTTCGGTCCCGTATGTAATCACTGGCAACACACACTGGTCATAGACTTTCGTCTTGAGACACTGGGGTAAGTAAACTCATTAGATAAAGTAAACTCATTAGATCCAGTAACTTGCGTCACTCGCTCGTCCTCTTGCAAGAGGTAGAAATTTTCTAAAAAGTCGTTGTCGCTCGTACTCACTGTCGTACGCTGCGCGTAGTCGCTGGCGCTTTTATCTGTTTTTAACCTAGATTCGCTTTGGCAAAGTCCGAATTGATCGTATAGCTTGCGCCTAGCTCGCCTCTCTGACAATTCTTGGCGTAAAATTCGTTCCTGATAGGAACGATCTTTCAGTTTCTGAGCAGCATCCAACTGGCTTCTTTCAAGCGATTTATACTGCTCGTATAAATACCAAGACCGAACCCGGTGCGACTTTTTATTGAATGAATCTAGATCTAAGGGAAAGTTGCATGAAATTAGAAACTAGGCCTGAATATTTCATTTTATGAAATCGAAGAGGAAAACATATGACACTTACCTAGAGAATCCAAAAACTCCATATCACCATAAAAGCAAAAATCTATTTGAATTTGACGCGTTAAATAAATATAGTTTACATAGTTTAAGCAAATTTGAACAAAATTTTAAGTGTGTTTGGGTAAAGTACCCAAACCGTAATTGGTTTTTCAGTAATTTCCTGCCAGACCTGAAGTTATCAAATGTTGTTTGTTTTTGACGTATGTAGCATTACTTGTAATAATTCTAAAAAATCTGCTGCCAGTTAGACAAGTCATCACTGTTGACACAAAGCTCTTTTGTGATTATACTGGCATTCTCAGTTGCTGTTGGTTTTTAAACACGCAAGTTCTTTCTGACTGCCAGATTTATTTCAGTCGAATTAGGTGGTTTCTGCCTACCCCCGGGCCCCGTGGGAAAAGGGCGTGGGTTGATGTATTTATACCTAGGTAGTAGGTAAGTACTTATATTATATTACTAGCTGATGCCCGCGGCTTCACCCGCGTGGATGTCGTTCAAATTATATAGGTACTAAAACCTTCCTCTTGAATCACTCTATCTATTAAAAAAAACGCATCAAAATCCGTTGCGTAGTTTTAAAGATTTAAGCATACAGACAAACAAACAGACAAAAATAGCGACTTTGTTTTATACTATGTAAGGATTTGATCGTCGGTCTTTGATTGATTGGGTGCTTGAGTCTACCGTGAATTGAAGGCAACTTATTTGATGGTCAAATTGTTGAATCAAAAACAAGCAAGCATGCCTACATTTCTACCTAAATAGCTCTCTTGCGGGAAAACCACTGCGGTAAACAGATCCTTACCACTTAGGTAGGTATGTCTTAACAAGATACATGCATAGTTCAATATTTAACATTGCAATAAGTGTCTTTTTACCGTTAGCTACGTGTGAGTTAACGCCGGGTGAAAATAAAATGCTCTGTCCTGCCGTCTCCGGTGTACCCCGTGTACGGTGACCTTTACGCGCTGTCAACTTTCAAATTGTTTATTTAATAATAATATTATTAACTTGGATGACCCAATACAGAACCTAGTGAAAATACATTTAAATGGAACTTGCATCATAACAAGCAGGTGAACTGCCGCTGAATTTATACCACCACTTCCTCTCCAGAGCTAAACACTAGGAAGTGGATTAAGGGCGAGCGTTTTAGGAGACAGGCATGTATTTTTGAGTCAAAAATGATGGTTCTCAGCCTAATTTGAAAAATGACTTTTGATAACAGAAAACAGAGTCGAAGCAAGGACACCCACGGTCAGCAGTCGTGTTTGCGAGCACTATACAACAACCCGTCCGAATCTGTGCACCTGGCGCTGTGACGTACACTCTGCTGTCGGTACTGTTAGCGAATGGTAACAAAGATGGAGAACGCGGGGAGACGCGTCGGAAGCGGGGGAACGGTCGCATTCCAGCGAGGTGCAGTTATTTTCGTACGGGTTGCTTACTTACCAACGTATACGAGTACGTAGACAACGTAGGTACCTAACGTTTGATTTGAGGAAGCACAGAGATGGATAGGTAGGTAGAATGATTGCAGTAGTCAATCGATACAACATAATCAAAACTTTTGAATTAAACGAATATATTTAATAGACCACAAAACATAAAAAAAACAGTATGAAACCACAACAGACTAACATAAAACGTAGGGTAGTTTTAAAAGTTAAAAAAAAAAACATGTTCCTATAAAAGGTCCCATTAAAATAGGTGGACAAATTTTAACACAGCGTTCAGTAGGTCTAACCAAAGAAATCTAAACAAAAAAAACATAAATAAAGTGATTTTTTTTACTAAAAATAATAAATTGCTGGCACTCTGGAACAAACTCACCTTTATGAGTAGGTACTTAAATGCGTTTTTCTTATTATTTTTTTTACCATCGTCTTTATTTTGGTGGTCTGAAAGATTTCTGAAATTTTGTCCACCTATTTTAATGGGACCTTAAATAAAACCTTTTGAAACTATGCACAACTCATTTGTATACCTATAAAATACAATTTAAATTGATAACGTACAAGGTGTAAAGTTCAGTAGAAAAGGAGTAATTAAAATTACCACGGGTTCAATAAACACCCAAAATTATCTTAATTTAATTACGTACATTGAATGAGTTACTATTTAACTCCAATATTTACTACACCCACTACTTAAATAAAATTCTCGTGAGGTAGGTAACTTCATGATGGGTATCATGGATAATGTATTATCTAACTGCCGCACTCAGAGCCGTCACCACAGAATACATAATAGTACTACGTACAGAAGGGACACTCCCTTTCCCTTTAGTTACAGTGGTTTGGGAATAGTGTGGCGGGCTTGTCCCATTTTTTTTTTTCCCTTCCCCGCGCTCATATTAAATGCCTAAGAGTGTACATCCGCTTGATTCTGAACATAGAGGAAAAAGCTCTAGAGTTGGCAAGGAGTGTAACATTTATTTAGTTGTATTGTATCGACATTATCAGTCTGTTATACCTAATGATTTTTGCAGCTAGAATGAACTATGTAGTTTTATATAACGTCCTTATTCTTATGGTCAATGTACTTTGACAGAGCGGTAAGTCCAGCTAAGCTACTAGCGCTTATTCCTATAATATGGTTCTGAGTAAGTTCTGAGTAATTCTAGGCTTTCGTTTAGATGTTACGTTTTTTTTTTCCTTTTTTTTAACGTTTCCCTCACTAGGAATTTCTCCTGTGTCGTGGGTGCGTTCTCAAACATTTATACACACATGCACAAATACCCAGATCCGAAACAACTATCTATAGGCCATACAAATATTTGTTCCGTGCGGGGATCGAACCCGCGACACGCAGTGCCTATACCTATACATATTGGGAAACGTTACTGTTTCACTGGTGTTGCCTATTAGTAATAATCATAATATAATTAAGTGTGTATCTAGGAAACCGTGTTTTTTTCAATCGTCTGCAAATTTCGTTGAACGAAACTATACAGAGAAAGACCTTATACGATGTAGAAAACTCCACCTGTCAGAAGACGCACTGACCCAGATTTGTAACCAGAGATATAGTGACAACCCTAATAGAAGAAAATAGCGCCACCAGCTGGTTGTCTGCTATATCCAGGGTTGGTCTGAGAAGAATGGACTCCAGAATTCATAAGTTTTACACTGAATGGAGATTTACGTTCCTTGATTCCACCGCGTTTCATCGGATGTCCCTGAAATATAGACAGGATTTTTTATAATAATAATTATCTACACTTCTACACTAGTATTATAAAGAGGAAAGATTTGTACGTTTGTCTGTATGTTTGTAATAAATAAACTCAAAAATTATTGCGCCGATTTAAAAAAAAAACTTTCACCATTAGAAAGCTACATTCACGCTGAGTAGAGTCTTTATACTATGGTAGAGTAACATAGGCTACTTTTTATCCCAGTATTCCCACGGGAACGGGAACTACGCGGGTGAAACCGCGGGACGTCCGCTAGTACATGATACCTAAATAGAAGTGCTATCTAACAGTGGCAGTGCGTGTTTATGGGTGTTAAACACTTATTCAGTAAGAGTCGACGACGAACGTAATGATTCTACAATTATTCCATAGCTTGAGGAACTTACCATGGGTACTTGAAAAGGTGGTTTTTTGTCAAAGGTGTTCCGAAGTCTCCGCCAGGTTTCACAACCAATAGTTTCAGCTTGTAAGTGAAGATCTTCCTTATCCGCGAACGTCTCTGTACTTTGATTGTATGACGTAGTAAGGATTAAATCCAAACTATCTTTTGGTACTCTAAAATGATGAACCAATATTAAGGTATTACAAGTTAACACCACAATTGATTTATTATGAATCGGTTGAGGTAAGGCCGTAAGGCCGGTCGTAGAGTAGGTTGATAGACATAGAGAAATAAACTATAGGTAGTATGCTGTAAGTAGATAGGTAATACCTAATAAGGGAATCCCAAGTTGCTATTTCGGCACAAACATAGATTTAACTAGATAACGCACAGAACATAATTCGCATGCCACCTCGCGTGTCTGGCTTGAGTATTTTATACTTAACGAGGTTAGGTGGCACTAAACAACAACGTAACACCGTTACAAGTTTACGACTCTAGAACTTCAAGTCAGACATAATAACAACCCGTCGGGGCTGTGGATATCGAAAGAATAGAATAGAATAGAATAGAATATGTATTTATTCGCTAATGGACAGCAGCAACACAAAAGAGCAGCACAAATATAACATGGGTTTGGTTTTTAGTCAGTAGATGTCTGACACTCCCCTTCGCTCTGCCCAAGAGCGGGGGGGGTTATTCGATGATTTTCCACCCACCAAAAAAAAAAAAGACAAAATAACAAAACAGTAAGAAACCACCTAGATCACGTTGTCTTCGGTTTCGGTTTCTTGACCACGCTCGACATAAAGTCCTACCAAACGACATTTTTGTCGAACATTATTTCAATTCTTTTACAACCGCCCACCCGGAATTTATTGTTATTTAAATAAGTACTTTACACCTTATTTATTACGTATACTTACTTGAAAGGACGATAAAAACTTAGTCGCCTTACACTTGCAAGAGTATGATGCGAGTACAGCCTATACCCAGTTGAGCCCACATGTTTATTTTGAGTTGCAAGGGTAATATCTTTGCTAAGTTCGCCCTCTTTCCTTAGATCAGGAAGAAGAGTTTTATTTCTAACGTGTTTAATCATTTTTATGGAAAAGCTTGCTTAGCACTACAAAGTTTAGATAAAATGTGAAACAAATAATTTCTTAAATTTAGGAGAATTTAGGTATACGTACTCTACCCTGGACAATGGATTTTTTTAAATCAAATAAAGTCTCCATAGCAACCGCGCAACAACAATGGGCATGTAACACTGTAACACTAAAAAGTTTTGTTTCACTGTTCCCAACAAATTATTTTTTACTGGCTTCCACAGTTCCACCTTATAAAAATAATCACACGAGTCAAGAAAATTCGTAGATATGAGCATTTAATTAATTTATTTTTACTTACCAACAAAATACTTTACGTCTCTATTGCCGTCTATGCCGTCTCTAAAACATTTTTTTGTATGACAACATTATAACTACATCCGCTCTTGCGCTCTGGTCAAAAGTCTTTCGTCATCCGGTAGCCATATTTAATTTTACGCTTGCACGCTGAGGTCGCCCGCGACCCGCTTGCTTTTGTGACGCCATTTTATTTAATTGTTGTGACCAAACGGTGAAGCAGATATCCAATTTGTACGGTGAAGTTGTTGAAAATATAATACAAGATGAGTTACGGAAGGCCACCGCCGCGTATCGACGGCATGGTGTCGTTGAAAGTGGACAATCTAACATACCGCACAACGCCTGAAGATTTGCGTCGTGTGTTTGAAAGATGTGGTGAAGTAGGTGATATTTATATACCCAGAGACCGGTATACCAGAGAAAGCAGAGGATTTGCATTCGTCAGGTAATTTATTTTCCTACTAACTACCTATCTACTTCAGTGACGTCATACGCCGTTACCGGTAAAATACCACCTGCCCTGCCCGAGGATGGCTATATTTCTATGTCTCATTTGAAACGTAAGCCCGTCTCTCCTTGAGTCTACCATGAATCTGAAGAGCAACCATCTTACTATTTCAATGATGTATTTAAAATCACTAATGGGCTATCCCCATTTCCATTGTGATAGCAAAGATCATTTTTCAATATACGCAATTCTAGGTTCTACGATCGTCGTGATGCCGAGGAGGCTCTGGACTCGCTGGACGGTCGGATGCTGGATGGCAGGGAGCTCCGAGTGCAGATGGCACGCTACGGGCGCCCTTCGTCGCCGTACCGAAGCCGCTACGACCGCCGCCGCAGGTAACATAGATGCATTGTCTTCTTTCGTCGGGACGCATTCCGCTCACTAGCTGACCACTCATAAAGCTTCTCTTAATTATTATGTGTCATTCATGATCCCTCACTATAAACAGCTGCTCTAAAACATCTTCAGTAAATAATTAATCATTGATTGAATATAAGATTTAAATCACTAGAATGCCTTTTTGTTTGTCATGATTACAATTGATTTCCAAACTTAAAACATGGTTTCGATACCTACAATCTTAGTTGTTTTTGTTGTAACTTGTTAGTGTATTTTCTATGTTGTGGTCAGCTAGTAAACTAAATTTAACTTACCATTTTATACTGTTCAGCTCGCACAGACGGAGGTGGTACATGTTACAATTGTGTAGCTCCGAAGTCTCCAGTTGCGTTTAACACATCAGGAAGGGGCGCTTGCGTCACTGGCTTGAGCAGAGGATGTATTCATATGTGTTGTGTGATGGTTATTCTTTTAGCAACTCGCGTTCACGGTCTCGTTCACGTCGTCGATCCAGGTCTCGTTCGCGCAGGCGGTCGCGTTCGTACAGCCGTAGCCGTTCTCACTCTCGCAGCCGCTCCGACTCCAAGAGCTCCAGGGGTCGCTCCCGCAGCCGTTCTCGCTCACGATCACGCTCCAGGCATTGAAGTGCTGAGTAAGTCCTCTTATAAATTAAATACTTTATTCTTTAGGAATACTATCTTCAACATAACATAAATCCCTAGGAAAACCAATGTTTACAAGAATGCTATTGATCTTTTATCAAGATGGTTGTCTGCTAACACCAAACAACAGTCAAACAAAAAAAATACTTAGCTTGTCTTCTTTAAAAATGTAGTTAATTTCAGCATCAAGTCCTTGTACTACTCGCAACTATTTTTCTAGGGTAGTCAACTAATTATTGTGTTTTCCTCATGCAGGTTGAGAGTACCAGCTGTGAGTTGAAGTGCTGTACTACAATGTCTCTCTGAGCAGCCTTCAGCCAAGGTACTAAAACACATCAGTTACTCATAAGCCATCCACAGACCTAACTATGATCAACATAGTGGCAAATACACGCAACGTAACAAATTATATTTTAAGTTCCCCTAATTTTTAACATAGGTTAACTGCATAATGTAAGAATTGTATCTCTAGAGATTTTCATACTTTATTTTTTTGTTTATATAGAACTTTCATGAAATTCTCAACATATCTTATAATATGAATTACTGAATACAATAAACTGAATTGAGTTTATTTCATTTGTTGAAATACTTTTAGTTTACTTGTATCATTTTTTTACTACTTAGTTTACGGATTTCTAACAGACTATTCAGTCACTTGTATTTGAGTCTTCATGTTCATATTGTACTAGATTAAAATGTATGTAATTAATCAGCATTAGGTGTGTAAGACCTGTGTGGTCTTAGATATTATTTCAGGTTTAATATAACAAAATAACTGGAAGATCATGTACCTACCACCACAAGTGATTAATGGGCTAAATTGGGCATTAATGTGGGACATCATCATTCATGATTCTTGGTAAATAACTCGTAAGAATGTGATGCCTGGACATAGTTTCTTTTAAATATACTTTGATGTATTATGTTTAACATTGTCAATATTATCTTAAGTAGTAGGCCTTTGCTTTTTCCTGAACCTTTTAACCATCAAAACTTAGTGTTTTAATTAAAATTCAAAAAAAGAATTTGTGTAAGCTTGCTTACTTGACCATCAAAATTGCATAATTTATTTGTAGCCTGTTTAGTGATTAAAAGGTAAAGATGGCTTAATTAGAGACATGATTATAACAATAGTAGAGCATGCGGCCTATTACTTACGACTTTCACTTTAAGTACAGCATTTGTTGCAAATATATGTTATAAATATAACTACTGATTCTGTAATATTAATGGAAATGTTGGTATGCTCAGGGCGTGGAGTACGCGGGGAGCGAGGCTGTATGCGGGGAGGGGGGGTTTGCTGTTTGCTGACAACTGCTGAATTGCTGTTGTTGCCGTACATAAGTTATGAGTAAACTTTTATATTTATTGACAAACCGAGACACGCATTAAGTAGGTAAACATGACGTCTTTCACGCAACACCAAGGTGTTGTGGCAGTAAAATAAAAAGACGGCACGTAGGGCGAGACTTCGTGCACATCACTTAACTTAATTTCACAGTCCACAACTTGTAGTGCCGTCTCAAAACTTCGTTCGTTATAATAATCTCAAGCCTTATCAGTGGTGTCGACGTAGTTGCGTCGTATACAAGCACCAAGTACACGTAAGCGCGAGTAAGTAGGTGGCGGCCGGCAGACCAGCAGACTGCGAACTAATATACTCGTTTGTTTGGCAGGCCGGTGCTGCACGCTGGCCTGTTTGCTGTGGCAGTTTCCTGTGCTGATTTGCAGATTCGGCTAGGTTTATCGGTAAAATGGAACGCCCTCCCTGCCTCTCCGATTAACGAACGATCTAAGTACATGATGCGGCTTAATATTTTTTTATTTTATTTAGCACTAGGATCACTCGTTTCATTATAAAGGAATGGTTGATTGTACCTAATAACTGGAAGATTGATGAAGATCGTCACAGATGAAGACACCTGGCACTGGATTTTAAGTAGGTTTTGTCGGAAATAAATTAATTAAGAATATATTTTGGTTTTCATTTAACAATTCCTACCATAATACAACATAACATGACCATTCCAGAAATACACAGACACTTCAAATTAATCACACTACTAAAACTTTCCATTCTGCAGTTGGAAAGCAGTTACCTATATATGAGGCGAGGTTTCACAAGCCTCTTGGTGCTGTTCTGGTCAGAACTGTGTCACAATATAGTTGTATTAGAGGAAACATACTCGTAGTACGAAGACGACAAAGGTCAACAAGAACCTGCTACATTCATACTGACAATATATATTTTGAGCTTGTTCGGAGCAGTGACCGACACACAGGGCGGGATTTTTCCACGTCTCCTGGAGGGGAATACAAATATTGCAAATTCATTCAAAGGAAACATTGTATGTAGGTACTAAGAGGTTAGGTAAGCTGGCAAAGATAGAAAAAAAAAAGGAAAACTAATCTTATCCGGAATCGCACGGCTTTGGGTTTGGCAAAAAAATTCGTTACCGGTCACCGCCTGCCTTACGTCACAACAACCCGGCATGGGTAAACATAAAGGAGTTGACGAAGACATGACAACAAAGCTCAAAGGGTGTCTGATGAGATGACAAGTGTAAATTGTGTTCGGAAGAAGAAGACCAGTCATGTTTGCGCTGATCACAAATCAATTGGGATAAGGGCAAGAGATTGATGATGGATGATGTGAATTTCTACCCTGTCGATTCGATTAATAGACGCCAGCACATCAAGCTACTCGAAACCGGCAAATTCAACGTTGAACCTTATGTTTTAGCGTTAACGTTGAAAATCTATTACATTTGACAGATAGTGTTTAAGAAACGAATTAAAAACTATTAGAATTTTAAGTACAGTGCGATCAAATTATCTTGGCAGGTCTGAACATAGGCTCTGCGAACTTTTACGCATGTAAACTAGTGAAGAAAACTTATTGCCAGATAAACCAATACTTAAACGATCAGAAAATATCTAATTTAAACAGTGAGAAATAAAATGAATATCACACTTTTATACATTAGTTAAAACAAAATGACCTGCACGAAGTTCGGACCTGCCAAGATAATTTGATCGCATTGTACTTGGGTTCTCAAACCAAACGCCTACATAAAGTGACATAGCATAAGTACGGGGCGAGACAAAACTTTTGAAAAGGAGTTTTATGATTGATGAATTAGGGTTGCGGCTTGCGCCTCATCTAGCCGCACGTAACTGATTTTTTTATGATATGAGAAGCAGTGGAAAGTTCTCTCGCACGCGTCAGTATCGATGATGCTGCGACTCTGCTGCTCTTGGCAGCACCCTCTAGCAAAATAACGTATGTAAGCGGCAGTAAAGGATAGGGTATGGCAAAATGCGACTCCGTGCTGCTGTTAGATGAGGATTTTTATTATACCTATCTCTTAGGGAATTTCCTCATCATCATCCACAGCCCGAACTCACACCCACTGCTGCGTATAGGCCTCTCTTTTTTGGTGCCAATCGCCTCGTTCTTGTACCAGTGTCATCCAGGTTTTTCCCTCGATAGCAACTAGCTAGCTAATTTCCTAACTCGCTAGAAATAAACGGTATCTGGATTCCTCAGTTTAATCTGTAGGCACTACTAAGGAATCATTGTATCCAGAGTTTGACTGAAGCAATCTATATTCTCTAAACATATAATAAAACTGTAAAAAAACTGTGTCTGTAGTAGTCTGTACATTGAATATATTTAAAAAAAAAACACATAACCCTCCTTTTGGGCTTCGCCGCAGTCGGGTAATAATAATTGAGGGGGGTTTAGAAACAGTAATAGAGCACGAATCGAAAAAAAAAGTCTTGTCTGTTTGTTTGAACACGCTAATCTTCGGAACTACTCAACGGATTTGAATGGTTTTTTTTGTTGTATAGATATTAAGTTTGGCTATAATTTATCTTGGAAACTTGAATACCTGATGCAGAACCGCAACAGACCAGCTTAACTACAAGAGATACAAAAATGGTACCATAACAAAAATTGTTCCACGTGATGAGCATTTTCTGCAAAGAGAATAAATTCGAAGGTCTGGAACACCTGATGTGGAACTCCAAGAGCCCAGCTACACAAAACATATATAGGAATGACGTCTTAGCAAGAATTGTTCAGCCTGATGAGCACTCTCTGTTGTCGTATAAAATTTGAAGATCTGGAACAGCTGATGTGGAAGTCCAAGAGCCCAGCTACACTATAACATATATAGGAATGACGTCTTAGCAAGATTTGTTCAGCCTGATAAGCACTCTCTGTTGTCGTATAAAATTTGAAGATCTGGAACAACTGATGTGGAAATCAAAGCTATCACTAATTTCACTGTCACTCAATCAACGAGACAGTCACTCATCAAAATTTCCACGTGAACGAAGTCGCGGGCATCAGCTAGTAAGTACATAAATATATACGTTTTATATAATATGGTTTGGTCATGTGGAGAGGATGAATGAAAGTCGACTAACAAAGGCATTAACAACGCAGATGTGAGTGGCAACGCCGAGAGGGGACGCAATGGGCGTGCATGTATGACCATACATAGGTATATATCTATACTAGCGGACGTTACGCGGTTTCACCCGCGTAGTTCCCGTTCCCGTGGGAATACAGAGATAAAAATTATGGTAAAAGAATTTTTAAAATCGGTCCAGTAGATCCCGAGATTACCCCTTCCAATTTAACAAATATACAAACACACAAACTTTACTTCTTTATAATATTAGTACCTATAGATTATATTATTATAGTATAGATGTGGACGAGGCAAAAGGAGTATCAGGCAGGAGTATGTAAGAATCATTGCAGGTGGCGTTTTATAGTTTCTGCCTCTCCTCTAGTTCGCATGGGTGTCCATGAGAAAAGGGTGTGAGCTATGTAAAGTTTAACATCTCTGTGAATTTGTAAAAAATAAAAATAATGTCTCAATAGTGAGAAACCAATATTTTCCTCATAGTTTATAGTGGGTACATACATCATGATCATCACATTTCTCCTGCTTCAATTCTCTCACCTCATAGTAAGTAAGAATGATCATCTTAATGACTCTCCATCAATAGCCATAGCCACCCACCACACAACAGTTTCTTTCTGCCCATATTAAGAAGGTAAGGAAATTTTAACATTGTTATGACACTTGGCCTAAGTGTGTTTGTGTATTCAGAGATAACATATACCTGACATACCCCAAACTGGCCAACTTAACGTCTATAAAACATAAGTGAAGATAGGATAGTCAATAGGTATAACAAGAGAATAAAACAACTCCATAAGAATAAAATTGTGTATTACAATATATTAATCCTTAATAGTAAAATTAACAACTAAAAGTCCATTTTTGGCACCTCCCAACTTGAACCATCTGCCAGCCTTATGTTCTTGACCGAGGGCCACATACAACTGTTTACCATCACTTGTAAATTGCATAGAGTTTACAAAACCATTCACTTGTACACTAAACATAGGTAAGACTTTCCTATATTGGTCACAGACTCTCCATAGCCTAATACTAAGGTCATAGGAACCTGATGCAAAAACATCTGAGTTCAGTAAAGTTGCCAGACTAGTTATCCACCGAGGTACTTCGTTCTCTGAGCCATGGGCTTCTGTTACTACACACAGAGGCTTCTTTTTTAACACACTCCATACACATAATGATCCATTGTCGCTGCCGGACACAAAATGCTCCTCGTCTAAAAGTTTGATTTCATCCAGACTTCCCACTGGTCCATTGTATATCAATTGCGATTCCTCTGCAATTTTCCATATTCTGACTGTAGTGTCTCTACCTCCAGCTGTCAGTGCTCGTTCTCTTGTTAAAGCATCAATGGATGTGATAGGTGACTGGTGCCCAAACAAAGTTTCAACATAAGCCATCTCATCTAATGACCATATTTTCACTGATCTGTCTTTACTGGCTGAGTATAAATCATGTGTATTCTTTCTAAAAACTAGCCCTGTTACTACATCTTTATGGCCTTTAAATGTGTGTATGTGCTTGAGTGTGTATGGATCCCACACTACAATATTTGGTGAGTCATCAGATGAAACTAAATATTTGCCATCTGTAGATATAGCAAGAGATTTCACATCACCTTTTATATAATTGGAATGAGTTTTATAAGTTAAAGTACCGAGTTTTCTTTTCTCTTTGATGCCCCATTTGATTATGGATCCACATTTGCTGCCAGTAAATGCGAAGTTGTTGTCACTACTGATACACACACATGTTAGTGTAAGACGGTGTTCTTTAGCACGAATAAGTCTGAGGTCTGTTTCATTTGGTTCTACATATTTTTCAGCAACTTCAATCTTTAATTTACCTTTCTGTTCCAAATAGTCTTTCTTCAAACGATTTTCAACAGCATCATCGACTTCTTTGAGTTCTGCCCGCTTCGTCTCCTCTTTCTCGATTTCGTCTAGATATTTCTTAGCGAGGCGTAACTTCTTTTGCTCAGCCGTTTCATGGTCACTTTCCGACTCTTCCGCGTCAGAAAACTTTCGTAAATCTAATTCACTATCAGAAGAATCATCACCTTTTTCTAGGTTAGGCGCGTTCGGTTTTTTGGGATTCTTTTTCTTTACTTTTTCACCTTTTCTTTTCTGAACTTGCCTGGATTTTCCTTTTAAAAAGAATGACGAAGACATTGTATGGAATAAAACACTTGATTTATCTCAATAATCTGCTTAGAATCGTAAAATAAGTTCGGAAGAGGCATGTAATGCACGTTGGCCTTTTGATTTGACAGTGACAGTAACTAATTTGACATTGACAGTATATCTACGTTCTGAAATAGAACCCGCGGATTCTGTCATTGTCAGGGAGAGAAT
Organism: Diarsia dahlii; assembly: GCA_949775195.1. Lineage (NCBI taxonomy): Eukaryota > Metazoa > Arthropoda > Insecta > Lepidoptera > Noctuidae > Diarsia > Diarsia dahlii. Next base: position 18,402,195 of record OX459201.1, read on the forward strand.
ACACGCGATTCTTAACCTCAAAGTTTAGCTTATCTGCAATTTTTTTTTGTTTTTAGTGTTGATTCTGTTGTTTGTGTTGTCTGGTGTTGGTACCTAGTAATAAGGTTAGTATCCTAAGTTTTGTTTGGCACTCATTTCCCCAGGGAAATGAGTGCCGAAGATCCCCCTGATGGGGGTGGAGAAAAACCTCCGGATATGGAGGTTGTGGAGTGCTCTCAAGACTCTGAGGTTAGTCGGTTAAGGTCCGAGATCAGAAAGCGCCCCGGGGGCTCTGAAATCTTCGTTGACGCCAAAAGGAATAAACCGCCGTCCGGCTCAATTCAGTCTGTTTACACGAGGCCAGGTTTTGAGAGCGACTCTAAAATTATATATGGCGAGAGTGACAAAGCACCCTTCAAAGTGTTTGTCTCTAGAATGGAAACAGACCCTAAGCAAGGCTTATCCTTGAATTCCCTTAAGTTTGCCCAATTTATATTTAATAATGGTTTTAAAGGTGTAGTCCAAGGCAGTGTCAAGTCTATGGGCCGTAACAAGATGTCCCTTGATTTTAAGTCACGCATTGACGCAAATAATTTTGTTAACAGTCAAATTCTAATGAACCATAAATACTTGGCTGCTATCCCACGCTTTCATGTTACTCGCATGGGAGTTGTAAGAGACATCCCCACTGACTGGTCCCTAGATGAGCTAGTTCACGGAATCGAAACCCCTCAGAACTGTGGGGAAGTTATCAGGGCAAGAAGGCTTAATTTTAAGAACAAGAGAGAAGAATCTGTTTCTTGGTCCCCTTCAGGTACTGTTGTGTTAACTTTCTCTGGCCAAGTTCTGCCAGAGCGAGTTTACTGTTATAATGCTTCCCTTCCTGTCTCAATTTACCATCTACCCACCATCCAATGCCGAACGTGTTTACGTTTCGGACACATCAGTATTAACTGCCGATCCATTCCCCGCTGCTATCGATGTGCTCAATCACACCCTGGTGATAAATGTGATGTCCCGGACTCACAGGCTTCATGCCTATTGTGTGAAGGAGGAAATCATAAAGCCACAGATCCTATATACCCTGAACACACACGACAAAAGTCAATAAAAACGATCATGTCACAGGAAAATTTAAGTTATAGAGAGGCCTCCGTAAGATTTCCCCGTTCCAAAATTTTATACTCTAATGTAACTGCATATCCCTCCCAATTTAGACCATCACAAGCTTCTCCTGATGTATTCTACTCAGCCCCTCATAATACTCCTACTTCTTCTCCATACGCATCCCCTGCCAAGACGTCATACACTAAAACAGTTTTTCGTTCCCCTAAACCTAGACCTGAGCTGGGAAAGTCATATGACACCCAAGTCCATTGGTCAATGGTCGCTACCCCCAATTCTTCTCAGCCTAATGGCTGCGCTCTGAATTCCTCCTACATAGAAACCACTCCCCTTCCTACTCCTAATGATAATTTAATTGAACTACTTGTATGCTCTCTTATTAATATGTTATCCAAATTTGGTGACGCAATACCGGACAATGTCGTTATATTAGTCGAACAGCTCTTAACTACCTGGACTCGCCAAAATGGAAAGCATCCTTCAGTGGAATTGTAGAAGCGTCCGCAGGAAAAAACATGATTTAATTTACCTTATAAACCGATATAAGCCCATTATCTTTGCTGTGTCGGAGACTTGGCTCAGGCCTGGCTCCCTTTTTAGGGTTCCCGGTTTTGCGTGTCTTCGGGATGATAGAGATGATGGCTGGGCGGGTTGCGCCCTATTGGTTAACAGATCTATCACCTTTTCTGAAATTCCTATCCCCCACCATGATACTGGTCTACATGTAGTAGCTGTTAGAGCCATGGATATATCCTTTGTTTCTGTTTACATTCCTCATCCCAATGCTAATATTTTAGCTGAATTTAATTCTATCCTTTCTTCTATCCCCTGCCCTTTAGTTGTGTTAGGTGATTTTAATTGCCGACATACTCTTTGGGGTTCTCATTGTAACGATCCCTCTTCCAGCTTTTTACTAGATCTCTTAGATGATCGAAACCTATGCGTCCTTAATGATGGATCTGCTACCCGTAGGGTGTCCCCTATCCAAAATATTAGTGTTCCAGACCTTTCTTTCACTTCCCCTTCCTTAGTTTCTACACTTTCCTGGTCTGTTCTCCCTAATTCATTTGGGAGTGACCATTTTCCTATCTTAATTTCATTACAAAGCTCTCATTCACATGCTCCTCCTATCCAACCCCTTCAAAAATATCGCCTGCCCCAAGCTGACTGGTCTAAATTCTCTTCCCACTTAGAGTCAGAACTTCAAAACTTCCCTCAAATTAATCCCTCTAATTCCCTTGCCCTCTATAATGACTTCGTAAATTGTTTGACACGAGCCGCTGACTCCTCAATTCCCCTTAAAAACTCTTCCCGTCACCTTATACCTTCTCCTCCTTGGTGGGATGCTGAGTGCACTGATAGCGTTAAAAAACGCAAAGAAGCTGAAAATACCTTTGCCTCTCATTTTGACATGCCCAATTATTTAAATTTTAAAAGGACTTCAGCACGAACTTGCAGATTATTGGCAAAAAAGAAAAGATGTGGATGGCTCTCATTCTGCGAATCTCTATCCCCACGCTTCCCTGTTTCCCTTGTGTGGAAGAAAATTAAAATATATCGTAGATCCTGTGACAATCAGTCTCTCGATCTCTCATCTAATGATCCCAGCTCTTGGATGGAGGAATTCATAGCTAAATTAGCCCCCCCCTTCGTTCCTAGTCTTGAATGCCTTCCCACTACAGATTCCCCTTCTCCCACCCCTAATGATAGATTCGACGATCCATTCTCCTATTCGGAATTAACGTGTGCCCTGGATCATTTACGTGATTCTGCACCGGGTATCGATGGTATCCCTTACTCCTTCATCTCCAAATCTCCCTCAAATTGTAAATTACTCTTCCTCAACTTAATTAATTCCTTCTTTGTTACTGGTCAAGTTCCGGAGTCTTGGAAAACCCAAATCATTATCCCAATTCTGAAACCTGGGAAAGATCCAAAAGACTCTGCTTCATATCGTCCTATCGCCCTATCTTCCGTTTTAGCTAAGATCATGGAAAACCTCATCAAAAACCGCCTTGAATGGATCTTAGAAACAAAAGGCATCTTATCCAGCTCCCAGTTCGGTTTTCGAAGAGGTATGGGTACTCTGGATAGCCTTACGGTACGCGTACACCAAATCCGTCATCGGCCGAAGTATGCTCGGGCGTCATCGGCCGAACTCGGCCGATCAAATCAAACGTAAGTAAATGGAAGAGAGCGCATACACTGCTACTACCGACGTCGTCCGATGACGCCCGAAAACGGACGATCAACTGACGAGTCCGAACGTGTTTGGATTTTTTCCAGTTTTATCGGCTTCTTTCTGCGATCGAGTCGTTATTTGGATCGTGAATGGATATTGAAAAATTAATTACTTGCATTTATAACAGACCGTCACTGTGGGACAAACATTCAAAAAGTTACAATAATCGAGATATCGGGAAACGTCTATGGGATGAAGTTGCTTCAGAAATGAAATTACCGGTGGCAGATATTTTCTAAAAAATATATTTCTTCGAAATCCTCCATTTTAAAAAACACGTCTGTACTCTGTAGTTGCACAGTTCAGACTTCATAAGTTCCACCGACAACGGCCGTTATCGTCTGCAGTGTATTCAGTTGAACGTCCGAGTTACTCGTCCGAGTAGTTCTGTCCGCCATCGGCCGACAAAATCGGTTTTAGTGTACGCGTACCGTTAGTGTTTTCACTTCTGACGTTCGCATAGCATTCTCTAAAAATGAAAGTGTCCTTGGTGTCTTCTTACGGTACGCGTACACCAAATCCGTCATCGGACGAAGTATGCTCGGGCGTCATCGGCCGAACACGGCCGATCAAATCAAACGTAAGTAAATGGAAGAGAGCGCATACACTGCTACTACCGACGTCGTCCGATGACGCCCGAAAACGGACGATCAACTGACGAGTCCGAACGTGTTTGGATTTTTTGTCAGTTTTACCGGCTTCTTTCTGCGATCGAGTCGTTATTTGGATCAAGAATGGATATTGAAAAATTAATTACTTGCATTTATAACAGACCGTCACTGTGGGACAAACATTCAAAAAGTTACAATAATCGAGATATTGGGAAACGTCTATGGGATGAAGTTGCTTCAGAAATGAAACTACCGGTGGCAGATATTTTCTAAAAAATACATTTCTTCGAAATCCTCCATTTTAAAAAACACGTCTGTACTCTGTAGTTGCACAGTTCAGACTTCATAAGTTCCACCGACAACGGCCGTTATCGTCTGCAGTGTATTCAGTTGAACGTCCGAGTTACTCGTCCGAGTAGTTCTGTCCGCCATCGGCCGACAAAATCGGTTTTAGTGTACGCGTACCGTTACGGTACGCGTACACCAAATCCGTCATCGGCCGAAGTATGCTCGGGCGTCATCGGCCGAACTCGGCCGATCAAATCAAACGTAAGTAAATGGAAGAGAGCGCATACACTGCTACTACCGACGTCGTCCGATGACGCCCGAAAACGGACGATCAACTGACGAGTCCGAACGTGTTTGGATTTTTTGTCAGATTTTTTTTTTTAAATATTTTTTTCTTCTTTTTTTCTTCTTAGTCTAGCTATTCAAAGGGGGAACGCTGCCAGTATCTTCGGAACCTTGCCTAAAGGGTCTCCTTTTAATAATATATTTTAGTTACTTAGATATAGTTTGTGTTATGTCAATTTTGTGAAAAATTATATATAGTTTGTGTCAAAATTGCGGTATACATTTTCTAAAAAATACATTTCTTCGAAATCCTCCATTTTTAAAGACACGTCTGTACTCTGTAGTTGCACAGTTCAGACTTCATTAGTTCCACCGACAACGGCCGTTATCGTCTGCAGTGTATTCAGTTGAACGTCCGAGCTACTCGTCCGAGTAGTTCTGTCCGCCATCGGCCGACAAAATCGGTTTTAGTGTACGCGTACCATTACGGTACGCGTACACCAAATCCGTCATCAAATCAAATCAAACGTAAGTAAATGGAAGAGAGCGCATACACTGCTACTACCGACGTCGTCCGATGACGCCCGAAAACGGACGATCAACTGACGAGTCCGAACGTGTTTGGATTTTTTGCCAGATTTTTTTTTTTTAATAATTTTTTCTTCTTTTTTTCTTCTTAGTCTATTGAAATATACCATAACTCAAACTAAAATATTCAAAGAATTTGATGGGTTGTAATCTTAACTCCTCAAAAAACCCGACTACGACAAAAAAAAACGACGCTGAAAAAGTATGAAACAAGATTTTCAGGATAGAACAAAAAGAAAAGCCGTAGTCACACGGTATTAAAGTGTTTAGGTTGGTACCTATAACGTGTGACTACGGCTTTTCTTTTTGTTCTATCCTGAAAATCTTGTATCATACTTTTTCAGCGTCGTTTTTTTTTGTCGTAGTCGGGTTTTAGTTTTTTACTTTTTTTTATTTAAACAATTTTGGTGATAATTTTTTTTTTACTCTTGACTTTTTGTCCGCTAGAGGGCGTGATTTTAAATTTGAGCAATATTTTGGATATGTACAAGTGAGGCCCTTTCAAATGATACCAAACACGGCGTATTTATCTCCATTTTTATTTTTTAAGCCTTACTTTTTGTCCGCTAGAGGGCGCCAAATCGCTTTTTGTGACACGTCACGTAGCCTATGTTCAGCGGAAAATTAAGACGGTTCTAACGATACCTCATATGTCGAGTTCCGATAAGTAGATTAGAAGCTATGAGGGAACAGATGAAGATACACACATACATACATACATACATACATACATAGCCAGTCAAAATCATAACCCTCCTTTGGCTTTGCCGTAGTCGGGTAAAAAAGGTGATGGAATTCGCCAAGTTGCTTCCTGTGTATAAGTATTTCATTAACCCACTCACGCCGACTTCGCCGACGTCGACTTCGACGAACAAAATTGTGGTATACATTTTCTAAAAAATACATTTCTTCGAAATCCTCCATTTTAAAGACACGTCTGTACTCTGTAGTTGCACAGTTCAGACTTCATTAGTTCCACCGACAACGGCCGTTATCGTCTGCAGTGTATTCAGTTGAACGTCCGAGTTACTCGTCCGAGTAGCTCTGTCCGCCATCGGCCGACAAAATCGGTTTTAGTGTACGCGTACCGTTACGGTACGCGTACACTAAAACCAATTTAATAAAATAGTTATACACAGGAAGCAACTTGGCGAATTCCATCACCTTTTTGAGGAGTTAAGATTACAACCCATCAAATTCTTTGAATATTTTAGAATGAGTTAAGCATCGAGATATAAGTACTAACGTACTAGAGAAGACACCGTAAATTCCTACTTTGTCTCGTTCAACTGCGGCGATCGCGCCGCACCGTCGCCAGTCTATGCCGAGCGGTTGCTGCGACATGACATATTTGAGTGAAGTTTTCTTGTCTAAATTATGCCTTCGTGTACATTTAGATACTGTAGAAATAATTCAATAAATATAAGTAAAAGCCAAGGAGTGACTTTTCACCAGTAAATATAACTATTATCTTTAAAACACACATAATTTAATTATATCTTTTCCTTTGCCATGTGTCATCGCGGCGGCCATTTTTACGTGAATGTCAAAGAATAAAGTGCTCAGACCAGACACTATCGACGTATTCAATGCTTGGCCACGAATCCTCTACATGCGAGTCAAAATTAATAGTAGGTTGTATAATATTTGCTTATGTATCAAGACAATTAATAAAAATGTTAAAATGTGAAGATTGCATTGATAGTTTGACTATACTATAAACTTCCACTTCACACATCTATCATAGGTACCTACGTAATTTAATACGGCAAAGTGGTCTTGCCCTGAAATGTGATTTTACTTTTAAGTCCGTAAACAGCGTAAAGCATTTAATTAGAAAAGAAGTATTTGCAAATTTGACACACATTCAATCACAGATAAAATAAAAAATATTGTTACAGTTTAAGTAAATTTTTATTTATTTTCTAAGTACATACGTACAATATCAAGTAGGCAGAATAATAACATTATGTTGCATCTGCACGTATTGATAGTAATCTATGAGAACATGACACCCCCCGCCCGCCCCGCTGTCATCAAGTGCGCGCACATTTTTTGTTTGAAATAGCTTCTCTATAGTACATTATACCTCAATGGAGTTATGGTACATTTCAAGAAGAAAAAAAGAAGAAAAAATTAAAAAAAAAAAAAAATCTGACAAAAAATCCAAACACGTTCGGACTCGTCAGTTGATCGTCCGTTTTCGGGCGTCATCGGACGACGTCGGTAGTAGCAGTGTATGCGCTCTCTTCCATTTACTTACGTTTGATTTGATCGGCCGAGTTCGGCCGATGACGCCCGAGCATACTTCGGCCGATGACGGATTTGGTGTACGCGTACCGATAGACATAGCTTCGGCATATGACAACGTCCAACTTCCACTACTCAGGCAAAAGCTGCTACAGCTGAGTATCCCTGTGAGGATGGTCAACATCATTTGTAATTTGCTTATGTCCCGTTCTATCACGGTGCGCCACCAAAATTCGCTTTCTTCATCTCGCTTAGTTTGGAAGGGTCTACCCCAGGGGTCCCCTTTAAGCCCTTTACTCTATAATCTCTATACATACGATTTAGCGTCTTCTGTAAGTTGTTTCTGCAAAATCCTTCAATATGCCGATGACATCGCTCTTTACTTCAGTGCATCTGCCTTATCAGATGCCTCATCCCGTTTAAATTCTGCTCTTCATTATTTAAATCAGTGGCTAACTAATCACGGCCTAAGTTTGTCAGTATCCAAATGTCATGCAGTAGTCTTTTCTCGCAAGCGCATTATCCCACCTATAAGCCTTTTTGTTGAAAGTGAACCAATTTTAGTTCAAGATAAAGTTAAATTTCTGGGCCTTATTCTTGATTCCAAATTAAATGGTCTACACCATCTAGATTATATTTCTAAGAAATGCGAAAAAGGCGTTAACGTCCTGCGAGCTCTCTCCGGCGTTCGCTGGGGTGCTCATCCAACATCCCAGAAAGTTTTATATAATGCCATTGTTCGTACCTAGTCACTTTGACTATGCAAGTTTTCTCCTAGAACCATGCAACAAAATTGCCCTCGCAAAGTTGGAAAAGATCCAGTCCAAGTGTTTGCGCATTATCACGGGAGCTATGAAATGCTCACCTATCAATGCCCTTCAGGTAGAATGTTTAGAGCCCCCCCTTCACTTACGAAGACAATATCTCTGTGATAGATTTTTCTACAAAGTCATCCAAACTAAAACTCACCCTCTTCTTCCACTTCTCCGTACCCTTTTCGCATTAATCCCTACGTCCCGCTATTGGTCCCACAAAAGTCCTCCTCTCCTCGTAAATAGCTTCAGTATATTATGCACATTTCATTAGTTCAGTCAGATAAAAACCCTCTTTTCGAAGTAGATTTTGACGCCTTACTTTTCCAACCTAAAATTTTTCTTTATTTTGGTATTTCAAAACACGACCCTGGCGCTAATGATAAACTTAATAAGATTTTAGACGAAGATTGGCCTGATTGGCTTACAATTTATACAGATGCGTCTAAGTTGTCAGACAATAGTGATGTTGGTTCTGCTGTGTGGATTCCAAAATTTAAAATTATACTTAATTTTCGTAGCTCTGAATTTGGATCTGTCTATACAGGAGAAGCAATAGCTATATTGGAAGCGGTTTCATACATAGAATCACATGGACTGAATAAAACTTTGATCCTGTCAGATTCACTTAGTTGCTTGCAAGATTTGTTAAAATCTCCTTTCCGCTCTCGTCACAATTTCCCCATCATTTTAAAAATTAAGCAATTGCTTCATAGATGCCAATGTTTAGGCTTAGAAATTGCAGTGGCTTGGATCCCTAGTCACTCTGGAATCGTTGGCAATGAAAATGCAGATTCGATTGCCAAGTCGGCTACTCGGAACGGAACCGATTCTTACTCATCTTGTTATCCCCGAGACCTGCGCTGCCTTGCTAAGCCTGATATGATGAAGTGTTGGGATACACTTTGGCAAAAAACTCGAGTGATCAAGGGTAATTTCTATGGCGCTATTCAACCAGACATCCCTCCCAAATGCTGGTTTAGTAAGCATAGGTTCAATAAATGGGCTACTTCTATTATTATTAGACTTCGACTTGGTTTTGTTTGTACTCCAGTATTTTTGGCCAAAATCCGTATTAGAGACAGCTCTTTATGAGAATGCGGTCTGGATGAGGGTACTCTGGAACATTTGTTTTTTTCCTGTCCCCGTTTAACAATCTCCCTGTACGACTTACTTCCTAGTAATATTCCCCGTCCAATTAACATTCCTTTCCTTTTATCTTTGGCCCATACCCCTGCTATCAAAGTCCTTTATAAATTTATAAGTATAAATAAAATACAGTTGTAGCTAGAAAATACATACTTATTTCTATTTGTTTATTATGTTCTTGATGTAATAACATTATATTGTGCCGTTTTACATGTATTAACAAAAATGTTTTGTCCCCCTCTTAGCATGGTGAACAACAGATGTCATCGCTACAAACACCGATCATTTGTTGTATGATATTATTAATTTTTTTTAAAAAGAAAACGGAACAACCTCATCTCACACCAGCAGGGCTATTGCGTATCTTTTAATGACAGTGGATAACATAAAGTGTCTATCAAATAACTGTCAAATGGTGAGTTTTTAAGAAAAAAATGTACCAAACCTTAGCTAATTTACAGTTAATTTATGGACACTTATGATAGGCACTGTCATTAAAAAGATACGCAATAGCCCTACTGGACATTGGCAAAATCATCGAAGTACATCGATGGAGCCATAACCTTCAAAAATTTAATTGAATTGAAATAGAACCCGTAAGGGCTCCCACACATGAACACGATACGACGTCGCGTCGTACATACAACGATGCGGCGTCGTTTCACGATACGACGTCGCGTCGTGGAAATCTACGATGAGCATCGTAAAAACAACACGACATCGTAACGTAATGTGCCATGCACGATGCACGGCACGATGCCGTCGATACAGTGGGGTGGTGTTTTAGTTCATTCCGAAAAATGGACCGCTCTAGACGCATACTGAAAAGAAGATTTAAATGTTTCCTAAATTAGAAGCCAAATAAATGTTAATTTGTTCATTAAAGTAACAAGACAACTGCGCAGGATTGCATCGTGAGTTTCTAACGTCACGAGTTCACGACGTCGTATCGTGCATCGACACGTTACGACGTCGTGTCGTAGATTTCCACGACACGACGTAGTATCGTGAAACGACGCCGCAACGTTGTACGACGCGACGTCGTATCGTGTTTATGTGCGGGAGCCCTAACCCTGGTTAGTCGTTTGCTTTACTGTCTCCAAGCCATGTTTTCTTTCATAGTGTGAATTACTGGTTACTGTGCCTCTGACATTGTAATGATTTTGGAGCACTCAGCTTTGCTTCTTCCATGGCTGACTCCTGCCTCATAATTGCGTCACTGATCTAACCAACAGAGGTGAACTAATTTAATATTTTTTGTCTATGTTTGAGTGCGTCCTAGGTTGCAAGGTTTGGAATCAAAAACCCAGTAGGTGGCGCTGCAATCAGTGTGCCACTGATCTTCTAAACAGCAGGGACAATATTTTCAGGAAAAGTCCAAGATAACTTTTCTGACTTGTTTTGGATTGTCAGTTATAAAATAAAAATTCATGCAGTTTATGTTAGTTGATAAGTATATTTATTTATTTACCAAATTAAAATCTGATCAAACCAACCAGTTGAAATAATAATATGAATTATGGTACACACGGCTACACATCAAGCTATACAAAACCAGTATAATCTGATCGTTCATTGTGCGAAAAGATCTAGTAAAGTGAGGCCAAGATTAACTGGTTTTGTATAGCTTGATGTGTAGCCGTGTGTACTAAGAAATAAGAAGATAGATGGCTACACTTTATTGTACACCAACCCAAGTTTTGAATAACTTGTACATACATACAGAGACAAATCAGATTCTTTTCACCGATGAGAAACATATACCAGAAAAACACAAGCAAGGATAGTTCAGTCAACTTCAGTCTCATAGCCATAAATTCAGAATGTAGCTAGATAATATTTTGTTTATTAGCAAGTTTAGAATTCTTAGCTCAAGTCACAATACACCGTCCCGTGTGGAAGTAGTAACAGAGGCTACAAATGACGTAGATCAATAAACAATATTTTTCCTTGGATCAATAATCTTTCATCCTACTATTGTGTTAGCCCCTCTCAATTGTAGGTATCCTGCAGTAATGTCCATTGGTAAACTTCTGACAGTTGCAAACTCTTCTGCATTACTGTAAAATAGCTTGGAGTGACGGTCTATGTATGGTGCAGGGAGTCCAGATATATCTGAATACTTCTTGGTTGGCTTAAAAGTTGGCGGAGCATTGATTGAGTAATCTGAAAAAAAAACATCGAGGTTATCGCAACGTAAACATTGCAATTTTTTTATTAAATCGAAAGAAATTGAATTAGTTCTTACATAAAACAGCTTCGTTGTGCCATGGCAGTGCTCTTTCAGCCGTTAATATTTGTTTCAGAGATCTCCACATACGTTTTTTACATCCGCTTTTGACGACGAATTTATTTTCATTTTTGAAACAATATGTTTTCTCTGAATCACCAGTCATGTTGCCAAGTTCCTTTTCGAAATTTCAACTAATAAATAAATTTCTAGTTAACGATTTAAGCTACAAAATTACGGAAATTCATTTATATGCGCACTAAACACAACTAGTCGACAACAACAATCTGTGACAACAACAAGACAGTCTGCTTACCGATATATTACTTTACTCTATGCTGCTTACTGTGTGTGCTACTGCCACAGAACATATACAATTATATACTCTAGCGGCTACTGCTCTGTCAGCTGTCAGCTGGCTGTCACAAAGAGAAGAGCCAAAGCTATGGAACTATTAGTTACCAGACCAAACCAAACCCTGTCACAGTCCGTTTATAATATCCCGTGTAAACGGATATATCTATTCCTCTCTTCTGTTTTTTCAGCCGGTATCAACCTCAATACTAATTAAAGGTCTTCTCCATTCATTCCACATGGTTGTCCCATGGAGCCACATATACCGCAAATAAATAATTACTATCGATTTCATTCCTCACAAATAAGTGTTACTTTTTGTGCTTGGTACACACGGCTACACATCAAGCTATACATTTCCAGTTTACGCTGATCTGGTACTGTACGGAAATCCTATACAATGCGAGACCAGCTTATACTGGAAATGTATAGCTTGATGTGTAGCCGTGTGTACTAATATTTAATAATTCCATGGGATCGACATGGTTGGTGTTTGTGAAGATAGACACACACTAAAAATTCTGGTGTAATGGTCAAAAGAAAGAAATTAGCTTTAGTACATAAATGTTATTTTTGAGATATTTTTATTTATCAAAAAAAGATCACACAACTAGACATTCTCATCTAATTAATGAAACATAGCACGCGTTTACGAAGACAACCTTTGTTGCACGTGGATTGCACACCAATGAACGAAATCTAAACGTCAAAATATCTTAGAGGTTATAATATTTTTGTGCGAAGGAATGTGATAATTTGTAAAATTAAATAAATATGGATATCGTTAATGAAATTTTAGAAAAAGAACAGAAGAAATCGGAGAAATATAAATCTATCACAGTAGAAAAGCATTTAGATGTAGATCTTGATATTGGTACTTTACTTGCATCGGATACAAATGACTTGGACACAAAATTATTACAGTAAGTTGATTTTTACTTCGATACTGTTTCCGTTGTTATTAAAATTGAAGTTGATTCATATGATTACAAACCCTGCTCTCAGAAAGACAACATCGACAAAAATTTACTGCGTATTAAAAACAATCGTAAACTTTAAAACCACACATGTAATTTTCCAGGGCCAACAAAGACGATTATATAACGTCTCTAACCCGTGACAACACACAGTTACTCCTCAACAAAATTTGGGAGCTACCCACAGAGCGGCTTGACGAAGCTATTGTTGTAAAACTACCGGAACCCAAAACAGTGGTCCCAAGGGCGAAGCCCTGTCCCACGGCGAAGGCTCTCACCAAATGGCAAGAGTTTGCTAAAGCTAAAGGCATCACAAAGAAGAAGAAGGATAAAAAGGAATGGGATGAACAATTGCAAAAATGGGTGCCTTTGTATGGGTAAGTTTATTTCAAATATTAATTACTAAACATCCCCTGTATATTATGTAAATATAAGTCTATTGTAATTTGAACATGATATTTAAAAAGAAACATAACTTTATGTTATTGATGTGTACCTATAGGCCCATGTGGCATGTGCACACATAACTTACTAGTAGTTAATAATGCCATAGTTGGGACTTACTCTAACCTACTATTTTATGTATTTAATAATGTTCCTCGTACATTCCAGTTTCAAGAGAGCAGCTGCAGAGAAAGAGAAGAACTGGTTGATAGAAGTTCCACAGAACTTGGATCCTATGACTGACATGTTTGAGAAGAAAGCCGGTGAGAAGTCAGAGAAAGTGGCCAAGAACGAGCTGCAGAGGCTCAAGAATATTGCCCGGGCCAAGAAGGTCAAGATACCCAGAGTTGGTCTACCTGTCACCTCTGATAAGGCTTCAGCTACACAGGTAAGAATTAAAATTGTCTCAATTAATTTAAAAAATTAGTTTGATACTTGCAGTTTCAGCCCAATATTAATACATGTTCATGCACATAAACATAACAGTATACTAATTTAATTTTTCTACATATAGTTGGATACAGCAGCAACCATAGCCAAGGCATCAACAGCATCACTTGGCAAGTTCCAAGACAAACTGCCCAAAGAGAAGGAGGCCAGAGGCAAAGGCATTCACGAACTCATCCCGGGCAAAGAAAGGAAGCGCAAACTGCCTATACCAACACCAGCACAGGAGAGAGAAAATAACTTGAGTGTGCTTGATAATATTCTGAATAAGAGGCCCAAGATTGATATGGATAAGGCTGTAGCTAAGCAAATACATGATGAGCAAGTCAAGTGAGTATTCTTTAATATTTTGTAAGTAGAAAGTATTTTAGCAATATTTTGTTGACTATGAGTTCCTGGGTTCGATTCCCAGTCAAGTATTTCATGGTTGTATAGGATGGACTATTTTCAAGGGCAATATCGTGAAAGTATAATAGTGAGTCTTGTCAGCCGGTCCAGCCGTAAAAATATCTTTTGGTACAAGTACAGGATGTATACATATACTTTAAGCATTCAGTAATAAGCTATTCATCATCAGCCTATAATGTTCCCACTGCAGGGACTCAGCCACTCAGGCCTCCTCTCTAGGAGAGGGATGGGCTATAATCTACCACGCGGGCCCAGTGCGGATTGGTAGATGTCACATATCTTCGAATTTTTTGGTTCAAAGACATGCCGGTTTCCTCACGATGTTTTCCTTCACCGTTTTGAGAACAGTGGTGATGAAATAAATTACACAAAGTAATGTGCCTGACGGGGTTCGAACCCATGACTCACTGTTCGTAAGTCGGGGCCACCACCACTGGGCCACCACTGAATATATAAGCTATTAGTTTAATTTATTTATTTGTATAGATTGGGCTGGAGTCCACAACTTTAGTTTTCTTACAGCAACACTAAAGTCTAATTATTTCATTACAGCCGTTCGGAAGAAAAGAAGAATACAAAGCCCATGAAAGGCAAGCGTAATTTTAAAACTAAGACGAAGGGCAACAACCCCACCAATTTTTCCGCTAAGAAACCTAAAGCTGGCAAAGGAGAGAGGAATCCTGGTAAGAAGACGGCCGGCCGGAAGAGAAGATAAGGATACAGACAAAAAAGACTTGTTATCTTTCAATATTTAATATTTTAAGAGATAGTTTTAAGCTTGGATGTACATTCTTGTATTTACTAAATATCAATAAGCTCCCGTTATCATTATCGTTGTTTTCTAGAAAATGCAATGTTTGGGGTTATTTTTTTGCCATTGTTACTCCTCGTAACAGTTTCATGAAAAGGGTCTACTTTGGCATATTTTACAATAAAGTCCTTTGATGAAGTTGAGTCTTTATCTTATAACGTATAAATTCAAAAAAACCTCTGTTGAAAAGCGCCAGCATACGCTGTATAGCGTAATTCCGCCTTTTCATGTAATTAAATATTTTTTTAAACTGTAATGAAAGGGGTGTAATAAAAACAATTGCAAACCTTTTTAAATGATTTTATTTCTTTCAACAAAAAGTTTACCTATCTTGGACTAGTATTTTACTTTTACAATTCCCTCAGAAACCATAGAGATTATGCGTTTAAAGACAAACAGGTTTATTTTATAAACTGCACATGTGAATAAAAAACAGTTCTCAAAACACAACTATTTCCATTATGAAAAAATAGTTTTGGAGATTTTTCTTCATTCATTGTGAAAAAATAAGTATGGTCGGACATTTTAGCACGGATCATTTCTTAATTCTATGGGTAACACTACAATATTATATTGCGTCTGATGGTATAAAATTCAATGTTGCAAATGCCATTTGCCAAATGGTAATATTATTATGCATGTTTTAAAATTATTAAATGCAGATATTTTATAGGTCTTTGAAACAGTTTAATACAAATAGCTCTGAATTTTTTTAGAAAGAAAGTTCTAAGTTTGGCAAAAAAACATTTATCATTATTTTTTTAGAGAATAATTTTAAAAGTTCTACTATCTACATATTAATATTATGGACAGTTATTGACCTAAAAATATCTGCACAGGCTACAAAAACACAGAAATCAAAACACACTAATACAATCTAAATATCAGTCCTAATCTTCAACATGTGCAGTGTTAGTTCCTACATTCTTGTACCAGTGTGCTACATAATACATTAAATAGGTATAATGATATCTTCCTTATTCTACGTTTACACAGCTATTAGGCTAAGGAGAAGGTATATCGATTAATACTGTATATTCGAGAAGTCTACACAACACGCTACGCTACGCAAACAACTTTCACTATAAGCTACATGGAAGCTTCTACCGCAGCATATTCTTAGCCCATACAGTAATTTAGTTAAAGTCATCGCATGATACGATATTTATATTAAATCTCTTACATGTTTTCGACTGTATTAAAGATGGACCAAATAGGTTAGCGCCATCATTGTTCCCGTTTCGGCCGCTTACGAAACCGGAGTTGCGACCGAAAGTAGTTTCGAAACTCCGGGTTCGTAGGAGGCCGAAGCGATCGAGTACTGAACAGGGGGTCTAAAATAGTCACTTTAGGCCCCCTGGACTAGTCCTTAACCTTTTTCACAAATAACGATGGTGTAAAACCGCAAATAATCGTGTCTGTAACTTGCACAAAAATATAAGTCTTTTGCTAGGCGTTGTGTCGTTTACCAAATTATAAGGCAATATAACACCACGTCTTATTCCAGTATTGCTTTAATCTATCTCCTTGCCACGCTGAGGTTCGATTGCACTAAGCAGAAGAGAAGAAGCTATACACATTTAGGTCCAACTCACACTGAAAAAAACTTCTAGAAGAGGTAGTACGAGGTGGTAGTACTCCTTCCACTTACTTTTGCATAAGTTACAGACATATTATTATGCTTGAGACGGCTTTTACTTGAACCCTAGCTGCAATAAGGCAGCTTGGCACATCCAAGTTCACCACCAGATTGCAAATCTTGGAGACTGAAGCGAAAACGCTTGTTTCAACCTACTGTAAGGAGTAAGATTAGGATGCTTCTATTTTTTTTCTTGTATTATTGACCACGTTGATTTGAAGAGGAAATTGTAGGAAAATAATATTAGGCACGGCTTGTTTTATTACAAGGTCAGACGACATAGTTGCCATCGGGGAAAACCCTGGATGAGGCTGCACAGGGGTGTGGAGATTGGCATAAGAAATGAGAGGCCTATACCCAGATTTGTAGGTGTGTCCCAGGTTGTATTTTAAGCAAGGTGATATTGGGCTTTTGCATCTGTAATTTCTCCATAACAGCCCCGAGAAAAAAGGATAGCCCCTTATAACATGAGACTTAAACATGACTGGAGAAATGTTGTTGTAAGGTGTATCGGCTCCGACTTGTGTCGAAGAAGAAGGAACATGGGTTTGGTTTTTAGTCAGTAGAAGTCTGACACTCCTCTTCGCTCAGCGGGGGGGGGGGGGGGGGGGTTATTCGATGATTTTCCACCCACCAAAAAAAAAAAAAAAGGTGTATTATAGATCTCTGGCGAACCCCTCAGGAATTACAGGTGAGATATTTTGTTATCTCATACAATATGCATATCTAGTGCCAGTGATTGACATGATACATTCATGCACAAACCAGTTTAGCTTGTTATCGCAAATAGATAACAGAGACTTGTTTACATTGCATACATTATTCAGTTATTTTCATGGTCGACATTATGTCATTGTGTATTGTCTTTTCTATGGTTGGAATCGGTAGGTAAGTAGATGTATAATATATTTTTGTAGTTTTTGTTTTTTCCTTTAATTCTAATGCTATTCATATCCCATCAAAAAGTAGATAGGTAGTATGTACTTATGTAGTAGTTTTAAAATATAGAAGATGGTAGGGATGTATACTTCCATCTTTATTTTGTGAAGAAGATTTGTTACGATGTATGCCAAATCAAATCAACGTGGTATGTACTACCTTACACATTAGTATTGCTATTCATCGCTATTCACTAAACTCTATCTAAATAAGTTGGTAAACGATTGTCACAAAATAGGATTTCTTGATTTATAGCACAGTCATTTCGGTAGTTTTACCTGGAAAGTTTTCTGGGAGTTTCGAAAACTAGTACCTAATTTTATAGTATTTTGATGTGCTCTTTTCGAATTTCAACTTTGTCACCTACCTCGTATCTTTGCCGCTCTCGCCGCCATCAAAGATGATTTCGAAAAAAATACCTACATCCAAATTTATAAAATCACCAATTTTCAAAACTCCCGGAAAACTTTCCAGGTAACCCACATTTTTCGAACCAAATGACTATACTAATATTTAATATACTAATATTATACATGGGTCCACAACACAATCTTCAAAAGAGGATATTCGATTGCAGAAACTTCTTTGACGATTGTGTGTTAGACCATTTCCGCCTTATTACAAAACGTAGTTAAACCTGGTTTAACTTAGACTTGGTTTATCTCGCATGACGTCTCACTTCAATAATATTCAAAAGAAAGTGACAGCATGCGAGATAAACCGGGTCTAAGTTAAACCAGGTTTAACTACCTTTTGTAATAAGGCGGTTTTAGTTTTAGCATTAGAATAGGTCAATGGAAAAATATACTTAGCTTAAGGTAAGAATAGGAATGCTAAATAGAGCTGTCTTAATAATAAAGAAGACAGTACTTAGAATAAATTAATAAGAAAATTCGACACAGTACTCTTTACACAACCTTGAGAGCCTTTCCACATTACGCTTACTTACTCAAAACCGAACGACTTTTTTTTACTTGGTTAGGTACCTACCTCATAAATAGTGATTTAGACCATGAATTGGACAATATTCCCAAAGGACGGTCGAAAAATAATTTAATAGACAATAAAGAAACCGTCACCCAATCAACCTTGTACAGACGGCTACACATCAAGCTATACATTTCCAGTATAAGCTGGTCTCGCATTGTATAGGATTTCGGTACAGTGCGAGATCAGCGTAAACTGGAAATGTATAGCTTGATGTGTAGCCGTCTGTACCTGATGCTAGAACGATAAAGTTGAAAATCGATTAACGAAATTTGACAGATTGCAGTGGCTTGATGTACATTTACCAGAAAAGTGTGGACATATTATTTCAGGATGTGATTCAAACCATCAAACTGAAAAACTTTAACTTAGTAATTCAATTAATGTGTTAGTTTCAATTATTATCATTCATAGTAAGAATACACAGCTTTTAATGTTAAGTATGTAATTAGACTAGTTGGGAATAATAACGGTTTAATTTTTTATAAGCCTGTGGAAAAGCTCCTCATCCATTTCACAAATCCTATCTAAGATTACAATTATATTGAAATCCAAATTATAAAACATTCAAGAATGCGAATCATTTAAGAAATACAAAATGTTCTAAAAAATTCGTTCTTTGGCACCAAGTGCCGAATCAGTCAATAAATTAACTAAGACAAATTAATTTGGCTAGTCACGAAGCAACGGTCAATTCTCAAATAGCACCATCTGTTGGTAGTAACAGGTAACTTAATTCTAGACCAGTTTATGCTTAGTTTTGCCAAAATGTTCTAACCCACATCAAAATTACTATTATTATTCGAAAGGAGAGTCCAAGTTTGATTTTTTTTTTAGCCTGCTCTTTCCCAGTCCTTTCATTTTTCTGTTTGGATATTTATCACCAATAATTTTTAAACCGTTGCGTTGGTAGGCCTCCCGCTGAGTGGACCGATTACCTTGTGAAAATTGTGGGGATCCGTCGAATGCGAGATGCACTGGATCGGTCAGCGTGGTCGACAATATCCAGCAGAATTATTTCGGCTGAAATGATCAATAAGATATTGTGGGTTGGCACATTCTGGCATAACTAAGCCCATTTGTTCTTCGTAGGCATGTTCACAAAAGGCCCTTTTGGCCTAGGTATTCACCCCCCTTACTCGATATTTATTTAGGAAACTGATCTAGATAACACTTGCCTTTTCAACTAATTGTGCTGTGCCTTAAATTAATAGGTTATAGCTTTAGGTATAGTATAGTTTAAATAGATTAATTAATGGTTTTGTTTACCTCACATGGTTATATTTTAGGAAAGCAGTTAGAATTGGGAAGATTACATTTTTCTGGCCTTCTATCACATATCCGTTTCATTCATTTTGACGACACGGTTGGCGCAGTGGCTGAGCGATTGGACTGCTGCGTGCGCTGTGTGTCGCGGGTTCGATCCCCGCACGGAACAAATATTTGTATGGCCTACAGATAGTTGTTCCGGGTCTGAGTATTTGTGTATGTGATTTTAAATGTTTGTGAACGCACCCACGATACAGGAGAAATTCCTAGTGTGGGGCAACGTTTTATATAAAAAAAAAACTAAAAAAAATATTCACAGATCGCACTTTGAGTTTTACTTTTCTATGTAAAGTAATTGTTTTATGAGTGTGTAATGAACTCTTAATATAATAATTCAAACGTGAATATGACTATTCATTTCATTCAAATACTGTTCATATTCGAATGCGCTGCTAAGGTACCTAGGTACCTACTATTACTTTATTATGTCAAGACAAGTCTTGCCCATTACCACAGAATACTTAATAGTACTACCATGAAGTTATAGATAAATATGGAGACCACACTTCGAATACCTACTTGAAGCAAAACTTATGCATCGCTATCTCGCTCTCTGTGGGCGGACCCTCTCTTTCTAAGTAGGGTAACCTTTATTTTATTTTACCTAGGACATTACGTAGTTCCTTTTCATAACTTGTGTTTCATTAAATTAATATATCCACATCTCTGTTCAAATCTAGATTGATGAAAGATGCCAATGATAAATTACGAAAGAAGCTGTTTGCTTACAGTGTGAAAGTTCCTGATTTTTTTGGCAGTTTGTCATTTTCAATCACGCAAAAAAGTCTTAGTTCGTATACGTACGTAATTTCGCACAGAAATAGAATATAGACCATGGCCATTACAAAAGTTTAGTTCCTGTAGCAATACGAAATTAATGATTTTCTATCTATCTATCTATATAAATAAAAAGAGAAGTCCTGACAGACTGACTCATCAACGCCCAGCCCAAACCCTTGGACCTAGAAAGCTGAAATTTTGCACAGAGGTTCCCTTTATAATCTAGACGAGGAATAAGGAAGGATTTTTTGAAATTCAACCCCTAAGGGAGTTAAATAGGGGATGAAAGTTTGTATGGAAAATCGCCATTTTCACGCGGGCGAAGCCGCTGGCAAAAGCTAGTAAATCATAATGACAGAAGAGGTGGTGACACGACCACGGTGGTTGCCTACCGCAAGGGCTGGTGGGGTGGCTCAAGATAATGAATCTGGAAGGATTTGGGAGAGATTTTTGCCCAGTACAACTCTTACTATAAAATCATGAAATCGCAAAAAATAAATTAGATGTTTCTTTTATTTTGTAGACTAATGAAAATGTGTTGACTTAAAATGGATTTAAATTTTAATTTAAACTACTTAACTTACTTCGCTGTTGACCTAAAACCAGAAGAGTGTGAAATCAGAACATAATAAATGTAAGATGATTTTTTTTTAAAGATTTCTGGGTAAGTCAGTGTTAAGGTTTTTTACCACTGTGGAAATTTTAATATTATGTATTTTCATCTAAATACGGGGCTATAATAGGAACGGTAATACATATGTATAAAATCTCAAAAAGAAACAAAAACACTTTCTAAATTAAAATCATTTTATTATAATATTTTCTATTTTATTACGAAGACATGTCCTGATTTTTTTAGTCTGTCGTAAAACTATTTGCTTAAGAATCTTAGATTTCTTCTGCAGTATTTTTTCTTCAGTTGATTTTATTTACACCTGTACGCCCCTATCAATCTTCGTAGAGACCTGGGCTTCGCTGTTGACCTAAAACCAGAAGAGTGTGAAATCAGAACATAATTTTATATTATTCATTACATTTACTGTATTATTTAAATAGTAATTGGCTATTTGACTACTGTTAAAAATTCACGAAAATGTTATGTTATTTCAAAGAACTAACATAAATAACACGGTGTGTGAAAAAAGTAATAAAATGTAATAAAGCGAGTATGATAATGACTATATAATTAATGAAGGTCCCACGGAAAGTCCCAGATATATCCCCAATATGGTCACACTACTTCAGTATGACTCCATAAAAACAAAAACAAATAAAATTGCAGAAAGTCCATGAAATTCAATGTAAAACTGTTTGGTCTTTACATAGTTATCTAAGTTATCATTGACTAAATCATAGGTCAAGCTTTTATGAAGTAATTAATTGAAAATACAAAGAAATATGCAGAAATATGTTTACAATTATTCAGTGTCAAAAATCCCGATTTAAACACTTACGCGTGAAATCTTATATCACCTCCTGGACACCACGTACTACCACAACCACGCACTACACAAGTTTGCACCATTTTCTCAATTATAACTTTGATTACAGGCAAATATCTCAAACGAAACTGTGAACCGCAAAGTAAACAACCGCCATATTGGTACGATTTATGTTGACATGTGGGGCCAATGTTGCCACATTACCACATCCTTAGGAAATGGGAAAATAATTCACTGATTCGCCAACCTTGTCAAGCATTCGTGACATACTATTTTGGAATTTTAATTTCAGTAATCTTAGTTTAGCTTTTTATTTATTAGCACATTATTTGACAGTATTTAACTTCTGATTACATTTGTGTGGTGACTCTTTTAAAAACTGAATAAGGAGATTTTAATAACGAGATAGCAATACTATCGTCCACCTTAGAAAGAGAGGTCAGCCCACAGAGAGTGAGATAGAGAATCGTAGGTATTTGACTCAAACTTTTGTTCTAAGTGTGGCCTCCATATTTATCTATAACTTCATGAGTACTACGTACCATTACGATACACAGTAAACTAGTTGTTGAGGCAAAATGAAAGTAAAACGGTCATGTGATAGATGCCTTATTTCTTCATTAAAAGTATTGCTCAAGCCAAAGTTTTTATATTTCAGCAAATATTATTAATTTTATTTAGGTACAGTCCTTCGATGGTTATTTTACATTTGACAGGAGCTAGTCAAACACAACTTTATTAAGTGGTACGATATCATTTTCATGTAACGGACGTCTACGACGCGGGTGAAAAATTAACATCAAAATTCTGAATCGCGAAATTAAAGTAATTCGTGAGTTAAGACCATATCGACGCAAGAAAGCAATCTTGTAGTATCTCGAAAAGTTGAACTTTACACCAGAGCCAAAAAACTATTTAAAAAATTCATAACTCGTAAACTAGCTGAATCAGAGTGGTCATTTTTGGAACACTTATTTCTTATAATGAAATTTATATCAGATGGCAATAATGATAGCATTCTCAAGTTAGTCTAACATGCGTTTTATACTAGTTACAGCAATTGGTATTTCAATTTGAAGCAGCAATTTTGCTGTATCTTGGTAGTTGTAACATACGGCACAACGAAATAGGTTTAAAATTTCAAAAAATACTTGTAGCGTTTTTGGTGTATCTATGTATAACTTAAAAATAGTTGATTTTATGGTAGCATTTTGAAGTATCTTTTGTTAAAAAAGTTTAGAAAAAGTCAACGACGTATCAAAAAAAAAACACATCGTAGGAAAACGTTGATCAGACCGTCTGACGCAGTATTTTTTTCTTATTTCAATGATGCAATAAAAAAAAATGCCATTTTTCGAGATACGACAAAATCGCTTTCCAGCGTCGATATATAGAAAAACCCAACCATAACCTTTGGGCAGTAAGTAGCATAGTTACATGACAACCGTCTGGTCAATAAAATCCTAAAGAATCCTCCCTTTTCAATTAGATCTTCATACTACTAATCGGATATTGACAGATTTCTAAAAGCATCACAAAAACAAAGCGGCTACAAAGCTTCGTATGATTTAACATTGATGCACAATCAAAGGTAAAATAACTGCGAAAGAACTATACTTTTAATTTATAATTCTCAATTTGTTACTGATCTGTTTATTTTTTTATTTCGTTACACAAAAATATAGTTTACGGCTATCTAACAACCCTGTATCAATAATGAGGTTTTATGTCAAAATGCTGAAATAAACATTATTTTAAATGAATCAAAATACAAGGATAGATACAGCCTTAAAGAAAATACTATTGTTGATACTTAAGTACTAGTTTAATATAAAAATAACTGCATTTATTAAATTAAACTGACCAAACTACGGCAATAGATTTTTCTGCATTAATAATTTGCTTCATTGATTCGCCTCACACTAAAGCTTTCAAACAAAAGCATAAAGCGTTCAACGCACTAAGTTTATTTTATCTTCGAAGATTATTTTTCATAAATTATTTATCTAAAGAAGAAAAATCTATCACGTAGTTTCAATTCATTTAAAGTTACATTAGGGTAAAATACTTTGAAAAAAGAAGTAAACAAGAATATTTTACAGGAATATAACTCTTAACTATGTCATGAAGGGTTAGGAGATCAATTTAAGGAATAGAAATACCTACAGTGGTAATATTAACAATAAAAAATCTTAAATTGTTATAAAACGAACAACCACTACATATAAAGACTACATAAATTCTAGTGAACATAGCCGTTTCTTTGCTGAATAAAGATCGCAAATAAAACAATAAATAGGTAGATCGTTAGATTCCCCTTCCGCGACAAAAAAAATGCCCATTTTTGTTTCAAATCGACAATCGAATAGTATTATTCCTGCTCACACTGAAAATCGTATCTCTACGTGCGACTAAGCACGGTGAGAGCCCATCTAACAATTCAAATCTTGGAACAAAAATAATTTATTCGGTTGTACTTTTCATATAAATTTCATGAAACTTGAGTAAAAAAAATATAATATTATACAAAGTGGTCGAAAGCATCTGTTTTCCAAGTCCACGATAATTTTGCGAAATAGATCAATTTCGGTATGCAAATCAGGCCCGAAGTTTAAGCCGGGGAATATTGCGGTGTTGTAGGTATAGGAATACAAATGTCCGATGAAAAGTTTAAATTGCTTTTCAGATTTTGATACGGTCCACTGTATAATAGGAATCGCTACTGTATAATAAGACGATGAAGCCGTTATCAAACACCCATTATCTATGCCTCATAAATAAAACTTTCGAGAGTATATTCTCCGTTGACTAGGCAAATGCTGGGTAGTCAGCGAATACAATATCTTTTAAAAAAAAATGATCTTGACAATATTAAAAAGAAATCGACTTGAAAACAGTGCATTAAATATTTAAAAAATAATATTTACAACTTCAAAATACAATCTCTGTCTATAATAAAATTTATGACAACACAACAAGATTTCATTAAAATACCGCCTATCACAGGTCGTTAAAAATATATAGCATATAATATAACATAGGTACTATTTGTATAGAAATATACTTTGTTTGCTAATATACTGCAGTTATGTTTACGTATAAATTCAGTATCCTAGGGAAACGTTGGTCAGTATGAAAGTAAGATAAGAGCCAAATTAGACATATTATTATGACGCTTCAATCACTTAAGAAGACAAGGACTTTTCCAAATCATGATGTTTCGAGTGGCGTCATAAATGCCCTAGAATTCTGAATCTGTACTAAACATGATTAATTTTTAACAGCTTACTTATACTCAATACTTTGGCCGCCATAACACTTCTTGCACAGTGTATACACGCCCGACTCGGCGTCGTGTTTCCCTTTGTAATGGCACACTATGTGGACCAGCTTAAGATTCTCGCGCGTGAATATTTGCAAGTAATACCTATCAGCTTCGATGCCGCCCACCTTCGAATCTTTATCACATAACATACATTTAATATCACCGCTGTACAACCCGTCGATAGCTTGTAAAATCCTCGGGATTATAGACCTTGACAGCTCAATCTTGTGGTCGAGATTCCAGGTTTGGAATATGATACGTTCCTCGCGGCTGCGGTAAGGGTTGATGATGTGTTCACCTTCGTAGAGACACTTGTCGATGCTCCAAAGGCCCCCGCATTGGAACAGACCAGTCTCGTCGCAAATGCGAGCGGTTTTGTTCGCTTTGCGGTTGAAATATGTCTCGTTGTACTTGTATGATTCAAGTATATTTCGAAGGTCTGTCAAGAACTGGTCTATGAGTTTCTTACCTCGCCCGTTCTTCGAGTGTATGTAGACATCGGAGGACTGGAGAGCCGTTTTTGTCTTGTAGTAATACCCACGCATACGATCTTTCACGCGTTTCGACATTGACTGCTCTTTCGTTTTTTCTGATGGTTCTAAACCTGTAAACATTTTAAATATGATAATGTTACAAGAATATGATTGATGTTACTTAAACATTTTTTTAAGTTACTCTGCTTCATTTCTGAGAGGTATAACAGGACTAACACAGGTTGTAAGGGTCAGCCCTCTGTAAACTGATAAGGTGCTAGTGTAGCTTCTTATTTTGAATCATATTCCACCGGAATTTTTAAACTATACATGTTTTGATATGTGTTTCTTACTTATGCCTTCAGCTTAACAAAATCACTAACTGTTTACACTGAGAACAATCAGCTCACAGATCTGGCATGAAATGATATTCAGATACATTTTTTAGTTAAATGCCACTATCAAGGGATTCAAGGGGACAGACATGCAAATAACTTTTAATGTTGAGCAAATCTAACTATTTAAATCTTAGTGTATAACCTCTCTCACCTTCAAACCACGCTGGATCCTGTGTCCTCTCACTGAGCATGGTAGTGGCATCGTCAGCAGCTGCAATGTACTTCTGGAACACCTTGAACTTCTCCTTCATATTGGTGGTAAGGAACTCCTTGGCTGCAGCTCCGGTGTCAATGTAGTCTTTCTTCTGGGACCGGATCAGGCCATAGAAGTAATCAAAGTCTGGGGAAAACAACATTTGTAAGGTTTCATGCCCATTTTTTTCTTGCTTTCTTTTCTATTCATTGTGCCTTTAAATATGTACTCTGTGCCTAATAACAAGGGACAAGGACAGGAAGATGATTTAGATGATGAGTGCCTATATAATTTATCTACTCTAAATTTGACCCTAAGATGAACTTCTACCAGAAGTTTCCCATTGCATTCCAATAATAATCTAATCATTATCATGTCCACAGCTGGACTGGGCCATAGTCTATAAAGAGTTTAAGCACAAATACAATCTACCCACATCAAAACATTTCCGATAACATTTTAACTTCTGTAACAAATCATTACCAGTAACCATTTTCTCTGTGTTCTTCAATAATATGAAGAGTGTTTGCGAGGGCAGCGTGGCCAGGTACTCGTCGTCCTCGACTTGCGTCCCGTCCTCCGCCACGCAAAGCCGGCACTCTGCGCAGCTGACATTGAACTGGAAATCCCGTGTCGCAGAATTAGGTCAAGGTACACAAATATCGGTCAAGGCTTCACCCTGACCTGTTTCTTGCAAACGATAAACACGGGTAAGCATGACTAAAACTAGCCTCAAAGTACATCAAAAACACCAATAAAGAACATTTTAGACACATTAAATAAACAGGAACAAAGTAATTTGTACTTACGCCTAACTTTTTGCATGATTTCTCGATCAACTCTTCCAGATTTTCGGCAGCTACGCCTATTTTCTTCTCCCTTTTCACATCCGTCACTTTGTATCCCTTTTTCATGATTAAAATAAAATTATATCACGGTTATGTTACATTTATCTATATAAAAATAAAAAAACAAAGAAATCCAACGTACGCGAAATTGCAAGCGCAGTTTATTTCTAAAGTGACGTTTGATAAGAGGGTTGCTAGTTGTGAGCGTTGGATTTCCAATATTCGTTCCCATTATCGAGGGATATTTTCTGGGTATCAACCGACAATCTGAGACCGCGTATATTAAGCATTCAAATAGGTTTGTTTTACTTTACTTTAGTGAGCGATGAATTGATTTTGATCCTAGCATGTATGACTTAAGTGTACAACAAAAATAATGATTAGGATATATCGTAAAAGCGAAGTTGATTGAAGTTGAGGTTTCAATTACTGAAAATACTCATAATATTATTGTAGGGTTTATTATCATCATCATGTCAACTGCAGTATTTAGCGAACATAAATCAAACAAGGTTTTTTTTGTAAGACTAAACATCAAAACCAAATTTTGTTTTTCATAGTGTGTGATTTAAAAACAATGGTATGTACCTACTTACTGCTGTTGTTTCATGAAATGTCCCATATCTCAAAAGCTAAACATTTTACGTTCAAAACGCCCACAGTTTTTCAAAATTTGCCTCCTCTTCATTTAGAAATAAGAGGGAACGGAACACACTATTTTATGCGCAGCCTGCGCAGGCAGGCCAAATCGCCAGATTTGGCCTGCCTGCGCAGGCTGCGAGCAAGCCAGCCAGCTGACGCGCGAAGTGAGGTGAGGCCTGAGGGAAACTATACAAACTAAGTAAAGCTTTGACGAGCTAAACTATGTTGGGTTCACATTGTAAACTACAGATAGACGAGCGAGCGAGCAGTCGCCACCGGGCGAGCTGAGGAAATAGTAGAATAGTTTCACCTCTTTTCATACTTTGGTTAACACCCAGAACTACATGGCTAAGCTTCGCCAACGAGGTCAACGAATAGCATCTCAGCTCTATTTCGTTGGCATCGCTTGAAACGTAGTATGAATAGAGGTGAAACGATACTCGCCC
Source organism: Diarsia dahlii (assembly GCA_949775195.1). Classification (NCBI taxonomy): domain Eukaryota; kingdom Metazoa; phylum Arthropoda; class Insecta; order Lepidoptera; family Noctuidae; genus Diarsia; species Diarsia dahlii. The sequence continues at coordinate 18,430,636 of OX459201.1, forward strand.
GGCTCGCTAACTAGGGGGGAGTGGGGCCTGCATTGTCCCAAGAAATCAAGTAGTTGTTAAAATACACTTATTTTTTTCTTTTCATTTTAATAAAAGTTTTTTTTATAAGTTTTTAAACTAACATGGTCGCTAAAAGTTTTGTTTGCCATTTGGCAACTGTTAACGAATAGAAAGTTAAAATTTAGAAGTTATTCAGTGTTATCAGTGTAGATTAGAACTGCTACTCCGCCTGAAAGGTCAATCTCTACCTCCTTCCCACGATAGTGTTGTTCTGTTGCTAGTAGATCCGAGTACGCGTGAGATTAGTGAGATATCTCAATTCGTCCTACTCTATTACTGATTCCCGCCAAATTATTTATGTTTTGCTGTCAAACCAGTCACCTCACCTCAGTGATGCCAGATTGGGGGGAATCCCCCCAAATCTGGGGGTTTTTTTAAGGTATGGGGGGACAATTGGGGGGACAGTATTTTTGGGGGGATTCGTGGAGGGAAAAAGACGGGTTTGGAGGGAATTGGGGGATTTTTAAGTACAAAATTTATATAATTAATGTTTGATTAGAAAATATAATACTAACTAATCAGTGAAAGCACACACACCATAATTATATTATATTACTATATTCATTGACACACACGAAAACACAATGCTGCGCACGATGATAGCCGAGTGACCCCGGAATTTTGTCGTTGCCTTTTTCTTTTTCTAACGCAGTTGTGGAAAGAGCCTTCTCGCAAGTAGCGATTATAAAAGACAAGCTACGAAACAGGTTAGCCATTCAAACTGCCGAATCCATCTTGAGAATTCTCATCGCTCATTAGTAGAAGGGTGTATTCATTTTAAACCCAGTGCAAATGTGTTAAAGAGATTTAACTCTGAAAAAATGTACGGGACTGCAGACGACTCGTGTGAAGATACTGATTGTGTCATGGAAGCCATTGCTGAAATAGCATAAAATTGTTTTTCTTTTTTTTTATTCAAAAATCTATAATATTTTTTTTTTGATTAATAAATTTTTTTTTTCCATTTGTGGGGGTTTTTTTCTTGAAAACCTGGATTTTGGGGGGATTTCGGAGAAGTTTGGGGGGAACGCGAGACGGTCATCTGGCAACACTGCCTCACCTGTCTGTCTTTACGTTCAATTTCTATTTTCTTTAACCAAATTCGAAATAAAATACTATTTAGTAGGTTGTGTGCATTGTTCGTGTCGTTATTATTTTGAATTTTAGTGTAGTGTATGATTTTCATTAAATTCTCGCTGTAATCCTTTCTTCGCGGGAGATAAAACTGCAAGCGATAGTAATCAGTCACGGGCTCTGATTTTCATATTATTTTGTTCATAGGCTGAAACAAACTGATAGCTGCTGCGTATTAATCATCTGAAAATGAAACGTGGAGCCCTAATAGTCATTGAGGGGGTCGATAGGACCGGAAAGTCAACACAAGCCAGAACACTTGGTAAGTAAATAATTTAGTTACGTGTATCTGCAACTGGTTTACTGATATAGAAGGTTACTTCAAGTTCGAACGCAGGTAGTAGTATGCTGCAGTTATGAGAGTAACATTGAAAAATAAATATCCTTCAAATAACCTTCTTCTAAAACCTGTTTGTCTTTTTTTAAAACCTGTTGTGTCTACCGTTTCAAAAGCTCTAAGTATATTCTCATATTGAATCAGATGTTTTTCAAGGTATAATAATGTGATCCATTTCAAAAACTTTAGCTGAGACATTATCTTCTTGCATCATTGTAATTTTAAAAGCTATAATCCTTATTTTTTTTTTTCTTCAGTCGAGAATCTAAAGAAGAAGAATATTCAGGCTGAGTACACAAATTTCCCAGCCCGAGATACAGATGTCGGAAAAATTATAAACAGCTATTTACAACTGAAGGTAATTTCATTGCTTTTTATCATTCTTGATAGTATTTTTGTAATCAAAATTAAATTAATTGTCATCTGTTGTTTTTTATGCCTATAACAGATAATTAATCTTTCAGATTTCATAATTATAGGCGCATGCAATTATCTAATCTATTTATTATTTAACCCTTTCACGCATATGGGACACACTTGTCCCCGCATATTTTTTACGATTTACAGATAAACTGGGCAAGTTGAAACGTTTTTCAATTTTTTATGTTAAAATTTATGGTACGTTTTCATGTTTGTGCATTGGCAACACTGGAAAAAAACATTAGTTGTCAGAAAAAAATACGGCGCGAAAAGTCAAAACTATTTTTGAGCCACATCGACGTTGAAAATATTATAGTAATTAAATAAAAACCTTTCTCGACTGTTTTTCTTGTGAATTACATTCGACGGTAAGTACAATTACGTATTTATTATGAATTATGCGTTTCCTTTGTAAAAATGATACATTTTATTTGAAAAACATGAATGGGACGCGGCTGTCCCTGTATGCATCAAAGGAAACATTTTGCCATAACTATTGATATTATTTGCTTTGTTATTATTTTCAGTTTCTAATTATTTTCTTTGTATATTTCATTGTAGAAAATGTCATCAAATCGGTATCGAGAGTTTTCACTGCGGCAAGAAGATATTTTCCAAGTGTTGATGGCTGACAACAGCGACGACGAGGATGGCCTGCTCCTCGATGAAGAAGACCTAACTTTTATAGCGCAAGATATGGATGCAGGTGTTTCGACTGTGGAAATAGAACCCATCTCTACGCCTTTAGAAGAGAACTCGGTTGAAGATCAAAATACTACTACCAATGTTCCTACATTCAACTGGCGAAAAAATTCATACTCGCCCCGTAATTTTTATGAGATCCCAGGGTACAACTTCGGTGAGGTGAAAATTTTTGATTACATGCCCGATACGGAACTGACTCTTATAAAAATATTCACTGCAGTTTCTGGTTTCGAAAAATTGTTAGATGACATTATTGTACCTGAATCTATACGTTATGCTGAACAAAATGGGCGATTTTTTACCGTGACCAATGAGGAAGCCAAAGCGTTTCTCGGCATGAACTATGTGATGGGTTACCATTGCTTACCGACATTTAGGAATTATTGGTCTACAGATCCGGACATGGGGGTTCCTTACATTGCTAATGTGATGCCTATAAACCGCTTTGAAGATATCCGAAGAAACTTACATTTTAGTGACAATACAAAGGAACCTAATAGATCCGATCCTTCTTATGATAGGGCATTCAAAATTCGATCTCTTATTGATCACTTCAACCAAGCTTTTCAAAGCGCTATGACCAATACCAAAACACAAGCAATAGATGAACATATGATCAAGTTCAAAGGTCATAATATAATGAGACAATATGTCAAAAACAAGCCGATAAAGTGGGGCTTCAAAATATGGTGTAGAGCAGACTCTACTTCCGGCTATTTATTTCAATTCGACATATATACCGGCAGAAAAAAAGGGGGCACAGAAACTGGATTGGGCGAATCAGTTGTATTACAACTGACAAAGGATTTAGAGGGTATAGGGTGTGAAATATATTTTGACAATTTTTTTAATTCGCCTAATCTTCAATATACATTATCAAACATAAACATAAAGGCCTGTGGAACGGTACGGTCCAATAGAAAAAATATTCCGAAAAACTTACCAACTGACAAAACTATGAGCCGTGGCGACATATTTGCGACCAGCAGCAATGGTATATCATTTATCAAATGGATGGACAACAAAGCTGTTTTTCTTTTGACTAACTTCTTGTCACCCATACCAACGACGACAGTCAAGAGACGTGTACAAGGTAGTGGTGACAAAATAAATGTCACCTGCCCTGAAATTGTTGTAAAGTACAACAAATATATGGGAGGGGTGGATCTAATGGATCAAAAAAAAGTGTGCTACGAAGTTGATCGAAAGGCAAAAATAAAATACTACCTAAGACTTTTTTTCGATTTACTGGATATTGCAATGAATAACTCGTACATAATATATTGCAAGTTACATGAAGCAAAACGCGTTGAGGGAACTTTACTGTCCAGTCTAGAGTTTCGTCAGGTAGTGGCTCGTTCACTCATTGGAAGTTTTTCTTCTCGGCAAAGAGCTTTGTGCTCGATGGTCATGACGAAGAAGCGAATCACTCTCGCTCAAAAACGCGGAACTCCTTCCCACGTCATGATAAAAGTGGGTAACAGAAAAAGATGCGTACAATGTGCAAAACATCGCATTGAAAACCGAACAAATAACACTTGCAGTACATGTAATGTACACTTATGTTATACTTCAGAACGTAATTGTTTCACAGAATACCATTAAATGTTATATTTTATATTTTAAACGTGGTTCTATATTAAATTATTCATTTTTAATACTAAAATTTGTGTTTTATTTACAATATAATATTTAATGCCTTACATCAAAAAATGTAAACCTTAACGCATACAGGGACATATGTATCCCCATCCTGAAAACACATAAATATATATAATTGATATTTTTTGGATTACTTTTATTTTAAACTAGACCAATATCAATAAATATAACTAAAAAAAATATGTTCCTTTTCGTTAGATTACTTATAAACGTGTAAGGGTTAAGCTGTGATAAAAACAAAATATAATACTTACTATCATATTTTCTTGTTTCTGTGGCAATATTTGGTTCAGCCCTTTATCCAGTTGATATTTTGTGGCTGAATAAATAATTTGAAGACTTGCATTCAAGAAAATCCCTATATGAGATAGTTAACCTTTTGAACGCCAGAGCGTTAGACGCATGGCGCACCTCCCACGCCAAGGCACAAAAATCTACAAAATCATTATTTTATATTACGGTTTTTGTCGTCTATAGACGTCAGTGGCGTATTGGACGAGTTTTCATTTGTCATCTATACTTGACTGTAGCGGTCAAAAGGTTAAAGAATCATCATCATTCTCTTGCCCTTATCCCAATTGTTTTGGGGTTGCCGCAGCATGTCTTCTAGATAGTTAAAAGAATAGCAACATAAAATTTTGTATAATTTATTATTAATTAGAAGATAACCAGTCCCTGCCCCAGCCTGAATGTGTCTCTCTGACACAAGGGCCTCCTCCAATGGGATTGTGCACTTCGCAAAATGTAAACTTCTCAAAATGTACATTACTCAAAATGAGTGTGAATATTATCACAATGAAACAATTTTTTTTTAGCATGATAACAGTAATTTTTCTTTGTTAAAAATAATCATATTCAAGAAATAATTGATTATATATTTTCAGTACATGTCAGCTATACACATAATAAAAGTACTCCAGTAATTCCAAATATTTTGCACACTGCATCTATCTGTATTTATCTGTATTTTTTTCCCATTGTGTAAAATTCACACTCATTTTGATAAGTGCACATTTTGCGTCAAGTGCACATTTTGCGGAGTGCACAATATGCACCAACAATGAAATAATACTCTTGAAGCTTGTGAGAAGCCTTAAGCACTTACAAATTATGTCTAAAAAGTTGTTCAACAATATTCAGACCCTTTACTGATATAAAATTCTTCAATTGTTCTAGAATGATCTATCAGATGAAGTGATTCACCTGCTGTTCTCGGCTAACAGGTGGGAGAGAGCCAAAAACATTATAAAGACATTAGAAGCAGGCACCACTTTGATTGTAGACCGATATTGTTACTCTGGTGTGGCATTCTCAGCAGCCAAAGGTGATCTTTTTTAATATCTTGTTTCTAGTTGAAAGAAAAGTGTTTATTGGCATAAAAATAGATATCACATTAAAAGTCTGCGCAAAAAAAAAACAAACCATGAGACATCACGCCTATAATCCCTGAAGGGTTAGGCAGAGGTCTCTGGGCGAAATAATCCACAACGAAAGTACTGATCGCCCGTCTAGTGTCTGCCGGCGTCCCCGAAGATAATAAAAAAATAGGCAGAGGTCAACCTAAGTGCGTGTTCACGTACGCGCGACGCGACGCGCGACGCGATTGGCGATTAAATTCAAACATATGGCGGTGTATGAGTGCGTTCACGGAGAAGCGATTTTATACGCGATTATTTGAATTTGAGGCGGTGCCCGCGGCGGCGCCCGCGGCGATTATCGCGGCGGCGCCCGCGGCGATTATCGCGGCGACGCACGCAGCGGCAATTCTCGATGAAGCGATACCCGCGATGGAACTTTTTTTCTGATTCATGGTTTTCGGGGTTGCTGATTATGAAAATGAGTTCAAAATGAAAATCCAAGATGGCGGCGAAAAAATTTTTAGTTTTTCCATCATGGGTGTCGTAAGTCGTTTATATGGTTTTCGGGGTCGCTGATTACAAAAATGAGGTCAAAATGAAGACCAAGATGGCGGCCAGGAAAATTTTTGGTTTTACCGTCATGGGTGTGGTTTTCATGGTTTTTGGGGTCGCTGATTACGAAAATGAGGTCAAAAGGAAAATCAAAGATGGCGGCCAGGATTTTTTTTGGTTTTTCCGTCATGGGTGTGGTTTTCATGGTTTTTAGGGTCGCTGAATACGAAAATGAGGTCAAAATGAACATCCAAGATGGCGGCCAGGAAATTTTTGGTTTTTCCGTCATGGGTGTGGTTTTCATGGTTTTTGGGGTCGCTGATTACGAAAATGAGCTCAAAATTAAAATCCAAGATGGCGGCCAAGGAAATTTTTGGTTTTTCCGTCATGGGTGTCGTTTTCATGGTTTTTGGGGTCGCTGATTGCGAAAATGAGCTCAAAATTAAAATCCAAGATGGCGGCCAGGAAAATTTTAGGTTTTTCTGTCATAGGTGTCGTTTTCATGGTTTTTGGGGTCGCTGATTACGAAAATGAGGTCAAAATGAAAATCCAAGATGGCGGCCAGGAAAATTTTAGTTTTTCCGTCATGGGTGTCGTTTTCATGGTTTTTGGGGTCGCTGATTACGAAAATGAGGTCAAAATGAAAATCCAAGATGGCGGCCAGGAAAATTTTAGGTTTTTTCGTCATGGGTGTCGTTTTCATGGTTTTTGGGGTCGCTGATTACGAAAATGAGGTCAAAATGAAAATTCAAGATGGCGGCCATGGAAATTTTTGTTTTTTCCGTCATGGGTGTGGTTTTCATGGTTTTTAGGGTCGCTGATTACGAAAATAAGCTCAAAATTAAAATCCAAGATGGCGGCCAGGAAAATTTTAGTTTTTCCGTCATGGGTGTCGTTTTCATGGTTTTTGGGGTCGCTGATTACGAAAATGAGGTCAAAATGAAAATCCAAGATGGCAGCCATGGAAATTTTTGGTTTTTCCGTCATGGGTGTCGTTTTCATGGTTTTTGGGGTCGCTGACTACGAAAATGAGGTCAAAATGAAAATCCAAGATGGCGGCCAAGGAATTTTTTGGTTTTTCCGTCATGGGTGTGGTTTTCATGGTTTTTGGGGTCGCTGATTACGAAAATGAAGTCAAAATGAAAATCAAAGATGGCGGCCAGGAATTTTTTTGGTTTTTCCGTCATGGGTGTGGTTTTCATGGTTTTTGGGGTCGCTGATTACGAAAATAAGCTCAAAATGAAAATCCAAGTTGGCGGCCAGGAAAATTTTAGTTTTTCCGTCATGGGTGTCGTTTTCATGGTTTTTGGGGTCGCTGATTACGAAAATGAGGTCAAAATGAAAATTCAAGATGGCGGCCAGGGAAATTTTTGGTCTTTCCGTCATGGGTGTCATTTTCATGGTTTTCAGAGTCGCTGATTACGAAAATGAGCTCAAAATTAAAATCCAAGATGGCGGCTAGGAAAATTTTGAGTTTTTCCGTCATGGGTGTCGTTTAAATGGTTTTTAGGGTCGCTGATTACGAAAATACAGTCAAAATGAAAATCCAAGATGGCGCCGAAAAAAATTTTTAGTTTTTCCATCATGGGTGTCGATTATATGGATTTCGGGGTCGCTGATTACCCCAAAAACCATGAAAACGACACCCATGACGGAAAAACCAAAAATTTTCCTAGCCGCCATCTTGGATTTTAATTTTGAGCTCATTTTCGTAATCAGCGACCCCAAAAACCATGAAAACCACACCCATGACGGAAAAAACAAAAATTTCCATGGCCGCCATCTTGAATTTTCATTTTGACCTCATTTTCGTAATCAGCGACCCCAAAAACCATGAAAACGACACTCATGACGAAAAAACCTAAAATTTTTCTGGCCGCCATCTTGGATTTTAATTTTGAGCTCATTTACGTAATCAGCGACCACAAAAACCATGAAAACCACACCCATGACGGAAAAACCAAAAATTTTCCTGGCTGCCATCTTGGATTTTCATTTTGACCTCATTTTCGTAATCAGCGACCCCAAAAACCACGAAAACGACACTCATGACGAAAAAACCTAAAATTTTTCTGGCCGCCATCTTGGATTTTAATTTTGAGCTCATTTACGTAATCAGCGACCACAAAAACCATGAAAACCACACCCATGACGGAAAAACCAAAAATTTTCCTGGCTGCCATCTTGGATTTTCTATTTGACCTCATTTTCGTAATCAGCGACTCTAAAAACCATGAAAACGACACCCATGACGGAAAAACTCAAAATTTTCCTGGCCGCCATCTTGGATTTTAATTTTGAGCTTATTTTCGCAATCAGCGACCCCGAAAACCATATAAACGACACCCATGATGGAAAAACTAAAAATTTTTTTCGGCGCCATCTTGGATTTTCATTTTGACTGCATTTTCGTAATCAGCGACCCCAAAAACCATTTAAACGACACCCATGACGGAAAAACCTCAAATTTTCCTAGCCGCCATCTTGGATTTTAATTTTGAGCTCCGTTTCGTAATCAGCGACCCCAAGAACATGAAAACCACACCCATGACAGAAAAACCAAAAAAAATCCTGGCCGCCATCTTGGATTTACATTTTGAGCTCATTTTTGTAATCAGCGACTCCGAAAACCATTAAAATGACACCCATGACGGAAAAACCAAAAATTTCCCTGGCCGCCATCTTGGATTTTCATTTTGACCTCATTTTCGTAATCAGCGACCCCTAAAACCATGAAAACGACACCCATGACGGAAAAACCTAAAATTTTCCTGGCCGCCATCTTGGATTTTAATTTTGACCTCATTTTCGTAATCAGCGACCCCAAAAACCATGAAAACGACACCCATGACGGAAAAACCAAAAATTTCCTTGGCCGCCATCTTGGATTTTAATTTTGAGCTCATTTTCGTAATCAGCGACCCCAAAAACCATGAAAACCACACCCATGACGGAAAAACCAAAAATTTCCTGGCCGCCATCTTGGATGTTCATTTTGACCTCATTTTCGTAATCAGCGACCCCAAAAACCATGAAAACCACACCCATGATGATAAAACTAAAAATTTTCTTCGGCGCCATCTTGCATTTTCATTTTGAATTCATTTTCATAATCAGCGACCCCGAAAACCATTAAAACGACACCCATGACGGAAAAACCAAAAATTTTCGTCGGCGCCATCTTGGATTTTCATTCTCATTTTTGTAATCAGCGACCCCAAAAACACTACTTTATCAGCAATACCTAAAACTAGTCGGTTTGATTGAGAACGCCGCGTGCTTTGCTACCCGCTTGAAAAGTCGCCGCGATAATCGCGGCGGCCGTCGCCGCGGGCGCCGCCGCGGGCACCGCCCCGCGTCTGTATGAACAACGTAGTACATTGCCATACGTTTGTGTTTGCGCGTGCGATGATATCTGCCGCTGCACGCATCGCGTGTCCGTGAACACAAAAATCGCACGACGCGCCGCTCGTCGCGTCGCAGGTCGCGCCGCGCGTCGCGTCGCGCGTACGTGAACACGCACTAATAGTACACCCACATTTAATAAGTCCTATGTAATAGGGTACAAGCCTATTGCACTCAACTGGGCACAAATCCAGTCTCCATGGCTACTATTGAGAAATTCCTGATGGAAAAACCCATAACAATTACCTTGACCCAGGAATCGAACCCAGGAGCTCATGCTCAGCTGTCGTAATAGGGGATCGGACAAAAAAAACTAATTAGTCCGCCAGATAGATTTCCAAAAAATATTCATCACGTATTTTTTCTTTTTTCACGTAAACAAAAAATGAAGACGATACAGTGCTTCGAAAACTCGTGTGACGTCATATGATAGTACATTTTGTACCTTCAAGTGACGTTTCATGCCCCACTCCATGATCTTTGACGCGCTTTATCTTCGTCAATTTTTATTGTTTTGATAAAACAAAAAATACGTATCCAATATTTTTCGATAATCTAACTGACGGACTAAACAGAATCATATTTTTTTGAGTCAGTCCGATCCCCTATTGTGACTACTAGACCAATGAGGCAGTCAAATTAAAATCTGTCTGTCTTTACTCTACTCATTAAAATAATGTTATTTTTCAGGTTTAGATTTAAATTGGTGCAAGTCCCCAGATGTAGGTCTGCCCAAACCAGATAAGGTGTTCTTCCTCACAATGCCAGTTGACTCAATCAAACAAAGAAATGGATTTGGCATGGAAAGGTCAGTGGCCAGGTCATCTTATCAAATTAGGACATGTTTTGCTAGACATACCTTATCATTTTAACTGATTCAGAAAAGTTTGACCCGATGTGGCTTAGTCACCTCACCGCCATTCTGATTAGCCATTTACACTGTAGAGAAACTAACTATAGTAGAGAAACTAAGAAACCAAAAATAACTCTGCCAGCTAAGATGGCAAATAACTCCAACTCTTTTTATTTTGGAAATAGTCCGTCACTTGCGCTGGATGATATGGCTACACTTGAGTGACTCAGCCACCGACAGCTTTGATGGCTGCCGGCTTGTGTTTGCATCACATTAGTTCAAATAGTCGCAGCTCTTAATGTTGTCCAAAGGCACTTGATTTTTTGGTAGAATTTATATTCGTGTTTTTCTTTCTTACAGGTATGAAGTACTAAACTTCCAGAAGAAAGTGTCTGAAACATATACCAAGTTACAAGAAGATGACTGGGAAGTTTTGGATGCTAACAGGTGAATATTTTATTGGTAAAACAAGAAATAATATAAGAAAATAGATCGTCTTATAATTGTATTTTTATACCATTTAAACGGCCGTGACGAATAAGTGGCTTGATTGACAAGTTTCTGTCCTACTTTGGTAAGGCCATGGTCTGAAAGTATATGGACCGCATTATTGAGTGGTTTACAACCTTAGTTTTTGTTCACCTTAAATTGTACTTATGAACAATTTTTACCATTGGACGAATTCTGAAAAAATGAAAAACACCTGCCGCCTTATTACAAAAGGTAGATAAACCTGGTTTAACTAAGACTTGGTTTATCTCGCATACTGTCACTTTCTTTTGAATATTATTGAAGTGAGACGTCATGCGAGATAAACCAAGTCTAAGTTAAACCAGGTTTATCTACCTTTTGTAATAAGGCGGCTGATGTTCCCGACAGTTTACGTTGAACGCAAACCCTTTAATAGGGTTTACTCACGAAACAGAAAGTTTCTGTTCCGTGGGTTTACTGGACAACAGATTTTTTTTCCTAATAGGTAACTGTGATCCTGAACCCTGAAATCATACAAAGATTTTTATGAGTTTGACTTGACTTAATGTCCTATGTGCCCTAGGTGGGGCCGAGGGCTCCATCGCGATCGGTCTTGAGCTTCACGCTTAGCCTCGCTCCACGTCATTTCGATGCTCGCCGCTTCTACCAACACGAAGCGACACCAGGTTTGACGGGCGTCCTTTTCCCTTGGACATTCCAGCCCATAGCTTGTTTGGGTTCCCTTCGGAGCGTGTGGCCAATCCATCTCAACTTGTGACGTTTGGTCTGGCGGTCTGGTAGTTTCGGAATTCGGACCAGGAAATTCTGAGAATGCGACGAAGACAGCGTGTCTTTCGACGTTTCGCACCCGTAAAGCAGCACGGATTTCACATTGGACCCAGTTCCCGCAACTGCCAAACAGGTCTCAGCTGCGCGATGGTAGCTCGGGCTTCGGTGATCCGTGTAGCGATGTCATCTTCACTGTCCCCAGTCCCTGCTTCTGAGGTAAGTGAATTTGTGGGTTCTTCACACCAATTCTCATCTCTTGGGTCTTCCTGCTGTTTATTTTAAGCCCTGTTTCCACCGTTCAGCTTTGCTTATGAAATGACTCAGCAAGCATAGGTCGTCGGCGTAGTCCAAGTCTTCCAAGACGATGGATAAACCGCACTCTATGCCGCGGCGCCTGTTTTCAGAAATGTGAAGCATAATTCGGTCTAGAACGACTAAGAAGAAAACCGGCGACAGGAGGCAGCCTTGGCGGACTCCCGCGTTTCCTTCTAAGTCATCCGAGATAAGGTCGTCATGGGTTACCTTATAAGAATTCTTCTTGTAAATACTCTCCAACCAACGGGCGATTTTCGGCGGCACTGCTATTTTCAGTAAGCGGGACCAGATGCTAGACCACTTTAGCGTATAAAAGGCCTTTTCGAAGTCGACAAAGGTTAGATTACAAAACTTCCTTTGCCATTTTAATGCCTGCTGTTCCAGTATGATACGGGGACTGTTAACCCGGTCCGTACATGAGCGATTCTCAGCGTTATCAGGAGTCCTGGTACTTGCCATGCCTGTCTTCAAAGAGCGGACTACCTCCGCAACTTCAGTTGGTTGTCCATGTTGATTTAGAAGCCGGGATTTTGGGGAATTAACTAGCAGCGCGTCAAGCGCTGAAGTACCTCTTCAAAGTGCTGACGCCAGTGTAGTACAGTGCGATCAAATTATCTTGGCAGCTCCGAACTTCGTGCAGGTCATTTTGTTACAACGAATGTATAAAAGTGTTGTAAAACCTACTTATTTGTGAAACCTTTTTGTTAGGTTTTATATACCTTTTCATAATGTCAAATAAAAAGATCTTCGCAGTTCAAATATAGCAACCATCGTACTACGTGTTTTTCATTTAGCTATTTCCACAATATTTATTTAGGAACTCAGATTACAATCACAACACGTTATCAGCACGAAGGCTCTTTAAAATTATTTTATCTACGATCGAATTTAAAAGGAGATTGGTGGTGAAATTTTTTAGATACCTCCCTAACATGTTGTCTGCAGTTTCTGGTATGTCTCTAATAAATGGTATTCCGATACTTTGTAATAGAGAAGGATACACTGTGTGGAAATTTAAAATGCGCATGTTGTTAATCCATGAAGGATTGTGGGAAACCGTAAGCGCAGTAGTTGTCGAAGGGAAAAAGACGCCCGACGATGTACGGAAGGATGAAAAGGCTCTTTCTAAAATATGCCTTACTGTGGATGGCGCTGCTATTTCGATTGTTCGACCAGCTAAGACCGCAAAGGAAGCGTGGGATGCTCTTATAAAATCCTACGAGGATCGAAGTTTGGGTCGTAAACTGTCGTTGGAACGTAAGTTGTACAGGTACTCCTTATCTGATTTTTCTGATTTAGAAGCTTACTTAACGGCAATAACTACAACAGCACTAGACCTGGCCGACATTGGCAAAACCATCGAAGATAGTTCTTTAGCAGCTATTATATTGGGAGGTCTAACGTCTCGCTACGAGCCCTTGATAATGGCGCTTGAGAATGGGAGCGTTGAAGTCACAACAGATTTGGTGAGGACTAAGTTGTTGAGCGAAATGACGAAGGAGACTAAAGATGATGTGGCTGCATTGCATACTAACAAGCAGGTTATTTGTTTTCGTTGTAAGAAGCCAGGGCACAAGAGTCCTAATTGTCCTCTCAAAAAGAAGGAGAAAAAGGCAAAGGCGAGTTGTTCTACAGAAGGTTGTTCTAAAGATAAGGAACTGACTGCTTCTAGTTCAGGGAATATGGATGCATGTATCACGGAATTTGTTTTGGATGGTGTCACGGAATTGGCTTTGTCTGCACCAAGTGTTCAGATGTCTGAGAAGTGGATAATCGACTCTGGTGCGTCTACTCACATGACTCCACATGCTGAATGGTTGAATAGTTACCGACCCTGTGATGGGAAGATAACTGTTGCAAACGGTAAAAGTTTGCCGGCTGTGGGTTTAGGAGATGTTGCTATAGACACAAAAACCGATTTCAAGAAGATTTTTAATGTTATACATGTTCCTGGCCTAGATTGTAATTTACTCTCAGTCAAAAAGGCAGTAGAGAAAGGTTTCTCGATTGTTTTTGATATGAATGGCTGTAATTTTTATAATTCTAATGATGTTTCCTTTAGAAATGATCCTGTTTTACATGGTTCTGTTTGTGGTGGACTGTACACTTTAGATTGTACAGTAAAACCGCAAGGTGTTTCAGCTTACAATGTTCACACTAATTTGTCCCAGTTTCAGCTTTGGCATAAGCGTCTAGGACATCTCTGCCGTATTGGTATGGCTCTACTCAAAAAAGGTCTAGCTGTTGGTGTGGAGTATACTGAGGTTGACAAAGAACCATGCGTACCTTGTGTAGAGGGTAAGCAGGTACGGAAGCCTTTCAAAGTGATAAAGTATAAGAAGGCTTCGTCACCATTAGAATTGGTCCATACGGACGTTTGTGGTCCCCTGACCACTGAATCTTTTAAAGGTAATAAATATTTTATTATTTTTGTAGATGACTATACACGTTTTATATCACTTTATTGTATGTCATCTAAGACAGAAGTTCAGAAGTATTTTTGTGCTTTCCAAGCACTTGTTGAGAGACAGACTGGCACAAAGATTCGAACCCTTCGGTCAGACAATGGTACTGAGTATGTCAACAAGGAGCTGACAGACTATTTGCAGGCTCAAGGGATTCGACATGAAACGTCTGTACCATACAGCCCTCAACAAAATGGGGTAAGTGAACGTTGCAATCGTAGTATTGTGGAGAAGGCCCGTTCCTTGCTGGCACAGAGCTCTCTGTCGAAAGCTTTTTGGCAGGATGCTGTTGAGACCAGTGTTTATTTAAAGAATAGGTCACCTCATCGTGCACTTGATGGTAAGACGCCATATGAAATGTGGTGTGGTAGCAAACCCGAATTGTCTCATTTAAGGGTGTTTGGTTGCCGAGCTTTAGTTCACGTGCCTTCATGCCAGAGAACTAAGCTAGATATGAAAGCTTCTGAACATATCTTCGTTGGATATTCAGACGATCCAAGGAGTTATTATTTCCGTAGCGCGGAAAACCCTCGTAGGTTGATTAAGTCAAGGGATATTACGTTCTTTGAAAATATTTTTTCAGGATTGAAGGATAAATCTGTTCAGCCTGAAATTGTTGTGAGCCCTAATGTCTCTAATCTTTTTTCGCAAACTTCTTCAGATACCACATCGCCACAGGAGATTTCTATCTCATCTACTTCTACTTCTTCACCTACTTCAGAAGGTGTGGACATGGAGGTAGAGCAAGTTGACGATTTTGTGGACGCGAATGAAGAAGTTGGTGGGATTGTTGACACGGAGTCTCTACATTCGGGTGAACAACGTGATCTGTCCCTGGTTCCTTCAGATGAACCCAACGATGTATGTCCAGAGAGAAGGTATCCTGAAAGAGTACGTAAACCTCCAGATTATTATTCATACGGCACTCACGGTGTTGATTTGTTGTGTGATGATCCAAATAGTTATCGTGAAGCTATTAATAGCGATGATAGAGATAACTGGATCTCCGCAATGAAGGATGAATACAATGCCTTATTGAATAAGCAGACTTGGACATTAGTGGATAAACCAAATAAAAAGGTTATTCCATGTAAATGGGTGTTCAAGATAAAGAGGGACGCGAACGGTGCAATAGTCAAGTATAAGGCGCGACTAGTTGCGAAAGGTTTTAGTCAAGTTTGGGGGACTGACTATAACGAGACTTTTGCCCCTGTGGTTCGAAATTCATCTCTGCGTACCCTTATAGCGTTGGCGGCAGAAATGGATTTAAAGATCCAACACATGGATGTCGATACCGCATTCCTCAATGGGGACTTAGAGGAGGAAGTGTACATGCAACAGCCTGAGGGATTTGCTGAGCATGGGGCAGAAGGTAAAGTCTGTTTGCTCAGAAAATCCATTTATGGTTTGAAACAGGCAGCTCGGGCCTGGAATATCAAATTGCATCAAATTCTATCAAAAATTGGCTTTGCAAGAACACCTGCGGAATCATGTGTTTACTTGAAAAAGTTTGGTAATGAAACAATAATACTTGCAGTCTATGTTGACGATCTAATTGTCTTTTACAAAGAAAAAAGTTCGTTTGACGCTGTCAAAAATGACTTGAAAAAATTTTTCACGCTTAAAGATTTGGGTGCATTGTCGTATTGTTTAGGCTTAAATATTAACCGTGTTGACGATAAAATCGTGGTCAGTCAGAAGACCTATATCCAGGCAGTGTTGGAGCGGTTTAATATGCAAGATTGCAAGGAGATGTCTACGCCTTTGGAGAATAACAAGTTGGAGAAAGGTAATCCAACATCTCTTGGTGAATATCCTTACCAAAACTTGATAGGATGTCTCATGTACCTAGCTGTGAATACGAGACCCGATATAGCTTATGCCACAAGCTATTTAAGTCAGTTTAATAACTGTTATGATAAGACGCATTGGTTGGCCGCTAAAAGGGTGTTACAGTATTTGAAAGGTACTATGGATTATTGTATTACTTACAGGAAAGTCGGTAGTCATCTGTATGGATACACGGATGCTGACTGGGCGAACTGTGTACATGACCGTCGGTCGTACACTGGTTACTACTTCACGCTAGCAGGTGGACCTATTAGCTGGGAGTGTAAGAAGCAGCCGACGGTAGCCTTATCGTCTACAGAAGCTGAGTATATGTCCTTGACCAGTGCTGCAAAGGAGGCTATTTTCCTCAGACGGTTAGTGTGTGACATTACTGGTTTTGCTGATAGGGTGTTGCTATACAATGACAGTCAGAGTGCACAGAAACTTGTGCTCAATCCAGTCCACCACAATAGAACCAAACACATTGATACGAGATATCATTTTATTCGTGAAAAGGTTACTGAGGGTCTTATAGATATAAAGTTTATACCTACGGATAAAATGACAGCCGATGTTTTAACCAAGCCCTTAAGGCGCATAGCTCATCTTAGGTGCGTTGTTAATATGGGTTTAATGATAAATAGGTAGAATAATTTTCTATTTATTTATTTTTCGTCGGTATAAGTTTGGTATTTCTGTTTAGTTTGGTAGTAATGTTTTATTCTTTTATCCTATTATGTTTAGCATTACTACTTTATCTTTTTATTTCCATTAAGGGCGGATGTTGTAAAACCTACTTATTTGTGAAACCTTTTTGTTAGGTTTTATATACCTTTTCATAATGTCAAATAAAAAGATCTTCGCAGTTCAAATATAGCAACCATCGTACAACGTGTTTTTCATTTAGCTATTTCCACAATATTTATTTAGGAACTCAGATTACAATCACAAATTGTTATGATATTTATTTTATTTGTATTTCTCACTGTTTAAATTAGATATTTTCTGATCGTTTAAGTATTGGTTTATCTGGCAATAACAGTTTTATTCCCAAGTTTACATGCGTAAAATTTCGCAAAGCCTATGTTCAGAGCTGCCAAGATAATTTGATCGCACTGTAGCGTCCCTTCTGATGTCAGAATGAGCTGACTTCTGACCATCTTGATGGTTATTTTATTGATGGTCTTTATTGGGTTATTTTATGTTCGTGTTTTGTTTAGTCCAGTGACAGTATTAAGGTGAAGTGAAAGCGCAAACTTAGCAAATCCTACGTTTTTTGCAATTTGCATTTCAATGTCAAGTTGTATAAGAGCGCTATTCTCTAAGTAGTCTAGTCAACAAGTGCTTTTTTGATGAAGTTTTTTCAGCAGTCTCCGAAAATTATGATTGAGGTGTCATTCGATTCGGAATGGCATCCAGATGATTTTCGAAAAAAAATGAAGTTCCGCTCGCAAAAATTGCAAAAGTTATTAACAATTAACTAAAAAATTAAAAACGGGTTTATTTTTTTGCAAGTATCTCAAAATCGAATTAAAAATTTTCTAATTTGAAAAAAGATTTAAAAAGAGGAGAAAATTTCCTAAAGAATGTTCTAACTTCTGGAATTGTAGGACCAACATAAATATCTTTCCCATCCGGTTGAAAATACGCCCGAAAACGCGTACTCCGGCTTGCGCAAGTTACGCTCCATTCGGACCTTTCATGACAAAATATTATTTAAACTTATTAAATATGAAAATTAAAAATTGAAAAAATTCAGGCGCCTGCAGGGTAGATCAATAAACAATAATCAGTGGTCGAAAAGTTCTTATCCCGAATTTTCAATAAGTTATTCATTAGTTAATTAACAGTTTTTTGTAGCACGAACATTAACATTGGAAGTGCGATAATTGTTAAACTATTAATCTGAGATTTTTTTCCTTTCGTGGAGCTATTTTTCAAAGGTCGTAAAATAGATTTTCGTTGGAAAAATCAAAAAAATGTTAATTTTCATTTTTTTATTAACAATTTACTGAGGTGAAAAATTACAAAGCTTCATTAGACATTCAAAAATTCTTTTTTTTTATAATGTTATTATTGAACCGTTTTTTTATGATCAGAAGCTACTTAAAAATGATTTTTAATATTTTTTATCTCCTATTGTTTAAACAATTTTTATAAACAAATGCGTTATTTATGAGACAATTTAATTATTTTTTTAATAACATAATCTTTGATGACAACTACAATTCTTTTCAAAAAAATCGTTTCTTTAAAAAATAAATTTATTGCTTGAAAACGCATTTGTTGATAAACAATAATTTTGTCCCACTTCTTATTAATATTAAGGATTCATTTTTTTGAAATCACCAGTATTTGTTTTTTCTTTTCGATATATAGAAAAAAAATATTGTTTTATTAAATTTTTCATTGTTTTTGTTATAAACAATTTGTTAAAAACAAATAAATTTTTACTTTATATTTTTTTTCTTGTTTTACTTATTGTCACAAAAACAGACATGATTCTTTTTTTTTCTTTTAATTTTTTTTACAACTTTTTTTTAATTTGAAAAAAACAAAATCGTATCTGTTTTTGTGACAATAAGTAAAACAAGAAAAAAAATATAAAGTAAAAATTTATTTGTTTTTAACAAATTGTTTATAACAAAAACAATGAAAAAATTTAATAAAACAATTTTTTTTTTTCTATATATCGAAAAGAAAAAACAAATACTGGTGATTTCAAAAAACTGAATCCGTAATATTATAAGTGGGAATATAAGAAGTGGGAGAAAATTATTGTTTATCAACAAATGCGTTTTTAAGCAATAAATTTATTTTTTAAAGAAACGATTTTTTTAAAAAGAATCGTAGTTGTCATCAAAGATTATGTTATTAAAAAAATAATTAAATTGTCTCATAAACAACGCATTTGTTTATAAAAATTGTTTAAACAATAGGAGATAAAAAATATTAAAAATCATTTTTAAGTAGCTTCTGATCATAAAAAAACGGTTCAATAATAATATTATTAAAAAAAAGAATTTTTGAATGTCTAATGAAGCTTTGTAATTTTTCACCTCAGTAAATTGTTAATAAAAAAATGAAAATTAACATTTTTTTGATTTTTCCAACGAAAATCTATTTTACGACCTTTGAAAAATAGCTCCACGAAAAGAAAAAAATCTCAGATTAATAGTTTAACAATTATCGCACTTCCAATGTTAATGTTCGTGCTACAAAAAACTGTTAATTAACTATTGAAAATTCGGGATAAGAACTTTTCGACCACTGATTATTGTTTATTGATCTACCCTGCAGGCGCCTGAATTTTTTCAATTTTTAATTTTCATATTTAATAAGTTTAAATAATATTTTGTCATGAAAGGTCCGAATGGAGCGTAACTTGCGCAAGCCGGAGTACGCGTTTTCGGGCGTATTTTCAACCGGATGGGAAAGATATTTATATTGGTCCTACAATTCCAGAAGTTAGAACATTCTTTAGGAAATTTTCTCCTCTTTTTAAATCTTTTTTCAAATTAGAAAATTTTTAATTCGTGAGATACTTGCAAAAAACTAAACCCGTTTTTAATTTTTTAGTTAATTGTTAATAACTTTTGCAATTTTTGCAAGCGGAACTTCATTTTTTTTCGAAAATCATCTGGATGCCATTCCGAATCGAATGACACCTCAATCATAATTTTCGGAGACTGCTGAAAAAAGTTGATCAAAAAGGCACTTGTTGCCTAGACTAAAGGACTGGACTTACAAGAACATTATCCTCTATAAATCAAAGTTTTTAAACTCATTTTTATTTTATTTCAGGACAATCGACTCCATCCAAGAAGACTTACTGGAGAGGACTCTGAATGTAGTAAATGACGTTACTGATGAAAGTATAGGCAAGCTTTGGAAAAAATAATGACATGATGATGATAGTATTGTATGTAAAGAGTGACAAGCAAAGAGAGACCGATACCCAACTTTGGGTAAAGTCAGGCTTGAGATGATTATGATGTAAAGATAATGTGAATTCTTGGGATATCACTCTGTGATTAATGTTATCATAATATATTATGTATGTAATTAGATGTAAGTCTGACATCTGTCCGACAAGTTGACGATCTACGATATGTTCGTGTGTTCGTCACCTTTTGTGTGAGTGAGTTTACAGACATAGACAGTTGACAGTTTGACATTGCCGACCGGTAAAGTTTGACATTGCCGCTCGGTAAAGTATAACTTAGATCCTTTCGATTTTTGTCGTAGAAAATAGTATTATAGGTGTGGCGATAACCACTTTTATGAAGTGAGTTGATAACATTTTGTTAGAATACATCCATTTGCTGATTGTCCACTTGCTTTTTAAACCAATCTTTATTTTATGTCACTGACCGTGAGGTCAATTACTAGAAATACCTCTTTTTAAGTACTTAATAAATAAATTGACTATGTATTTCTTACATAATAATATCTATAGGTACCCAGTACAAAAATGTTGTGCCGCCCACTACTAAAATGGGTAAGGGCACGACGATGCTGATGAGGTAACTAAGGGGGAAGCACTAGTTCCGGTCGCGAATCATATTTTAATCAACATACAACCTGACAGTGACACTGACCTGCAAATTGCAAAGAACGTAAGAAAATTTGAATTTCGCGATCTCCCAGGTGCTTCCGAAACATTTATAAGCATTTTATAATTAAGATATTTTTATGTGGCGTAATACTTTATTTGACGGTGAATTTTTTTAGAAAGTATTTGCCATACTTAAATAAGCAAATTATAAGATAGTTCCTATTCTCTTTGACATGGCTGCTGGTTTCGGCTTAGAATGTTTCGAAATAGTTCAAAGTTGAGATCTACTGTAGTCTTAGACACCGTATCTAGCGAATAGCGTGTACGCTGCGTTAACGCAGATTTTACTCGGTGTCAAAAATCACCAGATGCAAATTCGCCCTTACGATAATGCTTTTTTGCACAATATTCTTGTCTTACTGATATGTAGAATTAGTGTTATTTTCTTTTACCATATTATTATTACTAATATTTGGGAGTCTAACTTCATTCTTTAAAATGGTTATGAAATAGTATTTTTTTATCTGCTAATAGACATAATATTATATTTTTTTTTAATCTTTACTTTAATATTTGTGATCTATTTAATATATTAATAGAAAAAAATTGTAAAGTTCAAAACAATAAACAAGTTTGACTAGATAAGTGTTTTTTTTGTAATGATAAAACCTTCTCCCATAGGATGATATAAATATAACTATCATGACGTGTTGCACCTATTTTATCAGCGCATATTCGTACTTTTCCATGCTCATATTCGATTCATTTGCTAGAGCCGCAATGCTACCGCATGCTGCAGTATCGACGACAGCACGCTCTCTGTTTCTGCTAGATGAGTTTCAACCCTAAAGAAACCAAATCCTGGCCAGTAAATAAATATCTGTATCAATATATGTATATCTAAATAAATATAAATATCTCGCCAGTAAATAATATTCTTTTAGCATAGGTAATTCCCTCAATGGTAAATACTCTAAAAGACAGATTCTCTCTGAATGACCGTTTATTTAGAAACCTTATCCTCTGAATGGCAAATACTCTGTAAACCTAACTCCGTTTGGGAAATACTCATTTCCAAATAGTCAATTCGCTAAAAGCCTAATTTTCCGAATGATCAATACTCTAACTAAGTGCTTGGCCAGACTGGCAGCGCGGTGCGGGGAGCGGCGCGGGTGCGGGAACGCGCGCGTTTGTGCTGTCCGCAGTGGACTGCGGCTTGGTTCCGAATGTTGTATTGTCCAGTGTTTGTCAAATTATAATATGGATAAAGAAGACTTGTTTTTACTGGAAAATTATTACCTTAAATGGCAAATGATAAAAGTGAAAAAATAAAATTAATTTAACCAGAGAAAATGAAGGAGAATTTTACATACTCTATGAAAGATTGCGAGAGCAATTTTTTTTTTTGTATTGACGATGTTCGACATCTACAGTGCAGCACGTAATAATTCTTCAGCATTTTAATTGTGAAGACGCCATCACAACAACGCGCGCGATAGCTCGAATAGTTTGAGATACCCGCGCGGTTTATCGCTTGCCGCCCGCGCACTCACTGCGGCCACTTGTATGAACGAGCTATGGCACGAGTTGCCCGCGCGCTCCCCGCGGAAAGTAGCCCGCGCCGCTTCCCGCGCCCGCGTGCCCACTATGGACACTCAAATGAAGTTCCATACGTTTAAGTTTGTCGCGCCGCGCCCGCGTTTGCAGTCTGGCCAAGCACTAAAAGCTTAATTTTCGAAAGGTCCATTCTCTAAAAGCCTTATTATCTGAATGGTTCTGATTTGGATTCTAAAAGCCTAATACCCCTACCTACCCCCCCCCCCCTACCTTGCCTATACTTGTAAAGAATACAAGTTGGCCTGTTTCGCGTCAAATATTGGGAATAGGTGTGATGCATGGAGCAAAATAACCAGTGGAGAAAGTATGGGCACGTTTTTGTTCTAAATCAAAGTCACTAATATACTGCGGGGGGAGAGGTACGTTTCGGACTCTGTGATTGGTTGACGAACTGACAACCAAATGACAACTCATTCTCTAGGGATTCCATAAAAGTAATTGAAAAAGTATCGATATCGATAATTGTTTGACTTATTAGTATTATAACGTTTTGTTTGCAATACAGAGATTACGGGTTCGATTTTGAAATAAAACAGGTAATTATTAAACTTAGAAGACTGTATTTAAAAAAATATAATATATTTTTACTGGTTTTTAAAATGGATTAGTTTTGAATATGTTTTTCTTATATAATCCTTTGGATTTGTATTATTTTTCGTAATAAATGTCAGTCGAGTATCAATATATTTTCTTGCTACACATGAAGCTAGATCAATTAAATGGTTAGTCGATTCTACGTCAAATTGGTGAAAAAAAAATAAAAGGACCTCAAATTAGTTCAAATTAATTTTGTGTGTTAAGATCATGATATCACGGGGGTAGCAAAGGGGCGTTAAAATTTCGGTCATTTTTTGCCTAGGACGATCCGTTTTCAAGATATTATTTGTATTTAACTTATTTTGGTACAATAATTTAAAACGCCCATAACTCGGAAACGGTGCATCGTAGGACCATGCTGGTAAATGGTGTATATGGCGCAGGTTAACCTGATACTGCAATAAAATTGGTAATAAAAAAATTAAGTCATCGTTCCATAGCTAGGCTACACAATCCAACCAATTTTTTTTTATCCCTATGGTGTCAGTTTTTTCATAGGCCTTTGCCTCCGTTTTTCTGCACGCACGCCACTGCCAGCAATGTGTTCACATGCCGATGCGCGTATTGGCCACCTTTACTCCAAAACTAAAATTGATAACGTCTGTTCCATACCTACACTGGCCTAAATAAAAACATTTAAAAAAACATAATTGTCTAGGATTGCAATGATTCAAATAGATTCCAAGATAGGAACGCGTCTAAATTTTGTGTAAAAGGCAGGCAGAGATATCATACACTTAAATTTTTTACTGTTACTTATGTACAAGTTTATACCAGTATTATACACATTTGCGAGTAAAGCCAAGGGAATAAGCATGTTTGAAAATATAGCAATAATGAAACTAAAAAATATAAGATATTTTAAAAACTTATATTTTAAATTATATCGATACCATAAACCGTCGCGATACTGCGAACTCGAACATCACTATCATGAAAGAAAGAGACAACTGCATTAGTGCAAATCAGTGTACCAGAAAGAGACAGCAATTATATGATTCTTTTTTCATTGTTTTGATCAAATTGAATAGAAAACCACATAACTGTGCAATGTTATCCCATCTTTTGTGTAACTTGAAGTTGTAGTACACTTTCCACACCATTTAATTGCACAACTAGGCATTATTTTTCGTAATAAATGCTTTCAAAACGGGAGCGCGTGACGTTCGTGCGTTAGCCTACAATTTTTGCGACTGAGCAAAATTTCGCCGCGTACGCTTGTTATAGCGTATGTTTGGCGCCCGCGGTAGCCCCCGCACGCGCTCTCCACTGGTTATTGTGCTCCATGGTGTGATGGCAGTATTTTTATTTTGTTGGCGTGTACTATCCCACTGCTGAGTAAAAGCCTTCCTATATAAGGGGTCTGTGGGCCTCGCGCAATACCTTTCAAGAGCTTTTTTCCTGTGTTTGTGCCCCCGAACTGGATGGCAGGTTTTATAAAAAAAAACACATGTATTAAAATACATTTATTTTGTCTGAACAGTCTGTAACAAGTGTTTGGCGCCTTCCGAAGTCTGTTGTTTCAAGATATTTACATGAGGCTTAATTTTCTTTTTCAAAGCGTTTGCAACGGCATTTTCGTTGCTTTCAATTAGTTTTAGAAGGAAAAAACACCCTCTGTTGGTTGGCAGCCACAGTTTGATCTGGAAAAGGCAAAGAAACAAGCATGAGACAAGTTCAAATTGTTTTTCGTTGGCGTTTGCTATGGTTACAGCAGCACTGCAGTGACTTGAAATATCCGTTGCTAGCCAGAAACTCACATACTTCTGGATACATGGACCAGATGAGAGCTTTATGGAAATTAAAAGGTATAGTAGAATATGGACATTTTGGAGTGTGGCCATAACTGGAGCTAGGGCAACCTTATTTATACAAGCTATTATTGGATTAGTTCAATTCAATTTGAAATTGTCCTC
Organism: Diarsia dahlii; assembly: GCA_949775195.1. NCBI lineage: Eukaryota > Metazoa > Arthropoda > Insecta > Lepidoptera > Noctuidae > Diarsia > Diarsia dahlii. The sequence goes on from OX459201.1 coordinate 18,455,680, forward strand.
CTGACAACATGACATGAAAGAGTCAAAGGATTTGTAATGCATTATACTGCAGTTGCCTCATTATTTTGGAAAGCACCCATATTGATATGCAGCTATTATTCAAAAAAAGAAAACAAAGACAATATTTCACATACAGTCTCATCTTCCAAGTGCTCAGCAATGGCTTCACCCAAAGTGTCGCCATCCTTGTCTTTGTCCAGTATTGCCAGCTTCTTGAGACACATGTGAATGCCAGCATCCTCTACCGCCAGGAGGTCTTTGCCATCAACGGTGATGGTCCACTCAGGCTGGCAGATCACCTTAGCTAAGCCTTCTAGAATTTCTTTTGTTGATTCTGTGAAAGAGAAAATTGTTTATGGTTAACTAGTTTTCTTCACTTAACTATTCGATTGAATACTGTAAAACTTAGCTAAGTTACACTTGACTTTACCAAAAGGAAATTTCGATAAAAAAACAATGTTTTTTTTACTGGGCAACTAAATAAAAGCACGCTGTTGGATCTTCAACTTTAGCCCTGCGCTGAGCGTAGAGCCAAATTTGGTTAGCAATGCTACCCTTAAACCTATGCCTATGGAACATTCATTAGGCCAGTTAAAACAACCCAATTGAAACAAATAATTCAATTTGAAACTTTAACTCATAAAAACGTACTTGAGATACAGTTACACGTACCTATAGACAGAACAGCGACCGCCAGCAGCATATTCGTCTTACTACTGAGCCAAGACGCAGGATCTTCTTCCATATCTGCCTTCAAAGCGGGCAGGATTGCCTCCCTTAGTTCAGACACACGGAGTTCCGCATCTTTCTTGGACGTGCCGCTTTTGGCGCCCTCTTCAAGGAATTTGATGAAACTGGGGTGGAATGCGCCTGAATCTTTGGGTTTCACTAGCCAGTGTAATGTCTGAAAAGTAAGTTGATTGTTCCTGTAAATGATATACTTGTTTCTTTTGTAGTAATTTTAGTGGTATAATCCACAATGTTGGTCCATGCTAAGGCCCAGATTCAGAGACCGCACTTTGACTTTACTACACTTTTCTTTTGTAGGAAATTAGTTTAACACGAAGGACTACATTATTTAAACGCATACTAATGCAAAGTTTACTTTGAGGCCAAAGTCATGATTATCGACTACTTCGCCTTTACTAAGTAAAGAACAGCTTGAAGTAGATCTTTCCATCAAAGTAAAGTCCAAGTGTGGTCTCTGAATCTGGGCCTTAGATTAAGGCAAAACTAGGTACTTATCATAATTATTTTGTGATTTCCCAAAGGGTTAGTCAGAGGTATACCTAATTTATGTTTTAAATTCATTGTAATAATAGAATGATAGCCTATTACCATCAATCAGGCATGGATCCAGACTAGGCTGATGATGAAAATACATATAAGTATCAAATATTTCATAGAATTTTTATTACTAACAGTTGAAAACTTCTATGCACAAATTAAGAAAATAACAGCTACCTAATGTACTAGATAATGATATTGAAAACTTACCATGTTACCCCAATGGTCTTTAGCAATGTTCTTCAAATTGGTTGCTAATGTTGAAACAATCGCTTTCTTGACTAAAACCGTGTCGTCGACGGAATCAAAGATGGCGATCAGTAAGCGGTAGCCAGTCTTGTGTTTACTGAGGGCTACTGCATGTTCCTTCACCACTTTCAATATAGTCTGTAAATTAACGAAAGTAAAGTTTTCCATGGGACTATGTTAACGAGAATTATGAACTTTTTTCCATGGGACTATGTTAACGAGAATTATGAACTTCGCCAAGTCGAGCGCGAAGCAAACACTGCTGTACCATCAAAGGCCAAGTCACACAACATTAACTAATAATAAAGAAATCGCAGTAAGGAACCTTAGACTTGGCACGACTTTGTCTAGATTTCATTACTTTTTAGAGATAAACAAGCAGCTCCATCGAGACTTGGCTAGTTTTTTACAGAATGTTTTTGGTGGGATTTACTGGACTACAAGGGGGATGTCGTTCGTTGGTTGACCAGCACAACGTTTACGTAGGGTCATCGCCACATTCACTCAGCCGACAACCCACATTTGGCTGCGGCGTGCCATAAGCTTGGCAAGATTAGAAATAAGCGCGGCGACAGAAATAACTGTAAGTCATGGAAGGACTGAGGTAATAAAGGGTTATTTGAATTGTTATTGTTTCAAGTGTGTGGAGAGGGAGAGGAATTCCGAAGAAAATAGAGATGGATTATGTGAGGCATGATAGGAAAGACAAAGGAGTAAATGCCACCGTGACGTCTAACAGGGAAGAATGGAAAAATAAAACGTGTTGCGCCGACCCCAAATAGAATGGGATAAGGGCAGGAAGAAGATGATTGATTCAACAGAGTTTGTTGTGATCAACAGTGGAGAAATGCTGTAAGGAGCATTAGCAGTTGTATTTGGAATATTCAGCACAGCACCAAAATTTGAAATAAAGCACACGGGCACTGGGTATTCTATCCAGCCCACAAACAAGATTCTTTTCAGTTCATCATCAGCCTATAATGTACCCACTGCAGGGACTCAGGCCTCCTCTCTAGGAGAGGTATGGGCTATAATCCACCACGCGGGCCCAGTGCGGATTGTCAGATGTCACATGTCTTCGAATTTTTTGGTTCTAAGACATGCCGGTTTCCTCACGATGTTTTCCTTCACAGTATTGAGAGCAGCGGTGATGAAATAAATTACACAAAGTAATGCGCCTGCCTGGGTTCTAACCCACGTACAGTTCAGTTAGAACCTTATTATTGTCACCTTTTTATCCTTATTAGTGCCCTGCCACACACAGATGGAGGCAGCATTGGCGCCGGGCAGCGAGTTGCTGAGCGGCACTATGAGGGGGCTGAGTGTGGAGATCAGCTCGACGCGGTCCTCAGCACTGCACTCGCGGATGTAGTCGTACAGGATTGAGTGGAATAATCTGAAATTAATGATGTAGGTTTTGTACACACATGGTTCTACATGGGCACTTATAAAACATTGAGAAATGGTGCTTAGGGTTGTTCTTTTCCTATGGAGAAGAACTGGCATGAAACGGCATGGTTACTCTGAAGCAGTATCCAAAGTTGGGCCCAGTTAGTGGCAATAATCTCGCTTCATAACACACAAGCTTTCTCAGTATTCAGCATTGAGTATTCAAAAATGTCGTAGCATTTGCTTTTCTTTAGAAATGCACTTGTGCAAACCTACCTATTATAATTAATGAAGAATTTCCTCAGTTAAAGTACTAATTATATAATTAAACATACTAAAATAAACTTAAAAAACATTGTTTATGACATAATATACTTACTCTCCATCATGTAGATTCTTGTCCAGAATCTTCTGTAAGTTAGCCTTGCAGGACTGCAGGATGGCAGTCTTCATCACAGGACTGTCCTTGTATGTGTCACTCATTGTCTTCACTTTGTCATCCTTTGTCTGTGATATGGTAGATAATTAAATATATATTTTATAATTTTTAATAAGGTGACATAAATCATCATCATCACATAGACCTACGTGGGTTTTTTTATAATGCGTCAAGAAAAATGCATAGTTCGGGGTTGGTTGTTTCCTATGACAAAGAACCGGCAAGAAACTCAAAGGTTATTCTTTTAAAATCATTTGGTTTTCCATTATTATTAATATTATTGGCATGAGAACATATTAATTATAATAGTGACAGATCACAAAACAATAATTGTAACAACAAGAACATGAACTTAGCAAAAGTTAATGAGATAAAATCTCTGTCCCCTCTCTCTCTCTAGTTAACTAGGCAAATCAACTTACATTCTTATAAATATCTCCATAAAACTCCTGCTGCATATAACACTTTTCTTTCTTCGTAGCAAATTCTCCATACGCATAGTCCAATACTGGCGCACTTATTGCATGCGTAGCTATCGACACAATATGCCCAAAGAACTTCTTGAGCACCTCATGCCGTATAAACTCTGTACCGTACTTCAAAATACGTTTAACCGCATGCTGCCCGTATTTTGACTGCACCATTTGAACCATCAAGTCTAATAATTCTTCTGTAATCTCGTTCTTGATATCATCAGGACCGTATTTTAGTAAGACTTGAATGACACGGCTGAGATCATGCGTTAAGGCTATAGATTTGTAGTGGCCTTTTAGAAGACAGTGGAGCTCCTTGCAGGAATTCATTCTGAAGTCTTGTTTTACTACTTTTCTGGAAATATTAAGGATTATTAAACATAGGTCTAGGGATGAAACATAATTGAGTTGGTGTCGATGTTTTAGGAGCAGAGTTTAATAACAAAATATAGGGAATCTATCTACAATAAAACCTTTAGTATCAGGCTTCAATTTAAATTCTCCTCCCCTAAAGTAGAAAATGCTTAAAATTAACTTTCAGGTTACCTTTGTATCTGTGCAGCCAACAATTTAGCCTTGTGTGACACCTCAAACACTTCCGCAGTGGCCTTAGCCTTACGCCTTGTTAACCTCAGCTCTTTCTTCTCCTTTTTCATCTCAGACCACTTCGGTTTCTCCCCATCGGGTTGATCCTTCGAAAAAGTAGGCTTCCCCTTGCCATCCTTGCCAAAATGAGGTTTTCCCTTCCCATCTTTACCAAAATTAGGCTTTCCCTTGCCATCTTTAACAAAATTTGGCTTTCCTTTACCAAATTTGTTTTGATCTTTCCCAAAACCTGGCTTTCCCTTCCCATCTTTGTTGAATTTCGGTTTCCCAAACTTATTTGGACCTTTCGCTCCATCCTTCTTGAAATCCTTTTTGAATTTATTGCTTTTGCCATTTTCGCTTTCTGCCGGTTTGCCTTCAGTATTTTCTGAGCTCACTTTCTTCTTTTTAGGTGAACTAGCATCGTCTTCATTAAATTTTCTTTTAACTTTCTGCATTTCAACGAGTTACACAAATAATACACGAGGTTATGAAATTCAAATTCCTAATCACACTTTTCGAGTAAAAGTCTCAAAACGATGCACGTAATAAGCAATTATGCCTGTAGTGTATAGTGTAGAAGTTTATATTTAACTCATATAACTAATATTTCTTAAAATAAAGCCGTGCTCGATTGTATTTATCACACGTGCAAATTCTTTATTTTTTTTTTTTTTTTTTTTCATTCGCCCGTAGAAAAGGCAGGCATCGATCTATAGACCATTCAGCCTCGTCATATTTTCGTATTCTTCTGTAATATTTAAAAATAAGGCCAAAGCCAAGTCTTCAGTAAATTCTTATACAAGTATCCTTTAATCAAGGCATATGCCATGTCTTCTTTTTTTTTTCCTTAATTATGTGTTTCGTCAATCCAATTTTTTTTTTTGTCAAATCCAGTTTCATCGTCATTTCCATGTGGTCTAGAATTCAGGGTCATATCCAAGAGTTATGTCAATGTCAATTGTCTTAGTTGTCTTGTTCTTGTCATCATTAGTTGTCATATCCGTTAAGTCCCGATCAAATTTTACATCCACTAGATGTAATAAAATTAAATAAGGGAATATACGAAGATAAATTCTCCAGCAATCCTTGAATGTCGCGCGGGAGGTTTGCCGGTGTTTTGTAAATCTCAAGCAGTTTGTCAATCAATATTATACGATTCACATTATGCGCTGGACATTCAAAAATAATATGATTAAGGGTCTGATCTTTATCGAGATTGCAATCAGTGCATTTAGGGGAAGCTATTATCTTCATTCTTGCCAGATGAGCATTAAAACGTCCATGTCCAAATCTTAGCCGACATAATAAAGAATAAAACAGTTTGCTTCTGTGAAATTGTGCCTTCGTAAACCAAGGAGCTGAACCAATAGCTGTATTGATTTTTGCATACCAAGTGCCTTTTATTTGTAGAGTCTCCAGCCAATCTTCAAGCCAACGTCGAATATTATCTTCCTTGATCTTAGCTAATAAATCTGAACAAGGTATAGCAACTCTTTTAATTTCTGTATTTCCTAGGTCAACAATGGCTCTCGCTAGAGTGTCTGCGTTTTCATTGCCACTGACTCCTATGTGTGAAGGGGTCCACAAAAATTTAATATCAAAGTCTCTTGATTGAAGTGTGAAATACTTTTCTTTGATGCAATATATGATGTAGTTTGTAGAAGCATCCAGTTTGTTGTTATCTAATGCCATAAGAACACTCATGCTGTCCGTTACAATAAGCCAAGAAATGATGCCAGAGTTCTCTTCACTTATGAAATCCAAAGCTGCTGAAATAGCCATCGCCTCAGCGGAAAATATAGTTAAAACATCAGGCAACCTTACACCATGACCAGTCTTATTAAAAGGTACGTAAATAGCCATTGCAACATTTGTACTGCTCTTAGAAGCATCAGTAAATATACATCGATAGCCAGAATGTTCATGCAATAACTGGTACACCTCTTCCTTGGTTTTAATATCATGCTTTATAACAATATTCATATCTATAAATTTACTATTGTATTTGCCAGAATAACATGTCCAAGTGTCATTACATTTGTAAAGTTCATGTTGCTGATTAAGTGTTATTGTAGCAGAGAAGTCATGAAGTAAATAGGGAATGTTAATATTATTTGAAGGATTATAAACTGTATGATAAAATGAAAGTTTTCTGTAAAGAGGGTGTTTATTATATGACAAAAGCTTTAAAAGGAATTTAGATTTTAAATATTGAAATCTAATTTTCAGTGGAGGAATATTACACTCTACTTGTAAGGAGTTGATAGGTGTTGTTTTAATGGCACCTGTAATGCAACGCAAGTTATGATTCTGTAAGACATCCAGTTTACGGATAAGTCTCTGATCAGACCCGAAACACAAAAAGCCGTATTCAAAATGACTACGGACTAAAGATTTGTATAACATTAACAAAATATTAGGATCAGCATGTACTGACACAGATTTTATAAAATTATATGCTTTATTTGCTTTACCGAGTATGTAATCAACATATTTATTCCATGTCAGATTGGCAGAAAAAATTACTCCTAAGTACTTAAATTCATTAACAATGGGAAGTTCAACATTATCATAAAAAATTTCTAAATCAGAATCTATTTCACCAAAAACAACAACCTTTGATTTATCTGGACTAATTTCTAAGTTTAAATAATGAAAATATTGACTCATATTTTTCAAAGCCTCATTAATATTACTCTTAATCTCATCCATATCCGGACCAGATGTATAAATAACCAAATCATCAGCAAATTGTAAATTTAGTACTTTGCTACCTAAAACCATATTGAGCTTATGCACATAAATCAATGGACTCATAATACCACCTTGACACACCCCTTTATATGAAAAACGGGGTCCAATTAATTGCTTATCTACTTTTACATAAACTTCTCTACCATGTAAAAAATTAAAAACCCACGAAACTATTTTTTCAGGTATTCCAAGTGAGCGAAGTTCAAGTGACAAAATGTGATGATTGACGTTATTGAAAGCACCAACTATGTCAACAAAAACAGCAACACATTCATGTTCCATTTTACGAGCATTAAAAATATCAAGATACAAATGAGAAAAACTTTCATGTGTTGACCTTCCTCTACGAAATCCAAGCTGATTAGAAGGTAATAAATTATTACTCTCTATGTAAAACTCTAGTCTTTGCTTTAACAATTGCTCAAAAATCTTTCCTATACAAGAGGTCAAAGCTATAGGTCTATAAGAATCAGATTTGTTTTTATCTTTATTAGGTTTTAAAATCGGAATAAGACAGTCTATTTTCCAGTCTAAAGGTATGATTTCATTAAGCCAAAGTAAGTTAAAAACTTTTAAAACCAAAAATAAGGCTTGCAATGAAACATTTTTAAGCATTTTATATGGCATACAATCGAGACCAAAAGCTGTATCACGCCTGGAGAAAATTGCAGCTTTCAATTCTTGCATAGTAAATGGATCTGTTAAATAATTTGAGTATGCTGCTGTTGGTAAATGATCATGTGAATGAAAGGGGGCCTCTACAGTATCAGGTGTGAACTTTTTAAGAAAATCAAAAATCCATGGATATACATTATTGCAAGATGGTACATATGTTCTATTAAACTTTCTAGAAATAGCCCAAATTTTACTTAATGGAGTTGTTCTGTTAAAAGACTCGCACAAATTTACCCAACTCAAATACCTCTCTCTTTTTAAAGTCAGTTTTTTAACAGCTTGTCGCCTTTTAAAATCAATATAGTTTGCTTGTGAAGGGTTATGTTTAAACTGTATATAGGCATTCTTAGCGTCTTCTACAGCCCTAGTACAGTTGTTATTCCACCATGGAAGTGGACAGCGTTTTTTCTTTTTCGAAGTTCTAGATGTATTAAGTGAGGCACTAGAAGTAGTTTGCATACGAGAAATATCAGAACATGGAACAGAATTCTGTATAGCTTTATTTAAGATAAGAATGAGTTCGTTATAAGTTTGTAACGGGTTTTGATGATTAACCACAAAATTGTGTAATAGATTATCTACTTGAGCTGTGTAAAGTTCCCAATTAACTAGTTTAAAATTTACGTGAACAGGCAGATTTGAAAGATCATTGGATGAAGGAATAAAATTATTAAACACTATTTTTGTAATTACAGGCAAATGGTATCCACCTAGAGGAACATCATGCACTGACCAGCCACAAGACAAAGCTAATGATGGTGATACTAAGGTTAAATCAAGGGCATTTCTCTGCCACCTATTTGAGCCTACTGTAGTCATATCTCCATTATTCAGCAACACAAGATTGTTATCATTGATGCTTTCAAGAACGTCAATACCACGACTGCACTGTGCACTACAGCCCCAGGCCGAATGATGGGCATTGAAATCCCCACCAATCAAAACAGGACCAGGAATACTTTTGATTAAATTATCCAGCTTTGATTTAGAAAAGAATGGATTACAATTACCAGGACTATAAAATGACACCAAAGAAACCTCCTTAGCACCATATTTTAAACGTATTGCAATATTTTGTATAGAGTCATCATATGAAGTATCAATTTTTTTGAACTGTAATGAATTATGTATTAATATAGCTACGCCATTATGACTATTACCAGAATCTAATCTAACAGTATTATAATCTTTTATATTAAAACGTATTTCAGGCTTAAGCCAAGTTTCACAAAGTAAAGCTACATGAATATTGTTCTCAATTAAAAAATGAGAAAAAATATGTCGATTACTACGAATACTCTGAGCATTCCACTGTACAATATTTAGCTGATCCATAATTAAGATTGTTTAATGTTATTATCACTCTGTATTGTCGCTAAGAGAACTTTTTTTATGTTTTCATTTGTAATGGAACTTTCTTTGTTCCGATTTTGTGATATTAAAGTAAGAAGGGTCTGAATTAAAATGTTTTGTATTTGATCTGTTTGTATTAGAAATTTAAGTTGTTCAGCAGGGTTTTTGTTGTTTAAAGGAGGGAATGACTTTTCATTTAATACATCAGCATATGATCTTTTTTGAACTTTGTTTTTATTTTCTTCTATCTTAGCTTTTTTGACAGGACATTCTGCAGAAATAGCAATATGGTTTCCTTTACATTGGCAGCATGTAGCTTCTGTTGGGGCAATCGTACATTCTTTATAGCTATGATCTTTTCCGCATATGGAACACCTGATGCTATTTTTGCAAAATTTGGCAATATGTCCATACCTCAGACACTGCAGGCACTGCTTTACCGGCGGGATGTACGGCCGTACCTCAAACCGCCAACTGTTCAGGTCCACGCTGTCGGGCAAGGAGACGCACGAAAAGGTGATGCTCACTGTCTTCATTGGTTCAAAAGTGACTTTATTTTCTTTAATAATCCGACGCATAAATCGTTTTACTGAGATTATATTTTTGGAACTGGAAATAGCTGAATAAATTTGCTCATTCGAAAGATCAATAGGGACATGCTGTATAACTCCAGTAATTTCTGTAGCTGAGGCTGGAATGCTGGCTTTGAGTTTAAAATTATCCAAAAACTTTTTATTTATGAGCGCAGCATTGGCAAATGTCGGACGCTCGAAAATAACGCCAACTTTGTGCCGATTTATTCTAATAAGTTGCTTAACCCCTTTGTTGTATCTCTTGAAGTTGGTGGCTAACGACATCATATCGCGGTCACCGATCGGGACTTGGTTTTGACTTTCTATGAAGACAATGTATTCGTAATTTCCACCAGACTCTGGATAAGACCGGGTGTAATCACTTATTCTAAATTCAAGGTACTTATCCGTATCCTTTTCTTTTTCATGTGATGAGGCCGACTGCATGGAGCGCAACGACCCAGTATCAGCATCATCATCGAGGGGCTCCTCAGGGGGATCCGTTCCACTTTTCTTCCTCTTCTTAACCCTCCCCATCACGACAAACTACAATTAAGTAGTTACGAAATATGAAACTATTAAAATAAAATAAATTTGAAATTTTTTTCAAAAAACGCGCCTACTTTCTTTGACTTTCCCGCGCTTTCTCCGCAAATTCTTTAGCTTTTTTGTATTTGACAATTCGTTGCTTGGCTGTTGACATGACATTGACGTATGTACAGTTTGAGTTTTCAGTTATGGCTTCAAATAAATCTAATTTATGTTTAAAACCATTTAAAACAGTCGAATATATTCCATTATAATAGTTTTTTCTTTCTATAAGAATTTATTGCAATAAACCTTTACTAACAATGATATGATACTTTGATATTACGTAGTGAAATATTTGTCTCAATACAGAAATCAAGAGTAACTTCGGAAAGCAGTAAAGCAGGAAATGCCAAATCTAATCTAATCGTCAATCAAATCCAAAATTCCAAATGTCACACAAACGTCAATGTCAAACAAGAATAAATTACAAATAATAGATAATTGGTACTCTTTGGTCAAACACTTTCAAGACCAAACTTGTTCAGTATAACAGTTTACGCGAAAATTGTGAAAGAAAATAATGTTGAAAACATTCAAATTTAAAAAGAAGGAAAATTAAAAATACGTTTGTGTACAATGGTTGATATAAATAAATATTTAGAGAGCCAACTGGCGCTTGCGAAACAGAGAGTTGTAATTAAAAGTAAAAAAGACAATGTTTCTGACAAAAGTAAAGCTGCTGCTGATTTAATATCGAAAAAGCAATCGAAACAGTTTGGAAAACAATCACCAAAAGAGACACCCAAGGATACACCAGTACCGACCACTTCCAGAACGAGAACAACCACAGTTTCTTCAGAGAAAGATTCTGACGATGAGTATTTACCTTCCGACGAGGCTGATGATGATGATATTATTAATATAGCTGCTGGACCCTCTACCTCCGCCGCCACCGCCACTGTCCGCACAAAACATAACTTAAAAAGAATTGTTGATGATGGTGACACTGCTGGTTACAAAGAGAGAATAGAAATCTGGAAGAAAAATTTAGCAGCAGCTAAATCAAGTAACTATGATGGTGAAACTATGACTGCTGATGTGCAGTACGTACTGGAGGGTAACAAGGACCCAGAAGAACTTCATGAACTGCAGAATGGTTTAGGTGTACCTAACTTTATTTGGAGGCAGCTGTACAAGTTCCAAAAGATTGGAGTCAAGTGGTTATGGGAACTACACCAGGTAGAGTCCGGAGGATTGTTGGGAGATGAAATGGGATTAGGAAAAACAATCCAGATAATTGCATTTCTGGCAGGTTTGTCTAGAAGTGACTTAGGTGCTTGGGGAGGTCTTGGACCTACCATTATTGTTGCTCCAGCAACTGTTATTTACCAGTGGGTCTCTCATTTTCACTTCTGGTGCCCATACTTAAGAGTAGCTGTTCTACACCACACCGGATCCCATGCAGGAAACCATAACCAACTGATCCGAGACCTACACACTGCACATGGGATCCTGTTGATCACGTATGCTGGAGTTGTGAAGTACACTAAGGATTTAACAGCCCGGAAATGGCATTACATTATATTAGATGAGGGACACAAAATTAGGAACCCTGATACCCAGGTCAGTAAGCTTGTGAAGAAGTTCCAAACTCCTCATAAGATCCTCATTACAGGTTCTCCCATGCAGAATAGCTTACAAGAACTGTGGTCATTGTTTGACTTCATGAGACCAGGTCTGTTGGGCACTTATGCTGCATTTATGGACCATTTTGCAATGCCCATTACTCAAGGGGGGTATGCTAATGCTACTGAATATCAAGAAGCAACTGCCTTAGAAATAGCAAAGGCACTGAAATTAATTATTACACCTTACATGTTAAGACGAACGAAGGCTGAAGTTCAAAGCCATATTAAACTCCCAGAGAAGAATGAGCAAGTATTATTTTGTGCGCTAAGTCAGGAACAAAAAGATCTGTATATGGGTTATCTCACTGGTAACACTGTAAGAAGTATTTTAGACAAAGATAATAAATATGGGGATCCTATAAGAGCAAGGATATTGGTTGCTCTATGTACTTTGAGGAAGATATGCAATCACCCTGACTTGTACCTTTATGAGGCTCATGAAGATTCTGATGACATAGACCCAGAAAGATTTGGCAGCTACAAAAGATCTGGTAAAATGACTGTTGTTCATTCTTTATTAAAAATTTGGCAAAAACAAGGTCACCGGGCTTTAATATTTTCTCAGTCCAGAGGAATGTTGTGTTTACTAGAGCAATATTTGCAAGTCCAGGAATTTAAGTATTTGCGAATGGATGGCTCAGTGAATGTTGGGCAAAGACAAAATATGATTAAAACATTTAATGAGAACTCTGAATACTTAGTGTTCCTGGCCACAACTAGAGTTGGAGGACTAGGAGTTAATCTCACAGGTGCTGATAGAGTCATAATATATGATCCTGACTGGAACCCAGCCACAGATGACCAAGCTAAGGAAAGAGCTTGGAGAATAGGTCAGCAAAGAAATGTAACAGTTTACAGACTACTGTCAGCTGGAACTATTGAAGAAAAGATTTATCAGAGACAGATATTCAAACATTTTCTCAGTAACAAAATATTAATAGACCCTAATCAAAAGAACGTGTTGACCACTAGTACACTACAGGGTCTTTTCACTCTTGAAGAGCTGAACTGTGATGGTGACACTGAAACTGCATCTCTTTTCAAGCACACCAAAATAAATGTAGATCATAATTCAAAAAGTAGGAAGAATGAAGACAAACATTCCAGTGAAACTACCTCAATTTTAAACAAAAAAATAGAAGCAATGAGAAGGATGGCAAGAGAAATAAGTAAGAAGATTTCTAAGGACAAGAGAGAGGAGGAGAATAAGGAAGAGAAAGATCCTAGAGAAGAGTACAAAAAGAAAAGAGAGCTACTACTGAACCCACCTAAAGTTGAAGTACCTGAAATTAATTTAGTTGATGATCAAGTTACTAATATTCCATTTGACAGTATACTATCTGAATTAGATATAGTAAATATGCATATAAAAAAGGATTACGAAGAAAATTTATTAAAGAATGTTTTAAAAAGCCAAGAAAATGCAGAAGAAAATGAAAGTGATCATGATGGAGAGGAAAGTCCTGAGAATGAAGCAGAAAAGGCACAAGATAATGTCTGTAAAGAAAAGCCAGTAAAAGAAAGAACACCTGAAAGAGATAAACCTTTAACTGCTAAAGAAACCAAAAAACCACATAAAAGAAAACATTCTCCAGATCCAGAAACAAAAGTACAAAATGTAGTTGCAGTGAAAAGAGTTAAAAAGAAGAAGCATAAAAGAGAGAAAGAGAAACAAAAAAATGATGATGACTATGTGTTAAGTAAACTGTTTGCTAAAGCTAATGTAAAGAGTGCTTTACAACATGATGTGGTTGTTGGATTAGCGGAAAAAGAGAAACAACATAGAATTAAAGAAGAAGCAGTAAAGAAAGCTAAAGATGCTGTAAGAGCTATCAGATTTTCTTCCAAGTGAATCAATCCACCCATGACAAATTTTTTGATTACACTCATGTTTTTTTTTTGTATTATGCTACTTTTAAGGGAAAGAAAAATATACTTAATATTTTTGTTAAACATTCGTTATAATTTATCTTCTCAGTTGTCTTTTAATAATGCCGTCCACATAGGGCAGTTTTTGCGCCATTGCAAAGAGAAATGGCCGGAATTGCCCCTGCATCAAATAGCGTTAACATTTTGGAATTTTAATTATTTGATGTACAGGACTCCAGCAATTACTTTTGATGTTTCAGAACATTATGCTTTAAAATATTCCTTACTCTTCAATAACTTGTTAGAAACGACTAATATCAAACAAGTTTTTTATCAAAAAACCTGCTTTGAAAATTTGAGTACCTACCTAGTGTTAATCTACTTCTGATTCTGACTAGTACTAGCAGCAAAAGTTATTATTATATAGCTCTGTGCAATTATCTGGGAACCAGCAATGCCCAACACAGGAATGCACGACACGAGAACGCGCGACATAGGAATTTATGTGTTTTGAATTCCAATGTTGTACATTGTCATGTCGTGCATTCTCGGCCCGAACCTCGATTGTCCGGGCAAGAATGTACAGCACGAGAATTGGAATCAAAACAAACAGTGACGTCACATTAAAAAAGTAAAAAGCCATGTGACAATAGGGACGGGTGATACAATAAAATACTGGAAAATTCCGTGGTTCCTTCTTTTTTTCTTCGTGTTCCTATAATACGACCGTCTCGCGACAGTATCCTTTATGGGCGGCATGGGCACCGGGCCGTAGGCCGACGAAGGAGGCCGGCGGAGGCCCGGCACTTCGGGGACAGAAGATATTAGTGTTATAAAATATGCGAGCGTAGCGAGCGCACGTCATGGAGTACAATTTAATTCGGCAGCACTACCTAGCTCAATTACCTAGTATCCAAGTCCCAAAATTTCGAGTTGCCCAACTAGTCGGCCAACCAATCGCGCGATGTCGCCGATTACTGTGTCGTACACTCCTGTGTTGTACATTCTTGGGCCGGACCAGCAAGGTACACCCCAGTAATTGGAGACATCGCGATGTCGCCAATTACTGTGTCGTACACTCCTGTGTTGTACATTCCAGTGGCGTGCATTGCTGGTATGTGCATTACTGTGACGGGCATTATAGGGACTCGTTTAGCTTATCTATTAGTCTAGGAGATAGGAGGAGATGCCTATACTTCTAGGCCGATTATAAAAATAGAATAAACTAATAAATATTTTACAAATACCAAAATAGAAAACTAAAAACTTAACAATAGGCAATACCATGACTGGATTTTTATTAATTGAGAGCTATTTGGTCTGACTACGTACTTTCCTTTTAAAAGTTTTACTTTCAGCTTTTTTAATGCCAAGGGGTAGCGCATTCCAGAGTTTTATGGTTGACACAGCGTAAGATTTTCTCAAGAATACATTTCTGCTTAACCCATGACTTACTGGATGGCGTGATCATGTTGGTATTTATGCCATCAAGACCATCGAGAGTATCAGTCTTTCGGCTTGGTTTGATGATCGAAAGTATGGCAACACTATATTTCAAATGTCAAAACCTAGCTGCCTTCCTCAGAGTGCATAATTTTTGGAAATAATTGAATAGTAATTGTATATTTTTCGATAAATTGGTTTAAAGCTTGCGCCTAATATTGCCTTGTGAGATGTTTGTGTGATTTATTTGCAAACTTTGTGTTTTAAACCGCTAAGTCAACAGTTTGGCTTGAAGGGTATCGTGGAGGGATTTGGTGAAATTCTGATCGGATTGGTGGTTTTTGGCTCGGATCTTGCTGCGAGGACGTCGACGATATGTCGAGGAGAAAACTGCCGCCGCCAGGGTTCAACTTCAAACCCCCAGAAGAACAGGTCGTGTGAGTGTCAACCAGCACTAATCTGTCTACCTGACATATCCATTACCTACAACTTCTGTTCTCTAATTACATCGAAATACGAATAAAATTATATTTATGCTAATGAAGAAATTCCCTAAACCCAAATAAGGGGATCCCTGTGTATGATAACACACATGATACCTCTTGTACACAGATTATTTAATGAATTTCATTATCATTGTATCATCACCTGGATACTTGTTGTATCTGTTATATTTAGTGAATAGGTATACATTTCAATAAAGGCATAAATTACTAAAAGTTGCTCAAAAGAAGGTTATCATACAATTACTTGATTATGAATACTTTGCAAAGGGAAAGAAATCTTGAAAGGAGAAAATGATATGCATGCCACCATAGGTAGGAGGGTAAACCTAGATAGATAATAGGCTGTCAATGATAATGACGGTTGATAGGTTGCCTCTAAAATATGTCTCACTACTGGGGTCATGGCATTTAGATATCAAGCTTGATTTTCCTGATAAAAGATAATTTTATGTATGCAGACATTGCATTGTTAGTGTTGTTGTTTTGTAGTTTGTCTTATCTCAATTCACAAAAAGGATGTTTTTTTTTTAAATTTCAACAGTAATATCATATTTTTTTTTATTAACTTATGGTGTCCCAATGCTGGGCAAAGGCACTCTTCTCTCCGTGCGGCTTTCATATTAACCATTTTTATATTTATAGTGTTTTGTATTGTTCCTCAGAACACCTCCAAGAAACTTGGACAAGCAGACAACAATTACAGTAGATGACAAAACATTCACGGTCCATGCTGATGACCTGATCAAGATTTGTGACCTGGGCCGTGGGGCCTATGGCATTGTGGAGAAGATGAAGCATATTCCTAGCGACACCACTATGGCAGTCAAGGTAGCTATATATTCAGTAAGCCAGCCATCAGCTCGTCAGTCAGAATCTCATTAATGCTTGACAACTAGACTTATTATCACTTCAATGGAGACTGCCTTTCTGTAATAACTCACCTTTTACCAACACTCAAATTTTATTATTTCTCTTCAACAGCATTCTCGAAGCTGTGGTGATAAGTGTTTTCTTTTTCTGTACACAGAGAATTACAGCATCATTCAACACCCAGTCAACAGAGCTGAAACGTCTGCTCATGGATTTAGATGTGTCCATGAGAGCCAGTGCCTGCCCATACACAGTGCACTTCTACGGTGCCATGTTCCGCGAGGGAGATGTTTGGATCTGCATGGAGGTCATGGACATGAGCCTCGACAAGTTTTACATGAAAGTCTACCACAACAAGCGCACCATACCTGAAAATATTCTTGGGAAAATCACATCTTCTGTAGTCAGTGCTTTACACTACTTATATTCTAAGCTCAGAGTAATCCATAGAGATGTAAAACCATCTAATATCCTGATCAACAGGAAGGGAGAGGTGAAGATGTGTGACTTTGGTATATCTGGGTACTTAGTTGACTCTGTGGCTAAGACTATTGACGCGGGCTGCAAACCGTACATGGCGCCCGAGAGGATCGACCCGAGCGGCAATCCGGGCCAGTACGACATCCGCAGTGACGTGTGGTCGCTCGGCATCTCCCTGATCGAGCTGGCGACGGGCACGTTCCCTTACAACACGTGGGGCACGCCCTTCGAACAGCTCAAACAAGTAGTCAAGGACGACCCCCCCAGACTACCTGCCAACCAGTTCTCTGCACAGTTTGAGGACCTAATTGTGCAATGTCTGCAGAAAGATTACAAACAAAGACCGAACTACGACGCGCTGCTCATTCACCCATTCTGTCTGGATCACAGTCAGGACATTGACGTCGCGTCCTTCGTTCAAGAAATATTAGACTTACCAGATGAATCCTAGTGATAGGAACATTATTTACGTACCTATTAAGTACAAGCGTTTACCGACTAACCTTAATGTAGTTTAATAATTGAAAAGATATAAAATAATGTTATTAACCATAAAAAAAAATTAAATTATGTATTCTTTGTAGAGTGGCGGTCGCAATCGGCGTACGCGACGGTTTTAAATGTTTGAGTTCAGATGATTTAGTGTCTACGTGAAGTAATCAAGTTTTGTGTAAGAACATTTGTCAATTTAGTAATGTAGTATGTAGTACGTACGAGGGTAGTTTGAAGTAAGAGGAATATGTTGCTACTATGTTTTAATCTACAAGTAGTCTGTTAATCTTGACTTCAGAGCGAACAAAGAGGAATTGGTATAACAAAATAATGACTGGCAACATTTAATAAGCATCACAAAATTATCATAATTTAGTTTTAAATAAAAAATATTTGTTTTCATTTGTGGTTTCTTTATTTTACCTTACATCCAAGTTTATTGACTCATGAGCAACCTGCGACCTCTGCTGGCTATTTAATGAATCCTAGGATAAGAACACGTTATAGGTGGATCATGAACTGGTGCAGGTTGCGGAGATCCTAACATCTTACGGATCCCCGCAACGCGAGACGCATGGGACCGGTCAATGTGGCGACACTTATAGGAGGCCTATGTTCAGCAGTGGACGTGTTTCGGCTCAAACGATGATGATGATAAGGAACAAAAAAAAAACCACTTTATATTATGAAATTTATTTAAAATCATCAAAACATCATATAAATAAAGTAAGTACAAAATAGTACTAAGTACGTGTCATATTTCTCTTACAAAATAAACGCCAGACGGCTCCGATACGATATTATTCAGTTAGTTGTAGAACTAAAGCGTAATTGACTAGATAGACATAGATTAGAACGGCGAGTTCATCCCCAGCTTGGTGCCGAAGTCCAGGCGGGCGCGGCGCTGGTTGCGACCGTCAGCCCTGCGGAGGAGAAAAGTTTTAAATAAGTACATCAATCAATCATAAGTCATTTATAACACTAATTAGGTTTGTCACTACGAAATCGGTCATTGAGAAAGAATCTGTCAGTGTCCACCAGGGACTGAAAGCGGTTACGGTTAAAGGTTAAGATACCTCAAAAATATACCGGTACCGGTTTAAAATAAAGGTTGAGCTATACCGGTACCTTTATAAATAAAGGTTGGGTTAAATTGTTATTTAACCCTTACACGATTTCGGTACCGAAATGAAGGCGCGGCGAGCGTGTGTGCGGTGGTAAACGTTAGAAATTGAGTATGTAGTTTATAATATAATCATGTGTAACAATCGGCAAGTGAACGACAGACAGAGTGGCGAGGCGGTGCGTCAAAGAAAACCCCTATTTATTAAGGTTTAGGTACCGCTACCGATACATTTATAACGGTTATGGTACTTCTACCGAAATAATTATACCGGTATGCATTTCCAACGTCAAAATTCCACTACCGAAAAAAATTACGATATCGAAATATTTCGGTAACCCTTATTTAACGGTATGACGTCATACCGAAATTTAAAGGTACCGTAATTTTTGGGTAATTCAGTCCCTGGTGTCCACCCCATCACAATTGCATCCCGTGCGTAAGGTATTCTAGGTCGAAATCGTATTCCTAAAGAGGATTATGTCTGGAAGGCGGCCGACTGTAAATCCAAAACCTTCTGCAACAAGAGTGAAAATAAAATGATGAACTGCCTTGGTATGTGATGAGGAGGGGCGAATCGCAATGTAAATTTTTTTCACAACTGCGGCCCTGTACTTGAGTTGGATGTGTGAACCCGCAGGATCAGTTGAACTGCTATCGAGTTGACCGACTAGAAAATTCTGTGTAGGAGTTTCACTTTGTTTTCTTAATTGGCTACCCCTTCGAAGAAAACAGGCGTACTATTATAAAACTTACTTGATCTCCTGCCACTTGATAAACTCGTTGAGTGCGAACACCAGGAACAGCGAGGCGGCATAGCCCACAGCGAGCGGCCACGGCACGTAGTACTGCAGCTCACACACGCCCCACTTGTCGCAGAAGCCGTAGCTGCTGCTCAGCATTATGCCGCTGAACGACAACTGCGCTACGATTCTGGAAGTCAATGCATGAGACTGAAATCCTCGAAAACATGTCGAACGGGATAGCAAAACCTCAGGCCTCCTCATCATTCATCAACACTGCAGCCGAAAGACGTCCACTTGTGGACATTGTTTCGTATAACACGGGCTGCTGTCTGCAATCCCACGTCAAAAGCGGGTGAAAACGGAACATAGGCGTTCCCCTAAATGTCGCCACATTGAGCGGTCCCATGCGTCCAACATCCAGCGGATCCCCTCAACCTTCAACAGGCCAAACACCGGCCTCCTCACTAAGCTTATTTACAGACGGAATTGTTCAAAGGCACGTTGGTGAAGTCGGTAGGCCAGGTTTATTTCCGGTTTCTACCAAAACGGACCCAAGACCGGAGTGGAGACCTGCAGTAATCGACCAATCACATTGGTTGAAATTCACACATCTCTATGTCTCGTCTCTCCTGATTGGTCAAATCTTGCATGTGGTCTCTCCGGTCTACTCACTTTAGTGAAAACTTGGCCTTATTCAAGCGATTAGGAGCGGCTTCGGCTTATCCCGATTAATTTAGTCTTGCTTCACTAATCGCCAGCCCATTTTAGCTAATTTATCTTTTATACAACCCTGAATCTATTTACTCTTTTCTTGGTATTATACATTTAGAAATGAGGGTAACTATTTACTACTTCTAACATTTTTATTCTAGCTGTTGTTGTTAGTAATGAATTAAATATGTATACTTACAAAATGAGTACAGTGACCGACCACACTTTGTTAGCCCAGAAACACTTCTGCCATATAGAAGATTGTCGATGAACGAATGACAATGATATCACAACTGAAAATTAACACATAATTATTATTTTATGAGTTTATACAGGAGATACTTTAATAAGAGTATTGTGATAAATTGCTGATATTTTTTAGTGATACAAAAATGTGTCATGGACTACTGTCAAATTGGAGCATTGGGTGCAACAAGGGCGTTACACAAAATTGTGAGTTTTGATATAATTAAAGTTAAAGTTTTAGATGCGTTATAAATTCTTATATGAATTATATGTTTGACAGTATTTTATAACCATTTCAATCAAGAACAAGAAGATTTATGAATCAAAAAGAGTGTTACATCACACTTTTAAAGAGATACGATATTTTTGTAATAAATAACAAAATCTATTTAAATTGCCATCGACAGAAGAAGAATTTATTCAAAAAATAAACTTGAGAAGAAAAATCAGTTTCTGAAGTCGGTGACTTTTGTTTCTTTGATTTAATTTTTTTGTCACCGACTTCAGAAACTGATTTTTCTTTTCAAGTTTATTTTTCACTTTTGAGTGTTTTATTTTTGTCGAAGTCGGTTTTATTTTTTGTTAAAAAGTTTTTATTTTTCACTTTTTAGTGGTTCACATGTGCTTACCCCTTCACAACGTACCGGCGTGATGTTATGTTATGAACTGGTGTAAACAATAGACAGACAATATGTGATTTCAGCAATCCCAGTCCATTTGCTACCATTTATTGAGGAGTTCCGTTGCCTATCTCCGAAGTTCTTCATCAGATCTTCAGAAAATAGTTTTTATAACCTTTGTAGTGAGTACAGGCGTGATATTTTGTTGTGTGATGGCGTAAACAATGCTTAGATATGCTATAGCAACAATCGCGGTTAATCTGCTGTTATTTATTGAAGAGTTCCCCCGATTTCTACAAGATCCCATCATCAGATATTAAAATGGTGACAATGGGACCACACGGGAAGCACCAGCTTTCAAATGAAAAAAGAATCATGAAAATCAGTTCACCCAAGGAATCATGAAAATCAGGTCGCAAATTATGAGCTAACAAATATAAAAAAAAAAAACAGTCTAATTGATAACCTCCTCCTTTTTTTGAAGTCGGTTAAAAAGGTGTAAATACTCACTTAAGTGCAAAGTAATCAACGCCAGAGTAATATGCTGCGCCAAATAGAATCCATCATAGAAGTCGTCTCCCCAGCCATGCCAGCTCTTCAACGTCAGGTCATGCGTTGCGTTAAACTGGCCTTCGTTGATAGGGTACACTATCCAACACGCAGTGGCGTTGGTCGCTTGTGCTAGTTGCTCGCAGAAAGCGCGCAATGTAAACCCGTATAGAACTAGGACTGAGATGACGGCTGGAAGGAACTTTAGGGCGTAGCACCAGAATACGAAGACTGCCATCTGGTGGGGGAGAAATGGAAAGTGTTAGATGATTGAGTTTATGATCTGTCAGCTACCGAATGAAACTATGTTTCTATTGAATGTTAGTTTAATACTGGCCCTTCGTAATAATGCAGGCACGCCACACTTACCACACACACATGCATACACCTCAGTTTAAAATTATAATGGGTGTAAAACTACCATAAAATAATCCGAAAGGCACTTTTTTTTCCCATGATTGCGGTATTTTTTTTGTTCTGGACCATACCTTCTAGTTACGGAGATATTGGAGGTTAAAGTACCAAAATTTTCGCTAAATCAATAATTAAATTTTTGTTTTAATCAACCAAGAAGTGTTGGACGTTGGGTTACTTTAATTACCTCCAGCACAATACTTTGAGTGTGCTACGTTGAGTTTTACAGTAAAACGTGATTCTACACACCTACATTTTTTTTTGATCGGAGTCTCTTAAATTGATGTATACATAAATGCTTGTGCGTGACGGGTCTGTTTTGGTACACACTGTATAAAGGAAGTCCGACTTCTGCAGTTTTTTTTGCCGGTGGCTATACGACAATTTAATGTATGGTACGATGTCTGAAATAAATGAATTATAATTACATAATATGTTGAAAAAATAAAATATCTGACCTTAGCATTCATAAGCAGCTGCGGGCGTGTAGCAGCTCGCTGCATGAGCGCGGTGTCGAGCGGCGCGAAGCACAGCGCGGCCGCCAGCGCCGGCACCACGACCGCGCCGCCCCACACCGCGCCGCCCACGCTCAGGGAGAGAGGGACGAAGGCGCAGAGGGAACCCACCTGTAGGATACAACGATGGTGGAATTTTGAAGTAACTTATGGGACATGAGCAAGAATCATCATCATCATCATCAGCCGGAACACGTCCACTGCTGAACAAAGGCCTCCCCCTAAAAGGGGTTGCCATAATCGCTTGGCAGGCGGCTTGGGGATCGCAGTGAGGTCACCGAAACTTTAAAGGACACTGCTACCCGTCCCTCGGTGGCTGATCACAGTTTAAGGACGTATCCGAGTCAATTGTGTCTATTGGACTTGCTCTATTCTGTCTCCTGCTGATATGGAGGAAAGTAGCTTTTCTGAGTTAGCTCGTTCCATCGTCGACCTCATCTTTGCCCTTAGGACAAGATTGAGGTCAAGAGTAGGCCCGTATCATATAAAAATAAAGTGGAAATTATGTTTTTCCTTCGCCTCCGCTATTCTTTTCTGATTAATTTCGTTGCGAGATTCAAGACAGTTCAATTGTTTCTCTGGGTCTTTGTCGAGCTTCATTGTCTCAGCACTTTTCTGATGGTCTTTACTGTTGATTCTGGCTTACAGCCTGTAAGTTACAAGGAGTTAAAGTGGTTGGTTTGGGAATAGCGAGGCGGGCTGATGGTACGACTTGAGCATCCCTATTCAATGGGACTTAAAGATATCTGGCGAAATGTGGGTGTACTAATGAATAAACCTCTGCCTTACCTTTCGGGGATTATAGGTGTTATGTTCTTATGTTGATATATATTTGTACGTACCTGCAACAGAGCGATAAAGCACACGCTACATATCCAAAACTGCGTGCTGTTCCATAGACAAGTCATGTGGTGACGTGACATCGTGATCAGGGCGAATAGCGACACGTCAGCGTCGCGGGTCATCTGGGGACATTATCTTAAAATGAGCGTGCTTTCGAAATAACAACTTTGGTACGAACAAGTAAGAGGGTAGACCGATTTGTCTGCTCATAAATATATGGGTGTTTATGAGCAGAAAAACCGCAATTCAAATTCAAATTCATTTATTTCAATCCATTTAGGATCATAATATCATTTACACATATTTGAAATAAAAATTACAATTATAAAATTTCAACCAAGCAAAAACAATCAATTAAATTAAATAATATAAATTAAAAATAAAATTCCAAAAATAATAAAGCCAGACTAAAAAAAAAAAATATAACAATTATAAAATAAAAATTTAAATCAAAATAAGTACAACTAAATAAATAATATAAACTAAAACTCTAAAATTACAATGGCTATTAATACACCTGCCTCTGAGTCATTTGTTTGTTTGTCATTACATCTATATATATAAACTAGCACTTTGCCCGCGACTTCGTCCGCGTGGGTTTCGTACTTTCCTCTAAAAAATTCGAAGGCTGATTTTTCAATCGATAGATATTTTTTATTGACATCTGACAGTTTTTGTATTGAAGAATTGGCTACGTGAACATCTAAAAATAGGAAACAGTATGTATCCAAAAATATGCGGGTTAATGGTAGCGATGGGCGATTGTGAATGACATTATTCGAATAATTCGATTGTTCAAGTCATTCAAACTATTCGAATAACCTATTTGACAGCGGTGTGGACGAATTTTTTGACGCCCTGTAATTACTCCCCCTTTTGATACTTGTATATATTTTATTATTATCTTAGTTCTGTAAATAGTAGTTTTTAAATGTTGTAAATAAAATTAACCTTACCATTCATTCGAATTTGAAAACGAATGAAAAGTAACTAAGAATGTATTGCGTTGTCTCGTTCCTTCCGATTCAAATTTCATTAATACTAGTTCATATTCGAATATTCGTAACTTTATTTAAAAGTAAACTCTTTGTACTGAGAATAATACTCAATTTCGTGTGGCAAATTGAAACATTATACCATCGAATTGAATGAATATTACTAGTTTGTATTCGAATATTCATAGATTTGATAACAACTAAAAGTAAGTAGTCTTTATTATAAGAGGAGAAAACTCAATTTTGTATGGCAAACTGAATGAATGAACTAGCGGTTTGTTAATCAGTTACTTGTTACTACGAATATCAATTCAAATTAGACTTTATTGTATGTATATACAGCCCAATTTTGTATAGCACGGGTAAAGCAAATGAATGAACTAGTGGTTTTATTCGATTTTGAGAACTAGCGATCGATTGTTTTTGTATTCGATTGTTAATATTAGTAGTATCAAACCATTCGATTGTTGGAATTAGTAACAATCGCCCATCGCTAGTTAATGGCTATAACAAAACAATTAAGTTTTTATAATATTTCTTTAGACTACATTCTTGGTCGTTCTGGAGGGTGTTACCAATATGACCAGGCTGCAAGATGAGCTCACACGAGAGCATGCTACGTAGAACTGACCATGGGAGAAACAGGGCTGTCGCAAGTCAACTCCTGCTTTAAGGGTTTGACCCTGTGATTTATTTATTGTCATCGCAAAGCAAACTTTTAAAGGGAACTGAAGTCTTTTGAATTCGAAAGGGAGATTTGGAAAAACAAAAAATGCCAAACTTCATAATTTACTTAGATAGATGTTCGTGCCAAGTTTCATGTTTATTAACACAAGTAATAAGATTTTCCATACAAACTTTCATCCCCCTTTTCACCCCCTTAAAGGTTAAATTTCCAAAAACCCCTTCTTAGTGCTCCCCTACATTATAATAGGAAGCCGTGTGCAAAATTTCACATTCCTAAACACAAGTAATAAGATTTTTCATACAAACTTTCATCCCCCTTTTCACCCCCTTAAAGGTTAAATTTCCAAAAACCCCTTCTTAGTGCTCCCCTACATTATAATAGGAAGCCGTGTACAAAATATCACATTCCTAAACACAAGTAATAAGATTTCCATACAAACTTTCATCCCCCTTTTCACCCCCTTAAAGGTTAATTTTTTTTATACTTTGGATTATTTACACTTTGGATTTATTTATTTATGATTAGACTATATGTACCTATTATTTTCTTAATTGTGACACATAAAATATCTATTTATACATATTAAGTATTAGTATTATTTAATAGACACACAATTACATAACTGGTTCGGCGTACACACCTCTCAACCAGGTCCAATAGTTTTAAGTTATTTAAAAAAAAACATTGTTCATTTTAATTTTTGTATGTTTATTTTTATATGTATGCCCTGTGTCTGTACCAATAAATGTTATTTCTTTCTTCTTTCTTTCTTTCTTTCAAATTTCCAAAAACCCCTTCTTAGTGCTCCCCTACATTATAATAGGAAGCCGTGTGCAAAATTTCACATTCCTAAACACAAGTAATAAGATTTTCCATACAAACTTTCATCCCCCTTTTCACCCCCTTAAAGGTTAAATTTCCAAAAACCCCTTCTTAGTGCTCCCCTACATTATAATAGGAAGCCGTGTGCAAAATTTCACATTCCTAAACACAAGTAATAAGATTTTCCATACAAACTTTCATCCCCCTTTTCACCCCCTTAAAGGTTAAATTTCCAAAAACCCCTTCTTAGTGTTTCCCTACATTATAATAGAAAGCCGTGTGCAAAATTTCACATTCCTAAACACAAGTAATAAGATTTTCCCTATAAACTTTCATCCCCCTTTTCACCCCCTTAAAGGTTAAATTTCCAAAAACCCCTTCTTAGTGCTCCCCTACATTATAATAGGAAGCCGTGTGCAAAATTTCACATTCCTAAACACAAGTAATAAGATTTTCCATACAAACTTTCATCCCCCTTTTCACCCCCTTAAAGGTTAAATTTCCAAAAACCCCTTCTTAGTGTTTCCCTACATTATAATATAAAGCCGTGTGCAAAATTTCACATTCCTAAACACAAGTAATAAGATTTTTCCTATAAACTTTCATCCCCCTTTTCACCCCCTTAAAGGTTAAATTTCCAAAAACCCCTTCTTAGTGCTCCCCTACATTATAATAGGAAGCTGTGTGCAAAATTTCACATTCATAGCCCCAGTAGTTTCGGCTGTACGTTGATATGTCACCCAGATATATAAAAGAAAGTCGTGTTAGTTACTCCATTTATAACTCAAGAACTTACGGCTGGACGGATTTAGCTGAAAATTGGTAGGGAGGTAGATAAGAACCAGGAGAAGGACATAGGATACTTTTTTTTTTTTTAGGTAGGGTAGTAGGTAGGTAGGGTAGTAGGTAGGGTAGTAGGTAGGGTAGTAGATAGGGTAGTAGGTAGGGTAGTAGGTAGGGTAGTAGGTAGGGTAGTAGGTAGGGTAGTAGGTAGGGTAGTAGGTAGGGTAGTAGGTAGGGTAGTAGGTAGGGTAGTAGGTAGGGTAGTAGGTAGGGTAGTAGGTAGGGTAGTAGGTAGGGTAGTAGGTAGGGTAGTAGGTAGGGTAGTAGGTAGGGTAGTAGGTAGGGTAGTAGGTAGGGTAGTAGGTAGGGTAGTAGGTAGGGTAGTAGGTAGGGTAGTAGGTAGGGTAGTAGGTAGGGTAGTAGGTAGGGTAGTAGGTAGGGTAGTAGGTAGGGTAGTAGGTAGGGTAGTAGGTAGGGTAGTAGGTAGGGTAGTAGGTAGGGTAGTAGGTAGGGTAGTAGGTAGGGTAGTAGGTAGGGTAGTAGGTAGGGTAGTAGGTAGGGTAGTAGGTAGGGTAGTAGGTAGGGTAGTAGGTAGGGTAGTAGGTAGGGTAGTAGGTAGGGTAGTAGGTAGGGTAGTAGGTAGGGTAGTAGGTAGGGTAGTAGGTAGGGTAGTAGGTAGGGTAGTAGGTAGGGTAGTAGGTAGGGTAGTAGGTAGGGTAGTAGGTAGGGTAGTAGGTAGGGTAGTAGGTAGGGTAGTAGGTAGGGTAGTAGGTAGGGTAGTAGGTAGGGTAGTAGGTAGGGTAGTAGGTAGGGTAGTAGGTAGGGTAGTAGATAGGTAGGATAAAACGCATTGCAACGCATTGCGCGGGTTCAGCTAGTTAACCATATATCAATGGTTAATGTACCGACAATCAAACCTGTTCGCAAATAAAATCGGTTTATCCGTGATCATGGTGCTTGAAACTGTAACAGCGCCGAAATATCGGGAACTTGAAATAAACAGTAAACATGCATGTTAAATATCCTGTTTTCGGTGAGGTTACCATGACAAGTGTATTCCAGTGTGGGAAAGCGACAGAGCTATACAAGATGTCTAGTGCCACCCCATTTTTCACACTGAAATATGAATAAAACAATTCTAATTTAATGTCAAAATAAATGTCATGGTAGACCACCAGTGTTAACGATAATAAGAACTTTCGTCCTGTATGATGAAGTTTGGTTTCTATTGCAATTATAAATAAGGGCGATTTTTAATGCACTGCTTTGCGCCGAGAGTTTGTTATCCAAGAGGGGGATGCGCTCAGTCGGATTCATAATCTTCTCTTCTAAGCGTGTCGATGGCAATCTAAACTGTGTCGGCCCAGAATGGGGTTGGCAAGTGAAAGCTGATTGTAGATGCCGTGTCCATAGCTTGTCCCAATCCGACCAATGAGGTCAAGCTATTTTGAAATATAAAATGACATTGACAGATATTCAACCAATGAAGAGCTTAGGTTCATGCGGTGCTAGCGCCATTAGTTCCACCAGTTGCCCGTCCCATTGGGCATCCATCAATTCCTGCAGTGAACACTCAGTTCAATTAAAACAGTTGAAAATAGAGGGCGCATAGTCTTTGTCGTTTTGGGTAGCTTTTGTCATCCTGAAATCAACCTTAGTTCACCTGTATCAAGGTTATCATTTGCAGAAATGTGGATAATAGTGCGAAAATACTTTAAATACATACCTTTTGGCTAGTGTAGTTTGTGAATGGCTGGTCCTGCCATTTATTTTGTAACTGAGCAGCGTGAAAATGTTCAAAATAAGTTATAAAATGGTGTTCATAGGATTATAGGAACAGTCAGTTCAATACAGTATTAACTCCTATTCTTTTACTGGAAAAAAATCTTAGAATTTTAATTTGAGCCACTTCACGGTTTCGGTTTGAGCCAAGATTTTGCATCCATGTTTAGTTTGGTTGACAATGCTTGGTTAGCTAAGTGACGACATTTTAAATCCAATATGGCGGACTCACAAAGATGGCGGACTTGTTAGTTATTTTTATGCATTACCATGATATGGGTATCAAATGAAAGGGTATGCTGAGAAGAATAAGAGGAATAAAATAACGTCACTATAAAGCGTGTGTTTTTTTCTAATTACTATTTTTGGTTTGATTTAGGGGTCTATTAATACATGGCATTCACCGTACAAGACATATCTTGGGCAGATTAGATGACGTATGTGGCAGAAAACATTCTAAACCTAAAGTGTAAGCCAAGCTAACATTCCAAGGTATCTGCAAGGTCTGGCAGAACTTACCGAAAGGGAGCAAGGAACAGAGTTGAGAGCTCTCGCCAGGTCGATGGGTCCGATGCACGACTCCGGGACCTGGTACGGCGGCATCTTTTGGCACAATACTGGGTACAGGGGCTCTACTGCTATGCTAGAATGGGATTATAACCAGTCAATGATCTGACAAGACAAGAAAATTATTATAATTATAAAATGTGAACAATAAATCAAAAGGAAGAAAAATGCAAAGCGTTTCTGCGTGGTGACATTCTAAGCATTACAAAAAGTTTACTTCTGCAAGAGTAAAAAAAAAAAATATAAAGCAGTTTGTTGGCAGATGTAACTCCCATACATAATTACTAAAGAGAGCGAGAAAAATATTTTAAAAAGATTAGGGATGTTTTAGCTTAATAGAATTGTCTAGAAATAATACAAAATATGGTTTTATTTCGTGCATAAACTACCTTGCATCAGCCTGCATGAATATCTCCATATTGAGGCAGTTGGCGGCGGAGCCCATGACGCAGACCACCTCGCCGTAGTCCTGCATGATCTGTATCATCTGCTGCACGGAGCGCGCGGAGCAGTCCGTGAACAGGGACACCAGGAGAGGCACGTTGTCTACCTGCTCGATGTGGGGACGGATGTTCTCGATTCCTCGAGGTAGTTTTGCCTGGGGATTACAGAGGTATTTATTTTTGGAAAACTTACAGCTAGGCAGACACAACACAATAGTTTAGTTAGTAACAACAATATGGTCAATTGGAAGTCTTCACAAATAGCTAAACAATAGTTTGCTGACCTGTTGGTCTAGTGGTTAGTGACCCTAACTGCTATGCCGGAGGTCGTGGGTTCGATTCCCACCCAGGACAAATGTTTGTGTGATGAGCACGATCATTTGTTCTGTGTCTGGGTGTAATTTATCTATAATATGTATGGATTTAGAAATATATAAGTATGTTTATCAGTTGTCTAGTACCCATAACACAAGCTCTGCTTAGCTTGGGACTAGATGGCGTTGTGTGATAGTTGTGGAATATTATTATTATTATTAGTTAAATAAAGAAACCAGTCAAAATCATAACCCTCCTTTGGCTTTGCCGTAGTCGGGTAAAAAGAATTTAACTCAAAGACAGTGGTAAGCATGGGATTGTCGTCAGGGCTGCGGGTTGGTCGAAAGAGATACCGCGGCCTCAACGCAAAGGGCTAAGAAGGAACATTGGTGGTGTTTAGTCAGTAGAAGTCTGACACTCCCTACCGCTCTGCCCGGGGGGGCAGGAGTCATTTGATGATTTCCCACACTCCAAAAAAGAAAAAAAATATTTTACACAGAAAATAGTTAACGAAAAAAGAACACAAATTGACATTGAACATTGGAGTTGTCGAAAAATTGATTGCAAAGTGTCTTCTTCAATTTAGACACGCTTGTATTAACGATGTCGATCAAACCTCCTAGCAAGTCGTATTGTACACACGGCTCGTGCTAATCATGTACGATTTTTGTAGGTAATACTGTCTGTGTATTGAAGTGCTTTGAGAGACAAGTTAAGTCGTTGGTCCCGGCTGTCATAAATTGTAGATTCTTGACAGTCGTTTAAGGTAGTCATTGGACTAAAAGTCTGACAACCTGTCTTACCAGTAAGGGTGCCTATGGGTTGTGGAGGTCAGATAGGCAGTCGCTTCATGTTCACTAAGCGATATTATAATTATAGTCACTTACTCTGTTGCTCATGTCGAAGTTGACGGGCGCGGAGTGGTCCGTGGAGTCAGTGAGGCAGGACAGCGAGCGGCACGCGTCGGCCGGGGAGCCTCCCTCGTCGTCCTCGTCGTCGTCCAGCAGAGAGTCGGCGTCCGCTGACGGGTGGCTCGTTGATATGCTGCTGCGTTGGAACTGGCGAATATATCACAATGATGGTACAGTCTAACACCAAACTACTACAGTCTGTCACATTTTTTCAATAGATTTTCAATTTTTCACTTCTTTTTAGCGTGTCGTTGGCAATCAAATTATGTCGGGTCAAAACTGAGCTATTAGTTTGGCGATTTCGGTAGTGTCCACTAGTTCTTGTAGTAAGCAAACAGTAGGACACGTGGGACACGATATTAAGTGCCCTATAATTTGTGGAACAGCACCACATTTGCGCTCCAGGACAGAGTCATTTATGAATCTCTACCTCAAACCTTATCGCTAAAGTATTAGGTTCACAGTTGCTTGAGAAAATTGTACAGTTTCGGGTAGCTTGATGGCACATGCATCTGTAAATTATTTATTTACTACTAAAAAATCGTCTATCATTATTGTCTAGTCGTTAACATAAAACCACCCAACCTCAGATAAAACTCTCCAAAAATCTTCACCAGGAAACTCCAGCTAAAGAAATATAAACCCAAAAGAGTATAGCCATAAGAACCATAAGCGGTACCTTCAGATTAGTATGCGTAGTGATAGAATGCCTGGCTTTCTTGATCTCGTTGTCAAACTTGACAGTGCTGTGGTCCAGGTTTATGGCGCCCGGCGCTGACATCGACAAGGCTTTCGAAGTCGCCATGTTGCTACTGTGGCGTTTGGTAGATTTGAACAACGGTTATAATGGGGTAAAGTTGGGTTTGTTGTAGCAGGAGGCCTACCACCACGACAGATGGAGCTAGAACTATGCAGTGCTATCACAAGGTCGTCTTTAACCAATAGGGG
Organism: Diarsia dahlii; assembly: GCA_949775195.1. Lineage (NCBI taxonomy): Eukaryota > Metazoa > Arthropoda > Insecta > Lepidoptera > Noctuidae > Diarsia > Diarsia dahlii. Next base: position 18,487,359 of record OX459201.1, read on the forward strand.
ATCGGACAAAAAAAAACTAATTAGTCCGTCAGATAGATTTCCAAAAATTATTGGACACGTATTTTTTCTTTTTTCACGTAAACAAAAAATTAAGACGATACAGTGCTTCGAAAACTCGTGTGACGTCATATGATAGTACATTTTGACGACACAAGTGACGTTTCAAGCCCTACTCCAAGATCTTTGACGCGTTTTATCTTCGTCATTTTTTATTGATTTGATAAAACAAAAAACACGTATTCAATATTTTTCGATAATCTAACTTACGGACTAAACAGAATCATATTATTTTGACCCTGTCCGATCCCATATTGGATACTACTAGGCAGTTGATTGAGAATAATGGGGCCCCCGACATATGCACGAGCGAGCGAAGCGAGCTCGATTAATTTTGCTTCTTGTCTCGGATAAGTCAGGTTTTCTTGTGACAGTTTTTATAACAAAATAATTGGTGTTGTTTTTTGGCGACGGAGAACTTTTGTTTGTAATAGACAATTTCATGGTTGTCATTTTTTTTCTGTTTTGTTTTAATTCAAAGTTATCGGCCTCTAAAAAAATATAATTTTAATAATTACATTATTGACTTATGCTGAAAATCTAGACTAAAAGGGAGCTGAGTGAGCTCAAATATGTTAGTATTCTACTTGGGATAAGTTTTTTTTCTTTTGTTTAGTTTGTTTAGTTCTTTTTTCTGTAACAGTTGCAGGAACTTGGGGCCCCTTTGCATCATGGGGCCCTGGGCACATGCCCCGTGTGCCCAATGTAAAAGATAACCCTGTGTATAGCTCAACCTCTTTCTCACATGGAAGATTACTGCTTTATGTAGTGGTGGTAGGCTCCTAGTGTATACCTGCGTCCAGTAAAATGAATAGCTTTTACATTATTTAATGTACGTTTTCTATTGACAAAGTTATTCATTTTTCTAGAAACGTAAAATACCTACCTATGGTGGAATATACTTACAAGTACTTACAAGCTACAATCTTGCAGTTAACTGGCATACATTTCACATTTAGTTTTGTTGGCGAGATCTTCGAGCTTGCTTACTGTAGTCGATCACTTAACATGGAATATTGAAGATATTGTCCTTTAAATTTCTCTTATCATTTCATTTCAGGTTAGTTATTACTGGTATATGGAAATATGTCCTCCATCGAAACCAGTTACGTACAAGGACAAATCATTCCTTCATCGAAACCAGTTACGAAACTACGGTTTCGTAGACGGCCGAAGCCACCATAATACGTATTAAAATTATTATGTACTATTATGAGTTTGTTATGGTCTTTAATTTTATTTAATTATTAAAAACTAATGTGTGTGAAGGCCATATCAACCGCAAAATCGAACTTGTAGAGTTACATATTCTAACGCATCAATATACATTCAGGAAAACTACCAATTTTACGAATTACTTACTACTATTACTATTTGGATGGAAGCGAATTTCTTGTCTTGTAGGGAATGCGGACGTTCTCTACAAAAATGCTATACAGTAAGTGTTGTGACTACAAGACCTCCTGTATAGCTCTAATACCTAGACCGATAGCACCGATACCTAGTCCACATTCCACACATTCGAACGAAGCGCTTTGCTGGGTCCTTTATTATGCGCACAGCCAAGGACTGGAATTCCCTGCCTGCGTCGGTTTTTCCGAGTTCATATAACCTTAATCTGTTTAAGTCGCGAGTAAACAGGCTTCTACTGGGTAAGCTCGTTCCATCGTCGACATCATCTCTGCCCTCAGGGCAAGATTGAAGTCAAGAGCAGGCCCATTTATAATAAAAAAAATTAAAAAAATTAAGTACAGGAATTATATATATTTGAATAGCGAAGACGTTTAAAAGTTCATAGTAGAATGTACATGCATCTTCATTCTTTTGCCCTTATCCCAATTCATTTGGGGTCAGCGCAACATGTCTGCTTTTCCATACATCTAGTAGAATGTACATGTACATTATGCTTGTTAAATGCTCGTTTATACCTGTTAACTTATGTGTTTAGTTACTATTCCTAAATAAGCGTTATTGTATGTTATGAATGCAGTGTAAATGTAGTGTTACAATAATTAATAACAAAATGAGGATTTAGTGCTGAAGTCAGGTTAGCTCAAGCTTAAGTGCGAAGCGGAACTTAAAATAATTTTGTATTACCGAACTCACTGACGGTCGACCACTTTTGAACCTTATTACATAGGGCATAAGGTCGCAACATGGCAGGCCGTCAGTGAAAACGGTAGTACGGTCGAACAAGTTCTTAAGTATACAGCCGGTAAACTTGCACTTACTTTTAAGATTAGGTACACAGATACATTAAGATACTGAGATGTCAAACGATAAAGCGTTTGAAATCAGTCTCTTAATGTCAAACGTTTCATAATATAAAACAAAATTGCAATCAATATTGTCAGTGTTCTGCGTGTATACGAAAAAGCTTGTACGACTGTACATGATTCTGTTCATATTCAATATTTAAGTTAGGTTTTAAAAAAGATCATGCAAGAAGTCTGTTTCTTGCATGATCTTCTTTAATTTACAATTTAACAAGGTTACAATTTATCACGTCTATTTTCTGTTAAAAGCTGTTGTAAATATGAACAAAATCATAAATGAAGATTAAATACTAATGCAGCATTGTTATTTCACGCCCAAAGTTTTGTGATAAAATGTCAGTTCGTTTCATGGCGATGAGCGGCTCTCTTGTGCTATATATCCAAATCATGAAAAGTTCCGACATAAAACCGAATATTAGCATTGAAGTCTGGACTTTTTAAAATCTTTGTTTTTCTTCAGTATTTATTGAACTTATTTATTTTCCAGAACAAATCATTCAATCATTAATCGTCTACTGGTAATTTGAAATGCCATAAGGGCCATTGGGCACATTGGTTGATATGCAACTGTAAGTTCAGTGCAGAAAGTTGAAAATCCAACAGCACACTCAATACCTTCACATAATTTCAAATTCCGAATCCACCTGTCAAAAACGTTCCCCCACCTGTCACTCACCTGTCAAATACTACCCAGACGTGAGATAACAAAGCAAGCGCGATAGAGCTGAGGAAACAAACCTATAGTAAAAGCCGAGCGCGGCTGCGTCATAGGCGTCGATGTGCCTATTGAGCCGGGTGGGCGGGCGCTCCTTTGCCTGGCCCAAGGTTTGCGACGACAAGGGCGACGCGCTCTTGCTGTCAACAATGTGTGACGGTAACAGTGACGGACCACAGCCTGCTTTAGGACAAACACGTCGGTTTTGTAGCTTCGGTCGTTTTAGCCGATTTTTTTTGTGCAACACTTGGGGGTCTAGCAACACTATTTTGACAGTTGTAAGGAGTTTTTTATGTCCTGTGTCTATGGCACATTTTTTAGCCCCAATATCAGGTAATTTTAGTCGATGGACATTTATGTATTTCGTTTAGCAACACTGCAGTTCTGTTTAAAAGACGTTGCATTTATGTTACCAGAATTATTGTGCAATGGCAACACTTTGAGCCTGAATTTCTGGTTCAATCAAATCATAGCTATAGGCTGTAGTCCTTCACATAGTACTATACAAAAAACACTAACATTTAGAATAAAAAGACATTAAAATCTATCTTCAGGATTTTTTTTTTCGCTAAAAGAAGGGGTTTAAAAGGACACAACATCCATTTCTAAAGAGTGTCGGGTACCTTTTTTTTTTTAATATTATAAACTTTTTCTCGTACCCGACCACTCTATATAACATCAATTTAACATCAAACAGTTAAATCAAAGACAGAAGAAAAGTCTACACTTGTGCTGTGTATCTGCTGTAGTGAAAATGATGTGATTGTTATTTAATGCCGAATTAATTGTTATTCATTGCCAATTCAAGCGTCATGTTAAAGTGACACAAAATTTATTGAACACCCTGTTAGTCCCGCCATGTTGTTTTGCGGTTTGAGATCCCCCTGTGCATGGCCGGTTGGCTTATGCATTAGGTGCCTTATGATTTTGAGTTTTTAGTGAACGGCTTTTCGTGTATTTACAAAATGATTGGTTATTTTGCAAAATACTCACAGTTTTATTTTTCGGTGTTAAGACATGGTGTGAAAAATATTTCTTGTTTAATCATGTTTCCCATAGAGATAAATAGTCTATCTTATCTTGGTGTCTTTGTAAGAAAAAGTATTCTATCAAGAAAACGAACAAAGTATCTTAACAGGCCTAACATACAGCTGATGCAATTGCGAATACTATGATGCGTTCGTAATTATCGTAATTAAAACTTTATATCATTGACATAAAGTTTAAATTACAGTAAACGCACTCGTGAAATTAATCAACTCTACACAGACCAATTTATACTTGATAGAATACTTTTTCATTCAGGATACACAAAATAATCTAAATATTCAAGAAAAACCTACACATAAAATCCAAAAACTGTTACAAATACTTGTTTTTTCTTTAAGTCTACATTACCTCGCACTTTCTTCACTAATAAGTGATATGTGGCAGTTCCACCCTGACTCCAGACCCATCTTCTCACTGAAGACCCTGGACCTCAGCTCGTTCTCCTTGCTGAAGTGCACGAAGCGAATACAGGCGCGTTCGAGACGTTCGATCAGCTCGACCATGTCGCTTTGGGCTTGGTACTGCATTGTTACCATGCCTATGAACACCTGGGGAGTTTGGTTGTTTTAAAGAAGGGATGATAAAGTAAGGAATGAGTATATTACAGGAAGTTTGAAAGTTGCAGGAGTGACGAATCGCATGTGACCAAAAGAGTGATGGATATAAATGTTGATGGATGGAGAGAGAGAAGCAGACCAAAATAAAGATGAATGGATTCTGTAAGAATGATTATGAAGGAAAAAGGAGAAAACGGTGGCGTGTCGATTGACTGGGGAGCATAGGACGGGCTCCAGCTAGTTAATAAATAAGGGGAAGATGCAGTAAGAGGTGTTTCAAGTCATTTTATATTACCACTAGCTGAACCCGCGCATGCGTTGCAATGCTTTTTTCCTACTACCCTACCTACTACTCTACCTACCTACTACCCTACCTACCTACTACCCTACCTACCTACCCTACCTACCTACTAACCTACCTACCTACTACCCTACCTACCTACTACCCTACCTACCTACCCTACCTACCTACTACCCTACACCCTACCTACCTACTACCCTACCTACCTACTACCCTACCTACCTACCCTACCTACCTACTACCCTACCTACCTACTACCCTACCTACCTACTACCCTACCTACCTACTCTACCCTACCTACCTACTACCCTACACCCTACCTACCTACTACCCTACCTACCTACCCTACCTACCTACTACCCTACCTACCTACTACCCTACCTACCTACTACCCTACCTACCTACTCTACCCTACCTACCTACTACCCTACCTACCTACTTTCCTACTACCCTACCTACTACCCTACTTACTACCCTACCTACCTACTACCCTGCCTACCTACCAACCACTTTCTCACCGTTTAAAACCTTCTCTGGGCTTCCACAAATGATTCAAGACCAAAATTAGCCAAATCGATCCAGGCGTTGTTGAGTTATGCGCTTACCAACACATTTTGCGATTCATTTTTATATTATAGAAGATTAACACTGAAACGGGATATTTACCATGTTTTCTATTTGTTATTTATTTAATGGCCTATCTACAATAGGGGATCGGACTGACTCAAAAAAATATGATTCTGTTTAGTCCGTCAGTTAGATTATCGAAAAATATTAGAGAAGTGTTTTTTGTTTTATCAAAACAATAAAAAATTACGAAGATAAAGCGCGTCAAAGATCATGGAGTGGGGCTTGAAACGTCAATTGAAGGAACAAAATGTACTATCATACGACGTCACACGAGTTTTCGAAGCACAGTATCGTCTTCATTTTTTGTTTATGTGAAAAAAGAAAAAATATGTGATCAATATTTTTTGGAAATCTATCTGACGGAATAATTCGTTTTTTTTTGTCCGATCCCCTATTGTTACACTGTTTGTTCACATAATACAACAAAAAGATACATGCATAGTGTACAATATGGTGCGATAGACACAGCATGCATGTTATGAGTTCCCAATATTTTGGCGCTGTTGCAAGCACGGATAAATCCAGTTTTCTTGACAATGTTAGTGACTTCTGATGTTGAGTATTATTTTAAAGTGTTCATAAATATTGCATGAAACGTGTTGTTTACCTGATTACATTGCATATCAAAGAAACCTTCAGCGTCCTTCACGTCGTCATCTGTCACCTCGTTGAACAACAAAGAGTCTGAAATAAAAGAAGGTATACTTACTTTCCAAAATCCTAAAAAATACTGTACAGAAAAAGCTTCTGTGTGCCTATATAGCATTTCCCCCAACTTAGTTGGGATCGACAAATAATAATTCCATTTAACTTTAGTCTATTAGTATTTAGAGTAATAGCTATGAAATTGGAGATTTGTATGAGAATTTTAAAATATAAAAATTTTGGTAATTTTTTTATTTCAGCTAATCAAAGTACTGGCCCAAATGATCTATACAATTTTGCCATTTTGATGGCAGTTTGTTTATCCCTTTACTGTAGAAGTCTGCCGGACCGCGGACGGGAGGCGATGAAGTCAGTGAAAGCGTTTTGTACTGCCTCTCGGGTGTCGAATTTTTTACCACTTAAAAAAATGTCTAAATTTTGAAAAAAGTAGAAATCTGTTGGGGCAAGGTCCGGTGAGTACGGTGGGTGACGGAGAGCTTCCAGCTGTAACTCTTGTAGCTTTGCGATGGTCTTTCGTGAAGTGTGAGCTCGCGCGTTGTCGTGGAGAAGCAATGGGGAAGAACGATTGACTAGTCTTGGTTGTTGAATTGCGAGCTTCTCCATCATTGTTTGCAATTCTTTGCAATAGACATCTGCCGTCACTGTTGTGACATTCGGTAAGAAGCTGTGGTGTACAAGTCCGGCACTGGTCCACCAGACAGTCACCATCATCTTCCTATGAGTAATCTTTTTTGTAGCGCACTGATTAGGTGATGTACCCGGGTCCACCCACTGAGACGAACGCTTACGGTTGTCGTACAGGATCCACTTTTCATCGCAGGTAACAATTTGATTAAGAATTTCATCGTTTCTATGCCGATTCAGTAGTGCTATGCATGCTTCGACGCGTAAATCTCACTGTTGGTCGCTTAGTTCGCGTGGCACGCACTTATCTAGATTTTTTATCTTTCCAATTTGACGCAAGTGCCTCAATGTTGTTTTGATACTAACTCCAAGGCCTGCAGTAAGCTCAGCCTTAGATTGAGTTGGATCTGCTTCCACTATCGCCTTCAATTCGTCGTTGTCGACAATGTTAACCGGCCAACCGCGAGGCTCGTTCTTCGACTCAAAATTTCCAGATTGAAAACGATTGAACCAGTAATGGACCGTGTTTATGCAAGCAGTGTTAAGCCCGTACACGTCGTTAATGTTTCGTGTTGTTTGCGCAGCGGTATTTCTACGTATGAACTCTTATACGAAAATTGTACGAATTAGCAGTTTATCCATGGCGACAAAAACTACCACAATGTCACAAAAACAAAAAACAAATGACTGAATTTGAAATTAAAATAACACGTCTTTCTAATAAAATTTACTTGAATTTCGAATTACGCGCCAATCCACAGATAATTAAATCTGAAAATGCCGGTTAAAGAATCTCCAATTACATAGGTAAAGACCTATTATAAATACAAATTAATGCTCTAAATAAAAATAAAAATAAGAAATACATACGATTAAACAATCATGCTATTAAATGTTAAAATATCGGAGAACAGTCAAAACTTAAATTAGTAGTAGTATCATGATGATACTACTACTGAATTTAAATTATGATGACCCGGGTACGTCCTTAAACTGACTGCGACCAGCCATCAAGGGACGGGCAGCAGCAGCGTCCTTTAAACTTTCGGTACCCTCACTGCGATCCCAAAGACGCTTGCCAAGCTTGGGGATTATGGCAAACCTTTGTTCAGCAGTGGACATGTTCCGGCTGATGATGATGATCATGAATGATCATAAATTTACCCGTCGAATGGAAGTGTAGCGCGGGTGCGTCGGCCCAGTGGTTGGACAGCGGCGCGTACAGCTGGCGACTGTCTGCCGGCAGCTCCAGGTACATCGCTGATAGGGATGATGATATGCCGCGCGTTAGAGGCCTAAGGAATACACATTAAGAGGCATTAGGACAGACCCTTAATGAATGGGGACAATCTAAAAAATGCCATAATCGCATAACATCATTATCTGCTTAGTCTGTTCCCATCTATGTTGGGGTCAGCTTCCAGTCTATCGGATTCAGCTGAATACCAGTATTTTACATGGAGCGACTGCCTATCTGACCTCTGAATCAATATTACTGAAATTTTTGAACCCCTTTTGACTGCTCGTTGGTATAGTGGCCGCTAACGCGACTGCTGAGCATGAAGGTCCTGGGTTCGAGTTCCGGGCCGGGCAGTGTTATTGGGTTTAACCATCAAGAATTTCTTAGTAGCAGCTACGGAGCTTGATCTGTTGATGGCAATAGTTTCGCCCCTATTACATGGGACTTTAACATAAACGGTTCGATCCCCGCACAGGCCAAATATTTGTATAGCCCACAGATTGTTGTTTCGGGTGTGGGTGTTCCGTGTTTGTGTATGTGTGTGGGTTAAAAAGTTTGTAAACGCACGCACGATACAGGAGAAGTCACTAGTGTGAAAAAGTTTAAAAAAATACAGTGTGTAAGTGTAAAAATTACATACTTGTAAGCGAAGGCGGTACAATAGGCGGTGAGCGAGTTCCTCTGATAGAAGTCGATGATCTTTTTGCGGTCAGCGGGCGAGATCTGCGTCAGATCCTTGCCGTTCCAGTAGTCCACGCACGAGTCCAGGATTATGTCAGCTGTGCCCTGCAGACGCAAAGCCAAGTGAATATCAACTGTATGCTAGCGTGAATTTAAAGTTTGTTTTAGATTGTCGACATCAGAAGCTTAATGTTGGATGTACAAGACGCTAAAATGCTTCTGATGTCAAGAATAACTAGTACTGTTTATACTGTACTGGTAATTTGACGCTATTTCTATTTAATTTTCCGATAGATTATTGATAAATGATGGTTATTTTTCAAATAGGTTTTTACTAACCACTTTTACAAGTCTCTTGTCTCTTTGTTTAGAACTAGATATTGTGGACGGTGTTTTGTACGGTTTGTACCTGACAACTCTGAGAAGAATTAGTCTTAACAAACTCAGAGGTCATATTCTCTTTTAAGGTTCAGCCATAATCTTGGTCAAATCACATGAGGGCTATGCAGATAAGTGTCTGAAACTTTGTATGGTTTCTTCTTCACAAGACCATATTTTGAAGAAAATACGAACAATGCCACACAGGACAATACAATACAGGGCAGGGATCTCTTAGCGTTTGTCCAAAATCGTAAGGAGTTTATTAGTTACTTACGATTTTGGACAAGCCATCTTATTTTTTCAATACAATTTCATAAAACACTCTAACAAATAATAGTAGGGTGCAAGAGAGAGCGAAGCGAGCTCGAAGGAAAGGTTGTGTTTTCTTGTTAATGTTTACCCAGCCACTTCCTTCAAACGTCAAAACATCCTGTACTCCAAAAAAGCAGTACCTTTTCAATTTGAGACTTACACTAGTGCTCATAAGAGTCACAATCACTTGCGCTTCCTACCTGTGTGAGCATCTGCAACTGATTAGCCTGGTCCTTCACTAAAACGGCCAGCATGTGAGGCAGAGGAACTTTGACCTTCGTGCTCAGTTGTAGGGAGCGAACGAAGCGAGTTTCTCGACGTATTGTGTCCGCTTGCTGTAGAAAAATAATAATAAAGAACATCAGATCAGCTCAGATTCACTTTTTATGATTCACAAAATCGAGTCTTGAATTGTTACATTACAGGCATTGGATTGTAACACATCTCACAGATTGTGATATGTCAGATCAAAAATTAGCCTAGTATTTTTCCGAGCTGTCTTTGAAAAAGATAAACTCATACTGAAGAATGAAAGTAAATACGGTACTTTTAACAAAACCACTTTTTTAACTTTTGTTTTTCTTTCTGTATATCTGTTCCAGCTCATCTCCAAAATGGCAGGACCCATTTTTTTTATTTTATACAAATAATTAGGTTTCGGTGTACAAAATGAAAACCCTTGAAATTGGTAACAAAATCCGATTTAAATGGGGTAGAAATATTTTTTATAATAATAATTTCACGCGAACGAAGGTCGTGGGGCACAGCTAGTCCACAATAAAAATAATATCGCCTTACCAGTTGTCTAAATATCGCGAGACACTCCTGCACGCGGTAGGACTCGGTGACGGCGTCCGTGAAGCCGATCTGCTTGGCTAACTCGCACAGACATCGTCTGTTCGTCACCGGTACTAGGTCTTCACTGTTATGGAAACATCAACGAGGTGTTACGGGCCTTAAAAAGGAGGGCTAGGAATGCGGAAGGCGAAAAACAAAATGTTGAGTTGCATCTTGGCAGAGGTCTAAATCCAGCAGTGGACTCCGAAAGGCGTCCTTGATGGCGGTCTATAGAATACTGCTATAGTCTTTTCGTTGTAGGAAGGTGCATGTGACAATTGGTGGCATTAGACGTCAGAAATGTTTGGTGGACTAGTATTGAGAGTGCAGCTAAAATATTCAGGCATGATTGTAAATCAGGATTCTATTTTACCACTTTGTCGGCGTAACTCATACGTATAATCGTGCTAAATTACAGCTCTCTAGTACTACGACAGACATGACGGACATGGCGAAACTATAAGCGTGCACGCTCGAGTTGAATGATTTTTTAAAAATTCCATTCAACTCGAGCGTGCACGCTGCACGCCCCGCCTCTCCGAATTTGCGGCCTACGGGTTCCTCTGTTGACTACGGAACCCTAGAAAGGAACCTGCACCATTCTACAGCAAAAGGATTATAGTACACTATACCTGTACTGCGCCTCGCACGTGAGATGCGCGCAGAAGTGCGCGTACGTGTGCCGGGGAGCGGGCGCGCACGTGTTGAGCAGCGCGGCCAGGCCCAGCGGCTTCAGGCGCGCCAGGTGCTGGCGCCAGCGCTGGTCGTCGAACTCCACGCAGAACGGCGCGTTCTGGTCGTGGGTTAGGTCTAACACCTGGTGGATGATGGAGAATTAATACACGTGGGTCATTTATATTAATATAAGATTTTCAGTTGAGAAACGATGGATGCAGGACTGTGTGAAGTATGATATGGCTAGAAAGAAGGTGACTGCTGAGATGAGTAATGGAGGAATTTAACAATGGAGGAGTTGAACAATGAAACGGTCTTGTCAAAAGATTGATCACGACGACGGGGTCCAACTACTATGAATTCTGTTCTATAAAACTCGGAAAATAAAACAGTACAGGAAGAACTATAATCACAATTTCAACAGTTATTATAAACGTTGGTGGTTGTCTAAATAAGGCGATATTATAAAATAAGCTACCACGTACACATTGCTGAAAACAGAATTGTAATCGGACATTTCGTTTTGATTATAATGCAACATTGTTTTGCACTATACGAGTATTGTGGCGCCCCCTAGTGAGTTACAGTCATGACACCTGTCTAAGAACATGAACTCATCGAGCACAAACCCGTTATTGAAAACCGCATCAAAATCGGATCATTAGTTTTGAAGATAGGTGGGAACTTAAAAAAAGTGCACACACATCTCTCACCCTAAACGCATATACCGGTCCGTCTTGGGTAAAAATAAGCAATAGGGGATCGGACTGGGTCAAAATAATATGATTCTGTTTAGTCCGTAAGTTAGATTATCGAAAAATATTGAATACGTGTTTTTTGTTTTATCAAATCAATAAAAAATGACGAAGATAAAACGCGTCAAAGATCTTGGAGTGGGGCTTGAAACGTCACTTGTGTCGTCAAAATGTACTATCATATGACGTCACAGGAGTTTTCGAAGCACTGTATCGTCTTCATTTTAAGTTTACGTGAAAAAAGAAAAAATACGTGTCCAATAATTTTTGGAAATCTATCTGACGGACTAATTAGTTTTTTTTTGTCCGATCCCTTATTAGATAAACCTCTGAAGTATATCAACCGTAAAAAAGTACCACAATGTGACCTTGGAGACCTCTAATGTCACTTTATCACACTTCCTCAATCAAATCATCATATACAAGATCCTGTTTTAAATCCCATCACTAACCTCAACAATAGTAGAAGGTTCAGCGGTCTTCGTACCCTCAACGGGTGTGTCAATATGTTCATCGCTATGATGGCCCATGGACCCCACCAGGCTGGTCTTGCTGGAGTTGTGTGATGATGGACTGGAGTTGCGGAGGAAGAACACCTTCTCGGCTGTGGGGTTCGGCCAGGATAGGATGCCTTTTTTGTCTACGCAGCTTAGAGCCTAGAGAAATAGGAATAAAGTTGATATTGTGTTGTTATTTAGCACTGTGTAGGCCTGAGATACAGGTTTATTACTTGGTAAAACCCAATTATTATTAATATGTACAGCGTGCTTCGATCAATAATGTACTAGATTCCCGATAAGCGCTTCAAAAACGGCCCGAAATATAAGACCACAAACGTATTTGTGGTCTTATTTCAAATTAGTATGGTCCAATCATAGCCAACATTAAGACGTCAAAATACCGCAGTATGCGTTCAAAAACTGCGTAAATAACCACCGTAACAACAAGGTTTTGGAAGGAATATCTTTTTTTCGGTAATTTAATATCATTATGTGCTTTTTCATAATATTTAAACATAATTAAACTGTAAATATAATTAAATCAGCGAATATTATAATTGTTTGGCCAATGTTTGCTACAACGCACCAACTATTGTATCATGTTCTTGAACAGGGAACGCTAGTTCCGCAATAGAATAAGCACGACATTGTACACAAAATGCTTTTAACCGTATTGCTTAGAGTTTAAGTTTCATTTTAGAATGAATATTTTTGTACTGATGACTTTTTACTTTGGAGCGACATTTAAAACGTTTTGCTTCTAATCTTTCTCCGATGAAAGGGCTTAAATAAATATACTTTACAATGATAATTAAACGTTATATTTAAGTGTTAAGGTTTATAATCATCTGAAGTTGTTAATAATATTGAACTTTTTTCTAAGATATTTAATTTTGCATTATTCCATCCGTGGTCAAATATGTTGTTGATCGTTGTATTTAAAGCAGGTATTTCGATCTCGGGTTCCATGTTGAAACTACTTCCCAGCTGATTGTGTGTAAATATCGTGGCGTCCTTTTTCTGCAGTAAGCATTTTGATTTCAAGGAAATCACTCCAGTCCCGTCAATGACCGCAGGCGTAACTTGACCGTCACATATGACGCGCATCAGCTGTTTTCCGCACAGTGTAAATAGCCACATGTTCGGTTTGTGCAGCTTTGTCCAGGTTTCCTTGCATGTTACGTCTTTTAGGACGCATGATAACGACTCTTGTTGGTTGAAGACTGCGGCCTCACATGGGGCGTACTTGTCGTGCATGTTATAGACAGGATTCCGTGAGACACAAAGGAATTTGTCTTCTCCGTATGATGTACATTGGCGCATGTCTTGGTCTGCCATAGTTATATAAGAGTTTTTTAAAAAGTTGATTGCAATGAAACTAGAACTTGGTTGCAAGAGTTTTAAGTGTCCTTGTCTAATGATCGGTGTTGGTATAACTCGATATATTTTGTAGTCTTCATCGCTCAGCAAGGGGATGTGTATTTCAAATAGCATAAAGTTGTTTGTAATGCGTGCCTTCACGTGAATGAGGTCATAAATATTTTTCAAATCCCTCTGAATGTCCTTTACCGGTAACGACAATCCCTGTGGCAACCTGCCTGATATTATGTTGAGCTGTTCGATCAGTTGGTTAGCAGAAAATAAATGTGTATCTAAATGTCCTCTATAAATGTTGGCGAGAGCATTTATCAACATTTCCACTATTCGATTTAAATCGCTAAAAATCAGAGTTGCCGTCATCGCAGCGGTATTTATGTCATTCATCGTGAATAGCATTTGCGCCCTGTTCACAATTTTTGTGATGTCGCTGCTAGTTTGGTTCATATAGGCACGCAATGTTTTGAATTGTTTATCCATGAAGGCAGTGTTTCTTTTTATAATGTTATTTTCAGCCTCTACACTCAATGTTTGGTTTTTCATAAGTTGTAGTAGGTAGTCATCGTTTGATTGCAGGTTCTGTATGTCTTTTTCGTACTTTTCGGCAAAGTCTGCGTCGAGCACTCCAAAAAGAGTTCTTGATAATTTCCCAACTCCATCAAAATAACCTCGTTTTGGTCTTGAGTGTTGAGTGAGCAGCATAGAGTTGTAGTCGGTTAGGTGACTCAGTTCATGACGTAGGTGGCCGACAGTTGTTTCACAAGGCGTGTACTCGTGTGATATTCTTTGGCATAGTTTATCTATTTGGTTCACGTAATCGTTGATTCGATCAGTTGCTTGCCAGTATGACGTTAAGTTATAGTAAACCAATAGATTCCATTCGTCATGTATAAGTTGTATTGTCCCAGCTTCATCGAAGTAAATCGGATGATTGCTCGGTATAGGTGTAACCTTCCAGTTATTCGTCGTTGGCGCTGATTGTGCAATTCCCGTCATCGCTAGTATGGATAGGAGAACAAGTGACAGCCAATTGTTTTTGTTTTTAGTTGTGCCTCCTGGTTTTTTAGTTTCCGGAGTAGGTGTCCTTTTCTCTTCCTCTTCGTTTACTCTTGTTTCTTCTAGTTTCAGCGGTAAAGGTGAAAGCTTCGTTATTGGTCGTTTAAGTGAACCTTTTCCAGTTTTCAAGGTAACAACTCGTACTCGCCCATCGGCGCCTGGATGTAGTTCCTGAACTCTTCCTAAAGCCCAGCGCCCAGGAGGTAAGTGTTCATCTTTTACTAATACTAGGCTTCCTAGTTTCAGATTTTCTTTTGGGTGCTGCCATTTGCTACGGGTTTGCAGTTGATGTAGATATTCGTTCGACCAGCGCTTCCAGATGTGCACGTTCATTTGTTCAACAAGCTTCCATCTGTTTCTTAGATCGTGCTCAGCAAAGTCTTGCTCTTCTTGTGGTATTGACAGTAGGGGACCGCCAATGAGGAAGTGGCCTGGCGTTAGATATTCCAGGTCTTCGACATCCTCTGTTAATGGGCACAGCGGACGAGAGTTTAGACAGGCTTCAATTTGATTAAGTAACGTAGTGAATTGTTCGAAAGTAAGCTTCTGTTCCCCCAGTACTCGATGTAGGTGATATTTCATTGCTTTGACGGCAGCCTCCCACAGGCCTCCAGCTGTTGGCCATAGTGGCGCGTTGAAATGCCACTCAATTTGTAAGTGGCTCATCTCATCGGTGAATTCAGAAGTCTTAAACGTTTTGTGTTTTTCAAATTCCTGTTGAAGTAGTTTTGCTGCGCCCACAAAATTCGTGCCGTTGTCGGAGAATACGTGTCGGGGTGTACCCCTGCGGGCACACATCCTTTTGAATGCGGCTAGGAAAGTTTGCGTAGTCAGGTCTGACACCAATTCCAAATGCACGGCTTTGGTCACCATGCATATGAAAATTGCTATGTAAGCCTTGCAAGTTGTGACTCCTCTTCCTTTGTTGATTTTCACATCAACATGTCCGGTATAGTCTACACCCGTGTTTGTGAACGGTCTTGATGGAGTGACACGCTCCTTTGGCAAGTCTGCCATCTGTTGGACGTTTCGGTTTGGTTTGAACCGATGACATCGGATGCATTGTCGAAGCTCCTTCTTGACTGTCCTGTTACCTCCAATAACCCAAAATTTCTGACGTAAATGGGCCAAAGTGAGCCGGGCTCCACCATGGAGAGTGTCACGATGAGCCTCTTGAATAATAAGCTCCGTTAATCTTCCTGTAGCCGGAAGAATAATAGGATGTTTAGCTTCGGGAGATAAAGTTGAGTAGCCTAGTCGCCCCTTCACGCGCAGTATTCCACTGTCGTCCAGAAACGGGGTTAACTTCAGCAAGCTACTTTTTGTTGATATTGGTCGGTTTTTCATTAAACATTCAATTTCTTCGCCATAGTTTTCCTTTTGAACATTTTCGATAACCAATTCTGTTGCTCCCATAATGTCTTGTATTGTTAAACACAAAACCTCCTTTTTGTTACCGCTGTCGGTTAAGTTATTTGTTGAGTTTAGTGCGCGTTTTTGCTTACGAATATTGCTTAGTCGTAGAATCCATCCAAGCACTCGTATTACGCGTTTATAATTACTGTTTTTATTAAGTAATGTGTCAATTATTTCACATTTCTTGTATGTGACAGCACAGCAGTTTATTTCTCGCAACTCAGTGTTTGTTGAGTAGGTCAGGCGATTGTCTTGATGGATTGTTGGCATATTTGTTTTTAACCATTCTGGTCCATTCCACCAAAGTTTAAAATCGAGGATTTGTAAAGGTGCTAACCCTCGAGTTGCGCAGTCGGCAGGATTCTCTTCTGATTTCACATAGTCCCAGCAGTTTGCCGAGATAATGCTGTTTATTTGTTTCACTCTGTTAGCTACATATTTATCCCATCGGTTTATATCGCCCTGCAGCCAGGCTAATACGACTTTGGAGTCGCTCCAGCATCTTATATGTAGGTTTTTAGTGTAGAGAGTGTTCTGAACCTTCTTTAGTAGTATAGCTAGTAATACGGCCCCGCAAAGCTCCATTCTTGGTACTGTAATCTTATTGCTGATTGGTGCAACCTTTGTTTTTGCCGTAATTAGCGTCGTCTTATATTCGCCGGCTTGATTTTTAACTCGGCTATAAATGACGCACGCATAAGCTTTTTCGCTTGCGTCGCAAAACCCATGTATCTCTAAGCTGTTTTCTTGACATTGTAGCCATCGTGGTATGGAAAGTTTGTTTAGCAATGGGATATCTTTTCTTATAGTTTCCCATTCCGTAGCGAGGTCTTCGGATAAACGTTCATCCCAGTTGATTTTGCTCATCCAGATTTTTTGGAACAGGAGTTTGGTTTTTATTGTAAGTGGCGATAGTAATCCAAGTGGGTCGTACAGTTTGCTTATTTCGCTGAGCAGTACGCGTTTCGTCAGTTTTGTTTTGATTGGTAGATCCCATTGGTATGTGAAGCTATCGTCGTCTTGATTCCACCGCATGCCCAACATTTTTGAGTTTGTTGTTTCTTCCGGGCTAAAGTCGATGTTTGTATTCCTGCTCTTTTGATCATCTCGCAAGTCTTCCAAGATAGTTTGTTCGTTCGTCTTCCATTTCCTCAAGTTAAAACCTCCCTTTTTCAGCAACTCAATTAGTTTTGTTACTAGTGTTTTCGATGCA
Organism: Diarsia dahlii; assembly: GCA_949775195.1. NCBI lineage: Eukaryota > Metazoa > Arthropoda > Insecta > Lepidoptera > Noctuidae > Diarsia > Diarsia dahlii. The sequence continues at coordinate 18,504,678 of OX459201.1, forward strand.
GCGATAGTATCCTGCCCGTAAACCAAATCATCCATGTAGAAGTAGTTTTTTAGGACGTTTCCAGCTTCCGAGTAGGTATCTTTTTCATCTTCTGCGAGTTTATGTAGAGTGCGCATTGCCAGATAAGGTGCACTTTTTGTTCCGTAAGTTACTGTGCCCAACTGCCAATCTTGTAGAGGTTCGTTAGGGGAAGATCTCCAGATTATAGTTTGCAGATGTTGTTGTTTTTCGTTTAGCCAGATGAACCGATAAAGTTTTTCGACATCTGCCGTGAAGACGTATCTGTACGTTCTCCAGTTAATAAGTAGTGTCAGTATATCCTTTTGTAAGTTCGGACCGCAGTACATTTGATCGTTGAGACTGCTGTCTCCTTTTGTCTTGTATGACGCGTTGAACACTACTCTTAGTTTTGTTGTAGTTGACTCAGCTCTTAACACGCCATGGTGAGGTAGGTATACTTGGCCCCTACTTTCTCCTGAGACAGGTTTCATGTGTCCCATAGCGATGTATTCGTTCATAAAACGCTTGTATTCGTAACTGAGTTCTTTGTTTTTTAACATTTTCCTTTCCAGTTGAAGGAATTGTGCTAATGCTTGCGACTTTGCGTTTTTTAAGTTTGCTTCGAAGTTGGGTTTCATGGGCATTTTTACCACATATTGTCCGTTTGCCAGTCTTGTGGTTGTAGCGTTATAATGTTCTTCGCAGTGTTGTTCCTCAGTAGTGGTCGACGATTTGTCTGGAATTTCCTCTGTTTCCCAGAATCTTGCCATGTTTTCGAAATCGTTGAGTGTCACCAAGCAGTTGAATGTTTTTACATTCCCGCAAAGAATCCAGCCCACTTTGGTTTGTTGAGCTACTGGGTATCTCTTATCACTCCTGATGACGCCGTTTAGGATAAGTTCTGAATAGATATCCGCGCCCAAGAGTAGGTCAATCGGGCCCGACAAGTTGAACTGTGGGTCCGCTAGTTTTAAGTTTTGTAAGTAGTCCCAGTTGTTGATTGAGAACGATGCGGTAGGTAAGTTACTTATAAGTTTTTTCATAATTAACGCTTCAAAGTTGAATTTGTAGTCTGAATGTATTGACTGACATTCTAAGTTCATTGCCCCTTTGCAGTTACCGCTAAGGGTTCCCACACCCGATACAACAGCGCTCACTTTTCGTCGCTGTAATCGGAGGCGCTGTGCCGCGTTTTCAGTTAATAGGCTTACTTGTGAGCCTTGGTCAAGTAGACCTCTCAAGTTGATGAAGTTTCCATCAATAGTCTTGACTTTTAGAAGTACTGTTGTCAACAGCACTTCCCTTTCTTCATTCGTTAAGTTATTGACCCCATAGGACGTCGATGGGATCGAAGATGGCTTTTCTTCCCTTGTTGCTTGTTTGTGGCTTGTTAGCTCAGTTTCATCTTCATGCATAAGTGTGTGGTGTGCCTTATGACACAATTTACACGTCTTTCTTGATTTGCATTGTTTTTCTCCATGGCTGAATAGGCAGTTTTTACAAATGTGCAAGTTGCGAATTGCGTCATTCCGCTTGTTTATGCTCATCGCCAGGAATTGTTCGCAATTCATTAAAACGTGATTAGTTTTGCATATTGGGCATGTTTTTGCAGTCGTGAAGAAGGCTTTTGGCGAGTTTTGTGACTTGTTAAAGTACGATGACCCCTGCGTTTTATTCTTGTAGTTGTTATTTCGGTTTTCTGACCCTTTTTGCGGCTGTTTCTCCGATTTCCATGGTTTGCTTGATGATGGTAGTTTTTGACTACTTCCTTGCAGAGCTTCCAGTGACATGAATTTTGACTCTAAAAACTTGGTAAACTCTCCCAGGTCGGGAAACTCCCGGGGATGTTTGACCTCTTTTATATATTCGTTGTACGTCACGCTATCTAGTTTTTGAACCAACAGGTGGACCACGATCGGGTCCCAATTGGTGGTGTCTAGCCCGATGTTTTTCAGCCCGTTCAAGCATTCCATCATGATGTCGTGAAGTTTCCGTATGCTTGCAGCGCTTGGTTGCTGAATACTAGATTGATTCAGGAGCGTGTTCATGTATGAGGTGAATAACAGCCGTTTGTTGTCGTAGCGGTGGGCCAGCATCTCCCAGCAAGATGCGTAGTTCTCAGCACTGATGCCAAGATGCTGAACCAGTTTCTCCGCCTCACCTTTGAGTTTTGTTTTTAGGTGTTGCATTTTTTGTGCCTTCGAAAGTGTCGGATTGTTGTGTACACTTTCAAGGTAGAGGTCTCTAAAACTCATCCACTGGTTATAGTTGCCATGAAAATCCGGTATTTGAATGTTTGGCGTAGATTTCTCGTAATGCGCATTTTTCCATATGTTGTTTTGAAGTTGCCTTTTTAGGTCATCATAATAATTTTCCGCTGTAATGTATTTTTGTTGGTAAGTTGAGTCGTCATCTTGGAGAATGTAGTCTAACTCCCAATTTGCCTTTTCTATGTGCTCCCATTTAGTTTTCAGGGAGCTTAGCTTGTCTTCCAATTCCCATTTTTCCATTGGTGTTGCCAATGCTATGGTGATCTTCTCCACAGTGCGTTCGAATGCTCTAAAGTTACAGTATTGTTGACGCAAAAGATCTTGTTGTTTCTCCGTCGGCTCGCCTGTTCCCCGAGGAGGTATGTGGAATTGGATGTCGTCGAAAGTAAACTTCGATTGCCCCTTTCCTTGCTTAGGCGTCGCAGGTGGTTGCTCTGTCTTACTAGTAGATGGAGCCGGCAATTCAGACTTACGTTTCAACATGTCTTGCAGCACTTCTTCATACATCTTCTTCGTACTGTTAAAGATGTCGTCGTTGAAGTATTGGAGGCCTGTCGTTCCAGACTCTTCCAGCAGTTGGTGGTTATGAACAAACTTCTCCCAGTTTTTGTTCAACCGGGAAAGACGCTCCTCCAGGTATGCCAAGTTCTTCCTGGTGGCACTGTCCTTCCTGTAGTTGGTGCAGATAAGTTTTAAGTCTCTGAAAGTAGTTTCCTGAAGACTTATCAGTTCTGCTAAGTTCTGAACCATTGTTGTTAGTTATTGGGTTTACCGTTGGTGTAGTAGAGTTGTATCACCGCAGGTACTAGTTCACCCAAGTTGCGAAGTTTCCGCCGATAGTTCAGTTGTAGCAGCAGATGTGATCTCTGCTGGCTCGTAAGTTACAGGCACTTAGTGTAGATCACCCTCCTTTACGTTATGTGCAACGTCTCAATGCTACTGGTGAGACCCGCTTGTGGGAGGCCAATAGCACCGATTTGCTAACGTAACTGGGATATACCACGCTAAGCACTCTGCTGATGAGGAGACACGACGACTCACAAGACGATATGCCGTGTCGTCCGGCTCGAAGGACCACTTTTATGTATGGCTCAGAGGTAGTTAAGTTGTGAGTTGACGAAAACCACAGATTTCACCTTAGTTCAGTATATTTGTAAAGTTACACGTAAGTTATGGTGGATGCTAATCCGCGGTTATAGCGCTACGGCAGCTATTGGTCAACTAACTTAATAAGTATATGTAATTATAAAAGTAAACTAAACGAGTAGCGAAAAGTAGGTCGCGGCGTTAGCAATTTGCCTGTACGTGAACCGTACATGTTATGTAGATGTTTACGTGTGTGCAAACGTGGCCACTTGAGCGACTTAGTTTTGTTCCTGATGCTTAATCTAGTACTATTATTGATCGAAGACAGCGTGGAAATGACACTGGCGCTAAAAGGTAAGGCAGCGTTCGAAAACAAAAATTTAATTATTAGTGTTAAAATCTCTTTGTGAGAAATAAAGAGAGATAAGCCGCAGATAAAAACTAGTGAATAATATATAATCCAGTCCAGCACATATTTACAATATTGGCATTCCTGTACATTACGTCTTCTTTCTCAAACAGAATGGTAATGTAAGCCCTGCGTTTACGACTTGAGGCTCAAGAGCGAATTCGCGGGTAAAAGCTAGTATTACTTGACCAATATAACCTTGAGACGCGGTAGAATTTGGAACAACGTCTAAATGTACTAGATTTGACAGGTGGACGACGTTTTTCTTGGTAAGCAGCGCCACTCTCATATCTTAAGTTTTGTTAGTCCAGTTTAAAGTCACAAACTCACCGACAAAGATCCCAGCACATGCACAATGTTAGCAGTTCTGCAGACCATGTCTTCCCTGCCAGTCACAATGTTGAAGAAGGTCTTGCTTAAAGACTTGAGGCTCGGGAGCTAATCCGCAGCTTGACCAACATAACTTGAAACGCGGAATAATTAGTAACTACGCTTAAGTGTACTGGATTTGACACGTCGACAACGTTTTTCTTAGCAAGCAGCGCCACTCTCATACCTAAAGTTATGTTAGTCAAGTTTAAAGTCACAAACTCACCGACAAAGATCCCAGCACATGCACAATGTTGGCAGTTCTGCAGACCATGTCTTCCCTGCCAGTCACAATGTTGAAGAAAGTCTTGCTTAAAGACTTGAGGCTCTCTGGCTGAAGGTTAGACTCGCTCATCGCTTGGATTAACGGATCGCTCGCGTCTTCCGATATGGAATGCGATTTCGGACGGACGTATTTTTGGCGAGTTTCTGATAAGAGTTTGAATCTGAAAATGAAGTAATTTATCTTAAATTAAGTTTAATTAATGCGTAAATATCCTTAAAAAAACTGGCCAAGTGCAAGTCGGACTTAGAAGGTTTTCCTGTAATCTATAAGTGTTGAACTAACTTCTGTATTTTTTCAGAATTTTAGGCTCAGCAGTTTCGGAGATAAGGGGGGGGGGGAATGGTCGGACAGACAGACACACGAGTGATCCTATAAGGGTTCCTTTTTTTCCTTTTGAGTTACGGAACCCTAAAAAACAGCGTGTTACAATAGCAAAATTTAAAAATGTACACCGATTCGAGGGTGATGGCGGGGTCTAGTGAGCAGGCAATAACTAAGACATTCCCCCCACCGCAAACTAAGATCTCCTTCGTGTTAGGTTACTTTAAAGTTAAGCCCTGCAAACAGAAACACCAGCTTTGTGCGGCAGGGCTCGACTTTCATCAATCATCAAATGACTCTTCGCGCTCTGGGCAGAGCAGAAGGGTGTCAGACTCTGACGTAACTGACTAAAATCCATCCGTGGCCCTTCTAGTACTCTTTTCGTTACTCTTTCAAACAAATTGCGCAACCAGGGCTAGGTCCACTACACCTAGTCACCTAGTGTAATAAACGCCTTTTAATTTTTTCAGACCTTTATCAGAATTTATTTTCACTCGTTTAAATACTACCCTACAAAGAAGCAATATAAAAACCAATCAAAATTCCCTCACCTAGCCAGCCCATAGCAGTTCAGCGTGACCCAAGCGATAGGGAACACGATCTGCAGTAGCGGCAGCGAGGCAGCAATCGTCTGCAGAAAGTAGATCTCCGTCCAATGCGTGACTCCTGGTAGGTGGTACACGTGGCGGATGAAACTGGCTATCACCACCAGGGATATCACGAGGGGGAGGACTATGCCTTCCATTATTTTTACTGTGCACTGGAATATTTAAAAATAATTTAGTAAATGAAAAAGAAGATGATAGGACGCCTTTTTTTGGGTGGTATATCATCAAATGAGGAGTCTCCGGGCAAAGCTGAGGGAGTGTCAGACTTCTACTGACTAAAACCACCCATGTTTCTTTTTAACCCTCTGTGTCGAGGCCGCGGTATCTCTTTCAGACCACCCCCAGCCCCGACGGGGATGGTGGGGCGCCTTGGATGGCTTTCTTGTTAATTGGTGAGAAGAGGCGCAACACCGACAAAAGGAACGGGAGGAGGGTTTTTCTCAGGAGAGGGAATAAAATAATATACCCCCATTTTAAAACTCGTTCATTGATTGTGATGTTACAAAATAGAGAATAGATATAATTTAAAATGAGGAAAATGTAACTTTTTAACTACTTAGTTTTTGATTTTCTCAGTTTTTCAGACTGTCATATGTATTTTTGCTTTGGTAGTGAAGTCCAAAATGTATTTGCAAAAAGATCCTTACCAGGTACCTCTGTTTCTCAAAGATAGTGACAGGCCTGATGGTAGCCTGTTCCAGGGCTAGCTTCAGGTTCTTGATGTAAGGAGTCTCGCACATTCTATACGCTTTGTTTCGATGTGGTGTTCGAATCCGGGGAGTGCTGAAGTTATCTTTTACCTGGAAAAGAAATGTATCTACATTAAAATAATGAATATAGTAACGTGCTCATTGACAGTCGACCACTTTTCAAGCTTATTACTTAGGGCATAAGAGTGAAAACTAGCAGAGGCCTAAGTGAACTCGGTAATACAGTCAATGCCCAGCATTACCTGATCCCTCTTCTCACACCACTTGCCCTCTACTTCTTTATACAAGGGGTCAGCTAACGCTGGGCACTGGCTATTTCTACGCCAAAATTGTTAGCATAATCAATGGTGGTCCTGGATAATTTTATCCCATTTTATCTCGCCATTTCGACTTAGTTCTGCTACGTGTGTTTACTTTACCGAAGAACTCAACGTGCTATTCTTATTAGTTTAATTAATTATCACCTGCATAGTAAATACATTTCTTATACAAAATGTTAAGAATAACTTTCCAGATTTTAAGGCAAATAAAAATACTAGATTTATTACGTGCCCTACTTGGGCACGTAATAAATCTAGTATTTTAACAACACTCATGATTATAAAGAAACCCAAAATAACGTCGATGCAAATAAAAAATTACGCGATATGTGTAATTTAACTTGTATACCATCGACATAAAGTCAAAATTGTAATTATAGACTCCTAAAATGCAAAAATAACATTGTAATTACCGGTGTAGTAGGCTGAAAGATTTGTCCGAAGAACTGCTCTGGGTCCTCTGGCTGCAGCCCCCGGCAGTGCCCAGGGATCTCCTGACCCGGCCTGAGCACTATCACGTCGCCTTCCACCAGCAACGCCCATGGCAGGTTCACTATGGTCGCTGAAATAATACCTCCTTTGTATTTGACGTTATGGAAATTGGAACTACCACTATTTAGGGAGCGAGAATAAAATACAGTCTGTACCCAGCGTTACCTGACCTCTCTTCTTCTTCTTTTCGAGTCGATGACTAAACTAAACTCTGAAAAAAAGCAAACAAACCTGACCTCTCGAACAAAGAGAACGAGGGCTGGCCAACTTAAATGGGTCTGAGCAAACTTGTTTTACGTATTATGCCGAACAACCTGTGTGTGACTTAACCAAGGAGGAAACTCGATATGTGACAGGCGGTCACCCATCCACAGATCAGCCTAGGCGTTCGCCACAATCTGAAGATTGATGCGAGTGGCTATTATTATCTAGGCGCGAGCTCCTCGACATTAGGCTAGTAATAATATCATAACGCTATCTAATAGTTTGCTATTGAGTAATTTGGTGCTAATTTTGAATTCACAAAGTGCTCCTATATCAGACATCAGTTAACGTCTTCATTTAGGATCAGATAAGCCTGTGCCAACTGCTGCAGACTTGTGGCAGTGCCAAATGCGCTGTTGTCCTAAAACCAGTGCCAGACAGATCAGTAGGCTTAAACTGATAAGTGTGCGCAGTGCGCGTCATTAAGTATGGGCACAATTATACTATCAAAGACCAGCACATGACCCCGTCGGGACTGCGGGTTGTTCGAAAGAGATACCGCGGCCTCGGCTCAAAGGGCTAAGAAGGAACATGGGTGGTTTTTAGTCAGTAGAAGTCTGACACTCCCTGGAGTCATTTGATGATTTCCCACCATCCTAAAAAAAGGCCAGCCCATACCATAACGTAAATTCATACGTAGTTCGTGGTATTAAGATACAAGTTCTAATGTCAATGCTGTGAAGGGTATCTGTCGGAAAGGTATCCGTTTTTGTTAATTAGTTAAAGTTAAAATTCTCTGCCCGGTGTTTGCTACTCATAAATTAGTAAACATTTGATTAAATGAGTAAGATAAGTTAAGTTTCTTACAATCTCGATAAGTCCATTGCAGAATCACACATGGTGAAAATGGAGCACATAAATGTGGATAATGATTCTCTTTCCATTTTGAGCTCTCTATAGCTTCATCCAATGTTTCTGTAATAAACAAAACACACATGAAAACAAACAACAACATATTTAGAATTCTGGAACCTTCTGTTCCATGATTAAAACGTATAGGTGGAAAAGAGATGGCGCTAGAGTCCCTGTATAGCTCTGTCGCTTTCCCACACTGGAATAGGAATAAAACAAGACTGCTGATGTCATGGTAGGACACCAAATGAGCATTTTCTTGCATCTTTTTCCCTTTCTATCACTTAGAAATGCAACTCACTAAAGTGAGACGTCCCATTGTGCGTTAAAGTGTTTCCGATGGGAATGAACGCAGTAGCTTTACGACTTTACGTGACAGAATGAGACAGAGGTACTCGAAAACGGTGATCCGTGCACGTAAATTTTACCCTTATCAAAACTATTTCAATTAACATGTTCCACAAACATCATGTATATTTTTTCCAACATTGTCCAGCTGGTTATGGCAATTCCAGTGGCATAATAACAATGCAGGAAAGATTCAGAAGGTATTCTCACTAGGGATTTCTCAGTAGCATATGGAAGTCTGGGTGTGTGCCCGTTTGTTTGATGGAACAGGTGTCCTATCCTGACATCTAAAAGCAGTCCTGTTTCATTTTTATTCCAGTGTGGAAAAGTGATAGAGCTTAATACAGGGTGTCTAGCGCCATCTCTTTTCTGTACCAGGCACCCAGGGTTCATGTTGTTTTTTCATTTGTTCTGTGTCTGGGTGTAATTTATCTATATTAAGTATGTATTTAGAAATATATAAGTATGTTTATCAGTTGTCTAGTACCCATAACACAAGCTCTGCTTAGCTTGGGACTAGATGGCGTTGTGATAGTTGTGGAATATTATTATTATTATTATTATATGAGACATTTAACTGGCCAGATATTAAGAACACCCATACTATGATATGCCCGTTCATACTCTTTAGCTCATTATAGATTCTAATAGCTTTTTCAAAAAGGAACTCATTAAATAAAATATATTTTATTTATTAATCTAGTCTTGCACAGACGGCAACAAATCAAGTTACTACAATCTTTCAAATTTCTTTAATAGATTTTCAACTTTATCACTAAAGCATTAGATTCAAGGTTGATTAGTAAAATTTTACAGTTTTGAGTAGCTTGGTGTGCTGTTGCTGTACATATAAAAGTATAGGGTATTATACCTTTTTTTGGAAACTGTTTCAAATCCCTGAGGTCCTAATGAACCAGTAGAATTTTTATTTCAATTTTATAAAATCCTATTTTTTTATTTTACAATTTGGAGTAGTTTGATATGCTGGTAACTGTACTAAAGCAAATCATTATGGTAACGTACTGATATTATAAATAAATAAATACTAAACAGTTAAAAAACACTTAAATTCACTTAATGAAATATCATTAAGTGAATTTAAGTGTTTTTTATCTGCCAAGCGTCAAGCTAATGTCCAAAAACAATATAACAACAACAGAAAAACTAGCCAAATTATTGATGCACATATCGGTAACAAGATGCTAACCATACTGACACTTGTCGGGCGACCTAAGGGATTGCGGGGGGAGGGGAAGCAGTTGGGACCGTGTAGTACCGATAAAGATAAATTCATTTATCACTATCATAACAGACTTATTTTCTGTCATGTACGACCTACTCACAAACTTGTTTATAGTAATGAGTGCTTTCACCTCTGGAAGAATGCCAATGATTTCAAATTAAACTAAAATATATTGAATGGGTGTGGTTGTTCTATTGGAAGAGTTTTATGTTTATATTTGCAGAGACACAGAGGTATTCATTATCAACAATCTTTTTAAAATATAAAAATAAATGTTCGTATCATTGATAAACATGATTTTGTCAGGCTGATCCTCAAAAGTTATTAACTAATTGCGAAAAAATATTGTGGATGTGGTTGCTTTCAGCTCCAAAGATTGGATAGTTTTGGCACTGATAACTGACACCATGTAAAGGGACACATCACTATTAATAATATAAATGCGAAAGCAACTCTGTCTGTCTTTTCACACATTAAAAACTAAATAAATAGTAATTAAATGAATTTTCAGACAGGTAAACTATTACCTGGGTTACATAGGATAATCTTTATCCCACTGTTGCGGTTTGTGTTAACAAAAGCAAATAAAAAGTTCAAATAGGAATTTCTTGTAAAATAAACAAGAACTTGAGATTTAACCTATTTTCTGATAATAAGGGTTCCAAATTACTAGTTTAGTTACAGAATATAAAATGAAATCAATAAGTAGATAAAAAAAATTACCTGATAAACCAGTTTTTTTTTTGTGGATTTAAAGGCAACTCAACTGTACCATCTTCTAATCAGTAATAGGGATGTTAAGGACGCTGTAACATTTTCGATCAACTCATGTTTAAGTAACTAAAGTCGCTCAAAGCAAGGTCTCACAATAGCGCTCGGTTTTATACCTCCTATAAATAATCTTGATCTTTGATATTATTTTTTAATTGTATTGAAATAGAATTTGGTAGATTACTTGGAACTTTGAAAACGCATTTGGTAATTGTTAATTATTAGTATCGTCGTCATAAGAAGTAGGTTAGTATTTTCAACCGAGTCGAAAAAAAGAAGGTGCTGTATTTGTATGTATCCGCGATTTTCCCAAAAGCTACTGATCCGATATCAATCGGATTTTCGTTGATAAATGCATATTGTGTTTTTAAGGAAGGTTTTACTGTAAAATATGATAATAATATAATAATAATAATAAGTTTATTTATTTCTCTCACAATGGTTTTGTAGCACGTTTTGAACACTATAATATTCACATTGTGAGAGCTGGTGCCTGAAGTAGGTTTCAAAAAAACCTGTATTACAGGTCACCAGGATTGGAGATCTTCCGAAGTAGAAGATGGAACTCTTCAATAATATAGACAGCAAATGACTCACGATAGCTGTGATCGTATGTTTATGTAGTGTTTTCGCCATTTCATAATATAATATCACGCTTGTTCGGGTTTAAGGGGCAAACAGATGTAGACCCAATATGGGGTACCTACCAACCAAACTTAATGAAAAAGAACAACCGGTACCGACAGCGACTTCCGAAAAGAAAAATACGCTACCTACGTGAAATAACCATGTGAAATAAGTAGGTACTTAAAATGAAATAGGAATTTCAATTCCAAACCTCTCCGTCGAAAGCTTGACCTGACCCATCCATTTCCAAACCTCACCGCCGACAGCTTGACCTTACCCATCCATTTCCAAACCTCACCGCCGACAGCTTGACCTGACCCATCCATTTTCAAACCTCACCGCCGACAGCTTGACCTTACCCATCCATTTCCAAACCTCAAAGCCGACAGCTTGACCTTACCCATCCATTTCCAAACCTCACCGCCGACAGCTTGACCTGATCCATCCATTTCCAAACCTCACCGCCGACAGCTTGACCTTACCCATCCATTTCCAAACCTCACCGCTGACAGCTTGACCTTTCCCATCCACTTCCAAACCTCACCGTCGACAGCTTGACCTGACCCATCCATTTCCAAACCTCATCGCCGACAGCTTGACCTTACCCATCCATTTCCAAACCTCACCGCCGACAGCTTGACCTGATCCATCCATTTCCAAACCTCACCGCCGACAGCTTGACCTTACCCATCCATTTCCAAACCTCACCGCTGACAGCTTGACCTTTCCCATCCACTTCCAAACCTCACCGTCGACAGCTTGACCTGACCCATCCATTTCCAAACCTCACCGCCGACAGCTTGACCTTACCCATCCATTTCCAAACCTCATCGCCGACAGCTTGACCTTACCCATCCATTTCCAAACCTCACCGCCGACAGCTTGACCTGATCCATCCATTTCCAAACCTCACCGCCGACAGCTTGACCTTACCCATCCATTTCCAAACCTCACCGCTGACAGCTTGACCTTTCCCATCCACTTCCAAACCTCACCGTCGACAGCTTGACCTGACCCATCCATTTCCAAACCTCACCGCCGACAGCTTGACCTTAACCATCCATTTCCAAACCTCACCCCCGACAGCTTGACCTTACCCATCCACTTCCAAACCTCACCGTCGACAGCTTGACCTGACCCATCCATTTCTGAACCTTGTCAACAAACTGCTTAACCCCACCCATCCAAATCCCGGTCGTACCCAACATAATTTCTAAATCACATTCTAATAATAAAAGTATGAAACTCGTACTTACTTTTATCTCAGTCCTAAATAGTATCAACTCCTTCCGGTCGTCGTCGGTCGTCGGTTGCCGTGGTAACCGTACACTAAAATATTTTTCTATCACGTTTATCGTACGTATTTTTTGCGAGAGAGCGATACACCCGTCCTTCCACTAGCGCTGCTGAGCGCGGAATGATGAACCGGGAGCGAAAAATGTATGAAGAAATTGGCAAATGTTTTTATTATAGCTAATAATTGAATAAAAAAATTTATATAAACAAAAAAAATATATCTCAACATCTAAAGGACTATATGTACCGCAATTTATAATAATTTTGGAGATATAATATGCTGTAAATTTACCTATGATGGTACCTATTCGGACCCTACTTTTTTACATTTTCTGCGATTATTGTGATGGGAAAAACGTATTTGTGCGATTTTTTTGTATGACGTCACACAATTTTTCTGATGCCAATCTGGAGACGAATAAATTATCTTTAAATTAAGACCATGATATCTTCACATTTGTGATTGCTTATACGTTAAAATGGTACCTGAAAACCACTGTTATTTGTAGAAAAATGTTTTAGCGTCCTTAACAAAAAAAATCTAATTAGTCCGTCAGATAGATTTCCAAAAAATATTGATACACATTTACATATTTTTTCTTTCGTGATCATGGTGCTTGTAACAGCGCCGAAATATCGGGAACTCGAAACAATAAGAAAACATGGTAAATATCCCGTTTATAGTGTTCATAGTAATGTCAGTGACCATGTCAGTTTAAATTTTTTATTGATTTGATAAAACAAAAAATATGTATCCAATATTTTTCCATAATATAACAGACGGACTAATTAGAATCATATATTTTTTGTCAGTATACATCCCTATTATACAAATAAAGTTACAGACATAACATCACATCAGTGTTCCCCTAAACAGGTTAGACAGAGATGTGTTCCTTTAATACACCCACATTACACCAATTACATAGTTCCATAACATTAGGGAAAAATACAACAAATAAATGTCTTGTACACTTACCTAAAACTTTCCTTACTCTATGAGGTACTTCATTCCTGTATAAATACTCTTCATTGAACGCCACCAAGAAGTTTACTAACAGAATCACAATTAAGAAAAATGCTTCCCATAGTAAATAGGCATGGGCTTGTACAGACTCCCCAAGAAGGTACGTAAGTATCAAGCAGACTACGTACACTAATGTTATTGTGTAAGCGACACCTGACAACAGTACTTTCTCTGATGAAAACGAAATAATATTCCGTACCAAGCCGAATCTGAAATATTTTTACGTGAATTAATAAATCTTATATGTGAAGCGATTTAGGACACATACTATAGACAGATATGTTTGTATTATCTTTGCGAACAAGAGAAATCTATAATGCCTGGAATCATGGAAAACTAAAACATAATCATACCCAGTTGGATTTTTCTTCCTGTGCTCTTCTATAACTTTTCGTATATCATCACGAAGTTTAATGAGTGCTGTTTTCGTTGTATAGCCCAAGGAGAGTAAGTTACTATCATCCATTGTATCATATACCATTCACATAATTGATTCTTTATTACACTCAAAACGTATGAAATTAAAAACTAAATTATTTTTATCAACACTGATGAAGGTTGTAGTTCCGTTCTGAAAGTATCGTATTTAATTACATAATTATCTTGTCAACATAGATTAATGGTGTCATAATTTCAAGCGGCATTAACAGCATTACATTCGATTTAAATTTTAAATTGATAGGCAGTGTTATCGTTATTACGAAAATTATGTTTTTTTTGCCTAGATAAAAACAAAATAAACCAAATTGTTTTATTCCAAAACTGCGACTATGTTATTTTCGAACGTTTAAAGTTAATAAAGAATGTCATTCATGTCAGATTTGTCAAAGTCACATGTTTGCTTAGTTCGGATTTTTTTTCTTATGTTTGGATACGTCCTAAGTAAGTTCACTAAAGTTTATGATTGTATTGTAAACAAGTCTCAATTTTTACAGTTCTTCAGAAATAATAAAAAGAATGAATCACAATACATTATTATTCCTGAACTCGACCAAAACCACCCAACACAAGATGAACAACATGAATATGGATCTGCTTTTGTTTGTATACTTTTCCCAAGTTATACGGAAACATAGTAGTGTGGCAACATTTTCCTGTTTGTTATTGATTTGTTTTCACCAGCATGCTGCTAACTTCACTTGATGTCAATCGGAATGTTACCAAGAGCAATTCAAGTATTCCATCGTTAGTCCGTAGTTAATAAATAAATCTGTCAAACCTGAACTAATGAAAAACAAATGCAATATATTTTGCTACTTTATTTTCGAAAGTCACACGTACTTATTTACACAGAATTCAAACTTGATGAGACACATATTATTTTTTGTGCGACATGGCTGTTTATTAGGATTTTACGATTGGCTTTGGCAGACGTGCAAATAAATGAGCGATTTATTAAAATAAGTTATGTCATAGTTAATTTTTTTCTGTTCTAGACTTATCTTCACAGTTTTTATGTATAATTTTAGCATAAGAAAACAATGGGTAATTAAATATATTTAGCTAGCAACACCGCCTTCTATCATCGCTGCAATGCACGAACTGCACTGAAGTTGGCTTTTCTGAGAATTTCAATCCCAAAGTTTTCTTCTATTTTATGTAAGTACTGTACTGCAAGCGTTATAAAATTTCCAATGCAGAACAATTAGACGAGACTCGGTCCCTCGCTTACAAGTTTTATCGAGTTCTCGATCCCGGATAATAGTAGCGTTTGATAGTGGTGCGCGTATAGTGACGGTGCTCAGTCAGTGTGTGTCATCGTGTTGAGAACATCGGTGCGCCATTTAGCTCGCGATATAAAAAAACAAGGAATGTGTCCTTCCCCGCGATCGGTTTAGTTGAAACTAGTGCATTAATTCGTGATGGAGTGACAGATTAACACAGCAGTTATGGAAAATAAATGTACAAATACCCGAAGAAAGTGTGAAGGGTTCCGAAAGGGGCCGCAGCTAGGACTATGGATGTGGTGTATATTATTCATATGTTTGATCAGTTTACCGTGCATAACTTCCAAGTGTCAATTAGTAGACATTTCTGTATCTGTGTACCCTGAAGGTATGATCAATATACTTCATGGAGATCCTTTGGAAATGTTTTGTGTGGCCGAGCATTACTCCGCTGATAACTTAGAGTTTTACCTTGGCGGAAAAATTCAACCCTCTGAAAAAGTAAACGCGACTACGAGGAGGCTATATATGCCAAACTTGCCAAGACAATTATCCACATATTATTGCAAAAATACAGTAACTACAAAGGCATGCACTTTCCGAGTGCTGGTGGACGTACCTCCATCCAACGTCACTGACTTTGAATGCATGTCCAAGAACCTCGAAGTACTGACATGTACCTGGACTGTCCCAAACTCCACAGTCTCCTATAGTTTGACAAATTATAATTTAACATTTTTGATAAACGGAAACATGGTTGAGCCCCGTGTAGCAAATAGGACTGACAAAGTAAGATGGGTTACTTATACTGCCACAAGCAAGCCCAGATACAAACAGATGGAAAATCAATACTACTTTCTTTTAACAGCTTCGAATTATTTTGGTACAAATACACAGAATTTTACAATTGATCATTTTTCAATAGTGAAACCTAATCCAGTGGAACAGCTGAAAGTGTTGAGTAATGATACGCACAGTGTGCTACTTCAATGGAAGATACCACACAATATGGTTGATTTTCTGTCATGTGCTATTGTGCATAGGATAGAGTACCAAATTGCTAAAATTGATAACACTGCTTACTTTCGTAGTGTTGATGCAACATCTTTGATGCCAAGGGAAAAACGAAATAACAAGACATATACTTTCTTGCTCTCAAACCTACCCTATGCGCACATGTCCTATGAGGTCAGGATATACATAAAGTCAGAATTAGCCACTGAAGATAAATTCTGGTCTGACTTCAGTTATGTGCTGTTTACAACTGCAAGTGAGAGGCCCCGGCGACCACCAGATACAATTACCGGAGCATTTGACCAATCAATTTATGAAAATAAAAGAGTGATATACGTATACTGGCAACAACTTGAAGAGTATGAGGAGGCTGGTGATAATTTCACTTACAAAGTAGTTGTACAAGGATCTAAGCACCCGCAGACATTGTTTCCAGATAAAAACAAAAGCTTGAGTTATGTTATACTGGACGGAACAACTTTAGATGCTATTGATGTGACTATTTGGTCCACTAATGCAGTTGGTTCATCTGTTAACAGCAGTCACCTTTACATCCCATCAAAAGTAAATACTGAAGCACTAAATGTAAAATCTTTTACTAAACTAGCCTATCAAAATGGCACGTACAAGTTATCATGGGTTGGCGTCAAGCACATTGACAACTATACCTTATTCTGGTGCCAACATAATAGTAGTCAAATTTGTACAGGACGCATGAACTTCACCGTTTTGGATCCTAATCTGAACACTCATGTCATTGATTTGCCAAGAGACAGCAGATATCAGTTTGCTATATCAGCTAATAGTGGATTCAAAACAAGTGGCATGACATGGGCAACTTGTGACATTTATAAAGATGGTATTCCAATATTTGGGTTTCCTGTAAAAGTCAACCATGATGCTCCAGGAAAATCATTTGTCAAAATTACTTGGACTTTGTCCTGCACTCTGCCAGAAGGTACTATAAAAGGATATCAAATATCATACTGCCCCGTCTTAGCCACAAGCACTGACTGCGACACTTCTTTTGGAAACAAATCTACCTATAATGTTACTAATCCAAAACAGATGGAAGTAAACATCACAGATCTGAAACCTTACACAACATATCAGTTTTTCCTGGCACTGGACACTACTAGTGGTCTGAGAACAATTGAAAATGCTTCCACAGGAGTGACAACCATTGAAGATACACCAACACCTCCAAGAAATGTAATGATTTCTGATATACAGAGTGACTCATTAATTATTTCATGGGATCCACCTCTTCACAAAAATGGCATAATAGGACAATATTTAATTTCAATCAATGAAAATGGTCAAGAACGCCAAGTGAGTGTTGAAAAAGATGAGAAGAGAAAAACAACCACTAGAATGGAGTTCAAAGTGACGGACCTTGAGGGGTTTCACAACTATTCATTCAGCATAAAGGCTTGTAATAAAGCTATACATAGTTGTTCAAAACCCAGCCCTGATAATGGCATATTTGTCAGGACGAGAATTGGCGCTCCTAGTATTTTGAAGGCTCCTACAGTAAAAAATAATCCAGATAAATTGATGTGGGATCGTCCTGATAAGCCCGGGGGAACTGTGGATCTGTACCAAATAAGAAGAGTGAGAGACGAAAGTACTTCACATAAAGAAGAAATATTAAATACGACTAATTTGTATTATTCTCTAGTACACTGTGAAGATGTTGATGAAAGTGAAACCTATCAAGTCAGAGCAGTAAACTTTGATGAAGATCTTAACTATGGTATATTAGGTGATCCACAAAAAGTAAAGATGCCTTCAGTGCAGAACAAAAAGTGGCTTGAGTATCCTGGTCAATGGAGTCCTCCAAGCTCAGTAGCTTGTAGAAGCAAGGATAGACTAGCTATGATTCTTATCCTTCTTGCCATCTGTGCATTAATAGGCATGATGTACGGTTCCATCAAGCTATACAAGAAGTATAGGAAAATGGAAGACATAAAACCAGTTTTACCAAATGGATTAGGTATACCTGAGAAAGATATTTCTAAATACGCTTTTGGAGGATGGAATCCAACAAACAAGGACGATAAACCATCATCAGACGAGATGTTGTTACTACCGAACAGTAGAACTACTGTGTCTACTCCGGAAACCAAACAGAACACTGAAAATAACTGCGGCTCTAGTGACCATACGGACAGCACCGCGTTGTCGGACACGTCACGCGGAGCCGTCGAGAGACAACCCTCCACCTCAGACGACGGCTCGGACTCGTCCTTGCACTTAGAAGTAGAACCCGTGAGGGCTGAAGACAATGCAACCCAAGATGAGGATTCTGCAAACTCAGAAACTGACAATGAGAACTCTAGACAGAATTCTCCTTATTTAAGTGACAAATCGTTCAAGAAAAATCCTAGCGGTTACGTACAACAACCTGTAGTGAATCCGGTCAGCGGCTACGTACAATCGGCCCCTGCACCCCACATGAGTCCTATTGCAAAACCAGCAGCACAACCTGCCAGCTCGAGTTACGTTATGGCAGCTTTGGCCCCGCCCATATTCACGACTGGAGTCGCACCGCCTAGCGTCCCAAGTCAACCGCCAGCCTCTTCGGGTTACGTGATGCCTGAAGACGCTCAGGCAAAATCAATGATGAATTTCCCCAAGTTAGGACCGTCGCCCACAAAAATTTTCGGTTCTGAAAGCTTGCCAATTATGCCTAACTTGCCACAGCCAGTGAAAAACGGCGCCGACAGCAGCTACATACAATTGCAGTCTTTGGACGCCTTGCCTAGTCATAAGCAACCAGTACGAAACGCTGTGCCGTTAAAGCCGCCGGCGTCAAGTGGCTATGTCAGCCCCGGAGACGCGGTCATAAACAAGCACCTCAACAACATGCTGTCAGGCGGTCAGCTCGAGGAGTCGGCGATACTGGACCCGACCATGTCACCCGACGCCTACTGCCGGTTCTCGTGGAGCACTGACCCTGCGAACGATAATCTCCATTCGTTGCTCACCGACTCCCATACGTTGAACTTATCGAAAAATTGAGCCCAATATAGCATAAATAAGTGACACAGTACTGATAAAATAGACTTAAGTGACTGAGTTGTAAATAATGAACTTTAGGAGCTTTACGAAGTGCTATAAAATTATTGGACATAATATAATTACACACAAGAATGTGGATGTGTTGTCTAGTGATAATTCTTGTGCCTTATTAATTTATTTTAGGTGATTTTTAAGAAGCTTAGTAGGTAAGATTTCTTCCGCAGCTTTAATAAAATAGAACCATGAAATTCGTAGAAGAATTTGATTATTCGCATTATTTCAACGTTAAACCTCGACAAGCGTTACAGCACGTGATGTTTGTTACAGAAATTAAATACGCGAGTAAAAGAGGTTAAATATGGAGGGTATCTATAGAATTAATTTAGTACCAAGTGATCTGAGCGTTGAGGAGACGATACTGCAGATTGCGGACACTTTGGATAATCTCAACGGTATCGTAGATGATGTGTTTGCTCGGCTGACGACAAGAATCAAGCAGAACTTGGACAAGACAAACAAACTCAATGACAGAATAGAATCATCTCGATCTAAAGTGGAGAAACTAACTGGCATGCAGAAGGCGATCAAAGTGTTTTCGAGTGCCAAGTATCCGGCTTCAATAATTCATGAACATTATCAATCAGCTTTTGATGCGGATGGATACCAACACAAGCCTAAAAAGGTAACTCTGAGTGGAAAGACTCAGGGGCAGTCAAACGAGAAGGAGTTACAGGTGAGTCAATAATTAAGTTGGAAGTGTTACACTGTGTCTCGTAAGTCGTAAGCCAATTTCGTGCAAACAATGTGTGAACTCGTTATCAGCTACTTGCAACATGCATGGGGAAATAAGCTAAGATAACATCTGAACATTGTTAAGTGTAGACGATGGAGACAACTTGAGACACTGAGTGCTAAATTGTACGGTCGATTATCGTAGCTTTTCACTGGTCATCTCTTTGTTAACTTGTCTACCACCACCGCTACCTTGCAACATAACGCTATACTGCATACCAGAATGGTCAAAACAAGTAATTTCGACTGAAGGGATGTAACTGGTATAAAATCGCTGAAACTTTATTAAGGTTCCGTACCGTCCGTCCGTCCCTCTGTCTGTCATTGGGCTATATCTCACGAGTTACGATCCGTAATAGGTTGACAAATGAATTTTCACGGAATAAATGTATTTCCGCTGCCGCTATGCTATAGCAATTAACGTTAAAAATTTAAGGGGACCCCTAATAAAACTGAACGGGACCATTCAAAGGCGAGTCTGACTCGCATTTGACCAGTTTTTGTCTCTATTTAAACAAGTATACGTTATAAATTAATGCCTTTCATGAACGTATATACGTATACCTTGTTAATATTTTAACTTATTAAAACTGCACTCACACTCAGTCTCACAGTTTACTCTTCAGTCTTGACAAAAGTTGCAAGAATAGATTGAAAAAACCATTTCTCACAATAAAGTTCTCCAATTTCTATCTTGTATATCAATATGTCGCATGCACGGCAAATAGTAACATTTCTATTATATTTTAGGAGAAACTTCACTTCTACCATGTGAAAGTGGCAGAGCCTAAAAGTGGGAAACCCAAACAGGACTTTAATTTGAGCACTATGATTGATAACTTATCAAGTGTTGGTGATCTGTTGATCTTTAACACCGATGAGAGTCCTTATCTTGGGACCACACGGCCCGCGACTGCATACGTGCCAGTTATGCCCTCGAAGGTTGAGAGCAAGAGCCTATTGGAAGCGGCGCCTAGCTCCATTCTGAATAGAGATGTTTTGAAACGAGATGCGGATGAATATTTGTATGCACCCGGCATGGGCATGGTACGTATTATTTTTAAATGTTGATTCTACGCTCTTTTTGAGAGAATTTATTAAATTAAGAGTTTACTTTGACTATCATTTTGATATGCTGATGGGAACTTCTACATGTGAAAATATTAGTTTAAGTTGTTAATGCTTTGAAATGTACAATCTCTCAAAGGTTAACAACTGAAAACAAAAACTCATCAAATCATCATCATTAACAGGTCCCGGAGCTAGAAATGCCGCTAGACCTTCCACACCTGCCAGGCATAGCGGGTGACGTGCAGTTCTCCAACACGACTGACGGGTCCATTGCCCCATCAGTCGTAACATCACCTGTGGGCCCTGTGGCACCAGTCATGGCTGTACCGGAATTAGAACTCCCGGATCTAAAGGAACTGTCGGATGTAAACGTGCTTAAGGAACAAGAAGTGCCCGTGGCGGCGATAGTGCCGGATATACCTGATGCACCGCCTCCTCCGCCCCCCGCGCAGATGCTGCCGCCACCACCCCCGCCACCGCCGCCGCCGCCACCCCCAATGGACATCACACCACCCGTCGATAACAAACGGTAAGTGTTTCGAATGTTTATAATTTCTATTTACCGGTTTATTTTAGGAACAGGATGTGGAGGATCAATAGAAAATTGATCAGTTGTTGATGTTATTCTTTACATTAATTGTTACCGTGTATTGTCCCTACTGCTGGAAAAAGGCCTCCCCTAATTCGTTTCAAGAGCTCTTTTGATGTGACTCCTCAAACCAGCCCTCTGTACGCATCCAGATAGTTTCGATGTTGATGATGCTCTAATTATCTTAATATTTTTTGATGAACTAAGCATATATTTCAGACAGATTGGGTCCACGCAGGGTTAAACGAGTTTCTTGTTAAAGTTCCCCCTCATTACATAACTGGCGAATTGTGGCGTGATTTTCGGTTATGTCTGAAAATATGTCTCGTTAGATCCGGAATGTTTCGTACTAAGCAACACTTCCTGACCTAAAACAATTTTCTATGTTGTTAGACGTAAAGTTTAAAAAAACTAATGTTCCATCCACTGACGACATTAATAGGTTTGCCAATCAGTCTGATCGCATAATGATTCCAACGATGAATCACTTACAGATTAAATATATTAGAGAGCATTGTTGTTAAGACATAAGCTAGCCATTTGCCGAATTTTTTGCCGCGTTTCTTAGAAATATTTGAGTCTAAATATGGGGAGATTTGGCACACGGACGGATAATATGCAAGAAATATCATCACGTGAATTATTTAACAAGTCTCAGTTTTACTCCACTTGTTCGTTCCCTTCTAACAACTAATGAGGGGCTGACCAAGCTCAGAAAATGTGTAAACAAACTATCTTTCATCACACGCTCTGCAGATGTCATCATTGTGTCAACTTGAGCATTTATTCATCCATAATTATAGGCTTTTCTTCGCCATCATTCATTTTCTTCCTATTGTTCAGTTACGTAATTATCATCGGAAACCTGTTTGTTTTCTACTCCCTCATTATGATTGCATTCTTAGAACATTCGCGAAATAGATTACGACAAAAAACTAGTACCGAATTCCTTAGTTCCAATCCAACACGTGTTTATTTTTTTACCCATCAGCGCCCATATTAGCCTTATCTATCATATATCTTTACCTGATTTTTTGTCTCTCCCCGGGCGCCATATGCGCTGAGAACAGAGATTTTTTCAACCCTAGATAAATAGCTCTAAAGTTAATATAAATATGAAACTCATTCCAGTGTCGCAAGGTGCACGTTAGACCCGCTGTATGCATTAAACATTAATGTTAAAACACTGGACGTATCCACTGATTGACTATGGGATTTTGTGTAATTAAACGTACATATGTGATGCCATTTAAAAAAGTCGTTCGGACTATGCATTATCTCTGCCTCTAATTACTTAAGCTATTTATGACATGAGTTCTTTAAGATAGGGATCAATTACTCAATTAATTCATTGATTACCGGATAATGTTGGTGTGAGCCAGGTAGCCACCCTTGAGAAGACGGCTTTAGGAATCGGATTGACTGATTGACAAGTTCTTCGGTGTAATACAAATCTTACTATTCGTAAAAACTCGTTTAAAACTAAGAATTGCACGTATACTATCTGGTAATATTTCCGCCATGTAGGGCGAATATGTTCGTTAATAATAAATTAGCAATACTAGCTAAGCAAGATATAAAAAAATTTAAATGTATCTTGTACACGCAGGTGTAACAGCGGTCCTTTAGCTATATTTATTTGTGAGAGTAATGATAAAATAAATTAATAATCCAAAGTAAAAAATATTTTTGCATATCTTCAAAATTGACAGTAAGCTGAATCGATTGAAAAAGTTCTAGTTTCCTAGGTGATAAGCCTCAGAAATCACTGCAAACGATGTCAGTTTTTGGCGACGTTTTTCACTGTTATACAGTTTTCGGTTCATCCCCTCAGCTCGCAAACAAATCAAAACGATAACGTGTGATAAATAAGGGACTCCGTCGTCGTCCGTTCCAAGACGGTTCTCATATTTGTGTTCTAAACTTATAAAATGCTATGCTCCTTGGCTAACATCGGCACCACCTCACAGCATTGCATATCGTAAATCTCTACTGGCTGTTAACAAAATTAGATGTATCTACTTGAGGTACTTCTCACGATAATAATGTGGGAATATTCAAATTGAAACGTAATTTAGTATAAATCCGGAGTGATTCCCATAGTTCCCGGTACAAGCGCCAAGTGTGCCGACACTTCAGGGTTTGCCGCCAGCAGACGATTCCCAGTAGACGCATTGAATTACATGAATCGTAAGCACCTTCGCTACAAAAGAAAGGCGTTATAATAGATACAGTTTCGTAGAAACATGTAAATCGCTGTGTTTTCCACCTCCGGATTAGAGTTATGGGTCACTTGACCCCTGTTTACTCCATCAATGGAATATTAAATAGGTCTAAAGTTGTATAAATAAGCTCTACTGCGTTTTAAAAAGTTCATAAAATAAATGTTTGTTTTATACGCGACGCGAAGTGAGCTTAAATTACAAGTAGAGTAGGTCCGCGTGCATTGTTTTTATCAAGTCAATATTTACTTGAAACTGAACCAGATAATGGATCAAAAAACACCTCATCAACGCCGATCGGGTTCTCATTTAAAGACTAGACGTGGCCTGTATGTGGTTAAGGAGAGAGACCCTGTTAATAATAGTACACTACTAATAGTTGTGCAAATTAATTCATGCAAGCTCCAAGGGGTGTCCGTCGCCATCTCCAATAAGATAAAGTGGTATTAGAAGAAGAAGCTTGATTAACACGTACACAAAAAACAATCTTACTAGGATTAGGTTTAATGAATGCTCCGAAGTACTCCCAGACTATTCCAACTCCCAACCGTCGACCACTTTTTCAATAAAATGCGTGTGGTAAGAAAAACAGAAAGATCTGCATTAATCAATAATAGCTCCTGGTATGTATTTAATTAAAGATTTTAATTCTTCATGAAACTATTTAATTAGTCGTCATAAGTTAAAAAATAATTTCCATGCATAATATATTAAAGTGAAAGAAAAAGTCGGCAGCTGCTAATCAGGCTGGCTAAGGTGATACGTATATGGCGATGTGGTGATTAGTGGTGTATCGATTACTATTCGAGACTCTTAAGGTGGCAAAGTGTGGTGCTAATCAATATTGATGCGGCTCTTGTTTACTCGAGACAAGGTGTTTTTAAGTACTCGTCTTGGGAACAAAATAACTGTTAATAATTGGTAAAGGAGGTAACATAAGAAAGACTATATTGAAATAAGTACGATAGTTGGTATAGTTTTGTATCAGGTTTTTACTGCAGGGCCGCAGGGTGACTACTGGGCATGATATACCTGCATAATATAGTTCATTAGCAATTTGTGTACGCAGAGAAGTTTAAACTCTCGGAGCCGATACAACCTCAAATCAGTCAAGAAAAAGCTAGCATTATGTAACTAGCTGGTTCTGTCCCACTTCTGAGCAAAGGCTTCCCTATCCCTACTCCACATAATACGCTACCTGTAGGAGTCAAGTCGGTTCCGCCATCTTCGGTTACATGTAGTGATGCTTTTGTAAATAATCATAATATTAACTAGCTTTTGCTCGCAGCTTCGCCCCGTACCAATCCCACGGGAACTTGTTTTAAATGTAGCATGTTAGTGAAAGGATTTTCGGAATCGGAACAGTAGTTCCAAAGATTACCCCATACAAACTAACAATTTTTTACCTCTTTTTAATATAAGTGTAGATTTATCTTGTGTTTCCACGCTGTCATGCTTCCGACGAATCGTTTCTTTAGTGAAGGACTAGTGAGAATTTCATAATAAATAGATTAATAGATGATTCATAGATAAGAAACTAGATTTATAGAACTAGCTACAGAAAATATAGTAAATAGTCACGTTCTTATACATATTCTGTATGTATAGTTCGTACTACAAACCGTTCATTGATCAATTTATATCTTTACATAGATTATATTTTAGGGTTATGTATTCATATACGTCATTTGATAGCTAATTTGTGGGTTTGAGAAAATGTTATCGTTTTTTTGCAATACAGCTTACGGGATAGACATGAAAACCGATATAATAATATAGTGGGCGTACAATATTATTACAACTCTTTTTAATCTTATTCTTTATCTGTGAAGTGACAACTAACATATTTTATAGTCTCACATATTATGTTATGCCATTTGTTACCGTTTATATATTACCGTTCCTGAGCATTCCGTAATATTTATTCGGTTTATTCATTATGTAAATGTTTTCGTAGCAATCTAATGAGCAATTCTGTGAGTACCATAAAACAAACATACAAACATTTGCTCTTTTTTACTTACAGTTATATATTAACCCCCGAGCTTCGCGTAAACGAAAAAGAAAAACATCTACTTTCAATTAAAATACACAAACGCAAATGTCGTCCGTTGAAAGCCAATTAGGAAAGTAGAAGTATCTAGAATTTCGAATATTCTAGAATACGGGGACTATTTACAAACCACACGGCTTTCCCAGTACCGTGTTCTTAAGTAGAAACAGTCGTTTTGAAAACAAGTGCCGTGTGTTCCGCAGAACGATGTATTGTACAAATAGTATTCATGCTTACTTTCTTATGTGTCTGCGGTCATCGGCGAAAAATAGTAGATCAGCTAAAAACAGCTTTATTTATTATATTTGCTTCTCCTTTTGAGAAAACCGTTGACCATTACGTCGCAAAAACTATCTATGAAGCTATCCCAAGTTATTACTCAAACTGCATCGTGGGAAGAATTGGAGAACGCGTGTTCATAAACCATTCTCAACTGTCAGATTAAATTGCCTATATCCATTTCAATTAGACAACTGATCCTGAAAACAGGCACTATCCAGCGTTCGTCGTAAATCGGGACAATGTTGACAAACTAGGACTGACAGTTCCAAAGATATCAGTACGTCAGTACCGATAGGATCCCAATTAAGTGACGGCATTTTGTAACTGAATGAGCCTGAGCTGTGTCAAACCAATTACTGTTGTTACTGAATTCTGATAAATCCTCTTATAAGGGAAAATAAATAAACTGTTAGTTTTTGCTGTCCCCGAAGCCTATTCAGCCATCAATCTTGAACTAGTTCTGAAGAATATTTGTTGTAGTATTAATAGGGTATAGGGTTATGGAGTTGAGCCAAATGAGCGCATTCATAGAAAGTTGCAATACGATTCTTTAACCGTAACGAGTCCTGTTCCATTCCGTATTCCGTATATGCTGGTAGTGTTTATATTGTGCTGTTCGGTTTAATAGGTGTTGTGTAGGCAGTCTAGGAAAATATGATTCCTGTAATTCGTTTATTTACCTTTATCGACCATTTCTCGTCCCAGTTTGGCCGATTTCATCGGTGTGGAATGGTTTTACTTCTCAAATCGATAACTCAGATTTTGCCCGACCAGCAAGTACCAACTAACAGAGGAGGTGTGGCATATCCTGTGTTTATTTATTTGATTTATTTATTTATTTATTCAGTGTTACATTTTAAGCTTACAGTTTTTTACCAAAATGCTTAAAAGCTAACAATATAATAAATATTATAGTGTCAAATAACATCATAAAGTTACAATAATTCATAAAGCAAAGTATTTTTTTTTTATGTCAAATGGTGTCTATTCAAAACAAATAAATGAAAATTAAAAGTGTTGGGGCTCCACACTCGCATTGAATCCGAGACGGGTCGATGCGTGCTCAAGTTGGCCGCTGCCGATCCAATTTGCCTAAATGGGGTATAATCGACCCATCTCGGATTGTTTTTCTATATGAAGAGAATTACCCGCTGTATTGTCTTATAATAAGACCTTTTCAACATTATTATTGCAGGAGAAAATGCTTTTTTTAACCGTTTCTGTTTATTTTACACAAATTGATCTTTAGAAGGAAGGTCGAAGTATTCTATTAAACTCATTTCCACTTGGTGCCAATTAATTAGCTGTTACCAGAACTCTAGCAAGGCAAGGAGCGCATTAAAGTTATTTTCAGTCGCGATAAAATGCATGAAAAACATTCCTGGCGGACTGATAAACATCGCTAATGCGACGCTTGTAATATGGTCGACATGCAGTGCCGTATTTTTTAGCGGTAATAAATCTTGCGTTTAATCGCACCGCGTGCTCCGAGCCTAATACGGCTTAGTTGGAAGCTTTTTCACTAATAGGCACAGCTATAAGAGCAGCTTATTGACAGCTACGAAGTCATTAAACGACTCGAGCTAAATTATCTGCAACTTTCAAATGTCTACCCTGTCAGAAAGAATCATTGACTTGTTTTCTTTAGTGATGATCAATATTAAGAGTCTGAAGCGATCAGCCGGTGTCCCGGAACGCAGGGTAATACATATTCTCATTAGAAAAACGAAATACTGTACTCACTAAACGAGTTTGTTACATCAACACACAAAAAATAACCAAACAATTTAGCGAGTGGAAACATGAGGGTATTGTTTTCCAAAATACCTCGCAACATGAACGCAGCAAATCGCGGCAATTGTTATGCGGCTCGGTTTTCAAACGGAAAAGCTTACACCAAAATATCAGCCGAACAAAACACCTACAGTACTAATACCCAGCATTCGTAGCCGCTAATTATAAATTCTCTTAACACCGCTCTATATAACACATTTCTCAGTAAACCTGAAGGTGCAGTTGAACAATCAGAACAATAGTAATTAGCTTCAATTTCGCGTTTATTGTTTTGCAGTAATGGGATTAAAGAGCAAAAAACATGGCTAAAGTAAAGATTTTTAAATTAGTTTTAATGGTTTCGTGCACGAGGATTTTATCAAGGCAATTTTTGTGACAAAATCTTTGGAGATTAAAAATAAGAGCACAAGTTGGTCTACCATGCGGGCATGCGATTACGATACAGGCTTTGATTAGCGCTTTTGTCTGCCTGCCCTAGCGATGGTACTAAATATTAATATATTTAGTAGCACTAAACCATGCACGAGTGAATCTATACAGAGTGTAAAATGACCTAAAACAAAGCCGACACTCAAACATTCTGTACATACATGAAACTATGTGAAACTACACAAAAATGTTTGCTGTTGTTTACATTTTATTTTAAGGCGAGGTTTGTTTTTATGTACGCACGACCTCACCCCCCGCCCTGCCGCGCGAGCGATATAATGCCTAAATTTTGACTATTTTTTCTCTCTTGGAGAAAAAATAGAAATGAATAGAATGTATAAAGAAATTATACATTACTAGCTTTTGCCAGCGGCTTCGCCCGCGTGAAAATGTCGATTTTCCATACAAACTTTCATCCCCTATTTAAATCCCATAAGGGTTGAATTTCGAAAAATCCTTCCTTATTCCTTGTCTACATTATAAAGGGAACCTCTGTGCAAAATTTCAGCTTTCTAGGTCCAAGGGTTTGGGCTGGGCGTTGATGAGTCAGTCAGTCAGTCAGTCAGTCAGTCAGTCAGGACTTCTCTCTTTATTTATATAGATGTGACCCGAGATAATACACATTTTTTACGACCTTTATTATGATATAAGTTTTATTTTTCAAAGCCTAATATAACTCAAGTAAAACGATTATTTAGTCATCATTTGGACATGTCTTTGCGATTTAATTGGATGCAGTGAAGTGTAAGTAATCGTGTATCGCATGCCCGACATATCATGATCGAAGAGTCAACTAGGTAATACATTTTTTTCAAAATTGAAATCCGTTCCATGTACGAGTAAAACGCTATTGTTGACGACGTTTATCGGGGTAACCCCGCCTTAAGGTGTTTTTTAAAACACCATACGATAAAGTTACGTTAGCGCTCAATTCAAATATGTAAAGCTTTTAAAGCATTGTGCTGATGGATGCATTGAATAGTGCATGGAGGTATTTAAAGTTGGCTACAACTCGAAAATTATCCCACGGGAAGATAAAATCGGGATAAAAACTATCCTATCTGTTCATCCAGGTTATAAACTATCTGTGTACTACATTATTGAATTGTTGAATTGAATCGTTAATATAATAAACTTTCGCGTTTATTATATTAGTAGGATTTGAAACTTGTAATGGAAAGATCAAGTGCATCTCGTCTTCTATAAGAGTCTTTTTAGACCCGTTGTACTCATTCCATGCAATATAACAGGTTCATATCAATTTTATTACTCAATAACATTAGGCGGTGCTTAAATAAATGCCTAGAAATCCAGCAAAAAAGAGTACTTTAACAGCGCAGCACCGAAACCTGACATTCAAACAGTTAATTATAATTTAGAGGAAGCTTTGTATTAGTGAAAACACGCCTGCAGTCTTTCCATCTTGAAATGTTGCAGAACCTAAGGACTCAACTTTGTCTCACCTCACTCCTATATTTAGGAATCTCCTAATCAAGATTCGCTCTATAAATCTAACCGCAAAACGATGTATCATTCGCCGAATCGTTAAATAGATTGCCTTCTACCGCCTAACGGAACAGATTTATCAATTGTCGCGCCAGCGAAAGAGACGGCGATCCGATTGTATATGTACATGACATTCGAGAAAGGAAACTAGTGTTGCCTGCAGATTCGTTCACGTGTAGGTCGGAAATTATCCCAAAGGATCTTCTCCGTTTTTGCAAGATTTTTCATTGATACTCCGCTCCTGTTGGTCGTAGCGTGATGTTATATAGCCTATAGCATTCCTCGATTAATGGGCTATCCAACACTAAAAGCAGTTTTCAATTCGAACAAGTCGTTCTTGAGATTAGCGCGTTCAACCGAACAAACAAACAAACTCTACAGCCTTATAATAACAGTATAGATATGGATGGTGGTTATGTATATTTAGTTCCAGTAACAGACGGTTTCCTTCGCTAAGTGAACACTCATAGAGCTTCAACTAACGTTCAGCTCGCAGTTTAAATGAACAAATAAGATTGAGTGTTATGAAATGAATTGGTTTGTTCGCTTAGTGGAAGTTTAAGTTTGTCAGAGACATGTTGAGGGGATTCTTGACAGACTCTTCCAGACTTTTGACATTATCACAGTAAAGTGCGTGAAAGGAAAAAAGGATGACATGACACTGAGCTAGGAATCGAAATGGTTGCATGCTGCACATAGGGTCAATAAGTATGTAATATGTAGTAAATGTATGGAGCTAGTTGTAAAACTGATATGTCAATAAAACACCAGGTTAGGATAACGACTGAATTCTTTATTCATTTCCTTCAGCTTCTTACCTCTCTACCCTCAGTTACATTTATAATTTTTTATCTCATGAAACCGACACTAGTATATTCTACAATAAGATTTCATGAATGCCATTGCCAATCTGTGTTTCATATAATTTGCAATCTATTTTCCCTATCCTCTTTTGCAAATTATATGTTACGTTATATAACTTACTAAGTTCCTGGACAGTGATGAAGCAATCCATTGATCAGTGTTAGTATTACGCCACAATACTGTCATAATGAGCAGTTCAATGAATATTTTACTACAAGATCTAAGGTTATCTCATATTGCGGTAGTTATCAATGGACAGACAAGGAAAATGAGCCAAAAAAACATCTGACGCGTTTTATTTCTGCTATGTTGATCCATCATCCAACCCACGATTTCACAAATTCACGCTGCCAAAAATCCAACTTTCAAAAGTGTTACTTTTTTTTTATAAAACGACTAGATATTGCCGGCGACCTTCGTCCGCGTGTAATTATTTTTATAAAAATACTAGCTGTTGCCAGCGGCTTCACCGGATCATTCCCACTAGTAGTCTCCTGGTAGTTTGTGCTGTAGCTATTCCCTAATCTGTGTGATAGAACGAATGAGAAACTTGAGTCCCTCTGGTTTGACGATTTTGTAACATCCTTTATCGTAGAACTAGTGGGAACGAAAAAATCCATTGACTTTTCGTTCCCATTAGTTCTACGATTTTGTACCACCTTGAATTGTAGAACTAGTGGGAAAAAAAAATAAAAAAAAATCCCACTAGTTCTATCGTAGGACTGTGCAGTAGAACTAGTGAGAATGATCCGCTTCACCCGCTGCTACTCGAAAATTATCCCACGGGAAGATAAACTCGGGATAAAAACTATCCTATGTGTTAATCCAGGTTATAAACTATCTGTGTACCAAATTTTATCCAAATCCGTTCCGTAGTTTTTGCGTGAAGAAGTAACTAACATACACACTCACACACTCACAAACTTTCGCATTTATAATATTAGTAGGAAGTAGGATAGGATTATTTACCTATTTGAATCAGATTTTGTTAATAATTTCATGGGTTTTAATTTTTACGACAAACCCTAATCCTATTACTAAAATAAAAATTAGCCTTATTAACGTTTTATGACATCGACTATTACTATTTCAGTAAAAGTCCCGCACATATCGTTCTAGCATTTTATAGCATATTTTCGCGGATTAGCCGGAAGCCCAGAACAAACAACACAAACAAATTAAAAAAAAAAACAAAAAGTTTTTACGTTGTTCGTACCGTACATTCATATGCATTTACTAAAAAACTGTTATTTTGAAATTCCAAACAAAAACTTCAATTATGTATATTCATTTGAATAAAATGTTTAGCCTAAAATGTTTGATTCCGACAAACCTATTACTTAATTACGAGGAAAACAAAAAACCATTTAGTTTCACAACAGACGTTAAAAAAAACTGATAAATATCATAATTTCTTAAATTCTAATGTGTTTTTGATTCGTTATCTCTGTTTACGATGTTATCTATCTAGCGCATAGTTACCCGTCGATTTCGAGTACACTACTAATCCTATCGATTACCTATTTAAACAACACCATTTATTTCGATTTTATCGAAACTCTTCCGAGAAATCACCAAAGACTTTTAAATTATTATCGCTTAGCTAATAGGATTCTAATGAAAAAGTACCACTACCATTGTACCTACTTAGGTACCGTCACGGTTACCAATATGTTCAGAATTAGCATAATTTATTTATAAAAAAGTAAAAAAAGAAGTAAAGTGGAGAAGTTTGTGGTTATATTAAAAGTGTAGGAATAAAACTCATAGGTACTGTATTGATTACAAAATTTAGCTATTACGAATATCACAGATATTATAATACTTCGTCGAATATTATGGAACAAATGTTATTATGAAATCGGTCGCATCCCAAAGCTAGTCGTTTGTGTTAGCTAAGTGCGATAGAAGATATTGGCGCTCTTGACTTTTTGTAGGTGACCGATTTTTTGTTCGTAAAAAATCGGTGACCGATTTTTTTTTGGTCAGATATACTTAACGAACAAAAAATCGGCCCGACAAAAAGTCTGTCGTGGGCTCCAGCACTCAGTCGTCATGGCATCATTTACTCTTTTCTCTTTCATATCATTTCTCACACAATCCATCAATGCTCTTGACTGTACTTAATACCTGTTTTATCGTACCTAATATCTGATATTTTATGTAATCCTAATTAGCCGTAGTATTGTTTATTATTTTATTATGTAACCACTGCTTCGTTGGAGTAGTGGTCGCAAGCGCGACTGCTGTGCATAAGGTCCTGAGTTCGATTCCCAGGTCAGGTAAATTGTTATTGGGTTTTTCTCAGTACCAGCCACGAAGTCCAAAATTCCTATTCAGTTGATGGCAATAGCCGCTATTGCCCCCTATTACATGGGTCTTCTATATAAATAAAAAGAGAAGTCCTGACTGACTGACTCATCAACGCCCAGCCCAAACCCTTGGACCTAGAAAGCTGAAATTTTGCACAGAGGTTCCCTTTATAATGTAGACAAGGAATAAGGAATTTTTCGAAATTCAACCCCTAAGGGAGTTAAATAGAGGATGAAAGTTTAAATGGAAAATCGTCATTTTCACGCGGGCGAAGTCGCTGGCAAAAGCTAGTCAAACATAAATGTCGATATGTGAGTGTACTAAACCTCTGCTTAAACCTTGGCGGGCTTCTAGGCGTTATGTTATGTAACTAGCGATTCGCCACTGCTTCGCACAGCGCCACAAGGCCCAGAATCGATCTTTCAAGTTGGAACCAACCATCACATTCGCAAAACTTCATTGAAATCGGTTGTGTGATTTCGGAGATTAGCGTGTACAGTCAGTGCTCAGCTTTACTTGACCCTTTTTGTCACACCACTTGCTCTCTTCTTCTTTATACGAGGGGTAAGAAGATCAGGTAATGCTGGGTACTGACTGTACGAACATTTTTATATATAGTGTAAATACGTAATAGGTTTATTATTTCAGGTTACTAATCTCGAGAACGAAGCACGAGTATAATATTGATGATTAAACGAACTTACTTGTACGTGAAGTTCGATCATAATTATACGAAGTGCTTCGTTCGAAGAGATTAGTAACCTGAAATAATAAACCTATTACTTATTTACACATGTCATCTATATCTATATCTATACATATAATAAAACAGTAAAAAAACTGTGTTTGTACATTGAATATATTGAAAAAATAATAATTGAGGGGGGGTTTAGGAACAGTAATAGAGCACGAATCCAAAAAAAAAATTATGTCTGTTTGTCTGTTTGTTTGTACACGCTAATCTTCGGAACTACTCGACGGATTTGAATGATTTTTTTTAGTTGTATAGGTATTAGGTCTGGGCAACATATAGGCTATAATTTATCTTGGAAAGTTGAACACCTGATGCAGAACTGCAACAGACCAGCTTAACTATAAGAGATACAAAAATGGTACCATAGCAAAAATTGTTGCACGTGATGAGCATTTTCTGCTCAGACAATAAATTTGAAGATCTGGAACACCTGATGTGGAACTCCAAGATCCCAGCTACACTATCCTATTTTCACGCCAGAACGGCTCAACGGATCTGAATGAAATTTGGCACAGAGATAGATTATAGTCTGGAATTACAAATGGGCTACATAATATCGCTATAATTACTAAGGGGGGTGACCAATATTGCAATATGTCCATATGCCCCAACGGTTTGACAACTGATAACTGTCATACTGTTTATCAATAGAACGGCTATTTCGAACTGTTCGTCACCGATGTCAGTAGCGTAACGGTTTGGCGACCTCCCCGTAAACAAATGTACGTAAGTTCAAATCTCAGCCAGTGTCTTCTTTTTGTATTTTTTTTATAATTTTGTGAGATTTCCAAAAATATTCAACATGTTCGCGTACATAATAAAACTTGTAAAGCCGAATATCCCACTACAAATCCCTTTTACTATGAAACAAAACGTGAAATAAAAACAGTGTCTGGTTGGTTACTCTTACTAAGTAGTTTAGATGTACATTTTATCGTGAAATTCATTAGTTTTCGCTCCTACCATAATCCTTTTTTTTTTGGTGGATGGGATTGGTAAATCATCAAATGACTCCTCTCGCTCTGGGCCGGGTAAGGAAGGTTCCTTCTTAGCCCTTTGTGTCCGGGGCCGCGGTATCTCTTTCGGACAACCCGAAGCTCCTACCATAATCCTCACTTTTTTTCAGTTATCTGAATTAGATTTGGTTACATCTACGATAGGTCGATGGTACACACGGCTACACATCAAGCTATACAAAACCAGTTAATCTTGGCCTCACTTTACTAGATCTTTTCGCACAATGAACGACCAGATTATACTGGTTTTGTATAGCTTGATGTGTAGCCGTGTGTACACTTTCGGGTTCAGATTTGCATTGAATAATAAGGTTTCATTTGGAAATAACACCTCGTCGTTTTTGCGTCGTGACTCGTGGGTTAAAAATAAACAACGTTATCACGGCAGAATTTCTATTTTTGTGCCAAATTAATTTTCTAAGATGATCAATTTACATGAAAGTAAATCTTCATATTCTATTAAAATCATGAAAGGCCTCGAGAAACCGTTCAAATCCTTTTGATTGCGGCCATGTAATAAAGATTTAAATATTGATTTTAACTACGGACATTATTTAACTTTGCTTGTTTCAACAAAAAGGGACAACGTAATTATAGTTGACGCAACAAAAGCATTCAAATTAATCCAGTTCAGTAAGTATCAATTCATCTGGTTTAATTTAATGAAAACTGATATTCATTCTTGAGGTTAACAATACCGCGGATTTTTGTACTAGATGACGTGGCCGCGGCGCAAGGGCAAAGAAGGAACATGGGTTCAGTTATTAGTCAGTAGGTCAGTAGAAGTCTGACACTCCCCTTCGCTCTGCCCAAGAGCGGGGGAGGGTCATTCAATGATTTTCCACCCACCAAAAAAAAAAAGGTTTACAATACCACTAATAATCATTTGATTAAATATGATCACTGTTAATAAAAAGTTCGGAATGAAAACAAAGACCAATAAGCGTCCCTAGAAGATGCCTGTTCACTCAGAAAAAACCGGAACACAAATTCCTGCTTTTTTTACATTCATCGACTATGAAGTTTCCGTCCTTTTTAGTGGTCAAATTCTATTGCTGTACATAGGTCAAAATACAGGTAATGAGATCCTTGAGAAAGCTTTTAACCTTGAGCAGTATGCCAATGGGTTATTGTATTGCCAAGGTCAAGATCTCCAATTACGGTCCCCTTTTTTACGCGATTTTCGTCTCAGAAATACACGCAATTACCACTCCATAAGTGATAATTTTGCATGTTCACTACTACGAATTCGTCTTTAATACTTATCAGAATATCGTTAATGTGTCTTCTGAGTAGTCTGACAGTCGAAATATCGCCGCCATTTTGGTTGGTACGGTCCGCAAAAGATAAATCATCGTCGGAACTGAAATTGTTTATGCAAACGTCCTTGCCGGACCGCATTGTTTCTCCATATGCTAATGACTTTCCCTTTATGGGCGTGCCCATACTGAATGGTTAATGTTACATTATGTACTACTTATGTATGTCTGTTGCATTTTAAGTTAAGTGTACTTAGCAGTAGCGCCGTATTAAGGCTAATGGGTAAGGTAAGCTTTAGTTTAGAATTGTTTTTTAACCGATTCGAAGTTTATTTATGTCACAGGACTCACAGGCAAAACTCTTAATCAGTCAAAACTACTTTTGACTAGTCAAAACTACTTTTGACTGGTCAAAACTATTATTAGGTGGTTTCTGTTTTATTTCTCTACTAAACTAAATAACCTAAATGTCGTTAGGAAACTTATTAGGTTTGTTAGGTTTTTTTTTTGACCCTTTGGATAACCTTGTACGATAGTTAACATTTATTTCATTAGAATAAACGCGTTTGACTAAAACCAGTCAAAAGTAGTTTTGACTGATTAAGAGTTTTGCCTGCAACATTTACAATACAGGGCGAGGTTAAATTAGCTAGAGCAACTCCTTAATTACTGATTATTATCGATATATTAACACGATAAAATAAAAAAAATAATGTTTTTAATTTGGTGCTGTATTTAATTATTAGTTTTTTGCTTAAAAGAGTTAAACACCATCATTAATTGTACGTATATTGACACTTCGTTTACTCGAATTTTCAAAGGTCCTTCGCTCTTGCAGAACGCGAGTCGTATTACTCAAAGTTCCTTTGTACATTTTAGTCAGAAAAGTTAATTATGTACCCATTTATCGCGCACTTTGTACATTTTACTTGAAACCTGCAGCTGATATGTTTCTCACTTGTTTTTATTTAATTCCTCGATCGGGTTGTTAAACTTGAGTAAGCCTAAGCACTATATTTCAATAATTGCATTCTTTTAAATGTAACCTCGTAAATAACTGTCTAAAAAAAGTTTAAATCGAATCTATTTGCCGATATAAGCACGGTATTATTTATCCTATCTCGGACTGAATTGACATACAGACAGACTACAGTTGAGTATGTTACTTTTTTTAAATACCTTTTTTCTTTTTTTTTTTTCGTTTTCTGTAGGCGTGGTTTTGTTCAGTAACGAGCACCGGCAACCATTAAAAGAAATTTTCACCTAATGTATTAATAAAAACCGACTTCGACAAAAATAAAACACAAAAAAGTGAAAAATAAAAATCAGCTTCTGAAGTCGGTGACTTTTGTTTGTTTGATTTCATGTTTTTGCCACCGACTTCTGAAGCTGATTTTTATTTTTCACTTTTTTGTGTTTTATTTTTGTCGAAGTCGGTTTTATTTTTTGTAAAAAAGTTTTTATTTTTCACTTTTTAGTGGTTCACATGTGCTTACCCCTTCACAACGTACCGGCGTGATGTTATGTTATGAACTGGTGTAAACAATAGACAGACATGAGATTTCAGCAATCCCAGTCCATTTGCTATCATTTATTGAGGAGTTCCGTTGTCTATCTCCGAAGTACTTCATCAGAATATGTTCACCAACCTTTGTAGTGAGTACAGGCGTGATATTATGTTGTGTGATGGCGTAAACAATGCTTAGATATGCTATAGCAACAATCGCGGTTAATCTGCTGTTATTTATTGAAGAGTTCCCCCGATTTCTACAAGATCCCATCATCAGATATTGAAATGGTGACAATGGGACCACACGGGAAGCACCAGCTGTCAAATGAAAAAAGAATCATGAAAATCAGTTCACCCAGCCGCAAGTTATGAGCGAACAAACATAAAAAAAAAAAAAAAAAAAAAAAAAAAATAATAATACTGTCGAATTGATAACCTCCTCCTTTTTTTGAAGTCGGTTAAAAATAATAACTAACGTAACGTAACTAATATTCTGGATCACATATTATCATAAAGCAGGTCAAATCTCAAAGTTGCAATCGTTATTTTACGAGAAATTCGAAAACGTTGTCAAGTGTATAAATATAATTGCTTGTGATTTTACAGACTGTTCTGGAGTCTATTAATATCTTTCGTATGAACTTTAGCACTTCATAATATGGTCGCTTTCTATCGCCACAGGTGGAAAGTGTACTACGAATGACTCGTCTCGTATGTGCGTGCAATATTCAATTAGAATAGACCCTCTGCTCTGTGAATACTCTATGTAACATTGATAAAATTTTAAAAGCTGTACAACGAGTTCCCAGCATTATATGAACCCTCTTCTTACACCACTTGCCCTCTTCTTCTTTATACGAGGGGTCAGGTAAAGCTGGGCACAGACTGTACGACGCTGTTTTTTTAATCCGAGATTTTAACAAGCAGACGAGAGAAAGCCATTAGCGCTGAATAAAAAATGAGATAATGTTTTTAGAAATAAGATAATTCTATTTCCAGTAAAGCGACAACCGAAGGTCTTATTAATGCAGTGGTTTTCAACGTGTGGGTCGCGACTCGCGACCCCCTGGGGGGTCAAGGGGTCGCGAAGCCTCTTTTTTTTTTTTTAATTTAGAATTTTATTTTTCGTATTTACAATGACTTTGTTATTCTAGTACAAATCACTTGTCCTATGTAAGACTGCATTTTTTTACAATTACAAATCAATTAGCTAAAACCTTTTGATAACACATTGTTTCTTTTGCAAAAACATTGAGATTAAATCATTTATCTTTTCAAATCGTGGATATAACAAGATCAACTACTGCAAAGAGCTATTATAAAATTGTTTAACCAAAATTTTATTTATGTATTTACGGGAGATGCAAGAGGTCGGGATTATTACTTATAATAAAATAAATAAATGATGAAGCATAAAAAGATTGATTAAGAAAAATGCTGATTGAAGGTCATAATCATTAATACCTACCAAATTACAAAAAAGGGAGATATATCTTCCATTTTAAATATTTGTATCAAATTAACAAAAAAGTATAAAAAGGTTGAAAAACACTGTCTTAATGAATCGAGTATTGATTTAATTTCCTCCTTTAGTACATTTATGGACTTCACGCAAAAATTGTTGCTGCGAAACGACTTTATTTGAATGAAAAATTACTGTTAGGGCGGGCCCATTGTAATGTAACCCACTACAAGCGGATAACAAGTACCTCTCGGTTTCGTTTTGGTTATTTTTACATCATACCCAACAGTACCGTAATTTTTCACAAAAAAATAAAAGTCGTTTCCCAGCAATAAATTTTTGCGAGAACAGTTACATAGTTGGATGTCATGTAGATACAGAATGCTTTGAAAACTTCATAGAGGGTCTCTGTTTACTCGTTGCTTTATGGTTTTTGTTCGATTGCTACTGTCAAATCTGACAACTGCAAAAAGTTTGTATGCCTTTGTTTATGGTGCTTTAGACCACATGTACACGGCTCGTGGCATTCGATTAACGACTGTTCGATGATCGATCTATCGAATACTGATTGATGAGCGGTCGACGCTTGCATTATAAAGTGTACTGCTGACGTTGTCTATGACGTGCACTTTCACCGTAATTGGTCATTAATATTGTGGTGGAGTTTCAAGGGTATTAATTGTTTGTCTTTACTTTTACGTCATTTCTACTGAATTTGTTGCTAAACATCAAAATACTTTAAGGGTCTCATGTGGTTTTATGAGTGCGTAATGATGAAAGACTTATTCTACGAAATAATTATCACTTCGGCAATTTTTGTTGTCTTGGAATTTTTTTTCAGTATGTTGCGTGAAGAATCAAAATATTTTTTAATATTCTTTTGAGGGTGGGAAATCATGAAGTGTCTCCCGCTCTGGGCAGAGCGGTAGGGAGTGTCAGACTTCTACTAACTAAAAATCACACATGTTCCTTCTATGCCCTTTGTACCGAGGCCGCGGTATCTCTTTCGAATTCGAACAACCCACAGCCCCGACAAGAATCACAACTCTAAATTGATTTTGCTTGTATATATCCATCCTGTACAAAGTTCGATTTTTCGGAATTTACGGGGTGTAATTCTGATAAATCGTACATTGTAAATCAAAATCAAATAAACTGATCGTATTTCATACAATCCATTGTCCTGTTTCACTTATAAGACTTTAGCACCGGATCCCAAATCATTATCGCGCACAAATAAAGACGCACGCGCAAATTAAATTATCGCATGCATGCAAATTATGTATTGTTTTAAATATATGTTTCGGCTGCCCCGGTATATTTGAGATGCGATATACTTTGTAAGGTTTTATAGACCATTATAAATCATTTTTTCCGTGCATGTGTTATACATTATTGAAAGAATTAGTCAGAGTTACAGTATTAATAATAATTATGCAATTTTATCAAAAATAAACATTTTTTGTGTCAACGTGCTGATTGCATTCTTCCCAAAGACATTCAAATAATTTACAAACGATAGACGGGTTATGACGAAGAAAATCGATACTTGTTACTAATTAAAATTAAATCATTGTCTAGTGTGCCAAAATCTAAAATTTTCATCATCAAATTATTGTTTGTATCAAAATACTCGCAATGTCCGCTCTATAAATCTCTTTGCATTCTCCATATATTTCTTAAGAGACATAACATACTAACATCACACCTTTGGCTACCGCACTTAACACGTGTGACTTCGCCGAACGTACGGCTCTCGATTTTGTTATTCATAGACTAAAGGATTTCGCGAACCTATTATCATCAGCGCCGACCATAAACAAGTACTGGAGGTTAGCCAAAGCATTAGGTTTAAATCACGTGACCAAAGTTGCATAGTAAGAAGTGGGATTCCCTGATTGCGTCATGAGACGGGTCTTCTATCATAAATGATTTCATCTGATCGGGGTCGTTGGCATTTTGCGGAGATTTTTGTTTTGACGTTTAACTGACAGTTCTCTAACTTGACATTGACAGTTCCAATGTCATGACCGGTCGATCTACTCGTAATAAAGATACGCTTGAGCGCTTCTTCTCAGAAGTAGAGCATCATCGTTTAAGTGGTGGATATCTCTTTAGGTTCTCGTGATACTGAATCATTTACGCATTATTATGCATATGTGTATTAGATAAATATTTGTGTTTACATAATTGATTACGTCACCCGTCTGTAGGTATTGAGAAACCATTTAATTTTCGTAATTTTGTGTTCGTTTCAAATTATAATGTCCATCTTTGGTTTTCTTAGCTTGAATTATTTAAAAAACCCATTAATTATTACTTCAAAATCTTTGAATGAAAGGTTTTTCCAAAACGTTATTGAAGTTGCTTTTTGGTCACCTTCCACCCAAACCTTAGTAAAGTATTAGTTTTGAACTAGTTACAACGACGTCCAACCAAATCTCTCATTGTACACACGGCTACACATCAAGCTATACATTTCCAGTTTAGCCTGATCTCGCATTGTACGGAAATCCTATACAATGCGA
The DNA here is from genome assembly GCA_949775195.1 of Diarsia dahlii. Lineage (NCBI taxonomy): Eukaryota > Metazoa > Arthropoda > Insecta > Lepidoptera > Noctuidae > Diarsia > Diarsia dahlii. The sequence goes on from OX459201.1 coordinate 18,546,126, forward strand.
GACCAGCTTATACTGGAAATGTATAGCTTGATGTGTAGCCGTGTGTACAGGAAATCTAAACAAAATTAAGCCACGTGATACTGGAAATATTAATTATATAGCTTGATGTTTCTACTTATCAAGCAAGATAATAAATGAACAGTAGTACTATTATGTATTCTGTGCCTCCACATGGAGTCCACCGTTCAGCCCCTACGGAACCGAAGAAAGAATAATCGATGAACTGACCACACACTTATTACCAATATTTATTATTTACGCTGTCGTTTCCTCTGAAAAGGTAATGCGGTGGGCTATTCCCTTTTCACACGAAATAAGTACGATAGCGAAACGTGACGCAAAACCGACGCATCAGATGTTGTATTAATAGAATTACTGAGCATATTATTCATTTAGCTACTAGTATTATAGTATAGCATCCATTGATATGAACTTCGCGTGTTCCTGATAACATGCAATTAGAAGTATAGTGGTTTGCGTGTAATTTGCTCAAGTAGGTCTTACATAAGTCGACTTGTTCGTTTCAGTAGGGTTACCATGGCTGCGGGTTGTTCGAAAGAGATACCGCGGCCCCGGACACAAAGGGCTAAGAAGGAACATGGGTGGTTTTTAGTCAGTCGAAGTTTGGCACTCCCTTCTGCTCCGCACAGAGCGGGCGCAGTCATTTGATGGATTCCCATCTACAAAAAATGCAGGATTGTTTTAATCTTATTCCAGTGTAGGAAAGCGACAGAGCTAAACAGGGTGTCTAGCGCCATCTCTTTTCCTTACTTGAATAAGATTATAATAACTATCCTGCTTGTCATGGTAATAGGCCAACGCAATTTGAACAGATTTAGCCATTAATTCAATCTTGTTGTCAATATTTTAGGCTTATTATGACCTGTTTCCATAATATTTACCATACACCTTTCACTTGGAGCCTTGAGCTAAAATAATATGATTAATTATAGATAGGGCCCGGATAATGCTGGATCAAATTCATGCATAGGCGATTACTCGTTCCATTGAGTTTGACAGGGTGCAATCATGTGCCGTGTTCTGTTCTGATATTTACTAGATTGCCGTTTATTATAGTTTGCAACTTTGCAGGGCAATTTGTATGTAGGCTTTGCTTTTCTAATATGTCAAAGCTCTGTACTGTTGATTATGGGTTTACGATTTATTTCTCTTTCTCTTTGGAGTTAATACTTAATAGCCTTTGTTCTCGGCCTTTGACGCAACATTTGAACTAAGTAAAAAAACTGTTTTTTTTTTTGAGTCAACAATTAAATTGATTGAATCGATTTATTCTGTCTACTTTATGTAGACAGAATAAATTTATATTTTGTCGTTTTCCATGACCATAATCTATAAAAGTGGCTGTATTTAGTTGATGTACATCAATTTAAAAAAATCTGTTATAATGATCATTTCGAACTCCGTTTTGAATGTAGCAGATATCTCCGAAAGTGTCCGAAACTACGGATCCAATTTCTAAAATCGAGTGCTATGACCATAAGATATGTTTCTTGACACGGACGAAGTCGCGGGCAGAAGCTAGTATACAATAAATCGATTGTTCACTGAACAGTTCGCTCCTGTCTTGAGCAGAAGGTTCTTAATATTATTATAGCGTTCATTCCTTTGTTTGATCATCCATTTCATCTGAAAGTAATTTAGTATGTTAAGTTATTGTACATGCTCAGTAACAAAAGACCTTGACGACGTAATTATGCGGGGTTTGTTCGCATTCATTACATACATAGAACTATGTACAAGTTTATATATTCCATGTACTGCGAATTTCTATTTCTGTAGCGGTTTGCTCGGTAAAAGTTGTGAATTCGAAGTAGAAATGGTAAAACTCGAAAGTTCAAATGGATAAGTTCAATTTTATTTAGGTATCGAATTTAGATGAGATGGTAATTTAACAGGATTTAACAAGATGATTCCTAATTTACATCATAATAACAGTGAATATAATTAGGTAATTAGATTATGCCAGAGGCTTCGCCCGCATGTAGTTCGGTAATTGGCCCACTACCGGTTTCGTAGTACTCTGTATGTATTAATCTATGTTATAAACTATCTGTGTGGCAAATTTTATCAAACCTGCAGCCGACAGCCCGACTTCACCCACTGCTGGGCATCGACCTGTGCTTGTACCAAGCTTCACGTTCTTGTGCCAGTCTCATCCAGGATACTCCCGCGTTGGCATCTGGCGGCCATCAGTCTGGCTGGCGGACGATCCAACCCTTCTCTTTCCAGTTCTTGGATGCCACTTGGACACAGTGTTACTCCACCTGCCATCACCGCGCCTTGCTAGGTGTCCTACCTAACTCCGTTTTAGTTCCATGACTCGATTTCCGATATCGAACACCTTTGTACGTCTCCGGATTTCGAAGTTTGGAACTCGGGCTAGTAGTTCTATCCTGACCATGAGACACAGTATAATACTACAATAAAATTGCCTCCAGTTTTTTTACGATTCAGAAAATCCATGACTTTCAATACTTGAAACGTCCTCTATAATTTATTTATCACCTCCTTGTGAATGTTTATCCTCACTAATGCCCGACCATCGGGAAAACACGCATTTTAAATTAAAACGATAATGGTTATTTAAACAACATAACGACTAAATAATTGCATCTATCATTTCACCTGTATTATTAGGTATTTTTTAAAGATAAAAACTTTTTAACAAAAAATAAAACCTGGTGACTTTTGTTTGTTTGATTTAATTTTTTTGCCACCGACTTCAGAAACTGATTTTTCTTCTAAAGTTTATTTTTCACGTTTTCGTGTTTTTTTTTTGAAGTCGGTTTTATTTTTTGTTAAAGTTTTTATTTTTCACTTTTTAGTGGTTCACATGTAAATTCACATGTTCATGAGTCATAATGTAGCCAATGTAAGTAGTTTTTTTTTTGAGTTTTGTTGATTTTTCAAAAACCGCTTGTCCGATTTCGATAAAAAAAATATGGGACCATTTCGGAAGTACACCCTTTCCAACATAAAAAGATTTTTTCAAATCGGTTAGCAAGTGACGGAGTTATGCCCGAACAAACATAAAAAAAAAACAAACATTCGAATTGAGAACCTCCTTCTTTTTTACCCGACTACGGCGAAGCCAAAAGGAAGGGTAATGATTTAGAAGTCGGTTAAAAATACTCTAGCTTGCACTTTAATTAAATTAACTAGCAGTCTGGCGAGTCTGGGCTGGTAGAATATTGATTGCCCTATTTTAAATAGAGCGATCGACGTTATGCCACTGTGGTTATGCTATTATAAGTTCAACACAAGTTTAACATTATTGAACGATAAGAAGTCACTTCCTTTTCTCAGACACTAACATGGTGATTCATTAATTAAATTGCTATTTTAATTCAATTATTATGTTAAAACCAACATTTTATTCAAGTCACAATAAGAATTCATGAAAATAACTTTATTACACTTTTTGCGAATTTGATCTCATCAAGTTACTTGGAATGATAGCCAGACTGGAATGTCTTGTTTGGTTTCGTCCAAACCGAGGTACTGGCACAAAGATCACGCGAATTTGGCAGTTACGCGATGGCATTAAGCCTTGTAATTGCTTAACTGCAAATAAAAATATGAATATGGAGAGAAACATAAGAGCTAGGGTAGTAGGATTGAGTGTGAAGCTTTTAAACGTTCCCATTCCGATGTAGCAATGTCATGTATTTGCCTCGGAATGGTAGGCAATTACTCCAAACGTGGAATCATATTTTTCTTCAGACTGTAAATGGGGATAATAAATTGCATACATGTCTTTGTAAACAAACACTGGGAGCTAGCAACGTTATTTTTTGCAGTTATTATAAGTGCTTTGAAGTTATGCTGTGAATATTAGTCGTAAGTACAGAATTTATACCTTGTTAACTCCAATTATTACACTTGGTGAGATAATTATGTCTTGAGGACTATTCTATGACGGTTTTGAATCCTAGTTTTTGTGTCAGCTTTATAATTCTTAGCGCCTGATCAGTTTTTCCTAAAGCCGGGAGTACACGAAGGGTTTTAATCGAGTCGAGGACTACTAACATTATGAATAGTTGTCAACCTGCATTATTAATACAAATGCTGAATTAAATTCCATTGACTGTTTTCATCTAAGCTTGCAATGTGACCGAGCAGGTTATTTTTTATGGGGTGTTTGCTCAGATCCTTGAGCAGACGACTGTTCTTTTTTTCTTTTTCCGAATCTGTAATGAACTCATTTTCTTTAGTTATCTGATCTGTGTTCCTTCCTCCTTTCGAATGGCTGTGTACCTCTATACACGGTGTAAGAGACTTCGTTCATTCAGAATCAACAATCAATTACTTAAAAAAAAGGGAAACAAAAAAAATGTATCTGAAACTTTCAGTGCCTGTTCAATTTTTTGCAATTCCAATGATTGAACTGATTCAGGTCCTAAATACTGTAGAATTACCCCTTAGCTCTTATCAACGATTGTCTGCTTGTCACCAAGCATACAGCCACATCCTTCAACGCGAATTAACAGTACATTGATACAGGCATGAATATGTAGCGTGGTCATTTTCAAATCATATTGTAAACAGTTAAATTCGTTTCGTCCGGTGCAGGTCAATAGCACACCACTTATCACCACATTCAGTCGTGAGCTTATCATACTCTGATCAATTGTTTCCGAACGGGTTTACTTGAAGAATTTGTTGATGAGGTACCGGTCAGCAAAACTGCTACTTCCAAATTAAAATTATGAACGCAAAAGTAACTTTGTCTGTTACTTTTTCACGATTGAACAGATATCGATGAAATTTGGCACATGACGACATACATATACCATGATCTGGGTTAAGACACAGGACTTTTTATCCCGGGGGAATACGTTCGTAATAACAGCGGGCGATACCGCAAACAATCGCTAGTCATATTATAGACAGCAGTATTTATTAGCCTTATAATGAAAAAGTCTTGTATGAGGTCGTGTTCTTTTATTTGTTTTTTTGTTAGCCAACCATTATGATCAATTGGTATATCGACCCTAACAACAATTTGATCTTGTTTGTAGCTTGTTGAGTCATGCTCAGCAATAAATTTATTGAATTTGTTCAGTACAATGAGCTCTTAGTGAACGAAAGAGCGGTATTTGACTTTGCCTTATGCTTTAAAACAAAAAACTACTAACTTCGCAAGTAATTTTTGATGAAGGTAAATACGCTCTGTTTCTCTCATCTACTCTATAAACAAGGGTCCAAGTTGGAGCTTGATTCACGTTTAATCAAATGAAGCTCGTCATTCGATAAAAGCATTGACCTTTGTGTTCTGTTCTGTTCCATTATCGGAGAGAGTGTACAAAATTTGATTAACGTCGTGTTGCCGTACATTCAGAGGTATTGTGATGTGGTTTAGGCCCTTGTCTGAAAGCCGACTATTAGTGAGAAGCGATCGTAATCATCATCGTTTTTTTTCCTGCCTTCATCCCAATTTATTTGCGGTCTTCGAAAAAAAACCTTCATCTTCCATACTTCCCTATTACTCGTCATCTCAGCAGTCACCTCCTTTCTAGTCATATCATCAAAATCAAATGTCATTTATTCAAATTAGACTTTTCGAACGTCAAATTCTACAAAAGGCAGTCCCCCCAAATGCCCACCCTTTCGACACTTCCTAGTGTTTTAGCTGGGAAGAAGAAGTGGTGGAACAAACTCCCCAGCAACACATCTTTCTGTTAAGTTAGAAGAACCATCTTTCATACAGTCCATCCATCGTTTCTACACTGAGAAAAATTGATTTCTGGCTTAAGGTGTATTCCGCCTTCGACGGCTAAATTGTAATGACGCGAGGCGATTTTGTAACGCTTACGGTTATTTTGGCTTAGCTAGGCGTTTCCGTTAAAATGGTACGTCTTTTATGATAAACACTAACAGACAAAAATGTCTTAACGTAAGGCAGTCTTGGAATTCAACTTTATACTGTTAATACAGCAGTAATGGACTACATAATACGCTTTAAATTTACGACGTCGAAGATGTGGTGAATATCACCGTAATTATGGCAATATTTACCTTAAATTAAGGCGATATAATACTTCAATAAAAACTAAACAAACGTAAACATAAGTCATAAACAAACTTTCGAAAGCGTCATAAATAATCTTTAGCATGGCAATATTCACCTTATAATAAGGCGGAATATACTTCAGTCACAACAATTTGAACGTAAACGTAAAGTTTTTCAGCGACGTATGTATTCGGCAATATAAACGTATAATGTGGCCACATTTGCCCTATCATAAGGCGAAATATGCTTAGATTACGACGAATCAAATGGTAACCTTAGGTTATATAACGACGTACATATACGGCACACATAAACGTAAATATGGCAATATTCACCTTATCATAAGGCAAAACATGGTCAAGTTACGACTGATTGAACGGTAACATTACGTCATGTAACGACGTACATATTTGGTCAAAGCAACCGTATATTTGGCAATATTTGTCTTATCGTAAGGCGAAATATGCTTAGATTACGTCGAATCAAATGGTAACCTTAGGTTATATAACAACGTACATATACGGCACATATAAACGTAAACATGGCAATATTCACCTTATCATAAGGCAAAACATGGTCAAGTTACGACTGATTGAACGGTAACATTACGTCATATAACGACGTACATATTTGGTCAATGCAACCTTAAATTTGGCAATATTTGACTTATCATAAGGCGAAATATGCTTAGATCACGACGAATCAAATGGTAACCTTAGATTATATAACGACGTACATATACGGCACTTATAAACGTAAGTATGGCAATATTCACCTTATCATAAGGCAAAAAATGGTCAAGTTACGACTGATTGAACGGTAACATTACGTCATATAACGACGTACATATTTGGTCAATGCAACCGTAAATTTGGCAACATTTGTCTTATCATAAGGCGAAATATGCTTAGACCACGACGAATCAAATGGTAACCTTAGGTTATATAACGACGTACATATACGGCACATGTAATCGTAAGTATGGCAATATTCACCTTATTAGAAGGCAAAACATGGTCAAGTTACGACTGATTGAACGGTAACATTACGTCATTTAACGACATACATATTTGGTCAATGCAACCGTAAATTTGGCAATATTTGTCTTATCATAAGGCGAAATACGCTCAAGTTACGACTAATCAAACGGTGAATAACGTCTTATAACGACTTACATATACGTTGAATGAAACCGTAGATTTATGGCAATATTGACCATTAGGATAATGCGAATGATACTCGAGTTGGGTACAATTTAATCAAACGTTTGAAAAGTCTGATAACGACTTATTCGGCTAATAATTATAAGCGTAAATTTGGCAATATTTCCCCTTTCATAAGGTCAATAACGACGTACCTACATAATATTTGGTGAATGAAACCGTAGATAGATATGGCAATAGTACCTATCTTATGATGGTGACAATTTATAATTTATTCAAACGTTTACAAAGTCTAACAACGACTTACGAATTCGGCAAATTAGGGTTAAAAAACCTGGCCTAGTGCAATTCGACAAGCGCACTGAGGGTTACCGTACAAACCTACTTATATTATGCTACCTACGTATGTACCTACTTATATTAAAAATAGAAACAATATAAGTAGGTTGAGTAATATATCTACCTGCTGAGTAGGTAACTGAGTGTGGAACACAGAACTCGTTGGTTGGAACTGGGTGGGCGTATTATGTAGGTACGACAAAGGTACCTTATTTACCTTAATAGCTTATGGTACCTCAAACGCGAGTTTTATAATGCGTAAAAGTATACGATTCACTGCAGTAATCAACATCTGAAAAATATATGATATTCTTCAGGATATATGCTAGTGACATAGTGTTGTGAAAACATAATATAACTAACTTTGCTCGATAGAAAAAAATCGCGAAGATACCTCTAAAAATTTCTTTTAACGAGTAAAAACCATACTAAAATACATGTCATCGTTCTGATTTTTTTTCCAAATAATTCTACAAGCAACATACTAAAATCATAGTGTTTTTCTTTTTTAGTCCAATCAATAGTTTTTTTGTAAATTGCAAAATACCACTAATTTCGCACTATTCGGCCGCAGCGAAAGACGTAACAACCGCTTTGTAGTGCAAGCTGATTAGAACTTTATTATAACAGTATTTCAAGCGAAGTTTGAACCACCACAAATAGGGTTGCTAATCTGAGGTAGCATACTCTTAAGTAAATTGGTGAGTTTCAGGTCAATATCTAATAGATAACATTATATGATCTTTATTCTGTGGCTTTATGATCCTCCTTGTTGCCAGCCGGAGGCAGAGCCCTCGCATCTACACACAAGCCCTGTACCTGCACAGAATAAAGACTGTGGTGCCTGTACCCACTTAGATAAAGCGAGCGAGGAACTCAAACCTGTTATCTGTCAAATGTAATCTCTAACCTAAGGTCTTTTAACACTACCTACCTACCTACATTACAAAATGTAAATAACCAATACCTAACATCACCCAGGATACGAACTTGTCTATTAATAAATGTAATGTTCTTTCTAGGGTACCTACCTACCTACCTATGACAAAGCAATAAATATTTTTTATTTCCTATCATAAAATCATTAGGTACATACCTATACAAGATAAGAAATAGGTAACTATTACATTTTATTATAATATTTTATATTTTTAGTGTTATAAAGTGTATTTGTGTCTATTCAACGCGCTGTTTATATTTCGACATAATGTTTAACGTAAGTAGTATGATATTGCTGATTTACAACAACCAATAAGTTATATACCTTACATATGAAATGTATTCTTAAATGTTTTAAATAGGCGCCATAGTCTGCAAAAAACACCTTATCACAATGTTAAATGCTTCTAAAATAAGACATAAATGTCATTTATCTGTTTGTTTATGTTAAAATAAAGAAATTTCGAAATTCAATTTAATATAATGTAATACCTACCTACACATAAAGACTCGAGATAAAGTGTGATGAGTATCTACCTACCTAGTAGTTGTGTTTGTTTTCTGTCTGCACCAAATATTATGTAGGTACGTCGCTATTGACCCTATGAAAGGGGAAATATTGCCAAATTTATGCTTACAATTATTAGCCGAATAAGTCGTTATCAGACTTTTTAAACGTTTGATTAAATTGTACCTAACTCGAGTATCATTCGCCTTATCCTAATGGTCAATATTGCCATAAATCTACGGTTTCATTCGACGTATATGTAAGTCGTTATAAGACGTTATTCACCGTTTGATTAATCGTAACTTGAGCGTATTTCGCCTTATGATAAGACAAATATTGCCAAATTTACGGTTGCATTGACCAAATATGTACGTCGTTAAATGACGTAATGTTACCGTTCAATCAGTCGTAACTTGACCATGTTTTGCCTTATAATAAGGTGAATATTGCCGTATTTACGTTTATATGTGCCGTATATGTACGTCGTTATTTAACCTAAGGTTACCATTTGATTCGTCGTGATCTAAGCATATTTCGCCTTATTAAGACAAATGTTGCCAAATTTACGGCTGCATTGACCAAATATGTACGTCGTTATATGACGTAATGTTCGAATAAGAAAACGAGTCACCTTGCGACGCGTGTGATTGTCAGTTTTGATTTTGTTGTGAGAGCGTCGTGACAGTGGTGTAAAAACAAAGTTATTGAATTGAATTTCATATTTGTGATTATAAATTACAATGGCATCTCGCTTGTATTTCACTTGAAGGATGTTTAAGACCGCGAGAGCACAAGATGAGCGTAATTTAATGTCCATTGGTCGTGCAAGAGCACGTAACACGAGCAATCCGCATAGAGACCTTCCGGAGGCTGAATTTAAGAGAAGATATAGGCTTCCTAAGGCAGCCTTCAGGTTTTTGTGTCGAGAGCTGAGGCAGCTTGCTGGTTTAAAGTCTACTCAACGGGTGTCCTTGGAAAATAAGGTAATGTATCAGTGTGTACTTTTTAAACACTTTTTTCAATCTCACAATGGCTCAATGTCCTAATTTTCTTTGTTTATTATTTTAGGTCCTTACAGTCCTGTTTTTTATGCAACTGGGTCTTTCCAGCGCCCAGTGGGAGTGGCTAAAAACGTTTCACAAAAAATGTGCAGTGTCTACATTGAAGATGTTACATAAGCTCTGACACACAAGAACATACGAAAAAAATATATCAGATTTCCTAATACTTCAATTACCAGGCAAACAATCAGTCAAAGGTAAGGTCTACTATAACTTTGCTGACATACATACTGTAACTTATACAATATTAATGACATTGTAATATGAAAAGCGTATTATCTATGTTGTTTGTTTCAGGTTTTGTGACAAATATGGACTACCCGGAGTAATTGGGTGTATTGATTGTAGCCATTTTAGAATATTTGGACCGCCAAAGGATTAAGAACATCTATATTATTGCCGTAAGCACTATCATTCAATAATGAATGTTCAAATGGTACCTAAATAATAAATTAATTAGATACCTGTATGAGTTTGATTTAATCTTACCTTCTTTAAATAATTATTTTTCTTAACTGGTCTGTTTTATTTTACAGGTATGTGATGTCCATTAAAGAATTTTAAATGTAAATGCCAAATTTGGAGGTGCAAATCACGATTCTTTTATTTGGGAAAACATTGACATCAACCCTTATATCCAGTCTTTGCACCAAAATGGGGAGATAGTGTGGCTTTTTGGTAAGTTCTACCCAATAATATATTGTTTGAACAACATTGTGCATTAAGCTATGGCAATAAACTAATACATTGATCATCATTGTAGGAGACTCTGGTTATCCACAACGACCATGGCTGATGACTCCGATTTTAGACGCCTGCTCCGAACATCTTGCAAGCCAATTACAACCATAAGCATGTAGCAACCAGAGTTGTCATAGAAAATACATTTGGACGGTTGAAGAATCAATGGCGATGTCTTAACAAAGATCGAGTGCTCCACTACAAGCCACTCAAATGTGCAAGAATCATACAAGCCTGCTGCGTTCTACATGATATTGGTATTGATTTTAATGTTGCAGAAGAGGAGGACATCACTGGTTGGTATTAATAAATTTATCATTCGAAAAGAAAATCAATGGCACAAATGAGTATTGAATATTAAATTATTTATATTTTTAGGATTACACAATGAAGAACAACATAATGAGCCCATTCCCACAAAGAGAGTAATAGGTGCTCAAACGTCTGACCTAATCAGAGGAAGGGTTCTAAGGGAACAATTAGTTAGAAGACTTGAACATATTTAATTTTAGTTACTTTATTTAATAGTTTTATTAATCAATACTATAGTTTACTCTATTATATAATTTTAAATCACCTAATAACCATCTTTCCTATTTTAAGCATATATTGATGTAGTTATTAGTTTAGTTTTATTTTTGTACACCTTTATAGAATAGAAATTGTCTTTTTATTTTACCATCTTTATTTTGTAAAAACTGTAATGCTTTTATTCTAATTTCTTATTGTTAATTAAGTCTCATACGCCCGAATACTGGAACGCCACTCAAATCTCACAATCACCTAAAAGCTACTTAAATTTAAGCATCCCTCAAATTTAAATGGTATACACAAACGCCACTCAAGCAATTTGAAACCGTGATTAGCCAAGCAGTCCTCAAATGTTTACATCATGGCAACATCCTGCTAAAAAATTGATCTCAGCACGTTCTCAGTTACAAAATAATTTAGTTTACGTCTCGTATTCGTTTTACGCAGTCTTCATTGAACAATTATTTTCTATAATTATTTAATCAGTTGAAATAAAACAGGGTAATATACATTTGGTTTGAATTACGATTGAAATTATGTATTTATATACATAAAAAACGGATGGATATCGAAAGAAGACGTCATAAGAAAAGAAAATTTCTTGACATAATTGTCGAGATTGGAACGTCACACTTGACATTTTACGCGCGATTTTACGAAGTATAAGTAAAGTTATTACTTATTATTTGATTCACGATGGAGAAGATGAAGAAACGTGGATGCAATTATACACCTGCTGAGAAAGATATGCTCTTGGAACTAATAAAAAAGTAAGTACATAAATAAACAATGAAATACTGTACTTTACACTCGTTTAGCCGCAAGAGCCTGGTGCATGTAATATTTTGTTAGTATCCATGCCTCTAACATTCTCGTACATAGTCAGGAGCTGAGGGCAACTGTTGCCTGTATCTGTTGCAAGCACTTACTTATCCATTGAAACTTGTGACCACTTAGGTACCATCTGAAACACGTAGCTACGCCACAGTACAATTACTTTTAGATTCCTACAGGTATAAATACTGCCAGATAATGCACATGATGATGAATGTGTTACATTCATCATTTCACAGATCCTAAGTGTAATTTCTAACTGTTTCATATTGTAAATAATATGTTAAATATTTCAGATATCAAAAAATCATATAAGAAAATAAAGAGACAAACGGCAATATAATTTTGAAGAAGCGAGCTGCTTGGGATACAGTGTGCCAACAGTATAATGCTGTTGCTGTGAGCGGCATCAGGACATGGCAGCAATTCGGACACCTCTATGAAAACCTCAAACATAGGTCTAAAAAAAACATTGCCGAAGCAAATGTAGACTTGATTTTTCTTCTATTTTATCATAATATTTCTTTATTTACTTATTTAAATAAATAAATACAGAGTCCAAATATAAAACAGTTTCTTTCGAGATGTGGAACTCCCTCTCGTTGTACTTTTCAAAAGCGTTCAACATTTCTTCATTTCTGCGGCTCCCAGTTGGCCTTTCGTGATTCGAAAGTAAAGACAAGGACGATAAAGACATTTTTATCACTTTTTTATTTAGTTTTAATAGGTTTAAGTTGATTTGAGGGACCTCACGACCACTCTCAGATATAGGGGCTGCTCAAATCAGTTTGACAGTTGATTTGACAGATAAATAACGTTGAGTAGCGTTCCTGTATACGATTTTTAAACTGAGTGGTGTTTGAGCACCACTTAATTTAAGAAGCACTTATATTTAACAGATACTCAAAAAAGACGTTTGTGTATACGAAATTAAAGTTTAGGAGCTGCTCAAACGTTTAAGCAGCCCTTAAATATTTGAGTGTCGTTCCAGTATTCGGCCGATAGTATGTTATTTATCTAAATGTATAGCACATGTGTGAGTTAGTACCATGTTCCTACTTGCAAACTAGTATTTTCTAGATATTTGTTTCTTGCTGATGCTAGCAACACATATTGGATCCATCAGATCTTTTTACTTTAGTTTTTTTAAATTAGCTTTATATATCAGACATTGTAAAAGTGACTGATTGGTCTAGAATAAATTATGAAACACTTGTATATTATCTTGATTTTCTAACCAAAACCAGACCTTACGGCTGGCCCAACTATGATGGGTTGGGCTGTTAAAACACATAGGTATGGTATTCTTTTTATTTTATACATTTTTGTTCTATTGATTGCAGAAGCTTACAAAGACTGGGAGAACAGCTTTCTGAGAACAGCAGGTCACGCAGTTCACTGAAGGCACTATCATGAAGTTCATGTGAAGGATATTAGCTCGCGCTACCTTAGAGTGAACGCGCACTTTGAGCGGCCCAATGCCCTTAATATAAACTAATAAATGATAGTAAAGCAAGTCAATCATGCCCTTAGGGAAAAGCGTTACCTGCCCTTAGAAGGCTTTTTTTCCGGTCTTCATAAAACATTTCTGCTCGAAAAGAAAGGCTTACCTAATCGTATGGAACATTCTAAGACAACTTACTAGAAGGTGAATACGACTTAGTAAACGTTAAAAGCGCTTAGTGGACAGGTTAAACCACTGTAAGTAAAGACATAAGACGCCTTATAAGAAGTCGATTACGACTTAGTAAACGTTGAAAACGCTTAGTGGGCAGGTTAAACCCACTGTAAGTAAAGACGTAAAATACCTCACTTAAAGTGAATTACGACTTATGAAAACATCAATAGCGCTTAGAGCACAGGTTAAACCCCAGTAAGAAAAGACGTAAAATGCCTTACTAGAAGTCAATTGTAACTTAAAAAAACACTAAAAGCGCTTATTGGACAGGTTAAACCACGGTAAAAAAAGACTTAAGATGCCTTAATAAAAGTCGATTACGACTTAGGAAACATTAAAAATGCTCAGTGAACAGGTTAAACTACAGTAAAGTAAGACGTTAGACGCCTTACTAGAAGTCGATAAACGTTAAAAGCGCTTAGTGAACAGGTTAAACCACTGTAAGGAAAGACATAAGACGCCTTATAAGAAGTCGATTTCGAGTTAGTAAACGTTGAAAACGCTTAGTGACCAGGTTAAATCCACTGTAAGTAAAGACGTAAAACGCCTTACTTTCTAGTAAGGCGTTTTACGTCTTTACTATTAAGACATAAGAAGCAGTAAATAAACATTCAAAACACTTTGTGAACAAATTAAACCATAGTAAGAAAAGACGTAAAACGCCTTACTAGAAGTCAATTGGGACAATGATACGTCGAAAAGTTTTATGTGTGTGACCCGAGCACCTCCCTTTACCGTTTATATCGCCTTACTGGAAGTAAAATCTCATCGTCAATCAGTCAATCCCATCTGACTTACCACGTTTATAGCTTTTGAATTAAGGCTTATCTGTTAATAATTACGTCTAAAATACACATTAGAGAGTATATTGCTGCTTATTTTTTGCGCCTTACGCTTAAGGCGTAAAACGCCTCCAACCTAGGAAGGCGTTTTCGGTCGGTTGACTTTTGGTCGTTTTTTCGCCTTCATTACGAATAAATCCGCTCTCGTTACGAAACATTCGGCTTTACATTTTTCTCAGTGTAGAGAAGCAACTAGAGGTAGCAACCAAAAACATATTTGCGAGTGATAGCTCGCTGATACGTAAGAGTCTCTCAAGGAGCTTTCTGCCCGCCAACAGAGCATCGCTGAACAAGTACACACTTATCGCTTCGACAAAGGAGTACTTGTCGGCGCTGTGAGCAGCTATAGCGATCATCCATGCATGACCTACAATCTTTTGTACAATTCTTTAGCGAGATAATCGTCAAAAACTAGTTCTCCAGGAACAAGTGACTTAAAGAACGGGTCCTTTATTTATCAAAGGCATCTGAACACCGCTCTGTTTCGTGCTCAATATATTATTCAGCATAGTAACTGCTTTCCCTACAGCTTTGTAACTAGTTCATACCACAAATACTGGTTGCATCACTGAATAACTAAACAGAATTGATCGGTGGCCTTACGAACGGAACAAACTTATCGATTTATTTAATAATACACTAGCAGTTGCCCGCGACTTCGTTCGCGTAGAAATTTTGACTCTCTTGTCTGGACTGCCTGTGGATGGTACTATGTCAAATCGAATGCCAAATGCCAATCGAAGCGATTATATTCCCTTAAACCAGCCCTGTCGTAAAATCTATTCCTACCTGAAATGTCTTAACTATATTCTATCTCTGCCAATTTTCAGGTACAAAAAGCCAAGGATTTCATATGGACTTACGGGAGCCCTTAGTCCAGGTCTTCCTTACTAACTTAGCTTAGATCTCCTACTCCTAAACTCTAGACTTGTTAAATTTCAGGTTGTTAGTACAAAAAAAAAACAGTACAGTTTTACAAACATGTGAAAGCCCTCAGACCTCCTTATTCTGGCCATGTTGCTAAACTCGCTAAATCCGTTCTTAGTCAACGTCTACTAACTATAAAGTACCTTCCTGCCAAAATTGTAGCACAAAAAAGGAAGGACTGTCATACAAACTCGCGTGAGCCCTTAGACCTCCCTAGTCCGGCCCTGTCGCAAAATCGGTTCTTAGCAAACTTCTACTCACCTACTACGTCCCTGCCAAAATTCAAGTTAGTAGCACACAAAATGATGGACTTTTAAACAAACTTTTGCGAGCGCCCTTAAACCTCTCTAATCCGGCCCTGCCACAAAACCTGTACTTAGCAGAGTTCTTCAAACTATAAACTACGTGCCTGCCAAAAATCAAGTTTGTAGCACAAAAAATTAAGGATTTTCTTACGAACTTGCAAGAACCCTTAGACCTCCCTAATCCGGCCCTGTCACAAAATCTGTTCTTACCAGACGTCTACTAACTATAAACTACGTCCGTCTCAAAAATCAACTTTGTAGCTCAAAAAATGAAGGACTTTCATACAAACTGGCGAGAGCCCTTAGACCTCCCTAATCCGGCCCTGTCTCAAAATCTGTTCTGAGCAGACGTCTACTAACTTTAAACTACGTCCCTGCCAAAAATGAAGATTGTGACACAAAAAATGAAAGACTTTCATACAAACTGGCGAGAGCCCTTAGACCTCCCTAATCCGGCCCTGTCACAAAATCGGTTCTAAGCAGACGTCTACTGCCTATTAACTACGTCTCTGCCAAAAATCAAGATTGTAGCACAAAAAATGAAGGACTTTCAAACAAACTTGCGAGGGCCCTTAGACCACCCTAATCCGGCCCTGTCGCAAAACTAATTTATAGCGGATGCCTACTGACTATAAACTACGTCTCTGCCAAAAATCAAGATTATAGCACGAAAAATTAAGGACTTTCATACAAACTTGTGAGGGCCCTTAGACCACCCTAATCCGGCCCTGTCGCAAAATTAATTCATAGCAGACGCCCACTGACTATAAACTACGTATCTGCCAAAAATCTAGATTGTAGCACAAAAAATGAAGGACTTTCATACAAACTTGCGAGGGCCCTTAGACCACCCTAATCCGGCCCTGTCGCAAAATCCGTTCTTAGCGGACGTCTACTAACCATAAACTACCTCCCTGCCAAAAATCATCTTTGTACGTCCAGCGGTTTTCGAGATTTCGTGATGAATCAGTGAGTGACCTTTCGCTTTTATAGATATCTATACTAATATTATAAAGCTGAAGAGTTTGTTTGTTTGTTTGTTTGTTTGTTTGTTTGTTTGTTTGTTTGTTTGTTTGTTTGAACGCGGTAAACTCAGGAACTGCTGGTTGGAATTTTAAAATTCTTTTTGTGTTGGATAGTCCATTTATCGAGGAAGGCTATAGGCTATATAACATCACGCTACGGCTAATAGGAGCGGAGCATAAATGAAAAATGTTACAAAAACGGGAAAAGGTATTTCCTTTTTGAGAGCTTCCGCTGCATGCGCTGCGAAAACGGTTTAAGTTACGCAAATATCATGTATGAAGGAATTGTTCCTCTTTAAAATTTCTAAAAAAAAGTCCGCGACAGCATATATCTATCTTTTAAGATTGGCTCACTGTAACCTTTTTTTACTATTAAACTGTTAGGTTAAAAATAATTATTTTTTGCGAAGCTTATTTAACCCACATGATATCAATCTATATCTAAATAAATGTGTTTGTTAGAACGGAAATTTAATATAGAATATTTGTGCCCTTTACTCTATACAGTTTAAACAAATGTCTTAGAAGATATCGCAATGTAAAAATATCCGCGCGGCAAAAAAAATACGCGTGCAGGTCGCAATGTAGGTACGGGGGATTCGGGCTGGCCTCCGGGAAATTCAAATTCAAAATATTTACTGCACCGTAATGTTTACAAGTACAGGGTGTTATCGTATATTTAATAGTAAGAGATACCTATAGTAATTTTCACTTTAATATAATCTTAGCTAATCTAATTTCATAAAGGAAACATAAGATATTTTGTTAGTTACGATTTACCTTAATTTATGTTGGATAGTCGATTTATCGAGAAAGGTTATAAGCTATATTTATGTGACGCAGACGAAGTTGCGTGGGTCAGCTAGTAGATTTATAAAGTCTCTACTGCCTCGTAAGTGTAAGGTTCGCTAGTGCGTTTCCTGTGCATGAGGACCTGGCTTTGATACCCAGGTCGGGCAAAGTGTTATTGGGTTTTTCCATCAGTATTTTGTCAGTAGCAGCCTATTGCCATCAACCGTGCACAAATCAAGACTCCGTGTCTGGCGAGCAGCGGTGGTCCAGTGGTGTCGGCCCCGACTTACGAACAGTAGGTCGTGGGTTCGAACCCTGGCAGGCGCATTACTTTGTGTAATTTATTTCATCACCGCTGCTCTCAAAACGGAGAAGGAAACCATCGTGAGGAAACCGGCATGTCTTGGAACCAAAAAATTCGAAGACATGTGACATCTGCCAATCCGCACTGGGCCCGCGTGGTGGATTATAGCCCATCCCTCTCCTAGTGAGGAGGCCTGATTCCCTGCAGTGGGAACATTATAGGCTGATGATCATGATGCGTCTTGATTTGTGCCCGGTTGATGGCATTAGGCTCGCCCCTACAACATGGGACTGAAACATAACCGGCGAAATGTGGGTTAGTATTCGGTGCACCACTGCTTAACCCTTTGGGGATTAAAAGCGTAATATTATGTTATAAAGTCTCTTGGTGTACTGATGGTCTATCGCACGCAACTAAGCCAAGCCAATCCGCTTTACATTTTCCGTCCCAATTTTCTATGAAAAATCCCAGAGACAAGCCAACAGATTGGAATGATTTCTATTCTCGAACATATTTTTTTAGACGTCTTTATTCGTGGAAATACGGATAAAAGCTTTTAGTGCCACAGTAGTTTGTTAATGTGCCAATTTCTCTATTCTAGTCTTGTATCTGTCTAATAGTTCGTATTATCGTGATGACGCAATGCGGTTGTGATCGTCCTATATAGCAAAAACGTCCTCGAGTCTACGTGTACATAAGTCTCCTTTAATCCTACTCGAAGGACCATACTTCCAAGTCCTTACAAACAATTTGATCCTCGTAAAAAGATGACGGATATGTACTTGTAACTATCTATAAGGTCCCATTAAAATAGGTGGACAAAATTTCAGAAATCATTCAGACCATCAAAATAAGGACGGTAGTAAAAAAAAAATAAAAAAAAACGCATTTAAGTACCTACTCATAAAGGATGAGTTTGTTCTAGAGTGCCGGCAATTTATTATTTTAAGTAAAAAAAAAACACTTTATTTAATGTTCTTTTTTTGCTTAGATATCTTTGGTTAGACCTACTGAACGCTGTGTTAAAATTTGTCCACCTATTTTAATGGGACCTTATATACAGGACTAGCTTGTGCCCGCAGCTTCGCCTGCGTGAAAAGGTCGTTTTCCCATACAAACTTTCATCCCCTATGTAACTCCCTTAGCGGATGAATTTCAAACAAATCTCAAATACTAATACCAAACAGCTTTTACCGTCATGTCCCAGAATACGCTCAACAATTTTAATAAAGATATTCATTTGAAACTTCAAGTGTAGCTCCAATAACCCTTTTGTTCTAAATCGTGTATAATTACTATGACGTAACATCGTCAGATGCTAACCTAGAGTCTAGACGAGCTTGGACGAATCGATACTCTCCTCGGCCAAGGTCACAATTAATTTAATGCAGCTATAAAGCTAAACACACAAGGGTTTCCACATGTAGACTACACAGTACACACTTGTTTTATTTTTTATAATGTAGGTACATTATTACACACACACATCAACTTGTAAGTATTAATGTGCGTTCGTCCTTTGTCTAGGACCGTTTGTCGGGCGTACTTTTGAAGTGTTTCAAGTTGTGACATCAAAGGTCTTCAGATGTCACGTCCCAAGTTCCCAACATCATAATATATTACCGAGTTCGATATTAAATAAATGGATAGTTTTCGATCCTCTTCGGATATAATCAAAGGAAAAGTTAACATACTCGTAATATCGTGCTCTCCCCAGTATTGGTTTGGCGGTTTAACCAAAGCCAATTTCAATGCCGAGGCATCGATCGATCCTGACTTCAAGAAACTTGTTTTAAACAAATAGTTGGCGAATGGTGGTATGCCCACGCTTTCTAAGCCCTGGGATGCACAGACAATAAACTTATCTTATTGCCTTTTAATCTCCGATAGAGTCGACTTGAATTTCACTTTGTTTATACTTGTGACTTCGAGACAAGTCTGTCTTTCAACCTAGTCTAGTAAGGTGCCCTTTGTATTCGTCATCTCATCTACATTTAATGACTACATTTTATTACAAGTGTTCTAAGTACCGAGTTATTATGTTACGAGGGTTTTACGGCTCACAAAATGTTACTTGTAATGCTCAGGACACATCTGCCTTTAATTTTACATCGGGCGCGATTTTGTTTCGAGATAGGGGAAGAATCATCCAGTCATCATCATAATAATATATGAGCGCAGGTGTGAAACTATCTTTTTATTAATATTGTGATTATGTGGCGATGTTTGTGTGGGTATAATTAATTCTGATAATGTTTTACTGAGAAACAGATAAGGATCCAGTAAACAAATTAATAGATTCTATGTTTAATTTAATTATTTATGCGAATAGCGAGGATTTCGCGTAGAGAATCCTTGGTAATGGTAGTATAGTAGGTAATCTTTTAATTGTTGTTAAGGTTGAACAAGCCAGTCATTCTTCCATACAAACTTATGAAGGTGATTACTCCTCTGTTTGACGGTATAGGTTCAAAATTAAAAATTGTATCTACTGGTCTTATCATTATCTAGGTCTGTATGGAAGCAGAATTGGAAAAAAAATATTGATTTGGAAGTTATGAACGTCAAAACTTTCATATTTTTGCACTGATTTTAACTCATCTTTGGGCGTAAATAAGTGACGTATATAGTATGAAAAAGAAAAAAGTGAAACCATACGGACATAGATTAGTTATTAAAAAATTTAAATAATTTGATTTTGAACAGATACATTCAATAGATTTTTCATGAAACCAAATATACCAAAGGTCTGCATAGAAAATTTCGCGCGCCCGTTTTAGTTGTGTCTCTTTCGCTCGTGATGTCGGATGAAATAGCATGCATTTTAGCCCCGCCCACCAACTAGTTCGTGCCGTTGTCTTGTTTACCCTTAATGGAG
Source organism: Diarsia dahlii (assembly GCA_949775195.1). Taxonomy (NCBI): domain Eukaryota; kingdom Metazoa; phylum Arthropoda; class Insecta; order Lepidoptera; family Noctuidae; genus Diarsia; species Diarsia dahlii. The sequence continues at coordinate 18,567,027 of OX459201.1, forward strand.
TTTCTCACTGTCTATCATCAGTATCACTGTCGGACTATAGTAAATAAAAAATATAGCGTGAAGACAATTTGTCTTCTGCTGCTATTATGACTCGCGTTTTGAATTTACATTGTTGCAATGCCTGCAACTTGGTTTGATTTCTTCTAGAACATAGAACATATTTTTCCTTGATTTGGGAAATCCTTGGTAAGATGTTATAAGTTTGCTATGCAAGGATCCCTGTACCTACCGCCAACGGCAAAAAGGTCACATTCCCTTCCACACCCTCATTTCGACAGGAATCAAGATCGCCTTGTTCTGCCGCACGGGGTTAAAATTTGATCCCATTTACTGCGATTTACTTGGCGATTTATTTAAGCTCGCTGCCCCTTTTTTATTACAACTCTTAACCTGGATCACGCCTAATGCAAAACGATGGATAAGATATATGATAGAAGTAACGTGCCCAGAAGATGCCTGTTCACTCTTGCTTTGAAGGCAGACGGGTTCATTGTGGGAGGGATTCATTAGTTAGACTAATTGTTTTAAACATTCGTTTTTCTTGTCAACAGAGATGCAAAGCCTGCGACGTCGACGCCTGGACCTGCCCCTGCGCCTGCGCCGGTCGGCGACGCACACTCCAGCCTCATGGCCGCCATCCGTCAAGCGGGCGGGGCTGGCCGCGCCAAGCTCCGCTCGGCTTCCGAGTCCACACCACAGAAGGTAAGACATACATAAACTCTCGCCATCTTTCCATACAAAGGAGGAACCCATAGAAATATGAATATGTAAATCCGATGATTCTTCCATAGATTTATGAGTCATATGATACTCCTTGGTAAAACTGATGTTTGGAGTAACGTTATTACCCAGTGACACGGTTGTGGATGTCAAATAACTGGCCTATTTGAAATCTCCAATTAAAATATTCAGCTGCAAGCGGTAATACTGGAAGCCGATCCCAAGATAATTCAGAAAAGGCTAATGAAGTAATGATGTATTTAGGGTAATTATTGCCCGACGAAGGTATAAAAGTCTTAAATTCACATTGCAATAACTGATATTAGTTTGTGATAGTTGATGATTAGGCTACAATGGCCAAATATACTTATTCCGTTTGTACGATTCCTTACCTAAGGTTTGAAATAGTTCTGGCTATCATGCCACTGAAAACATTAATTAATAGGATGACAAAACAAAAAAAATGTGTAGGAGGTACATTAGGATTCTTTTTTAATGACCTGATAACAAATTATGAATGATTTTCCGTAAAGTATTTATTGAGAAAAGACATTAAGATTAGCTCAGCAGAAACTAGTGTCAAAAGGTTAACTTAAGTATTATGAAAACAATTCATTGAAAAGCCTCAATTCCATGAATATCATCTTAAAATAACAAGTTTATCTACGAAGTAATCGAACTCGTGCTGCACATAAATATATGAGTAGGCATTATATAGAAATATCCCGGACCTTTGAGATAAGCACTGAGATATTGCTTACTAGTAGTAAAACTATTTTGCACAGAAGAGGAAAAAACATCAAACGAATACTTTACAAAGGGAATCAAATACCATTCATCTTCTTTATCGTGTGGTCAAGAAATATCTATAACGAGAACCTCCTCTGATATTGGTCGAGGCTCTTGGCAATTAAAGCATTGGCAGATACGACATACGGCTAGGGTTACCATCCGTCCGGATTTGTCCGGACATGTCCGGACTTCTAGACCTTTGTCCGGACTATGTCCGGTTCTTTAATTTGTCCGGATTTTTTGGAATAGATGGAATACGAATAATAAAACTTAAATTAGAATATCAAATAAGTCTTCAATCTGTAGGTATTAAGGCGAGGTTACCCTACTTTGTTTTTATGTACGCACGACCTCACCCCGCCCTGCCGCGCGAGCGATATAATGCCTAAATTTTGACTGTTTTTTCTCTCTTGGAGAAAAATGATAAAGAAATTATACATTATGTGACCCGAGATAATACACATTTTTTACGACCTTTATTATGATATAAGTTTTATTTTTCAAAGCCTAATATAACTCAAGTAAAACGATTATTTAGCCATCATTTGGACATGTCTTTGCGATTTAATTGGATGCAGTGAAGTGCAAGTAATCGTGTATCGCATGCCCGACATATCATGATCGAAGAGTCAACTATGTAATACATTTTCTTCAAAATTTAAATCCGTTCCATGTACGAGTAAAACGCTATTGTTGACGAAGTTTATCGGGGTAACCCCGCCTTAACTTCTCATTCATCTAAAAACAAAATATAAAACTTCTATTCAAACATCAAATCTTCTATTGCAAACAATCAACTACTTCGAACAAAATATTTTCTTACAAACAAAAATAGTTTTACGTAAAATAGTTTTCGGGATATAATTTTTTATATTTTTCAGTGCCTGATGCTTGACGGAGCCTTTCATTAAAACTTTCCTTGTAGAATTCTTCACAGCTCATATTTTTAAGGTTGTGTTGTATCGAATCATCATCAATGATCTAACCGAGGGTACCTACAATCCGCTCTTTTGTCCATTGTGCTCCCATTAGAGAAAACACTCTTTCCACACTTGCGTTTTGAGCCTGGATAACAAAAATAAACTCGCAAATACTCAATAGAACAGGCAGTCTGACAATTGTAAAATAAATAAAAAATAGTTTTTAAAATGCATGTTTTATGGAGCATCTTTCTAAAAAATTACTAAAATGTCCGGACTTTTATTGAAATGTCAGGCTTTTTGTCAGGACTTTTGAAATTTCTAAATGGTAACCCTACATACGGCTGAGTTCACACCGCACATGTCGACAACCTCGCGAGCCAAGTCAAGATACTTGATTTGGTTATCTTTCTCGGCTTTCACGAGGTTCTCGGTCTTTTTTATTATGCAAATAACCCTATAAGACCTGCCTGCCTACGTAATGATATTGGCTTGGAACCAATGATAGTGGAACCACCATTAAAATCGGAAAGAGCATCGCGGTCACCCAGATAAAACAAATAGTTCTACTTACTTTACATTGTGTTACAAATACAGTAATTTCTGTAGAATGTCTAGGTCTTATCTCGAAGTTGTAAGCGACATTTCACGTGGAATTTGCTTTAAATTTTAACTAATTATAGAAGTACCAAGTTAATTATGCTCGTGACTACTCGAGTAAAAAGTAAGAAATAACGAGTAAATCTTACGGTTCGGAGAAATAGTAATGTCAGCCATTGATGATGATGACCAATTAACATTTTACGATGCACCCCATTGAATGTACAATCAACGGAGAATTCTGTGATGATAAATAGGTCGTGATTAAAAGAAAGTTTATAATACAGGCGTCGTTGTCACAAGTGGCACCGGCGAACGTGAAGTCTTGGATCCGATTCATAAGTCGAGCAAAGAGGGTTTATCCGTCAGGAATTTTCTGATTATTATTTTCTTAGCTCGAAATCAGGAGCTGTGCGTTGATGGTAAATTGGCAATAGACCCTAGGGTTGACCGGTTACATCAGACTCAAACACAAAACCTTAAAAGCCTTAAATGTTAGTGTATCGCCACGTATCGCTCTCTCTTCCTTCGTGTTAAAACATAAAAACATGCTGGCTTTTTTAAATTAATACTGATTACTGATAAAATTCTGTAAGCCGAAATATAAAATTAGGCATTTACGTAAATTAGGTATGTATTGTAGGCATCTTGAATTGTAGGCATCTTGAATATTTTAATTACCAAAAAGGGTAATAAACACACTACAATTTTCTTTATAATTACCCGCTGGGGATCCCTTTGTATAATAATTTTAGTATCAAAATCGCCATGAGCTATTAAAGCTTATTTTGTCTATCTAAATAATATATTCATGAGCCTAAAACGTTTGCCCTTGTTACTTGATAGACCTGTAGAATCTTGTTGTTGCCTAAGATTTTATGTTTTCTGTGATTATTATTAAGATAAGTATTAAGATTCAATGAAAAGAGATAAATGCAACAACTTGATGTTTGCTTTGTTTTGAAGCTGTCTTGTCTATCTAGACATTTCACTAATTATTATTTGTATTATTCTCTCAGTATTTAGCCTGAAATAAAACACAATTTATTTTATTTTATTTAATTATTCTAACTAAACTAAATCTTATGAACGCAGAATTATTTAAATGCTACCCTAATTAATTTATTCACGACTCCATAATACAAATTTTCCATTTGAATAATAAATTCATTAAAAGTTCCAATGTTATGCGGACATAATACAGACTCCTTGCTTCGACCGTTGCGCGTTGACAGAAAACATTTGTTGTTTATGTCTGGCACTCTGGTCTGACCATAGACACTTGGCAGCTAGCTGTAATTCGAACTGGGATTACACATTGGCTTTTACGACCGATTCGTTGAGACTTGAGAGGGTTAATGGATTTCTCTTTATAAAACCTTGCGACAAATACTAGTCTGAAAAAAAGTGAGTGAGTTTTTTTAATCCACTAAATTGTTTTGTTACATGCGTCAACGGTGGTGGGGAAATAACCTGCATTACTGTTTAGGGTAACTTATTATAACCATGACGTAACAATATACTAGAACTAGAGCTACTTATTTAAACACATATTATTTGTATGAGCAAAGCTCTCAACGTAGTACCTCGCGCTAAACATGATTCCAAGTAATCTATTGTTTTCTTATCTAAACTATCTATAATAGTTTCAATTTTTGTGAGTAAAACAACGAAACCTTGGTTGTCGGTACACCCACATAATTACGAACAGACTGACGGTTCACAGAATCAGCGATAATTGTGCGCCAGGCTATTTCGCTTCTAAGAAAGGCCATTATAATAGTGCATGATAACGTTACGATAATGGTATCAGCACCCATTGTGAGCGTCTCCACGTGCTTACTGCATTGTTGTTTACTATATTTTTTTTCTTTTTCCTCATATTTAATGACGTCGGCAGATTATGCGCAGTTTTGTTCCGGAACATTGTTTTTTTTGGTCGATTGGTCACAAGCGCCATTGCTGCACTGAGAATGAGGTCCAGGGTATAATATCCAGATCGGCCAAAATCAGGATTTTTTTTGGATTCGAAATAACCGGTGAAATATGTGTGTACTGGTACTTAAACTTCTGCCTAACCCTTCACGGATTATATCAGGCGTGAGGTTGATGGTAATAGTCCCCTATGAATATGACATGCCACGTCTGCCAAACCCCTCGGGGATTACAAGCGTGCTGTTGTTTTAATGACGCGATGACGTCATGAGATTACGCGAATTTATATTCCGGAACCTTGAATACTGAATACGCTTCAGATTCCACAGTTAAAATTAAACGCGAAATAGCACCGGCGCATGTGTAAACACACCACATTGTGAATGAACAGACTGTTTTTTTGCGAATGTAAACACTGGCGATTTATGATGGCAACATTGACGTATTCCGATTTTACTTGGAGCTCGAACATTTATGGTCAACAAACTGTTTGCTTGGTGCATCCATCACGTGGAAATTGAACTGTCGAGTCGAGTTAACTTTTATACTGAACCGGGAACCAAGGTTACTGACGTAGCCTGCAGAATCACCAAACTTAAGGGTAAACAAGCCAACGGCACGAACTAGTTGGTGGGCGGGGCTAAAATGCATGCTATTTCATCCGACATCACGAGCGAAATGCATAGAGCGAAAGAGACACAACTAAAACGGGCGCGCGATTGTTTCTATGCAGACCTTTGGTAGTATGAATTCCAATGAAAAATCCATTGAATGTATCTGTTCAAAATAAAATAATTTGAATTCTTTAATAACTAATCTATATCTGTATGGTTTCGCTTTTTTCATTTTCGTACTATATACGTAACTTATTTACGCCCAAAGATGGTTAAAATTAGTGCTAAAATATGAAAGTTTCGACGCTCATAACTTCCAAACCAATGTTTTTTTTTTCCAATTCTGCTTCCATAGAGACCTAGATAATGACAAGACCAGTTGATACAATTATTAATTTTGAACCTACACCGTCAACCAGAGGAGTAATCACCATACTACGTTTGTATGGAAGAATGACTGGCTTGTGCAACCTTAAGTGGCAGTGGGCAGAGCACATTACTCGCAGAACGGATGGTCAATGTGGCCTAAAAGTTCTAGAGTTGCGATCGCGAACCGGAAGACGTTACGTTGGAAGGCCTTCCACTAGGTGGACCGATGACCTGGTGAAGGTTGCGGAGATCCGCTGGATGCGAGACGCACGGGTCCGGTCAATGTGGTGAACTGGTGACACTCGGGGAGGCTTATGTTCAGCGGTGGACATCTTTTAGCTGTAATAATGATGATGGTGTGCTGGGTCAAAATAAACCATACCACACCAACATTTGTCCCATTTTCTGAAGTAACTAGCTTAACTAAACTAAATGAGTAAGTTGCTAAATGTAAGTTAAATTCAGTACATGGTACAATTTCAAACAGACGTCTCCAGGGGCCTGGCCTGTATTTAGTTTACAAACACTAAATATTCAACACGTTAAATCGAAATTCTCGTGGAAATTCCCAATGTGGAGCCGTAGTTTGTTGCCAAATAATACTCGTATATGCATTAGTGAGGAACTACCCTCATTAATTTAGAATTTATTAAATTAGTTTGGTTAGCAAAAGTAGAGCTGTGTTTTTAAATTATTATTTTTTTTACACTAGGAATTTCTCCTGTATCGTGGGTGCGTTCACAAACATATAAGCTCACATACACAAATACCCAGACCCGAAACAACTATCTGCTATCTATTACTTCATTTATTACGTAGGTAGGTATTTCTTTAGTGAGGGTTTCCACCGTAAAAGTTCTAGTGCCGGAAATCCGCTACAAAATTTTCAGACCGTTGCGTTGTTAACTTTTCATAACACCGAAAAATGTCACAAAGGCTAGGACATACCTTTGTGAAGTCTCAAACTCAAATAAAAGTTGAACTTTTTGCCACAGCGTAACAGCTACCAACTACACAATGCACACATTTGGGTTTAGCAGACATGTTTACCTACATATCTGTCTATCTATACTCTATAGTGTATATTTCACCAGTTATGTTGATGTCCCAGGTAATAATACGGGTCGAGGCTGTACATTCAACAGCGCACAAATCTGACTGACCTGCTTCTGAGAAATGCCAGATGGTTACACCTATATAATGACATATTACCGGAACTGGCTACAACCTTATGATCACTAGCTTATGACCGCGGCTTCGTCCACGTGGATGTCGGTAATTGCCCACAGAATCGTACTACCGGGATAGAAAATATCCTATATAATGCGAGGCAGAGTATCAAACATCAATTCACCCAAACGTTTGCGTTCATAATAGTAAATGAATTGACAGACATAAACTCAATAACTGTTCTAAAGAATATGTCTAAAAGTCATGCATACTAAAATCTCATTGTTATTTCAAAGGTGTACGGTCTTGCATAAGAGCTTTGAGTCTCGTAAATGCAGTTATTATCCTTACGAACGAGAAAACATCGTTGTAGCGTGGGTTGTACCCACTATCTAATCTTTGTCGCAGATTGTACAAGATAACGTTTCGATTCATAAAAACTTTTTTTGTTTTGATTCTGACTCATCATTTGATTCACTGCTTTTTTCGATCGTAACCCGCGTACTTACTTTTTTTTGGAGTTTCCAAGTACCCTTTAATCTTTACACGGAGATTTATCCACTCCTGAATTACGGGGAATTCGAATGCGTTTTGTAAATAAAATATCTTGTTAATTGAGTATGTATCAGAGGTTTTTTCCTCACTTGTGATTACATCGAGGTGGTCGGACACTAGTTGCTGTTTAAATTGCACTTGTACGTGTGAACTGTGAATATGTGTAATTTATCGTCTTTGCAGATTGCTACAGTCTGTTGTTTAAAAGTGACAGGTTGATAGAGCGATCGTCACTAAGTACATTAATTGTATTTATCATGTTATAAATATATAGTTACTATACCACGGAATTAGTGGTAGTAGGAAAAAGGCTGTTTCATAAAAATAAAGTGTGTGTGTTCTTCCCGTCATTATGGTTTTTTTTTTGTTCGTTTTTAAACCTTAGAACCTTCTAGTTACCCGGGAAGGAAAGGAGGTCAAAGTTCTAACTTTTTCACAAGTTTTTTTAACACATGTTTTAACTTTACTATAAACACCTCCATGACACCTGTTTTATTCAATGCACCCATCAATTTTAAGTCTATAACACTGAGTCCTACCATAAAACGCAATTTTTTCACCCTATAAAAGAAAGTTGTTATCCAGCAATTATTTTTACGTTTGCATTCAATAAGCAGAATGCTTTGTTGAAGGTTTCATGAAGAGGGTCCATTTACACCTTGAATACCATTCCTATTATTTGTATAGGTAGGTGAACATCACCTAAAATCAAATAATACACGATAGGTGAAATAGCAAAACAAGTAAAGTTTTAGTAATATTCTGAGACAATAAATAAATGATTTTTTCTTTTACCTAAAACAGACAGACACGTTGTAGCAGCTATGGTTTTCAATGGCGGAAATAATCTTTCTTACATATTCTCTGAAGTTCGGTTCACGCCATCATAGCAACGAACCGCGAGGATACAAAGACAGCAATAAAATGTCTTCCCAAACATTTATTTAGCGCGCGTCGTGTGGTATCGATCGTCTTACAGTAGTGATGTTCGACTTAATCCGATATGTATCGTTACTGTAACGATACTCCGATATTTTGGAACGATACAAACAAATAGGTACAATAAATATTTGGATTGATACAAAAGTACCGGTAGGTACCAGAATTAATGGATCGTACCTTACCCATTGTCCTTAATTGCATGATCAATCAAATGCAAAAGGAGGACAGAAAGATTACACATTACTTAATTTCTAAAATTTTGTTTAGATTACCTTCAAATGTGTTAAATAAGATCATGGGAGTCAATCAATCTTGAACGTGGTATTTAAAAAAAATATAACCAAACAGGAAAAGGGGATCGGACTGGGTCAAAATAATATGATTCTGTTTAGTCCGTAAGTTAGATTATCGAAAAATATTGAATACGTGTTTTTTGTTTTATCAAATCAATAAAAAATGACGAAGATAAAACGCGTCAAAGATCTTGGAGTGGGGCTTGAAACGTCACTTGTGTCGTCAAAATGTACTATCATATGACGTCACACGAGTTTTCGAAGCACTGTATCGTCTTCATTTTAAGTTTACGTGAAAAAAGAAAAAATACGTGTCCAATAATTTTTGGAAATCTATCTGACGGACTAATTAGTTTTTTTTTGTCCGATCCCCTATTGTTAATAATTATTTCAATTGAATAAAAATAAGGATATTTTAAGACTCATCAATTTTAATTATTGCGAATATACTTTTAAATTTCGCCCCAATTTCACCTCCACAGTCCTATTTACCCCGTTTTGACTGTAAGTTACGATATCCATTTGTATCGATCAAAAGTATCGATACGCCACATGCAAGTCTCGTGCATCCCTACCTCACAGTTTAACGGAATCCGCGCTTCTCATCATTCCACTTTGTTGTGCGTTTCCAGCTAACATTGTGTATGCTTCCAGTTACCGCATGCATGTATGCATCTCTGTGCCTCCAGTCCTCCACGTGATTTGTCCGTATATTCTAATTGGGCTTAAATCTCTGAACCTACTGTACTCAAGGAGAATGCGGAACAACACCAACCTATGAATTCAATGTTTTTTGTGGCACTACCATTTGATTATTCTGTGAATCAGATAATTGTATTAGCACAGTATAAATATCGTATTAGGTATGTTAGGCATTACACAAAAAAGAACGCCTTTGTGATAAAAAATGTCTTTAATGCTGGACTTCCCAAAACCCGTGGGCTTTTATGTTGAAATAGTTATGAAATTCAGCCTGAATCAGAATATTAAAACAAGAAGTTTCCCGCGTCTAAAATGTGTGACGATTAATGTACGTAATATCCTCTAGATAAAACTCTTCTACGAAATATGAAAATCATGCGCCCACGCGTGTGTTTGCCAATACCACACACCAAGAGTAATACCAAATCTGTGATTTGTTAGTAACAGACTAACAGCTGTTAAGTAATCAATGACCAACAGCAAATAAGAAAAGATGGCGTAAAAATATAATATTTCTTAATATTTGCCATAAAGGGTCGTTTCGCCGGTTAGCGACCAGTTAGCTGAGTTGCCCACTTAAGATGAAGAAAAAAAAAATTGTCTACACGCAAAATAGTTTATGTTAATGTGAATTTGTCCCAAATATAGTCTAGTTTGGATACAAAAACATAAAATAAAGTACATTCATACAAAAATATTTATAAAATGCTGAAAAAGTGAAAATATAGCGAAAACGTCGGTTTACGACCACTTTTATCAGTTTGCGACCACCAGTGAGCTGGTTTGCGACCACTATTTTAATATGAAAAATATGCCATTAAAACAATTATAATCGCTTTAAAAATGTATTAATTATCTATCTCTATATATATAAAAGAAAGTCGTGTTAGTTACTCCATTTATAACTCAAGAACGGCTGGACGGATTTAGCTGAAAATTGGTAGGGAGGTAGATAAGAACCAGGAGAAGGACATAGGATACTTTTTTTTTTTTTTTTTTAGCTAGGGTAGTAGGTAGGTAGGGTAGTAGGTAGGGTAGTAGGTAGGGTAGTAGTTAGGGTAGTAGGTAGGGTAGTAGGTAGGGTAGTAGTTAGGGTAGTAGGTAGGGTAGTAGGTAGTTTAGTAGGTAGGGTAGTAGGTAGGGCAGTAGGTAGGGTAGTACGTAGGGTACTTTTTTTTTATTTTTTAGGTAGGGTAGTAGGTAGGTAGGTAGGGTAGTAGGTAGGTAGGGTAGTAGGTAGGTAGGGTAGTAGGTAGGTAGGGTAGTAGGTAGGTAGGGTAGTAGGTAGGTAGGGTAGTAGGTAGGTAGGTAGGGTAGTAGGTAGGGTAGTAGGTAGGGCAGTAGGTAGGGTAGTAGGTAGGGTAGTAGGTAGGGTAGTAGGTAGGGCAGTAGGTAGGGCAGTAGGTAGGGCAGTAGGTAGGGTAGTACGTAGGGTAGTAGGTAGGGTAGTAGATAGGTAGGTAGGAAAAACGCATTGCAAAGCATGCGCGGGTTCAGCCAGTTATATTATATTTAAAATGTCACTTATGGGATATCTTCCGTGATTATCATTTGTTTTGCAAGCGCCATGATCCCGTAAGTGACATCTATACTAATATTATAAAGCTGAAGAGTTTGTTTGTTTGTTTGTTTGTTTGTTTGTTTGTTTGAACGCGGTAAACTCAGGAACTACTGGTAGGAATTGAAAAATTCTTTTTGTGTTAGATAGTCCATTTATCGAGGAAGGCTATAGGCTATATAACATCCCACGGCTAATAGGAGCGGAGCATAAATGATAAATGTTACAAGAACGGGAAAAGGTATTTCCTTTTTGAGAGCTTCCGCTGCGTGCGCTGCGAAAACGGTTAAAGTTACGTAAATATCATGTATGAAGGAATTGTTTCTCCTTAAAAGTTCTAAAAAAAAGTCCGCGACAGCATATGTCTATCTTTTAAGATTGTCTCACTGTAACCCTTTTTTACTATTAAAATGTTAGGTTAAAATGAATCATTTTTTGCGAAGCTTATTTAACCCATATGGTATTAATCTATATCTAAATAAATGTGTTTGTTAGAACGGAAATTTTATATAGAATATTTGTGTCCTTTCCTCTATACAGTTTAAATAAATATCTTAGAAGATATCGCAATGTAAACATATCCGCGCGGCTAAATAATTCGCGCGTCGCAATGTTGGTACGCTACGCTGGCCTACGGGAAATTCAAATTCAAAATATTTACTGCATCATAATGTTTACAAGTGCAGGGTGTTATCGTCTATTTAACAGTAAGAGATACCTAATAGTAATTCTCACTTTAATATAATCTAAGCTAATTTAAACCATCTAAACTAAGATTATAAAGAGGATAGATAAGATTTTTTGTTTGTTACGATTTAGCTTAATTTCTGTTGGATAGTCGATTTATCGAGAAAGTTTATAAGCTATATTTATGTGACGCAGACGAAGTTGCGTGGGTCAGCTAGTTTTAAATATAGTTAGGAACCGTGAAAGCTTAAAACAGAATTATTATATTATTCATATAAATGGTCCCTTCCCTTTTCGGAAATCATCAAGAGCTTTTTTCAGGGCTTCTTCAGTGTACCGGACTGTATTTTTCTTTTTTTTCGTTGACTCTGAATTATATGGGAGCTCCATCTAAAAAAAACCGGCCAAGTGCGAGTCGGACTCGCGCACCGAGGGTTCCGTACAAACAAAGTTTAAAATTACTTAGAATATTTTTATTATGTGATGTAACTAAAAATTTATGGTTTTCGTAATTTTTCCTTTATCTATGCTATAAGACGTTGCTTCGTACCAAATTTCAAGATTCTGAGTTCACGGGAAGCACCCTGTAGGTTTTGATTCCCTTGCAAGTGTCGAAAATTTGCGGCATAAACGGCTGTATCTTTTGATTGCGTTGGCTTAGAAGTTTGATTTTTTCACAGCTTCAAGGGACAGTAGACCTGAGTAATTGATATAAATTTCAGCTTCATACCTCCACGCGTTCCTGAGAAAAAGGGTCTTGACAGACGGACGGACGGACAGACGGACAACAAAGTGATCCTATAAGGGTTCCGTTTTTTCCTTTTGAGGTACGGAACCCTAAAAAGTAACTTAAAATAATTTAATTTTGTTTTTATCAAAAATTAAAAAAAAACACACCTACGTGGTCGCATACTCAATGAACTTTCATACTTATTTCTTTTAGCGGCCGTTATTTCTCTCATACTAAATTATGGTGGTCGGAAACCAATGTCTTTATTTCAATTATTTTGGTTTACGACCACCTGTTTAGCACCCAATTTTTTATAGTAATTTCAAAGAAAGTGGTGGTCGCTTACCAAAGAAATACAAAGAAAAGCTTCTAAAATGTTACATTCAAAATTGTAACAGTCCTGTACGAAGCAACGCGCAACGTGTCGGTTTGCGACCATATATGGTCGCTATTTAACGTTTTTACCCGACTACGGCAAAGCCAAAGGAGGGTTATGATTTTGACTGGCTATGTATGTATGTATGTTTGTATGTATGTATGTGTGTATCTTCATCTGTTCCCTCATAGCTTCTAATCTACTTATAGGAACTCGACATATGAGGTATCGTTAGAACCGTCTTAATTTTCCGCTGAACATAGGCTACGTGACGTGTCACAAAAAGCGATGGCGCCCTCTAGCGGACAAAAAGTAAGGCTTATAAAATAAAATTGGAGTTAAATACACCGTGTTTGGTAGCATTTGAAAGGGCCTCACTTGTACATTTCCAAAATATTCTCAAATTCAAATTTCTCAAATTCAAATTTCTCAAATTTAAAATCACGCCCTCTAGCGGACAAAAAGTCAAGAGTAAAAATAAATATTTAACACCAAAATTGTTGAAATAAAAAAAAGTAAAAAACTAAAACCCGACTACGACAAAAAAAACGACGCTGAAAAAGTATGAAACAAGATTTTCAAGATAGAACAAAAAGAAAAGCCGTAGTCACACGGTATTAAAGTGTTTAGGTTGGTACCTACCTATAACGTGTGACTACGGCTTTTCTTTTTGTTCTATCCTGAAAATCTTGTTTCATTACACTTTTTCAGCGTCGTTTTTTTTGTCGTAGTCGGGTTTTAGTTTTTTATTTATGTTTTTTGATAAATAAGTATTTCGGTTACCGACCACTTGATTTTATCTTAATAATAACTTAAAAAATAGCAAAATACAACTAAATAATAACGAAAACTTATCGGTTGTACAATTTAGCATCTAAACTTGTGTGTAAAACATGAAATCTATATCTTTCTATATATAAAAGAAAGTCGTGTTAGTTACTCCATTTATAACTCAAGAACGGCTGGACGGATTTAGCTGAAAATTGGTAGGGAGGTAGCTAAGAACCAGGAGAAGGACATAGGATACTTTTTTTTTTTTAGTTAGGGTAGTAGGTAGGTAGGTAGGGTAGTAGGTAGGGTAGTAGGTAGGGTAGTAGGTAGGGTAGTAGGTAGGGTAGTAGTTAGGGTAGTAGGTAGGGTAGTAGGTAGTTTAGTAGGTAGGGTAGTAGGTAGGGTAGTAGGTAGGGTAGTAGGTAGGGTAGTAGGTAGGGTAGTAGGTTGGGTAGTAGTTAGGGTAGTAGGTAGGGTAGTAGGTAGTTTAGTAGGTAGGGTAGTAGGTAGGGTAGTAGGTAGGGTAGTAGGTAGGGTAGTAGGTAGGGTAGTAGGTAGGGTAGTAGGTAGGGTAGTAGGTAGGGTAGTAGGTAGGGTAGTAGGTAGGGTAGTAGGTAGGGTAGTAGTTAGGGTAGTAGGTAGGGTAGTAGGTAGTTTAGTAGGTAGGGTAGTAGGTAGGGTAGTAGGTAGGTAGGTAGGGTAGGTAGGTAGGTAGGGTAGTAGGTAGGTAGGGTAGTAGGTAGGGTAGTAGTTAGGGTAGTAGGTAGGGTAGTAAGTAGTTTAGTAGGTAGGGTAGTAGGTAGGGTAGTAGGTAGGGTAGTAGGTGGGTAGTAGGTAGGGTAGTAGGTAGGTAGGGTAGGAAAAAGAGCATTGCAACGCATGCCGGGAAAAGCTAGTCCTTCCTTACATAGTATAAAACAAAGTCGCTATTTTTGTCTGTCTGTTTGTCTGTATGCTTAAATCTTTAAAACTACGCAACGGATTTTGATGCGGTTTTTTTTAATAGATAGAGTGATTCAAGAGGAAGGTTTTAGTATATAATTTGAACGACATCCACGCGGGTGAAGCCGCGGGCATCAGCTAGTAAGTAATAAAACTTACCTTTGAGCGCCGCGCGACGTGCTATTTTTTTCTAACTTGCGGTATGTTTTCTCACCACTGAATCAAACGCGCCTTTAGCAATATTTTTTCGGTTCTGGGTTAGCCCATTTGTTTCAAACTGTGTAAATTCTTATTTCATAATTATTTATAAAGCACGTTAGATTTTTTATTTATTTATGTTACCTCTACAAATACTATTATCTTGTTCCCATTAGAGACTAGCGTTGCCATATGGCAACGTGAGTGGTCAATTTAATTTACAGATCATATATCAAAAACTAACAACCCCAGCTATTTTGTTTTAATGATAATATAAAGTTAGATATCCAAGTCACAGATAAGAAACGATTTTTGGTCATTTCGTTTTTAAATTGGTGGGTAGTGGTTGATTCATTTGTTGGTTATCAGAAATTTTGCAGAAATGGAGCAGAAAAAAATGTAAGTTTCACTTATTTCTATTTCGCGTAGTTTTTTATTTTTTATTTTTCGAATAAATGTTCAGACACATCTCAAGTTTACAATAATACTATATGGTATATAATTTTTTATGCAGTTTTGACGTCACGGAAGTTATTTTGTATGTTGCCATATGGCAACGCTAGGTCGTTATAGGTACATTTTTCCCAAAAGTGGTTATTTATCTTTTTAGAGTGAAGTTACATGAAATTGCAGATTTATTGGAACAAGGACTTGATGATGATTTGCAAAATATAAATATTGAGCCTCCTGAAGTGGCTGACAAATACTGATGAGGATTCTGCTGATGAAGATTCAGGTGGCTTGATAGAAAATTTGGTTGTGCAGAAGTAAAAGACGACGACGACAAAACTGATGAACATTTGACAGATCCAGGACCTTCTACAAGGACACGCCACGATAGTGGTGGTAAGTCCCCTCTTTGAGGAGTGGCTGGAGAGCCGCCACGGCACCCTCACCTTCCCTCTGACGCAGGTCCTCACCTGACACGGTTGTTTCGGAAGGTACCTGCACCGAATCAGGCGGAAGGAAACGCCCGGATGCTACGATTGCGAGGACACGGTGGAGCACACCGTGGAGGTCTGCCCCGCTGGAGCAGAGCACCACCGTGTTCTCGTAGCGGCGATCGGCGGCGGCAGCAACCTCTCGAGTCCGGCCCGCCCGCAAGCCATGGTCCGGGGCGAGGGGGAATGGGACGCCGCAGCCTCCTTTTGCTAAGCAGTGATGCTAGCGAACGAAGGAGGTGGCGGAACGTGAGAGGGAGAGCACCTCTCGTCCCAGCCGCCGCGGATGACGCTCCGGGCGTCGGGTGCCACGAGATGGCTTCCGGTCACCGTAGACAGAAACAGAAATCAGATCTTTCCGACTTTCCTCCAGTTACATTTTCTGCACCATGACATAATGATTATTTCAAAGGTGAATTTTCGTGAGATAGTTCAAACATATTTGAAAGAGTATGGAATCCCTCCTAAATCTGGTTGTCGACCATCTACCTCGAGATGTGGGTCTAGAGTTTTGGAAGGGGTTAGATATGACGGAGCAAATCACTTTCCAAAATCAGTAGAAAGGAAACGCAGATGTGTTGGAGCTGACTGTAAAACTATTGGAAGAGTATGTTCAAAATGTGACGTTCGGTTATATATGAAATGTTTTGAAAATTATCATTTCAAGTAATTACCTGTGTATTTTCATGTATATATACTAAATATCTAAATATTTTCATGTATATAATAATAATAATAATAATAATAATATTCCACAACTATCACACAACGCCATCTAGTCCCAAGCTAAGCAGAGCTTGTGTTATGGGTACTAGACAACTGATAAACATACTTATATATTTCTAAATACATACATATTATAGATAAATTACACCCAGACACAGAACAAATGATCGTGCTCATCACACAAACATTTGTCCTGGGTGGGAATCGAACCCACGACCTCCGGCATAGCAGTTAGGGTCACTAACCACTAGACCAACAGGCCAGTCATATATATTATCTGTATGGTGTCGGACGCAAAGAATAGCACCATCCCATTTCTTCCCGTGGGTGTCGTAAGAGGCGACTAAGGGATGTACCAGAGAATGGGCAGCAGCGTTCTCTGTGCTTTTTGTATCGACCGTACTGCGATCGCCAACCCGCCTGCCAAGCGTGGCGATTATGGCAAACCCCCCCTAAGCAAAAATGACACTTAGGGGAGGCCTATGTCCAGCAGTGGACGTCTTTCGGCTGAAATGATGATACTAAATAAATACAATAAATATTCAAAAGCTTATCTTTTTGAAACGGCAAAATTTTGTACCTCCTTTGACCTAGCGTTGCCTTATGGCAACAGTCTAAAACTCAAAATTGGGAGATTCCGAATTTTTTTTTTTAGTCTTAATAGTATTATCTGGTCATAACTTAACTCAAACATAAACATAAAACAACAAAATTTCAATTTCAAAAACTCAGTCCCTAATGGGTTAAAGAAACTTAGTACGTCAAATGGTCGCCTACTGAAGGTGGTCGCGAAACCGGCGAAACGACAGTAGCAAAACCGAACGTTCCCAAGATCGGTCCTCGGCTTCAGACGACTTATCGTTCCCGAGAGCCATTGTATCCACGTCCTACCGGTAGTTTCCTAAAAACGTCTCACTTATCATCATTCAGTGAGCATTCTCGCTCACAATTTATTATTAACGCGTGGGCCTGAATGGACGTTAACATTTACGTGAACACACGGAATAACTGAATGGCTGGTTTATATTAAATACGCACCCCACGTTCGCTACAATTCCGTTGGGGCCTTAACTTTAGCTGAAGGGCGATGACGTCACACGTTGACATTTAGCACTAAGCCCAGATCGCATGGATGACTAACTCCGCTAATAAAGAGTTTTTGCTAAGCTCCCGTCCGTGCGAGGTACAGTAACGCATATTACATCCATGTCTTACATATGGACAGGTTCCAAGAAGAATTGCTGATTTCCAAGTATAGTTTTTGTGGTCACAATTATGTGTATCGTTTGGGATTTTTTCTTCGACACCGTAATAGGAGCTTGGAGCGGTAACCGCGGGATGTGTTAGTTATTATAACAGTGCGAATGGATTACAGGAGGAACTGTAACAACCAGGAACGGAGCTTTTATTGCCTGGTCCAGATAGAAGTCGTGTAAAGAGCTTGAGTTCCTCTTGTAAAATAACCTTGCATAAAAACAGAGGTTATTTATTATACTAGTTGAAAAAAGAAACCGAAGTAGGTACAGACGAAGCCACATCAAATACTACAATCTGTCAAACTTTAATAGATTTTCAACTTTACAGCTAAATCATTACTATTCAAGATTGATTGTGATTTTACAGTTTCGGGTAGCATAACATCTGCATATATTTGAACAGTAAAACTGACTTATACAAAGGACAGTTTGACTACTCGCTCTAATTAAACGAGTTTACATTAGCTATTGCCAGTTGGCGCCTCACTCATGCTGTGTCAAATGTCCATCTATTTAAAGATCCGTACGTTATTATTAGTGATCTAACTAACGTCTAGTGGGCGCCAAAGCTCTTCACAGAGGATGCGATCGGTCAAAGTCGTCTGTCACGGATTCTGAGAAAATACTATCGGATTTGTGATTACTACTAAGCGCGTATAATTAAACCCACGCTTATCAGGTGCCAAAACATGGTATAATTCAACGAAATCCCAATGGTACAGTCGCCGTCAGATATATTGTAGCAGACAAGGTGACCAAATACTTCTGAACAATTTAAAATGTCAATAAGTTCCATACACCACAAGTTACCATTAATATATTATTATTATAAATATATTCATTACTTCATTAATATCTGAGCAGATGCTTGTCAATAATTTCTATACACACAACTAACCAAAAATATCTGAACAACGAGTATAGATACGCTTAACGCTGTGAGTGTTCAGATTCAGTTCGTTACTGCGTGATATAGAAGACGAACCAAAAACGACTATCGTCTTGACTATCTGTGGTTTGTCTTAGTTTCGAGCTTGGTAGTTTTGGAAGTGTCCAGATATTTTTGGTTAGTTGTGTGTATAGAAATTATTGATAAGTATCTGCTCAGATATTAATGAACTAATGAATGTTCAGATATTAATGGTAACTTGTACTGTATGGAACTTATTGACATTTTAAATTGTTCAGAAGTATTTGGTGACCTTGTCTGCTACAATATATCTGACGGCGACTGTACCTGCTTGTCAGAAAATAAACGTCATTCGTACATTAAATGTCAATACCGGAGGGCCCAAAGTAACGCCTTGACAAAGTGACAGCGGTAACGATGAGAAGGATATTCCCGTCTCTCAAGGGTATATTTATTTGTCAAGTTATCATTTCATGCTGATGCCAATATTCCTTGAAAGCGCTCCGTAACGTAAACACGGTCTACTGATATTTATTCAATCATGAAATACGATTGTTCCAGAATGGTTTAAAGGTATTAATCGTCTAAATCCGTTTGGATTGGATCGATTTGTCTAGACTCCAGGCGCCGTTTGTTCTGTACGTGTCTAATTTATCAAATTATTAGATTAATATTTGCCTTAGTGAAAGGATAGAAACTGATTAAATAGCACTTTCGCACTAATATTAGTTTTGACGTTAAATCCGGGCGTTTATCTTTGTTGAATTTAATCGCAACTATTACAAAATCTGTGCTTGCTTGTTCTTCTAATACGGCCAAACTGGTACCAAATTATACAGCGAATGCTTTATTATAATCGTATTTAACTTGTCGCCATTCCGCAGTGGTCGGGCGGACTGCATTCCGGTCGGCTGGGCCAATTATACGGCACATTTCAGATGTTTGATTTGCCACGGTCCAACCAGACGCGGAACAAATAGGGATCTACCGCGTATCGTGACGGACTTATAATGCCCTTTATACTTTACTTATAAGGACTCACAATACTATACTAGTTGGTCCTTATGTTCCGTTTATACAGGCTGTGGTTTTAAAAACGTGGGTTTGCACAAACTACATCGGATTGTTCCTTATTTCACAGAAATTCAACGTCGTAGGTGGCGCTTACTGATCAGAAATATCTTTTTTATGTCATTCTTATTTTTTGTAACCACTTTCAAGCATAATTTTGGGCATAAAAGTTGTAGACATCCTTATAAAATAATACACTTTGTAGAATTTGAATTCGATACTGCAAACACATAAATACTAAATTGCAGGAATTGTAGGCGTCGCATGGCAGGCTTGCGAGTGGGAGCGGGTATACCAATAATTTATACAACACCTTTTTGACCAAAACTTCTCTTGTGGAAATTAATTTGGTGTACCTAAACTCCAAACACCCACAAGTAATTCAAAGGCAATTGTATTGCTCATAAGCTCTTACATAACCAATTAGGCCGGTTTCAAGCACTATAAGGGGTTCAAAAGGCGACATCAAATGCCAACTTTCTGTTGAAATAAAGCCGACACCGACATAGGCCAAACCAACAATAATTCTGAGGCATACAGCAACACACAACAACAAATTCCTGCAGAACATCAAGGCACACGATGTATATCCTCTTTCTGTCAAGCGCAAATGACAATGGCGTGGCACTCCTTCAATTCGGGCGCTATATAGGTTGTTGGAACTGGGACGTGTCCATTGTCAGCAATAATAGCCGATTGGTTGCGGCTTGCCCCCTGCGGCCTTTACTACAAATAGGCTTGTTGAAATTTCCAGACAGTTTTTGGAATTTCGTTTTTAGAAGTATTTCGTCCATATTGTTCGATAACGCATACAATTTGAACGCGATTTTGTAAATACGCAACTTGTCACGTATAACATGCGCATTTTTATTTTAAAAACATCGTTTTTGGCTTATTTCAGATTTTTATATACATTTATGACATATTTCAAAAATATTTCTTTCGGGAATTTCCAGTTTCATATCTTATTCAATCGAATAAGAAATGAAACTGGAAAGAGGCGTTTTCTTGCAATAGGAAAATACAAAGAATAGTGGTGAACAAATGTCAATTTAAATATCATCATCATCAGAGCCAATTTGCTTAATAGTCACTTAAGTATTTAATTTATTGTTTATGTTGACAGAAAATTCTTCTGCGAAAAGGGCGTCAATAATACCTCTTTGTAGTGTTATACGAGTCTTGCTTGTCAACAATTAATAGGCAGCCGACTTACTCTCGCTTGTTCAAAGACGTTCAATTTTAATGAACATAATAATTGTATTCTTGTCGAACGTTTGAAGTTATAGCAAGTATTTAGTCAGTCGTGCTCTCGCTATTATTTGAACACAGTTGCTATGTCTTAATTTGCCAGCATTCCCGCCATCAAAAGCACAAATACAGTGCGATCAAATTATCTTGGCAGCTCCGAACTTCGTGCAGGTCATTTTGTTACAACGAATGTATAAAAGTGTTATGATATTTATTTTATTTGTATTTCTCACTGTTTAAATTAGATAGTTTCTGATCGTTTAAGTATTGGTTTATCTGGCAATAACAGTTTTATTCCCAAGTTTACATGCGTAAAATTTCGCAAAGCCTATGTTCAGAGCTGCCAAGATAATTTGATCGCACTGTAGCTTCTCGTACATTGTACAGGATACGAAGACGAACATGTGTAACTGTGTTGCCAGCAACAAATGTATTCAGCACATTCCAACTCATGAATTTTTTCCTCGTAAAATATCCCGGGAAGGTTGACAATGCTACGAGAAAGGAGATGGTTTCCTCGAAGTGGTCTCCGTTAAGGTAATGAGTGAGATAAGGTCATAATATATCTGTCAGTGCGAGCTGGCTCCGGCTGGCGTAATGGTGCAGATGGACCACTTCCACACTTCGGATCTGTACTTTGTTGCACGTTAGATGGAAGGACACTTATTTCGAGTGCCTTGGTCTTGTCTGAAAATGAGCAAGTGCAGTCGTTGAGTTGGTGATTAATGATGCTGCTAGTTTTGCCGAGTGCTTCTCATGTTGAGCTATGATGTTGAGCTAAATTAATGACTGAACAACGGGATCTGAAATGCGAGAAGATCCTGAAGTGTTTGTTTTGGGTAAAATTGCGGAGAGTATACCAGTCGAGTCTCATCAAGGTTCGTCGATAAGGCATTTTTCTGCATTAGAAGTGCCTACAAGTTGAGAGTTATTTGAGATTGAGAAGCACTGCAATTCTTACATATTCGTATTTCGGAATTTTACATAAGTCGGCCTTGTTCGGTTTACATAATTTATTTATATCGTACATCTTATTTCTCCGAACAAGACGAGTCGTTGCCATAATAAAACTCCGACAAACAGGCTTTTTATTCAGAAATTCCACGGAAGTTCAAAAAATCGGATTAATTAATATACTTCGTTGGAAAAAATATGCATAAAATATCTGTAAGAATTAATATCTGACATTTAGTTTTATGATACAGAACTGGAAAGAGCCGCAACAGGGTGATTTCCAATAAACGATTAAATTGATAAATTAAAAAGAATAATATTATCATTTGTCATTTCTAGTAGGACTGTTCTAGATAATAGCGTGCCATTGACCTTTAGCTGTCAGTGTGATAAGTTTGTACAATAGATACGGTTTCTTCGTATAGCAATGATTGCGCGCGCGCAGTTCGGAATTATCATTCGTCGCTTTAATTAATAAATGTTTATCAGCGAGCGACGCCCGCGGCGCTAGCGAGAATACTTGTCGGAAGTGAACCGGTTAGGAGGAACCAAGGTTCATCATCATCTTCTAACTTCATATATTATTATACATAGATTTATTGTTTATATACATTAACCAGCTGTCACGACTATTGTTTTGAATCACTGATGTAGGTGTATCTACCATATATCTATAAGATGCTGCTATTAGCTGCGTAGACATAAATCTAATAATTGCTTGAAAATACCCAATTTAAACTATCTTTGCAGTGAGAATATAAACAGGAAAAATCATAAATTTTCCTGTTGACCCAACCAATTAAGTTCCTTAATCAAGTTCAACTGGATGGATTACACCGAAAATAACCTAATGTTGTAATCGTTCAGTTTGCGATAAAACTTATCGCTATTGTTTTTGCTAACTTTGACGTACGTTTAACATAATATTTACTGACGATTTGGTTATTTATGTCACTAAGTTACCAGTTAAGTACAACCAATAAAACTCGGAAGTTTATCATTATTTATGACTATGGGTAACAAACCAGGACCAACCAGCGGTTTAGTCGACGATATCGCCAAAATCGCAAACACCTGGACAAGGGACGCACAGAATCGGGAAGTCTGGAAGAAGAAAAGGGAGACCCATTATACCCGGGTGATTCCAGCCTGACATATATGCTGATGGGAAAGACCTGTCAAAGTTTATTTTCGATGGCGTGACTAGGTCCCAATCTGACCAATGCGATCAAGCTATTTTGCCAGAAAATATCAATTTTCAACCAATGACGATGATATCAATGTTGATGGATGGTGAGGGTGTGGAAGGCAAAAGAAAGATGAATGGATTGTGTAATGATATGAAAAAGAAAAGATGAAATGAGACCGTGACGTCTGACAGAAGAAGAAAACGTGTTGCGCCAACCCCAAGGACAATGGGACAACGATGTTGATGACGATGCTTGGAATATGCTAGCGCCATTTGTTTCAGTTACCATCCCGACGTCACATCACAAGTATAAATGAAAAGCTATTCAATTAAAATTTGTAAAAACAAAAGTTTTTAAAGGTTATTTTCCTCCCTTTTGTCTTACGGTCCACGGGAAAGGATTCATATAAACAAAGAAACGGGGAGTCACGTCACGTTGCTTCCTCACCGGAGAGAATGTGACTACCAACAATAGCTTTAATTTAGACAGAAACAATACGCATCACGTTGCCGACGAAAACAGGGATGTTTGAAACATGGCGGCCAAATAACAAAACATTGGCGGGTTGAGCTTCCGAAATGGAAGTACTTAAAGTGCTTTGCAATTACGCAGCGGATCGTTTCGTATTTCTTTCTGCTTTCTTTGTTTTATTTGGTATATGGTTTCTGTACTGAAGAATCGTAATATTTAGTGTTAGGTAAAGTACTTTAAGTTGTAAAGGAGCAAATGATAACGTGACGGATGACAGGAGAATGGAAGAAGAAAACTTGTTGGGCAGACCCCAAGTAACGTGGGACAAGGGCAGGAAGATGAGCCCGTCGGGGCCGCGGATTATCGAAAGGCATAACGCGGCCTCGGCACAAGGGCGAAGAAGGAACATGGGTTGGTTTTTAGTCAGTAGAAGTCTGACACTCCCCTTCGCTCTGCCCAAGAGCGGGGGATGCCATTTGATGATTTTCCACCCACCAAAAAAAAAAAAAACGCATGTTCGTTTCTTCCCAATGTTTTCCTTTACCGAAGCAAGTTTCAAGCACATGAATCCGTTGACTGGTAGAGAATGCCTTGTGGGCTGTGGCATTAAGTCCGCCTATGTATCACTATAATTGTGCATGAAGGTTATATAAATAAATAAATCCGTAAACTCAAAGGTGCCTGTCTGGGGTTCTAACTGAGACCTACTACAGTCCGACAGTCACATCACTAATACCTATAATTTCTGATCGAATGACATTTTGTCTAGACTGGGACTTGCCTTTACAATGACAGTCTCAAAAAAATCGATAGTAACAGGAAAATCGGAATTAGTAGATACGATTTCTACTTTCACTAGTTTATGTGTCTAGGTTTCTATATTGACCAGGTTCACATATACGCGGCCAAGTCCACCGTTATCCGATATATTACTGGCACTTAGTAACTTTTTACCCTAAGGACTGGCACTTAGGTACTTTTCACTTAAAAGATCTTCAGCTAAAGGAATTTTATGAATCGCTTATTTTTATTCCAACAGGATGGTAAATTCTCAAAGTGATTCCGTGAAATCATTGGGAATTGGTTTCCTCAATAAAGTACAATATGCATTCATCATTATACATATTTGGTTTGCCGATCCTTTTTACAAGAAGTGATATAATGATTTCGTTGGAATACCTTATTTATAAAGTTTTACCTTACTAGTTATTTAACGTGCCTAAACCCACGTGGACCGTTTTATAAAAATCTTTGTGTTAGTTATGCCTCCTGCCGAGTCCTGCCTCATGCTTTATGTAAACTTTCCTGAGGCTTCATACGTAAACTTATACCTTTTTACCGTACGATACTTAGGTAGAAACTTGCAACTAGGTGGGTAGGTACTGCTACTACTTTTACCTTATCCATTATCTGAGTACGTACTACGCACCTGACCTTTCTAAAGTTTTCGAAAAGCTATCGGATTCTCTATTACGTAACAGTTCTATTCATGAGGATCCCTATTATGTATGTACGTTTAAGTATTAAAATTGTTCGGGTAACATTTCATCTCATTGTTTGGCAGCCGCCTCTGAAGCCGGGGTTATTGGCACCATTGGCCATCGCCCACTGACAATCGCCACGATGATGGCTGATTCGATGAACTGTCGACATGTTGTGTCTACCTACAATGGCTACAATGTACTCTTAATTAACAACTATTATTTCCTCGTATCATGATATTCATGATACAGATGAAACGTGAATGGGGAATTTTGACTAGGTCTTTTTTAAATATTTGCTCTATTTCATACATATATAAATTATTCAAGGCATACACTATGGTCTGTTCTCAGAAGGCAGGTGACGTACCCTCATTGTTAATTGTCGTTGAACTATTTCGAGCACTTGGCCTAGTTCTCAATAGTAATACATATCTACATACCTTTTAGACGTCGCAAATTAGTAACACAATTTGGATACGATTCCCCGAAGCGACCCGCCTGTTAACGTGTCAAGGTATCAATTAATGATGAGCAAATATTTATGTTAATATATAAGTAGGTTCGCTTTTATATATTCCTTTCGGTGACAAGCTTTTAGCAGCTTGAATGTTTAATGTGGACTAAGTGTTCGAGACAGAATCTTCAGTAGAACTGGGACGTACTGTGCGGAAACGACTCGGTACACTTAGGCCCAGATTCAAAGACCACACTTTGACTTTACTTTGACTTTACTTTGATGGAAAGATCTACTTTCACGCAAAAATATATTTCTTAGGCCCAGATTCACAGACCACACTTTGACTTTACTTTGATAGAAAGATCTACTTTCACGCAAAAATATATTTCTTAGTCCTGTCAAGGTGTTCTTTACTTTCCAAAAATCATACTTTACTTAGTAAAGTCAAAGTGTGGTCTGTGAATCTGGGCCTTAGCGTTAAAATGTATCTTATGTTTCATGTGAACGTTCGTGATATGAGTTACATCTGGGTACTAGGTGGTGGTAACCATGTTTGTCGAAAACTGTGGTCGTTTTGGCAACATTTTGAATAAGATTTGCTTGACAGATTTTACAATTAAAGGCAACCAAACATAGTTGGCAAAGAAAAGTTAAGACATGTTGGATGATGAAAATCATTTATGGAAATGCCTTCAATGATGATCTAATTTCTGGTCCGTTGCAAATGTTTGAGTTCATATAATATTTACCTCCACCTAGCCAAACTTAAAATCCTGTCTTTTGTCCATAGGGTTCACCAGGCGGCGGAGACCTCATGGCAGACCTCCACGCAAAGCTGTTGATGCGAAGACGCGGCATCTCCGGGGCTGAGCGGTCAGGAGGCAGCGTACTCCATACCCTGGCCAGTGTCATACCAGAACCTGACCAGTCTTCACCACGGTCCTCCAGCGAAGACGACTGGGAATAATCTGGACGTAACCAACCTCCTCGGACGTAACATAAATATGATTTGTATAACCTTTTAACTTTTTTGGTTATAGGACTGCGAGGTTCTTGCTCTGCATAAATGGAATAGATGTACAACGAAATCTGGGAACAGTCTCGTCTTAAAAACACGCCAGACTATTTTTGTTGAACAAGAATCTCGCAGATCTAAAAACATAAGTACCTATGTCAATGTTAGCATTTGTGAACTCAGTGTACCTGCAGATTATAAAGAAAACGTGATAAAAACAAAAGCAAAGGCGAGAGAGACCAAAAGAAAACTGTGTAGTGCTATCCTTCTCTCACGATTTATAGGAAGGGCGCCAGTAAAGTCCGAGTGAGTATTAATTCTTTAAATAAAGTCGTTACAGGAATACACGATCGATATAAACAGCAGGTCCTCTGAGTTCACGGACGTAACTCATCGATGTTTCCTCCGGGCAATGCTCGACTGTAATTATACTCATGAAAATGAGTATTTATTAAGTTTCAAATTATCGAAGAGTATAACTTATTTTTTTTTTTAATTTGAAGGAAAATTGTTAAGTCAAAAGAAATTATGCACATTTTTAAAACAAAAAAATGCGTGTATTTGTCGTAATTACTGCTTATATTTCTCACATGCGTAGTATTTCTTCCCGGTCTCCAATTAAGAGGTTCTCCTAAGATAATTTTCTCGGTAAAGCTATCTGTATGTTCTAAGTAAAAACACATTAATTTGTTCTCCGAAAACTCGTTATCGATTGTTGGTCGTATAATAGGTGTATTTATGGTCATTCCGCATTAGGTTTTTATTTAACTCTAATCTTCATACCTTCTCGGAAGCGGACTGGGACATACAATTCCGAATCGATTAAACTCGACCTTTAACTCGTCCGCTTCCGAATACTTAGAACATCTAATTTCAGTCTAATTCAATGTTTTTGTTCCTATTATGAAACAAAAACTATCCGAATATTTACACGAGCTGTGTTTATTTCAAGTAGTGCAGTCGCTTCCTACGATTTTCCTCAATTCTCGGTACGTTCACAAATATCTTGGTGGTCTCGGAAAGCTATGTAAAATAATAGTTAGAAGATTTACGAAACGTTTTCCTTGTTCTAGGGTAATTGTTGATGTTGACCTATAATTAAATTTCAATTAGTCTAGTTAGAAATTAAACTGTCGTAGTCGATGTTTGAACATGGGTCTATTATGTGTGGTGTTGCTAAATTACTGGGAACATGGCAAGATTAAACAGAAATTATATAGGTACGTAGGTATGTATGTCTACCGGCGGACTGCGAAAGGCTGAATTGATTGATTGGAATAATATTATATTGTGATGTTGTGGTGAAGTCACACGAAAATACAACGAACTGAGAGAAAATTCAAGGTACAGCTATACTAAGATATTTCGGCACGTAAAACAACATCGGTAAAAAGTAAAAATAACTTAACTACACTACTCCACAAATCACCATACCACACTATACCACACCACACTACACCACACCACACTACACTACACTACACTACACCACACCACACTACACTACACTACACTACACCACACCACACCACACTACACTACACCCCACCACACCACACTACACCACACCACGCTACACCACACCACATTACACCACACCACACCACACTACACCGCACCACACACTACACCGTTGCACCACACCACACCACACTACACCGCACCACACACCACACCGCACATCACATCTAACCGCACTACATCTTACACATGCGCCACGTCTAACTAAAGCACACCACGCTTCACGTGATACATGTTACATACTCAAGATGTTAGATTAAGAAATAGCAATTATGCTGTGATATAATTATGTAACAAATATATCTAAGATATGGAGGAGCGGAGTCTCCTAACACAGGCATTGTTTGCCTAAAAGGAGGCTCCAAACACAAATCATTGTATATGAAGCATTTTGTTTAAATAAAAATATTTTTCATTTTTTTTTTTTTTTTTTTTTTTTTTTTTTTTTTTCAACTTCACAAATGTTTACCAACAGAGAGAGCAGGATATCCTTGTAGAACTGTATCCTAAGGTAAATAAGTTAGTGTTTCCGGGTTATCGAATAAATAAAAAACGTTATAGATAACGTCACTAATAGTGTCAACAATGCATGCGTCATGCGTCACATCGCCGTCATCGTAAGGAAAACGTCACTGCTGTGCTGACGCATTCTAATAACTGTTAAAGTCATTGCATTGGGATTTACCTAGGTAATTATAGCGAATTTGTTAAGAAAAATATTCGTAAAATGTAAATAAAATATTTGTGATTTATGACGTGACGTTACGTAAAAACAGTGAGATTTGGTCGGTTTCACAAAAACACAAAACACGTTTCAAGTGAATTCAACAACTAAGTAATTAAAGCGAATCATAGGAACAATCCAATTTTACTCGACGGTAGTATTCCGTGAAGTTTTTAATAGTCGAGTTCTATTTACAAACAGAGATTGGAAAAGGGCTCTCGTTCCGGGAGGTTATTACGATAATCGTATTTCTCACTAGTGACTATCTCGCTTTCGTTTCTAAGAAGGTGCTCGGCCACATTAACAGTGTTCCCCGCAAACTATCAACTGGTTCGGCTGATTAGCATTTCCAGAATTGAGAAAAAGCTGCCTCGGTAAAACGATCAAGTTCTCGCTCTAATCGAGTACGACCATTTCTAATCGATGAGACAAATTCATAGACAATCGGCCTAATAAGTAAGGAAAATGAATTAAAAGCCCTAGATTTGAATCTGAACAGAGGTGAATGTAAGAATTGATAGCATATTCATTGCGAACGTCATTAGTCGTGATGTGTTCTAAAATTAACATCGAACAAGCGGAATAAACAGGATGGAATCTAGGTTGATAGGAGCTTGTGATGATCGTGCCTCAGTGCGACAGGTGCTAAATATATAACGACATAGGAAAGAAAGATAAAACTGAAAGATTTCGGTGCCCAATCTAAAATGTAACTGCATAGCACGAAGTAAGTGTAAGGTCAACAAGACTGGTTTGTGTATAATAGAGAACTTGTTCGGAGGTACACAGTCAGCGGTATTTCACGGCAATGTATTGGCAATTTGGCAATGAATGATATTACGCATAAATCGTTGCGAATGTTCCTTTGCCGGTGAACTGTCTACAGCCGTGTGCGTCACGTAGTCACGTTACGTAGAATTTCTTTACGCTGTTGAAATTGAAACATTGTTCAGATTTTATCAATTATTCGTCTAGATTAAATGTTTAAAGTAAATGTTTTGAAATGATAATAAATTAACGTTTTAGCTCTGTATATTGTATAGTATGGTTCATGGACCACGTGTTTTAGAAAGTTTGTCTAAATGTATGCTTGCTCAAACATCGACGTACCTGATAACTTCCAAGTTATTAGAAAAAGAGACCCACGTAAAGCCTACGTAATCTACTTATTGACTGCTATAAAAAGTGACGAAAATTAATTGCTCCTTTCTTAGAATGTTGATTCGTCAATCAAAGTCTGTATGTCAACAGTTTTATTGATTTCACCAGAAATTACGGAAAGTTTTGTATTAATATGAATTTTATAAAAAATGTTTAAATGATCTTCGATTTACTAGTAAGTCTTAAATGGTATAAGTAAATAAAGAAAAACGCAGGGTCGTACTAAAAAAACCAATTACAAGCATAAAACGTAGGTAATTTAGGGTTTTAGGCTGTAAGCCTATTTCTCATTGGCGTGCTCACCACATGGGCTGTATTGGGTACGTGATGAGGTTTCATTATAATATATGAGAATTAGGTAAAATGGCGGCGAAGCGTGTGAGGTTTGTCGCTTTATTTTGTTTTGGTCATCAGTATGCGTCGGCGACGCGTGCCGACAGCTATTCACGTCAATTCACGTGAACTGTTAGCATCGTCACGTTACGTTACAAGGATTAGGGACAGAAACTGTTTGCTAACTTATTCGATAAGCTTCTCTTTAGCTGTTAATGTTGGTGTCTTAATATAATACGAAATAACGTTTCTATCTCTCTAAGAATAAGGTCCTAATTGACGTAATTTTTAAATATTATTGTAAGTGTAATGTTTGTATGAGATTGCCTATTTTAGGCAATTTTTTTTCAGTAACTGTTGTTAAGTTTCGTAATTGCTTACAGTAAATCAATTAATTAGTATTAATCAGTGAACTTAAAACAGATCATTAAAACTGTTGTTTTCCGGTATCACGTGTGGACTGTGGTGTTAATAATACATTAAACCTCAAGTTTTTTCTACATAAGTATCCTTATACAACGTATTTATATCAGCCACCTTAATACCTTAAAGCAATAATCCCTCTGTTATTTCAAATTGAAGGCATGCTTCGAATAATTCATGCGTTTATTACAAGAGTTACAGTTTGAACCTTACGTCGAACACAATACGGTGTACAGTAACTACAGAGTGGGATTTAGATGGGTTACGAGTTCCGTTGAAATTAATGTTCCGCTCGAGCCGTTGGAATATGAAAATAATAGAAGTATTGTCTAAAAGAAACAACAAGAAGGTCTAAAATCACAAAGGAACAGTCTAGTGTTCGTCGTTGTAGCTTTGTTGAGATCACTACTCGCTAGTTTATGAAACATCCGAGTAGTAGATTTTTTTATCTGCAGAGTTAGTTTATATCGACAGGATTATGTACTACGTTGAAAGGGCTATTTCGTATCCTGTTTTAATGTTATCTAAGAAGGTTTGTTGTACAAAATGCACGTAGTTTTTCGTGTTTTGCTTGATTTTTGTCGATATCACAACATGTTGAGTCAATGTCGTAACATTTCCGCAATAGCTTAGAAGCCGGGTCTTGCCTGTTACACGTCAGACCTCAAAAGCTATCGTTCTGTGCGATTTCCTATAGTTTTAAATTAGCTATGTAAGTTTCAAGCCGGAAATTGCTTTTCCTACTTTGGAGCTGGGTCGATACGAATTGAAACTTTACGAGCGAGCTTTTCAAAGTAGTCGGCACGACATTTCAAAGTCTAGAACGTGCAAAGAGAAGCGACGCAGATTGCTAGTTAAAAGCATAAGTATTGCACTTTACTGGAAAATCAACCGCATCTGCGTGAAAATTCAGTTCAGTTTGTATTGATTCACTTCCTATCGAAAAGTTCTATAATCTAGGCAGAATTGCACAGTTACATCAGAGATTATGTAAAAAAAAAATATAACGCAGCTGTCCGTGTGTGGGTGCTTTACATAATGCCATTGTTTTAGCTTATATATATTAAAAGTTAAGTTTTAAATCCGCCACTTTTATATATTGATAATGAAATCGCTAACATACAAGTTAAGTGACCTATACTGCACCTGATGCTACGCTTTTTTAAAACTTTCAAGCAAAAGTCACACAACTTTTAATAAGTTTTTTTGTTGTTGTAATTATCTAATTGTAGGGACACGCCTTCGTAGGCGTTAGTAGCGTGTTTCATGGAATGGGTACACTTGCCTTCGATGTCTGATGTCGTTAGTAACACCTACCTCGTAACTATACATCTGGCATTCACTTATGATTGTCTGATGAGATACCTAATAGATTCAACAAAGAAGATAAACAGAGAATAATACTGAAATCAACATGTTTCACGCGAATGATTCTTCAGTAATACCGAAATATTTCGGTGTAACCAACAACTACTACAGAAACCTTATGTTGAAAAGCTTCTTAAACATTTTCTTAAATAAAGTAAAAACAGTGTGGTCTTTACGAAACAGGATTTAATTAGCAGCGGTTCCGAAGTTGCTCAATTTTGGAGCTTATTTAATTAGTCTTCTGAATAAGATTTTCAGAGACATTCTCTGGTTTTCTTCAAAGCACTGAAACCTCTCATTTTCAAAAACCTTTACGTAAGTAACTGTTTCCTAACGACATTAGATGTAGATGCAAGTGTAGCGTAAGACTGAAATTACTTTATGTTTCAAAATTAATCTTTATTTTTTATTATCAAATTAAACGTAGTTTAAGTGCATCATAGGGCCAAGTAACTTGTAAGCAAGCGCTAAAAGAAATCTGAATAGTTATTAAGTTTGAATGAGCTCCGACTGTTTGTGTAGCTTGTCGGTCGGCGAAAATAAATTAAAACTATGTTGATATTATAATGAATTTAACGAAATTATGTATATATATATTATAGTATAGGTACATAGAAAAACTTAATGTAGATGTTTTTAATTGTATAAAAACTGTTAGCGTATATTAATATTATCCGACGTCACTGTCCATTGAGACGTATTGTTATAGATTCGTCTGTACATATATCGCTGTATTAAGTCTTAGAGGTGTTTAAGAATGTTACGTCTCAGTGCTCATTGATAACTTGCCTTCAGTTTTATTTTAAGTTTTGACTGACTGATTTAAATGTTCACGTGTTATAGTATATAGTGACTTTTTTACACT
Organism: Diarsia dahlii; assembly: GCA_949775195.1. Taxonomy (NCBI): domain Eukaryota; kingdom Metazoa; phylum Arthropoda; class Insecta; order Lepidoptera; family Noctuidae; genus Diarsia; species Diarsia dahlii. The sequence continues at coordinate 18,600,022 of OX459201.1, forward strand.
CCATGCATTTCTTTTAAGTCAATGCAATTTTTTTAAACTAGGTACAACAAACAATAGTCAACTGCATATTTTTAGATGGATTAGTGTAATTTGTTTATGATAACGATGTGTAAGTCATTAATTTATTGCAGCGAATATTTACAGTAACGATGCTTGTTACTATAGTAATAATCTTGTTTGTCCTGAATCGAATCCATGTAAAGCACTAATCCGTCTCATAGTTGTAATTTGTAAATATAAAGTCGGTTTATTAACTGTTCACTGGATTGTATCACGTTGTCATTTATACGTACGTTTGTTGTATGATGAATTTTACATGTTACGAATACGATGTATGGTATGTTCATTCATTAATTATGTATAATGAAATTTTAAATATCTACAACTACTCACGCAGTTTTATTTCGAATCCCCAATGATGTGGTTCCCCGGAAAATATAATTGTTGGAGAAGCAGAAAAGATGTTTCTCATTATGAGAGAGAAATGATGAGTGTGTAATTGGGGGTCACCGACTCTTTTTTACGCATTCTGATTATTTATAACGGCAGGCAAAGCCACCTCGCTAGAAAGCTACGTGTTTCGGGTTTTACACGGCATTGCCCCAGAATAACGCCGTCAAGATTTCCTGGTATCACCGCGCCGCGTATTTCGGATCGGAAATAAGGATTCTAAGAAATCGCTGGCCTCAGCCGGCCGCAGCCCGCGCGTGGAGGACGCGCGACGAACTCGCCTGCATGTGTGTGGGTGTGACAAATGGACTTTTGGGTCCAGTCGCTTAAACGACCCACTGTAATTGACTAAGGTCAAGATTTGAATAAATTGTTTTTTTATTGGTTTCGTATACAAGCGTAACAAAAAAATTAAAGTCCATTGACATAATAGCAATAATAGGCAAGCAACCGTCAGGATCGAAAGAAGAAATGTGGGTAAATTCGTACTAATCAACGAGACGCATCATTGCCCGAAAAAAATCTTACCATACGTTACTAGAATCATAAAATGTTTAAGTAGTTAAATAAAGCTAAATTGCACTGTATAAATAACTTTTTTTTCTGTAAATAAATCTTTGCAACGCTTTTAAATTTTTAATTGGAGCTGCCTCTGTAAATGCACAACGACAGCTGATGACTGTCAAATAAATGTCAATATTGACTTGACAATGACAAGTGCCAATGCCAAATAATCACAAAAAAAATGTTTTGTTTTCGTGAAATAATTTACGTGAAAAACAACAAATAAATATCGAAACGTAGGCAGTGTATTTGTGTTCGCACATAGTTAATTGTAACAATGGCGGCGGCGTTCCAACAACAGATCTTCGCGCTTGATGCACGGTTCAATGCTTACAGGGCACCAAACAATCCAAATTTCAGTAAGGCATTCTATAACAATAGATCAGCTTTTGGTCAGTGGGTCGTCTTAGGGGCGGATTTCTTTATTAGTACAATTATCTCATTGTAATTCATTATTAGACTAGTCCAGGAGTTAGCGAAAACAGTACTTATTCGAAATAGTGTAATGTAAACAAAAACTACAATAGTCAATATTATACTTACTTCATAGAACAGAGGAGTAAAAACTTAATTGTTTCTTTGTTTGTTTTGTATAGAAACTCTGTACATACGTCGCCGGAGTCAGCTCCTGAGAGAAAATGCGAAGTTTAAGGTAATGTTGAAGAAGTATTTGTTACCTTCTACATTTATGTCAATAACGAACCTAAAGATGAGTATTATATAATTATTGTAGGACATAGAGACTATAAAGAAGTACATACATGTGAGGAGTCAGTTGCTGCAGCGTCGGTATGGAGTACAGGACAACATCTCTATCAGTTCATCTTCTTCTCGAGCCAGATCTAGCAGCAAGGTAACTTCTATTGATCTCTGTTTAATATATAAATAACGATAATAACAATACAACTAGGAAACTGATAATACTTCAGTTACTGCTAAAGTTGATATTATTAGGAAATTCCTATGGTACAAACAACGATGAGCCATTAAAAATTCATCTACAATAAAAGTACTTCAAATACCTATGAATGATCCATTAAGATTATTTAATAACTTTCTAAAGCAGTAGGTATGCCTGCCTAGGCAAAACAGAGAGTGTCTAAGGTAGTTATGTTATTTTTCAAAACAGAGTTTTTATATAAAACACCAATTTCATGTGCATGCATTTCCGCTCGCAACAGAGCGGCCTTTGCCTTGGGTAGACTCCACTGCTTGCTACAGTCAAAAAGCAAATTGTCGCTTAACGGCAAATTGCGGCTCTATACCGCAGTGATCAGACCGATTATGACATACGCATGTGTCGTATTTGCACACTCACATCCACGACACATACACAGGATGCAGACCTTGCAGAACCGTTTTCTCCGTAAGATCACCGGAGCTCCCTGGTTTGTCCGTAATAACAGTCTACATATAGACCTCAAACTACCTACCATACAACAGTTCATGAAGCGCCTTTCCAAGCGTTTCTTTGACACCGCGGTCAAACATAGGAATCCGTTAATCGCATCGGCCGCCCGATACGATCCATCGCGTATAAGTAATGTCCGCCGTCCGCGGCATACTCTTGTCACACCCGACGACCCTATCACCATCATCCAAGAGAGCAGTAGGGAAACCAGTACTCTTAGAAAGAACAGACACAGACACCCGTCTTTCCGACCGCGCCGCCGCGGTCCGTCGTCGCGAAATCCCATTTCAAGCCCCTCCCGACCCTTGCTAGAGCCAGCCCGCGATGCTGTGCCAGTAGTTTTAAACCAGCCCCTAAATAATTTAACTCAGATCCAGCCTGTCCCCTTGCTGCCCTCCACCAGTGACGTCCTAAGCCGAGGTCCGTACCCCACAGGGGGTGCCCTTAGCGATTAGTCACTTAGTATATAAGTTATTTGCCCCTGGCTGGAGGCCTTAAACTCAAGGCATCCACAGGGAATTGGCCGGTTAAGCAGAAGCCAGTCTCCTAGACTGAACTGCGAGATGCCATATCGAAAAAAAAAAAAAAAAAAAAAGCATGCATTTCATAAAATTGTGAAAATGAGACACCAAATAAAAAAAAAAAATTGTTTAAAAATAATATGATTTTCTCAGAATCACTCAGTTTAGCCTAGGTTTGATTTATTTTAACAATAATTTATCCAGACAAAATGTATTTGTGGTAACATAAACACACAGAAACCCTTTTACAATGTACACTATACTAAGTAATATTGTAATATTTTAGGCAAGTATATTGCTGGATGAGACACCATCAGGTGCAAATTCGAAGAGAAAGAATGACATGACAATATCTGAAAACTATGCATTCTCAGGAGTTCATCATATATTTGATCAGGTAAGCTTTTACTAGTGGCATATAACTAAAAAAATATTAGCCAACTTACTTTGTTGTTCACAAACTGAGGTCCCGTCGGGGCTGCGGGTTGTTCCAAAGAGATACCCCGGCCTCGACACAAAGGGCTAAGTAGGAACATGGGTGGTTTTAAGCCAGTAGAAGCCTGACACAGAGCTGGAGGAGTCATTTAATGATTTCCCAACTCAACCTCCAAAAAAAAAGGTCCCTAAGGTAAATGTTAGCTGTCAGCTGACCACTGGTTCCAGAAAGGCTTGTATGATCTTGATGTCTTGATCACTCAGGGTACCCTACTTTTTGTGGGTGGGAAATCATCTAATGACCCCTCCCGCTCTGGACTCAACTAAAGGAAGTGTCAGACTTTTACTTCTTAGCCCTTTGTCGCGGCATCTTTTTTGAACAGTCCCACTGCGACGGCCCTTGCTTGAGTCTCGTGTGAAACAAGACGCGCCGTCGGCATGGCCTGTCGTCATAAGACTGATGGACGGACGTCGAGCTAGCCCATAGAAGCCGAAAGAGCTATTAATAAGTTTCGAGAACTCATTTAGGGTAATAATGCTATAACTCTACTAAATCCAAACTAAAAGCCAACTTACCTATCCGCAGCACACTGAACAGGTGAGCGTGGTGAAGTTTGCGAACAACGACCGCTCAAAGCTGTGCTGCGGGTCTGACGACGGTACGGTGTCCATCTGTGACGTCACCGCCACGCCGCCGCGCGTCTCCTTCATACTGGACGGACATACCAAGCCTATCACCGGTATGTGCATATGGTTCGTAAGCTAGATAACTCCTAGGCAAATAATTTGACCCAAAATGGCGTCATTCTGCGCGGGTTCTCTGCTTGATTTGTATGGGACGTCTAAAAAACGACTACTGCGCAGGTTCAAGTTATATGCCGTGTGGTATACGTGGTATGGAAAAAAGTGCAACTGCTGAGCACGAGGTCCTGGGTTCGATTCTTAGGTTGGGCAAAGTGTTATTGGGTTTTTCTATCAGGGATTTGTCAGTAACAGGCACGGAGTGTAGATTCGATGAATTGTGATGGGTCCGTTTACACCTTGTATGAGGTTTGGCGGGTATCCACCCAGATATGCATGGCCATAATAAAAAATATATATTTCAGGCTATTAACCTTGGCAATGAGTCCAATACACACATTTTTTATAAACAATGTATTGCATCGTGAACTATACTTTACGGGAGCTTCCAGGCAACCGCTTTAAGACTAAGATCAAACGGACTATGGAAAGTAAATACAGAAACAACACACTCAAAAGTTTTGCATGGGATCCTGAAGGAAATACCACTCCTTGAGGCGCCCATGGATAAAACTTCATGCCACCATGTGTTCGATAGAAGTTACGACATCCAACTCACTGCAGAAGCAGTAGATAGCTCTGGCATCAATGAAGTTAGGATATATACGGACGGCTCCAAGACCTCACACGGTACTGGAGCCTTCTCGAATGATCTAAACATTTCAATATCAAATACCCTAGATAAATTAAACACAATCTTCCAAGCCGAATGTATCGGTATCACCAGAGCGGCACAAGCAGTTGCAGCCAGAGACGTCAGTGATTTTAAAATAAAGATCATCTCAGACAGTGCATCGGTGCTTCAAGCCCTAAAAAACAACACAATAACCTCTGTCCTAATACTGGAATGCCACAATGCACTCCAATCCATTGCAACCACAAATAGTGTAACCCTGCAATGGATAAAAGGACATAGCAACTCGCTGGGTAACGACGCAGCAGATGAGCTGGCCAAGAGAGGCTCAAGCAATACAGTATTTGGACCGGAACCACTACTGCCCATACCTCAGGCCCAAATAAAAACATGGCTGCGTTCAAGAACCACAGAAAAACACCTCACCAAATGGAGAAACAGTGAAGGATGCAGGCAAACAAAAGATGCAGTTCCGGAGGCATCAATGAAGTTTACTCGCAATCTCATCAAACTTAAAAGGGACAAACTCCGTAAAATCATAGGAATTTTAACGGGTCACTGTTCCCTAAACAAACATCTACATAACATAGGTGTAACAGACAGCCCACTGTGCAGAGGATGCATGGAGGCGGAAGAAACGCCACGGCACGTACTCCTAGAGTGCAGGAGCGTAGCAGATCACCGGGCACAAACTCTACGATCCCCATTAACTCTCCCGGAAGCCTGCAGCAGTCTGGGAAGGCTGCTGCAATTCTGGGACGACCTATGTTGGTTGGAGTAGGTATTACTAAAACATCACGCACAATGGCCCAATCAAGAGGCTAAGTGCGGATAAAAGCCCCGTTAAACTAAACTAAACTAAACGGGAGCTTCCTGTAGTTCTATGAAATTGATAACAGATTTGGATGCTCTAAATGTGTACGATAGGATAATGCTATCAACTTCCTTCCTTACAAACTATTCAATTACCCTTGACAGATAGGCATACGAAGCATTTGGCGTGGGAAACGGAAGACCACCCAAAAATAAATTTTATGTGTCGCAACAAAGCTGCTTCGTTGATGTAGTGGTCTGCTGACCAGCGAGACTGGGTTCGATCCCTAGAAGTAAGAGAACAGAGTCTTCGGATAGAAATGTGCCTGTTACGTGGCAGTTTTAACTCGCCACTTATCACAAGATACATAAACTTACGCCTTTTTCCCTTGGGGGCAGGCAGAAACAACAGAACGCCATTTGAAACGGTCTTTACATACCCCTTTTGCCTCGTCCACGTTCGTACTCTGGTTACAATATACAAGAACGTTAAAATCCTATAGTGCAATATTTCTGTGTCCCAGTGTGTTTGAGAACGAATAATATAGAATTACTTGCAAAAGCAGGAATCCGCTGGAAGCGAGACGCACGGAAGCGTTCAATGTGGCGACACTTGGGGGAGGCCTATGTCCAGCAGTGGGAGCCTTTCGCCTGAGATGATGATGATTACGATGTGACGGCATTAACTTACGTATTAATATAGATTATTTCCCTTCCATCGTGCAGGTTGCGACTGGTCAGCTTCAAACGAGCTGCTGGTCACGTGCGCTTTAGACGGTGCCCTCAGCTTGTGGGAGGTGAACGCGCGGCGGCGCCTGAGGGCGGTGGCTGACCAGATCGGGGCTCCACTACTGTGCTGTGTGTTCCAGCCAGCTAATAATAATATGGTTATTGTATCCTTTTACTGAATAGTTGTGGTTGTAGGACTGAAATGGGCAACTTCTTAATGTGTCGATGACAATATTTAAATTGACTCAGCCAAAAATTTGGCGACGAAAGGCAGGATACGATGTGAAGTGTCCTAACGTTTGTGGGGCAACAACATATTTGCACTCTAGGGCAGAGTCATCTCTATGAATCTCCACCTGAACAGGTTTTCCTTAGTTCGACTAACCTGTATCCGGAGTCCTTATGCCTATTAGATAACTAATAGGCTAAGGGCATATATGTGACGCGGAGGAATGAGGAAAATGTCGTAAAGAAAGTTTCTGCTTCTGGTGTTGATTTCTATGACTAGGTATAGGAGTAATCATAAATCGTGCATTAATTTGCGTATTTGATATTGCTGTTCTTTGAACAATATGAGGTTTTTCACTGTGGTTTCAAATACCAAGAAACACAGCCTCCATCAAAAGTTAATAGAAATATTATCCTTAAAAGTAACTTCAGGCTGGTAACGCAAGGGGTATGGTGGAAGTACTGAACATATCGACTGGAATCTATCCTAGAGGTGAGTCTGACTTTATATTGGAGAAGTTCTCTATGGTTTTTTGGCGCGAAGCCAGAATCGGAACCAACGTCGGTCATCTGATTTTTTTTACTTTCAATAACAACAACCAACAAAACACAAAGGCATTTGTGATTCACAAATGCCTTTGTGTTTTAGTGGTCGCAAACGCGACCTGGTTTCGATTTCCGGGATGTTTCCGGGTCGGGAAAAGTGTTATTGGGTTTTTCCATCAAGAATTTCTCAGTAGCAGCCGCGGTGTCTGGATTTGTGCTCGTTTAATGGCAATTAACCCTCTCCATTTTACATGGTACTTAAACATAACTGGCTAAATGCGGGTGTATATTACCTTTGCTTAACTCTTCGGGGATTACAAGCGTCATCATCAGCCTATAATGTTCCCACTGCAGGGACTCAGGCCTCCTCACTAGGAGAAGGATGGGCTATAATCTACCACGCGGGCCCAGTGCGGATTGCTAGATGTCACACGTCTTCGATCTTTTTTGGTTCTAAGACATGCCGGTTTCCTCACGATGTTTTCCTTCACCGTTTTGAGAGCAGCGGTGATGAAATAAGTTACACAAAGTAATGCGCCTGACTAGGTTCGAACCCACGACTCACTGTTCGTAAGTCGGGACCGCCACCAATGGGCCACCATTACAAGCGTGATGCTATATAATTTCACAAATGTTAACCAACAGCGTCGTCCTGATAATTTCATTCAACCGCCAAAAGATCCATGTGACACTTAACGATTATGCTTATCTTTGATATCAACTTCATTTATCAATAATGTACTCAAACAAAATAAATGAGTCATGAATGAATGTCATGCTTTCGTCACTTGTGGTGCAAATAGTGCGCAAGTAAGGGAAATACATTTGTGGTTCCACAATTATGAATAATGACAATAAGTAGGTAGATGCTCTATGTTGCTTGACGAAAGGACCTCACTCACTATGCGACTATGCGGCCATGACAAGGACTAAAGGCCGCAGAAGCGACTTTTGACCGAAACCAGGACGAGATGTCCAAAAAATATGAGGACAAGACAACGTATGTGGGCTAGTTAATCTTATATATTCTCGGGAATCGGGAAGGTACAGGTGTGAGAATAGAACACCGGGGTGGTTTTTAGTCAGTTACAGTCTGACAGACCCTCCACTTGCTTCAGGGCGGAGGACTAATGAAGACATTCTACCACGGAACAAAAAAAAACTAGTCCTATATTTAAAAAAAACCTTTTTTGTTCAGGTGGCAGCAGCATTCTGGGAGGCCGAGTGCTCTCCATAGCGTGCGAGTCCAGTGGCAGAATGTTCTGGGCAGCAAATGACAAAGTACAGTACCTAACTACGAACATTTTCTGCTAACCACTAATTTTAGACGCAATAATACTCGGAACTCGTAACACGCTGCATATTTTACCAAGAATAGTTTAGAATTTTGTTTGCTGTATTTATCAGCGGAATCTAATGTTTATTGCAAACATTCCGAAGTATTTGGAACTCAAAATAAAATATAAACAGTGAAATGATGATTTATGTACCTATTTCTTTGTTTTGGGATTACGAGCTATCCACTCGATTTTAGGCAAAAATTGTGCGGAAATTCAAATATTTCTGGTCAATCGGATTATCTGTCACAAAAATCGTTCCCAAAAAAAACACACACGAAACTTATCTGTTTTTAGCCTCGAATTCTGCTAAATATTATTCATCCATCAAGGAAACAATGTTGTGCAACTGTTTACCATGAATAGTTAAAGAGTACGAGTTTAATGGGATGCCAGCAAAGCATCACTGCAATATTCAGTATTTATACAGCGACATCTTTTTTTAATAATAAAAGTATTTGTGGAAGGAGTGGAGGGAGGCCTTTGCCCAGAAGTGGAACAGACTAGGCTAGAAAAAAAACTTGTTGCTGGAATAATGTTAATTATTTTTCTCTTGGATGTGGCACCAGTCTGTAACAGTTTTCCTTCACATAATTTTTAGAAACTCGTTCATTGTGAAAGAAACACACTAAGACTTGGATAAACACTTTATTAAAATACTTTGATGAACACTTTTATAAACACTTTATTATTAAATACTTCTATGAACACTTTATATTTGAACTGTACAGCTCGGCGGTTACATAAAGAGTGCCTCTACGCACCGTATTCGGTTTACTTGAAAGCTCCGAGTCTATATTACCATAGCGGGGGAAAGCGCGCCATTTTTTAGCCAATGGCGGTGGACGAATTTAATTCTTTTCCGGAACTATTTCTTAAATATAATTTTAATGGTATTAAATCGAATTTAAGTTAATTTATACGTATTTTATCATAATACAATATTTAATCAATTTATTTAGAGTTATTGAACTCAAATTGCTTAACGACTAGTCAAATGACGCACTTTTACTACTGTAATTCACATTAAAATTATTATTTATATTGTAATTGCTTACATTCGTCCATCCTGACTAACATGTCGCGCCCTCGCGAAATTAAAACAATAAAGAAACAAACAATGCTATACTTATAGCAGAAAAATAGAGAGACAAAGGCAAAATATAAAACGTGGACAATTCAATAGCGTACAATTATTTTCTTAAGCGAGTAACAAAACACAAAATTGGATACATTTTCCATAGATGTATGATTTATAAAACTAAACATATCATAATAAACAATATGTCAATAACAATCTACCGAGTACATTAAGAATTTAGGCTAATAAGACTTTTTGACAATAAAAATTCACAATTTACACTTTTCTGATGATTCCACTTGAGTCATAAATTCTTACCACTATACAAATTCACAATTTACACTTGTCTGATTCCATTTGAATCATAAATCCTTACTACAATACAAATACTACAAATTCACAATATACACTTGTCTGATTCCACTTGAATCATACACACTTTCCACAATACAAATTTATGATTTAATTTTTCTGATTCCCCTTGAATCATACAACTATATCACAATTCAAATTCTCAATTTTCACTTGTTTGATTCCACTTGAATCATACACACTTTCCACAATACAAATTCATGATTTAGTTTTTCTGATTCCCCTTGAATCATACAACTATATCACAATTCAAATTCTCAATTTTCACTTGTTTGATTCCACTTGAATCATATCAAATCTCACCAACTAGTGGTGCCTCACCTTACTAACCATACTGACCATACTAACCATACTAACCATACTAACCATACTAACCATACTAACCATACTAACCATACTAACCATACTAACCATACTAACCATACTAACCATACTAACCATACTAACCATACTAACCATACTAACCATACTAACCATACTAACCATACTAACCATACTAACCTTACTAACGATACTAGCTATACTGTCTATTAACTAAGCTATACTTTTCAGAGCTACAACGACAACTAAGAATACTTCTGTGCGAATCTTTAACTAAACCACTTGAAGTCCCAAAGTATACAACATAACTGCGTTGTTATACATCAGTTCAATACATTTATAATTTATTGATCTGCATCCATGTCGGAATCATTATTATCACCATCGTTACTGTCGTCTGACACTGACTGATACGCAAGCCAGGGGTAAATTTTATCGACCGGAAAGATTCCTACATACTTTTGTTTACCTTTCTTTTTAGTGATAGGCGTGTCCTCTACTTCGTACCTGTCATTCTGTAGGACTTTGGTAACGCGATAAGGACCTAAGCATTTTGGAACTAATTTCTTACTTTTTCCTTTCTGACCTACTTCTCTTTCCACCCTAACTAGCTGTCCAACTTCAAACTCACGGGGGGGAATTCGTGCCTTATCAAATACTGTCTTTTGTTTTTCCTGAGTCCGTACTATTTTCTCTAATGCTTCGTTTCTTATATCTTGGATGTTACTTATATTAGTTTCGTCATGTTCCTGAACTGGTAAAGCCAGCCCACTCTCAGACAACCCAGTTAATCGCAACCCAAATAACAATTGAGCTGGGGTTTTACCCACCGCTTTATTGATCGTATTATTTAAACCCCATTGTATTTGTAGTAAGTACTCATCCCATAGTCTCTCATCTTTCCCAAAAGTCATAGCTGTTAATGAATCTAATACAGTCCTATTATAACGCTCTACCTGCCCGTTTGCGCGAGGAGTGGCGACAGCGTTTAAAATGTGTTTAACACTTTTATCGGACAAAAAATTCTTAAATTTTGAGCTAGTAAAAGTAGTACCTCTATCTGTTATTATCCGAGAAGGTACACCGAACAAACTGAAATATTCTTTAAAAACTGATATAGTTGTGTGAGTTTTCGTATTTTTAACAGGTTTTAGAATAATAAATTTCGTAAACGCGTCAATAATAGCTAATATATATTTATTCTTTCTTTTACTCTCATTGAAAGGACCGAGATGGTCTGCATGTAAGGTATGGAAAGGTTCAGATACCTTTGGGATTGGATGCAAGAATCCGGATCTCTTGCCAGCTGGTATTTTTCCGTGAGCGCATTGAAGGCACGCCTGGCAATATTTTTTGACAGTTTTGTTTAATTTTGGGAACCAATAAGTTGTTCTAATTTTGTCTAATGTCTTTTCATAAGAAAAATGACCTATGTCATCATGACAAGCGCGTAAAATTTGCCATCTTACACCTTTTGGCACATACCATCTAAGTCCTTCCTCCGTTATTTTATAAACTATCCCACGTTTTAAAGTAAAATTTTGTTGAATGTAATTAATTGTTTTTGAATCCTTGTCATCTAAAATCCGTTTAATCCTTTGCATCTCATCATCATTAGTTTGAACCGTGGCTAACCAATCAGCAGTGATATGAAAAACTTGGAAGTCAACAGGGTTTATACCACTAGTAGGTTCTTCCAAAGGATTTCTGCTTAATGCGTCTACGTGCGTCATGAATGTCCCTGGTTTATAAACTATGTTAAAATCAAATTCTTGGATCATACTCCACCAGCGAGCAACACGTGGAATCATATCCCTTTTAGTAAAGGTGGCCCGCAGAGAGTTACAATCGGTGACAATAGTAAACTTTAACCCTATTAAATAACATCGAAATTTAGTCAAGCTATTTACAACCGCTAGAGTTTCTAATTCGTATGATGAAAAGTATTGCTCTTCAGGAGAAGTACGCCTACTAAAGTACGCGACTGGTTTCATAGATTGGTCATCTTGTTTCTGTAAAAGCATACCACCTACACCGTGTTTACTGGCATCCGTATGCAACTCGGTAGTAGCTTTAGGATTGAACAATGTTAAAATTGGTCGGGATACTAATTTCTCTTTTAGCTGAGCGAATGCACTCTCTTCTTCTTTCCCCCAAGTCCAAATTACATTTTTTTTAAGCAATTGTGTCAACGGACGAGCTATTATCGCGAAGTTTTTAATAAAGCGCCTAAAAAAACTAGCAAGACCTAAGAACTGTCTAATATTGTGCACGTCTTTAGGTGTAGGAAACTTGTCAACAGCATCTATTTTGCACTTTCCAGGTTTTATACCGTTCCCCGAGACTTCGAAACCAAGAAATTCTATTTTAGAATGAAAGAAATTGCATTTTGACAGTTTTAACGTAAGCCCCGCATTTTTTATTTTTTCGAATACAAGTTCTAATTTTTTAAGACCGTCATCGAACGAAATCGAGGGCACAAGGACATCATCCATATACACGACAACCGTATCAAATCTTAAATTATCAAGGACTTTATTGATAGTTCTTTGAAATACCGCTGGGGCATTTGTCAGACCGAAAGGCATCCTATTAAATTCGAATTGCCCCTCTGGGGTTACAAAAGAAGTTTTTTGTTTATCGCGTTCGGCCAATTCTATTTGGTAATACCCCGACGCAAGGTCTAAAGTAGTATAGAGATTATACCCGGATAACCTATCCAGCTGATCCTCAATCCTAGGCAAAGGGTAGTGTTGCTTTACAGTCTTTCGATTTAAAGCCCTGTAATCTATGCAAAGACGTTTCTCGCCGTTCTTTTTTTGAACTAGAATTATCGGACTTGCAAACGGAGAGCAAGATTCTCTTATAATACCACATTGTAATAATTCATCAGTCATACCCCTAACCTCTTGTTTTTCTTTGTGAGACAATCTATAAGGCCTATAAACTACTGGCTGAGGGTCCACTAAATCAATATTCATTGTCTCTACATTAGTACAACCTAACTCGGTCAATTTAGTAGCAAAACAAGCTCGGTAACGATTTATAACTTCCAATAGTTGCATTTTCTGAAGTTGGTTTAAGCTATCGTCAAAAGATAAGTTATTTAAACTAAAAGGTTCTAAAGGGCTGACAACATCAATCTTATTTATAGAGGGACAATTTATAATTTTTATCTGCAAATATTGCCCTCTTGCTATCAGCTGGTCCTTTTTTAAAGTTACTGCGTTTAGCGAAATATTATCAACCAATAATACACCTTTGCCATTTTCGATTGAGTAGACCCCCTCTTCTATATTATGTTCTAAATTAGGTATGGATCTATAACTACCGTATACTAATATGGAACCTGTAACGTTTTGAGCAGAGTAAACTTCGACATAGGAACATCCGGGGAGAATTGAACAACATTCTTTTAAAAATAATTTAACCACGTTAATAGTCTCTGGAAATTCACGCGAGATTATCAATTCATGATTAGTGTTTAAGATTTTTACCCCCAATGCATCGGTAAATGACTGACCAACCAATAATGGGTACTTCAAAAAATTATCAGGTACTACAATGACATCTAGTTGAACAATAACGCTTTGAATTTCCAAAACTACTAAACGTCGACCTATCGCATGGACTACTGCTCCACCAAATCCAGTCATCGCCACTGAATAAGTTGTATCCCATGTTCCGAATACTTCAACAGCATCCGTCTTTCTAATGAGCGTACATTCGCTACCTGTATCTAAATAACCAACTTTTTCATAGCCGTTTATCAAAACCGTTTGTACATATTTATCATTAGGTTTAGGCTCGGCAATTGAAATTTCTAAGACAGCTTTTGCGTCTTCCTTCTTTCGATAACATTCATTAGAATCGTGACCAACAATTGAACAGATTGTACATTTTTTTATAGGTTTAGTACATTTACTTATAATATGACCCTCTTCCTTACAGTTATAACACCTTACTGTTTTATTATTACCAGGTGGTTTATCTTTGGTTGCAAATTTCTTATTTGAAGTTCTTAGGACATTATCATTTCTTTTGTTACCTATGCTCTTTGCATTGCGTAGGTATGCCAAAAGTTTGTCGGGGTTATCAAATTGAGCTGCCTCCGCTCCTATCCTAATGGCCCTATCGTCTATGCCAAAGATGACGCATTCTACTGCCCTTTTGCCCTTAATTTCGCACCTGTTGAGTAATGCGATTTTATCATAATAGTAATCCTCTAATGGTTCCCCAAATTTAGCTCTTTTTTCCAACATATCAAAAAGCATTTGCCCATAATTTTCATCTGATGGAAATGCCGCTTTAAGTTTCTCTTGCCACTTAACCCAACTATAATTAACGGTTGCAAGACCCTCGTACCATCGCTTTGCATTGCCAGCAAGCTTAGGTATCGCATTATGGATAATTTGTCGGTCTGTCCAACTGTAAATGTTACCTATTTCGTTAACTTTGTGTATCCAATTATTTATGTTTTGATTTTTAGAGGATGGATCGAACTCAGGAACGACATTAAAATTACTAATTCTCTCACTGCCCCTACTTGAAATTTTATCAAGAACATCGGTAAGCTTAGAGAACATTTCAGGAAACGACTCACGTGCACTGGTAACTTTGCTTGGCGAACGGGTGTCTCGGTGAAAACGCGGATCCCCGCTTCGTCGGTGATTTCGGGTCTTACTCCTGCTGCGTCTTGACCCTGATTTGTCATTTGCGCTGAACTGCTCCTCTTCTTGGGCTCTGGTTGGGCTGCGGCTCGGATGTGTAGCTATCCGTCCAAGCGGTGGCGTCTCAAGCCGTCGCATTCGATGACCAGAACTCCGAAGACGACTGCGACTGCGCTCGCTGCTGCGCCGGTAGCTGCGCCGGCAGCTGTGCCGGTAGCTCTGCCAGCGGCTCTGCCCGCGGCTCTGCCCGCGGCTAGGCCCGCGGCTAGGCCCGCGGCTAGGCCCGCGGCGAGGCCCGCGGCTAGGCCCGCGGCTAGGCCCGCGGCTCTGCCTGCGGCTGTGGCTGCTGCTCTGGGTGTGCCCCGGCTTCCGGGTCCGCTTGCGGCTCTGCCTGCCCAACACTGGTGACGGAGATCGCGGCGGTTGGGCCGAACTTCTATCACCATTGTTATCCATTTGTAGACCTGGACAATAGAAAAAGTATACGGACACAGCTATTCTTTAATGCGATTTACATACACACATTTTTTTTTTTTTAACTAATTATAAAAACAAAGATAGGCGAAAAACATAACCCTTTCCTTGTAGTCGGGTGACACGAAAGGTTACATTGACGCATGGATTGCCATTTAACCCACTACTAATCTTGAAAGTATTATTTTATTCGTCAAAATAAACCAAAAATCCGTTAAATGGCGATACAGTGCAACTGTCTTTCTTTTTTTTTTTTCTTTTTTAATAACAACGACGGTTGACACTAAAATTGCAATAAACTATACCCTGTTCGAGACGTATGCTCGTAATTATCTTGTATTTTTATAATCCCCAGGTTGGTAAACAGCTTATATTATGTTAACACAGCTGCCCCAACAAGAATACATCGTGTATTCGTGATAAACATTAATAATTAAATCAAACCGTCAATATGCACAAGTATCTATTTTTTTTTTAATTCTAGCATGGTCACACTTGTTATTAGCAATTAGCAATAGAATATAAGACAAATAACACTTACGTGAAGCTATCCCACTTCTGAACTGAAAGAAACACACTAAGACTTGGATAAACACTTTATTAAAATACTTTGATGAACACTTTTATAAACACTTTATTATTAAATACTTCTATGAACACTTTATATTTGAACTGTACAGCTCGGCGGTTACATAAAGAGTGCCTCTACGCACCGTATTCGGTTTACTTGAAAGCTCCGAGTCTATATTACCATAGCGGGGGAAAGCGCGCCATTTTTTAGCCAATGGCGGTGGACGAATTTAATTCTTTTCCGGAACTATTTCTTAAATATAATTTTAATGGTATTAAATCGAATTTAAGTTAATTTATACGTATTTTATCATAATACAATATTTAATCAATTTATTTAGAGTTATTGAACTCAAATTGCTTAACGACTAGTCAAATGACGCACTTTTACTACTGTAATTCACATTAAAATTATTATTTATATTGTAATTGCTTACAATTGCTACTCATATAAGACACCAGATTAGGCACCAACCACGCGATATACTACTCAAAATGAGCAGGGGAAACACAAGACTACTAGTAGGGATCGCAACAGGACACTGTGGACTCTCACAATCTTCTGCATGATAACGTAAAGATCTGCTGGAAGAAATTTCTTATGAAATAAGCAGTACCTTTGTGCTCTTTTATTTTTATTATCCTTTTTTGTATTTTGTGTATACATAAATAAATAATAAAGGCAACAAATGTTCTTAAAATCATTGATAATGTGAGAGGACGCTAACCAAGCTGTTTGGTACAGGGTGTGATAGTAAGCTACCGCATGGACAGCATGGGCGGCGGCCTGAGCAAGCTGCGGCGCTGCATAGTGGGCGGCGCCGTCACGTGCCTCAGCTGGAGCCCCTGGCTAGCGAGACACCCCGCCTTGCTGGTCAGCGCTGCGGATAACTCGCTGTATCTGTTCAGGTACTCTCTTTTGAAAATTCTCATTATAACTTAAAATAAATACTTTTTCTTTCTTTAATACAATTACTAATCATTAAAGATCTTTTCCAAGTTTCTATTTTCAGAGTTCTAGGCGTACTTTGGGTAACTTTCGTTGAATAAAATAGGGATTTCGAAAAATCTCATTAAGTCATCATTTTCTGACATTCAAAAGTGCCTGTAATGGCTCAATTTAAATAAATGCTTTGAGTTTGACATCATTCATTTTCATCATTCTTATCAATTCTAACCAACTTAATAGAAGGTGGTTCTGTATACTATTTCAAAATGTTATGCCATGCATGCATCTTCTTAGCGTGTCTATGGCAATACATTTGGCCCAAAATTCAGCTATGCGAACTTCGATTGCTGATTCAATCATAAAATCGCCAAGTGCGGGTGTCAGGGTATGCAGCGCAAGAGGAAGGTGGGCCATTGTCTGTGGAGACACGCCGCATCCACCCTTGAGATCTGATTCGGAGTCGTCCATGAACCCCCATCTGAAGAAACTGTCTTTGCTACATATCCCTTACTGTCATAACCTTAAAACCTTCACATCGTTACAGGATAATAGACCGCGAAGGCAACCTGCAACTGAAGAAGCGTTTCGACGTGTTGCACACGCAACACAGCGTCAAGTCAACATTCTGTCCCATCATGTCGTTCAGACGCGGCGTGTGCGTCGTTAGCGGCAGTGAGGACTCGTGCGTGTACTTCCTTGACATAGAAGGACATGCGGAGCATCCCGTTGTTAATAAACTACAAGGTAAGATCCATTACTGATGGTGACGGATGTATTTAACCTCTCGTATGCCGTGTAATTAGACATAATTAAAAAGCCATTGTGTCTCGCTACGGCATACGAAGGGCACATGCTAGTTTTTGCATCCTTCTAATTCTGTATTCATGATTAGACGATTCAGTCGCAAAAGTTCAACACAACATTGAGGTATAATGTACTTCGTACTAGAGGAAGACACCTCAACTCGATTTTTTGTACCACACGTTTCGGTGCGTGTACTGAACCTCATTTAGTCTATGCCGAGCGGTTGCTGCGACGTGACACATTTGAGTGAAGATTTTTTGTTCTAAAATATGCCTTCGTGTGCATTGAGATACTGTACAAATAATTCAAGAAATACAAGTAAAAATCACAAGTAATTAAAATATAACTATTATCTTTAAAACACATTTGATTTAATTATATTTTTTCAATTGCAATGTGTCGTCGTGGCGGCCATATTTACGTGAAAGTCAAAGAATAAAACATTAGCATGCACAGACCTGACACTATCGACGTATTCAATGCTTGGCCACGAATCCTCTACATGTAAGTCAAAATTGATAGTAGGTAGGTTTATTTGCATATGTATCAAGACAATTAACAGAAAAGTTTAAATGTGAAGATTGTATTGAAAGTTTGACTATACTATAAACTTCCACTTCACACATCTATCATACGTAATTTAATACGGCAATGTGGTGGAAGTCTTGCCTCGAAATGTGATTTTAGTTATATGTCACACCCTAAAGCATTTTAATTAGGAAAGAAGTATTTGTGAATCAACATTCACTGAATCAGCCGAGTGCAATAGGTACGTCATTACGAAATTTACAATGTCGAATCACGCGGCGCCGAATGTTTGCGACAACGAATACTGTGAACACGAAGCGACGCATACCGTTACAACGAATGCACGAGACTTCGGTGTAACGATTTTTGTTGTAACGTGAATTCGTTGTTCCGTGATTCGAAGTCTCGTGCATTGTGTTTCGCTGTTCTGCAAAACCTTTACCGGATAATAAACTGTTGTTAAACTTTATCTCGTATTAGTTATTTCCAACAGTTGTAACGGTATGCGTCGGTGCGTGCTTTCGTACTCACAGTATTCGTTGTCGCAAACATTCGGCGCCGTGTGATTCGACGTTGTAACTTTCTTAATGACTTATCGCACTCGAATCAGCCATCAACATTCAATCACAGAAAAAATAAAAATTATTGTTACAGTTTAAGTACATTTTTATTTATTTTCTAAGTACATACGTACAATATTATATCAAGTAGGCCGAATAATAACATTATGTCGCATCTGTACGTATTGATAGTAATTTAGTAATCTATAAGAACATGACACCCCCCGCCCGCCCCGCTGTCATCAAGTGCGCGCACATTATTTTGTTTGAAATAGCTTCTCTAGTACGAAGTACATTATACCTCAATGCAACACAATAATATTTTAAGGCTATACACATCGGTAGACGCCATCTGCGGATGCATCCGCCGATGTTTAGAGGGGGTGATTTGGTCGTCTGAGGTAGGTATAGCCCGTCGGGAGATGCGTCTGCCGTCAATCCGTTTGTTGTCGGTTTTGTCCCACATCAAAGGGTTGCAGCGCGAGCGCCCGGCGTCTGTCTGTTGACGTTGGCGGACGTCTGGCAGACGCATCTGTCGGAGTGTAGAGGGACCATTTTGGTCATCATCATTATTCTCTTGCCCTTAATATCCCAATTTATTTGCGGTCGGCCCAGGATGTCTTCTTCTTGCATAATAGGGGATCGGACAAAAAAAAACTAATTAGTCCGTCAGATAGATTTTCAAAAAATATTGGACACGTATTTTTTCTTTTTTCACCTAAACAAAAAATGGACGATACAGTGCTTCAAAAACTCTTGTGACGTCATATGATAGTACATTTTGTACCTTCAAGTGACGTTTTTAGCCCCACTCCATGATCTTTGACGCGCTTTATCTTCGTCAATTTTTATTGATTTGATAAAACAAAAAACACGTATCCAATATTTTTCGATAATCTAACTGACGGACTAAACAGAATCATATTTTTTTGAGTCAGTCCGATCCCCTATTCTCTATTACTCGTCAACTCATCCGACACCTCCATTCTTGCCACACCAAATAATATGTTAAGCCATTTTCGAGTAAATGCGTTTCCCACACATTGATTCAAACTTGATAATTCGTGGTCAGAAAATTAGCAGAAGCACAGAAAAACGTGCCGACTTGTGCCTATGTTGCTCGAGTCAAAATAAATGAATGTTTTATGATCGTTCGCAGGACACGCATCCCCGGTGATCGGTGTGAGCTTCAGTTACGACGAGAGCCTGCTAGCGACCAGTGACGTCACCGGCCTCGTTATTATATGGAGACGGAGTTGATCTTCCACGCTTCAACTCGGGAGTTAGATCTGATATGATAAAGTATTGTAGTGTATGTTTACATTCCGTAAGTTATGTTTAAATAAAATGCTTATATTGAGTCACAAGTTTTATTTAATTATTATTTTTTTCATAGAAATACTTTTAAAAGACTCGATAAAGTCACAATATGAAAAGACTTCCAATGCGTTCACATTCACTAAATACTGCCGACAACTCATACAAATCAATAACAACTTACGATCAATAAATACCATAATTAAACTGGACAATTCATTCAAATAAATTCCTTATTTTTATATCATAAGCTTGGAGTAAACTAATCTGCTGAGTAAGAATTTCTACAAACCAATAGAAATGTTTGGTTCTCTACTCGGAGCTAACGTAACGTTGTCTTGTTCGGCTCACAATCAACAGCGCCCTCTACCTCCCCTACGCATCGTAACAAAATGAACATCTATCACTTATTTACATCTGTACATTAACGAAAACATTCTAAAACTGTAAAAAATAATGTTCAGAACAATAAACGTGTAGTACAATTAATACAATCAATAAATTTTCATATTCAAAAAGATTATTTTCTTCAATACGTAATAACATTAAATTATATTTACAGCAGTAACTAAACAACTAAAACGCGATGATATGGAAATGAGAAGAATTGCACATTAGGTTCACACTTGGACGTATTGCAGACTATAGTGATGACGTTAATATATAGTGGCACACACTCCGCGGTACAGTCAGCAACAGCGCAATGTATCGACACGCCACTACGTTATACTTCAATAATAATAAATAATAACTGGGAATTTAACGAGTTAAGCTAGACATTCTGTTGCTGAGTGTACGTAATACGCAATGTCGATCTATCACCACAACTTGTTACATCTAACACTACACTTATCTAATATAAACTTTTACTTAACTAAGAATTGGCTTTTTAACCTCAATCGTAGACCGAAACGCTTTCATTTAGATATTTTTGAGGTTTCAAAGATGGAAGATGCGTACTCATTTGTGCGTAAAGTAATAGGTCGTCACAAATAACATGTAATTTAGACATTGAGATATCTGTTGCGCTCGGGCACACGCCAGGGGACGCCACACAACGCCACAACATACTTGTTCACATATCAAAATAATAAAACGTAATTTTGGTGGGAATCATACAATACTATACATAAAACATATAATTTTAGTGGGCGTGCACCTCGAGCGCAACGGGAGCGTATTCTATCACTACTACATACGAAATAAGAGTAAAAAACGTTACGTATGAAAATTACTAACAAGTACGACGATCGGCTGCCTTCATTGTAGACCAATGTGATGGCAGGCCTTCTACCATTCATTCATTACAAATATAAAATTAATAATTAGTATGGATGTGATTCACAGAGTTTCTGTGGTAGGCTGGAACTACCAACGACTGTGAACTCAGATTAGCCGCGTGCAGAGAAATAACTGCTTGCGTGAGTCCAAAATACACGTTGCCGAATTAAAAACATTTAATTTATATTTTTTTACAGTTAAATGTATGATTTTGACTGCAATTCAACAATTTTACGTGCATCAAACAAAATCATCGCACGCGACTTACGAAAAATGTGTCTTAAAAACCCGGACGCGACTGATCTCATAAAATTAGGCTGTTCTTGTGTAAAAAGTATCAAAGCCTTAAACTTACGAAAGCGATACACTATGGATTCATTAATCGCGATTTGTACCTTTAGAGTGGGATTACCGAATCAACTGCGTCCGGTCTTACTTGGACTGTAGAAGCCACTCGGCTGAACAAAGCATACAGTTCAGTGAATACTGGTTAAAGCCGAGTTAGGAAACTCAAACGTGGATGTTATTTACATTATATGTTTAATGGTTTTTTTTTTAATATATTTATAGAATAAAGTTTCCGCAGTTTTCCAAAGGCAATATTCGTTCTAGGCGAAGCGAAATGTTTGTAAAATTTGAATTTTATCATTGGCAACATTCAAAAGGATGAAAATGAAAGATGTTTGAAACACGAAAACTTTTCCTAACTCGACAATTGTGCAATGATTGGCTATAAAACATCGATGTCCATACTTCCGATATGTATATCAAGTTTATGTCCAGCATTTAATACTTGCTGATTGTAATACTATTTTATTTAATAATGGCAATAGTTCGTCGACTTGAGTTCGACGGGTATAAGTGGGGTTCGTGAAAACCTCCACGGGGAGAAACGAAATAGTTAGTTTGAATTAGAACCAGTTGCTTAGTACTAAAAGAAGGTACATTCAGAAAATGAGAACTACTAAATAAATTTTACGTTCACACAAACTGATAGCTGATTCAATCCAAACTACCGTATTTCTTTCTCAAAACGTAACCTACAACTTTATTCGTGTAACAAAGTTTCAGTTACTTCAGATCTATCGTTCAGTACCTATTTATACAAAACTACTGCTACTTTGTTCTAATTACGAGACGTTTGTCTTGTTGCGCTCGAGGGTGGCTTTGGAGCTGCTCTCGATGCCCGAGTCTTCATCACCGCTGTCTAGGACGGTCCCCTCGCCTTTCACGGCTTCTACGACCTTGGGACTCTCGTCCTTGACCTCTGTTGAATTTTCTTCGACCTCATCAGTAAGTATGAGCTTCTGTTCAGGTTCAACTTTCGGGGAACTCTTGCCGAAGGTCGAGAATGTCGGTTCTGGAACTGGTAAGTCCTCACAATCCTTGTGTAGTGTAAGTGTTGTGGTCACTATGGGCGTATCGTCAGTCATGACGAGCGGCGTCGAACCAATTTCTTCCCGTCGTTTCGGCTTGTCCAGGACGAAGTTGAAGACTCTGTTGTGACGTGGTGATGGAATGTGGGGACTGGGTGGCAGGTCCAGTTTTAGTTTGTCCCTCGTGTGTCGGAGACCACCTAGCGCTTCGCCCCCTGGAGAGCTCGGGCTAACGGATTCACTGGAGCTGGCGCTATCGACCGGTCTCCAGGTGAGTTCCGTTTCAGGAAGTTTCTTTTTGAAGTCTTCATCTGTTGTGGATCCTGGTGTAATATCCTCGACTCCTGAGTCTGGTGTGGTGAAGTCTAGCGAAGGTGTGCGGGTCTGCATGAGCGTTGTGGTGGGTAGCGGGGAGGGAGGGGGCGGGAAGTCCTCTGTGAGGTCGTCGGAGAGGTCTCGGTCGAGAAGCCCTGGTTTCAGGTGCTTGCCCGGGAAGAACTGGCTCGTGGTGGACATGATGCCCAGGCTCTCGAAGGGTCGCGCTGATGATGATATGAAGAAGTCCTCGTCGTAATCTGTGGACAACAGAGTAGTAAGTGCCTAGTAGTGACAGAGTTAGTTGATCGCAATAGCCGAAGATTGTTTGACAGGTTTGGTAGTGGATACAACCAGTAGTTTGCTCTTTGCTGATGATGGTCTACGTACAAAAGGAAATAATTATAGTTATGTATACGCACCAGCTCCAAACGCGATGCCAGCTCTGAGCGGGTAGAGGTCGAGCGGACTGGGTCCTCCGAACAGTTGTCCGTAACCTAGTTCAGCTTCCTCCACACTCGTCGGGTCCCATTCTACAACAAGACAGAGTCAAATGTTAATAAACTGAAGTTTCAACCTAACCTTCTAGCTAGACAGTCAATATTCCTAGTGCATACAAAACAATTTGATTGCTCAATAAATAATAAAGGTGAAGGTTGCGGGATTTGCTGGATGCGAGACGCACGGGACCGGTCAGTGTGCCGACACTTGGGGGAGTCGTCGTCAAAGCATTTATTTCAAATAGGCTAGTTATAGGCACTTTTGAATAGTCGAAACAAATACAAATTAAAAAAAAGAAGCTGTAGTCCCAGTCATAAGAACCGTGACTATACTGTAGTTGCCTATTCCCTAGCGTAGATGTCTGGAGAAGAACAGGCAAGGAACTCCATGGACTCTCTTTTAAAAATCAGAATATTGATACAAAACCTTGGTTACATTCATGTTGAGGTGGAATATTATGTGAGAACAATGTAGCAAGATGTGCACGATAAAAGTGTTCACAGTAAAGAAAAAACTGGCCAAGTGCGAGTCGGACTCGCACATGAAGGGTTCCGTACCAAAACGGTATGCTATAATAATTTATACAATTTCTTCTACGGGCCAATGAAACTTGACCTCTAGATTGTATAGGCGCTCATACGATTCAGGGACCAAATTATATTGGTTAACTGCTGTTTCCATCTGTTGTTTCCATCCAAGTTCAAAATGATTTTCCTAGAAAGTCCTTATAAAGTTCTACTTTTCAGATTTTTTTCATATTTTCTAAACTTATGGTTCAAAAGTTAGAGGGGGGGGGACGCATTGTTTTTTACTTTTGGAGCGATTATTTCCGAAATTATTGACATTATCAAAAAATGATTTTAGTAAACCCCTATTCATTTTTAAATACCTTTCCAACAATATATCACACGTTAGGGTTGAAATTAAAAAAAAATCACTTCCCACTTTACATATAGGGGGGCTATCCTAATAAAACATTTTTTTCCAATTTTTATTTTACCACTTTGTCGGCGTGATTGATACACATATTGGTACCAAATTTCAGCTTTCTAGTGCTAACGGTCACAGAGATTAAGCGAGGACGGACGGACGGACAGACAGACATGGCGAAACTATAAGGGTTCCTAGTTGACTACGGAACCCTAAAAAAGGAAGTTTAAAAAATAAAATAATAATTCAAACAGCTAAGAGGTGACCACTCACAAGTGACAGCACCCGTTCACGTGCATGGCGCATGGATGAGCACCATCCAACTCAACCATTTTGAAGGGAATGCAATGATCCGACACACGCACCACAATCAGCGAGACATTTGAGTGAGCATGACACACTCTCAATCGCCAGGGCATACCCAAATAAAAAAAAAGAAGTAGGTTTCCAGAGATTGATAGCTTACTGCTACATATTACTCACACAATACGGGCTAAGCAACTGCATAGCCCGTATTGTGTGAATCTGTTTAGTATTATAATTATAGTCTTAGAATACTAAAGAGATTGAATTTATACATTTTAAAGATGGTTGTACAATCTTCTTCTTCTTCATATTTAGTGCTATTAATTTAAACGCCCCAGTTCTTGTGGAGCAGGATCGGCAATGAGCCAAGCATTTTTATAAGCGATATAATCGTCCAACTCAATAGCCTCCATGGGTCGCGTCTTCCCGGCGCATCCTAGGCTATCTTACTGACTACCAAATAATTTTAGCATATTATATATCGCTCATTTCAAATAAGACAGATTAAGAATAAACCTAAAAAACCTAAGAATAAAATTCCAAATTACCTGAGTAAGTAGACAAGTCCGGCAGATAGGCGGCGGGTGAATGCGCTTCGATGTCGGCTACTTCGCGCGGGTATTCGTACACACAGTGGTACTTCTGGCGTTTGAACACTACTCGTTTCTTGTGATCCTGGGGAAATAATGTCATAAATTATAATACGATTATATTACACTAGCGGACGTCCCGCGGTTTCACCCGCGTAGATCCCGTTCCCGTGGGAATACAGGGATAAAAAGTAGCCTATGACACTCAGCAATAATGTGGCTTTCTATTGGTGAAAGAATTTTTAAAATCGGTTCAGTAGATCCCGAGATTACCCACAACCTTTACCTCTTTATAATATTAGTATAGAAGTATAGGTGTAGGGCCTGTAAACTGTCTGGAGAAGTCTTAGGCCGCGTTTCCACTATGTCGTTACGTCGGACGACTATTGTCTCTAGCCTGTGTCTCTAGCTGTTCCCATTATAACGCCGATATGTACAGAATGCTTAGTTGCCGGTTTAATGATGGGTCAAATTCAGGAGATTTTCACAAAATACATAAATAATTAAATTATGGTACCTGGTCAAATTAATATACGATGGTTTAGCTGTTAAAAATTAAGCAGTATTTCAGAATAACCCCCTCGCTGTGGTTTCGGGAATAAGAAATTATCGAATGAACGTTTGCGTTTGTGCGAAAGCGCGGTTATAGGGCAAGAATCAGACGGGCCGCTTATTTAACCGACTTCAAAAAGGAGGAGGTTCTCAATTCGTAGGCGATTTTTTTTTTAACACGAAGTTTTTACACTTACCGATTTCCCCGTATACCGTATGTTCTTTCTTTTCTTTTGTACAATAAAAATAATGTAATGTAGCAACAAAACAACTGCTATTGTAACGCGCTCTATTCACTTTGAGATCATTTTAAACTTACATCATACCATATGAGTTTATTATTAGTACACAATTAATCATGTATTGTGTTATAAATAATATAAACACAGGAGTTTCCTTCCTTATTTTTTACTGTGCTTTTGTTTGGTTTGCCATTAGTCATTACAGTTTATAAATTGCATGACGTACCGACTAAATGTCTGGTTCGGAAAGTAGCCTTCTCGAAAAAATGAGTGTGACGAGCTGTGCTAATCACGTCAGCTCGTCTCCGCTCTGTTCCGCTCCGCCTCAGTGGAACCGCAGCCTAAAGAAAGGGCTCCATCAAAGCGGAGACGAGCGGGGCGGAGAGGAGACGTAAACAAATCGTCTCTCGTCTCTGTGTGATTGGCCGAATCTTGCTCATACTCAAAATGTTTTCATAATTTTAATAATATCACCCAAATTCATCACCTTCCTGGCCTTGTCCTATTCTATTTAGGGTCATCGCAACACGTTTTCTTCTTGTATTCTCCCCTGTCAGACATCACGGCATCATTTACTCCTAAATCAGGATGATGAACTGATGTGATCACATAAGTTACAATACAAAAACTCTTAATACATACGGGTGTAGCTGCCTGCTCCAAACTCCTTAGCGAAGACTTGGCGGGTGCTGCGCGGCAGTCCCACGAAGACGGTACGAACTCCACCTCGTCGCCCTCGGAGCCCGAGCCGGAGTCTGCGGACGCGTCCGAAGCCCCCGAGCCCGCTGACCCGCCGGGCGGAGACCCGTGGCGGTCCCCTCCGCTGTTGTTGCGGGATTCGCCTGTTCGCTGCTGTGAGTGGAATGTGGTCTTCAAAGATATATTTGTAGAGCTTTTTGGTAGTCATAATAAATAGTTTATTCGAGCTTAGTAAGGCAACTGTTCTGGACTTACGCTAATTCTTTTGTTAAACGTATCGTAGCACTAATATGTATACACTTAGTAAATCAAAAGCGATTTTCTCTTATATCGTAAAGGTATGTGAGCTCCCAAAATACTATATTCGTGACTATATACTGGCGAGGCTAAGCAGAATCAGTGCACTCGACCGAACGCATCTCTATAGCATTATGCCGAGTCATATGTCTTAGCGCACAATTGCTACTGTGCCAGGCACATGGAATCTATAGACTAAGTAAATAGAATCACTTCCTATTCACTCGTCTTGGCAGTGTTACTAATACTTTAAACTTTTTTTTATTGCCAAACGGGCCTGGTATTGACCTCGATCACGACAGATAGAAAGCAATGGATGAGGTTTATGATGAAACCCAGAAGACGCCTGTGATTCAAGTGACAAAGTAAAGACAATAAATGTTACTAAGCTCGTATAAACTATTCATAAATACAAATAGATTTTCAACCGTAATGAGACTTAATGTCGACCCCAATTTGCACAAGACTATGAATCCTATTATGAGTATAACAGTTCATACATAATGATTCAAACAGAATATTACAAATGATTTATCCTGCGACAATACGGCTTGCAAGGCAAAACGATAGTTCATGAGTTGACAATGTGTTGTAATGGATACTTTAACTACTGAAGGAACATCTCTATTTTACACTAAATAAAAAACTAAAAGCATGTCAGATAAGACAGATGGAAACCCAAAATGAAAACCTAAAGTATTTTTCACAGGTTTTTTTACCTTCGATTGTGCACTCTATGTACTGTGAAATTGTCACAGTTACTTATGTTTATTATATAATTATGCTGTCAGAGGTAAAAACACTTGAGAAAAGATTTTAAAATGAAATTTAAACAAATAAATGTTTTGAAATGCTGATTAAATTGTCAAATGAAAAAAAAAGGTTACACAAGTAGGTATTGAGGTAAAATCATGAACAATTTTCTAAATGAAAAGAAACAACCACAAAAACATACAATTTAACCAGCCTTCCATACAGCCGATATCAGACGCTTCACTTTTGTTTCATGACATGTTGACGCAACAAAAACAAAATTACATAGAACTGAACCATCTGCTACTTTTATTTAGATAATTTAGTACTAAAATAAAATCAAATATCGTTGGATCGCTTCATTAATAAATTCATTTTTAAATTCGGTGTTCTGCCGCCAAAAGGTCGCTGAATGAAGGAAAAGTGAAGCGGCTGTAAAGCAAGCAAGCAACAAAAATGTACCAGGCACACATAAACACATAGGAGGTAAAGACTTACGTGGTCGAAGTGCGTGGATGGCACGACCGCGGTCTCGTGGCCGTCGCCGTCCTAGCACACACACAAGTCACGTCACATGCACACCACACCGACACCCATATTTATATACATGTACGACTTGTGTACAACCGTGAGAGAGTGACGTCAATTTTATATACATAGAATACCATTTTCTGATGCTCGTTTCGATGAATTTTACCCTTCTGGAATTCGGAAAGCGCCTGCGCCTAACGCTCGAATGTAGGCCCCCAGTCATATGCACTTTACGATTAGGGACTCTATACCTCGGACATCACGTTAAGCTTTTGGTCCTGTCTGTCATATTTATAGATCTTTCACAGTTGTTCGGACGCCGAAAGTCTGACCACCAGATTTACCAAGGGGTTATCGTTTTGGGCTGCGGGTTGTTCGAAAGAGATACCATGGCCCCGGACACAAAGGGCTAAGAAGGAACATGGGTGGTTTTTAGTCAGTAGAAGTCTGACACTCCCTCCGCGCCGCCCAGAGGGGGAAGAGTAATTTGATCATTTCCCACACTCCCAAAAAGGGGGTCTTTTTATTTGCTCAATGCGAATAGATCGTGCGTGTATTATTAGAGTATTACTCACTCTTATTAACTTTTTGTCCCACTTTCCAGTTTCCGATTAAGTTGAAATT
Source organism: Diarsia dahlii (assembly GCA_949775195.1). Lineage (NCBI taxonomy): Eukaryota > Metazoa > Arthropoda > Insecta > Lepidoptera > Noctuidae > Diarsia > Diarsia dahlii. Next base: position 18,629,134 of record OX459201.1, read on the forward strand.
TTACATACAAATCTATCCTTCCTTCTCCTCCTCCTTGATAGTTTGAAGCCTCTGTTTAGGTCTATGGGAAAAAGGCTTGATTTTATGTAGGTATGTATTTTCTTAAATCTATTGAAATTGACGTCACTTCTCCCACAAGCCAACACAAGCGACCATATCGGGGCATAGCAATGGCTTCGTGTACATCTGTATAAATACAATTACAGGGAGCTAAAACTGTATTCAGAGAAGCAAAGGACAAATTTATTATAATTGGAATTGCATTATAAGTTCCATAATAGTTTAACTTGATAGCTCTGTCAAAAGGAGTTTTACAAGAAAAAATGTGCAACAAGGTGTGGCCAAACATCGAGCATTTGTATGTGCATTGGTGTAAAAAAAACGCGTAACGGAGCCGAAAGGCACTTTTTCTCTCCTTCACTGCGATACATTTTATGTTCTGCACCATACCTTCTGGTTACGGAGATATTCAAGGACAAACTTTAAGTTTTTTAATGTTATCACTATACTTTAAAATACCACCATGACCTCTGTACTATTCAATTAATCCAAAATGTTTTGAGTGTGTTACATTGAGTCTTAACGTAAAATATGAATTTTGACAAAAAAAAAGGCTTTCTTTGATTTTAAAAATGCTCTCTTCAATGCATCTGTTACTCAAATATTATAGATGCTAAATGTGCACAAATGCTCGCAGTGGAGACACATCATCATGATATATTATGTACAAGTTAGTCACAAAAAAAAGATACAAAAGCGTTGTCTATGGGTACCATAGCCAATAACTTTATGCTGAGCTGTCAAATTAAACGTCATCACATATCTAGAATATGGTAGTGTACCAACACAAAGCAGGGAGAAACTACAGAGTATCCACACCATTACATTAATCACATGTTGTATAGCGTTGCTTTAGTCACAGTAGCCCAAGAAATCTCACACCGGCACACGTTTTAAACTATGGTTGGTTGTTTGTGACTTGTTTACTAAGTTATTGTAAGGTATTATTTTCGTGAGATTCTTGAGATCCCAGATTCGTTGTTTTGTCCTGATCTAATTTAACTAATTCTCTGTAGATCTAACTAACCGATATTGTCTACAGCGCCCTAGAGGTCTCTGCAGTTTACTTTTCCCCTTCCAAAAGTTTTCTCCATTGATAACTTTCCAAATGTTTTTGTACAATAAAGTTAAGCTAGTTCAAGTGTTTCAAAGTGTTCAGAGTGTTCAAGTTCAACTTTTTGCACAGATAAAAATCAAACCAAAAATAAGGTATTATGATCATTCACCAAGAAATAAATCTTGTCTTTTTAATATCAGGACCAAGTGTTTAAAACTCAGAAGCGAGGTGCATTCAAGTTGAAAATTCAAGTAAAGCTTCAATTTCAAACAAAAACACCAACAACATCTAATAGAACCAAGTCACACCCAACCAACTCCCCCCCCCACACAGACCCCCCACTCACCTTCCATATAAACTCTCCACTCGAAGAGTTGCTGGTATGCGAGTCGGAGTCACTGTCCCACTCCTTGAGCAGCTCTGCGGCCGTGTCGCGCTTGTCTGCGCTGGAGGGAGACGTCGGCTCCGTGGGAGAGTCTTGCGTGAATGATGTGCTCATTATTTCTGTTGCTGGGCCTGGAGAAGAGAAGATGGATAGAAAACTGGTGACTGCTGAGATGAGAAGTATGGAAGGAGACATGCTCCGCCGACCCTAAATAAATTGGGATAACGGCATGAGAATGATGACTATAGGCTTGGGTCCAAAAGTAGGGTGTGATTGAACTGAAGCGGATATGAGCAAAGTAGATAGTAGTAGTCATTGAGGTATATGTACTTCGTACTAGAGAAGCTATTTCAAACAAAATAATGTGCGCGCACTTGATGACAGCGGGGCGGGCGGGGGGTGTCATGTTCTCATAGATTACTAAATTACTATCAATACGTACAGATGCGACATAATGTTATTATTCGGCCTACTTGATATAATATTGTACGTATGTACTTAGAAAATAAATAAAAATGTACTTAAACTGTAACAATAATTTTTATTTTTTCTGTGATCGAATGTTGATGGCTGATTCGAGTGCTATACATCATTAAGAAAGTTACAACGTCGAATCACACGGCGCCGAATGTTTGCGACAACGAATACTGTGAGTACGAAAGCACGCACCGACGCATACCGTTACAACTGTTGGAAATAACTAATACGAGATAAAGTTTAACAACGGTTTATTATCCGGTAAAGGTTTTGCAGAACAGCGAAACACAATGCACGAGACTTCGAATCACGGAACAACGAATTCACGTTACAACAAAAATCGTTACACCGAAGTCTCGTGCATTCGTTGTAACGGTATGCGTCGCTGCGTGCTTTCGTGTTCACAGTATTCGTTGTCGCAAACATTCGGCGCCGCGTGATTCGACATTGTAACTATCGTAATGACTCGGCTGATTCAGTGAATGTTGATTCAAATTTACAAATACTTCTTTCCTAATTAAATGCTTTAGGGTGTGACATAACTAAAATCACATTTCGAGGCAAGACTTCCACCACATTGCCGTATTAAATTACGTATGATAGATGTGTGAAGTGGAAGTTTATAGTATAGTCAAACTTTCAATACAATCTTCACATTTAAACTTTTTTGTTAATTGTGCACATATGCAAATATTATATAACCTACTATCAATTTTGACTTACATGTAGAGGATTCGTGGCCAAGCATTGAATACGTCGATAGTGTCAGGTCTGTGCATGCTAATGTTTTATTCTTTGACTTTCACGTAAATATGGCCGCCACGATGACACATTGCAATTGAAAAAATATAATTAAATCAAATGTGTTTTATAGATAATAGTTATATTTTAATTACTTGTGATTTTTACTTGTATTTCTTGAATTATTTGTACAGTATCTCAATGCACACGAAGGCATATTTTAGAACAAAAAACTTCACTCAAATGTGTCACGTCGCAGCAACCGCTCGGCATAGACTAAATGAGGTTCAGTGCACGCACCGAAACGTGTGTTACAAAAAATCGAGTTGAGGTGTCTCCTCTAGTACGAAGTACATATACCTCAATGGTAGTAGTAGCCAATTATATTGACTATACAATTATTCAAGCTTTTGAAATCAAAAGAAAAAGCGGAAACGTGCGGGAACGGTGCGTGAATCGTCTGTGATTGGTTTATTCCTACACATCTCCACTTCAGTCGTGCATCCGTACTTGATTTCAAAATCTTGAATAATTGCATAGTCAATATTATAATTGGCTATTTGACTACTGTTAAAAAGTCACGGTTCACGGAAAATGTTATGTTATTTCAAAGAACTAACAGACTTAGCACGATGTGTGAAAAAAGTAATTGAATCGATAAAGAAATGGAGTACCTACATACTATAGAATTTTTTGGTGGGGACACTTTCTATCCTTTTCGCGCGAAACAGCCATATGTACTGCGTAACTATGGCGGTATGAAATGTGACGTCACATTTCTGTGGTGCTGTCTTTGTCTAGCACGCTGCACGTCATTTAAAATCAGTTAAAACTAAGCCATTTTTTTGATCAATTTTAGTTCTGTTAGTTATTTGAAATAACATTAGATTTTCGTGAATTTTTAACAGTAGTTAAAAAGCCAATTATTATTGTGTTTGAGGAGCATACCAAGTGAAAGATTCTACAGAAAACTTAAATAGCAAATAGGTGAGCAAATGGTATCAATATCAGCCGATTATTATAATACATAAACATGCAAATTATTTGTAAAAAGTAACTCACCAGTGAATCTGATATCACTCAGCATCGGAAAATACGAATCTAGCGTACAGAACTTCTTCTCATTCTGCAGAAAATCTTCCGTAACTACTGTAATCCTATCATTCTCTTCTGCGACTCCATTCGTTAGCTCACCAATCTCTTGCAGTTCATCCTTTATACTCTTCGACTCTTTAGGACTTTCTAGAACTTCTATTTCTTCTAGTAGGGGAGTTTCAGGGGTTTGAACCCTTTCTGGACCCAGGGCTACTCCTTCACTCGGTGCTTCTTCAGTCTTCGGGTCTTTTGTATCATCATCCACGTTACTCTCGATCAATTCTTCAAAGGTCTCGTTGAGAAAGTTGACAGTAGCAAATTTCTCGCTACCACCATTGCAGTTTACTTCGTTCACTTTACGACTTTTCTTGTCGCTCGATTTCGAAGTGTTCGGTGTCGCTCTGTGTATTTCTGTTAGAAATATACTGTTCACTGTTGTGTCCGTTTTCTCTGATACGGTTTCGACTTTAGGCGATAAATGCTCAGAGTTTAATAGATTCTCTTCTTCGTTAAAATCTAATTCCCCATTGATTTTGTTTTCTAGTAGTTTCTCGAAATCATCGTGCGCTTGAAATCTACTAGTGTGAGGATCGTAGGAATGATTCACATCTAGGATTTTCACGTCCGAAGAGTCGTCACTCCTGTTCGGAGTATCCTTGAACGCATTCATCGTAGTTTCGGTTATGATAATCGAATGCGGTTGCTCCGTCTCATCGTCTGCATCGAAATTTATTAAAAAATTGGGTTCTCTAAAATTAACTAAACTGTGAGATTCATTTAAATTCGTAACGTTAGGCGGACTCGTTTGAGATTGCGGTTCGTTCGAGATTTCTCGGCTTTCTGACTGACTAGTCTGATCGAAGTCTGTGGCCAGTGAGCCCATGGCGAGTTCACTCGACATTCTCTCGCTCTTGAGGAGCAGAGAGCTGGCGTCGATCAACGACGACAGGTCCTGTGGACGACTCCTCACAGAGCTCTCAAACCTCTGAAAATCCTCCGAACTGATCCCGCTCTCCATGCTCTGACTAGACTTATCTTTCGAGTTGACGTCTTGAGGTTTCGATACCGCCGAGTTTTCGAAGTCGGAATACGTCGGCGTGCGTTCGGATACAACCAGGCTATCTCTGTTGCTGTTCCTGCTCAACGTCTTACTTTCTCCCTCTAGCAGCACCTCTGTATCTTGGCTGGCACCTTCTTTGTTCGCGTTGGAGGACAGATCTTGTGGTCTGACCTCAGCGGACTGTAGGAAAGTCTGGAAGTTGACGCTGTCTTCGGGAGATTCCGTGATAGCTTCGGGTAATCTCATGGGGATACCTTCCACGTTGTCAGCGTCGTCGATGAGGTCAGTGAGAGGCGTGCTCGTTACCGACGGTTCCATGTTCCTATAATAGTAGTTCGGGCTATCGGTGTGAACTAAAACAATTTGACTTTCAGGTTGTTCTGAGCCATTCTGGCTATCTATCAGATTGTCTTGTAGGCAGGATATGTCGACACTTTCCATTTTATTTAGACAAGGTTCGGATACAAGCTGCGGGCTCGTGATATCGGTAACCTTTTCTTCAGCTGGGTTTGGTGGCGTCATATCCGCATCCTCTGGCATTGGAGATTTTCTAATCATCTCTGGTTGGGCCACTTTCCATTCGTCAAATCCTGACGCGACCTCTGTGGTACAGTTTGAGTACGAGGGCAACCCTGACATCAGTGTACCGTAGGCGAGATCTTTAGTCGTGTTCTTCGTAGAATCGTTCAAATCTGACTTAGTCAGAGCGGACGGCGTTGTACCAGCATTATCAGTCTTCACTTTCGTATACGTATAGTTATCGTTGGCGGTTATCGAGTCAGGTGAGAATGTCTCGCAGGCTTCAGACTTGCTGTCGTGTATGATGTAGGTGGAGCAGTGGCTTGCTTCTTTTTCCTCATCGTTGTGGGTTAACGTGTCCGTGCTTTCACTGTTGCCTTCTTCTCTCTCTGGCTCGAATTCTGCTACGTCCGGGTCCATAGCAAGGTCGTCGAAGTTCTCCTCGACGTTGTATAGAGTGTCGTTGGAGCACCACGAGTCAATGCTGGTGGCTTTGGACAGGCACTGTGTCTCGGACGGTTTGGAGTGCTTGGCGTCTGTGGGGAGGGTAGTCTTCGATAAGGTCGACACTCCCGTGGCATTGTCGAGGTCCGTATCTGGGGCGGATGTGTCGGTGGTAGGACTTAGGAGAAAGGGCGACACTTGCGATATTCGCTCTAAAGATTCTTTCTCTTCTTCCTTCGTGTACGTTTTATCGTCGATCGGCGAATCGGTTTCGGGTATGATCTTCTTAAAAGGGCTGGCGTTCAAGCTGTCTGCGCTCATTGTAATTCTGTAAATGTATAATTTATAGATTAGAGTTTGACGCACCTGTTGTGAAGCTCTGTAGTTTCGAATGACGTGTAGGAGCTAATTGCGGGAATGTTACAGGTATTAAACGGTTTAATTAACGCCGCATAATTTCGCAATCGAATAGCTTGCGTGTCGGACTTCAATATGAGTCGATTTAAATAACCTATTAGATAACGACGTTTTTACGTTCGCTTTCGATATGTTTTAATTAAACATTTCATAGTAAGGTCAGGGTATTCTTTTGTTGAATGTTTGATGCACATCAAAGAAAATATAATTTTCTGTGCTGTACATTTTTTCGCAAAAATGTCTTAGAAAGTTCAGTATATCGCTCCAGAAAGAGATTCAGTAAACTCAGTACTTGGGCGATGGGATAGACATTATTCGTATTAACAAAATAACAACCATTACAGTCGACCGTCAAGCCGGGAATATTTAATGTTCTTTGTCGAACAACCTTCACCAATATTTACCAACATCAATTACAGCTTCCTGAATTTCTCAAGCAAATATATACTCACTCTCTGCTGCTAACAAGGTCGAGATCCCTGTGCACAGTGTAGGTGTTGTCTCGGGACCCTCTGGCCCCATCTTTGGAAGGGTCTCGTGACTGTTCGATGGTATACGTGGAGTGTTCGTGAGTGCCGCTCTGAGCGCCTGTTGGCAGCTCTGTGACGTCATCAGTACTGTTGTTGCAAGGTTCCGGGTAGCTCTCTGATGATTCTGTGCGGGTTGATAGGTTCCCTGCAAAAGGAGACAGGGTTTAGAAGTTGTGGTAATGTTAGGCGAGGAAGCTCAAGCACATTGACGTAAATAATTCATATTTTACGTTTCTTTTTCTTTTTATTGTTTATTTATTTGTTTGACGTTCATCAAACTGATTCTATTTTGTCTGCTAGAAAATTTCAAGTGAGAGATTGAACACATTTTTCGCAATTTATATTTGAGTGACAACTTGAGTCAAAACACGACTTTATGTAAATAAAACTACGACTGTGCCGACTGTGCGTTATAGGTTTAGTTAAATTAACCACATTTGCCTGCTACCACAATGGACAGCATTTAACGTACCAGTGTTATACGACAAGCACACAGACTTCATAAATGAACTATTCTTAAATCAAAGCAATTATTTACAGTTAGGCCAGTTACAGGCACTTTTGAATGTCGAAACAAATACAAAATAAAAAGAAGCTTCAGTCCCAGGCAAGCTAGGTACGGTAGTTGCCCATTCCGTAGATCTCTTTGGAGAAGAACGGTACCATGCCTGTTTTATGCTATACATAAAAAACAAAGATTGGCTTACAATTCATATCGTTCTCGTAAGCGGACAGTTGCTGGCCGGTCTCCTCGGCGATGGGACTCAACGCGCCGGGGTAGCTCACGATGAGCTCGGGCGGCGGCGGCAACTCGGCCGTCCACTCTTGTTCCTGCTCGCATGGAGGTTCTATCGCGGCTACCTGTGCGTGACGTTAAAGAAGATTTTGTGTTAAAGAAATGTGGGTTTGCTGTAGGTAGAGTCAGGGAAATAATAGTTTGCTGATCAATGATTTCCCCTAGTTACATTTCGCCAATAAAGTTAGTCTTTCACTTTAGTAAAACTAAGATGATTTTTTTACGCTCGAATTGTCAGATGCGCTCATATCGGGATTGTATTTTTCAATACGTTTTTAGCAAAAATGTAAATACGACGTGTTTTTCTGTATCAATGTGTTTTTTTCGTATTATAAAATATGAATCACACAATTTTCTCAATTTGTATCACACACACTCACTATGCGACGCACTGATTAAAAATTAAGTATAGTTCGTATTAAAATTAACGACAAAATCGTTGTCGACAACCTGTTTTAAATCTTCCATCGAAAATTCAATACGCATTTTTTAAAAGTGCGTGTCAGCTACTCATATTCCACATAAAAACCTATATACATATGTAATCATTTGTAGGCACACTAATTGTTTAACACATCTATTTTTATTGATATTGGAATTTATTTAGGATGGAAAAAAACACGTTTTTCGTAAAAAAAATTGTAGTGTTATTGTTCACAACAAGAAATAATAAGTGTAGTTTATCACAGCACAAGGATAAGGCAAGTTAACCATTTCCCGCGATTGATTGCTACCGTACGATACGCTCAAATTCAATGGTTGATAAGTTTTAATCCCAGATAAGGATTTATTTATTCTAGGTTTTTCTGTATTTCTGTGTTTATGCAACATCTATATTTCTACATTAGTCATATGAGGGTAAGTCCCAATGTCTACTTTATCAGTGGATAGCGCAATTACTTGATATTATTTTGAATCACTGCACTATCAATTTTAAAAATAATGCATGTGAACAAACCTTGATTAACTAGGAATCAATTATTCGGCCAGTTCCTACAAGGCTATCGAGAAATTGGTGACTATAAATATGTATACAACTCAAGTCACTCTCTGCTATTTTTATTGTTTTTCTGTTTACTCCGCAATTGGCGTAATGTCACAGATTACCAGATACTACACTCCATGTACTTACGCGCGCTAACTACCTACCGGGCGCCGGTCTACGGTAGCCCATAGTGCAGGCGGGTTGTCAACAGCGCACGGCGCGTACTTACGCATATTATATTTCGGTCGACTTGATGTTAGTTTTGAAATCCTAAGAAATGGCTACATAACTGGTGTATTATGTGCAGTGGATGTATTATATATATCCGGATATCTAAAAATGTAGTAAAAAGCGTACCTGTCCCGAATTCATTTCTGAATTAAATCATATTTCCGGTTTCAATGAATCGAGAATTTTTATTCATTTTAAAACTTTGAACAAAACGTCGTCGTTCCACGAACAGTTGAAAGTACCCTCAGATTCTTTTTGTAACTATGTACTTAGTTAAATGTCTCGAGGCCACATTTATTAAAAATTTCGAGCAAAACATGAGACAGAAGCCAGGCAGCTCGATTTTTGAACTTTTTAAAATATACCATTTAACTCCCCTTGCCTTTGTTTCCCCCAAGATTACTTATTAAAATTGTTTGTTCGATTTGGAATATTCTCTACGTAAAAGTTTAACAATCGGGAATTAAAAAAAAATCATTAGATACGTACATCAAAATAAAACACCTCTAAGCAAAATTAACTATTCTGGAACATTAAAAAACTTGTTTTATTTTATATAGTATACTATAAATCCCTACTAACATCTTTGTCGACAGAGGCAGCCCTAGCAATTCACAATATCCACGCGGCGGCGCGCATCTACAAAGCAAAACTCACTTTACGTTTGTATCGTTAGGGTACATTTTCGTTCGCAGCGTCTATCGACTTGACAGTGTAGGCTATTATAGCGGTAGGCATTGAACATTTTGTATGGAGTGTAGTATCTGGTAATCTGTGGTAATGTGTAGAATAATAATTGTATGTTTAATTACTGACATCTGTGTAGTAAGAGTAACTTTTTATAAAATAAAGAAATAATAACATCCATTTGCTTGTAGAAAGTAATTAATAACGAGTCGGCTCAAAACGTAGCAATGAATTTGTTGACAGAACAGTTTTAAAACGTCAAATAATTTGATTGGTAGTTATTAAATTCAGCCATACACGTGCTTTTCATGTTAATAAGAAACCCTTCAGAAACCGGGTATTAGTGCTAAAGCTATGGTTTTATAACTCACCTGAGCCAAAGGCAGCTTCAGTTCCAGCTCATTCCTTAACGCTTTGACGCACTCCTCATCTAACGTCAAATCTTCTCGCAAATCTTCAACAGACCCTCCATTACCCGCCAAGTAAGACTCGGGCAACGCATCACTTTCCCTTATCATCATGTTCTCTTCATCAGAAACTATACCTTCAACTGTCAAAGGACCAGAGTATTCGATATTCATGTTGTTTTCATTCTCCGCCATAGCTAGTTTTGATGTTATTTGTAGCTCTATCTGATTTAATTCTATCTCTTTTTGTAAAGAAAGATCTGGATGTAACACAGGTGATGGTTCAGGAGTTAGATCTATATCGACAACGTATTTCTGCTGTGATGTTGACGCCAGAAATACTCCAGGCGAGTTAGGAGGCGTTAAGGGCGATATTCGCTTCTCAGTACCGGAATTCCCGCTGTCTGTCTCAGTTTGAGGGTCTGACTGCTTCTCGCTTAGACTCTGAATATCATCGAACTGTAGATCATCATGCAATATGTCAGGTACTTCGTTTAGAAAGTTCCCGTCTCGTAACGGAGATGGGGTTTCGAGATTCATCTCACTAAAGTTTGAAGAGAATGCTAGTAATTCTTCTTTAGGTAAATCAACTAGTTCAGTTTTTACTCCTTTGAAGAGTTCTAAAGTACAGTTTTCAAAAGGGCCTAGAACTACTGAGCTGTTTTCATCATACGTGTCTGTATGGTGACTTTTGGTTGGCGATTCAAAAGGGCTCAAGCTATCTGGAACATATTTCTGTTCCAATTTTGTAAAAGACGTCCCCATTCCATAATCTGCTGGAACTTTAGTTTCTGATAGTATGTGAGTTTCTTCTTTGACTGAGTTTTCAATAGTACTATTAACTTGAGAACTGTCACTTGCTAGAGGGGTACTTGATACAACATCTGCATTCTGACTATTGAAAACCTTTTCCATGTGTAAGAAGTTATCAACCTCTTTTAGCCCAAAACTGGGTAGATCTAGGTACTCAGTAGATTCGTTCCTGACCATAGAGCATGCTGTGTTGTCTGTGGTGGAACCTTCGAGGCAGGATTTGATGACGTTTCTTACGTTACTATCTAAGGCGTTATCATTTAGTAAATCGTTATTTGTCGTTTCGTTTATAAGATCCATGTATACAGTGTTGTTTGATGGTCCTGCGATTTCAGTTACTACATTATTAGGTCTAGAAAAATTATCATCAGCTGATTTCTTATTATTCTCTTCAGAAACAGGGATTTTAGGGTCAATAGCTTCTCTATTAGGTGTTTCATTGACATTCTCTGCTTTGAAAGAACCTAAAGATTCTTTGATAGGTTCAACTGTTTCGATAGAAACCTCTTCATCAATATCGTCATCAAATTTTGCCGTTTCTACGGTTACATTAGCTATGACAGATATAATAGACTCTTCATTTATGTCTGGTTTAGGGACGGGAAAGTTTTCGTACACTGTTTGTTCAATTTTGGACAAAGATTCTTGGGAAGCATTTTTTGTTTCGTCTTTAGTAGTGCCAGCTTCACCTATCTCCCTTTGGTTAATAGCAATAGTATCAGCATTATTTTTCTCTGCATCAGTAACTACAAGGACGTCTTTGTGAGCATTTTCTTCAGTTATGGTAAAGGTTTTATCCGTAACTTCAACAACTTCTTCGTTGAGAATAGATTCTTCATTAGACAATGTATTTACAGTGTCTTTTGGTGTATTGTTGGCATTTTCTATGAAATCAACAGATGTTTCAAGAACATTTTCTTTATCTTCCACATTAGAAGGAGCAGCAGTTGTTTCAACTTCAACTAAAGGGACGACTTTACTAAACACATTTGAATCTTCATCAATTTTAGCATCCTTGAGCTCTTTTTCTAAAGCAACAATAGTTTCCACTGTTGGTTCTTCAACTAAAACATGTCTTTCAGCCTGTTGCAGGACATTTTCTGTCTTATTTGATTCATGAATAGAAGATTCCAGATCTTTTTTAGTTATTACATCAAAATCGTTTTCCATCACATCTTCTGTAGGCGAACTTATCTCCGCATTCCGCATTATTTCATGCACTGCAGCAATCTTTCGTTCTTCCGTAATGAAATCTGAAACATCTTTAGAAATATTTGTTACAGATTTTATGACAACATTGGAATCATTTTCCGTATCTTGTATAGTTTGATTATTAACATAATCAGTGGTTTCAATCAATACTTCTTTTTCAGTATTACTTTCTTCAGCTGTAGTGGCAGATTGGTGTTTGTCTGCTTCTATTCTACTGGGAACAGTTTCTTTTTCTTCTTCTTTCATAGCATTTTCAATTTGTTCTTCTACGGTGGCAATTTCTTTTTCATTTTCTTCCTTAAAAATATTTTGTACTATTTCAGGTGGCAATTCTGGCGATGGAGATTTCACTTCCTCTATTACAATTGTTGGTATTTCAGTCTCTTTTGTTGCATTCAAGTTAGAACTTTCAAAAATATTCATACTTTGTACTGGCTCAGGTGTCTCTTCGGGAGAGAGGGGATCCGAGGGCTCTAAATCACTCAGTTCTCCTAAGCTATCCTCTTTCGAGTCTTCAAGGGATTTCGAACTTTCAGTTACTTTTATGAGATCACTAACTAGGACTTCTTCAATATCACTTTCGACATTTGTATCAGATATTACATCTTCAACAGTATTCTCTGCTTGCTTCCCTTCAGACAATTCTTCACTTGATTGATCTATTTTACTAGTTGACAATCCATGCACCATTATAGGCAAGAATATATCATCTACCATTTGTTCCAGTTCGCTCTTATCTAAAGAATCCTTACGCTCTACTTCATGAGGTGTACCTTCACTCAGTTTCCCTACATCTTCTATTGACTTAGTTTCATTTTTAATATCAGTACTTATTTCTTTTAAGTTACTATCACAAGATGTTTGACAGTCTTTTCTAACGTTCAATTGTTCGTTATCACTAGCACTAGGTATCGACGCTACACATAATTCCTTCAGCTTGGGTATTTCACTATCACTACTCACTATTTTGTTATCATTTGGCAATTCAGTGTGTTGATGTACAGATTCGACTGTTTCATCATCAACTATAACATCGGGTGTAACTCTTTCTACTTGGACTTGTATTTCAATTCTCGTGACGACATCAACGTCTTTAACTGGTGTGTCTGGTGTGAGGTTCTCGAGTGTGTGCTGACTGGCAGTGTCGAGCTCGCTGTGTCGCTCGAACGAGTGGCTCAGAGTGCCGATAGTATCCCTATCGACTTCATCATCCTCGCCAGTCTCAGCGTCCTCCGATTTAGAACCGAAACCAGTATCTAGAATGCTCTGGAAATTCGTAATTCCAGGGGACTTGACCATACTGGATTGCATCGGGTAATCTTTCTTGCAGTCTAAGCTCAGATTGTCTCTAGAGGGACTGGCTTGATGGCTGGATTCTGAACTTGAAGTCTTTTCTGAGTTCAGTATATTATCGAGATTCTTGATAACGTCGCTGACATCTTTGTAGTAGCTGACGTCGTCAGTGCTGCCAGCCATGATGTCTTTAAGCCAGGGGTCCATGGAGGCGTCAGACCTATCCTGGTCCTTTTCTCTAGCTTCTTCGAGACTGATATTTCCTTGATGGCATTCTAGTGCAGCCGTCTCGTTGTGTGTGAGGTAGATGTTCCGGACATCTTCTAGTGAACCGTGGAGGTTTGTCAAGCTCTCTGACTTGATTTGTATGGACATGTCTTTGTCTGACATGATGCTGCTGGACCGGGAGACAGCGGTATCCATGTCGACGCTGAGGGAGTCTTGTACGTTCGTGTTGAGGTCTTGCTCGGAGGTTGTGAAGTGTGAGGCCATGGAGGTAGATGGTGCATGGACGATGGCCCTGTGCTCGTCGAGCTTGGGGATGGTGTTGGGCTTGAGTCGTTGCCAGCGCTCCTCGAAGTCAGCGCTGCCGTAGCCGTCGTCGTGCGCGCTGTGCGGCTGGTTGCTGTCGCGGTGTGCTGTGTACAGGTGGTTGATGAGCGCGTGGACTTGCGACGATGTCGGTCGGGCCTCCGGGTCGAGGCTCCAACATAGCTGCATTACTTGGTAGCTGGAACAATAAACACGTGTTATAATCTATTGACAAGCCACCTTCATTTTATTGTAATAGTTTGTTTATGTTTTATATGTACGCCAAATATTGGCAAAACATAGTGCACATATTCTAGACTATAAAGGTACTATCTGTAACCATACCTATGTTTAACAAAATAAATGATTGGTTGAATCACAGATCACAGAAACAACAGGAGATATGCCCTTTAGCCGAAAATGTATGGGGACCTGTGTCGTCAGTTCACACACGCAGAGCAGTAAAAACAATAGATATACGCATTCGCAAACACATCCGCATTTCTTAAAACATTACGTACTACACAATCAATTATAAACCTTATCCCTTCAGACACAGCGTGTATTTACCATGCACCGCACAATTTACTTAATACATTTTGTTTCACTTCGACGCTAGTGATTGACTAAATCGAAAAGTTATCGATTCTTCTATTTATTATTATATTGTAATAAAGTTCTTTTGGGGTCCTGAAAATAATATATTATAAATAAAAAACAATATGTCCATAAATCATTCAAAATAAAAAAAGTCATTTATTCAAAACAGGTTGATTAAAAAAAATAATATTGATTTAGTAAATCGTACCTAATATTAACTTACACCACAGATGTGTTGCAACAGATTTTGACTTTCGAAAAGTGCTGATTATAAGCAGCACTTTTTTCTGTCTGTTAGTTTAAGTCCCTTAGGGGTTGAATTTCAAAAAATAAATCCTTCTTTATTCCTTGTCTACATTATAAAGGGAACCTCTGTGCAAAATTTCAGCTTTCTAGGTCCAAGGGTTTGGGCTGGGCGTTGATGAGTCAGTCAGTCAGGACTTATCTTTTTATTTAAGTATATAGATAGATAGATAGATAACTCGAGCAACCAATGAATACTATTTATTCAGTCAATATTAAGCAATAAAAAACACTTTCTATTTTCAGTATTGCTTGCAAAAATAAGAAAGCGTGATAATATAAACGTTGTTATTAGTACCTATTATTTATAATTTGTTGTTTAAACTAAAAATAAATTTATATTTTATTAGTAAATACATAGTACAGAATATTGGTTTTTCTTATCTCCATTTACGGCAACGCTCATAAAATACGCCTTATACTGCAGTAACAATTGTGTAGAGTAATTAATTGTATAATGCATAATATGTATAATCATTCGTACGTATACGCAGAATCATCGTATAAAATATCGACAACTACAAACATCACAATTAGACATCTCTAGCTCACAAAGACTGACAGCAGCAGCTTTTCGAAAATATTGTGTGAGTGAGAGCATCAGTAAAACACCTATCCATTGCGCTATTAGATCAGCCGATTCACTGGTCGATTTGTACTAAACAAGCAATGGTTTTTGTTCCTAATGAAAACAATTGATTTGGTTTTTCATCATGTTTCTCGTACCACGAAGTAATGTTTTAATGAATTTAATATGAAAAACATTATTTTTGTGGTACTTACGTGTGAAATGAGATACCATCTTTCGTGTAATTCACAATACAACTATTATTTTTACAAACATTCACTGAACAACGCGGCATTTTGTAAAAAATCACGAGCAGTGAAGACGTCGCAAGTTGACATTCGACTTATTATTGAAAGTGGCATAAGGCCCCGTCGTGGCCACATGAGTTCGCATGTACCACGCCTCCTTGCCATATCTCCTGTTGTTTCTGTATCTGTGGGTTGAATAATCAAATTTTTTGGTTTTTTGTGTTTGTTTGTAAAAGGTATTGCATAGAAATACTAATCTGAATACAAACATTATTTTATTAATAGAAAGATAGATAAACCAATCAACAAGTAGGTATAGGAATAGTTTAGCTGTTCCTATACCTACTTGTTGATTCGTTTACTATAAGAACTGTCCACATAAACATAAGTATGAACACTAACATGACAAAATTATAAAAGGTAAATATACCAATAAGAACCGAGCACCTAGCTTCTATTTTGTTTTTATTTAGTTTGTATGCGCTGATGGTAGTGCACTCACAGATGGTTCCGGTAGACAGCGGGCAGGTCGGGCGGCGGCGGCGGCAGCGCGAGTGGCGCGCGGCCCCACGCGCACACGTGCCACAGCAGCGCTCCCAGCGCCCACGACTCGCTGCGGGCCTGAACAACCAAACATTCACTCCTGCACAATTACTTTTGTTTACTACAACATTAGGCAAATCAGAAATGTACAGACTCAATTTCTTCTTCTTTTTTTAAAAACTTTGCCCCACACTAGGAATTTCTCCTTCTGTTTGATAAACAAAAACACACCCAGACCCGAAACAACTATCTGTAGGCCATATAAATGTTTGTTCCGTGCAGGGAACGAACCCGCGACACGCAGCGCAGCAATCCAATCTCTCAGCTACACCGAAACTGTGAAATATTTAATAGAAGTTGCGCATCATCCAGACAAATGTCGTAAGACAATAACCTTTCACAGAAAATGCACACGATCATTGTCATTATTCACAATATCACTGCTTGAAAATGGTATGGATTTTAAAGGAAAAATGCATCATCATCATCATCATTTCAGCCGGCAGACGTCCACTGCTGGACATAGGCCTCCCCCAGGTGTCGCCACATTGACCGGTCCCGTGCGTCTCTCATCCAGCGGGTTCCTGCAACCTTGACCAGGTCATCGGTCCACCTAGTGGGAGGCCTTCCAACGCAACGTCTTCCGGTTCGCGGTCGCCATTCCAGAACTTTTCGGCCCCATCGGCCATCCGTTCTGCGAGCAATGTGCCCTGCCCATTGCCACTTAAGTCTGGCGATTCTTCGGGCTACGTCGGAAAAATGCAATAAATAAAAATTATATGTGACATCAACACGCTGTGGCATCATTATGACGGCACGGTTGGCGCAGTGGCTCAAGCAGTTGACTACTGCGCTACGTGTCAAGGGTTCGATCCCCGCACAAAACGAATATTTGTATGGCCTACAGATACTTGTTTCGGGGCTGGGTATTTGTGTATGTGAGTTTAAATGTCTGTCAACGCACTCACGATACAGAAGAAATTCCTAGTGTGGGGCAAAAAAATCTCCTTCTTCCATATTTACATTTTTTTTTAATGCCCTTACTTTCTTCGGCGGGCTTTTGGTTAAAGAACTTTCGCACTACGTACCGTATACACAGGTGGATGCGTGCGCGATTCTGGCGCAGACAAGTCGTATGGCGGTTCAGTGGACACATATCTTCCTAGCACAGCGCGCGCATTTTCTGACGTACCGCGCACTAGCACAGAGCCACACCATACGTTGCTGAAATAAAACAGTAACACAGGTAACATAATAGTACACCCACATTTCGCCAGTAATGTTTAAGACCCATTACCAAAGCCCTGGAACAGCCAGGGCTGCGGGTTGTTCGAAAGAGATACCGCGGCCCCGGGACACAAAGGCCTACCTAAGATGGAACATCGGTGCCCCGTAACACATAAAGCTAGGAAGGCGTATGGGTGGTTTTTAGTCAGTAGAAGTCTGACACTCTCTTCTACTCCGCCCAGAGCGGGAGTCATTTGATGACTTCCCAAAAACAAAAAAAAAAGACTCATGTAATAGTGGGATTCCGGTAATATTAAGAAAAATGAGAAGTTCTTGATCGAAAAACTCAATAACTATTTGCCCTACCCGGGAATCGGAACCTTGGAGGGACAGAATCCCATTTTATTAGGATAAGCAGAATGAATACTGGGCCCTCAAGACTAAATCTATGATCAGAATAAATACAAAGCTACAGTTGCAAGGTCTATTAATACATACCCATAGAGAAAACCGCGCGAGTGCAGATGCGCGAGCGCAGCGCTGACGTCACACAGGAGCCGCAGCGGCACTCCGCCCTCGTTCAGGATCGCCATCTTTGGGCGGTTCACCACCAAGTATTGTTGGAGGTCCTGGAAGTTATTTACACGTGTGTTAGCATGATTTCTTCAAGTATGAACTATAAAAGGGAATATTTTTTTATTGATAACATGGTAACACGATAGGCACTAGCAGCAATGCCAAACTTTTTGACAAATTTAGGTAGTTCGACCAAACCGCCATGTGAACGGACTTTAAATTACTGGCTAAAATATTTCCCGCGCTTGACGGATATACCAGGTAATGTAACTTTTAATGTATCATTGATTCCAGACGTATAAAAATCTGTGGGGTTACCATGACGTACAGTGCGATCAAATTATCTTGGCAGGTCCGAACTTCGTGCAGGTCATTTTGTTACAACTAATGTATAAAAGTGTTATGATATTTATTTTATTTGTATTTCTCACTGTTTAAATTAGATATTTTCTGATCGTTTAAGTATTGGTTTATCTGGCAATAACAGTTTTCTTCACAAGTTTACATGCGTAAAAGTTCGCAGTGCCTATGTTCAGACCTGCCAAGATAATTTGATCGCACTGTATTTAAGCAGTTTTGTTTGAGGAAAGCGACAGAGTTATCCAAGGTGTGCGCGCAGATCATCTCTTTTCGACACTGGACCACCTGGTCACAAAATTTCAAAAGACTGCCAACGAGTTATTACGCTCCTACTGTAAAGGCAGTTAAAAAAAACACCTGGAACAAGAATCCTACAGCTAAACACCATGCTTAACTGCTTACCATAGAACAAAGTTCAAATATCAATATCCACGGATCCTCCTGCAGGCATTTGGTGACGAACGCCAGAACGTTCTCATGACTGACGTCACGGTACATCCTGGCTTCGTCCAGGAACCGCGCCTTATCCTCCAGGCTCGCATTCTGATTGAGGATCTTGACTGCTACAGTGCTCGTGGAGCCATTGTCGTCTACCTCGCCTTCGACCACCTGAAGAAGGAAAATCGGAGTAAGTCACAGGTATTTACGTCGTGTTTCTGTTCATCATCATTTCATCAGGCGAAAGACATCCATTGCTGGACATAGGTACCTCCCGTGTGTCGCCACATTGACCGGTCCTATGCGTCTCGCATCCAGCAGATCCCCGCAACGTCCACCAGTTTATCGGTCCTCCTCGTGGGAGGCATTCCAACGCAACGTCTTAAGTTTCTTTTCATTGGATAAAATTGTACAGTGACTTAGGAGTACTAATATCTATGCTACTTAGCAAGGAACCTTATACCCAAAATCTTTTTGCTTAGATTGTCATAGAATACGGTATTGGTAAGCTATAATATTGTTTTTATTATCTGTATGTCTCC
Organism: Diarsia dahlii; assembly: GCA_949775195.1. Lineage (NCBI taxonomy): Eukaryota > Metazoa > Arthropoda > Insecta > Lepidoptera > Noctuidae > Diarsia > Diarsia dahlii. The sequence continues at coordinate 18,648,279 of OX459201.1, forward strand.
ACAATATTCATGTGTACTGAATATAATTACTTTACTGATGAGAGCAATCATCAATATCATCGCAAAACGTGATGTTCAATAATCATCACGTTTGTCGTAAGCACTGATTATGGCATTGATATAACATTTAATTGAACGTAAAGTGTAGTTTTATTGCACTTCCAATGAAGTGTCATAAATTATATTTTATGCTTGGGAAATACAAATCAGATACAGGATCTCCTTTATGGATGAATGTTTATTATTCATACATACATAGTCATGCCTTTTTCCCATAGGGGTAGGCAGAAACCACAGGACGCCACCTACTACGATCCTTACATACATATTTTGCCTCGTCCACGTTCATACATCTGAGAGAGTCAGGTTCTGGTTATGGCGTCTCAAGATGTCTGATTCACTAAAGGTATTCACGTAATTCTCTTATGCAAAAGTTAACCACTACGTAAACATCATTATAGCCGTAATACGTCTAGGGCTAGATATAGGCCTCTTTCAACGATCACCACAATGAGGACAAGACCTGCTCTGATCCAACAGATTCCCGATAATCGTTGAGCTTCATTGTTTCAGCGCTTTTGTGGTGGTCTCCACTTTGATTCTGGTTTTCAGTGGTTTGTGAATAGTGTGGCGGGTTTTTCCCAAATAAAAAAACACCTTTATTAAGATCAGTGCAACTTGAAGCATTGTTATTCTGTGTTTGTTTGTGTGTGTACTGTGTATTTGTCGATTGACATTTTGTATGTGTACTACTTACTCTTCCGAACCATCCTCTACCGATTTCTCTGAGGTACTGCAATCGATTACGCGGGAGATCTTCTTCGCCTGTAACCAAATATGGTAAATTACGTACATTTAAAATCAATTTGCTGCATGTTTCTTTGTATATGCAAGTTTGTATGGAAACATACTGGTTTGCAGTGGGTGCGGCCGCGATGAAAACACACGTACATTTGAACAATTACAAGAAAATGTATGAAGATGACATTGTATGATTATGTTTAAAACCTTGACTGCCTCGTTTGGTCTAGTGGTCGCAACCACAAACTGCTGTGCATGACGTCCTGGGTTCGATTCCCAGGTCAGGTAGTGTTATTGGGTTTTTTCATCAGGAATTTCTTAAGAGCAGTCACAGGGTCTGGATTTGTGCCCGGTTGATCGTAATAGGCTAGCCTTTGATTACATGGGATTTAAACATAACTAGCGAAATGACGGTGTTCTAATAGGTACACCTCTGCCAAACTCTTCGGGGATTACAGGCGTGATGTTGTGTTAAAAACCTTTTAGTCCTGTAGATTGGTATAGGGGCTTTTGCTCCTCATATGCAATATTTTCTGCATGACAGAAGGAACCTTCGACGACATTGTCTCCGTATATCTATTAATTAATAGTTTAGTACTACATATCTGCAAACAAGGACAATACGTCCCAAACCGTTGTGCCTGCACCCAAAGCGTATTGTTCGTATGTTTCTATACAAAGCTAAGCAGTGATAGTCATCGGTCATGGGAACTTTGTAATGGTCGGACGATAACAATGGTGCCCGCTATAAACTCTCAAAGGTCTTAGATCACTCTAACGTGTCAATCGAAAACTAATCTAATACTAAACAGCTAAGGTCGATTTTCTGACACAACGAGGCAAATATTTTAAGTAAGGCTTAGGCACTGATTTACGGATTACGGGACTTGGCCCCCAAAGGCTAAAAAAAGGCTTAAAGGGTTAAAGGCTTTTTAAGTTGCCAATTCATTTCCCTCGAGACGAGGATGGATGACAATTTTTGACGGTTTGTGGATGCTTAAAGTGAATTAAATGTCGTTTTATCACAAGTTATTTCTTTTAAAGATTAAATCCTCCACGAAGGGTGGATAAACCGTGGTCCTTATCTTTTACGAGGTCTTTAGCCACGACTTTTGTGGCGTTCCATTTAGTTAAAATGATTTAATTTACTGCTTGGGTCGCCCTAAAGCTATCCCGTTCTACCGTTTTACATTTTGAAAGCTGTAAATGTCTAATACATAAGTAACACTATATCGGGCAAAGAGCCTCGACTTTTGGAGTTGTGGGGACCGAGACACCTAAAGTTATTTATTCAATCCGAAAACAATGTTTCGATTAATTTGTGTATCTTCAAAGAGAACATCGTTGCCTTTTGCCTTACATACAAATACTACACAGGTACTACTTTCGACCGTAAAACAGTCACAGGAAGGAAGTGACGACGAGAACGATGAATAAAGATGCAGGTATACAAAAAGGAGTGGGCCAGCATTACCGATATTTCATCGCATATAGGTAACTACCATTTGATTTTGAAGGTTAGAAGCAGATGGTAGGGATAGTTAGTAGTCAAGGTCATGTTCGAGGTTTATCGATATTTGTCCAATTAGCGGTGGCTTCTATTCCATTCACACCAGCGAAGGGTGGAATTGGTTTGAAATGACAATGTTTACCCAATTACGATGTAGTTTCAGTGGTAGGTACTCAGTGCTGGATTGAAACACTGGCTCAATGCAAATCACTCTAGTCACACGAGTCTAGGTCTTAGCAAGGGCCGATCCCTGACAGGGCTGCGGTACTGTTCGCGAAAGATACCGCGGCCTTGGAAATGAAAGAAGGAACATGGGTGGTTTTTAGTCAGTACAAGTCTGACACTCCCTTCCCGATTTGATGACTTACCACCAGAAAAGTAATAAGATGACTATGAAAACTCACCGAACCAATCAGCACAATGCTCCAAGGGATCAGCAACTCTAATCCCAGTAGGTAACGGCTCAAACTCCACCACCGACTCCCTGCTGACTCTGTTCCTCTCCTCGTTTTCGCTCACAATGTACGCGGCCGCGTTGTTGTTGGCAATGTTCTGCATCTCTCGCAGAGATATCGGCCCGTTGTTGTTGTCTTCACTGATGTTGTTGTTGACGGGCTCGGCGAAGCCAGAGTCAGGCGGATGGGCCCGACGACCATCGTGAAGGTGGGTCGCGCTTGCAGTGAATAACTGTGGGAGATTTGAAAGAGTTAGTTTCTGAAGGTTTGGAGAAAAGATGATGATTGTGTACTACGGTGTTGTATGGGGTGAATACTAAGTTTGGAGTTAGTGATCTGTTAATGCTAAACATAAAAGTATTGTGTTTGTAGTCGATCACAATACATTCATTCATGCAAAGGGCAAAGACACAATAGAACATGATGTCAACATAAGATAAAAATTGTGTGAGCCTGATAACATGAGACGTGAGTTGGATCCCCAAAAGACAAAGGGTATTTTCAAATAATAACCTCCACCAGAAAATCTATAAAACACACACAATTAAAAGCGAAAACTGAACGTTCACAATGGTACAAACACAACTACGTCATCTACTAAGTACCTGATTGTCCGCTCCTTCGTTCGGCTGGCGACAAGAGAAAACAATGCATCAGACATTTGATCTTGTTCATACAGACTTATGTTTGGTATTGTTCGTACAAGGCTCTAAGCACTAAGTGAGGTTACGTGATATTGCGGAGAAGAGGGATGACGCTGAACAGTGCCCTAGATTTTAGCTAAGTTGTGTTTATTATTTGTCTATTTTGAGGAATAATAAAATAATAAAAAAGGAGGTCTATAAAGAACAAATTCAAACGCTGTGGTAGTTTGTCCGTTTTCAGTTACACGAGACCTAAATAAGCAGTTGGATTTTCAATACTCAATAGTGTTACTGAGAGAGACCGTGGAGGACCCTGGAAGAGGCCTATTAAGGGTTTAGTTAATAGTGTTACTGAGAGAGACCGTGACAAATGGAGGACCCTAGAAGAAGCCTATACGCCAAAGGACGCGCTGATTGATGAAGCCGCGGAAGAGTAATAGTTATATTTTGCTTTATTTATACTTGAATGTAAGTTTCAGTTCATTAGTAAATATAGACTTTATTATTATAGTGTAACTAAACATGGTCTTGAGTAACTTTTAGCATCATTATCATAAAGACTTCGTTATTTTTCTTCTAATTATAGGGGCAAACAGATCGATCTCTATAACACATAAAGCATTAGACTCGTATGCAACTATGAGTGTACAATGACATACTTCTGTTACATCTAATTGGCTAATGCGATCTGCAGGCGTCGCCCCCCGGATTAGCTCATCCATGCGAGTTACTGGAAATTGTGTGCGGTCGGCGTTTCTATTGGTCAGGGTCAGCAGTATACTCCGACTAAACTACTGTTTTTTTTATCAATTATTTAGGTAGTTAGTTTCTCAATAAAACATAGCTTCGGTTTAGAACGAATTTTGTCAATGAAATTTGAACCCGATTAGTTTATTTAAACCGGGTTCAAGTTATGTCAGGGCCAACATATCACAACAATAATGACACTGTCAGCTCTTGAACCGATCATCATCTGCCTGGCTTTTTCTAAACTATGTTGTGGTCGGCTAACGGCTTCCAGTTTAATCGGATGCAGCTGAATACCAGTATTATACATGGAGCTTGCCTATCTGACAACTCAGTTCATACTAGGTAATATGAAACCCCTTGGTAAGACTGATTGACAGACTTTCGAGCCACCAACTACTTGTTACGACTGCCGAGGATTTACAAATGACAGCTGGGACCAACGGCGGAGTGCTTTCCGAGGCATGGGGGAAACTCGGTATGGTGGTCTCCCATCCACATACCAACTCTTGAACTGATGGTCCCGTTTGATTCCATTGGCGAAATTCACCCTTTTTATTTTTTGGTGGGTGGAAAATCATCAAATAACCCCCCCCCCCCCCCCCCCTTTCTTGGGCAGAGCGGAAGGGAGTGTCAGACTTCTACTGACTAAAAACCACCCATGTTCCTTCTTCGCCCTTGTGCCGAGGCCGCGGTATCTCTTTCGAACAACCCGTAGCCCCGACGGGCGCGAAATCCACCCTCATTTGACGTTTCTAACTAAAGCCAAAGGGATAATGAGCATGTTTCTGAACTACATACGAGGTGTTTTAAATGCTTCACTAGAAAAGCCGGGCCGTAGTAGTAATCCTCGCTTTTACATACAAACATAATTGGTCAATTACTGTCTGTGAATATGAGAGTTGCAGGAAAATAGCGCTCGTTCGCTTTCACAAAGGATAACTACCAGTGTTTAATAATATGTACTAGTTTAGATAACCGTGTCATTAGTAGTGCATGTAAGCCTTAGGAACTACGTGTTCTAGGAGTTTTAGGCGCATTTGTGATGAACTTTTCTTAGTTCATTAAGTACCAGTTTTCTGTATTGCGAAAACAGACACACTTCACTTCACATCACTTTCAGTTCATTTTTGTTTTTTCATTTGCATTATTCACTCTAATTGAAACGTGTCTGGACGTAAAACGAATCAAAGTGATCTTACAATGAAACAAAAATGAAAATGTATCAGGTAAAAAAAAACTGGTCTTGCATGCTGCATGTAATCTTTTCAGCTATTTACAGATGATTACATGCCATTACAGCTATGATGAAAATAAATTCTGTCTCGCCACGCCTCTTTCAGGGAAACTAGGTTACGGTTCAATTTTTCAAGCGCAAAAAGCTATATCTGCTGATTACTAGGTCAGCATTTTCCGACCAAATTATACGCCTAGAAAGAATATAAATTTTATTTAAGTGCCAAAAGCGAAAAAACCTCTAACAATAATTGTACGGCCTTGATTGGCGCTCTATTCATGTACAGCCGTGCCCATTGACTGTGGGATCGTTTGCCACAATGGGTTATTCAGCCAGTACAGCCAATCCGAAGGTTTTATGACAATATGAATGAGGTTAAATTTAGATAAATTGGGATGTTTAACGGCTTTTTAGAAATAATTTGGCGAACTAGAAAATACACGTGCATACGAGAACGAAACTGTTAAATATGCATTTCGGGATGTAGCTGCAGGTGGCACTTAACTGCGAAAGATTTTATCTCTTCCGGTGGATGTCGTGACAAACGAATTTACAGCAGGTGCCAGGTGGACAAAACGACTATTTCGCTGCGAGGATCGTGTACGGAATACTTTGCAAGATGTTGTCAAATCCCATGCCAATGTATTACTTGGCCGTTTTATTTTCTGCAAGGAACATACTAACACGAGATTTGATTTCAAAATTATTCGGCTTTCAGGAAATGGAGTACCTAGATCAAACAAAGTAGAGTAGCGTTATGTAGGTACAAACTTAGGACAAAGATATCGTACATAGCCTAAGGATTTATCATTAATTACAAATCACTGAAGCCGGAAGACATTCATTGTAGAACACGGGTCCCCCTCGCCCGTTGATAGGATTGATTCAAGCCGCTTGTGCATCTGTCCCCTGAATGTTTATAGGTCGCAGATTCGTTAAGATATTTGGGTCAACATTTTTGGCATTCCTATGATCTAATTTAAATTGTATGATTAGCTGATAATAATTATAACACCACGCTTGACACCTCCGAAAAGTTAGTCAGAGATGAAGTGTCATGTAACAGAGGGTAAGCCAAGAAATACAGCTAAAAAAAAAAACTGAAAATCCCAGAAAAAACAGGGAGAGAAGAGCCTCTCCGATATAAAATTTTGTTAAAACGAACAACGAGTTATTCCGAAATTGATTTTTAGGGTTCCGTACCTCAAAAGGAAAAAACGGAACCCTTATAGGATCACTTTGTTGTCCGTCTGTCCGTCCGTCCGTCTGTCAAGACCCTTTTTCTCAGGAACGCGTGGAGGTATGAAGCTGAAATTTATATCAATTACTCAGGTCTACTGTCCCTTGAAGCTGTGAAAAAATCAAACTTCTAAGCCAACGCAATCAAAAGATACAGCCGTTTATGCTGCAAATTTTCGACACTTGCAAGGGAATCAAAACCTACAGGGTGCTTCCCGTGAACTCAGAATCTTGAAATTTGGTACGAAGCAACGTCTTATAGCATAGATAAAGGAAAAATTACGAAAACCATAAATTTTTAGTTACATCACATAATAAAAATATTCTAAGTAATTTTAAACTTTGTTTGTACGGAACCCTCGGTGCGCGAGTCCGACTCGCACTTGGCCGGTTTTTTCGCTAAAAACGAACCACGCAAATGTATTTTTCCGCACAAGAACGCTTCTGACATTGACAGCATAATTGAGTTAACTTGGTCTTCTACACAAATACACTTGACTTTCTATGTCCTATAGCCCGTGTTGTGTAGGTAGTTAGGTACATTCGGGGACAAAATTGCTTGTCCATTACACGATACACCGATACTTGGAAGGCAAGGTTTTCATTATGGCAATCGTGTTGCATCTCTCGAGGTGTCACACGCAACGAATCGTGTGAACTGGCACGAATGTTGGGAGTTAGGTTCTTGTAATCTCATTAGTTGGGTTTAGTTTTTTTATGGTGTGTTTATAGTCAAATTAGTTTGAATGGTCCTGTTAATGAGCAACAAAACTGGCGATAAGATTTATTTCATTAGGTCATGACTGGAATTCTTCATTTGATATGCCCTACGCGATTTTGGAAAGTGGCAATCTGGCAGACTTGACCGTCGAAGCGAGTGTAGATATTCTTCTTGTAAGCAGAATATTACTATCTTCTGATACCTTCTTCAGTTTTTGGTTTTCTTAGACAGGTTCTCTTCTATCAGGACTCATTCGAAAGTGACATAAATTTATCCGAACCAACTAAAGCAAACTGTGATCACAGTTTAAAGTGCCTCGCAATCGCAATACCTCCGAAAGCATTGACCGAATGAAATCATCCTAAGTCCACAACGACACCTGCGTTTAATTACTATAAATGACGTAACACATTGAGACTTACGCGAGTTGTTAACAAGATAATTGTCCGCGTATGTGTGCGTGACCAATGTATTCGACATCGGGACATCGCCACTTCGGCTCGTATTACGATTCATGTTATGCAGTTCAACGCAGGTTACGTCAAGGTTTGCAACGACAGTTTATTTTTAATTCGCACTCACTGTACATCGGCCTATTTCCGGACATTGTTGTCATTATTATAGTGAATGGTTTATTTTTAACTTTGTCCGTAAGTGTACGGACTGCAAAGTGACTGGAGTCAGGATTTATTTTAAAGTGCGAAAGTAAGGTTTTATAATTCAAGAGAAATGAAGTAACTGACGCGAACTTTCCAATACTTTCAATAGCAAAAAAAATTAAACACTTTATTGAGCATAAAATGAAACTTAATTTAAAATTCTTTACAGCCAAAGATCAATCACCTATCAACAATAACCCTCCTTTTGGGCTTCGCCGCAGTCGGGTAAAAACGAACAACCACATTCAAGGAAACACAATTGCGTAAATTAACAAAAACCTCTAAGAACACGAGTCCCACACAATGAAGTTATAAAGTTTATAGTCAAGTCCGCAGGTCCACACATTGTTTGATCCGAGTATCTGAGCCTTGTTAGGGAAAGTGAATGATAACGGTGTCGAAATGTAGGACGACTACTTGACTGTGACAAGTCGGCGTTGGATGGTCTGATCAATCCGTTGCTTCCTTGTTTTGTTGGTAAAAAACAACTTCTGGTCATTGAGTGACGTTTTTTGTTGCTAAAGGCGAAGTAGCGTTTATCCGGCCAGAAATTCGTGTCATCTTTAATTGAATGATGTCCCTATTTATCTGATGTCGTTTCTTGAGATTTCTAACTAAGTTTCTTTTAAACTCCGTCAGAGAGAGTTTACTAATTAACTCTCCCATGTTAAGCAATAACTCTATGCTTGAAATCTGATAAATCCTGCAATCAATCCATGCCAATCGTAATTCGCGTCCCACGAACTATTTCAGTGTTTATGGTAGTCGCTGTTGATCTATTTCTTAGAGCTGTTAAATGAATGTCGAGGTATGACTGTATGAGTCACGGTCCGAGCAGAAATTATACCGGTAAATTTTTTAATGCGGAAAATCGTATCACGCCAATTTGTAGACCACAAAATTGGACACAAGCTTTTAAAAACGATGACAACTTTTTAATACCGATGAACCCGAAAATTAAAAGATATTAGCCGAGCGTTACGTAAAGTGGAAAAGTTAATTAATATCCCACCCTCTCTAATTACTTAGGCCGAGCAACTAAGCAAATTGTGAAGGTTTCAGTAAATAGGACAAAGGACTAGCTTGACGTCACTAGTGACTGGAGGGACAGGCGAGCCTTAACGAAGGTCATATTCGTAGAAGAGCCAATTCAATTACCAAATGCAAAAGTCATTACTAAACGTTTACAAGACAATGCAAGGCCTTTAGAAATGTCCAATTTAGCCAGTAAGGCCCGTAATCCACCAAAGCGGAGAGGAGCGGAGACGACAGGAGATGTGCGGAAATCGGCCAATCACATTAGTTAAAACTCACATCTGGTCTTTCGCCTTTCCTGTGATTGGTCGAATTTGGCACATCTCCTCTCCGCTCTGCTCGTCTCCGCTTTGGTGGATTACGGGCCTAAGGGTTGGTCTTTTATGTTTTGGTGCTTTAAGGTAATAATGTGTCAATGTCGCTTCGAAGTCGGCTTCAAAGCGCAAAATTTACAGTACATTATTCTCTGAATAGCCATCCGCATAATACACTGCACTGAAGCATGATAATTGTGTGAATTGATGACGTCAATTGTTACAACAGTTGCATATGCTTGCAAACAACATATACGCATAACATTATTGTGCAAAATATTTCTCCACAAGATAAATTTTACGAAACTAGATTAAACGTAACACCGATCGACATCGTAACCGATGTCGCGTGTCCGTATGTTATAAAATCGAAACGTACGATTTTATGGCGGATTAAAAGTATGGACGTACAATCTGAGGAGTGGATGTATGAATTATGTTCCACAACCTTGTGATTTTGTGTTTTTTGGACCATTATGGTGTTCCGTATCTAACACTGATTAACCATGCGTCATTTTCTCAATAAAATCACGTTTGTAATCTCCAAATGGTTAAGCAGAAACCACAGAACCTGCTACGATTCTTACATACTCCTTTTGCCTCGTCCACGTTCATACATCTGGTCATACATGCTCCTAATACGGGCGAGACCATTGCCATCAAACGGACACAAATTGAAGCTTTGGGGCTGTTTCTAACAAATTCGGACATCGAATAATGCCAGAAAATCTCAAGAATGACGAAGACGGAGGTCGGACACCCATCAAGTTTTCTTACAAATCAGGAGCCCAATTTCGAAAGCAATCCATCAAAGAAGGATCAGATACTGCACGTGTTTCAATAAGGAAATCTAATAGAAACTTTAATCCTTTCGATCGAAAACTATCTCAAAGTGAAATATTACGGAACAAAGTCAATATGAGTGAAGCCGACACGAGAGGAGGAAACTGACATATTATTATAAGAATAGTAAGTAAACAAGTTTTTCTTAGTATAACCGTACGTAGAAATACGCAGACTAATCTAAATGGAATTCTGTTCGGATGGTGGCTGATAAAAGTAATTGCTTTATTGATCGTTTTGTTGGTTTAGTTAATTTAGGTTTTGTCTTAAAGAGGATGATATGATATATTTTATTCAAAACCTAGCGCCACTTTGGACCTTCAGTCATCACCATGAGCATCCAGAGCCTGAATTAATCCACTGCTGGGTATAGACCTCTCTATTCTTGTGCCAATCTCTACGATTCAGTGCCAGCCTCATCCAGGTTTTTCCTCCGATAGCAACTATGTCGTCTGCCCATCTTCAGTCATTCATGCCTTTCACTAATTCAAGTCTTATTGAATGCAGTGCTTTTAGGAATAAAATAGCGTGTCCCAGAAATCAGATATAGCTGTTTTTGCAGAATTACTAGGTACAGACAAGATAAATCTACGTCATCGCAATATTGTGAATTCTCGGCATAACATATACCCTTTTCTGATAGAAAACTAAATTAGGTACCGGGGTAAACAATTTCGGTATGTCTGGAGGCAGTAATACTTGAAATGTGTCTAGCTGTATTTTCTTTATTCCTTGCGAGGCCGTCAAATACAGCCGCAGCGTCAGTGGCCGTTGGTCCCAGCTGTCAATTGTAGATATTTGGCAGTCGGCAGTGGCCTGAAAACCAGCGGCAGTCTTAATAAGGTACTATCGTATTATCCAGTACTAACTGGGTTTTGGAGATCAGATATAGATAGCCAGTCACTCCGTGTAAAATACTGGTATTCAGCTGTGTTTGGTTAGACTAGAAGACGACCATAGACAACATAGTTGAGAAAAGGCTAAGCAGATGATGAACGACGTTGTGGTGGAAGCAGTAAGGGCGGTTTTCTTTGTACATGTGTTACCAATTATTACCATTACCACTGATGTACAACCTTCCACCTCCTTACTCCTACTTGGCTGTTGCTACTCACTCCTCAGTTAAGTATATTAATTATCGAGCAGTCGTGCGTGTAAGTATCCTTGTTGGTACATAAGTACATTAATTGCTCACTTCCTGAGGCATGCAAGACGCCGCGCCGCACCAAAGAAAGTTAATGGCTTGAAGAGAAATGGTTCTTTTTCTTTATTGCCCACTCAATGACTTCCTTCGAATGCTAAATTCAATTAAAAATAGAGGAAATCAAACACTTGAATTTAATCAACCGTCTTGATTGATGTCGTCCATTTTTTACATCACAAATAAATGCGATTTTACTTTAACGAATCACGTTTTTTGACATGAAAGGATGAATAATTTGAAAAAAGCTAGTCTTTAATATATTTCCAGCGGAAGATTATATTATTTTTTTGCAAATTAGCACCAAATCTCTCGTCTAATTGCAGCGTTGACTACCTACACAAAAAATTACAGGAAAATTAAATTTTACAAGACCGCATGCATTTCTCATTTGATGTACACATTGTGAATTCCAAACAAAAATAGATTTAAAATGAATGACACCGCGTTGGTGCCAAAATAATTGGAATAGCGGTGTGGGCATTGACATTCTTCGAAATAAAATTACAGAAAAAAAGTGCTCTGATAAAAATATAGATTATGTAGTGATCAGACGACTGATATTTAATGGCCGGTAAAATAAATCTATTCTGTCATAAAAGTAGGTGAAATTATAGAAATACAGTGTGAGCATTTCGACATTTTGTTTTATTCATTGCCTTTACCGTGGTAAACTTTCGCCAAGTTTTTTGGCTAACAAACTATGACACAACAATGCTGAAAGCTTTGATGTTAGCCAAAAGTCTGAAAAGAATAGAAAGTGAAACATAATACGAGTGACAAGACAAACAACATTGTGTTCTCAGGAAAGATCATGTTTCCTACACCACCTAACTTTTCCAAAGAACTTTATCAGTTTGACAAGGAGCAGTTTGTTAATACAGAAGAACATTCATTAAGTCTTAGTTATCAATAAACGGGCCGTGTTCAAGGCGAACACGTGCTCTGTACATTGTAATTAGCGTGCGCATGAGTCACCGCGACGATGCGATGCGCCCGCGCGTTATAAAATACATTCGGTTTTATCTTGCGTGTGTCGTCGTCACTTAGTAGACGGATAGAGTTGTTTGGACAAGCATTGTGGGGGATAGACATAATTTTAACAATGACGGAATATAAATAAAAGTATAAAAGACGTCGCGACGTAAATCTGGACAAACGACTGTCAGACGAACTTAAATGTTAATGGGTACTATAGAACCTATTACAACTATAACTTATGTTTTTACGCAGTCTTGGAAGTAAGTACTGACATTTTTATGCGTAGATCTCTTAATGATCTATTTCCGTCAGCTGAATCACTGCATTGATAAACCACCAACGTCACTACATCAGAATGCACATCACATACACGTAATATCAAAGCAGTTTGCATTTTATTTTTAGGAGCAAGTGACCCTTTTAAAAACGACGTAGGAAGAAAGACTATCTGAAGACTGGATGAGAAGAGATTTGGGCTACTACCTGAATCGTTTGTTGTAGATGCACCGCACAAGGTACAAAATTGCTTTGCACTTCTCAGTTTTTGTAACATTGTCTGCTGATAAACGGTTTACGCCAGATCACATTTAATCATTAACTCATTACAAGAACATTCCAATATACCCTTTTAACAAAATAATAGACACTAAAACAGAAACCGTTCCATTAGCATAAAGAGGCAAAAATCCCAGCCTTTCCGGAAATAATGCTAAGCAAGGAGCGTCGAGCGGAGCGGTCGTATTACATTGACACAATTAGTTGGCCATTACACTGCATTACAGCCATGCCGCGATGGGCTCTCAGAGGTTCGGCTTTATGTCGGTGGAGCCGCGCATCCGGCTTGCGACCGGCGCGGCGACCGCAACACGGTAGTGCCCTGTGGTCGCCTAACAGGAAATTTATGGGAACTTCGTTACGCAGAAAATCTAGACATTCTCGGAATCATTTTAAGTGGAAAGGCAGTCTATCTTAATGGGTAAAACATAACCGAACTTTTGAAGGAAAGGAAGCTGATGGATATCAGCAACGCAGTTATAAAATTAAAAATGAAAAACATAAAAGAGACAACGTAACAATAGACAGCTGTATTGTTTTAAGGTTTCAAAGCCGTATTAAGGATACGTAGAACAAGAAAATGTGAGAACTATTCGCTAAGAGTTTGAAACTAGGGCAGACAAAAGGCCAAAGAGCAAGTGCTGCATGCACTAATCTTATTCCGGAACAGATCTATGTTGGGAAGATGACGTGTACTGCAAATGTAGGCAAGGGTAAACAAATTTTACTTGTAAATCGTATGCAGCTGATATAAAATATTCATCGGAGCAAGATTATAATTCAAAAGGTTTACACAATGGTGCATGCTGCTGTACGCCCGTATTTACGGCCCCAGGCTTGCTAAAGAGCTGTTGACATCTTTGCTAAAAGCATACGACAATTGTACGACTCTATAATATGTATGTGGGAGGCTTTGTTTGCCAGTGTTTTTGTACAAGTATAAACCAGGATTTGAACCAGCTAAGAGACATTATGGAACCGGAATGCCGCAGGGACTATAAATTCAGATGGCGGTGTAGGTGTAGCGGTCGATTCCTAAATCCAACTTCCAATAATATCTATAGCACTTCTTGTAACAGTCTCTCACAAAAGTAATTCCATTAAGCAGAAACAGTGCGTTCAGACTTCAGAGTAATGAGTTGAACTTATACGTAAACAGCCAAATGCTAATAAAATATTACGATAACTCGTTCGTTCTGAGTTTTTATGTTTACGAATCTTTTAAAAATACATATTTACACTGCAGACAAAAACTCCAGCTTACGGAATATGTTATGACAAACATGGAAAGCAAATTTTGTGAGACCTGCCTCAACGCGCTGATGCGAACACTGGTGAATGCTTTGACTTTGATTGACCCGTCAAGGTACCTATTTGCTTGTGAATATTATGGCTGAGTCAGCGTGTGAATTCTGTTTTATAATAGAATAGACGTCCTTTTAGCGAAGGATGTTTGTTATTCAAAGTTAAATGTCTGACGTGACATTTAGACAAATATTCTTTCAAAGTCATAAGTTCTGGGAATTTGGTGGCAAGGAATTTGAAGATGACGAACAATGCTAAAATTCTCTTTACGTTTGTGGGTCTTTCCAAGGTGATGAGTTTGATGATTTGAGAAAATCTTTTATCATAAGACTGACAAAAGGACCGTCCGATTGGAGAAACGGGAAGACTTACGGGTATTAGCAGTTCACCAATTGGCATTCTAGAGAGAAAACTACGGAAACACTCTAGAACTGTGTTCCGGCTAGATGTTGTAGTGGAATTAAGACAGCTCTCGTTTAGCGTTGCCATAAATACAGTTCGGACAGATCTGGTGAAGAGAGCTACAACAATACCGCCGCAGGCACGTGACGGACGTTACTCAGGTACTCGCATTACTCCGCACATCATCCAAATCGCGTTCTACTCTCATCACAGTACATTGCCGGTTTTATAGCCGCTTCATATTTTAGTACATGAATCAGAGTAGCGATGGGGGAGGTGTGAAGCGATGACAGCGTGGGAGGGGCACGACTGTGGGGTGTGCCCGCCGCGGGCTCTATGCCAAGTAGAAGCGCCACTGCATCGTCAGATGACTGGCATTATATTGCACTCACTACACCTACTTCCAATCTTAATCTTTCACACATACGGTTCATTTTAAATGTTGATGGATGAAAAATATCAGATTGTTGTTTCGTCGTGTGAATGTCTCGCGCGTAGTCTAGGGTTTTTATGTGAAGTATCTCAAAGTCCGCCTTGCAAAGAATTCGCGACGGATTGTTTTAGCGTATTGTGAGAAATGTTGCTCTGTATTTTTGGCGCTCCCTTTTGTCATCAAAATACTTTAATAACCAGGAGAAAGGTTACTGCGCGACGAAATAATACATGTTTACACATTGTTAATCATTCAGTCGAAATATGTTTTCCCAAATTATAAAAAGAAAAATATTTCGTTGTAATTTTGGTCTTGAAACTGAGGATAAAACCAACTACTTACACCAGAAAGAGCATGCTTAATATCAGTCTCGCCTAAGGCTACGTAAACCCACGCTCTGTTAACGTGGTTTAAATAAATGAAGTACACAAAGATAATACATATTAGATCTTAGCCAAAATCGTGACAAGAAAAAACGAGACTATATTATCGATGTGATTTAGAACAAATTGCACAAAAAGCATGTCACACATGTTTACGTTTAGTGCGTTGTCAGGACAGGTGGGCGACGCCTGCAGATGCCTGCAGTGTGCTGACTCACAGATAACGATTATCGCATTGTTTTAGACAATTATAAGCGTGAATAATACTGTTTACAACCGCCATGTGCCGCCAGTGTGTAATCTGGGCCGTTGCAATTGAGGCTTCCTACAAGGTCAACGATGAGTGTACTTAGTGCCCCCAATAATACTACCGAGACGTGGAACGTATCGTAATGCGCTGCTCAAAGTGTACGAGCAAATAGATTCGTTCTCAATACTCGATAGCTCGTCGGAGATAAAAGAAAAGTTGTAATGGAGGAACACGTGAATGAGTACTCAAAGAAAAGTGAATCATCAACGTTTCATTGTTTCGACTACAGTAAAGAGAGTAAAGATATCAATTGTGTGAACGAAATGTCTTTTGTTATAGTGTTCGTTCAGGAAATAGAGCCGCAGGAAATTCGGGCAACCAAAGGCAATAATTCACAGGAAACTGGGCAGGAATTTGGCACGATTTAGCCTTTACCTCTATCTCAGTTTAGGATTTAAGTCTTCGGAAACTCGCTTGTTACATTTATTTATGAAATATATCCTCGTCTCGACTTATAAAATCATGAAGAGATATCTTTAAAGTTCATTGTCCTTAAATTTCAGCTAAATGGTTTTTAGAATAACGCTGCAGAATGCGAAATCGAAGAGCGCGAATTATAGCCTACGTAAAGCATAGTTTATTACAAGTCAATGGTCGTGGGTAGTAAAGAAACAGTATATTTTCTTTAGTGATTCCAATTCCATTTCACTAATTGGCCCATAATGGTCGCAGTCTGGCTGTAGTTTTAATAAAAATTGTTGCTTCTACGAAATATTGGAACTGGGAATTTATGTCCCGAGCGAATAAACCAGTTAGTCTGACGACGACTTTGTTTCGAATTCGCATGAAAAACGGAGAATTCCTGTAATATATTTTTTATAGTATTTCAACCTTTACGCAATTTTTCGACCATGGTCGGCATTGTCGTCATAAAGTTGTTTACGACCCGTCCCTTCCCTAGAAAAGACAAGTTTACGTCATGCCCTCGCCCAAACAATATTTACGTCAATATCGTATGTCATACTGCAAATTAAATGTATCTGATATATTAGTAGATATAGGAATCGAATATAATTACGACAACAAGCTGAATAGTAGCACTTTCGACCACAAGACCAACGAGGCAGTTAATTAAGAAATGTCTTAGATCCCAGGTAGCTCCAAAGTTCACAAAATCAATCGAGCTCAGTTCAAGAGCGGCACCACAACACAACCTCCACTTTGTAACACTTAGTTTAATCACTTAATTACAATGAGTGCTGTGATAAAATTCTATGGGCACTTTCAGCTTGGATACATCGATCCAGATTGATAAATTAGTTTTCGAGGACTAAGGGGCGATTGAGGTTTAATTGCTTGACTATAAATAAAACAGGATCGGTCTGTTGATATTCATATTAATAAAGACTATTAATAAGGGCTCGTAAAGATAAGGAAGACCTCCTTGATGCGTCAGCGTCAGTCAGACCAGAGTATTACAAAGATCATATTCAAATTAAAGTCCGTAGATAAAGAAGTCTAATGCATTAGTTAGGACTAGGAGTACACCCAAACAAAGATATCAAATTAGGCTCTGTCCAAACAAAGACGGAAGTAACTCACTTATTTCAACATCATGAATTCGTGATACATGTTCAAGGCGACTCCCGGAATGGAATATACACAACTTTGTTTTGGGCAACCGCAATTCCATATTTTTCCCTCGAGTGAATTATAGAAGAGCAACTATTTCCCTTCTAAAAGGTCGCTTTTTGGGGTACTGCGTTTTTAAAGCCCCCTTTGGGGGTTACCCTCAAATTGATAATCCTAAGGTTAGGATCGCCCCTAGAGATACGAAGGCCACGTCACACGTGTAACTTCTAACCTTTGACATGGCAATTTGCTTCTAGTTAAAATTAAAACGGGGAACATACTCAATTATTTATTTCAACCATATTTAGTGAGAAACATAGTTAGCAGATCTGTCTATGTTAAACCAGGTATATCGATAAGTCATTGGCTTAGCTGGTATGTGTAAAATAAACAGTCTGGCTAGTTATGAAAACTGAACTCGGTTTTCCTGTCTGCGGAAAAGTGAGTGAGTTATAATTAGTCATGAAAGAAGCTACATCTGTTACCTCACGAGACAGCTCAATCATTCCTATCGAATGTAAGTTCCTAAATATTTGTTTGGGCTAACGAAAACTGGGTGAATTTTGGCACAGTTAACACTGCAAAGCTTTTGCCAGATTGTGTTTTGCAGTATTCATACTACGCTGACATTGCTGACAGACACGAAAGTTTTGGAGCAAATGTATTCTCCAAGCAAAGTGGTTCTTTTTAAATATGTTAAAAAGAGGCAAATTCCAGAGACGTGATTTGGAGATCAACAATTTAGTCAAAGACTTCGGTTGGAGGTTATAAATTGAGTTGTGTTGCTAATAAACATCCACTAATGGACTCATGATGATACATCTACTAATTGATTGTACGCAATACAATAACTGAGGTCACTTAGCGTGCGTGTTTTAAGTGCCGTCGTAATATCTGCATGGACTCAATCCAAACAGTAACTCACAGACACAATCTCGATATATACAGAGCAGAACATCGCACAAATAGCTATCTCTTGCCTATTAGGGACAAGTCTCACTCAAAAACAATTCAAGATATCAGATGCAGATCAATATCTGCGGTAATACATACCAGAAATAAACATAGTGACTAATAACTGTGCACATGCCTGGTTGATGTATGTAGACGAATCATCGCGTGGAATAGAACAATACCGGTGCCAACGACTGAGTAAGTGTCGGGTAGACCCGTATGCGTCTACTGTTACCGTTTGGCTGACATCTCTAGGCGCAGGCGTTCCCCTATGACTGACAAGCTAATCGATCCAAATCTAACGCGGAACATTTTGTATGTTCTGGCGATTTCTAATGATCTATATTCTATCGCATCAGTGATGCTTGCAGTGGTTGTACCGTTATTTTGTATGGAATCAAGATCTTTTAACTCAACAGACATAATGTGTTGCAGGGGAGTTTGTTGAGGCATTCTCCTCCCCTGATAAAACACTAGGAAGGCTGATACTCAAGTGTTATTGGAATTACAATTGATTTAATGTCATTCTAAGAGTCTATCTTGAGAGTCATTCTGAGAGGTATACTCCGGTTTACAACCAGTTTCTGGCCAAATCTTATCAGGGTATTCTGCTTGTTACTACATAGAAAATAACCTACGCCACCTTCCCTTTTTTTTTTTTGGTCGGTGGAAAATCATCAAATGACCCCCCCCCCCCCGCTCTTGGGCAAAGCGAAGGGGAGTGTCAGACTTCTACTGACTAAAAACCGAACCCATGTTCCTTCTTTGCCCTGGGTTCGGTTTTTAGTCAGTAGAAGTCTGACACTCCCCTTCGCTCTGCCCATGAGCGGGGGGGGTACCGTGTAGACGGCATATAGCCCACAGGTCCTTTTCAACGTAACGACGTCGCAAATATCATAATTTTCCTCATAGCTAAAATCGTCTGGCAGTCATATTAAAGACCAGACATAAGGACCACAAATCTGTTTTCCGTATTTCAAGTCCAGACTTAATAAAGCCAAGAGATTGTTTTACGGTCAAATGGCTTCCGAAATGTTGCCTTACGAAATCTTCACTAATCATTTAATACTGTTGTAACTTTTAAAAGCTTGTGCGTGTGGTTTGTTGTTATACAAGTATTACGTTGTTCTACTACGCCACTTTTCTGTATTCGTTTTGTGGTCTCCTTTTTTATAAGGATTACCTCATTCTCTCAATAAGAAATATAAATAATAAAATGTACTCAAATGTCCACGGCTTACCTCATTCAGACAATAAAATGGTACTAAGAACTTATAGCAAAGTGCGCATAATTTTGCCTAAACGGCGTATAGTTATACAGTAATACAAGCAAATTACGTCATGAAAGGGACAGTTAGAAGACTTAGAAGGCCGAGAATAGCGTAACAATGACGTCATTGACGACCCACGCAAAAATAAACAGTTATCGTCTCCCATTACTCTGAAGGGGCTCTTAACAAAATCTTTGTCCGGCACACGAAAGCGCACTTTTCTCACAATGTTTGCGGATATTTTATCAAATCTGTCGCGACACAATACCCGTATTCCGGTCACAAAAGCGTAACGTAAGAGCAGAAGTTTAATTTAGGTAATACGGTACAAAAGTAAGTAATTCATATGCGGTGGAATTCAAGCATACAATGTAGAAGACCTGGTTTCCTTACTTTCTTTGTACTAGATTAACAGCCTTGATTTTGGCGGAGAACAGCCTCGCATACTTAGACGCCTATTGGAATTCTCTCGTCTCGAAGTACCTACTCCGAATTCTTGTTTCGTTCGTGTGTTTAGCGGAACAGAATATGTGGATTCTGAGGGCGCACGGGATCTGCACTATTGTCTTGCGCACGTATTGTGTTCGAGGGCGTGCCAAGTGCGTTGACCCCGCCCGGCGGCCACTGATTAGATACACAACTGCAACTTTTATTAGACACTACAAATGGTATAGGAGTGAGATTATGACGCCTCGACACAATGATCTATTAAGAATGTGTTATTCATTCTAATCACATAGATTAGCATTATTAACCTTTAGGTGGATAAATTCATCAGTTTAAGAGTTCGAATTTATATATATAAATAAAAAGAGAAGTCCTGACTGACTGACTCATCAACGCCCAGCCCAAACCGTTGGACCTAGAAAGCTGAAATTTTGCACAGAGGTTCCCTTTATAATGTAGACAAGGAATAAGGAAGGATTTTTCGAAATTCAACCCCTAAGGGAGTTAAATAGGGGATGAAAGTTTGTATGGAAAATCGTCATTTTCACGCGGGCGAAGCCGCTGGCAAAAGCTAGTCTAGAATATGAAGGCAATAGAAGTTCTACTCCTCAATTTAAAATGGACGAATAAGACTAACATATTCATGAAGTAAGGAATTTAATTTAGGCTTATCTTTTAATTATAAAGTTTGGGGTTGACCTTTATGTTTTTTTTTTATTAAGTATTATAAATGGGCTTGCTCTTGACTTCAATCTTGCCCTAAGGGCAGAGATGAAATCGACGATGGAACGAGCTTACCCAGAAGAAGCCTGTTTACTCGCGACATAAATAGATTACCTATGTTAGTTTAAAATTATAATATTTGTCTCTGATTATAATAAATTAATGAGCAGATCTTTCTAGATTATACCATATCAAAATTATGTTAATACCCTCTAATATAGATACATATACATTTCTAAACAAAAACAATCTGCTGAACTAAAAACCAAATATTGTTATATGTATACAAATTGATAAAGTTCAATGTCCTACATTTGGTTCATTCTAAAATTATCTAAGTTTGGACCGAATGGTTTTATTGGGTCATAAACGGAATTATATAGAAAAGAACGATTTCTTCGACAAAGACTGCCTGAAACTTTCTTATTGCGAATTTTATGAGCGAAATTAAATGGTTGTTAAATGTAAAGTGAGCTGTAAAACACCTGTTTATGTTGATACTATTGTATTTGCTATAACAGATAATATGGCTAGAAATACGGTGAATATTGAAGTAGTAATCGAATAACATAACATCACGCCTGCAACCCCCGAAGGATTAGGCAGAGGTGTATCTAATAGTGCACCCACATTTCGCTAGTTATATTTAAGTCCAAAATGAAAGGAAACGAGCCTATTGCCATCAACCGGTCAGAAAACCAGACTTCGTGGTTGACTACTGAGAAATTTCTGGTGGAAAAACGCAATAACACTTTGCCCGACCCGGGAATCGAATACAGGACCTCTTGATCAGCAATCCCGCTTGGGAACACTTATAGACCAACGAGGAAGTCAATAGAAATAACGAAGGAACACACTGCGTCGTGTTCTGCCTGTCCTGTTATTTCCACACACCACAGAAGCTAATGGACGCTACTTCTTAGCGTATCGATGGCAAATTTCTATTAGATCAAATCGTTTTGGCTTAAAATTCAGCTGACGCTACTGAAAATGCTAGACTCTGCGCCAAATTTTGAGCTAAGTCAATTTGAATAGTCATCGACACGCTAAAGAAGGAGTAAACGGAGTACGAACAGACATCAATACGCTAAGAAAAGTATGTAGGCTTTCAAAGCCAAGAAGAAGAAGAACGTGGACTGTTTAGGAGAGTTTAATTCACTTTACTAGGCTGAACAGTAGTGTGGTATAAAAAATCTACGGTATTTCGACTCAAAACAACACGACAATAAGCTACTAGTTAGTAGATTAAAATGCTGCAACGTCGTGTAAACTGTGACAAGTTATTAACCCTTCACCTCCACACAATGGTGACCCTTGGTGACTCCTGCATGGGAAGTGACAGTTGATGCATTCCGTCCCCATTTAGACACGAATCGATAAGGAAATCTCGTGCCTTATGTAAGTGTGCATACGAGATATATTTGTGTAGCTACCTTGAACTATATGATCACAATTTTTTTGGTGTCACCACTCATTGGCTAAGAATAGGACATTGTTTCTTCCCGTGGGTGTCACGCCATGTATCGTAGCAATAAGTAGATATGTGCGCATCAATAATATCCATCCTAGTATTGTAAATGCGAAACACAAGCGCGATTGCTGAGCTGAGCATTAGGTCCCGAGTTCGATTCCCAGGTACGGCAAAGTGCTATTGGGTTAGTTAGTTAGTTTGATGGTTGGTTGATAGAAATAGCTTCGCTTCTTATTACGTGGCAGCCTTAGGCGTGATCATGGTCTTGATGGTATAGATGCTTTTTAACCGACTTCAAAAAAAGGAGGAGGTTATCAATTCGACTGTTCGGTGTTCGGAGGTCGTGGGTTCGATTCCCACCCAGGACAAATGTTTGTGTGATGAGCACGATCACTTGTTCTGTGTCTGGGTGTAATTTATCTATAATATGTATGTATTTAGAAATATATAAGTATGTTTATCAGTTGTCTAGTACCCATAACACAAGCTCTGCTTAGCTTGGGACTACATGGCGTTGTGTGATAGTTGTGGAATATTATTATTATAATTTAATTCTTAAACACGTAAAAGACTGTATTTTTTTTTTTTTTTTTTATGTTTGTTCGCTCATAACTTGCGACTGGGTGAACTGATTTTCATGATTCTTTTTTCATTTGAAAGCTGGTGCTTCCCGTGTGGTCCCATTGTCACCATTTCAATATCTGATGATGGGATCTTGTAGAAATCGGGGGAACTCTTCAATAAATAACAGCAGATTAACCGCGATTGTTGCTAAAGCATTATTATTATATTATTAACTCCTCAATAAATGATAGCAAATGGACTGGGATTGCTGAAATCTCATGTCTGTCTATTGTTTACACCAGTTCATAACATAACATCACGCCGGAACGTTGTGAAGGGGTAAGCACATGTGAACCACAAAAAAGTGAAAAATAAAAACTTTTTTACAAAAAATAAAACCGACTTCGACAAAAATAAAACACAAAAAAGTGAAAAATAAAAATCAGCTTCTGAAGTCGGTGGCAAAAACATGAAATCAAACAAACAAAAGTCACCGACTTCAGAAGCTGATTTTTATTTTTCACTTTTTTGTGTTTTATTTTTGTCGAAGTCGGTTTTATTTTTTTGATTTTGATATTATGGCACACAGGACCTGCATAGAACTTAAGATACTTGTCTTCCTAATACTACGGTGCTGTGGAATAACCCCCCACTTTTATGCGGGCAAAGTACTGAGTGAGAAAAAGCTACTAGTGCGATAAATGATAATATTGGTTGCGGAAATGACACTTCCGAGGGAATACGAGGTTTAATATTTATAATGGAAGGTCACTTACAAGAGCGTGCATAGTTCCCTTACCTATGCTAGAGAAACCTTTGAGGTATGTAGTTATTAGATGAAAAACCATATAATTGCTTTAAGAATTACCATTTTTATTAAAGTTTTATCTAATCTAGAATCAAGTTTAAAATTGAGAATGTTTAGTGCGAAATTGTTTTTTTTTAATTAATAGAGTAGTTAAATGCAAGTTTCTCTTGTTTATTATCATTACAGGTTAAAGAGATTAATGTGGGAAATTACTATTATTTTCTACTGCAGTGGGTGTTTAGCTCATATCTTTAATAATAGATTGTAGACATAATAAGCAAGACTTACAATCTATACCTACCGACTTCCTCATGATTTGCATATTACATACAAAAGTAAATAATTATATGATCAACAACATTGTAGACAAGGTTTTTTAAACTTACCATAGTATCTTTAGAAATGGATAGATATACTATAAATATGTCGTCTTTTCTTTATTTTTTATTTTTTCTTTAATTTTGGGAAATTTTAAATATCTCTAGATATCTACAAGTTTTGGGCATAAGTCCTCAAAATATGATCTAATTCATATTTTAATGCATAAGCAGCACAACAGGATACCAAACTAAATACTTAATAATATAATTATCTTCTATGTGCATAGTGAGGTAAGAATCAAGTAGGCCACTAGTTAACATTATTGCTTTACACTGTGTTTATGACAAACAATGTACAGATAATATATATTATTACAAGCATTGGTGAACTATTACTAATACTAGCAGTTGCCCGCGACTTCGTTCGCGTAGAAATTTTGACTCTCTTGTCTGGACTGCCTGTGGATGGTACTATGTCAAATCGAATGCCAAATGCCAATCGAAGCGATTATATTCCCTTAAACCAGCCCTGTCGTAAAATCTATTCCTACCTGAAATGTCTTAACTATATTCTATCTCTGCCAATTTTCAGGTACAAAAAGCCAAGGATTTCATATGGACTTACGGGAGCCCTTAGTCCAGGTCTTCCTTACTAACTTAGCTTAGATCTCCTACTCCTAAACTCTAGACTTGTTAAATTTCAGGTTGTTAGTACAAAAAAAAAACAGTACAGTTTTACAAACATGTGAAAGCCCTCAGACCTCCTTATTCTGGCCATGTTGCTAAACTCGCTAAATCCGTTCTTAGTCAACGTCTACTAACTATAAAGTACCTTCCTGCCAAAATTGTAGCACAAAAAAGGAAGGACTGTCATACAAACTCGCGTGAGCCCTTAGACCTCCCTAGTCCGGCCCTGTCGCAAAATCGGTTCTTAGCAAACTTCTACTCACCTACTACGTCCCTGCCAAAATTCAAGTTAGTAGCACACAAAATGATGGACTTTTAAACAAACTTTTGCGAGCGCCCTTAAACCTCTCTAATCCGGCCCTGCCACAAAACCTGTACTTAGCAGAGTTCTTCAAACTATAAACTACGTGCCTGCCAAAAATCAAGTTTGTAGCACAAAAAATTAAGGATTTTCTTACGAACTTGCAAGAACCCTTAGACCTCCCTAATCCGGCCCTGTCACAAAATCTGTTCTTACCAGACGTCTACTAACTATAAACTACGTCCGTCTCAAAAATCAACTTTGTAGCTCAAAAAAAGAAGGACTTTCATACAAACTGGCGAGAGCCCTTAGACCTCCCTAATCCGGCCCTGTCTCAAAATCTGTTCTAAGCAGACGTCTACTAACTTTAAACTACGTCCCTGCCAAAAATGAAGATTGTGGCACAAAAAATGAAAGACTTTCATACAAACTGGCGAGAGCCCTTAGACCTCCCTAATCCGGCCCTGTCACAAAATCGGTTCTAAGCAGACGTCTACTGCCTATTAACTACGTCTCTGCCAAAAATCAAGATTGTAGCACAAAAAATGAAGGACTTTCAAACAAACTTGCGAGGGCCCATAGACCACCCTAATCCGGCCCTGTCGCAAAATTAATTCATAGCAGACGCCCACTGACTATAAACTACGTATCTGCCAAAAATCTAGATTGTAGCACAAAAAATGAAGGAGTTTCATACAAACTTGCGAGGGCCCTTAGACCACCCTAATCCGGCCCTGTCGCAAAATCCGTTCTTAGCGGACGTCTACTAACCATAAACTACCTCCCTGCCAAAAATCATCTTTGTACGTCCAGCGGTTTTCGAGGTTTCGTGATGAATCAGTGAGTGACCTTTCGCTTTTATAGATATAGATTTTGGTGTTTGACTAGTGATTATTTTTACTAACAAAAAATTACTAAAATCAAAATGTTAGATGCTAGATTTCCAAAAATGTGAGAAAATAATTGTTTCAATTTTTTTTTTAAGTTTTAACATTAAAAATTTAGAATTCTTAAATCATGATTATGGATTAACGTAGATTACAATTACGGAAACTACAGAGACTCAAACAGGATAATATACCTATTATGTTTTCTTATAGGTATAAAAAGCTTTTATATTACTTTACACTTTAGTGACAAGGCTGCAAAGCTTTTTCATCAAAGGCAAGCTTCTTATTATTAACTGCTCATGCACACTCCATTCGGGCATCATCTCATCATCATCATCAGTGACTTACCTTGCAGTCCTTATGCCGGTAGCACCAGGTGCACCCAAGGAGCAGGCCAACAGCGGTGATGAGGAGCGCCAGCGCAGGCACCGCGGCGTACAAACTGCCCTGGGAGCCCCAGCCTTCCAACCGGGACTGAGAACTTGCATCTGTAGGGGAATAAGTGTGTTAACTAGAGGAAGAAATACTGTATTTCTTAGACTTGGCATTGTCAGTTTTACCTTTTTTTTTAGTTAGCCTAGTCTTTCCCACTCTTGAGCAAAGGCCTCCCCCCATTCCTTCCACTTTCCTTGTTGTTGTGCCTCTTCCCGCCAGTTAACGAGAAAAAGTTTAGTTTTTTTTTACCTTAGTCAGTCAAAATTATTTCTATTAAAAATTGGTCAATGATAGAAAAGAGAAAGGAGTAAATGATGCTTTGACATCTGACAAGGGAGAATCTAATAAGAAAATGAAAATTATTTATTTTTTATTTTATTTATTTATGAAAGGACAATTGAGTAGACCCAAATGGGACAAAGGCAGGAAGATGATGATTGCTGAGATGAGATTCTATCTAGATTTTGAATGTTTTAACTGTGGGAATTGGCATTCTGGAGTTAATTACACAATTAATTATCTAACCATAGGAGACATATCAGAATGTTTATTATTCTATGTGTAACACAAAATGAAGAGTAAAATTGCTTGTTTGGGACAAGCAATTTTACTCTTCATTTTGTGTTTTATTAGTTAGTCTGACATTGTGTTCCTTAATGACAATAATTTTAAATTGCTTGGAATAAAAATAAACTGCAATTTATTTTATAGGATGACCAATGCAATGAAATAGGAACATTTGTGAAGTGAGGTCAAGTTTATATTTGTTTACTATATTGTATTGTTTTTTGGTACTCATAATTATGTTGCTGTTAGCCTGCATGATGATGTAGTTTCATAGCCTGCAGTTTTGCAGTGGGATACCACTGTTGGGTAAGGGCAGAGGCCTGTTAAGAATATCAATACTCATAGAGAGAGACTATTCATATGCTTTTTATTCAGGGTTAAAATGTAGGCCTCTGTGGCCATTCTTAGTATCTATGTTTTACATATTTTTATTTCTTATTTGGAAAATAGCACAGCCTAATAATTGTGGGACGATGGCCCTGAATATGGGCAGATTGGAACAACCTAAAGTTTATAACACAAATTAAATATTATTAGTTTCTAGTTAGAATCTGTTTGTCACCATTTCAGGATTGCAATATCTTTTGTCAAGGCTGAACTTTAGTGATTTAGAAACTGTGAAGAAACAAATTCATTTTAAGAGATAGTGTTTTTAAAGATAATTTCCAAATTAACATTATGTAAAAGGAGAGCCTGCATTTTATGGTATGTAGGAATTTTTTTTTTTTGTTCCTCTTCTTATCTACTATCAGTCATCCCTGACTATGATCAGATGTGTGGCAAGATACATCACATTTTTACAGAATGAGGACCAGTGTCTAAATTCTGCTTAATCAGGCAGCACAATATCAGCCTTCTTGAGTCTCTTAGCATGATTTGGCATCAATAGTGATCGTGAAATGGTAATGTTATGTACTTATATGGAATACAAATTAATAGTATTCATATAAGTTTTTTAAATTATGATGATGATCATCACACAGATGGGCAAATGGGTATCAGTACAGCATATTACAGCAAATAGGAACCTAATAAGAAATATTCCTATTCGTAGGTTTTAAAGCACAGGAAATAATAAATAGTAATTAAGATATCAATCCTTTTAAATGGAGGCCTACAGGTGTTTCATTATCATAACGTGATAAAATACTGTTATTATAATACCCAAACAATAATAAGAGCAGTGATAACAGTGTTTAGATAACAAAGCTTGAGATAAGCAATGTTTATTTACTTTTACACATTTTTGTACCTTGGCTTGTGGTAAACTATACTAACAGACAAGTTTAGTTACTTTATGTAATTATATTGTGTGAACAATAAAATATTTTATTGTAGGACAATTAAGTTGATGCTCTTAGCTGTATCATTGAAGGCTGATAGAGTAGCAATCACAGATTTCTCGTCACAGTAGCATTTCGTTTGAATACTGAAAACATACAGATATACATGTATGGACAAGGACAAGCTTTGACTACCAAACAAAGTACCAGCAGGAATGAACAGTGATACTTTACATTTACACTAATTAGTTTGGGGGTACATTTACAATGATTAGCTCTCATTTGTAACGGAAATCTGTATCACATCCTTTTTAACGCGAACTGATATACTTTTGTAATCTCAACAGATGTTGGCTTTTGTAGACACAATGTAACAGACAAAAAAATTAAAAGTTGTCCATGTACCTTTCACTTGCACCCACGGGCGACATACAGGGAGACAAATACTTAAATAATTATTGTAAAACATGCATTTTTCGACAAAATGACTCACCATGAGGGTAGGTTTGCGGCGTTGATCGGAGAGGCGAACAGTGTCCCAAGTGTGAGCCGGTCAAGGCCACCAATAACACCACCCATTTCATACTCATCATTGTCACATTATTTGCACAGCCGCATTATTTTCCGTTTCATTATTTATCGTTTTCATACATCACAACACAAAAAATACACGGTCCATGACAGGTTTGCACTGAACTAAAAATATTGTTACACTATACGTTTTTACTAATCAAATTATAAAAAAAGATCATGCCCGCCGTCTGAAGTATTTGTTGCACTTAAAACTTAATTTTCCTAATAAATTTCGTGCACATTTACATAAAAATTGCGCAACCCGCAGCTGTATAGAACGCCATTTTTCTAAATCAGTGTTGCTGTATACATTTGTAAAATTTTCTACCATTGTCACTCGCTATGCTCGCCGTGCAATGTGGGCAACATTTTTTTTGGAAACTTTTTGTGACAATAGCAACCCTTCAGAAAAATGAGTGAATATTTTTTTTAGAGAATGGAAATTTATTTAAAATTTCATTCAATGTTTCGAGAGCACTGGTGATAAAATAAATTACAGAATGCCTGGGTTCGAACACACGACTTGCTGCTCGTAAGTCGGGGCCGCTACCATGGGGTCACCGCGTCTCCCAGACAAGATGCCTTTTCTCTTTGGGAGAAGTCCGCCACACTATTCTATAAGGGTAGTACGATAGTACCCAGTTACCCACAGGTAGTAC
The DNA here is from genome assembly GCA_949775195.1 of Diarsia dahlii. Lineage (NCBI taxonomy): Eukaryota > Metazoa > Arthropoda > Insecta > Lepidoptera > Noctuidae > Diarsia > Diarsia dahlii. The sequence continues at coordinate 18,677,579 of OX459201.1, forward strand.
CCTACCATTTTAAGTTTAAGTTTTCTACTCCTGCTTCGTTCGTAATCAAAAAGCTCACTAAAAGTAAGAAAATTAGTCTGAGTAGTTATCACCGGGTACAGAGGAGAGAGAATTCTAAATCCACAACACATTTCTGTCGACCAAAATGGTGGACGATATCTTTGAAAAGAAGCCATTATTTTATTGATTTCGTCCAGCTACCGAAAAATACAAAACAATGAAAAATACAAAAAATATTCGTATGCCGCGTCTAGCGGCGGATATGTCGTGATCAATATTCTTCTGTAACACCTTTGTACCTACCATATTCTACGAATAAATATCTTATCTTTATCTTTAAATGTGCGGAATTTTGTTCATTGGTGAAAAGTTCATCTCTAACCCGCTAGATGGCGTTGTTAGATGACGTCACGTTTCTGAATCGCGCTATGGTTACGTTACGCGCCGAACATTACTACCGCGCGGTTATATACGTACCGGTACCAGTGAGATCAATCATGATCCATTAATTTTTGAAATAGGTTGATTATAGATTCAACCTTTATAAAAATATTTTATAGAGAGGTAGGAAAAATATGGAGACGCCGCGATATTCTGTAATTTCTGTAAATACACGTCCTTGGTAAATACACAATACAAATGCTTACAAGCATTTGTATTGTGTATTTACCAAGGACGTGTGACGTGTATCAGTGTTGCCAACCCTAATTTCAGAAAATTAGTAGAATATGTGCCAAAAATCGGTAGAAATTGGTAGAATCCAAAATGAAAAATAGGTAGATCTACCACCTTAATTTAGTAGGTGTTTTAAATTAAAAGAATGGCCTTTCGTGGCGGAGTTTTTGACCTTTGACCATGTGCATCGATCATTTTCATGCGCATCGCTGCTATCAGAATCCCCTCTTTGAGCTAGACTCTAGCTTGCTAGAAGCAGAAGCAGGTCACAAGTCAAAACTCTGTAGTAACCAACAAAATTAGACAAAAACAAATAAAATAACAATTACTACAACAAATTCAATTCAATATTTTGATGTAATGTAACTAAGTAACAAACAGGATTCCACTCGAATGGCGCGAACGCGGTACGAAAGTGTCAATGTCAGATATTAATCAATGTCCATGACTGTCAATAGTAAGACTTTTTTCATCCTTCAGTAAGAAAAAAATGTTTTATTAATGGCGTTAATTTTTTTGAAAAATAGGTAGATTTGAGGCTTAGGTTGGTAGACAGGTAGACTGAGGGCAAAGTAGGTAGATCTACCTAAAAGTTGGTAGATATGGCAACACTGACGTGTATACAAGTATACAAATATGAGTGAAATAGGAGATGATAAAATGTAAAAAAAACCCACGACTGTTAATAATTAATTGAAAAAAGGATAAAAATAACATAAAACACTCACCTTAAAAAAACCCAAGAATGTCCGTCGGGGGCTGCCATTAAATGAACTAGTTTTGCAATGTTCAGCTCCCGACGGACATGTGGGTGTTTTATGTTATTTATCCTTTTTTCAATTAATTTTTAACAGTCGTGGGTTTTTTCAAAATTTTTAATTTTGCTTTTTATTTTAAACTTTTTACTTTTATTTTTATCTAAGAACATGACTTACTTGACTTAAAGTCCTATGTCCCCTAGATGGGGCAGAGGGCGTCCACAGATGTCCTCCATCGCGATCTATCTTGAGCTTAACGCTTCACCTCGCTCCACGTCAATCCGATGCTCGCCGCTTCTGCCAACACGGTGCGACGCCAGGTTTGTCGGGGACGGCCACGCTTTCTTTTCCCTTGGGGGTTCCAGTCCAAAGCTTGTTTGGGTATGTGGTCGGGATCCCTTCGGAGCGTGTGGCCAATCCATCTCCATTTGCGCCGCTTGATCTGGTGGTCGATCGGGCTCTCGTGGCATTTCTCCAACAGCTCGACGTTGGAGATGGTCTCGGGCCAGTAGATTCCGAGAATGCGACGAAGACAGCGGTTGACGAACACTTGGATTTGGCGTGTGATGATCTTGGTGACCTTCCACGTTTCGCACCCGTAAAGCAGCACGGATTTCACGTTGGACCTGAATATCTTTAGTTTAATCCTTCGGGTCAGTTTCCGCGACTGCCAAACAGGACTCAACTGCGCAAAAGTAGCTCGGGCTTTGGCGATCCGTGAAGCGATGTCCTCTTCACTGCCCCCAGTCTCTGCCACGACGCTCCCGAGGTAAGTAAATTTGTGGACGCGTGCCACTGCCTACAGGCAGATTGCTCACCGTTGCTGATTGGCACAGGCCAATCAGCAACGGTGAGTGGTTCTTCACACCAGATCTTAACTCTTGGGTCTTCCTTATATTTATTTTAAGCCCGGTTTCTGCCGCTTCTTGACGAAGCTCGTTCAATTTTGCTTGCATATCGGCGTGGGTATGACTCAGCAGGCATAGGTCATCGGCGTAGTCTAAGTCTTGCAGGACGTTAGACAATCCCCACTCTATGCCGCGTCGCCTGTTCTCAGTGATGCGAAGCATAATTCCGTCAAGAACGACCAAGAAGAGGAGCGGTGACAGGAGGCAGCCCTGCCGCACACCGGCGTGTACTGCTACATCATCCGAGATGAGGCCGTCATGTGTTACCTTGCAAGTATACCTCCTGTAAATACTCTCTAACAAACGGACGATTTTCGCCGGCACTCCAATATCCAGTAAACGGGTCCAGATGCTAGACCACTTCAACGTATCAAAGGCTTTTTCGAAGTCGACAAAAGTAAGATAAATCTCCCTCTACCATTCTGATGCCTGTTCCAGTATGATACGGAGAGTGTTGATCTGGTCCGTGCATGAGCGGTTCGAGCGGAAACGAAAGAACGTGTACCAATCAAACTTAAACCCATAACTGAAAACTGAATCAAAATCGGACTTGTAGTTTTGGAGAAAAATGGCAACTTTGATTTGCACAAAAAATGTTTACTGCAGCTCCCCCTGGTGAGTTGTCACCGTAACACCTATCTAAGAACATGCACCAATCAAACCCGAACCCTTAACTGAAAACTGAATCAAAATCGGACTTGTAGTTTTGGAGAAAAATGGCAACTTTGATTTGCACAAGAAATGTTTGCTGCAGCGCCCCCTGGTGAGTTATCACCGTAACACCTATCTAAGAACATGCACCAATCAAACCCATAACTGAAAACTGCATCAAAATCGGACTAGTAGTTTTGGAGAAAAATGGCAACATGTATTTGCACAAACACACAAACAAACACACAAACAAACAAACAACCTCTCACCCCAAACGCATATACCGTCTCCGTTCCGTCGTGGGTAAATATAGTTTTGTTTCGTTCTTTCTAATGCAGTAATCATATTTGATGAAAGAGACAACAATATTTCAGTTGTTGCTCATAATGGCAACATTTGGTCGAGTCACAGAATAGTAGGTAGGTGCCGTATTCGCCATATTGTGCGACAAGATGGCGTCTAGTTGTGCTGTCAAATAGTTGTTTACTTTTTGTTAAATAGCGATTTGTGAGAAAATTACGAAGAGATTATCTCTTAAACTGCGTGTATATGTTAGCAAACAGCAATTCAATATGCCTGCGTGTTGTATTGTGAAGTGTGGTGCAAGAAGGACTTAAAATCAACCTCAATTGACTTTGCATAGGTTAGTAGTCGTTTTCATGCAATAGTATCTAGGCGTAATACATTTCCGATGAAAAAATGCTAAGTGATCATATTGTTAATATTTGGGTTTATTTCCGTCCCAGAGACCTTTTTGTTATTTCTTATTTTGATTAGTTTTTTACAAACATGGATAGTGTTGTACCGTTGCGTAATAGTTTCCGATACTAGTTCCTTCGCTGCGCTGAAACGATATCTGTTCGAGTGACCGTGCCAGGTCCGGTCAGGGCGCGGGACCGCCCTGCGGATTATCGAAAGATATAACGCGGCCTTGGCACAAGGGCGAAGAAGGAACATTGGTGGTTTTTAGTCAGTAGAAGTCCGACACTCCCTTACGCTCTGCCCAAGATCGGAGGAGTTATTTGATGATTTGATAGGTCTGGTCCGTAGTTCACAGAACCAAGATACCGTCCCACAGAGTTATAAGATGGTTTTAAGTGATCCGAAAATAAGACATCAGCATTTTGTTATTTTAGTTACAAATGATTACAACTCTCACGGGCGTAGCCAGGGGGTGGTTGTGGGGTTCAAACCACCCCCGAAAAGTTAAGATAATGGGAGGAGAGTGGTATACCTAAGTAATAATTATATGTATTTTGAATTTGGCGCCACCGGCTGTCGATACTCCGATCGCATTCGGTGACCTTGGTATAATATCGTGCCGTATCGTATCCCACCCGTACTCGTCGCATTTAGTCAGCTAGTCTGTTGCCAGTCATTACCTATCAGTAATAGGTAATGACTGGCAACAGACTAGTAATAGGCTATTACAGTGCGATCAAATTATCTTGGCAGGTCCGAAATTCGTGTAGGTCATTTTGTTACAACTAATGTATAAAAGTGTTATGATATTTATTTTATTTGTATTTCTCACTGTTTAAATTAGATATTTTCTGATCGTTTAAGTATTGGTTTATCTGGCAATAACAGTTTTCTTCACAAGTTTACATGCGTGAAAGTTCGCAGAGCCTATGTTCAGACCTGCCAAGATAATTTGATCGCACTGTACTACCGATTATCGAGTGAGTCTAGTAAAGAAGATTGCAATTTGTACGTGTAACCACTGTCAAAGACGTTGTCGAGAAGGTATCAGTCGCATCTTCCAAACGTCCTTCGTAGGCTTACGCCCAAATACTCAAACGTCACTCAATTTTAAGTTGCACTTAAATCTCGTGCTGTCTTTGTTACTGTTCCGAAAGCAGAGGATTCATGCGAATTTTAATAAGAGTAAGCAGTTCTCTTCCTGAAACCAAGTAAAACAGTCCTTTATCCGCTTTCCTCCCGATGACAATTTATTTGCCCCCCCCCCCCCAACCCCTAATCTATAAAAATGTACAAAAATTTCAGCGCTCGCTTCGCTCGCGCATATGTCCTGTGTCTATTGGTTCTGTTTCGCGACAGTTCGCTCGATCAATTATTACATGTACTGAAAGTTTCAGTTTTCCATTTTCGAATACATTTCCGGGACCTTGTTCTCAGTCATCACTAAAATCGTTTGACTTGTTTTTATTTTCCTGAAACTCAATGTAGCACTCTTAACGCATTGGGCTAGTGGATGCTATGAATAGTAAACGGGTGATGGAGGTAATTTATGTACAGCTTGTCTATAAAGTCATGAAATTAATGCTTGAGGAACTAACATTATTCAAAAGTAAGGCAACACTAAATCATGGTATGTACATACATCAAATGTCATCGGCTGTCATCAACTTGTTATTTATCTTGATATCTTCTGCATTTTTTAATGTTTTTCAAATCTCGTCGACAAAACTTCGAAAAAACGTGTTAAATATGAGGAAAACAAATAGGAGTGAAGCTCGGGAAATTATTTCAAAGTATATCAGCGATGTTTGTTAGAACATCAAGCTGACCAAATTTTATCAAAGGGGTTTGAACCTTTTTGTATGGGAGCTGGCATATCGACCCACCGCCATTTTGTTTTTTTTTCGAAATCGCGGCCCACAATGAAAGTGGTATGTATGGATAGAGGACATATAGACGAACAAAAAATGTCAAGCAACACGGTACCCAAAGTGTCACGTTACCGAGATATTTGAAGGTAAAGATGGACAAATCAGTACAATGACCACATAAAAATTAGACCTTTTACGTGTCTATAGGAGACTATAGGCGTTGATTATTATTATTACTGGTTATTGAAAGAGACTAGGTACATTACATACTACTAGGAGCACGAGAAAACAATTTTTTGACATTACATAGCGTTTCAATGAGATGCAAAGCGATTTCAATGTGCGTATAACAATAATCAACCTGGGAACTATTATTTGGATATAATTTAACGCCCAAACACGTAAAAAGGCTATTTAAAAAAATATTTAATGAATGTCGTTGGGGGGTAAGGGGAGAACGGTCCATAACATCTTGACCGGCCCTATTGTCAACCTCACCTGCCCGCACCATTTGGTGGCAGTGGCCAAGCGGCCGCTGCGGTGCCCCCTGCTAGACAACAGACGAGGCTCTGGCGACCGCGCAATGGCGGTATAACCATAAACCTGGTCAGGCAACTGGCTGGAAGAGGCTACAGCGAGCCTTGGAACCTAAATAATTCCTAAAATGTCTGGAGTAGATAGGAGAGTTATAAAATCATGGAAGTAGTATTGAAAAATAAACTACCCCAGGAGGGTACCAGCTCTGCTGGAGAATCCCTCCCTGAGTCCAACTCAGGCTGCCCCACGTATTCTGGGGGGGGCACAATCCTACTAAGTGACGACGAAGTTAGCGAGACAAGACCAAATAATTCTACCAAACACACTGCAGCACAAACACCCACTGTTGGCAAAAAATACGTGCAGCAAGCTTTTCACCCAAGCCTCTTCACGCAAAGACCTAGAAGTGTATCAGTCGGAAATGCTTCACAGGTGATCAACAAGGAACCGCCAAAGGAACTTTCTCACACTGACATAAAAGACACTAATCCTCCCAACTGGCAAAGAGTACCAGTCAACAGGTACAAAAAGAGGAAGATCTCAAAGTCTCCAGAAACTGTTCCAACATCAAACAGATTTAGCGGATTGCCTATAAATCATAATGAACAGGAGCCAAACCAACCCAAAGAAAAGAAGGCTAGCAAACCACCTCCAATAATCCTTTATGGAATAGAGGATGTAAATAAACTCACAGAACTCCTAGGCACAGTAGAAGCAGCAGCTACTTTTAACTTTAAGATTATCAACAAAAATCAAATACGGATCACAACTGAGACTGTTGATACATACAAAAAAATTGTATCAGTCGTCAGAGATAATGGACTCATAGGGCACACCTTCAACAGAAAAGAGGAAAGGTGCTATAGACTTGTAATTAAAAATTTACACCACACAACTCCACATGATGAAATTGTAAAAGCTTTTGAGGAAACGGGGAACCAAGTTAGCGGTGAAATTATTAATGCTAGATATGGACCTGACAAAAAACCAACCTCAACATTTTTTGTCAATCTGAAACCAGCAACTAATAACAAAGCAGCAAAGCAAGTCACTGTCATCTTTCATCAACTAGTAACCATAGAAGATCCTAAAAAAAGGAATACCATAGTACAGTGCCAGAGGTGCCAGCAGTACGGACACTCAAAAAACTACTGCATGAGACCATTCCGGTGTCTTAAATGTGCAGAATCACACAAAACAAAAGAATGCCCGAAAGTAGATCGTGCAACACCAGCGACATGTGCTCTATGCTTAGGCCCACACCCCTCAAATTATAAAGGATGTGAGGTATATAAAGAGATAGCAGCTAGAAAAATGCAGAAATCTAATTTATCAAGAATAAAACCATCATTGACCCTCAACACTACTTCCAAAGATATTCAACAGATTGAACAAACTACTCATCTCACTAACAATAACATCGAAATGGGAGAGAAATACAGCGAAATCGTAAAGAAGAGCCTAAGTCACACAACAACAGTGCAACAGTCTGAACAAGAAAAACACCTACAACAGTCATTTAATAGAATGGAAGAAATATTCATAAAACAATCAGAACAAATTAATTTAATCTTACAACAAATGAGCACCATGATGGGACTCTTATCAACACTAGTCAGTAAGCTATCAAAATGAGCAACTCAACAAAAATAGCCACTTGGAATACAAATGGACTATCTCCCAACAAAGGTGAAGTAGAAATATTGTTAAAGATGCACAATATCGACATTCTTCTTATATCTGAAACACATTTTACTGACACGAGCCAAATACAGATTAGAAACTACAGCATATACACAACTAATCACCCAGACGGAACTGCTCATGGTGGTACTGCTGTTCTAATTAGATCCTCCATTGATCATCATGTAATGCCCCAGTTCAAAACCGAACACATCCAAGCTACAACGGTGACGATACAAGGTAAAAATGGAGACTTCAATGTCACATCTGTCTACTGCCCTCCTAAGCACAAGATAAAAGAGGAGCAATTTGACATATTCATTAAAACATTAGGCTCCCGTTTTATAGCTGGGGGAGATTGGAACGCCAAACACAACCTATGGGGTTCGAGACTCATCTCGACCAGGGGTAGAGAACTTAAAAAGTGCATTGACAAGAATAACCTAACTGCAATAGCAACATCAGAACCTACTCACTGGCCGACCGACACCTCTAAGTTGCCAGATGTTCTCGATTTTTTCATTATGAAGGGACTATCACGACTCTTCTATCAAATCGTTGGCTGCCTGGATGGATCGTCTAATCATATCCCTGTCATACTTACTATCAGCACAAGTATCCTAGAGAGTCAAAAAAACGCAAGACTTTACAATCGGCGGACAAACTGGAACAACTTTCGCGCCATCGTCGACGATAGTCTACATCTTAAGATATCCCTAAAAACAAAAGATGAAATTGATAACGCTACCATAAATTTTACAAGAGTGGTGCAAGACGCATGCTGGATAAGCACTTCAGAGCCTAGTAACAAAAATCCTCGCCAGAATAGTGTCCCACGAGAAATCAGGGATATTATCCTGGAGAAGAGAAGGTTACGCAGAGTGTGGCACACTAGCCGACATCCCGATGACAAAAGAGCATTCAATAATTACAGCAAATCTCTGAAACAGACCATCAAGGAAACTGAAAATGCGACTATTGAAGCAAATCTGTTATCGTTAACTGCTACTAACATAACGGACTACTCACTCTGGAAAGCTTGCAAAAATACAAACCAACCAATAAACCAAAAACCACCTCTGCGCCTAGAAGGAAATAGATGGGCTAGATCTAAACAAGAAAAAGCCAAAGCATTTGCAGAACATCTCTCGAAAGTATTTGTCCCCAATGAAGCCCACCCAGACATAGACGAAGCAGATATTAATGAAATCCTTCAACAAGACTTCCAACTAGAATTACCTTTAAAAGTGGTGACTCCAAAAGAGATAGTAAGGAATATTCAACAGCTAGAGAACAAAAAGGCCCCGGGTTTTGATCTGATAGATAAAAAAGTCCTGACAGAGCTTCCTTGGAAGGCAATAATGTTCTTAACAACCCTGTTCAACTGCATTATTAGAGTTGGGTATTTCCCTGCAGTGTGGAAGGTGGCGCAGATCATTATGATACATAAGGTTGGAAAACCAGCCCATGAGGTGTCCTCATACAGGCCAATAAGCTTGCTCCCAATCATATCTAAGCTGTTCGAAAGGGTTTTATTGCAAAGACTCTTACACTTCATCAACGAAAACCCTGTGATACCAGACCACCAGTTTGGCTTTAGACCACAACACGCTACTACGGAGCAGATACACAGAATATGCCGAACCATTAGCGACTGCCTTGAGCGAAAGGAATATTGCTCCTCGGCGTTCCTCGATGTCCAACAGGCTTTTGACCGGGTGTGGCACAAGGGTCTCATGTGCAAAGTGAAGAAGCTATTACCCCACATCTTCTATCCAATCCTGGAATCTTACATCTGTGACAGGATCTTCCAAGTGAAAGAGGGAGACTGTGTGTCAGGTTTCTATGACACTCAGGCTGGTGTTCCACAGGGCTCAGTTCTTGGTCCTGTCCTATACACCATCTTTACTGCTGACCTACCGCAATCACCAGGAGTTACCATTGCTACCTACGCAGATGACACAGCTGTTTTGGCTACAAGCACAAACCCAGTAGAGGCCTCAACTAAACTACAAAGCAGTCTCAGTGAAATCAGCAAGTGGCTTAACAAATGGAGAATTAAAGCTAGTGCAAACAAATCAGTCCAAGTTACCTTTACTTTGAGAAAAGAAACCTGTCCCCCCGTGTATCTGGATGGAAGACAGCTACCTCACAATGACTCGGTAAAATACCTAGGCTTACACTTGGACCGCCGACTTACATGGAACAAACACATAGAGTCCAAGCGTAACGCAATCAACTCTAAATATAGAGGGCTGTACTGGCTGCTAGGAAGAAATTCCAGATTGTCAACTGATAACAAACTCCTGATTTATAAGTCCGTCATAAAACCAGTCTGGACCTACGGGATACAACTCTGGGGTTCTGCCTGCATCTCCAACATAAACAAGATTCAAAGAACCCAAAACCTAATCTTAAAACAAATAAGCAATGCTCCCTGGTTCTTGAGAAATTCAGAGGTCCATGAACACTTAAACATGCCAACAGTTAACGAGGAAATAAAAGCATGTGCAAAAAAATACAGAACAAGACTGCAAAACCACCCCAACCAGATAGCTACACTGCTTACCATACCAAATAGCCTTAATCGGCTGAAACGCAGTAGGGTATTAGAACTGGGCAGTTGTGTTTAAGCTGCCATATCAAGTAGCAGTCATTCCTAATGAGGAATGACCCACCAGTTAATCGATCCATTAACTCATCTGCTCATAGCCAGAAGGGCTGATTGCATGATTCGACAAGGAAAAAAAAAAAAAAAAAAAAAATGAATGTCGTTGTACTCGTTTGTCGATCTTTAACTTCAAATATCTCGGTAGCGTGACACTTTGGGTACCATGTTACTGGACATTTTTTGTTCGTCTATATGTCCTCTATCTATACATACCACTTTCACCGTGGGCCGCGATTTCGAAAAAAAATCAAAATGGCGGACAGGTTGATATGCCACATTGGTTCTATCCCCTTTGGATGATATTTATACTCGAACAGCAGCTATAACAGGTATGTAATCGTGTTATTGTTTGTTTTTTATCTACCAGAAGTCACAAATTTACTAAATATACGATTTTAAGACTAAAATAAGCATTGTTTACATTGCGCATTTATAGGTTAGATTGCAAATGTAAGTAGCTCATATTGTAGTGCGACGTTAACTTTTGATACTTTTGGGTAATCAAATTTACCGGTGATTTTAAATATGAATAAGTTTTAACAAGTTGGAAATAAAAACAGTGCTATGTATTTTCTGTTAGATATTACATCTTTTTTTAAATCTTTCTTTCAGGAAAATCTGAGAGTACAGTGAGGCGTATTGCATATGAAGGCAAACACAGATCAGGCCGTCCTAAGAAAGAAGTGGATGAATGTGCTAGTATCAAAACCATTTTAGTCACACTATACCAGGGTTGCTATGTGCACGAGTCTTCACGACCGCAGCGCCCTCATTTATTTTCATGACTTTATAGACAGGCTGTACCTAAAGTTATAACCTGAAAAACTAGTATTTACAAAAACAACTGTGAAATATTTGGAACTTTGACCAATATCTCCGTAACTAGGGTACCTAGGTATGGTCTAGAACAAAAAAATATCGCAGTGGTGGGGAGAACAAGTTTTCAGTAGTTTAGGCGCTATGCTGGAACATACAAACATAATACATACACTGCCAAAATCATTACCCTTCCTTTTGGCTTTTCCGTAGTCGGGTAAAAAGTATTCATTAATTATTGTATTCAGAAAAACCACTTTGAATAAATTTTATTCTCAGGTATCAAAAGGTAAGTAACTCATATTTTTCTGTTACATCTTTACAACGGACTGTTAATTATAATTCAACCGTGAAATCTAATAATACTCGTAATACTAGTATCGATACTCGTTACAGTAATACTATGTTTCATGATTGACACAACCCTAGCATTGGCAGCCATTTTGTGCTCCGTAGGTATCATGAAGGTAGGTATGCACCTTTTTTTTGTGGGTATTTCCAGTCCATACTTTTTATAATGTCAATGGAAGATTATCTTTATTCATTCGAGTAGTATGTGTTCTGTGATTCATTCAGTCTCACGGTTCAGTCTAGGCCAAGTCTAGGCCCAGCGAAAAAAGGACGATGGTAAAATTGCCATACCAAAAAATGGAATAAATGGAAAACGTCAAGTCGTCAACTGTCAAAACCGGAAAATTCAGAAAATACAAGAGGAAAACTGTTCCAAATCTGAAAAGTTGTCATGAAAAGTAAATAATTATGAAATGAATCATACCAAAAATAATCTTTATAATAACACATAAAATCTTGGAGGAATGCTCGTAAACTCTGCCTTGGAATATCAATAACCTCAAAACACATGTACGGTTTAAGTGTATTGTTTAGTTACCGTGTAGTTAGCAAACGTAGCATACGTTCTTATTCGTCTGATAGTACTAAGAAGCTATTGGAATTTTTAGCCGATATGCCGAAAGCAAATTCGGCAAGAATCGCTGAGGCGCAACGTCATAGGCAACATATTTCGAAGAAAAGTGAGAAGTATGCACCTAGCACTGTGTACTTGCAGGTTCTGGGTTCAGGCGCAAGGGGAGCGCCGAACACGCTGTATCTTTTTACAGACCAGAAACGGTAAGCCGCCCGCTATAACTTTGAAAATTTAAGAGTTCTTGTTTCAGAGACTTTGTTTACCTTTTTTTCTCCAATTTTTTTTTCTTAATTTTAGTTATTTAATGCTCTAAGTATATATTGTTTTTGGCTATAGCTTTAGTACCAAATGAGTAATTATGTTCTATTCTTGATTGTAAGCACAATCGGTTTATAATGTTGCCTACTGAGGAGACATAGGCCTTTTCTCCGTGAGAAGTAGTTGGCTATAGTCTACTATGTGAGCCCATTGCAGTAGTGTTGTGATAATATTTGATTGAATACCAATATACAGTTATCTGGTAGGCTAATGATTTGGAAAGATTCCTGTAAAAAGACAACCAGACAATGCAATTGTACACAAATCTGATGCAACTTGCAACAGATTTTTGTACAATTATTTTTTCACAACTATGATTTATTTTGCATCACATTTTCTTCTACTTTAATGGCATTTATGCAAATAAATAAAATTGAAGTGTCAAAATGTGATTTCAAAATATAAGTTTTTTAACGAATACATCATGTATATGAAAATATAATGAAATAGTACTTATAACCAAAAAGCATTCTTATGAATGAATGTTGTCTGTTTGTTTTGTTAATCTTTGCAATGGCTGGAGTGATTTTAACAGGACTGGCAGCTGACGTTATAAGGAGTAACTTAACTGCTTTTATTTTAGAATAAAAGATTAAAAGGGTCCATGCAAAGAATTGAAACCCATAAAATTGTTAACAAAATGAAATGGAAATGGTGAAGTAATATTTTTATTACAATTTCACATAGATTACGGTTGTGGGTAACATCTAGTTGTAACCATGTTTACTTATTGTTTCGAGTTCCCGATATTTCGGTGCTGTTACAATGATCACGGATATACTGCAGAGATTAAAAAATACGAAAATGGTCACAGGTGCAGTTACTAAAAAGAATAGCCCTTTTACGAATTTTAATGCCATTCATGTTATGATCCTATTATGATCTGCTAAAGTGGCTATTTTAGACCCGCTGAAGTATGTAAAAAAATTGAAATCAATACAATTTTCATTTTATATCCTGTGTAGTATTAATTTATTGGCATAAACTTTGTGTTAAGAAAATAATTAAATACTTGTTCAAATCATCTTCCAGATATTTATTCAACTGCGGTGAATGCACACAGAGGCTTGCCCATGAACACAAAGTGAAACTTTCGCGGCTTGATCACATATTCATCACTAGTAAAACATGGAGAAACATTGGAGGCCTGCCGGGACTGTCACTCACCCTGCAGGACGTTGGAGTGCCAAAAATAACATTGCATGGACCTGAAGGCTTGGTATGTTGTCTTAGAATCTACTGTTTCTTGCTACTGGAAGAGTTTTTCACACAAATATTGGTCAGCACATTAGTTGGGACAACAAAACCAATCTATAGCAATTACTACCCATAGTATGCATAGTAGAATGGGCTGGTGTCCGCAACTCTATGTTTAAAGCCCAGATATGGCATACGGGTGGGAATATATGCTGTAGAAGATGAATGAACTTTATTTTTTATTATTTTATATTCTAGGATGAGTTATATGCTGCAACAAAGCGGTTTGTGATAATGAAAGACATGCAAGTATCAATGGCAAAATGCAGCCCCAGTGAAGACTTTGATGACAATGTTATGAGTGTCAAATATGTACTATTGTGAGTTTGATCATTTTTATTTTATTGACTACACTATACACATAATTTCACACCCTTTACTCATAGCTACATAGTTACATTATATACCCCCAGTAGGGCTACATAATGCAACCCATTCTACACTAAATAATAGGGGATCGGACAAAAAAAAACTAATTAGTCCGTCAGATAGATTTCCAAAATTTATTGGACACGTATTTTTTCTTTTTTTACGTAAACTTAAAATGAAGACGATACAGTGCTTCGAAAACTCGTGTGACGTCATATGATAGTACATTTTGACGACACAAGTGACGTTTCAAGCCCCACTCCAAGATCTTTGACGCGTTTTATCTTCGTCATTTTTTATTGATTTGATAAAACAAAAAACACGTATTCAATATTTTTCGATAATCTAACTTACGGACAAAACAGAATTATATTATTTTGACCCAGTCCGATCCCCTATTGCAATTATAAATGTTACCATTCTAAGCCACAATTTCCTGAAACATTCTAGCTCTGGTCAAAATGGTGCGAATTCTGCATGTGATACATCGGACAAAAAAAAACTAATGAGTCCGTCAGATAGATGTCCAAAAAATATTGACCACATATTTTTTTCTTTTTCACGTAAACAAAAAATGAAGACGAAACAGTGCTTCGAAAACTCGTGTGACGTCATATGATAGTACATTTTGTACCTTCAAGTGACGTTTCAAACCCCACTCCATGATCTTTGACGCGCTTTATTTTCGTCAATTTTTATTAATTTGATAAAACAAAAAACACGTATCCAATATTTTTCGATAATCTAACTGACGGACTAAACAGAATCAATAATATCTGGTTTAGTACCTATAAAACTATAATAATGGTAGGTACCTATTTGCCTACTTACAAAACTGGTAACTACGTAAATACCTACTAAGACTTACTACATACTGTATATGGGTAAATAGTGACTTTTTCTTTTAGTTTATACCTACTAATAAAACACATAAAATAATCATCGACAACCTCGAGATTCGAGATGTTGATTGCGAGTACCTACCTATAGGTAATAATAATAATAATATTCCACAACTATCACACAACGCCATCTAGTCCCAAGCTAAGCAGAGCTTGTGTTATGGGTACTAGACAACTGATAAACATACTTATATATTTCTAAATACATACATATTATAGATAAATTACACCCAGACACAGAACAAATGATCGTGCTCATCACACAAACATTTGTCCTGGGTGGGAATCGAACCCACGACCTCCGGCATAGCAGTTAGGGTCACTAACCACTAGACCAACAGGCCAGTCGACCAGGTACTAACTAAATGAAAGACACACTTTCAGTTAGGTTTAAGTTTGAAAAAATATCTACCCAGGAGTAGGTAATGCTTACTTAGAACATTCCTATGTACCTTTTCATCGTTATTCCACGATTTTCAGCAGCCATAAAATCCTGATTTTTCGTGACATATTGTGTCACCAAGTCACCATCAAACTATCCACTCTTGGCAGATTGTTCGACTGACATATTAGAAAACCTTCCATTATAAACAATACACGTTTCACTTTATTGTAATCGGATATAAAGGATAATATTATTATTATTACTTTGAAATACAAGGACACTATAAGTACGACGACAACGACGAGGCAAAAGGAGTACCTATGTATTAGATAAGGATCGAAGCAAGTGGCGATCTGTGGTTTCTGCCTATCCCCATGGGAAAAGGGCGTGAGTTTATGTATGTATGTGTATGTATAAGTACATAATAGGAAAACGAAGACGATCGAAACAAAATAAAACGAGACGCGCCTAATTTATTATGGTCAACGCACCGGACTAAGTGCCGCGCAGTGACGCGGTCGCGGGCTGAACAGGGCTGTGACGTATTAGTACGAGCGCGCGTAATCTCGGAAATTCAAAAAAATACTTAAACTTCTCGGCGTTATAACTTCGGAAATACTGCATGTATCGAAGTAAAACAAAAACTAATGTAATGTACACGTTCTACACTTCGATTTTAGGTGTATTTGATACGAATATTCTGACCCTTTTGTGTTCCCCATTATTACGAACCCGACAAAATCTTAAAATCCTTCATCATTTCAGAGGCCCACACGACAATTTATTAAAGGACAAGAAAGCTGACGGAAAGAAGCCAAAAATGAACTACATAGAAAAAGAGTATGAGGAATTTGGTCATGACGAGACTGACTATTATAGGCCTGAGCAACGCAATATGGATGCATCTGCCAAAGGCAAGAATGGTAAAGATTTACCGAGTAGTGCAAAGGTTAAGCCTAAATCTCCTGTTGTAGATAGTAAGTTACCGTTTTCTTTTCTTTCTTTTTGCTGAACTCAGTGGCGGGCCTCCCATACAAGCAGAAAAGCTGTGCTTGCCTTAAAATAAAACAACAAATAAAGAAACAGTCGTACTATAAACACTAACAAAATATAATAACATCATTTAATTTCGCGTGCATTACTCAGCGCGCGGCGTTGTCAAACTTCATATTTCTCCGCTGCGACCGCGAGTCTCTCTCTAGCTCGCTCTAGCACTAACAAAAGAAGAGTTAAGTAGTGAGCCAGTGGGCGGGGCTAGCCCAGTAGCCCTTTCTCGAAAGCACGCACAATTTCCACTGCATTTTTCATTCATAAATTGGTTTGTTTTTAATAATACGTTTAGGAAACATTTGAAATTATGAATGCTGAATAAGCCGAGCTTCTATTTGAATGTGTGCGTGGCAAGTCAGTGTATGTTTGAGAGAGAATGTGTGTTTTACGGTTCGCGCGATGGATGATGCGTGTGGCGAGAATTTTGACACAAAGTAGATTTCAAGTTAGTTCATATTTGTTTTGAGCGATTACTAGTGAGTGCATTTCTTTCTGTGTTTCTTTTTCTAGTGATTTAAAGTTTGATATTAGTTTTTGATGGAATTACCTAACTTTGTTTTGAAGTGGTTAATGTAATATTTCCTTGTGAAAGATTAAAGAGTGTGGATTCGTTATTGTGTAATGCACCTAAATGTTGTTCTTAAATTGTGACGTAATATTAAATAGGAACTACGAAAAGTGTAGTTCACCACTTTTTGTATTTTTATGATTAGGTATATTAAAAATAACTAGTAAAATGAAACAGCCGTTATTAAAAACTTAAACAAAACAGTCTGCTTGTTGTAGTTGTGCTTGCTGTATTGCTTACTCCTAGGCACGCCACTGGCTGAACTTTGTGTGATTTTTCTTTTCCATAGTAACATGGGAGGAATAAAATGTCTTGTGAGCTACAGAAGAAGTATTGCAAACCTTCTTTTTTATTAGACATGCCTTTTTTTTGGGACTGTGGAAAATCATCAAATAATTCATTGCGTTCTGGGCAAAGCTGTAGGGAGTGTCAGACTTCTACTGACTAAATACCACTCATGTTCCTTCTTAGCCCTTTATGTCCGAGGCTGCGGTATCTCTTTCGAACAACCCACAGCAAAACCTCTAATCAACATTATTGCAAACCTTGTTGGTGGTTTACTAATAATAATAATATTGTATGGAACTATGGATAAGTGTACTTTTGAAAAGCTTGCTTTGACGAGAAGAAAATCTGTTCGGTATAGCTATGTTAACATAATATCACGCCTACAATCCCCGAAGGGTTAGACAGAGGTGTACCATAATCATCATGTATCACAACCCTCATAATATTATGACTGCTGAAAATAAAGCAAGAAGCCTGCAGAGCTATTCACAAACAATCAAATCGAAACAGACTCGTATATGTCGTTTGTCTATCTTTTTTTTATTAAACGGTTTTATTTAGCTCACCCGGTTTGTTTTATTCTTGGGTCAAATTTAGTAATTCAAATTTCACCCTCTTCCTGTCAACCGATTAATCTGAAATTTTGTATACACTTTGGATTTTGGTGACAATACAATTATGTTTATTCATTATCATTATAAATTCAAGATGGCCGCCGCTACAAAATGGCGGATAATTTATGTTTTATTAATCCCATCAATATGGGTATCAAATGAAAGGGCTCAACAAGCAGAATACAATATACTATAAAAAATTGAAATTCAAGATGGCGGCCGCTACAAAATGGCGGATAACGTAGGTTTTATCAATCCCATCAATATGGGTATCAAATGAAAGGGCTCAACAAGCAGAATACAATATACTATAAAAAATTGAAATACAAGATGGCGGCCGCTACAAAATGGCGGATAACTTAGGTTTTATCAATCCTATCAACATGGGTATCAAATGAAAGGTCTCAACAAGTAGAATACAATTTACTATGCAAAAATTAAACAGAATGCGAAATAAAAACTAAAAAATAGAAAATAAATAAAAATAGGTAAAAAAACTTTTTAAGTTAAACGGTTTTATGTTAAACATACATTGAAATGTTTAAGATAAATGTACTAAAAACCAAAAAATAATAAAATAGATACAGTCGTGGGAATTATAAACATATGCATAGACTAGACTAAAATAAAACCGTGGGGCACGTCAAATGTTTGTTTTGTAACATTACTACAAAACAAACATTTTAATCAACGATTGTAGACAATTGACGTGCCCCACAGTTTTATTTTAGTCTAGTCTATGCATATGTTTATAATTCCCACGACTGTATCTATTTTATTATTTTTTGGTTTTTAGTACATTTATCTTAAACATTGCAATGTATGTTTAACATAAAACCGTTTAACTTAAAAAGTTTTTTTACCTATTTTTTTGCCCTTAAACTTGCGAACTCGTGGCTTAATAATAACTGCCACTCGGGTCCATCTTTAGGTTAAGCCGCGCTTGTCTAGGTTGATCTGTGAATGTTTGTCCGCCCATTATATACTGAGTTTCCTCGGAAAGCTCGTTAAGCTGTTGGTCCCGGCTGTCATATATAGATCTTTGGCAGTCGTCACAGGTAGTCAGTGACCTGAAAGTCTGACAACCAGCCTTACCAAAGGGTATCGTATTATTATCCAGTATTAACTAGGTTGTGGGTGTCAGTAATGCAGTCGCTGCATGTAAAATACTGGTATCTGGTTAGACTGGAGAAGTCAAATGATGATGACTTGCGAGCGAGATAGGCATACGACATAATCGATTCGGATTCGATTGTTTGTGAATAGCTATACTGGCCCCTAGATGTAATATTATTTCACGATTTAATACTATTTTAAATAAATGTAAATTTTGTTACAGATCTATTAAAAAATAAAAAGACTGACAAGGTTCTACAAGAGCTGCAGAAGAAAAGCAATTGTTCTGTTGCCTACATCTGTACATTGAAGGTAAGCCTAGAGGATAGAAACCTCTTCAGGGTGTAATAAAAAAGTGCAATACCCTTTTAGTGGGTGTTTCAGACCATGAAACTGGACATAGCAGCATTAAAGCAGCACCAAAGCATTATAAGCAGTATCTTTGTGCTCGTTTATTTTAGTGTAATGTCCTGTATTGTATTTTGAATGTAATAAAATGTTTTTTTTTCAACCTGTGTTCCTGCAGGTAAGTCGTTGGACGGTCTGAATCCCCACCTAAAAGGTATTGCACTTTTTCTGTAATACCTCTCTTTAGGTTGTCGCTTTATACAACGCCGATACAACAAATAATAAAAAAAAAAAAAGGAACTCCCCTACGGGTTTTTTACTACCTATTCGTCAGTGGTGGGATTGTGCCTTAAAGATATGCTGATTAATGAAACCTAATTTGTCCATAGAAACGGCTGGGTACCCTTGACCTAGCCAAGTGCGTGGAGAAAGGAGTGAAACCTGGTCCTCTGTTGGGCCAGTTGAAGTGTGGTCTGGATGTGGTGCTGCCGGACGGGACCCTGGTGCTGTCCAAAGATGTGAAGACACCTGATGACCCTGGGCCAGTGTTTATTGGTGAGACCTTAAATAATTTAAGATGATTTGAATAGCAATAATGAAGATGTGTTCTATTCCAGTTTTCAATGAATATTGCATCACACTTTTGGCAAAACGAGAACAAAATCAAAACATCGTGCTGCTATTAGCCCTATTAAATGTTTCTCTTCTTATGTATATGCATCTGATTATAGTTTTTTTTTACCAGTACGAGCCTTCGTCCATTATGGTTTAATTCTGCTTTGGTTTTGAGCAGACTACATTTTACACATACTGATGCAAACAACTTCATTAATTAATATTTAAATTAAACAAATTATTACAATAATATGACCATCTTCCAGTCCTAGACGTGCCGGAGCTGTCATACCTGAGGGAGGCAGAATTCGCGCCACATTTCGACAACGGTACAAATCCTCCGGAGAACATTCCCGCAGTCATCGTTCACTTCACACCTCCTGACGTGTTTCATCATCCCACGTAAGTTTGCTCTTTAACACATAACATCACAATTCACAACTGTAATACCCGAAGTGCACTAACAGCACCGAAACTAGCGCCACCCACATCTTATTTCTTTTACTCTCAAATCTAGACTTGATAAATTAAGAGATTTACTACAATGATAAAAGTGGCCACTTTTATCTTTAACTAGCTGACCCACGCAACTTCGTCTGCGTCACATAAATATAGCTTATAACCTTTCTCGATATCGACTATCCGACATAAATTAAGCTAAATCGTAACAAACAAAAAATGTTATCTTTCCTCTTTATTATAATAGTTCAGATGGTTTAGATTAGCTTAGATTATATTATATTAAATTGTGAATTACTATAGGTATCTCTTACTGTTAAATATACTATAACACTCTATACTTGTAAACATTACGATGCAGTAAATATTTTGAATTTGAATTTCCCGGAGGCCAGCCAGAATCCCCCGTACCTACATTGCGACGCGCGAAATATTTTGCCGCGCGGATATTTTTACATTGCGATATCTTCTAAGATATTTGTTTAAACTGTATAGAGTCTTTACTCTACAATCCGTTCCGTAATTTCCGTTCTAACAAACACATTTATTTAGATATAGTTTAATACCATATGGGTTAAATAAGCTTCGCAAAAAATAATAATTTTTAACCTAACAGTTTAACTGTATAAAAAGGTTACAGTGAGTCAATCTTAAAAGATAGATATATGCTGTCGCGGACTTTTTTTTAGAACTTTTAAAGAGGAACAATTCCTTCATACATGATATTAGCGTAACTTAAACCGTTTTCGCAGCGCACGCAGCGGAAGCTCTCAAAAAAGAAATACCTTTTCCCGTTTTTGTAACATTTTTCATTTATGCTCCGCTCCTATTAGCCGTAGCGTGATGTTATATAGCCTATAGCCTTCCTCGATAAATGGACTATCCAACACAAAAAGAATTTTTCAATTCCAACCAGCAGTTTCTGGGTTTACCGCGTTCAAACAAACAAACAAACTCTTCAGCTTTATAATATTAGTATAGATCAGTAATTCTCTTAATTTATCAAGTCTAGAATCATGAAAAGTGATTTTAAAAATACTACAGGTTATTTACGTTAACATGATAGTGATTTTGGATTTTTCAAATTTGATGTGATTTTAGAGTAAAATAAATAAGATGTGTGTGGCGCTAGTTTCGGTGCTGTTAGCGCCTTAAGTTCCATGTAATAGGGGACAAGTTCATCGCCATTAACCAGGCACAATTCCAGACTCCGGGGCTGCTACTGAGATATTCCTAATGGAAAAACCCAATAACACCTCACCTCGCAACTTGCCTCTGGACTTGTGGTCGCAAGCGTGACTGCTGAGTTTGAGACCCGGGGTTTGATTCCCGTCGGGCAATGATATTCATAGTTCCATATTTTCCAGGGTTCCATACCTCAAAAGGAAAAAACGGAACCCTTATAGGATCACTCGTGCGTTTAAATTGTCTGTCTGTCCGTTGGACCATACCCCCTCCCTTATCTCCAAAACTACCGAGACTAAAATTTTGAAAAAAAATGCAGAAATTTGTTCAACACAGATTACATGAAAACCTATAAGAAGTCTATGGCGCTAAAATAACATGGAAAATGTCTCAATATCTACTACAATGGTACGGAACTCTGCATGTGCAAGTGCACTTGCACTTGGCCAGTTTTTTCTTTAACTATTTACTATTTTTATTATACCATGAATAAATTCGTAATCCATCAACATAATTAATTATTTTTCCAGGTACCGCGCTTTCATGTCTAAGTTCGGCCCCCTCTCTCGCCACTTGATCCTCAACTCCCAGAACTCCTGCCTAGGCTCGGAAGCAGTACATCGAACGCAGCACAAGCTCCACCTACTAGACCCTGACATTTTCCCCCTGCTACGTGACGTCAGTGTGCCCGCGGTCTGGAACGCACACCCTCCCGTGCCTAAGACCAATAGCCCTGTGAGGCTGAAAGGGTTGGAGGAACTTAAGAATAAGGTATGTAGGGTAGATTTAGTAAAAAGAGGATGCTGGGAGCTTCTATTGCTTTGTCTGTGCTTTGTGTAAGTTAATTTTTAATAATCTTCGATCAAATAACTAAGGGCTCGTTTATGGACACGCGGGGCGTCGCGCGGCGCGTGCAGATGGCTCGTCTCGTGTTTTTTTATCAATTTACTAGCTTTTGCCAGCGGCTTCGCCCGCGTGAAAATGACGATTTTTCATACAAACTTTCATCCCCTATTTAACTCCCTTAGGGGTAGAATTTTGAAAAATCCTTCCTTATTCCTTGTCTACATTATAAAGGGAACCTGTGTGCAAAATTTCAGCTTATTAGGTCCAAGGGTTTGGGCTGGGCGTTGATGAATCAGTCAGTCAGTCAGTCAATCAGTCAGGACTTCTCATTTTATTTAGATATAGATAGATGAGAGACAACAAACACTTTTGATACGTAGCTTAGCAATGCATGCGGTAAAGGTGCGATCACATACAATAATTTGTAGATTGCGTTGGCGCAGTTCCAGAACATTATAAACTTGGAGGGGTCGGACAAGGGAGACGGGCATCAGACCGAGATGGATGACAGTGACTCGGTCACTAAGCTGGAGCTATTGGCGGGCAGGACGCTCACGATGTACCATTTGAGGCCTAAGAAACAGTTGGACAGGTTAGTTCTATAATGTTGTAATTAATTATTACCTAAGAAACCCTTTTTTTTGTTCCGGTGTCGAAAATCCTCATGGGTTTCCTCCGCCCTGGGCTGACAGGAGGGGTCTGTCAGATTCTAACTGACTAAAAATCACCCTTCCCAGACTTGCACCGGAGATCATGAGTAATAGTGCGCCTTCTACGATTATGTAAGGAAACCGTCCCAACGCGGACAAGGAAGCGACTGCTTATCATCGCAGTCACTCCTAGCCCAGAGAATAAACTATAAATAACAATACACTCGCTACTCGTTATTCATGCAACAAGTTACTAACTGTACTCAATTTTACCAAAAGTGCAGTGAAAATGATGAGAGAAATAGTTATAATTTGATATTCCACCAAAGGCAGTTACGCCATTTTTGTAGACGCATCCTCAATTCGTACCAGACAATGTGTTTTAAACAGACAGTATTCCAATTTCTATCATTGTGGATTTTGCTAAGGCTTTCGACACTGTGAATCACAAGTTTAACCGTCTATTTCGTCACCCCAGGTCAGCAGAACCGAAGCTGCACATCCAAGACTACATCCAGGAGACGATGGACGTCGACGGCTTCGTGGGTAGCCTGGAACAGTTCCGTCGCCTCGTGGACAGCATGAGATACGCACGATGTGACTCGAAGGAGTTCCCCAGGGTGGTGTTCTTGGGCACGGGCTCTTGTATACCTAGTAAGACTAGGAATACTAGTGCTATTGTTCTGCAAATTGAGTGAGTGATTTTGTCAGATTATTTATATGTATGTCGGAGATTCAATCGGATTAGCGTCCGCGTGCTCGATATTGGTGTCTGCCATGTTATTATTTTATCAATCAGTGCGCACGACCGGCACAGGCGCTGTCTTTTTAGCAAGAAGCTCTAATAATAAAACGAACGCACTACTGACAGATACAACAGACACTGACAGCGAGGACATTGACAAGTCCGAAATCGTCTATGATGTTTGCAAGGAGTATTTCCTCTAACACGGCCATTCTGCAAATCAACGCGTTCTCGCGTTGAGTCTAAACGGTACCAATGTAGGCAAAGCGTTTCAGACGGCTTTCAACCTCCTCATAAATCAATGGGACTCAAAGCAAAGCGTGAAAGCTTTCAGCATTAGTAAGAAGGCAGTGCATTCATTAAATCGCAAAGCGTACAAGCTTTCAGCAATACTCCTTGATCAATACATGATTCAGCTCAACCTCACCGCAAAGCGTAGCAACTTTCAACAACAACACTGCAAAGCGTAACAACTTTCAACAACAACACCGCAAAGCGTAGCAACTTTCAACAACAACACCGCAAAGCGTAGCAACTTTCAACAACAACACCGAAAAGCGTAGCAACTTTCAACAACAAAGGACAAAGCGATAAAACTTTCAGTCCGTTTCTCTGCCGAAGCGTGATAGCTTCCATCGTCAGGACAAAGCGATAAAACTTTCAGTCCGTTTCTCTGACGAAGCGTGATAGCTTCCATCGTGATAAATCAGCAATAATCGCATGTTTATTGCTCCAAAGTCGCAATCAAAAACAATAAACATAGGAGTTCTCCGTTTCAATTAATTCACAATTCATAATTCGTTACTAATCATCATACCAGGCTGCGGTAACAGTACTTTGAAAAAGTTAATAATCTTTGAATTCTTCAGGACCAAGACATTCGGACAATTCTGGTAGGCTACCTGGATATTAGCGTTATCTTTCATGACACACATATTGACCCCGTCCCCCAGATAAACGGCTCAATCATGTAACGCTCATTCGGTCAAACTTTCGTGATTTTACAAGGACCACAAAACTTTAAACTTTCCGCTTAATTTGTTAGTTATGCGGAGATTTTTTTTGAACTAACACTAGATCGCCTTCTACAAAAGGACGAATCGCGGCTTTATTAGCGTCATAGCGTATTTTATCTTTTTTTTTGCTTGCTCGTCCATCCTATCCTTAGCTGCTTTTCTTGTTTCTAACTTTCTATCAAGTCTAGTTCATTGTGAATATCAATATCCACCGCGAAAAAGTTTAACCTGGGTGGAGTTTTGTTACAACCAAATAACAACTGGAATGGACTTTTGCCCGTACTTTTGGATACTGTGCAATTCAAAACGAGTTGGACCTCAACGATAACAGACTTCCAAGATTTGTTTTCGTGATTTTCGGCGACTGTAAAACAATTAGTCAGTACGGACATTATCCGTTCTACCTGTCCATTGGCATGACAAATGCGACTGGCGATTTCATGGAACTCGATTGACCACTCTCTACAGAGGGTTTGGAAGTCTTGCCCTGTGAACGAAGTGCCTTGATCGGAAATGATTCGCTTGGGAGTTCCGAATATGTGAACAAAATTTCGAAGAGCTTCACAGGCGGATCGAGAAGTCAAGTCTTTAACAGCAGTTAAATAACAAAACTTGGTGAAGGCGTCTATTATAACAATCACATATTCTTTGGAAACCCTTCCACCAGTCAATTTACCACTCGTATCAATGTGAATGGTATGAAATGGCTCTGCAATTTTGTCGATTGGATGTAAAGCAGATTGCTTTTTGCCAGAAGGATTTTTATTTATTTTACATGGCAGGCAATGGTCAACATAATATGCCCTAACGGATGAACTCATATTAGGGAACCAAAAATATTCTCTAATTTTGGACAAAGTTTTATCCCAGCCTAGGTGTTTCAATTCGTCATGAAATCTCTGAATTATTTGCCAACGAAAATTTTTGGGGATCATAATACGACTAAAAGTTTTACCATCGATTTGGAAGTTTCTGTATAGTAAATTGTCTTTATAGGTGTATGATGACCTAAGGTTGACATCAATGGGTCTGACAAACGTTTTTTACTTTACACACCAAATAAATCTACAAAAAATTACAAGAAGAACTGTGTTTTTACTTTTTTCATATCTTAAAAAATTACTGAGATATTTACGATCAAAGTGCGTATTTCCGCCCGAAGGTTTTTAAAAACGCGGGCGGGCGCTCACTACCCGATGACGTCACAACTCCCACAACCACGCTCTCGTTTGCAC
Organism: Diarsia dahlii; assembly: GCA_949775195.1. Classification (NCBI taxonomy): domain Eukaryota; kingdom Metazoa; phylum Arthropoda; class Insecta; order Lepidoptera; family Noctuidae; genus Diarsia; species Diarsia dahlii. The sequence goes on from OX459201.1 coordinate 18,703,742, forward strand.
GCCGGCCGGTGCGCAGTAAAAATCAAAATTATAAAGTTCTCTGTGGTAAAAATGGAAAAAATACTGTATTGTGCCTCGGTGCTTCAATCACCTTCAATTCAACAGTTTAAACACCTGATAAACTCTTTTTCTCAAACATGCTTGGAAATTTGAGCATTATTTTGACAACCTTCTTCGAGATAAATCGAAATTGCTGTACTGGCCAGATACATGCGACCAGCGGCCGGCAAAAGTTGTATGAAAATCCATATCTGTCGTGTTTAGCGGCCAAATAAATTACATACTAAACTCATATCTGTCGTGTTATTTAAAAATGGAACGATCTTTTACTCTGAACCATAGCAACCAAGGAGGTGACTTATTAAAGGTTTTATTTAAATTTCGAATTGGCTGAACTCTTCAACGCGTGAAAAATTATTGTTGTATGTTATTTTGAAAAGTAAATTGTTTTTAATTTCCTCGCATTCCTTCGCATCACTGACAACATAGCCCAAGTACTCGACTGAGGACTTCAGAAAGGTGCACCTTTTCCAGTTAAAAGTGAAACCGGCTTCAGATAAAGCAGACAATACCTGCTCTAGACTCTGGTACGCCTCCTCCTTCGTTTTAGAAAAAACGAGAACATCATCCATATAGACAAGCGCTAGTTTGTCTTTTAGCCCTTTTAGCGCTTTATTGATGGCCCGTTGGTAAACAGAAGGTGCGTTACAGAGTCCAAAGGGCATTTTCAAATATTCCCATACACCATCATCCGGGGAAATAAACGCGGTCTTTTCGATGTCGTTCTGAGATGCCATCAAAACCTGGTGAAGCCATGAGGCCATGTCTAAACTAGAAAAATAAGACACCTGACTGAGGACATCAATCTGTTCTGATATCAACGGCAAAGGATAACTATCACGCACAGTGATAGTGTCGATCACCACACATAGTGTCGATCACGTACTTAAATGTCCACAAAATTCGTTTAGTCTTTTTAGTAATTCAGTGCATACCTGAATATCCGTGATGCCGTAGATCACCACCTCGATTTTTTTTGACTCACCCCCAGCCTGTAACCAGTCCATCTATCAGCGCCAACTTGTTGGTAGAATACTCGATGTACGTAGCCACCTGGTCGCTCTTGTACTCCATCATATCGCGAAACAGATCGTAGAACCTCCTCGTTGCAACAAACTGTCGAGTAAGTTGCTCCTTTAGCTGTTCCCAGGTCTTGCACAATGGATACGAACACGCAGTTCACGTTTTAGGTGAAGGTGCGCCAGGTACGTTGTTACATCGCCATATTTTCTTAAGTTTCATACCCCGGCGTAAAATATTGCTTGATTTGGAGTAGCTAGCATCGCGGTCGACTGGAAGTGTGATTTTGGAATCGATCCCACCGCTGCTGTCGGAGATTCAATCGGATTAGCGTCCGCGTGCTCGATATTGGTGTCTGCCATGTTATTATTTTATCAATCAGTGCGCACGACCGGCACAGGCGCTGTCTTTTTAGCAAGAAGCTCTAATAATAAAACGAACGCACTACTGACAGATACAACAGACACTGACAGCGAGGACATTGACAAGTCCGAAATCGTCTATGATGTTTGCAAGGAGTATTTCCTCTAACATGTATATAACATAACATCACGCCTATTATCCCCGAAAGCAGAAGTGTACCTAATACTACACGCATAGTAGACTATTTTTATTAATAATATATTTTATTGAGGTAGGCCTTTGCCTTTTAATAATATACGATCTTGTTAACATTAACGGCGTATGGTGACAAAAAAGGCAGATATATAAACTCTGTCTAAACCCACTAGACGTAATATAATGGGTCATTATAAACACCAAGTCAATATTTTTACATAGATTTTCTACAAAATCTGTAAACTCTACTTTCTAACCACTCCTTGTGACAACGAGACACACTTTACAATAGGGGATCGGACTGGGTCAAAATAATATGATTCTGTTTAGTCCGTAAGTTAGATTATCGAAAAATATTGAATACGTGTTTTTTGTTTTATCAAATCAATAAAAAATTACGAAGATAAAACGCGTCAAAGATCTTGGAGTGGGGCTTGAAACGTCACTTTTGTCGTCAAAATGTACTATCATATGACGTCACACGAGTTTTCGAAGCACTGTATCGTCTTCATTTTAAGTTTACGTGAAAAAAGAAAAAATACGTGTCCAATAATTTTTGGAAATCTATCTGACGGACTAATTAGTTTTTTTTTTGTCCGATCCCCTATTTTAGGGTCAAAAAATCACAGATTTCTTCAATTATTTTTACAGTGAAAACCATTCGATGTTATTGGACTGCGGGGAGGGTACTTTTGGTCAGCTGGTGCGTTTCTACGGGCCCAAGAAAGTTAACTCCTTCCTAAGGACACTGAATGCGATATACATCTCTCATTTACATGCTGACCATCATATTGGTAAGTGTGTGCACTTAATTATATATCTGCATGCTTGTCTAAGGTAACTTTGCAAGCAACGATAAACGAGTTGTTTTTTGTGTGAACAGTCCAGGATCCACTTTTTCCTACAATCTTTTGTAGGTTACTTGATAGAGAAAATACGAAACAAGTTAATACTATTATCAACTTGTATCAGCGGCTCAGATATGATATTTCGCGACAGTTAGTAAGAGTTTTCACACATCGTGTTATATCTTTGAAATAACATAACATTTTCGTTAATTTTTAACATGTTAAATAGCCAATTGTAAATTTTTGGTACAAGATGACATTCACTTGTTTTGCCAGTTTATAACGATTATACATTGGTCGCTTCTTCATCGACGGATGCCTACTCAGTGTTGAGATTGGACGCTGCGACTGATAAATAATTCGGAAGGATATTATTATTATTTACCCATCCCCAGGCCTAATCGGCGTGATCCAAGCCCGTCGGGAAGCCATGAAGGAGGTAGCGCCGGGCGACAGCTCAGCGCCGCCACCGCTGTACCTGCTGGCTCCCGGACAGATCGTCACGTGGCTCACGCTGTACCACTCGCAGTTCGAGAGGCTGAGGAACGACTATACGCTCATTCCTAACCAGAATCTGGTAAGCGCCATACTAGTAGCTCAGTTCTGGGCCGATAAAATTTAGATTGCCATCGTTACGCTAAGATGTTCTGGTAAATACTAAATTGTGACATCTGATTTTACTCCTTGTTAAAATCATGGTAGTCGTCGTAAGTTTTAAATTATGCTTGAAATTTTTGTCTAATGTATTTGCGTGCCACCAGCCAGAACTAAAATTCTGTGTAATTTTAATGTTGCCTACCATTGACATACCATTTGTAAACAAAAATACAAAATGTTCATTATGCTCTCAAAAACGCACGGAAAAGCATGACTCATTGTCACGTCCCGCCTAAGCCGAGCGTGCAAGCGAGAGCGCGGGGCCATGTTTTTCATTAGGCTTGCACTCTATCATATGAGACTGGAACAAAATAGGTGATATCTGACTATACTAAAGTATCACCTAACCCTAAGAGGATTAAATGCATATCGCTATGTTATACTGTAACAAAACCCCTGTCCGCTCTACTTTTTAAATACTAATTTTACTAATTACTTGTCATTCCAGCTCCACGACCACCCACAACACTCAGAAGTAACATCAGCAGTTCTTGCAGCTATCGGCGTACAGTCCATGACGACCTGCCTCGTAGCGCACTGTCCCAACGCCTTCGGAGTGTCCGTAGAGGTGGACAGTCGGTACAAGCTCACCTACTCCGGGGATACGCTGCCTTGTGAGGAGCTGGTTACTATTGGTGAGTAGCGCTAGTGTTACATAATCAATTTGCAATATTCCCATTGATGGGAAACATTTCCTCTCTGTGAGAAAGTGGGCCACTGCTCACCCGTTCAGAGAGATAGTCTCCAGAGAGCCAGTAAACATAAATAAACAGAAATTAATATTAATCTTAAATTCCAGGCAAAGACTCGACCCTCCTAATCCACGAAGCGACAATGGAGGACGAACTAGCAGATGAAGCTCGCACGAAGATGCACTCAACGACAACCCAAGCTATCGACATCGGGCAGAGAATGAACGCGCGCTACACAGTACTGACGCACTTCAGTCAGAGATACGCGCGTCTGCCGCGACTCAACGCGCACATACTCAACGACAACAACAGCGTCGGCATCGCGTTTGACAACATGCAGGTACGTTGTCACCTATATAATTCATAATGAATGAATGAACGCGCGCTACACAGTACTGACGCACTTCAGCCAGAGATACGCGCGTCTGCCGCGACTCAACGCGCACATACTCAACGACAACAACAGCGTCGGCATCGCGTTTGACAACATGCAGGTACGTTATCGCCTATATAATTCATAATGAATGAATGAACGCGCGCTACACAGTACTGACGCACTTCAGCCAGAGATACGCGCGCCTGCCGCGACTCAACGCGCACATACTCAACGACAACAACAGCGTCGGCATCGCGTTTGACAACATGCAGGTACGTTGTCGCCTATATAATTCATAATGAATGAATGAACGCGCGCTACCCAGTACTGACGCACTTCAGCCAGAGATACGCGCGTCTGCCGCGACTCAACGCGCACATACTCAACGACAACAACAGCGTCGGCATCGCGTTTGACAACATGCAGGTACGTTGTCACCTATATAATTCATAATGAATGAATGAACGCGCGCTACACAGTACTGACGCACTTCAGCCAGAGATACGCGCGTCTGCCGCGACTCAACGCGCACATACTCAACGACAACAACAGCGTCGGCATCGCGTTTGACAACATGCAGGTACGTTGTCACCTATATAATTCATAATGAATGAATGAACGCGCGCTACACAGTACTGACGCACTTCAGCCAGAGATACGCGCGTCTGCCGCGACTCAACGCGCACATACTCAACGACAACAACAGCGTCGGCATCGCGTTTGACAACATGCAGGTACGTTGTCACCTATATAATTCATAATGAATGAATGAACGCGCGCTACACAGTACTGACGCACTTCAGCCAGAGATACGCGCGTCTGCCGCGACTCAACGCGCACATACTCAACGACAACAACAGCGTCGGCATCGCGTTTGACAACATGCAGGTACGTTGTCACCTATATAATTCATAATGAATGAATGAATGAACGCGCGCTACACAGTACTGGCGCACTTCAGCCAGAGATACGCGCGTCTGCCGCGACTCAACGCGCACATACTCAACGACAACAACAGCGTCGGCATCGCGTTTGACAACATGCAGGTACGTTGTCACCTATATAATTCATAATGAATGAATGAACGCGCGCTACACAGTACTGACGCACTTCAGCCAGAGATACGCGCGTCTGCCGCGACTCAACGCGCACATACTCAACGACAACAACAGCGTCGGCATCGCGTTTGACAACATGGAGGTACGTTGACACCTATATCATTCATTCATTCGTAACGAACGAATGAATGAACTCGCAAAGCATCAGCGTAACTCTTTCCCAAGGTCAGCTTCCAGTCTTACCGGATGAAGATATAAACCAGTACTTTAGATGGAGCGACTACCTATTTGACCTCCATAACGGGTAATGCGTCTTGGTAAGACCTTTTGCCATTTCCCAGACCATTTGGGTTTCTGACTGCCTGTAACAATTGTCAACGATCTACAAAATTAAATGTATCCTAGTCGTTTGTCCCACTGTACTTTCTGAGGCTTTGAGGGTTTCAAGTATAGGTATATGCGTGACATTTAATGGGTGGTCCAATATCTACGGGCCGCCGACCTATCTCGACGAGCATAGCAACAAGCGCCTCGTATTGAAACAACTACCTATTTTTTCCTCAATACTTATTTATAACTCTCCTCCCCAGATCTCAATGAGCGACCTCGAACTCCTACCCCACATGTACGCGCCCCTACAACTGATGTTCGCGGAGCACTGCGTCGAAATGGAGCTAAAGGCAGCACAGAGGCAGCGCATTCGGGAACTACGCTCCTCTCCCCCAAGCATTACGCCTGGTAAACGTTCACGTAACCATAGTAGCGCCTCTAGCGTCTCCGACGACGAACCTAAACGGTCCCGTAACCATGGCAACAAGAAAAAAACAAAAAGTCTGACCTCTGACGAAAGTAACTTGAACACAAATGAGGATAGTAACTTGCCTGGTATTAGTAACAGTAAACGGTCCTCGAAAAGTAGTGAGAAAATTTCGCCTGTACATGCACGAAAGTTTAGTACGGAATGTGTGATTACTGATGATAGTAAAAGTAATCATTGTATGGAGCAAGATAATTCTAATACACCTACGGAAGTTAGTTCTAGTTAGGAATAACTTTTGGAGTTAGACGTACTGAATTTTTAGGCGACTTGACACCGGAATAAAGCACTCTGTTATTCTTTTAGCGCTATGTCAAGTTTTGAGAATCTAACAGCGTGCTTTTATATAAGTATTCAATTACGTGTCGCCTACTGTTAATGACCACTTGGCACACTACAGTTAATCTTTTTTTTTTGTTGTTTTTCCTTTCATTTTCTTTTTTGCCAACGTTTTGAGCGTGTGCAGTTTCGAAGTCAGTTTGTAGATAGGTATTCACTTTAAAATTTTAGTGATAACAATCATAAGATCTTGGATTTTAAGATTCTAAGAAGGACGTAGAAGAATCTTTTGTGTAAGAAGTGCTGACTTTGGTTATAGAAAACTGGACACGCTCGAATTTTAAGGCACTTTTAGGACCTTGTTGAATTTATTATAGAATGACGTTTTATTTGTTAACGTTACTCCCTGTTATAAGATTAACCTTTTGAGCGCCACAGTCACGTATAGACGACAAGCCGAACAAGCAAAAAAGTGCCCTAAGTTTGTCGACTTAAGGTACTTTTTGGCTTGTCGTCTTACTTGACCGTGGCGGTAAATGGGTTAAATGTTCAAATTCGGTTGATTCTCACGTGATCATGAAATGCTACTACTTAAGGCTGCGTCAAAACGCCTTTAGCCGGTTCCTTCAGACATCCGGTGGCCTACCATAACGCCTTAAAGCAGGATTGTCTTATCGTGTGAACAGTAAGGTCTAACGACCCCGCACACCCCAGTGCCAGAGTTTCTAAACCGCCACAAGGGCCTCTGCCATGGTTTGACGACCGCCATTTAGCGGGCGGGACCACCGGCTTATACGTACCTTCGGAAGCACGGAATCATCATTTTATCAGACAATCAGGTGATTCAAGTCTGCAATGTCCTATATTCCAAACTAATATGCTTCCCATGGGAATCACACCCACTTGTCACAAGCCAAACGCCTAAACCACTAGACCACAGAGGCAGTTAAAAGAGGAAGATATTCCAGTGTGGAAAAGAGATGGGACTAGACACCCTGTATAGCTCTGTCGCTTTCCCACATCGAAATATGATTAGAACAATTTGGCTTTAAGACCTCATGGTAACCATACTGATGCTTGAAACCTAGGTTGAAGGCTCTGTTGGTAATATTCGTGTAAAGTCTGATTGAAACTATGTACATATTTAACTATTTATAATACTGACGCTGACAAATGTGATTCAGAACTTATGGCGCTAGTGAGTGTAACTTGTTCTAAACGTTGACATTGGTTGAAAACCTATGAATGTTGATTTATATTTCAAAATACTTTGACCTCATTGGTCAGGAGTCACGATACATCCGTGCGATACATCTTTAATTAACTTTAACCGACCTTTTTGCACTGTTTAGAGAAAATTTTAAAAAAGAGGGCGGACTAGTTCCAATTTCGGCCACACGCTAAAAGATCCTTGTTGAGCTGTAAGAGTAAGAAAGATGTTGCTATCTTGCTATCCTATTATCCTATATTATGTCGATTCGAATTGTTTTGTCGCAGAAAATCTTGGTCCTCAACTAAGTTTTCGCAAACGATAGACTGTAATAAGTTCGCATAGAATGCATTAGTTATGTATAAAGTAAATTTAGTTGGTACGTTTAGTTATGTTGTTACAATTATTATCAATAAATAGTGCCGTGTAATCTTGGTTTCATTAATATCACCCCTTGATCCCATATCCTGTAAGAATTGAGTAGATTTTTTTTTTTTTTTTTTATTATTGCTACAACGGCTACAACTCTAAATTAATACCTAACTAAAAGTAAAAAAAAAACAGGCCAAGAGCGTGTCGGGCCACGCTCAGTGTAGGGTTCCGTAGTTTCCCGCCCGTCACAATAAGTGTTCCCACTTATAGTTTAAAGGTTTAATTCAAAATTTGAAAATGAATTTTAGTTTTGTTCTAAATTGCCTTAGCATGTTCCTGATAGAAGTTTTATGTAGTTACAAGATACAGCCAATGCCAAGGAGAGACCAACCGAACAATTCGTTAGTACCCGACCCAATGTAATAAGTACCTACAGCGCCATCTCTCGGGGAATTGGGTTACTAATTAATACATAGAATAGACGTGCCAGAAGTTTTCGGTGGTAATGTGGATTGCGAGAACCGATTTGAATAATTCTTTTTTTGTTTGTAAAAAGATACGTTCAGGATAATAAAATATGTAAACGAAGTTAAAAAAATGCTTGCTTACAAACTTAGTCCAGAAATTATTTTGTACAACTTTTTGTCTTTTTTGTACAAAAACTGTTGTTTCCATCCAAGTTCAAAATGATTTTCCTAGAAAGTCCTTATAAAGTTCTACTTTTCAGTTTTTTTTTTCATATTTTGTAAACTTATGGTTCAAAAGTTAGAGGGGGGGGGGGGCGACACATTGTTTTTTACTTTTGGAGCGATTATTTCCGAAATTATTGACATTATCAAAAAATGATTGTAGTAAACCCCTATTCATTTTTAAATACCTTTCCAACAATATATCACACGTAAGGGTTGAAATTAAAAAAAAAATCACTTCCCACTTTACATAGGGGGGCTACCCTAATAAAACATTTTTTTCCAATTTTTATTTTACCACTTTGTCGGCGTGATTGATACACATTGGTACCAAATTTCAGCTATCTAGTGCTAACGTTCACAGAGATTAAGCGAGGACGGACAGACAGACATGGCGAAACTATAAGGGTTCCTAGTTGACTACGGAACCCTAAAAAAACATCAACCGAATGGAACCTTTTTTTTTTTTTTTTTTGTGGGTGGAAAATCATCGAATAACCCCCCCCGCTCTTGGGCAGAGCGAAGGGGAGTGTCAGACTTCTACTGACTAAAAACCAAACCCATGTTCCTTCTTCTTCGCCCTTGTGTTGGAGCCGCGGTAACCTTTCGATATCCACAGCCCCGACGGGCGTCGGCCCTTGCGGGCCCCTCCTTGCTGACATCTCTTTGAGGCGCGCGTGGAACACGTACGCGCCGCCGACACGGTCTGTTGCCGTCATGACGACGGCCGGACGGCGAGCTAGCCCGTTACTCACCGTCCACAGGCCCGCGTCTACGGTGGCCGGAGGTCATCGCGTGACCCCCGACGCCCGGAGCGCCTTCCGCGGCGGCTGGGACGTTGAGAGGTTCTCTCCCTCTCTCGTTCCGCCACCTCCTTCGCTAGCATCACTGCTTCGCAGAAGGAGGCTACGGCGTCCCATTCCTCCTCGCCCCGGACCATGGCTTGCACCAGGGCCGGGCGCGAGAGGTCGCATAGCCTGGTTAAGTTAACTACCGAATTCGACGGCAAAGAGGGTTCCTTTTTTTTGGAGTGTGGCAAATCCTCAAATGACTCCTCCCACCCTGGGCGGAGCAGAAGGGAGTGTCAGACTTCTACTGACTTAAAAACCACCCAAGTTCCTTCTTAGCCCTCTGTGTCCGGAGCCGCGGTATCTCTTTCGAAAACCCCCAGCCCCGGTAGGCGTCGGCCCTTGCGGGCTCCTGCAATGTTGCAAAGAGGGACCCTTACCTACTACTATTAGTGTTTTTCGGTGTACAGAGACAGACATACAGCTTCATAGTTCAACAAGCATCTTTAGTTGCTTCTAAAGCAAACGAAAAGATAAACCTTCTAATGTATGCTCAGACCAAGAAAAAAACCACCTTTTTTGTTGGTCTGAGAATGGTAACTATTTAGAAACACAGTTATGCCAAAATGTACCAACACACTGAAAAAAATTCACACAAATACATTTTAGGTAATCAAACTAGATATTCAAACTATAGCGGAGTGAAAAAATACTCATTCTGTGAAATGAAGCTTATAGTGGTCTGATTTTCGTAGCACTTTTTTATTGAATGTTAGTTTATAAAGTTTGTATGAAAAGTTCGTTTATTTTTGTTAGCTTTATTTATCATTTTCCTCATTGGTAAATTGCACCCGTCTAGAGCCGAGATGGATTGCTAGTTCAAAATAAAATAATATAATCTGTCTGTTAGATGCCCCGTTATGCCAAAAAGTACTAACCCACATAGGGTTACTTCAAACACGCAAAATACTGCATAGTTCTTTTGGCGATTAACATTTTGATGGAGGTATTTGGTGGTAAATCAAACCAATTTGGTGTGAAAATACTGAAAATTTTGAAAAAACAGGGTGGTAGTGGTAGTGTTAGTTCCGGTTACGAAGTATTATAATATCTGTGGTTCCGGTCAAGTGCCGGATTCCACCGAAAAGAAGAGAGACGTTTAGACCACCAATAGAATTCTTTTATTTACATTTATCGTCTACGCTTATCTTTAGTGGAAAACGTTGTGCGGTGTTCCGCTGTGCTTCGCCTCTCCCCACCCACCGCTTTGTTCTTGCACATCACTGCTCAGCTTAGGTGTTTAAACACCATAGCTCTTACGCATCTCCTCTCCGCGCCGCTCATCTCCGCTTTGTTGGAGTCCAGACAAGGCCAGGCGCTCAAAATGTAGTACAAGTCAACTATGGAAATCATTGAAATGTGAGGGATGTAAAATTTATTTTAGAGCCCGCCAACCCGTCACCGAAGCTCAACCGACGGATATCTCCGAACCGCGCCGCCGCCTCTGCCGTACCTGCCAAACGTATGCGGTACAGGGAAAGCAACGCTTCAAGTAAGTTTACTTTTTACCCACGACGGAACGGAGATGGATGCGTTTGGGGTGAGAGGTTGTTTGTTTGTTTGTGTGTTTGTTTGTTTGCTTGTCTGTTTGTTTGTTTGTTTGTGTGTTTGTGCAAATACATGTTGCCATTTTTCTCCAAAACTACAAGTCCGATTTTGATGCAGTTTTCAGTTATGGGTTCGGGTTTGATTGGTGTATGTTCTTAGATAGGTGTTACGGTGACAACTCACCAGGGGGCGCTGCAGCAAAAATTTTTTGTGCAAATCAAAGTTGCCATTTTTCTTCAAAACTACAAGTCCGATTTTGATTCAATTTTCAGTTATGGGTTCGGATTTGATTGGTGCATGTTCTTAAATAGGTGTTACGGTGACAACTCACCAGGGGCGCTGCAGCAAAGATTTTTTGTGCAAATCAAAGCTGCCATTTTTCTCCAAAACTACAAGTCCGATTTTGATTCAGTTTTCAGTTATGGGTTAAGGTTTGATTGGTGCATGTTCTTAGATAAAAAAATAAAAGTAAAAAGATTAAAAAAAGTTTAAAATAAAAAGCAAAATTAAAAATTTTGAAAAAACTCACGACTGTTAAAAATTCGGGAGCTGAACATTGCAAAACTAGTTCATTTAATGGCAGCCCCCGACGGACATTCTTGGGTTTTTTTATGGTTAGTGTTTTATGTTATTTTATCCTTTTTTCAATTAATTTTTAACAGTCGTGGGTTTTTTCAAAAATTTTTAAGTTGAATAGTTTATTGTTAGATTGAATAAAAATATAATGTATGTTGAATATATTGTTAATACATAGATTACAAAAACATTTTTTGCATAACAATGGCCGAAAACGGCAAAATGTCTATTAAATAGTGTTTTTTTTACATCATCATTCATTCATCATTTCAGCCAAAAGACGTCCACTGCTGGACATAGGCCTCCCCCAGGCGTCGCCACATTGACCGGTCCCGTGCGTCTCTCATCCAGCGGGTTCCTGCAACCTTGACCAGGTCATCGGTCCACCTAGTGGGAGGCCTTCCAACGCAACGTCTTCCGGTTCGCGGTCGCCATTCCAGAACTTTTCGGCCCCATCGGCCATCCGTTCTGCGAGCAATGTGCCCTGCCCATTGCCACTTAAGTCTGGCGATTCTTCGGGCTACGTCGGTAACCTTGGTTCTCATGCGGATGTCCTCATTTCTGATTCGATCACGCAAGGAAACTCCGAGCATAGCCCTCTCCATTGCCCTTTGGGTGACTTTGAGCTTTCTGATGAGGCCCATTGTGAGCGACCACGTTTCGGTTCCGTATGTAATCACTGGCAACACACACTGGTCATAGACTTTCGTCTTGAGACACTGGGGTAAGTTGGACGAGAAGATACCGCGCAACTTCCCGAACGCTGCCCAGCCGAGTCGGATTCGACGATTGACCTCTTTCTCGAAGTTAGATCTACCCAACTGGACCGTTTGTCCCAGGTAGACATAATCGTCCACAACTTCGAGCGTAGAGTCTCCGATCTTGATAGGAGTGGGTGTTACATGAACATTCAACATAACCTTGGTTTTGTCCATGTTCATTTTAAGACCCACTCTTTCGGAAGCTCTACTGAGGTCATCGAGCATTGCACTGAGGTCTTCCATGGTCTCAGCCATGACCACTATATCGTCGGCAAACCGAAGGTGAGTGATGTACTCGCCGTTGACGTTGATGCCAAGTCCTCTCCAATCCAGAACCTTGAAGAAATCCTCCAATGCAGCGGTAAACAGTTTCGGAGATATGACGTCTCGACGTTTTTTTTACAAAAAACACAAAATATTTCTAAAATAACTATTTTGGATAAAAATGAATCAAACAAAGTCACAACTTCTGTAATAAAGTTCTTTCAGATTTTTTAGTGTTGGTTTTTTGGAAGTGGGTTTTTCGCGTTTTTTTTATAATGCTGATGATTGAAGGCTACATAAGCTTTCAATCGGGCAAACCTGGATCCTGGATCACACTGATACAGTAACTTGGACTTTGGTACGAACCAAGATATGCCTATGTCCAGCTGTGGGTGTAGTCAGATTAGATGATGATGGTGACAAGGCAAGGATTGAACTAATTACAGCATAGAACACGCGCTCACTGCAAAACGTGTTCGTTTGTTCAGGACTACGTCAAGAGATTAAGGGTATGACGAAGACGGGCGCGACCAGAAACCCGCGGAGCGTAAGCAGCAGGAGTAACTCGGCTTCCGAGTCCGGCTCGCCGTGCTCTAGGGTGACTACCTCGCGAAATACTACGCCCGGAGGTACAAGCCCAAGAAGCGTATCTCGTAAGTATATGGTTTAATATTAAAAATGCGAAATTAACCCGGCCTATCTGTTACTGGCAGTCGCAGCTAACTTCCGAGCCGCCCCAAAGTTTGAACAGACCTGCACGTCCCCAACACTAAAGCTTCTTCCGACCTAGATGACGGACAATATGTTAGAAATTAATTATTTGTCATCTGGGTAGAAAGTTGCCTTGACAAAACTTTAGCCTATCCGGTGCAGAATGGTACTACTCCCTGATAATACGTACACAGCCCCAAATATTTAGTGTGCAAATATTTAGTGTTTAGTGTGTGTATTTAGTGCATATTTTGTGTATACGTGCCAATATGTTAATTTTCGGAAAATTGGTCGCAATAAGTGCGAGTTGATTTGAATCTTCATTTAATTTGAATTTGAATCCAAGAACTAGCAAAAGAAATGTGGGTCGTCCGGCGGCGAGATGGGCAGACGACATAGTTGCCATCGGGGGAAAAGCCTGGATGAGGCTGGCACAGGACCGTGGAGAATGGCACAAGAAAAGAGAGGCCTATACCCAGCAGTGGGTGAGTTCGGGCTGTGGATGATGATGATGATGATGAATTTGAATCTGCATTGAACTGATTAAGAGGGTTTTTCATTTCTTTTCTGTTTGAATTATTTTTAAGAAATAATTTATTTCCAATAGGGCAACCAAGCATTGAACGAAGTAAGGACCGAAGGAAAGATCGGCGTATGGATCATCCTCTAAAGGCGAAGAAGGATGTAGATAAACTTCCGGAAATAAGCGACACACCACGTAAATATCTTAATTTAGTTAAAAAAATATGTCAAAAAAATTCTTTGCAAAATATGGGATCATGGACCACAAAGTAGATCGGCGAGAGTTTCTGACTTTATCAAAAGGTATTGTTTACAGCATTCTCAGCAAGTGTAAACTCCAGTAAATTGGCCAGTAACACCCCTTCGGGACACGTGTTTATAGACTGTGAGTACCTAGTTACCTCCACCCTAATTTTACTTCTTACATTCGATTTTAATGTGAACGCCTTTTTCATCAAATAGTCACTCAAGGAATCTTTATGAACTGAGAGGGTTGTATTGGTGATTTTAATCATTATTACTCAGTAAAGTCACATTTGTTACGGTCGCGAATCCTATTTTATTTGACATAACCTGACACTGACCGACAAATTGCAAAAAAACATAAGAAAATTGGAATTTCGCGGGCCTATTTTGTCGCATTCACCTTAAACTAATACAACGATTGTCTTTGTTATGCTCTCTAGCTCGATCAAAAACAGTGAACAATGTGAGTCCAGGACATCAACCCGCTGCAGACGATGCTTTGAATACCTTGAACCAACCTAAACTCCGAAATGAGAACGCTCGTGAGTTTTTATTTAATACCAGCTGTTGTCTGCGCGAAATTATTACAATAATATTACTTCACTACTATTCCATAATTAATGCGGATTTTAATGGTTTTAAACGGAACCATAATTATATTTCTTAAATAATTATATCATCATCTAGCCAGTAAAAGTACTGTCTAAATCACCCCAGCGGTTTCGGAGATGTGCTGGAACAAACAGAAAGACAGTCAGACAGACAGAGACAAAATTGTTGTATGCATTCAGTAAAAAACTGTTATTTTATAACAAACAGACACTTTCATTCTATTTTATTTACTTGTATAATCATATCATTCCCATAGGTCACGAAAGCAGTAAGAGACTGACCCAGGACCGAGTTTAAAGGCCTGTGATCGGAGAGATGTATATTTACCAGTGAGTTGCTGAAAGTTAATGTTGATGTTCCAGTGTAACTTCAGCAATTTTCATTAACTTTAACAAAGCGATTCGCAGCCAAATTCTGATTCGCTGAACACAAAAACTTTTTTTTGCAAGTGCCTAAAAGATATCTTGCTTTAATACTATTTTTCATATGCAGCAGGCGTACTTCAAACCAATAATTGACCATTCCGATTAAACTAAGTAGTTTACACCTGCCCATTCCCTAGCAGCATAATGTGCGAGTGAGAGGGGAGAATTTGCGTCCATTGAATTCCCATTGTCATTCTCTGCGTGACTGTTGTTTTCAGGTGCTGGTGCCTGTAAGAGCGCCGAAACTAAGGGATACGGCAGGCCGCTGGTAACACCTGTCAACAAAAGGTTGACTATCAGGCGAGACCCACCGTGGCCGTTTAATAACTCTAGTGAGTCACTCACCTCTATTACATGAGTGGGACTTAACATAACTGGCGAAATGTAGGTATACGTCTAAAAACAGGTGTGATGTTATCTTATGTATTGTATGTGGGTCACTTGATAGCTATGTATAAATGTATTGTACTCAAAGTTAGATACAAATTCAGCCTGTTCTGCGACAACGTACCAACCCACATTTTGTTGGGTACGTTAGAGGAATCTTTATTCCTCCATATTTTGACGTAGGTATGTGATATAAGCGTGTACTACTCTGTCACATTAAAAACAATATAATAACAACAACAGAAAACTAGCCAAATTATTGCATTACGGTTAGCATCTTTGTTACCGATTCGCGCGTCAATAATTTGGCTAGTTTTCTGTTGTTGTTATATTGTTTTTGGACATTATTGTTACAACGCCAAGCGTCTAGTTAATGTGACCGAGTAGTACGATTCGGACAGTTTATTGTAGGTAAACTGCTGAATTATAAAACCAAAGTAATTTCTTACAATTAAACGTATTTTAGACGGTGCAAAAAAGGCCACAACTCCGAACTATAGCGGTACGAAATCTCCCAACCGGAAGAATAAAGGTATATCATAGTGATTATTTATGATTTTTATTAGATTCCGTGTCGTGTTATCATGTAAGCTGGACGTCGGTTAAGTTTTGACCGAAAAACGCGTTGATTTAACTATATCTTTAGTTTCACATGAGTGAGGCATGGAACCGGGAAATATTGCAAAAGAAAGGCTTGGTTTATACTCATCATCATCAGCCTATAATGTGCCACTGCAGGGACTCGGGCCTCCTCTCTAAGAGAAGGATGGGCTATAATCCACCACGCGGGCCCAGTGCGGGTTGGTAGATGTCGCATATCTTCGAATTTTTGGTTCTAAGATATGCCGGTTTCCTCACGATGTTTTCCTTCACCGTTTTGAGAGCAGTGGTGATGAAATAAATTACACAAAGTAATGCGCCTGCCTGGGTTCGAACCCACGACCAACTGATCGTAAGTCGGGGCCGCCACCACTGGGCCACCACTGCTCTACTGGTTTATACTCGGCAGTGAGTGATTCCGAAATGATGATAGCGTATGATGGGTATATTGAGTGCCTTTATTGCTAGGTTAAGCGCATCTCAAATTGAGTTGTTTCCCATACAGAGCAAACCGCACGGGTACCTATGGAGCGTGTCCTTAGAATACATTTTTACCGTTGAAATACTGTATAAAGACATTTGACACTACCACGTCTTTCTGTTGATTAATGGAATGTTTTTTCAAGCGGAAAACAGAGAATCTCCCTCCCAAAATGCTTCTCTTCAGCAACGAAATTTGATCGGCACCAAAATACGTGAGTAACAGCTTTCGTTAAACTCTCTTGTGCTTGCACTACACTTGGATTTAATGTTCAATATTCATGTTCCCAAGGACGTATAAAAGGAACGTTGTTCTTATTCGATCATTTGATCAAGTACATTTTCCAAAACTCAAATAACTTGATTTTTTTTGTCAAAAACGCCATGTCAAACGCCACATTGTAGCTTTTAAATTCAAATAGGTATCACATAATACTCGTACTGGTGTGATTTTTCACTGTCGCGCTTAAGGTGAATGCTTCAGGGAAGCCCGCGAAATTCGATTTTTTTACGTTTTTTTGTAATTTTCCAATTAGTGTCAGGTCAACAAAAACGAATTTTGTGGGCTACCCTGAAGCATTCACCTTAAGTTACCTTACTATTGCACGTTTTTCAGGCAACTTTTGAACTGTTGTGGAAGTTGGCCGAATTTTATTCAATACTAGCGCAACAGTTTTTACACGGCAGATTTTTTAATTAAGACTAGTTCCAAAGAAATAGTTTAACAGCCGAACTTTCGACGGTTCTATTTCAGTATTCAAGCATCATAAATTTGATGTAGTCACCAGTATTCTCGAACACTTAATATTTTGGCGGGTGGCCCGCATCACTACCTACATCTATCCGCACGGGGGTAGCAGCGGGATTTTGATTGTCACTATATTAGTATTTGCCGTTTTGTTTTGGACAGCCACGAAGGTCACAGTATCCAGGAACAGGTTACGGGAGTCGATTACTAATCCCAATGTCTTTCCGGATACTAAAATTCCCATCCTGAGAACCAACGTCGGCGCTAAATGTGAGTGCTTTTTTCCGATAAACAGAACTTTTGTTAGATATTCATAGAGAAAACAGCCTTACCCTGGTTGTCCAACGGGATATTACAGTTTCCGGTGCTGGTGAATAACGCTGTACGCTGATAATCCCAGTTGTGTTCTACACCATTTCTAATTATTCCAATACCTAGTTATTTTCAACATTTGGAATATCTCAGAATTTAGAATATTTTTTCTGCAAGATAAAGTAGATTAACCTAAGTAGCAGATAAGAAGTTTCGTTTTTCCCATTGAGTTTGCATTTTCATCTAAACAGGAGGGGGGGGGGGGCTATAAAAGTATTGTTTAGAATTTACTTCCGTATGGCAAGAGATTAAGCTATAAGAGTGGTGTGGCTTAGATCTAGGCTGCCCCTCCCCACATCCAGCTTCTGAAAGTTTTGTAAGTAAAATAATCGATAAACAATGGCACACAGCACAGTATGTTTAAGTCAAACAGTTACCTGCCCGTCATCATCACGTACCTATGTCAATCTCGGTCCACTGCTACCGGTCACCACTCACCACGCAGTGATCTTCACAGTACTTGACCTGATTCCGTTCTACCTTAGGGCGTAGCTACAACGGCTCTAAATTTTAAATGCACCGGTGGCGTCCGGCAACACGAGTTTAGGACATCACATCTGAACAGGTGCTATGGTTTACTTGCTGCGACTAGATTTCGTTTGAAGCGCACGCAGTACGTGCGCGTTCACGAGTGTCAACTGCGTCAAATAAATACGCTTTTATGTTTGCCGATTCTGACTTTGTAAATCAATCATTCTTTCAGATTATTCAAACACTTCTACGTACAAAAACCAGCAAGAAAACCGCAATTCACCGGAAATGAAACATTGGACGGCAGGTAATGCAAATCACGAGCAAAAATATGTAAACACTCGGCAAAGTTCAAACGCGAATTTCTCATTAAATAACGAATGAACTAGGACATTTGACCTACTTTATAATAACATGAGTTTCAAAATATTATTTTCGTTACGTTACATGAAAATAAAATCATCACAATAGGCGAAAATTGCTTCTAAATGTTGCTAAGTGTTTACATATTGGTGCTGCTGGCTGTACATGTCGAAAAATTGTAAGGTAACTGGAAAGTATTCCGAAATTAATGGAAGCACCCCGCCTCGGATAGCTTATGTTTCTTTAATTCGAAATAAAACAGAAAATTAGTTTTATCCCCCCCCCCCCGCCCCTTGCTAGAATAGCCTTCCTAGTCCTAGTGTACCCCTAAACAACCTGTTAAAGTTCCATTAACATCGTAATACCAGGTAAAATTATCTACCTACATACTGCTCTATAGGTGAAAGTATCATTATTTTTTGCAGTAACATGTCAACTCACATAAAACTGTAATGTCACCCAATCGAATTGAGAGAATCAGATAATTGTTTGTTGATTTTATTGTTTTTACCAAATATTCTTTGTGGTAATTTCCCATTACTAGATTGTGGGTTGGTACATTTTGGTATATATATTTTCAGACAGGAGTAAACCACCCCCGCGCTCTCCGAATAGAAGTAGATCGCCAGTGCAGGATAGAATTGCAGCTGCTGGTAACCTAATATATACCCTATAATTAGACTTATAATATTGATAGTGTAGGTATCCTAAATTACAAATGAGTTAAGAGGCACTGCGAATGCCGTCATCATCATGATACCTTATTTATCCCCTAATATCTAAACGAAGCTAGTGCTTTGAAGGGAGAGCCTTAAGCCTTCAAACATGCTATTGCGTGACAAGGTCATTTACCTAAATCACAATTAAATAATTAAGATACGAGCATTTTCGGAACTCCACCTGTTATTTTTGTCTATATCAATATCAAGTTACTTACAAAATAACATAGAAGAAGGAATTAACATTAATGTTTTCTCTTTTGGAAGCAAAAAGAAAATCGCCATCATCAAACAAAGAGGAGTCCTCAAATAAAGAAACGTCGCCTCCTCCTCTGACTAGACCATATCGTAAGTATAAACTTAAAACCAAGATTGCCTGTATCATCCCACTGCAGGGCAAAGGCCTCTCCCCATGACTTCCAACACTGCGCTCCAAAACACAAATGACTGACGTTGCTGATAAAACCGCTAAGCTCAAGTGGGACTGGACTGAGCGCGTCTGCCGCATCGGAGATCATAATATGGAAAAGAAAATACAGCTTGTTTCGAACGACTTATTTGCCCAAAGGCCCGTACAAATAACGTATTATATACATTAGTCTCTGGATACCCGTACACATAGGTTTGGAATTATTCAGAAATCAGAATAAGGTAGGTACTTATATACTACCTACGTTTAGTATGATTTTAACGGTACCGTTATTTAGGTAGGTTTTTCAAATAAGACCTTACCTTTGTTACCAACAAAGGTAGTAGGACTTGATTAATATACTAATTTCTTTATGCATCTCAATCTCAAAGATTTACTTTTAAACGTTGGATAATGGTGGATAGTGTAGTGTGTGTAGCTATTTTTCTTTCTTACAATTATGTAGAGATAATTCATAAAATAATTAAACATCATAATTATTTTACTTTGTCTACCTTCACATCTGAAGACTATTTTCGAATATTAGAATTTATTGAAATGTTTTACAATTTTTCAGCACCTGTCCACAACAATAGAAGTTTCAAACCCCAGTTAGAAGATATACAGAGCTCTGATTTATTGTTAAACAAAATTTCCAAGGATTGTGCAAATACGGTTACTAAAGCCGGTATAGAATTTCCATTCAATTAAAAATAAATTTCATAAGTTTGATCATTTTATGGGGCTGTCTGTACAAAAGTGGCCCAACCCACATTTGTATGTATTTTCATTTAAGGCCAAATTACATCTTGGATTTATCCATTTCTAGGTAAGGAACATCAGCTTTAGAAAAGTCTATCATATTTTGAATAGCTGCAAAACAGTCATGTATTTAAATGTGGGTTAGTACACTTTTGCTATCCCGCAAATGACCTGATTCTGATTTCTTGAATAATTCCTTATCTAATATCAAATCTATTATTTTAGTGATTGGTCTGCATTCCTATTCATTTGCAAGAGTGACTGATTATAGTTAAGGGATGATAATCACTAAAGGAAAGGAATCCAGTCCAATTTCACACAAGGTAATAGGACTCTATAATATAATTTTCTAAGTGATGTGTTTTATACACCTAATCACCTTTCTTTCGTTTTAGATAATGACGAATACAGGGAATCTAATGAAGTAAACCAATTCAATGAAGAAAGCAGAAGACAAAAGTTAGTAGAATGTAAAAGGAAATTCCAAAGTACAAAGTTCTTTGAAGATTCAAGTAAGTTTCAAAGACAATTTAAAAATCCATGATATTATTTAATTACAGATTACTTACAGATAATATTTGAAATGTTAACATCACAATGAATATTTTTCCAGGGTTTGAAAAAATCGAAGGTTTGAATTGGATCTCATGGAAATAACACACATGTATAAATTATAAACAATATGTATTTTTTAAATTTATAGTGGTTGTAACATATTATTATGGTGTCTAATGTTAAAGTTTACGAGCAAAATGAATCAATTATAAAAATTGAAAAAGAATTCTGCTTTTACTTAGAGGAACCAGAACCCTTGCTATCCTTGTCTTTATCTTTTTGTTCCTTATCATCTTTCTCATCCTTATCCTTTTTGATGGTGGACATAGCATTGCGGATAGCTTCGCTCTGAGGATCAACGCCTGGGAGATTTTCCAGTACACTTTGAAGAAATGCCGGATCATTCATGACTTCAGCATACTCTTCTGATACATCCATGTTCTCTTCAGCAGCTGGAGCTTCCTGCTGCATACTCATCTGCATGGCCAAAGCAATCTGCTCTTCCTCAGACAGTTCCATAGCTTCATGACCCAGAGACATAGCCAGAGCCCGCTCCATGCCAGTGTTCTGAGGTTCCCCAGTTTTGCCAGCTTCTCCTCCTTCAGTAGTTGGTTGTTGGCGGCGAGTCTCCTCTTCCTGGCGTTGTCTCTGCTCCTCCATAGACACGCGCAGAGCAAGTGCCAGCTCAGGGTCTTCATTTGGATCAACTCCAAATTCGAATGGAGACAAACCTGAGCCAGATGGGCCTGCTCCATCACCACCAATTAATGGGCTAGTAATCAAAGCTTCAGAGAGTACAACACAGCCACCAGCTGGGACAGATACCAGATGGCTGCCTCCCGTGTTGCTGTCTTTACCATTCAACGTGTTCACAAACGTTGTCAGCAGAGGATTATTATCTGCATCTTCGCCGAACGACACCACATCACAATTTACTTTCTCCTTCTTCAACCTCTTAGCTAGTTTAACTAGTTCTTTCTCATCGAGTTCCACTGGAGAGCCGACGAACACCACAATGCGCATCTTGTGGTTCTTTCCCTGACGATGCTTCAGCGCCAAGTGAGCGATTCTGATGCCAGTCAGAAAATTGATATTGCCGTTGGGCTGGACGCGGTGTAATTTGGACATTATCCGGCCAACATCACTGGTTAACGTGGCCAAGACTTCTACATTAGCTAGCGTCATTAAACCCACATTATTTTCAGGATTTGACCGTGTTTTAGAATGACATACCAGGTTTACGGCATCTTGCTGTGCCTGCAGCCTTGTTGGCAGGAAATCTCCATTTCTCATATAATCACTGTTATCCACACAAATCATAGTACTTTCCAAGACCATTTTGCTTAATTATTCGGAGACTATTTACGAAATAAACAAATTGCGAACACCTCACAAAGAATGAAATCTGCTGTATAATCATAGACTAAAACTTTTTGAAATATAGAGCAGAAAAGTCCACAGATAGTGAACAATATGTCAGCAATTTTTTTTATTTTAGACTTTTCATCGTGCATTTTTAGTTAAAAAAATCTTTTATTTTTTTTAAGAGGAAACTATCGCATTTTCATTTTTCAATGCCGACTCTAAAGTGTACAGATTTTCAAAATTTTTGTCAAAAGAATAATTATTATCGATCTGCATAAAATTCTAATATTGGCTATGGTTTACAATTTGACAGAATTGAAATGACAGATTGACAGAACACCGAAATCCGAGGTCAGTTTCATTCCATAAAATTTCGTGAAATCCTGGAATCATGGGTTTCGGTGATTACCCTAAGGAGTACAACCCTGCGACCCACGGGCCCTATGACCCTGCCCGCTTTTATGGCAAGCGTAAGTATGAGTTCAGTCGGTATCGTGTCGTACTTGAGTTTACCATTTTGATTATGTAATTTTCAATCTCGTTTTCAGCTGATACTCCCTTCGGACAGGTAAAAATCAATGAGCTCGGTGCATGGTTCGCACGCAGGAATAAGTCGCCCCAGGCCGTCGCTGGTGCTTTCAGCCGAGGTAACTAACCAGTTTATGTCGTTTTTTTTATTCTATTTTTTAGAACTTTGAGGTTAGAAAAGTATTGAAGATATGTCATTAGAGGGTATCTTATATTTCATCCTGAATTAAGTAATATCAACTCTAATACAGCCAATCAGACATTCAATAGGCATACTTCACATAGTTCTGTACCAGTATTATTAAACCCTAACATTGTTTATTTATGTAAGTTAACTTACATTTGGCTTAGCATTAGAATCACACCTATAGGACTATAGCTACACACTACAGTTTCTAGTAACATTATGGATCTAATAAGGTTCAAGTATGAGAAACAAAACAATTTAAAATTCAAGCGTCTTTAGCTATTTCTGTGGCACAATAAAAACAATTGTTGTTATGATTACAGCCTGGTGGAGGTGGCAGCACAAGTACATGCAGCCGAAGAAGGTGGGCATTGCCCCGTTCTTCCAGCTGCTGGCTGGCAGCATGACTTTCTTCTATGTCATTAACTACGGAAAGATGAGTAAGGAAACACTTTCTTTTTAGTTATACTACAGGATGAGATGGAGAAATGGAAAGCTATAGGTGAAACTGTTGGCCAGCAGTGACTGGCCCACTGATTGCCAACAGCTTGATAAAAATATGCTATGAGAAAAATACTTGAGGGAAAGAAAGAAAAAGTATTTATTATTCTAACACAGGATTAAACAAACTTATTAAAAATAGTTCAAAAAGTAAACATAACAAAAGCTGTAAAATAAGACAGGTCTAATATTAGTTTGATGTAAAACTAATATTGGTCCTGTATGAAGTCAAGAGGACCCTATCTCGGCAGTTGCAACACTGTATTTGTACACAATATGTATTTCAGAACACTCAAGAAACTTGTAGCACAGTAAATAATTTAATAAAAATCATTGTATTATCAACTTTCTGAGAATGGGCAGAGATTTCCCCCTCTCTGTTTGCAATTTATACAATGATTTATTATTCAATACTATCTAAATACCATAAATGTCTAACCATAATAGGTAAATAAAAAGTAAACAGAGGGATAGAGAAAGTTATAAACTGCTCATTTCAATATTGTTTGACAAAAAGAAACCTAATCTTTTAAAAATAAAATTCATTTGGGATTGCAGCATGTCTTCTTCTTTCATGCTTCTCTATTAAGTGTCAATTTTTCAGACACCATTTTTATTTATGAAACCAATTTAAAATGATATTTTTCTATATTTCAGAGCACCACAGGAACTACAAGTACCACTAATCGGCAACCCACATGTGTCTACAAAATGCATGTTATTTATGTATTCAATCATTTATGTGAATCTGTATGTACTAGATCAAGCATACCTGCAATAAAGTTATTAGTGTGAACTAGTTGTTTCTATTTTATTTGTTTTTTTTTATAGTATTTGTCCTTTGCATGACCTTAAAGAATGGATTGAGTGAAGAATGATATGAAAGAGAAAGGAATGACACCGTGACGTCTAACAGGGAAGAAGAAAACGTGTTGCGCTGTTGTGCCGAATAGAATGGGATAAGGGCAGGAAGACGATGTTGATGTCTCGAGCATTCGTTGTTGCGGTGTGCGTCGCTGCGTGCTTTCGTGCTCGCAGTGTTCGTTGTTGCGGCATTCGGTGGCGTGTGGTTCGGCGTGGTGGCTTTCGGATTGACGTATTGCACTCGTAGTTTCGTTCTTCTTCCTTCCTTCTGACATTCAAAAGTGCCTGTAATGGCTTAATTGAAATAAAATATTTATGTTTGAGTTGATGATGGCACTCATATACATATTATGTGTGTAAATGTGCACTTGTGCAATGTAGAGCTGATGTACCTAACACATAACATCACACATTTAATCCTCAAAAAGGGGCGAGCAGAGGTGGACTATTACAGCCATGCCAGTTATGTTAAGTCCCATGTAATAGTAGGGAGCCTTTTGCCATGAATCCAGACTCCATGCCAGTACTGAGAAATTCCCGATGGAAAACCCAATGACACTGACCTGGGAATCGAACCCAGGGCACAGCAGTCACTCTTACAATAATTACAAGACCAATGAGGCAGTTGCTTGTAGACCTGTTTATAACTCGTACTACTATCTGATAGATCTAAGGTATACCTTTATACTACCCCAAGTGCCATAGTTTGCTTTGAGTGCTGGACAGATGAGTCAATATATAACCTGACCTCACGTATGATGAGAGATTAACTGAATTTGGTTTTGCATAGCTTGATTGTTCATAGTTGTTACAGAAACAGCTGTGTAAGTGTGCACACAGCTGTCTTTAATTAAAGCTAGTTTCAATAAATTATCTGATTTTTGGCCCATAATGTACATAAACCAAGAGCTACAGCTTCATGTGTCGTAAGGTGTACAAACTACTTGAGATGTCAGCAAGGAGGGGCCCGCATGGGCCGACGCCCGTCGGGGCTGCGGATTGTCGAAAGAGATACCGCGGCCTCGGCACAAAGGCCAAGAAGGAACATGGGTGGTTTTTAGTCAGTAGAAGTCTGACACTCCCTTTCGCTCTGCCCAAGAGCGGGAGGGGTTATTTGACGATAATCCACTCGCGGTCACTCGCCCAAAAGAACAAAAGGTGTACAAACTACTTCAAATGCGGCAGATGTATTTTAAGAACCAAACAATAAATAAAACAAGTGATTTCGAAAAAATATTTTAATTACTTAATCGCAATAATAATTTATTCAACACACGCATTCTTCACACACGCTTGCATACAGTTTTCAAAATGCAAAGTCTGCTGATCACTAGGACTGCCTCTTCCACGGCTCACCAGAGTTTCTTACTGAGATGTGATATCACGTTAGTGTCCCATGAATTAATCTGTAACAAATATAAAAATAATTAATCAAGAGCAATTGTTTTGCCCAGTACAATCTGGTTCGCGCAGGTCAGCAGGACTATTGCGTGTCTTTTTAAATGTCAGTGGCTATCATAGCACTCGCTCCATATAATCTGAAAGAAGTTACGAAAATGATGATAATGAACTAAAGAACAATAATTAGTAGAGACAATAAGGGGTATTGCTAATAAGTCTCTATAAAATTGTTTTTGAGCAACAGACACCTGATGGAATGCCACCTGCTAATTATATTATTTATATTTACACAAATACAAAAAAAAAGGCCAATAACATAAAAATAGAACAGCACAAAGGTACTGCTTATTTCATAAGAAATTTCTTCCAGCAGACCTGTATAAATTGTGTATGTATAGATAGATTCGTCATCATCATCATCATCATCAGCCTATAATGTTCCCACTGCAAGGACTCAGGCCTCCTCTCTAAGAGAGGGAGGAGGAGGGAGGGTGTATAGATTATATTATCTGATTGCTACTTGTATAAATATTAAAATACGGAGCATTCAGATTATAACAGGTGGTTCCTGTCTAGCTCACCCCATACAGAAAAGGTGTGAAGTTATGTAAAATATAGTAACAACTAACAAGCTATAGAATTAGAAACAGTATATCAATTTTAATAATTTGTATTGAGAGAGACAGTGACTCGGTAATATGAAAAGTTGGAACCCAGCAAAAAGTTTATATTTGAATCCTGAGATTTTTGATTGACAGATCAGTTTATTCATGTTATTATCTCTGAAATAAATATTATTTGTATGCCAGCAGATAGTAACTTAAACTTATTTTTGATAAGACTATGTACTCTTTTACCTATGTATCACAAATAAATGTATTTAAAATTGATTTTTATTGCCCGTAAAGTTGAAAAGGCATAGTCATGGTTTTCTTTATACGTTAATACAGGCACAATAACACTTTCAATATTATTAATTTATGTGCAAGTTTTAAAACAGGATAAATACCTAGGTAACATTATCAAATAGACTTGCTGTTTTTGTTTCCCCTTTTGGTCAGTGGGTCGTCTTAGGGGCGGATTTGCAAATTCGGTACCCAAATCAGGGATTCAGGGGCGACCCAAATGGGGAAAAGATCTGATCAGAATAGGAAAGAGTTAGAATCCAATAAGAATGGATTTTAAGAGTTATGATTTGTGAAAGGTTATTGACCTTTTTCTTTGACAAATTGAAGAAGATTGCACCACAAATATTTTGATTTTGTAGCATTCAAGTATGACTCACAGTCAGTCATTTAGCAGTTTGTTACCATGTTATCATAACCAATTCGATGCAGTATGGGCCGATTATGGTTTGACTGATTAAATATTTGCAATATGGAAAAAAGCTTGCAGAACATAACCTTACCTAAAATTTTAATTGAGCTATTCTACAATTCAGATTTGCCCATATACTTGGGTTTTAGCTCTTCTATTCTCTTGATGAAGTCCGTCTTCTCGATGCAGCCGTCGCAGACCTCATCCCAGTCGTTCAGGATCTTCTTCAGATCTCGCACTTTGAGTTTCTTCAGATCAACGTTGTTTAGGTCGATCTGTTTGTCGAATCTGAGGTCGCAGATCTGTGCGTCCATCTTCTTTAACTTCTCACAGATTTTGTCAGCGGGCATTGACCAGCTCAGAGGTTTTGAAAGTTCACCGAGGATACCGGTCGCAGATTCCTCCAGACCTCCTAAATAGTAACAAAACCTGTTCTCTTTATTCTTGGACCCTTTGCAGAACTTCTTGAACTCAGTCTCGATTGATTTAGGGACCTTTTTGACATCTTCTGATAACGTGGCTGCGAATTTCTCTACAGTTTTGATACAAACTTCGCATTCGCCTTCTCTTAGTGCAAGCGAAACCTGCACGATTGTCGCCAAGAACAATAAATGAAACACACTTAGTTTGAACATTTTGAACTAATATTTGTTAATGAGCTATGCTAAATTTAACTCCAGCTGCTACGGACAACGCAACTTGTTACAGAATGTAAAGAAATAGTCGGAAATAGTACAAAATTAAAGTGATAGAAGAATCTCATCCATTCATCGAAATGAAAACGTTGACAGCTTTACTTGGCGAGCTGTGATTGGTGCACGTTTTGATGAGTTTGTGACGTTGTGGCATGCTGGAGACAGTGTTGCTAGCCTCTTTTAAATTCGAGTCCCTCCCTAGCCCGAGAGTCAACATCAAAAGTCGCTGGAAATTTTGTTCTGGGACTGGGCTTGTACCTATAGTTGTAAAACCGTTTTAAACCAAAATCCGTGGTCCAAAACTCGTTTAAAATTTGTTTTGAAACGATTTAAACACAACCATGTGGGCCGTTTACTATAACGAATTTTAAAAATTAAGTTTAAATGATCAATCATCATCATCATTTCAGCCAAAAGACGTCCACTGCTGGACATAGGCCTCCCCCAGGCGTCGCCACATTGACCGGTCCCGTGCGTCTCTCATCCAGCGGGTTCCTGCAACCTTGACCAGGTCATCGGTCCACCTAGTGGGAGGCCTTCCAACGCAACGTCTTCCGGTTCGCGGTCGCCATTCCAGAACTTTTCGGCCCCATCGGCCATCCGTTCTGCGAGCAATGTGCCCTGCCCATTGCCACTTAAGTCTGGCGATTCTTCGGGCTACGTCGGTAACCTTGGTTCTCATGCGGATGTCCTCATTTCTGATTCGATCACGCAAGGAAACTCCGAGCATAGCCCTTTCCATTGCCCTTTGGGTGACTTTGAGCTTTCTGATAAGGCCCATTGTGAGCGACCACGTTTCGGTCCCGTATGTAATCACTGGCAACACACACTGGTCATAGACTTTCGTCTTGAGACACTGGGGTATGTTGGACGAGAAGATACTGCGCAGCTTCCCGAACGCTGCCCAGCCGAGTCGGATTCGACGATTGACCTCTTTCTCGAAGTTGGATCTACCCAACTGGACCGTTTGTCCCAGGTAGACATAATCGTCCACAACTTCGAGCGTAGAGTCTCCGATCTTGATAGGAGTGGGTGTTACATGAACATTCGACATAACCTTGGTTTTGTCCATGTTCATTTTAAGACCCACTCTTTCGGAAGCTCTACTGAGGTCATCGAGCATTTTACTGAGGTCTTCCATGGTCTCAGCCATGACCACTATATCGTCGGCAAACCGAAGGTGAGTGATGTACTCGCCGTTTACATTGATGCCAAGTCCTTTCCAATCCGGAACCTTGAAGACATCCTCCAATGCAGCGGTGAACAGTTTCGGAGATATGACGTCTCCCTGTCTCACACCGCGCTGCAGAAGGATAGTGATATGATATTCTCCTTGCATCTGTCAGATCAACAGTGTCACGTCAGTGTATTGTCTACAACCATTGCTCATGTAAAATATCGCTTTGATTTTTATGTTAATTAAAGCCTAAATACCAGGTTCATGCTATATTCATTTCAATTTAATTAACATAAATATGGACAAGTATCTAAGACCGGAAAGGTTTGATGCCGACCCGACATCGAACTCCAGTTCAAAGGAATGGCAGCACTGGAAGATGACATTCGAAAACTTCATATCTGCACAGCAATATAGTCCAAGTGCTACAGATTCACCAGATGCCGCAGCTCAGAAGGAAGCTATGTGGAACTCAACCAAGCTACAACTCCTCATAAACCATGTCACTCCGAGGGTGTACGCAACTGTAAGTGAGTGCACAACTTATACCACAATGTTGGCCGCGCTGGACAAACTCTACGTGAAAGCAAAGAATGTCATTCATGCTCGACATTTGCTCACAACAAGACGCCAGCAAGCGGACGAATCGATCGATGCGTACCTCCAGGCCTTAAAGCAACTAGCCAAGGACTGCGACTTCACCGCTGTCGACGCTGAAACAAATAAGAACGACAGCATCCGAAATGCATTCATTGCGGGCATTTCGTCAACCAAAATCCGTGAGCGCCTTCTCGAGAATCTGACACTTACATTAGAACAATCATACAATAAAGCCCAATCGATGGAGATGGCAGAGCGGAACAGTCATCATTTCACCATGGCAGAAGTCTATTCGGTTTCAAATGTTGATAATACTGGGAACGGAGATTCTAACACTTCTACTGCTACTGCCGCCGCTGTACCCAAACGAAAATGCTTTTTTTGTGGAGCATCAGCTATCCACCCTCGCAAAGACTGTCCTGCTCGAGATGTTACATGCGTAAAGTGTAATAGAAAGGGCCACTATGGAAAAGTCTGTCGTAGCAGGACTCCGACAGCTGCTTCAACCACGGCAAACGACGACTGCGGCCACTGCAGTTGTATAATATCTGCTGCAGCACCGACTTCACTGCGCAAGGCAATGGTGACAGTTTTC
Source organism: Diarsia dahlii (assembly GCA_949775195.1). Classification (NCBI taxonomy): domain Eukaryota; kingdom Metazoa; phylum Arthropoda; class Insecta; order Lepidoptera; family Noctuidae; genus Diarsia; species Diarsia dahlii. The sequence continues at coordinate 18,733,987 of OX459201.1, forward strand.
ATTAAGGGAGTTCGAGCAGAAGCTTTAATTGACACCGGGAGCTCCCTGAGCTTCGTCAATGAGGACTTCGCCAATCTCTGTCAACTCAAGAAGAGACGTTGCGACCAAACTATTTCTATGGCTTCCTTATCTCACAAGTCACAGGTCAACGGCTCGACTTTTCAGAATGTTAGGATCGGAGACAACATTTATAACAACGTCAATCTCTTGATTGTGAAAAACTTGTGTGCCGACGTTATAATTGGCCATGACGTCTTAGAATCACACTCGACTCTAGAATTCAAATTTGGTGGACCAAAAGATACGTTAAAAGTATGCAGTGTAGCTGCAGCCTCTATCCCTGCTGTACCCCTATTTGCTAATGTCACAACGGACTGCAAACCCATAGCTGTAAAGTCAAGAAAACACAGCATAGAGAATAATGCTTTTATAAAAGCAGAAGTAGAGAAACTTCTACAAGACGGAGTCATAGAAGAAAGCATGTCGCCTTGGCGAGCGCAGGTCTTAATAATTAAAAATGCAAATAACAAGAAGCGAATGGTCATAGATTATTCGCAAACCATCAACAAATATACAGAACTGGATGCCTACCCGTTACCTAACATTGAAGAGATGATAACAAAGGTAGCTAAATATGTGATTTTTAGCGTTATAGATTTACAGAGCGCATATCACCAAGTGCCTATCCTACCTGACGAAAAAACCTTCACAGCTTTCGAGGCATGTGGTAACCTGTACCAGTTTCGCAGAATTCCGTTTGGTGTAACCAACGGTGTGTCTAGTTTTCAAAGAACTGTCGACTGGCTCATCAGAACCGAAAACCTAAACGGTACTTTTGCCTACATTGATGATATTACTGTATGCGGAAAGACACAGGAAGAGCACGACAAAAATCTTAGGCTATTTCTCAAAGCTGCGGAGAAGTACAACCTTACCCTAAACAAAGAAAAGAGTAAGTTCACACAGTCGACTATAAACATTCTTGGCTATACAATTGAAAATTATGTTATCAAGCCGGATAGTGAGCGACTAAAACCGCTTCTAAATATGCCTCCACCTAATGACCTAGCCTCTCTTCGAAGGATTCTCGGTATGTTCGCACACTATTCGAAGTGGATTCCTAGTTTTTCACAGACAATCCATCCTATGGCGCATACCAAAAGTTTCCCCTTAAGCTCAGATGCAGTGAAATGTTTCGAGGACCTGAAATCTGTTATAGCGAAGTCATCAGTACACGCCATAGACGATAAGGTACCTTTTACTGTTGAGACTGACGCTTCAGAGCATTCCATCGCCGCTACACTATCGCAGGATTCGAGGCCCGTCGCCTTTTACTCAAGGACCCTGAATCAGAGTGAGCGAAATCACTCGGCAGTAGAGAAAGAAGCCTATGCCATCGTAGAAGCTCTAAAGAAATGGCGCCATTTTCTTATAGGTAAGCCGTTTAAGCTCATCACGGACCAACGATCGGTTTCCTTTATGTTTGATGCAAAACATACAAGTAAAATTAAAAATGAAAAGATTCAGAGATGGCGGCTGGAACTTGCACCATACAGATATGATATTGTGTATAGACCTGGAAAAGAGAACCATGTTGCTGATACCCTTTCCAGGGTTTGTGCCTCCACCGAATCTCGAAAAAGCAAACTCCTATTTCTACATGAAACTATGTGTCACCCTGGCGTTACTCGCATGTACCACTGGTTAAAGATAAAGAACCTACCCTATACTGTCGACGAAGTAAGGGCGATGACTGCAAACTGCCGTATATGAGCCGAGATCAAGCCAAGGTATTTCAAGAATCCTGACCCACATCCTAAGCTGATAAAGGCTACCTCACCCATGGAACGCCTTAGCATTGACTTCAAGGGTCCTATTCCATCGAAAACGAATAACCGCTTCATCCTCACGGTAATAGACGAGTACTCAAGATTCCCTTTTGCATTTCCCTGTTCGGATATTAGTGCCAAGACAGTAATAAAACACCTGAATAGCATTTTTATGATATTTGGATTCCCGTCGTACATCCACTCAGATCGGGGAACATCATTCTTGTCGTCAGAAGTGAGAGAGTTTCTACATTCACGTGGCATCGCGACAAGCAGAACTACGGCCTATAATCCTAAAGGTAACGGCCAAGTCGAGAAATTGAATTCCACGCTATGGAAAACAGTACAGCTCTCTCTGCGTTCGCACGACATGCCTATAGAAAATTGGGAGCATGTACTTAATGTGGCTCTCCACTCGATTAGATCGCTCTTATGCACAGCTACTAACTGCACGCCACATGAGCGCATGTTCACACATCCGCGAAGATCGATGAATGGACACAGTATTCCAACATGGCTAACCAATTCGGAGCAAGTCCTCATGCGCCGTTTTGACCGTTCTAATAAGTACCAGCCAGTGGTGGAAGAAGTGGAGCTGCTTCAAGCGAATCCAGATTACTCTTATGTGAGACTCAGAGATGGAAGAGAAACCACCGTCTCAAATCGACACCTTGCGCCTGTCGAAGGGCAAGGAGAAATTATTTTGGATCAACCATATGACCTGATACAGACTGGAATAAGCGCGGACTCCGAAAGCCGACATGATAGTAGTGAATCAGTCACATCTCCAGAACCAGAAGCTACAACTAGCTATGAGCCACGGCCTCCCAATGATGATCTTGAGCCAACCCCTCCACGTGTGGAACTTAGAAGATCGGCCCGGAACAGAAAGCCACCGCGACGTCTGGAAGACTATGAGCTGTAATATATAAATATAGTGTGGGAGAATGATATGATATTCTCCTTGCATCTGTCAGATCAACAGTGTCACGTCAGTGTATTGTCTACAACCATTGCTCATGTAAAATATCGCTTTGATTTTTATGTTAATTAAAGCCTAAATACCAGGTTCATGCTATATTCATTTCAGATAGGTTCCGTGGTCTGGTCCTGAAGTCGGACTGACATGGTGGCGTTTTTGTACAAACACTTCAACACCTCGATGTACCGGTAGTCGATTTGGCACCGTTGGAGAGACTGCAGTACAGCCCAAGTCTCGATCGAATCGAAGGCTTTCCCGTAGTCCACAAACGCTAAACAGAGAGGCAGGTTATACTCTTCGGTCTTCTGTATAACTTGCCGCAGCGTATGTATGTGGTCTACGGTACTGAAGCCTTTTCGGAATCCGGCTTGTTCGGGAGGCTGGAAATCGTCGAACCTGCGTGCGAGACGATTCGTGATGACTCTTGAAAACAACTTGTAGACATGGCTTAGAAGTGAGATGGGCCTATAGTTCTTCAACCGGGCATTGTCACCCTTTTTGAAGAAGAGCACCACCACACCCCTGCACCAAGCCTGTGGCGTTTTCCCCTCGAGTATGACGGAATCAAACAACTTCTGAAGGGCCTTAAGGACCGGTTTGCCACCCGCCTTCAGCAGTTCGGCCGTAATTCCGTCATCACCCGGCGCCTTGTTGTTTTTAAGCTGTTTCAGAGCCATCCTAATCTCGTACAGGCTGACATCCGGGATGTCTTCGGTATAGTGTCGGGTCAGTCTAGCTCTGGGGTCTTTCGCTAGATTTTCGACGGATCAATGATTGGAATCAAATCAATCATCAATCACTAATTTTATCAATTTAAGTGAAGTCATAAATCATACTAATTCTGCTATTTGATCTGAGATACTAATACTACTTTTCAGGATTAGACCGACTGAAAACAATCATGCATTGCCTATTTATTCAAATTAAAAACATTTTTATTTTGGACCTTGCTACCAAAATCGCTACCTAAAAGCATTGAGGTATAATGTACTAATGCCTAAAAGAGGTGACTGGGGTTAGGTTAAACATGTGTATTTTAAACCATATCTTAGTGTGGTTTTAAATCGTTTTCAACAAAAAAAAAAACAGTTTAAAACAAAATGGTTTGACGACAAATCCAAATCGTCATCGTCAAAACCAAAAAACCATTTTTGACCTCTTGGATCTTCATTTTTTGAGAAAAAAAATTAATCGCTACACTATGTAACGCAAATACATGTTCCTTGCTAAAACCATAGATGTCAGCGGGCTGTCAATTTCAATCAAACAATGTCACTGTCACCCCTACTTTACCCGTCACAGTCGTCATGGAAACAGATTTTGTTTATCAAGTATTTTTGTTTTGTCGATTTTCTGATTCGTGTGGATTCGTGGTCGTCGAGATAGAGATATCCCAAAAATGAGTGAAACGAAATCTTCTCTGATGGATAATCCTCGCGCTGTGTTGGAGGCCCATATCACTACGTTACAAAGTGAGTCAAAAATGGCTCGCAAACAGGCCCTGGTGAAAATAAATGAAGAGATATTTGAAAATCCAGTGAACAAGGACTGCGATATGACTGCTGTCTTCCCAGAAGTGTACGCTTACATCTTGAAGAGCTTCTCAGACGCTTCTGAAGGATGTCGGGAAACCGCAGCTTTGATAATTTCGAATTTTGTTGACAAACTTCCATTGAATGATTACTACTTGACTTATATACTGCCGGTAATAGTCCGTCGTATTGGCTGTCCGGAAATCGTGGAGGAATCTGAGGAAATCCGTCTGGTGCTGATTAAGCTAGTCCACAAAATACTGGAGAAGTACAAAGGGTCTTATCTTTTGAGTCCTTTTATCAATGACTTGACTAACATCCTCACTAAAACGGTCGCTGATCCGTACCCTAGTGTGAAGCTTGAGGCTTGTGAGTGTACCATCATGGTGACCAAATCACTACAGAGGGACTTTCACTTCCAATCGGAGAGTTATGTAAAGCCGATTCTGTCTAATTATGCACATCAACATTTTAGAGTAAGAGTGGCTTCCATCAAAGCTATTGGTAATTTTTTTTACACTTTCTTTTTATCTAATATGATCACCTCAAGTTTTTACCTGATTCCTTAAATTTCATGAACATAATTCCAGCCTACTATGCACAGCTAATCTAAAAAGTAATTAACTATTGTCTAAAATAGTTGTACTATAGTAAAATGACATGATCAATATAGGTACCTACATAAAATACATTTGAAAATGCACTAGTTCATAGAAATGAATTAATAATATAAAAAAAGGAAAATTTGAAACTAATCATTTCCCTTCTCATTACAGGAGCAGTAGTTCTAGCAGGTAATGCGAAATGCTTTGAGCTGTCTATCAGCCCGATGGCAGAGAAACTCTTTGACGAGAGCACCCAGGTCCGGATGCAGGTCACTCTGGAAGTTGGCAACTGGATGCTCAGTTATAGAGACCGATATTCCTTTTGGCATCGCATGTTACCTTTGCTACTGACAAGGTAGGTTTAATCTGTTCCAAAAGCATTAGATGATAATGTTAACAGAAGCAGCTACAGCTGTTCAGGTAACCAGGTCCCACTATAATAGAGGGATTGGGAACATAATAATAAGAATCTGTATGAAAATTCAAAAATCGACTTTTATGGTGCCTTACGTCATTTAATGTGACGTCTCTTAGCCTATAATAGACGCTTCTAAGGCGCAGGCCACACATAAATGGCATCGGGCGCGGACAATACGCGGGCGGTTTCCTATACACGGAATGTTGTGGCTCGGGCGTGGATATGACGCGCCGCGCGCGTATTCTAAATTGCGCTTTATTTCTATGCACTTGGTATAAAATTTGAATGGAATAGGAAGCCGCCCGCGCCGTGTCCGCGCCCGTCGCCTTATATGTGTGGCCTGCGCCATTTATGTGTGGCCTGCGCCTAACGATACCTCATTCAATTGTTGAAGTATGAGAAATAGTTAAGAAGATAGCAGAAATACATGCTTACGGGCTGAAATCATAACCTACTACCATTGTCAGTAAAAAAAGAACTTAATGCAGTCATTGTTCCACAAATTATACTTCATCAAATCATTTGTTTAGATATTGATATGCTTATGACGTCTGCATTGTTTCGCTAGCTAATCTTATTTGGTTCAGTATATTTTTAATAACAACCATATTCTAGTCTCAGTGACGTAATGGAGGAAATAAGAACCACCGCCACATCGTTCTGGACCGACATTGGCCTTCAATACATGGAGGAGAATGAAGAAGACTTTAAGAAGAAGACAGACTTTCTCAAAGACGTGCCGACACACTACCCTCCAGATATTAAGAGACCTAACCTTGGCTGCAGAATGCTGGTGCAAAGCAATATTGGCAAGATTGTACCAGCTATTTCTAGAGGTCGGTTGCTGCGAGAATCATTCTCTGCTTTAAATTACACGATTATAAATTACGACATATTCCCGTAACGGTTACCTTCCGCTTTGCTCAGGGCGGGAGGGGTAATTTGATGATTTCCCATCCACAAAAAAGGCGTACAAAGAAAGAGCCTTGTTATAGATAAAAAAGGATGGACGACAGACAGACGGTTGATGTAGACTTAGTAATAGGGACACCAGAGTCACCATGAGACATCGAGTGGCAAAATTAAGTGCGAGCCTCCTAAAGTAATCATCTTCTTCTCATCTCAGAAATGGACGGCTGGCAAGCAGACGCGCGACTCCGTGTGTCTCAGCTGCTATGCTGGTTGATCCTCTGTGCAGAAGAGGGTGCCACTCAACATTCCCACGCCATCATAAAAGCAATGCTCCGTGGCGCCACTGATGAAGATCCTAGGGTTGTACCTGAGGTGACCTACCTGCATTTTTGTTGTCTATGAGAGTTGAAAAAAGTGAAATGTTTGTCTCCCCTGGATCCCCTGATGCCAGAGGGACCAACATTTTTAAGTCAAAAGATCTGAACTAATCAAATTCGATTACTATTGTAACTTTAGTTTTAATTTACTTTATTTTGTGGACGCGTCTCGAAACAACTTGCGAAACACTTCACTTCTTGGGCCGTATTAAACCCAATCATGAGACAAATACCTAAGGCCTAGAAGCTTCTTCGCGAAACCTTCTCATTGCATTGTTTTACTCAAGTTGCCTTCCGGATTTGTGGCATTATATTTTGCCAGTAAAGTGTGAGATAGACAATTCACAGCCTTACTATTCTTAAATGCTGTTTTCACTTTTGAACAAAGACAGCAGCATTTTAGAGCTCCTTTCCCCAGATAAAACGCGCGGCCGAGTTATTCGGCTACTTCATAGTCCCAACTACCTGGTGGCCACTACTGGAGGCCGAGGTAGACTCGTGGGCTGCTCTCCTGGTCCTCGCTAACATCATCAAGGGTTCTCGCTCGGAACTGCTCCAGGAGAAGGTTCTGGAGGAACTGTGCAAGGAAGTTGCGGATCCTGATAGGTGCAGGACTAGAAAGGTATGGGGTTCAGTTCAATATGCTTGATGAAAATATTAGTTGTTGCTGTGTGCCGCAACACTGAGTGTAGGTACCTATACGTGTTTGAGCTCAGCTCCGCTTTGGTTCATATGTACTTTTCCAGCCTATCTATCTATCTATATAAATAAAAAGAGAAGTCCTGACTGACTGACTGACTCATCAACGTCTAGCCCAAACCCTTGGACCTAGAAAGCTGAAATTTGGCACAGAGGTTCCCTTTATAATGTAGACAAGGAATAAGGAAGGATTTTTTGAAATTCAACCCCTATGGAAAATCGACATTTTCACGCGGGCGAAGCCGCTGGCAAAAGCTAGTAATCTATATTTGTGCCTATATTTCAAAATAGGGGTAAGACAGTTTGTCTTGTCTGTGAATATTCGTCATTATTATTTTACTAGCTGATGCCCGCGGCTTCACCCGCGTGGATGTCGTTCAAATTATATACTAAAACCTTCCTCTTGAATCACTCTATCTATTAAAAAAAACCGCATCAAAATCCGTTGCGTAGTTTTAAAGATTTAAGCATACAGACAAACAAACAGACAAAAATAGCGACTTTGTTTTATACTATGTAAGGATGCAAAATCCTATCGGACACAGAAGTTTTTGTGGAGATGTTCCAAATTCTAACCAAATACAAAACATTTTATGTGGGGCTTGGCTCAAACAAAGAGAGGCCAATGCGCAACACCTTCTTAAATTTTACACGGACACCCTCGTAATTGTTGTTTTAAGCGAGTGTTTACCCCGGAGTCCAAATTCATACCCAAGCACATTTTCCAGCCGAAATACCAAAGAAACCTGCTGTACACCTGCGAGGCGCTACTGGACATATGCGGCGAGTCCTGCGCACGAGTGGCCGACGACCTGTTCACCATCAACTTCACCGTGTACGCCATGCCCGTCGACGAAACTATACAGTTCATAGCGCTCTGTGAGGACCATAGTTTTAGATTCTTATGCTTATGTGGACCGATGACCTAGTGAAGGTTGCGAGGATCCGCTGGATGCGAGACGCACGGGACCGGTCAATGGGGCGACACTTAGGGGATGTCTGGGTCCAGTAGTGGACGTCTTTTGGCTGAAATGATGATGATGATGATGCTAATGTGTATCTTTAGGTGTTAGGGTCAAGGTGTCAAGTTCCTCATCTTCCAAAGAAAAAGGAGGATCCTGTGTGACAGTTGTGGTCGGGGTTTGTTAGTGCCTATATGTCAGTTTAGTTTGTGTGTGGCCTTATAGATGTCGCCACATGCGGAAACTGCCGTTACCAACACCTAGATTCAAACTTATTTTTGAGCAGTTTAGTAAAATTATTTTTATTGGAAGGTAACCAGGATTGATTCCTGGAACTAATGGTCTCAATGGCAGATAGTTATCGTGGGTTGGGCTGTTACTTATTATCAAGAAAAAATCCAAAACTGAAAATATAAAATGTGAAGGCCTGGCGCCAAACCGCTGTAATATCTGTCTATGACAAACGAGTTGATTTAAATTCGTTTTTGTTTAAACAAGTTATCAAAGACAGGCGAATCTATGGCTATAAGAGTAGAGAAAGGCTAAAGAAACGATGGATGAACTGTGTGAACGAGGTGATGACTGATATGACGAGTAAAGAGAAGTATGTAGAAGAGGATATGCTGCGCCAACCCCATTAAATTGAGATACGGGCAGGACTGAGGACAATGATGATCAAAGACAGGTGAATTATTCATTGTATTTCCTCAGCTAATTTGGACAAGCTCCGTTACGCAGAGAAGTGCGGCAAGACCCTCACCAGTCTGTACGACAAGCACATCGGCTGCGTGTTAGCTGACATCACCAGCGACGCGCTCACCTGGACGCAGCTGTCTCCTGACAAGTGTCTGCTCGAATGTGCTATGCTGCATTGTGGTAAGACCCTCACCAGTCTGTACGACAAGCACATCGGCTGCGTGTTAGCTGACATCACCAGCGACGCGCTCACCTGGACGCAGCTGTCTCCTGACAAGTGTCTGCTCGAATGTGCTATGCTGCATTGTGGTAAGACCCTCACCAGTCTGTACGACAAGCACATCGGCTGCGTGTTAGCTGACATCACCAGCGACGCGCTCACCTGGACGCAGCTGTCTCCTGACAAGTGTCTGCTCGAATGTGCTATGCTGCATTGTGGTAAGACCCTCACCAGTCTGTACGACAAGCACATCGGCTGCGTGTTAGCTGACATCACCAGCGACGCGCTCACCTGGACGCAGCTGTCTCCTGACAAGTGTCTGCTCGAATGTGCTATGCTGCATTGTGGTAAGACCCTCACCAGTCTGTACGACAAGCACATCGGCTGCGTGTTAGCTGACATCACCAGCGACGCGCTCACCTGGACGCAGCTGTCTCCTGACAAGTGTCTGCTCGAATGTGCTATGCTGCATTGTGGTAAGACCCTCACCAGTCTGTACGACAAGCACATCGGCTGCGTGTTAGCTGACATCACCAGCGACGCGCTCACCTGGACGCAGCTGTCTCCTGACAAGTGTCTGCTCGAGTGTGCTATGCTGCATTGTGGTAAGACCCTCACCAGTCTGTACGACAAGCACATCGGCTGCGTGTTAGCTGACATCACCAGCGACGCGCTCACCTGGACGCAGCTGTCTCCTGACAAGTGTCTGCTCGAGTGTGCTATGCTGCATTGTGGTAAGACCCTCACCAGTCTGTACGACAAGCACATCGGCTGCGTGTTAGCTGACATCACCAGCGACGCGCTCACCTGGACGCAGCTGTCTCCTGACAAGTGTCTGCTCGAGTGTGCTATGCTGCATTGTGGTAAGCATTGGACTGCACGTGAGCAGTATCTTGCCTGTTAAAGGTTTCACTGAGGCTCTACACTTTATCGTTCTGGTAAAACTACCCCCTGGTCACAGAATACCTAATACTACTCCCTGGTTACAAACTGCAGTGGCTGATTTGGAAATCTATGAACAGACTGCGTGCTCAAGTTGGCCGCTGCCAATCCAATTTCTTTCATCTCGGATACAATGCGAGTGTGGAGTACAAAGGATATGCCGCACCTCCTCTCATGCCCGTCGTGCACAACTAACTGCACCCTCTAGGACTTTAATGAAGCAAACAACAACGGTTCAGGTTGCTAAGTACTGGCCGGACAAAAATACTGAGGCTAATTCTTGCTCTATGCATAAAGCAGGACATAACCACACGCGTTAATTGTTTTAAAGTCACATGGTAGCCCGCGAAATTCGAATTTTCTCATGTTTTTTGCAATTTTTCGGTCAGGTTGTATGTTAAAAAAAAGATCGCCGACGAATTGAGAAACTCCTCCTTTTTGAATTCGGTTAATAAAATAGGATTCGCGACCGTAACAAATATGACTTTACTGAGTAATAATTACCTATTAAAATTACCAATACAATCTTCTCAGTTCATAAAGGTTCCTTGAGTGAATATTTGATAAAAAAGGCCACGTGGGTGTGGCCTTTGACCCACATTTTTCAACGAAACTCCTTGTCCAGGTTCCGCTATCGGTAAACAGCTGCACCTCATAGCCCCACTCCTGAGGGAGTGCCTGGCGACCCCGAAGGTAGACCCGGACGTGAAGCTCAAGGTGTTCACCACGTTGTCCACGATGCTGCTGAAGAGAGACGTCAACTTTACTAGGTGTGATAATGACAAGCTTGAGGCTTTCCTCGCAATCGTTATTGAAGGTATGTTGAACTGGTTTGCACTATAGTAGCCTTGTCTTAAAACCTGAAATGGATTTCAATTAAATCGTACAAAGATGGGTTAGGAGTTAGTTCAGTGCGATTCGTGATCGCTGCCGACCATTGTTCGGTCGATGGCGCAGAGTCTTGAGATGCGGTGCGATGTCATGTCGCGGAAGGAAGCTGCGGTAAGAGAGAGGGCCAGCCCATCCCGCAGCAGACATGCTGGGCATGGAACATTAGTCCGGGGCAGTGGAAGTTGCATTAGATCCCGCTGTCCCCCGACGCAAGTGTGCGAGGGAACACCGGTGTGGTTTAAGTCAGTACGTGTCTGAAAGACCCCTCCGCTCTTCCTAGTGCGGAGTGCTTACATTGAAGGTTTCCACAGCGAGAAAAAGGAAATCATGGAAAAAATTCTGGTCTTCATGGAGATGAAGGGCAAAGACATTTGATATAAACATTATGTATTAACATGGTTAGTCAATATGCAACTTCGTATTTTTTTGTGCGGACAAATAAAACTTCATAAAAATGCTAAACGATTGGAAATACTACAAAGTGCGGCATTGAACACCTTAGAATAGAAGCCCTCTCTTTTCTCTCTAAGAGGTCCTTCTAATTCTGAAACACCAAAACTTTCTGGTGTATTATATAATCATTATATTATCAGACACACTGACTACCCTTGACCCACAGAAGTGATAATGCCGAACCTGGTGTGGTGTGCTGGCCGTACTGCCGAGGCCATACGCACGGCCGCCGTGGCCTGTCTGTGCTCCGCCCTGCAGGAGAACCCTTACAACGAGAACCTTGTCACCGAGGTCAAGGGCGGGGATGGAGATACCGGGGATAAGGTAATGTTGATGCTCTGAAAATCTTCTTTCTCTGTCGGTCTGTGGAAGTTACGGTTAATTATCATATATTATTTGGGTGTTCGAGCATACAAGCATCCAAGACTGGTCTGGTGGCAAATTCGTGCAAAAGATGACTCTATATAAAAATCAATGTCTGTTCGTCTGTTCAAAACCTCTACGCTCCTAAACTACTGAACCGATTTTGATGGAATTTTTCACAGTTGCCCTAAATTCGCCACTGCAGGTTTCTGAAAAGAAAATCTAGTGGGTTCAGGTAGTAAATATCTGCTAAGTGGTGAACAGGGTAGAAAAGTTTTATGGCAATTCATCATTTTCGCCGATGAGAAAACTATCGACCATTAGCTCGCTTAATGACTTTGACCCCCTTCGGCCCCTCGCTACGCCAGTATGGGGCGATATTCTTCTTACAGCCTCTCAAAACTTACCCCATCCACTTAACTCGTCAGGAAGTCAACCTCTTCCCCACCAAGGAGTCGTTAGAACCGTTCTTGGACAAGATGGTGCCGCTCCTGGTTGGCTTGGCTGACGACAACTCGACGCTGACGCGCCAGCACACGCTGCGAGCTGTGTGCTGTCTCGCTGTGCTGGCGCGGCAGAGGGGCTGCTTCAAGGGGGATGTACTGCACAAACTTTATTTTGGTAAGTAGATACAGACTGGATAAGAGTTAAGTATAACTTGATTTTTGTTAGCGAGTGAGTCCTGTCAAAAGCCAGACCAGATACGGCACAAATATGTGGGTATTCCTAATTCTTAATCTCTTTTTTTGGGATCCGTAGTAAAAAAGGAACCCTTATAGTTTCACAATGTCCATCTGTCTGTCTGTCCGCACTATAGCTCAAAGGCTCTTAGTACTAGACTCTTAATACTAAGCTATACTTTGACATAAATATACACATGAGTAACGCCGACAAAGTGGTAAAATAAAACGTAAATATTTTTTAGGGTATCTCTACACATAAAAATGGGGATGATTTCGTTTTATCGCGTAGCCCATAGTGTGGGATGTCAATAGATAGGTCTTTAAAAAGTATTGCGAGTTTGTTCAAACACTTTTTCGATTAGGGGATTCGTTTGTGAAATATTAAGCAAATTTTTGTTAAACTTCAGTGTGGCCACCTCTACCAGCTACACGGTTGTTTGGTGTGAATAAAATCATGGTAGTAGCATATATAACGAAAATAAAAGGAAAACTATCAGAGCTAAGAAGGCTTTACGAGTAATAACATAACAAATATTTATTTTCGACCAACAATCAAACCAACTCACAAAACTCATAAAATGTACTTGTATAAAATATTTTTCCGGTTCTTGTCCATAGAAAACTTGCAAACACCGTAATATTCCCAAATTCTCCCCCCCAGTGGTACTCAAACGCCTCGACGACAGCAGCGACAAAGTCCGTTCCTACGCCGTTCAGACCTTAGTCACACTGTTCACAAACCGACCGGACCCGTACGACACAGTGTTGTATGGCGCGCACATCGACGCGCTCTACAGCGCCATGCTCATACACCTGGATGATGCAGACGAAGCCTTCAGGAAACAGATGCTAGGTGAGTTTACTTATAGTCACAGTAGTCACGAACCGACTGGTCCCGTACGACACAGTGTTGTATGGCGCGCACATCGACGCGCTCTACAGCGCCATGCTCATACACCTGGATGATGCAGACGAAGCCTTCAGGAAACAGATGCTAGGTGAGTTTACTTATAGTCACAGTAGTCACGAACCGACTGGTCCCGTACGACACAGTGTTGTATGGCGCGCACATCGACGCGCTCTACAGCGCCATGCTCATACACCTGGATGATGCAGACGAAGCCTTCAGGAAACAGATGCTAGGTGAGTTTACTTATAGTCACAGTAGTCACGAACCGACTGGTCCCGTACGACACAGTGTTGTATGGCGCGCACATCGACGCGCTCTACAGCGCCATGCTCATACACCTGGATGATGCAGACGAAGCCTTCAGGAAACAGATGCTAGGTGAGTTTACTTATAGTCACAGTAGTCACGAACCGACTGGTCCCGTACGACACAGTGTTGTATGGCGCGCACATCGACGCGCTCTACAGCGCCATGCTCATACACCTGGATGATGCAGACGAAGCCTTCAGGAAACAGATGCTAGGTGAGTTTACTTATAGTCGCAGTAGTCACGAACCGACTGGTCCCGTACGACACAGTGTTGTATGGCGCGCACATCGACGCGCTCTACAGCGCCATGCTCATACACCTGGATGATGCAGACGAAGCCTTCAGGAAACAGATGCTAGGTGAGTTTACTTATAGTCACAGTAGTCACGAACCGACTGGTCCCGTACGACACAGTGTTGTATGGCGCGCACATCGACGCGCTCTACAGCGCCATGCTCATACACCTGGATGATGCAGACGAAGCCTTCAGGAAACAGATGCTAGGTGAGTTTACTTATAGTCACAGTAGTCACGAACCGACTGGTCCCGTACGACACAGTGTTGTATGGCGCGCACATCGACGCGCTCTACAGCGCCATGCTCAACCACCTGGATGATGCAGACGAAGCCTTCAGGAAACAGATGCCCGGTGAGTTTACTTATAGTCACAGTAGTCACGAACCGACTGGTCCCGTACGACACAGTGTTGTATGGCGCACACATCGACGCGCTCTACAGCGCCATGCTCAACCACCTGGATGATGCAGACGAAGCCTTCAGGAAACAGATGCTCGGTGAGTTTACTTATAGTCACAGTAGTCACTAACCGACTGGACCCGTACGACACAGTGTTGCATGGCGCGCACATCGACGGATGAAAAATGGCCCATTGCGGGCGGGGAATGGGTCGGGCTAAAAAAGCCTGATAACAATAATGTATCTCGTCGATGCCTATAATAATCTACGCTGCGCAGAGCTGGTCACTTACTGAACAACAGAAGGCTAAATTCAAGATTTGCTGGGCAAAGGAACGCAGTATAATAGGTGTGAAGCGTAGAGATAAAAAAAACAGCCAACCTAAAGTGGGAGAGGCTGGCCATGCAGTGCGAATGCACTCAGAGAGGAGGTCAGAAATCATCAGTCACTGGACGCTAGATAGAGGAAATCGCCGTCGAGGAAAACCACGGCGAAGGTAAAGTGACGATCTGATCTTGCTTGCGGGGCGAAAATGGCCAGATATCGCATAGTATAGAGAGCTTTGGAAGGAGGAAGTGCAGGCCCAGCAGTGGGACACACGATAGGACAGGCTAAAATAAAACTCCTTTCCCAATCTTATCTTATGCGTCTTCTAATAAAGTTCACATTTGTTTGTTTCAGAGGCGTTGATGAAGCT
The DNA here is from genome assembly GCA_949775195.1 of Diarsia dahlii. NCBI lineage: Eukaryota > Metazoa > Arthropoda > Insecta > Lepidoptera > Noctuidae > Diarsia > Diarsia dahlii. Next base: position 18,749,163 of record OX459201.1, read on the forward strand.
CAGTGACATCGACCCGCCACTTCTCATGAAGAAGGTCAAAGCGAACATACATCTTTACAGAAATAAGACTGCATATGAAAGACTGTCTAATCACCTCGTGAAAATTATGTCAACTCAAAAAGATACTGACAACACTGTAGATACTCTTTGAAATAATAATTTTACTTATTACTTACTTAACAAAGATTTGAAAATTTGAATCTAAAATTATCGCGTTTCAGTGACTTGAAAACGACATTTGAGTGGAAGGTAGCCTAAATCCTTTTCCCAACTATGTTTTAATAGTCTAACCGGCAGCTGAATAAAGGCACTCCATGTAAAATACTGATATTTAACTGCATCCGGTTAGACTTTTTTAAGAAATATTCATTAATGTTTGCAGGTCAACTTTATGACGAAATGTGTCATTGCACTACATATTATTATTTTACCATCTTTTTTACCACATCTGCTGCAAATAAATAATTTTGAGTTTAACTTTCCTGTCTGCCGACCCCAAAATAGTTGGGAAAAGGCTAGGCAGATGATACCTTCTATTTAAGTTTTATTATTTAAAGTAGGTAACTTGAGTTATAAGTTGACATGTAGGTGTGCAGAGGTTTTAAAATGGTATGGTTCAGGTTAGCTAGTCTATTATTAGTTTATTTTTTTCCTGGCTGTACTTACCTATTATTTTTAATTTGATGAAATGTGCCTTTATCATAGTCTATTTAAATGATGGAGAATTCTTAACGAATAGTTAGTATTTAATTTAGTTATAGTTTACGAAAGAGTGTTCTGTTGATACGCACAAGAGTGGTTATTTAAGTTTACGTGCAATATAAAATAAAAATATATCTGATGTAGTTTCAATTTGTCACTTCTCTGTAGTAGTAATAAGGTCGACAGTCCTATCACAGTTACTTCAATCTGTGCGATTTGCACATTCCTTACAATAAGGTGGAAGGGGTAGGATAGCCCGCGATATTCAACCTCTTTCTGAATTTCATTGAGGAAGTCCAAACAAATAAACACCTCCTTATTTAAAAAAAAAACAACAGTAATATAAATCATTCCTTTATTTAAAAAATATAAATACACTAAAAAATAAATTTAAAAACTACATAGTTATTAGTTAACAATTTATGTGATGTCGCAACATAATAGAACAATACGCCTATAAACATAATCTTATTGTAAGTAGTCAAGCCAAGGTTACCAAGAAGATTTATACGAAAACAAAACCTTTGATACTTTATGACAAGTAAATCAGGTGTTAATTTTCACATAGACACGATAAAATAAACACAGAATACACTGTAAGATTCAGTTGCACGACTATACAGTCGCAGGCGCATCAAGTTATCACAAACTGACAGATTTCTTTAATAGATTTTCGACTTTAATGCTAAATGCATTAGGTTCAAGATTGATTAGAAAAATGTGACAGTTTGTGGTAAGTTTATGCGATAGTGACTGTACAACACACGGAAATCAATTATTTAGCAACAGCGCCCTCCGAGAACATCATTTGACGCAATAAACGGACAATTTACAAAACAACTTAATTCCCTGACTTTACAACATTTAGTTTATAAATTCATAGCTTTTCTAGGTCGAAACCTCCTTGGTCTTGAAACTCTTTGGTACATATCTAGTCTGATCCGTTAAGGAACCTAGTGAAGGTCTCTTTGAACTCGCCCCTGGGGTCTTCCTTCTTGACCAGCTGCTCCCAAATGTCGGGGGTCTTCGACTTGAAGCCCTTGACAACCGTCCGGATGAGCTGCTTCTGCTTATGGTTGCATTTACCGCAGCCGGTTCGTAGAGCGTCGGGGATGGTTTCTGTGAACAAAATAAGTATTGTTAGAGTTTATCACATTAAATGGCCCCTGTATTCTCCGTATATACAGGTGTATATAGAAACCTGTGATAGGGTGCTTTTCCACCAGAGATATGCTATGCAACCATGCTGAGAGGATATTAAGTATAGCTAAGCTGTGAAACTATGTAACCGTTTCCACTGATACTATAAGCTATGTAGCTGTGCGAGTAAGATGTGCTATAAAGATGCGCCTCTGCAAAGTGCGTGAGGAAAATACGCAAGGGAAGCATAGCTCGCATCCATAGCACGCATCCATAGCACGCATCCTTCCATATAAAAAACATAGCTTAACTGAATCCATTCCCACCAGTGTTAAGCTATGTGCACCAATGAATATGATTGGTGGATATCAAACGCATCCATAGCAACGTATATAGCAAAGCACATCTCTGGTGGAAAAGCACCCTTAGTCCCACATTTCTACAGTTACGTTTAAAAACAGAGAGCGATCGAGCCTATTCAGATTCAAAAAACAAACCTACGTCATTTATTCCTTCAAAGGCAGATTTTTATGTACGTTTAAAAATTCAAATACGTTGTCCCCCAAAATTGCCCACCCTTTTCTTGTTGCCATGAACCGGGTACAAATCTCAGTAACACTGCCCAACCCGGGAATCGACCCAGTACCTACCTACCTCATGCTTAGCTGTACCCCTTGTAACCACTAGGTCAACGAGGCTGTCGTATTATTGACTGCCTAGTTTGTCTAGTTCATATACGTATACGTTATGCTAAATTATAACTTGTAAAAGTATCGTGGTTATTGCCCATTCGAAACCGTAGATAACTATGAAGAAGAATGGGCCAGTAACTCCATGGACACTCTTTTCAAAGGTTAAAACATCATCTACTTACTCTTAAAGTCCGACCCCTCAGGGGTGCAAGGTCCAGTGCCGAGGAAGCAGTGGCCGTAAGACTTCAGCAGCCGAACATTCCCCACCAGCGTCTCCACGTCAAAGTTATCGTAGCGAGTGTCGTATGTCGACTCAGGCCTCGCGCACACCGCCGCGATGAGCAAACATAGGACTAGAACAGTCTTCATGGTTGTCTGGAAATAATGGGAAGATTATTACAATTATTTAGGGTATGATTTTCCTATTAATGAGATATTGCCCTCCCTTTTGTAAGTTGCGGGCCCTTATCGATAGGGCCACGCGGGCCAAATGCGGTTTAAAAAAAAAAAAAAAAAAATTAATCATTTATTGAGGACCAAACATTTTCAACATTTTATGCACCCACCAAACTGCGCAGCAGTTTGTCGGCGGGATTAGCGCTCGTCTTAATACTTTTGGTTCACAAAATATCACACAACAATTCGTTGAATGAAGGTACAAAGGTAAGGTAAGGTAGGTAGGAAGGTTGATATGTACAAATAAATAAAATACGAGAATATAGAAGCATCTGCTTGTAATATCAATATAACAGCTTTTAATTGACTGTCTATGAAAGTACCTACGGCATTTACAACAAAGCCACATTTAAAAATAAGTTATTTGTCTCTATTTTTGTTCCGGGTTAATCACCGAAACTACGGCACTGACTTTTACTGGCAGATAGCTAATGTTATAAGATCTAACATAGGCTTCTCATAGTTCCGAAAAAGTAATTAGGGTTCCGTGCAAAAAAATAAAACCCTTGATTTTGTTAACAAAATCCGATTCAAACGGTTATTCTCCGACCGACCGACTTAGATCTTCTAACATCAGCTATCTCAGTCCTGCCGTTTCGGCTTTCTGATAAAATGGTCTAGGGGGGCTATGATATATTATTATAGCACTTCTATAGCAATAATTATAAAATATTGTTCCTAGTACGAAATAATATTAAATAAAAAAATTGTTAATTTAAATATTAGACACTACACGTAAACGTTGCGGAAAAAACGCTCAAAATTATAGAGAAAATTGCATCAAAACGGTTGCGCAGTTTAAAAGAACAGGCTATATCTTAGAATATGAAAATCGACATAAATAAATAAATGTAAAAACAAATAAAAAAATCAACTTACATTAAATAAGTATTTCAAGTTCCTAGCTCCTCACAACACTGAGCTATTTACTGCACTGAGTCTCTTTATATAACAAGATTTTAACATAAGGAAATCCTAACACCGAATGTAAATAATATCAGTCAGCATTGGCAATTAATATATCATTGCCGCTGACGCTGTAGAATGTAGGCAAACCGCAGCGACAACAAAACGTGTAAACTTCCATTTTTAGAACATTTTGTCAATACTGCATCATTCTCGCGAACGTGATAATTAAAATGTGTAAGGGCTCGGTCAAATTGAGGGCCATTATGGTACCTAATAGGTATTTAATAGTTCAAGAATAGCTAAACTGCAATTTGGTTTATGAAGTTGGAGTGAAATGGCAATAAATACTTTATAGCTCATTAATTATGTATCTATCTAATAGTTAAAGTGAAATGGCGAAATACTTAATAGCCTACTTAATAGTTCTTGGTTCACGTTATGAACTGTTAAATTCCAGCATTCTATATTATATTGCGTAACGCACTTGCAATCACAATCATTTTGAAGGAAACTTCTAACTATAGAGTATGAAAAATTCGTCACCTCGATATTTTATGGCGAAATGAATATTGTTGAATTGTCAAATAATAGGCATTGCAATGTATCTCGCATCATCAGTTTCTCCTGCTTTTATCCCAATTTATTTGAGGTCAGCGGCATGTCTTCTGCGGCCATACTTCATACTCAGCAGTCACCTCCTTTCTAGCATTATGCTGATGGATGCTAGAACATAAAAGGGATCATGGAGGTAGGAGCAGATGGCGGCACGGTTGGCGCAGTGGCTGAGCAATTGGACTGCTGCTTGACGCGGGTTCGATCCCTGCACGGAACAAATATTTGTATGTCCTACAGATAGTTGTTTCAGGTCTGGTACAGTGCGATCAAATTATCTTGGCAGCTCTGAACATAGGCTTTGCGAAATTTTACGCATGTAAACTTGGGAATAAAACTGTTATTGCCAGTTAAACCAATACTTATACGATCAGAAAATATCTAATTTAAACAGTGAGAAATACAAATAAAATAAATATCATAACACTTTTATACATTCGTTGTATCAAAATGACCTGCACGAAGTTCGGAGCTGCCAAGATAATTTGATCGCACTGTATGTGAGTTTAAATGTTTGTAAACGCACCCACGATACAGGAGAAATTCCTAGTGTGGGCCAACGGGTTAAAAATGTAAAGAATCAGTTTCAGCTAGTTTAACTAGTGTGATCCGAGCGTCTCTTAAACTACGCTAGTATTATATTATCTGTGCCTATACCACAGATAATATAATACTAGCGTCCTATACTAAACTTCTCAATTAACCACCATAAAGAATACATAACATCACGCCTGTAATCCCTGAAAGGTTATTTTTATTGGATTAGCTCGCCACCCTATTCCTAAATAACTGTCTGTAACTGTGAAAGCCAGAATCAAAGTGGCTGTGCTACTGACATTTCCTGATGGAAAAACCGAATAACACTTTGTTCGACTTGGGAATCGAAGACAAGACCTCATGCACAGCTGCAGTCGCGCGACCACTAGACCACCATCTCAGTACTAAATAACTTGCCGATCTGAACACGCCCTAACTATTCGCATATCCTTGTTGTTATTGGGAGTCGTTTAACAATAATACATAGTTCGGTTTCAATCAATATGATGTCACTTACGGAGGTAGGCAGTAGGTACATCCTGTGAGTTGCGATTGTCGTTAGATTCATGAACATAACACCACGGTTATAATCGCTGGAGGGTATGGCAGAGCGGGGGGGCAGGGGTATTACCTGTGGTATTACTATAATACACCCATATTTCGTTAGCTATGTTAAAGTCCCATGTAATAGGGGCCGAGTCTCTTCCAGAATCCACGACTGTTAATTACTTAATTACTAATAACAAAATACAGAAACACTTTGCCCGACCTGCGGAAATCGAACCCAGGACCTAAGCTATAATCAACTTCAGCAAAAGCGCTTGCGACTTACTGGACCAACGAGGCGGCGGTTCAAACAAATAATTGTGGAAGAACAAGGGAAGAACCCCTAAACAGGAAACTGTAGACATTAGAGCTACGTACGTCCACACTTTCACACACAGGGAACGGGTGCAGAAGAGCGCGGGTCGGGTCGGTAGTATGATGGGTATCATTTCATGTATTTATGGACGGACGATATCTAATCACATAGTCGATTTTAGGGCTACGCCAGCCTAGTTTGCATTAATTACCTACTGTGTCTCTGGAAGACCTTCAATGCATGCTGAAACAACTATTTGATGCAGTGGCGGATTTACCCTAAGGCCCAGGAGTGCGATTCACTGAGGCACAACATCTTTACAACCAAGAAATCATCGTTGTAACACAGCCGAAAACAGCGTGTTAGGGCGGCCAGATACTAGGGGCGGCAAATCGTGAAAAAGAAAATCATTGTTAATAACGAAAAAATAACTTAGAAAAAGGATAGGTACCCACTATATACCGTAGCGTGGTGAGGGCCACATTTCAAGGGGCGGCGGAGAGCGGAAGCAAGGCAGTGTCATGTCAGGTCATGATTATCAGATTATCAGACTATTGTCATCGGGACTAGCTATGTTGTAAAAAAACCCACGACGGTTAAAAATTAATTGAAAAAAGGATAAAATAACATAAAACACCCGCCTTAAAAAACCCAAGAATGTCCGTCGGGGGCTGCCATTAAATGAACTAGTTTTGCAATGTTCAGCTCCCGACGGACATTCTTGGGTTTCTTTAAGGCGGTATCCTTTATTCAATTAATTTTTAACCGTCGTGGGTTTTTTCAAAAATTTTAATTTTGCTTTTTATATTTAACTTTTATTTTTTTTATCTAAGAACATGCACCTATCAAACCTAAACCCATAACTGAAAACTGCATCAAAATCGGACTTGTAGTTTTGGAGAAAAATGGCAACTAGTTGATTTGAACAAAAAATGTTTGCTGCAGCGCCCCCTGGTGAGTTGTCACCGTAACACCTATTGAACATGTAGAGTAAAGTAAATGCACCAATCAAACCCGAACCCATAACTGAAAACTGCATCAAAATCGGACTAGTAATTTTGGAGAAAAATGGCAACATGTATTTGCACAAACACACAAACAAACAAACAACCTCTCACCCCAAACGCATATACCGTCTCCGTTCCGTCGTGGGTAAAAATGGAAAAAACCAAAATAATACGTAGTTTAACCTATGAACCAAACCTTAGCGATCATGCACAACAACAGTGTTTTTTTCAATAATCATCTGCCTATCCTTATCCCAAGTATGTTGGGGTCGGCTTCCAGTCTAACCGAATGCAGTTGAATACCAGTATTTTACACGGAGCGACTATCTGACCTCCACAACCCAATACTGAGTAATACGATACCCTTCTTGGTATGACTGGTTGTCACTAAAAGTCTCGCTGACTACGTGTGACGACTGTCTATATTTAGGTATATTTAAAGATCGACCCAATTGGCAGTTATTATTAAGACACGCACGAGCTCCTCAATGGTTTTTTTTTCAACCATTATCTTAAAACATAACACAAATCTTCAATCTATTTATGTATCTTCCTACGTTTTTATGCTTCATTTTTAGGGTTCCGTAGTCAACTAGGAACCCTTATAGTTTCGCCATGTCTGTCTGTCCGTCCGTCCGTCCGTCCTCGCGGTGCGCGAGCGGTGCGCGAGCCTCGATCGTTGTGAGTGTAGCGCTAAAAACCTAAACTTCGCACGGCGCGTCCGCGAAACCGACCCTTAATCTCTGTGACCGTTAGCACTAGAAAGTTGAAAGAAGAAGGGGCAAAACGTCCCTACCCTTGTAACACTTTCTACTATAAATCAAATGAAAGAGCGTTAAAAGTATATCATTTTATTGTATGACAGTAAATGTGTAAATAATGGGAGAAAAAAGTTATTCACCGATAAAGATAGAAAAAAATATTTTTTTTTTCATCGTACTTACTTGAGTGGGGTGTCTATTGATAGGTATTTTAAAATGAAACAGGTTTCTAAAACCATTTTTTCTCAAAGTCAATTGTTTGAAAGATAGACACTTCCAAAGTGCTAAAAGGTGTCCCCCAACCCAACAAATAGAGAACATTCAAAAAACCGAAAATATAACTTTGTCATTCATACAAACACTATGAAAAACAAACTTATCACAAAGTGTGTATATCTGTTGCCGCTTTAACAACAAATAATACAAATTAAAGGGCAGACCCTACGACGATGGTACGGATTTTTTTTTTTAAAACCCAGATTTTAGTCAGACTTGTACTGACTAAAAACCACCCATGTTCCTTCTTAGCCCTTTATGTCGAGGCCGCTCTATCTCTTTCGAACAACCCGCAGCCCCGACGGGCGTCGACCCTTGCGGGCCCCTTCCATATTGCTGACATCTCTTTGAGGCGCGCGTGGAACACGAACTCGACGTCGACACGCCTGTCGTCCTCCTAAGACGGACGGCGCGGCGGCGAGCTAGCCCATTACTCAACGTCCTCAGGTCCGCGTCTATGGTTGTTGGAAGCCATCACGTGGCCCCCGACGCCCGGAGCGTCTCCCGCGGCGGCTGCGACGAGAGGTTCTCTTCCTCTCACGTTCTACCACCTCCTTCGCTAGTATCACTGCTTCGCAGAAGTAGGCGACGGCTTCCCATTCCCTCTCGCCCCGGACCATGGCTTGCACCAGAGCTTGGACGCGAGAGGTCACCGCCGCCAATCGCTGATCACGGCGGGGCTCCGCCCAAGCGGGGCAGACCTCCACGTTGTGCTCCACCGTATCCTCCGGCTGATCCTCGCAATAGTAGCATTCAGGTGTTTCCACCCGCCTGATTTGGTGCAGGTACCTCCCGAAACAACCGTGTCCGCTGAAGAGGGCGCCCGTGGTGCCTCTTCAGCCACTCCTCAATGAGCGGACTTACCGCCGCTATCGTGGCGTGCCCTATGGTACGGAACCTTTCATGTACGAGTCCGACTAGGCAAAGTTTTAATCCAATTCATTTTTTTCTAATTATTCACAAGGTTACTGTGTGAATAATTGGGGAAAAAAGTTATTCACCGATAAAGAATTGAATTTATTCTTTATTTTTTTACTAGTTAACGACCCGCTCCGGCTACGCACGGGTGCAATGTGCTACATATAAACCTTCCTCTTGAATCACTGTCTATTGCTGAAAACTGCCCCAAGCTAACTACACTCTGTGTTAGGATTGAACAAAATATAAGTTTTTTTTTTATATGTGCCACGATAAAATGCGGCCTCTCAGCAACACGGATCCGTCGATTCTGATTTCTTAGTCAGTCATTCTTGGACTTTAATTTAGACATACTTCTATGGTGTATACACCATAGAAGTATTCCATTTCCTCAATTCAATTCTTCAATTATTCACACGGTTCAGTAACCGTGTGAATAATTGTAAAAAAAATGAATTGGGTAAAAAAAACTTGCTAAGTGTGAGTCGGACTCGCACATGAAAGGTTCTGCATCATCGTAGAAGGGAAGTCCCCTTTAATTTGTATTATTTGTTGTTAAAGCGGCAACATAAATACATATTTTGTGATAAGTTTGTTTTTCATGGTGTTTGTATGAATGACAAAGTTATATTTGCGGTTTTTTAAATGAGCTATATCTCAAAAACTGCTGACTATATCTCGTTCAAACTAATTTCGGTTGTGAGTTTTCATTGCGATCTACAGCATATATTTTTATTAGATTTTTCACCTAGTTAGTTTAAAAGTTAGAGGGGGTGGGGGCACATTTTTGCACTTTGGAAGTGTCTATCTTTCAAACGATTGACTTTGAGAAGAAATGGTTTTAGTAACCTCAGTGTCATTTTAAAAGACCTATCAATAGACACCACACTCAAGCAGGTTCTACGAAAAAAAAAAATTTTTTTTCTTTCTTTATCGGTGAATAACTTTTTTCCCCCATTATTCACACATTTACTGTCATACAATAAAATGATGTATTTTTAACGCTCTTTCATTTGATATATAGGATAAAGTGTTACAAGGAAAGGGACGAGGTCTATACAAAAATACCCAATCTTCTTTGGTACCAATATGTGTATCAATCACGCCGACAAAGTGGTAAAATAAAAATTGGAAAAAAAATGTTTTATTAGGGTAGCCCCCCTATATGTAAAGTGGGAAGTGATTTTTTTTTTTTTTCAACCCAAACGTGTGATTTATTGTTGGAAAGGTATTTAAAAATGAATAGGGGTTTACTAAAATCATTTTTTGATAATGTCAATAAATTCGGAAATAATCGCTCCAAAAGTAAAAACAATGCGTCCCCCCCCTCTAACTTTTGAACCATAACTTTAGAAAATATGAAAAAAATCTGAAAAGTAGAACTTTATAAGGACTTTCTAGGAAAATTATTTTGAACTTGGATGGAAACAACAGATGGAAACAGCAATTAACCAATATAATTTGGTCCTTAAATCGTATGAGCGCCTATACAATCCAGAGGTCAAGTTTCATTGGTCCTTTGAAGAAATTGTATAAATTATAGCATACCGTTTTGGTACGGAACCCTTCATGTGCGAGTCCGACTTGCACTTGGCCAGTTTTATCACCTAATAAAGAAATAACCTATAATTTGAAGATATTACAAAAGCGATAAATAGCTCAAAATTGTATGTAATTTATTTGATGCTCATTTATACGTTTGTAATGTTCATTACACATGTTAATTCTACTGTAATACAGTCATAAAAATATTAGTGGCGTATTTTCCTTACTATAAGCCGCTGCTCTGGGGCGGCTCGAACTAACTTTACGTATATTTCGATCTGCCGTATGGCCGCCCCAAAAATCTAGAAACAAGCACTATATTCTTCTAAGCTGCCGCTAAAATTTTCTGGATCACTCAGTCTTCTGAAATGTTCTATCCATCAAATGCCTTCAATACGTTAGTAGTAAAAGCTTTTTTTTTTAAATATGGTAACTAGATAATTATTTTCCCTCGTAGCTGATGTAAGTACCTATTTCATGCATGTACCTATTTCTGAATATTGATTTTATTACTAATGGCTAATGTGAAAGTTTACATAATTTTATATAATTCTACCACTCGAAGATATCTCAAAAGCTAAATTGTTGTTATACTAACACTACAGGAATATCTGGACAATAATTCTATAATTTCTGCTTTAGAAAATTTTACCTAAATCACCTAGCCTATTTTGACTATTTAGAATTTTATTTGACACTAGCTTTTGCCCGCGACTTCGTCCGCGTTGTACTAAAAATGTTATCTTTGGTAAGTAGATCTATCATTGATTTTAATTTTGAATGAAAAACTCTTGCGATAATATCATGGCGGTCATGCGGTTCTTGACCCTCAAGAAGCTCCCGAGTGATTTCATCCCACTTGGGCTTGGTAGCTACCTACAGTAATAAATAAGTCGGGACGTCCATATTTTCTTACGTAACACAAAACGTCTTGAGTACGTACATTTTACTCAAAGGAAACATTCCATTATTTTTGAATAGAAAGCAAACTGCCTTCAAAAATTTTCGAAAATTCTCTTCTCCCACACCCGGGAATCGAACCGGCTAAAATCTGAAAAAAATATACCCTGTACTTTTATTGCATCGATCGTTAGGGTCAATTATTATAAGGATGAAATCTCTCTAACAAACATGATAAATTAAATGAAAAGAAAACCAGGAAATCTTAAATTAATTTAATTATTTACAAAAAAATATTTTGTTGCTCGAAATGGGCTCCATTCTCTTGGATACACAAAAAAAAATCTAATGAGGCAGGTTTTCCTTTCATTTAATTACAACATAAATGAAAAGTATTTAAAATATTGCCCCTAAAATTAGCACGCATGAAATATTTAAGGCGGGGTTGCAGTACTTTTTAAGATTTTTGAACCTTTGAAAATCGAACTAAATATGAGTTTTTTAATAAATAAAAATCATTACTTACATAAAAATTGAACATACTCTCAAGTAAATCGTAAAGATAGAAACGCGATTTAGAATGATCGGCTCGATCATTTTTTTTTTATCAAACATGACTCTAAATCACAATTTAAAACGTGTACTGCTAAGACATTTCATCATGAATTTATATGAAAGTTATATCAGTAGATAGAACTTTTTATTCTGAAGTAAATGTTGAAAACATATTGTATAATTTCTTTATCATTTTTCTCCAAGAAGAAAAAACAGTCAAAATTACCAATTATCAGTTAAGTTAACAGGCATTATATCGCTCGCGCGGCAGGGCGGGGGGTGAGGTCGTGCGTTCATAAAAACAAAGTACTGCAACCCAATGACTAATAAAAAGTATGGACTGGAAATACCTACAGAAAAAAGGTGCATACCTACGGAGCATAAAATGGCTGCCAATGCTAGGGTTGTGGCAATCATGAAACATAGTACTACTGTAACGAGTATCGATACTAGTATTACGAGTATTATTAGATATCACGGTTGAATTAAAATGAACAGTCCGTTGTAAAGTTGTAACAGAAAAATATGAGTAAATTTACTTACCTACAACCACTTTGAATAAAAAAAAATCTCAGGTATCGGATACCTGAGAATAAAATTTATTCAAAGTGGTTTTTCTGAATACAATAAATAAAGAATACTTTTTACCCGACTACGGAAAAGCCAAAAGGAAGGGTAATGATTTTGGCAGTGTATGTATTATGTTTGTATGTTCCAGCATAGCGCCTAAACTACTGAACACTTGTTCTCCCCACCAGTGCGATATTTTTTTTTGTTCTAGACCATACCTAGGAACCCCCTAGTTACGGAGATACTGGTCAAAGTTCCAAATATTTCACAGTTGTTTTTGTAAATACTAGTTTTTCAGGTTATAACTTTACTTAAATTACCTCCATCACCCGTTTACTATTCATAGCATCCACTAGCCCAATGTGTTGCTACATTGAGTTTTACCGTAAAATATGATATTTGACCCCAATAAAAAATCGTTTCCCAGCAAAAAAATTGCGTAGGGGGGTACTTAGTTTGATGTTTCTGTACATCAAACTAAGTACCACCCTTGCTTGGTTGACGGCTGTGTTATGGGTTAATTAACACCCTGTATACGTTTAGATTGCGGTCAAACAGTTGTCGCGGTTAAGTCTTTGTTATTTACTCGTATTATATAACAAACCAACATTAAATTAGAATGTAACTAAAACTCAACTACGAATTAAATCGCAAACTAATAAGATCCTAGTGAAGAACAAATCTTCTAATAGTAAGAAGATTGTTTCTATTATGATTAACATACTGACTGGCGGAGTAAAATAAAAGGGGACTTTGTTTCTTGTCGCCAAAATTTGTATTCGTTACCAAATTGTATCACATAGTAAATAGATCTATCGCCACGAAATATTTTCGTTCTCAGATAAACAAAAAGTGTTCAAAGATATGAATGATCAAATTAATGTTAATATAATAATGTGTAAAATAAGAGATGAATCACCATTAAAATTGTAGTGCATTAATAGGGTTTGTCAAACCCTATTATTCTACTGACTGAAAACCACCCATGTTCCTTCTTCGCTCTTGTGCCAAGGCCGCGTTATCTCTTTCGATAATCCTCAGGGCGGTCCCGCGCCCTGACTGGACCTGGCACGGTCACTCGAACAGTTATCGTTTCAGCGCAGCGAAGGAACTAGTATCGGAAACTATTACGCAACGGTACAACACTATCCATGTTTGTAAACAAACGACTCAAATGATGAAATAACAAAAAGGTCTCTGGGACGGAAATAAACCCAATTATTAACACTTTAGCAATAAATTAATGATCACTTAGCATTTTTCATCGAAAATGTATTACTCCTAGATACTATTGCATGAAAACGACTACTAACCTATGCAAAGTCAATTGAGGTTGATTTTCAGTCCTTCTTGCACCACACTTCACAATACAACACGCAGGCATATTGAATTGCTGTTTCCTAACATATACACGCAGTTTAAGAGATAATCTCGTCGTAATTTTCTCACAAATCGCAATTTAACAAAAAGTAAACAACTATTTGACAGCACAACTACCACGAAACTCGTCGCCATCTTGTATCACAATATGTCGAAAACGGCACCCTACCTACTATTCTGTGACTCGCATATCCAAATGTTGCCATTGTGAGAAACAACTGAAATATTGTTGTCTCTTTCATCAAATACGATTACTGCATTAGAAAGAACGAACCAAAACTATATTTTACATTCTGTCTCCTATTTCACTCATATTTGTATAAGCAAGTGTGTATATAGAACATCGCGGCGCCTCCATAGGATCCTATCTCAATGACTGCAACCTCGCCCAAAGAGTAAAGTATATGACCATGCAAATATTAGTCTCTAAACAAAATTCCTAAGGGACGGTGAACGAACATTCTCCGTATAAACGTCATACCAAAATCATTCGCGATACGAACATAGTACCAACTTAAAATTATGTTATTCGGATACAGACGATATTATAAGTTCCTATTAAACTTTTTTTTTTAAACATTTACTATTTACGAAATGCAAGTGAATTGCTATTTACTATTGACGAAATGCAATTCGCTTGCATTTCGTAAATAGTAAATGTTTAAAAAAAAAAGTTTAATGGGAACCTAGATAAATATCGTCTGTATCCGAATAACATAATTTTAAGTTGGTAATATGTTCGTATCGCGAATGATTTTGGTATTACGTTTGTATGGAGAAATGTTCGTTCACCGTCCCCTGTATCATATTTTGACAAATTAAAACTTTTAAAAATCTTAATTTTTAAAGTCTAGACAAAAGACTCTATTTCAAATCAATAAAATCGTGACGACATTTGACGTTTTTTATGTTTTGTTTGACACAATTTTGACATGTGCCTGTACTGTAAGCCGTGCAGTTGTATAGTAAATTGTTGATTTTTAAAATAAGATAATACAATTACTTGACAAATCTTTTTCCAAATGATATTATATTAATCGGACATTTTTATTTTACGTAAACAATGGACGTAGTTCGTAGCAGTAAGTGGAAAATTGGAAATCACAAGTTCTTTGGTGTACAGTAAGCGCGGCAAATACTCATTGATTTTTAATTATTTTTCAGATTTTAAGGACACATTGCCTTTAATAAGTGATTCTATTACGAAGGCGGACTTTTTTTCTATAGATGCGGAGTTTACAGGGCTTATAAGTGGGCGAGACGTGTCTATTTTCGATTCGCCCGATGAATATTACGTTCGAATGTTGAATGGCTCTTGTGAGTTTCTATTGATACAGTTTGGCTTGAGTGCGTTTTACTGGGATGAGCAGAAGAAGCACTACATGAATGACTCATACAATTTCTACTTGTACCCGCGCGGTCGACCTGGACCCGACAAAATGTTTCTTTGTCAGAGCTCTAGCTTAGAATTCTTAGCTTCAAATGGATTTAACTTTAACAAGTTAATAAATGAAGGTGAGTGGCAACAACATTATTCTTGTTTTTTGATCAAAACTATTTAGCTCTGAAAACAAAGATAAACATGGCATCGGGGAATCTTACATGGGCCACAAGTCAATCTAAACAATACACATTTTTCAAGAAATCAATATAATATTCAAATAATTATAGTTTTGAATAAAATTGCCACTAAATAGGAAAATCATATGGACAGTAACTAAACAAATAAAATCTTGAATCAGTTTCACCCAGAATGGTCCCTTGCTATTAAATTTATTACTTCTCAAATAACACATGTTTTCACAAATTGAGTGACGATGTTGGATTCTACATCATACCATAATTATCAGACACTTAATTCTGAAAGCGTTAGGCAGAGGTGTACCCAATGTGCACACACATTGAATGATTCCTAATTTTCTAAATTACTGTTACTGTTAGCCTGTGTCATCCCACTGCTAATTAATATAATCTATATATATAAAAATGTTATATTGGTTTGTGTACGCTTCAAAAACTCAAAAACTACTTCACCGATTTTCATGCTGTTTTCACCAATTGATAAAGTAGTTCTCGAGGAAGGTTTTTAGTATATAATTTAACCGACTTCCACGCGGGCGAAGCCGCGGGCATCAGCTAGTTAATAATAATAATAATTACATATTGATAATTGCAGGTATCTCATATATTACTGCCAATAATGAGAAGAGGTTGCGGGAGTCATTGGCTGAGAGGCAACAGTCATACAGCAAGGAGAAGGATGCGGTGAAAATACCTGAAGAAAACAAACAGCAGATTGAAGATATATGGTAATATTTTAAAACTACACCTTGTTAATAAATAAAGAGAATGTAACAATATTGGGGCACAAAGAAGTATAAACTAATAGCTTAATATTCATTTTACAGGAGTCCATAGCACAGGGTATCCTAGTTTGGGTTCCTGACTCCCACAATCCTCTGTACCTCCAATAATATTGTTACACCTCTATATTGTATTTTTGTACTTTGTGGGAGAAATAAATGTTAAATGTTATTAAAATGTTATTATTATAATATTATGCATAGCTAGACCAGCTTTGTCATACATTAGGGTGAAAAGATGGATGGATTCTGTGAGAAATGATATGAAAGAGAAAGGAGTAAATGCCACCGTAACGTCTAACAGGGAACAATGGAAAAAGAAAATGTGTTGCGCCGACCTCAAATAGAATGGGATAAGGGCAGGAATGAGGGTGAATCGAGTATTGAATATTGTTCCCACCGGTACGCAATATATGCATTTTAGACATAGAGTTGCGGAAACCAGCCTGTTATACTATACTTAGCATATACACATAGATAAGCTATTATTTTTAAATCAACAATATTGTGCATGTTTTGACATCCTGAAAATGGTATATTTTTCACTGTGCCATATTTTAGTGCTATTGTTTGGTGGTCCGAAAATGAACATTTTATACAATTAGAAAGAGCACAATGCTTGAATTATTATTATCTCACATTTTTTGTAAGTAAAAGTGCCTGTTAAAAAGTACCATCATTGATTTACTCTACAGCGAAAAAGTGAAGAATTTCATTGACAACACGACAGAAGATGAGATGGAAGTTGACAGATGCAACTCTTTCATAAGGCTGCTGCTCTTCCAAGAACTGAAAGCCAGGTTCAAGGATGACGTTAGAATTGATACCAAGATATTGGAAAATAAGAGCAGGTAATTGTTATGCTAAACCTTGTGCAGCCTTAGAGTCTGGATTTGTGTGTTGCTATTGGGATAATCCAGACTTTGTTGCCTATGTGACTTGGTTGACTTGGCATCATCATGATCAGCCCAAAAGACATGCTAGACATAGGCCTTCCCCAAGTGTCGCCTATTCGCTCGCTCCCAATTAAATAGGATTTAAGTCCTATTTAATTGGGAGCGAGCATAATCGCCGAAATGTGGATGTTCTTTTAGTTACACTTTGGTGTAAACCACCGGTAATTACAGGTTTACAGGGGGTTGGATTAAATCTTCAGGCAAAGCCCCAAGTCGAGATATGTACTGTTTAACAAGCAATTTAGTATACAGACAAAAATGTATCATTGTTCTATGCTGCCATCATAAATCTTTATTGTATGCATAATAATGTTTCCAGAGTGCTCAAAGTGATACGTAAAAAAGAAGGTATGGAGGATCAAGAAACGATGAGAAAAAAAAAAGAATGGGATGAACTAGAAGAGGCTATAGGCTTCACCAAAGTGGCCAAAATGATCAGCCAGTCGGTAAGTTAATGAATTGCGTGAATAACGAGTACTTAATTAAATTAAAAATTTAAAAAACCCCCAACTCAATAAAGATAAAACATTGGTTCTCCACTTTTACTCCCTTCAAATCAAAGTTTGACCAAGTTTAAAGGGAGCAAAAGTCAAAAAACAATTTTCAAGCTTTTTTTAGTTTATATTCCTCATTCCCTTTCAATATAGTGATTCTACAAATCAATAACTTTCATTTTTTTGCTACCCACATTGAGGGAGTTGTCTTGTTGTCTTGGATTTGAAATTTGTTTTAGTGTTATTCTACTAATCAAGCCTTTCATTTGATACCCACATTGATGTGTTGTGAAAAATATGTACCTAATACGCCATTTTGTGATGGCGACTATCTTGGATTTGAAATTTGTTATAGTGTATTCTACTAATCAAGCCCTGTCATTTTTTGATACCCATATTGACGGAATTGTAAAAAATATGTAATCCGCCATTTTGTGATGGCAGCCATCTTGGATTTGAATTTTGTTATAGTATCTGTATAGTATTCTCCCAATCAAGCCCTTTCATTTGATACCCATATTGATGGAATTGTGAAAAAATAATATGTAAATCGCCATTTTGTGGTGGCGGCCATCTTGGATTTGAAATTTGTTACAGTGTATAGTATTCTACTAATCAAGCCCTTTGCGGCCATCTTGGATCGATGTTTTTCAAACACAGCTAAGAACACTCTCGACTAATTCACCTTTCAAACAAAAAAAAAACTAAATCAAAATCGGATCATGCGTTCGGGAGCTACGATGCCACAGACAGATACACAAACTTATAACACCCCGTCGTTTTTGCGTTGGTTAATAAACAAAACCAACTGAAAAGCAAATAAATAAGCACATTTTAAATAAAAATAAAGCTGGCAGCACCCATCCTATTTTCATAATTCCATATTCAAACTAGCTATTGTTCCGATCGTCGTCCGTGTATTATTATAAAATTATTATTCCCCTAATTTAATCGGATTTTCTTAACAATTTCATGAACAGAAACACTACTCGTTTTTACCCTTGTCGTTAATTACTCCTTAGAACATCAGCTATCTGCCATTAAAAGTCCCGTCAAAATCGCTTCAGCCATTTCGGAGATTAGTTGAGACTAATTTCCGAAATGGCTGAAGCGATTTTTTCTGTATAGTTTTTTTTACGATTGTATCATGTTATGCTTGCCCACAGAGAAAGCTGGTTGTTGGTCACAACATGTTGCTGGACGTCCTCCACACATTGGGCCACTTCTTCCAAGACTTGCCTTCTGACTACGCCTCCTTCAAGGAGTTCACACACTGTTTGTTCCCCCAGTAAGATACTTATTGAAATATGTACCTTTTTTCTTACTTCAGAAGCCAGCATAACAAGCTATTATAATCTGAAAAAAATATTTAAAAGATTTTCAACTTTTTCGAAGTATTGGTTCAAGGTGTATTGCGAAGCCCGTCGGGGCTGCGGATTATCGTAAGGCATTACGCGGCCTCGGCACAAGGGCGAAGAAGGTACTTGGGTTTGGTTTTTAGTCAGAAGAAGTCTGACACTCCCCTTCGCTCTGCCCAAGAGCGGGCGGGGGGTTACAATTCCAGGTAGTTCGATGTGCTGCTGTGCTGGCACAGGTTGCAATTTTCTGGTCAGTGTCAAGTCGTATTTTGAGACTTTTATGAACTGAGAGGGTTATATTGGTAATTTTAATAATTATTACTAGTAAATAGATATTTGTTACTGCCGCGAATCTTATTTTATTTATCATACGACTTGACAATGACCAGCAAATTGCAAAAAACGTAAGAAAAATCGAATTTCGCGGGCCACCTTATCGCCTTCACCCTTCACCTTACCCTTTCGCCTTCACCTTAATCAATTTTTTATTAGAAAAAGGTAAGGTAGAATTGACAACCAAGCCGCAGGCGAGGTTGTTATGGAGCCGAGCTCTACGTGTGAAGGTTTAACGTTGAATATAATCGTAGGGCCAGTTTTCGAGGAAGTGTCAATTGAAGAGGTTTTTCACCCACTCGTTCTGCGTCAATTAATGTTGTTTTTAAATGATGTTTACTACACGTAATGATAATTGTACTCTCATTTCCAGACTGTTAGACACAAAGTACATGTCAAGCTTGCCGCCATTCAAAGACAAGCTCGGCTCCAGTGTGCTCACGGAACTGCTGACCACCCTCGGTGAACCACCCTTCTCTATACCTACAGTTGGTGAGTAATAATCATTTTATTTTGTTTTTTATTGTAGTTGGTCTTGTGACAAGTTGTCGTCGACGCCACCATAGTGCGTGACATTCAATAACGGTGACTTTCCAAGAACTTATATTATGTGTATAAGTCCCATTAAAATAGGTGGACAAAATTTCAGGAATCATTCAGACCACCAAAATAAGGACGATGGTAAAAATAATAATAAAAAAAACGCATTTAAGTACCTACTTATAAAGGATGCGTTTGTTCTAGAGAGCCGGCAATTTATTATTTTAAATAAAAAAAATCACTTCATTTAATGTTTTTTTTGTTTAGATAACTTTGGTTAGACCTACTGAACGCTGTGTTAAAATTTGTCCACCTATTTTAATGGGACCTTATATATTATACATAACATAACATCGCGCCTGTGATCCCCGAAGGATTAGGCAGAGGTGTACCCATTAGTACACCTACATTTCGCCAGTTATATTTTTAAGTTCCATGTAATAAGGGGCGAGTCTATTGTCATCAGCCAGGCAATGTCCAGACTCCATGGCTGCTACTGAGAAATTCCTGATGGAAAAACCCAAAAACATAGTCTTTCAGTCATTCAGAATGACTTTATTTATTTATTTATTTAAACTTCTCGCACACAAAAAAAAGGTACAAAGGCGGACTTAATGCCTTAGGCATTCTCTACCAGTCAACCAAGGGTGGTGTAGAGATTAGATGGCAGGTGCTCTTTTTGAGAGGAACAATTATAAAAAAATATTAAAATTCAAATATATCATACCTAATAATTTATAAATATAATATATAAATAGTTACATAAATAGATTATAAACATATAATACCCATACATAAATATATACCTATCCTGTATATAAATATATATACAGTGGATTTCATTTATTACGACCTTGGTTGTAGCGACCATTTACCTATAGTGACGTTAAATCTAAGTCCCTTGAATTTAAAGCAAACTTTAGTACAAAATTCATGTGGCTATAGCGACTTTGTATGTAACGCCGGGTGCGGGTGTAGCGACTGTTTTTAATGAATCATTTGTAACAAATTCCTAGAAATCCCATGCAGATATTGCGACCGGAGTCGGCCGCCAAAGACACAAAGATTTTTTTCTTTCACAAACATTTCTTATCTTTTGTTTACATCCATTGCACACAGATGGTCAGCAAGTGTGGAGACCTTTACCTTTTGTTTATAGATATCAACTAAGTAGGTAGGGAAGCGTGTACGTTTCGGAGCTTTTATGGTTCAGTTACAAAGTGATATTCTGAGTAGCAACTGGGTTTAGTAAACTTTTGAATAAGTATGGCTGCTAGACGCACATTCACTGTTAAAGAAAAGGCGGAATCGGCGGTGTCTGTATCTCTTTACCTTTGCCTGTAACGACTTCCGGATATAACGACGAAAATAGAGTGGTCCCTTCATTGTCTTTATACCCGAAATCCACTGTACTTAGTTTACTTTACTTTCTATTTAAGGTCCACATCTTCAAACGCTAATAACAAAAATAAATAAAAAGAAATTATTTATTTCAGACACAGGACCTTACTATGTTTGTAGGTACTTATAGCTATGTTAGTCAAAAAAACAATTATTATTTTGTTTTATTATTTTGTGCCCGATTGATGATAATAGGTTCGCCCCTTATTACATGGAACTTAAAAACATCACTGGCGAAATGTAGGTAGGTGTACTACTGGGTACACCTCTGCCTCATCCTCCGGGGATCACAGGCGTGATGTTATGTTATATTATATTGTGCTAGTACGTATACTCCATTTACTATAAGACTAGCGGACGTCACGCGGTTTCACCCCCGTAGTTCCCGTTCCCGTGGGAATACAGAGATAAAAAGTAGCCTATGTCATCCGGGATGAATGTAGCTTTCTAATGGTAAAAGAATTTTTAAAATCGGTTCTGTAGATCCCGAGATTACCCCTTACAATTTATCAAATATACAAACACACAAACTTTACTTCTTTATAATATTAGTATAGATTAGAATTTTAAGTTAGCCGTTTTTACAGTCCATTCAACCGATTTTGACTTCTATACCATAAGCATAAGGATGGCATTAAAAGCAAAAAGAATGTTAGAATACCGACTGTTTACTGCAGCTGCATTTTGTTTTGCTGTCAACTTATTAGAGTTCACAATCGGTTGAACGGACTGTAAAAACGGTTAACTTAAAATTCTAATCTTATAGCAAATGGAGTATAGGTACTTATAGCTATGCTATTTAAAACAGTTCTATAATACCACAGCCTAAAAACACCTTTTCTCTCAGGCACCCTGGAAGGGCGCGGCTACTCCATGCTCGACGACAAGCAGCACGAGGCAGGCTACGACGCGTACATCACAGGCCTATGCTTCCTAGCCATGCACGCGCACCTGTCGCGCATGCGCGGGGACTCCACTGTAAGGCTCACCCCGGGCTCCGCCACGCTCAAGCCCTTCCTGAACAAACTGTTCCTGGCTAAGACGGCGAGGCAGGATAGCCCGTATATTAATTTGATTGGCGATGATCGTAAGTTTTTTCTGTTTTTATTCATGTTTTAAGTTAACCTTAATAGCGAAATTCTGCAGAAGTGATGGGTAATAAATAAAAAATCAAAAGAAGAAAGAAAAGAGAAAAAGAAGCAGAGAAGAGAGGAGGTGGGGGAGTAATTGGGGAGAGCAGAGAAATCAATTACTTTTTGTGTTTATGTAGACCTGGTTTAGACATTGATATTTTAAGCAACTGGCGTGAACTATTTACGGCCCCGAAAATCTATATCTATCTATCTTCTATATATATAAAACTGTTATGTTGGTTTGTGTACGCTTCAAAAACTCAAAAAGTTCTGCACCGATCGAGCTGAAATTTTAGAATGATATATAATCCGCATCAAGGATTGTTTTTACAGTTTCCACGCGGGCGAATCCGCGGGCATCAGCTAGTGTATTATATATTTTTTTAAATACCCGTCTCATACTGCGGAATTTCTCTAGGAAATTAAAATATTGTAAGTGTTTAATGATTTTATTTGAATTTAAAATGGTTGGAGCCATAACAGTAAAGTGAGAAAACTCATCACTTCATCACATAAAAGAGGTCGTAAAATCACCCTTTAATAAACACTTCGTTTATTTCAGCATCCCCATGCAGGGACCACGTGTTCCACCTGGTGTTCCCCAGGGAGTGGCAGAGGAACGATCTCAACCAGCTGTTCAGTCCATTTGGTGAGAAATCCTACTTCTTCGTCTTTACATGTCGATGAGCTCAAATCGTATTAGACCAGTACATAGCCACCTGGGGGTCTAAAATGGCCACTTTTGCAGATCATAATGTGAATTGCGTTTAAAAGTGTAAAATGGACCTTTCATAATAAAAACTGCGTCTGTGACTATTTTACGAATGTTAACGCAATTCATATTATTTTCCTATTATGATGTATTTTACTAAATTGTTACAGACGCAGTTATTAAATTGAAAGGTCCATTTTACGCTTTTTAACGCAATTCATATTATGATCTGCCAAAGTGGCCGTTTTAGACCCCCTGCACAGCTCCTGTCCAAGTCCTGAAAGGTGCAAGTGGTTGTGCAGGATGGACAGGATAGGAGGTGGCGCATATCCTGCAGAGGGGCTCCACGCTGGCAGTTTGTTTGGGATGGATCGACGATACCCCATATGGCGAGATTACATCTACAGCGGCCAACTTGGGTTCGCAGTCGGTTAAGACATTTCCAGATTGGCCACTGCAGTTCGTTTCCGGGCGGCAGGTGTTCTTCCGGGTTGATGAAATGTGGAGGGATGGGATCATACAAATAGCCTTTATTTTTCTGATTATATAAATACATTTTAACAATTTTTGTTGCATCGCTTCACATATTTATTGTGCATGCTTTAATTCATAATCATATTCAATTAATCAGTTCATTCCACTATATCCATTATTACAATGATGAATACTACTTATTACTATAATAATTATTATGATGATTTTAACTAATTAATTTAAATTACATTGTACTAATCTCAATTTATTATAAATATTCTTAAATTATATAATACTATTTATATAATTCAACATTAAATTCATATAATCAGTTCAGTTCACTATAAACTAATTTAAATTATATATTACACTAAATTTAATCACAGTTTGTTTTAAATATTCGAATATTACATTATTATTATTTGTTATAATTATTATGAGGAGGGATGGGATCATACTATCCTACTAATATTATGAACGCGAAAGTTTGTAGGTATGTATGTATCAGTGGCGTGCCAGCAATGATTTGGGAGTAAAGCACAAATTAAAAAAAAAACTGGATGGCATAATATTACTACCTATTTAGCTAGATAGATTTAGGTACAGATACCTACATATCACTTTGAATCTTATTTAATAAGTAACTAGGCCCTGGCTTATTGCCTTCTTGTTGCTGCGTATGTTTTTCTAAGACAAGGTCGTAGGTATTTAGGAAGCAAAGAAACAATCACTAAGAAAAATTGCCTCTGTTTAATGAGGTTTTAGACTCATGTCCTCGAAAAGGAAGTTCCTGTTGTGCTAAAAGACATACAACATCAACCAACCTTCGAAACACGACGCGATTATGATCGACACGCATATTGTATTTAGAAATCTCGTCACCTAACTGCCGAGATAAATATGTTTCAATTCGTGTTTTACCAAAACTACAAATGAAATAACAGCATTCGCATCGTAACCTGATAAACTTCTCTGATAGCATTCTTTTCGTTAGAAAAATAATATGCAAGGCCAACAGAAAAAAATGTTTAAATGAAAGCAGCCGACAACCAATTTATTGAACACTGTACGCTGATCGATTAAAATGCCTACTATGGTGTCACGAGATTATATTTATCTGTAAAATTCAAAGTATTTACCTTGCCCAGTAACACTTTCACACGCTTTAATCCATCACAAGGAACAATTGTCTGCGTTTCCGAATTCATTTTAGTATAGAAACTTTAATCACTTCAAAACAAAGCTAATCATAACAAAAACTATTCACAAAACTTTAAATTACTAACAAGAAATGGAAAAAATCACAATAAAAAATGCACCATCAATCAACCATCAACACTCAAGAAAAATTTGAACTAAATCGAAATCCCTTTAATCGCGTCGCTAACCTGCATTCACACACACACTCACATTCCCTCGCAATCTTACACTGACTTTAATACACACATTCAAACAAACCAGAAGCTGTGCTTAAAATCCTATACATTCTGTCGTAAAACCGGCAAAAAGTACGTAAACAAACAACGCTAAAAATGTTCGTAGGATAGAGAGGTCAGAAAAGCTACATAGCGATTAGTGGGTGTGACAGAGAAAGGGCTAGCCTAGCCCGATCGACCTGTTTGATCAATCGGCGGGGGTCGGGTCGGGACATATAAGAAGAAGTTTGGCAACGTCGCAGTGCGAGTTACGCGCGAATGTATTTTCAGTTATTGAGTACGTAAACCTGACAACGTCGCATCAATTACGTTCCGTTTTTCGCGTGGCATGCAGTTTGAAGATATATATTTTATTTATTTTTGTAATGACTGTTTTTTGTTTGATTCGTTGTTTTATTAAGGCAAGCTGTGCTTTTCTGCTTCTATGAGAGTACCGCCACTGGTATGTATGGATGAATAGATGGATGTTTGTTACTCTTTCACGCAAAGACTACTGAACGGATTTGGATAAAAATTCGTACACAGATAGTTTATATCCTGGATTAACACATAGGATAGTTTTTATCTCGATTTTATCTTCCCGTGGGATAATTTTCGAGTTGTAGCGGGCGAAGCCGCTGGCAATAGCTAGAATGATATATGAGGTCCCATTAAAATAGGTGGACAAAATTTCAGAAATCATTCAGACCACCAAAATAAGGACGATGGTAAAAAAATAATAAAAAAAACGCATTTAAGTACCTACTCATACAGGATGAGTTTGTTCTAGAGTGCCGGCAATTTATTATTTTAAGTAAAAAATAAATCACTTTATTTAATGTTTTTTTTTTGTTTAGATGTCTTTGGTTAGACCTACTGAACGCTGTGTTAAAATTTGTCCACCTATTTTAATGGGACCTTATATGTATAACTTTTATATTTCCTAATTAATTTGTGACGCAGTGGTGGCTGCCCTGACGTAAGAGCAGTAAGTCATGAGTTCGAACCAAGGCAGGCATTACTTTGTGTAATTTATTTCATCACCACTGCTCTCAAAACGGAGAAGGAAAATATCGTGAAGAAACCAAAGGTCTGAGAACCAAAAATTCTAAAGCATGTGGTATCTATGTGGTGAAGGTTGCTGTAACCCGCTGGATGCGCGAAGCACCTGACCTTTTGACGTGCCGATGATTGAGCTTCTCCAAGCGTAAGCTTGTGTAGGTCGATGACATCCTCCATCTGTAATAATGATCTACTGAAAGTCAGGCCTTAAGGTTGAACAAGCCAGTCATTCTTCCATACAAACTTACGAAGGTGATTACTCCTCTGTTTGACGGTGTAGGTTCAAAATTAAAAATTGTATCAACTGGTCTTATCATTATCTAGGTCTGTATGGAAGCAGAATTGGAAAAAAAAAATGATTTGGAAGTTATGAACGTCAAAACTTTCATATTTTAGCACTAATTTTAACTCATCTTTGGGCGTAAATAAGTAACGTATATAGTATGAAAAAGAAAAAAGTGAAACCATACGGACATAGATTAGTTATTAAAAAATTTAAATAATTTGATTTTGAACAGATACATTCAATAGATTTTTCATGAAACCAAATATACCAAAGGTCTGCATAGAAACAATCGCGCGCCCGTTTTAGTTGTGTCTCTTTCGCGCTATGCATTTCGCTCGTGATGTCGGGTGAAATAGCATGCATTTTAGCCCCGCCCACCAACTAGTTCGTGCCGTTGGCTTGTTTACCCTTAAGGAGCTTTTTAGGGTTCCGTACCTCAAAAGGAAAAAAACGGAACCCTTATAGAATCACTCGTGTGTCTGTCTGCCTGTCCGACTATTCCCCCCCCTTATCTCCGAAACTACTGAACCTAAAATTCTGAAAAACAGAAATTAGTTCAACACTTATAGATTACAGGAAAACCTATAAGAAGTTTATGTAAGGACCCCTTCATGCGCAAGTCCGTCTTGCACTTGGCCAGTTTTTTCGATTATGTGATAAAGAATGAATATGATATATTCAGTCTATTACAATTGAATACTGAAATGTTCCATTGTTATCATTGGAAGCAAGCGCGACTTGAGCGTAGGGTTCTAGGGTTCGATTCCCGGGTTGTGCAGTTTTAGTGGATGTTTTTACTTGGAATTTCTCAGTAGTATCCCCGGACTTTAGGTGCAATAATGTTTGCGTAGAGTTACTTTGTTTGACATACAGTGCTTGGCCAGACTGCAAACGCGGGCGCGGCGCGACAAACTTAAACGTATGGAACTTCATTTGAGTGGGCACGCGGGCGCGGGAAGCGGCGCGGGCTACTTTCGCGGGC
This sequence comes from Diarsia dahlii, assembly GCA_949775195.1. Lineage (NCBI taxonomy): Eukaryota > Metazoa > Arthropoda > Insecta > Lepidoptera > Noctuidae > Diarsia > Diarsia dahlii. Next base: position 18,776,494 of record OX459201.1, read on the forward strand.
AACTCGTGCCATAGCTCGTTCATACAAGTGGCCGCAGTGAGTGCGCGCGGCGGCAAGCGATAAACCGCGCGGGAGCGGCGTATCTCAAACTTTAGTCTGCGCCAGATAACCAGATAAAATGGATTTATTTTTTTAATTACACTGTTAAAAATTATGTAATTTTACTAAAAATTATGTAATTTTACATGCAAAAAATTATATAATCCTGTAAAATTTCCGAAAAATCTGGGAAAGTTACGGGAAAATATGAAATTTTACATAATTTTCGTCAATTTTACATTTTTTTATGTAAAATTTCATATTTTCTCGTAAATTTCCCAGATTTTTAGGAAATTTTACAGGATTATGTAATTTTTTTGCATGTAAAATTACATAATTTTTTACAGTGTAATCCAATTATTTATAGAAGTATCCAATTAATTAAAATAACCGAATTTTAAAATTCTTACCAAAAATTTTTTTTTTTGGATTTTGCACTCATACCACAGAGATCGGACCTAATGCTCATACTCTGCGCTGAGTGTGATGTCACAGCGAGTCAAAGATGCACAACCTGTGTGCAATTTTGAAATGATGTAATCTCGAATGAATAACTTTTCAATAGGTGGAATGCTTCGGCGAAAGTTGTTATTTTTTTTTATAATATAATTTTCTATATTTTGTAATATGTAGTCAAACGTATCCATTGACATTCTTGTATATTCAAAAAACTTTTGAGGTTGCTCTCGCAATCTTTCATACAGTGTGTAAAATTCTCCTTCATTTTCTCTGGTTAAATTAATTTTATTAACTCCATTTTTCACTTTTAGCATTTGCCATTTAAAGTAAGAATTTTCCAATAAAAACAAGTCTTCGTCATCCATATTATATTTTGACAAACACTGGACGGACAGTTGGACGCGACAACGCTCGGAACGAAATCGCGGTCCACTGCGGACAGGCAAATCGCGCGCGTTCCCGCACCCGCGCCGCTCCCCGCACCGCGCTGCCAGTCTGGCCAAGCACACAGAATGCTTTGTTGACTGGTTGGCTTCGAGAAGGATCCGTTTGCACTTTGTATACTGTAATAGTCCAAGATCCCAGGGCTGCCAAACGTCACGTATTTTCTGACGAAGGAAATGTGGACGATTGAGTAGTGTTAGTATGAACTAAGAACACACTACTACCAGCTAGCTTGCTTGGACGGCCAATTTTCAGGTATCAGGTCATCAAGGTACACAAAAAAATTACTTACTTCACGTATTTTCTACAAGCTGATTTTTACGTATATTGTAGGCAATATCCTTAAAAATAAGTTGCCAATACTCGCGACACTTCCTAGCGGCCGTTTTGCTTAACAGACGCTTTGACTTTGTATACTGTAAATACTAACCATCACACCTTCCTACAGGGGGAGTAACAGTACAGTTCCTAGACGACACTTCTGCCTACATCGGTCTGGACCGTCGCGAACAAGCCGCTGACGTCACACGCGCGCTGGCCCTGAACTCGCGCGTCACACTCACGCCGTTCCACAAACACAGGAGCGGCAGACGAGATACCGAGGTACCTTTTATGTTTTGTTGTCTTTGATCTCATACGTAAAGGCTACTGTGGCGACGGGTAAAGTTAAGAAATGTTTAAGTTTTTAAGAAAAACAGTTAACGAAAATACACTAAACATGTTGGTTACCCAACATTTTAGGTCAAAATAGTGTTTGTTTTGCTTTGGTTAGACGATTTAGGAAAAAAGATCATTTTAAGAAAATAATATGAATTCCGTTAAAATTCGTAATATGGTCACAGACGCAATTACTATTATGAAAGGTTAATTTAACGCAATTCATATCTGATCTGCTAAATTGGCCATTTTAGACCGCCAGAACGCTGTGTTAAAATTTGTCCATCTATTTTAATGGGACCTTAAATATTATTGTCATCCTACTTCCTATTAATATTATAAACGCGAAATATCGTAAGTATGGATGTTTGCTACTCTTTCACGCAAAAACTACTGAACGGATTTGGATAAAATTTGGTACACAGATAGTTTATAACCTGGATTATCACATAGGATAGTTTTTATCCCGATTTTCCCGTGGGATAATTTTCGAGTTGTAGCGGGCGAAGCTGCGGTCATCAGTTAGTTTATATAAAGTATTTTAATGTTACAATCCCTTGTCCACAGATGGCGTTACGGAGCGAGCGGCCCAAAACGGATACGTATAAACTAATGTTCGTATTTGTGTTCATGTGTTCCATAGCGCTCTTAGTGTTATTCAACTGCTATAGCTACTTCGTGTCCAAGGTGGTCAGGGACATTGTAGACGCTATCACTGAATTCCCTGACGAAAAAGAACTTTAGATGGCTAACTTTAAGGCGCAGGCCACATATAAATGGCGTCGGGCGCGGACACGGCGTGGGCGGCTTCCTATTCCATACAAATTTTATACCAAGTGCATAGAAATAAAGCGCTATTTAGGATACGCGGGCGCTGAAATGGCGCGTCATATCCACGCCCGAGCCACGACATTCCGTGTATCCTAAATTGCGCTTTATTTCTATGCACTTGGTATAAAATTTGTATGGAATAGGAAGCCGCCCGCGCCGTGTCCGCGCCCGACGCCATTTATATGTGGCCTGCGCCTAAGGCTCTACTTTGATTGATGCTGTATTAATTTGTGATGAGATCACCATGAAAGTTTCAAACGACAGATGACGTTTTTCGAAGCTTTATCTCAATTCATTTGGGGTCGGCGCACTAATTCTTCTCCTCCCATACTTCTCTATGACTCGTTCTGTCATAAGACACCGGTATCTATAAACAAGTCATAGTGATTTCTTGATTAAAAGTCATTGTTTAAGATACGATTTTTTCTCTGTAGTTTAGTAATTCCTTGATGTTGGAACTATCAAAAGTTAAAATTCTTAGGTTTGCTTTCATTGACGGTTCTAACTTCGCTTAAACTCTTGTCCATTGCATAAAAATGTATGCATAAGTTATTACTAAGTTCAAGTAATTACTTTAACTTGACTATAGATACGTATGCTAGAGTACTAGCCATATCATCCTTCACACAGTTCATCCATCGTTTCTTTGATCTTCCTCTACTCTTATACCCCTCATACTCAAAACTTTCCTCACGTGATTTTCCTCACGCGGCATGCGCCCTATGCCATATTTTTGGCCCGGTATAGTGTATGGTCACACTTTTTTTGTGTTTTTTATTGAGAGGGAAGCTTTTTAGTTCTGCTAAAGCTACGATATTTTTCTCCATTAGTGGTTTATTGATATTTTTTATTATAATTAGAAATAGGAACACAGTCTTATGGCTGACAGTATTAAGCTAGGCTACTATACTACTTACACTTAAAGGAAAAGAGCGCGATTGGTAGTTTTGTATGCATCCTGGAGCATTGAATTCGTGTGTATTTCTTTACTCGAAGCTTTTTTGAGAAAGGTATATTTTTTCTGTCAAAAATCCTCGAATATTTTGTATCAGTATTGTTGATATTTTTTTCTTTTTTTATAAACAAGTCGTCTTAGGGGGTCTTTCCTGAAAATCGTATTATTTGCACGATATAGTAATTTTTTAAAGATCCATATTTGGGAATCGCTCTTAACTTACAGATATAACACGATGTGTGAAAAAAGTAGTAAAATCTTAGCTTAGTATTAAATGACGTGCTAGACAAAGACAACGCTATAAAAATGTGACGCCACATTTCATACCGCCATAGTTACGTAGTAGAAATGGCCGACAAGGATAGAAATTGCCCCCCACCTAAAACTCTTAAAGCATGTAGCTACTCCATTTCTCTAACGATTTAATTAGTTTTTTAACACATTGAGTTATTTCTGTTAGTTCTTTGAAATAACAACATTTTCGTGAATTTTTAACAGTAGTCAAATAGCCAACTGCAATATGGGTTCCATTTAAAAGGAAAGAAGGAAGATACTTTAAGCATTAAATTTTTTAAACCTAACAAGCAAAGTGCAATTTTCTCTAACCTAGTAATAACTTGCATGTGTTTGAATGTTTTATATAAGTTTATTGATCATGTGGGTGTTAAGAGGTAGTTCTATCTTTGTGTTCTGTCTACAATATGTGTCGTTGTCACAGAGCGTTTAAAATATATACAGGCTGGAAAGGTCATTGACACACAATCGGTCACCACGTGTGCTGTGATTGTGTGTCAATTTCCTTTTCACCTTGTGGAGGTGCCTATTGATTCGATCAAAGATTTAAAAAGGTAGATTCGTGTTGTTGTGTCAATATTTGGTCATCATTCTAGTTTGTATGGATAGGTACTAATTTTGTAAAGAGCTAAACTTTGTATGCATGTAAGTTTGTATTTAGAGGGGAATGTAGTGTTGAAAACTCTTTCACTAGATTATCCCCAAGTGTCATAAGAAGTATTTAAGGCGAGGTTGCAGTACTTTGTTTATATGAACGCACGACCTCACCCCCCGCACTGCCCGGCGAGCGATATAATGCCTAAATTTTGACTGTTTTTTCTTCTTGGAGAAAAATGATAAAGAAATTATACAATATGTTTTCAACATTTACTTCAGAATAAAAAGTTCTATCTACTGATATAACTTTCATATAAATTCATGATGAAATGTCTTAGCAGTACACGTTTTAAATTGTGATTTAGAGACATGTTTGATAAAAAAAAATGATCGAGCCGATCATTCTAAATCGTGTTTCTATCTTTACGATTTACTTGAGAGTATGTTCAATTTTTATGTAATGATTTTTATTTATTAAAAAACTCATATTTAGTTCGATTTTCAAAGGTTCAAATATCTTAAAAAGTACTGCAACCCCGCCTTAAAACGTTCCCCCTTCTTTATTTAAACGATGTGTGAGTTTCTCCCGCGCGTCACGGCACATCTAGCGATTTAAATCTTTGTGTATGTTCAAAATTACCATTCGTCATAAATATTCTATCTTAATTTCTCTACAAGTAGACGGACTGAGTTTATAGTTTAAAACCAAATGTGATGCGTCGACTGAGAAAGTTTGATATAAACCGATTGGTATGTATAGTCATATCACAATTAGTTTACGTCTGACAGCGTCAAACCAACAACAACTTTATTATAATGTCAATAAAAATCACTTTTCCATATCAGCCTTGTCAGTGGCAGCAGCCAAAAAGCAACCTTATTATAATGAACAGAAAGGTCACTATCATTTTGACAGTGATGCCCAATCAGACTTAATCTTAACGTGAAAGAACAGTAGGTTCCTCTATCTTTTTAAAAGCTCCGTGTTTTATTTTCTTATATTGGATGTCTCATGCTTTTTTTCCATTTTATATGCGCTTGACTTGTTCTTCCTATACGACAATAAAAATAAGTATTATAGTAGGATAAGTAGTACTTTTGACTTAATGTTCTTAGCAGTAGATACCATAGTTGTCTGTATTAGGTTAGTTTAATAAATACTTAGTGCACTTTGATTTTGTTTTTTCATCCCGTTATTCCAATTTTGAAGTTTTGCGAATAAAAACGCCACTATCCGTGGTTTGTCAGTTTGGCGAGAGGCGTTTTCTTGGAAAAAATTGAAAGTATGTGAAATTAATGTTAAATGTTAAATTAGCATAATTATTATGACATAGTCAGTTCTTCGGTCTTAGTAAAATTATTCTGATTGAATCACAACATTTTTTTTTTGTAAACTATTTGAATTTAAAAAATAACAGATTTATTTAACTTAACAATCGCGCTAGATGGTTTATTAGAAAAATAATTTCTATAAGCTTGATTCCAAACTTAACGGTAATACTTAAGAAAATCGCGAAACTTTTTATTTATTTATGGGAAACTTACAGCTAACAAAACATATTAGATACTAGTCTATTGAGCTATTATTTAACTATATGCTTATACACATAATACATTTAAAATAAAAAGTTATACCTAACTTAGTTAAAAAACCTACAGGTTAGGCACTTTCTGGCCGAGGAAACACTTGGTAAGAACTTTTGCACATTAAGGCCGAGAGATAGAATACGGACTCTTCAGTACAGTATCTCCTAATGTCTGGTATCCGGATCCACAACTTGACCGTACCATTACAGCTGGCGAAAAAATTTGTTAACTTTAACTTGTCATATTCAATATGACGGGTTAAAGTTGCTGGGCATATGTTGAGGAGGGATGAATCGCATGTGAATTAAACAGTGATGGATAAACAGTGATAAATGTTGATGAATGGAGAGGAAGACCAACGAAAAAGTTGGACAGAGTGTGTGGTGAATGATATGAAGGAAAATTGACTAAACGATAGCCTGACGATTGGGGAGATTGGAAGAAAATAACGTGTTCCACAGACCCCATATAACATGCGACAAGGGCAGGAAGATGATTCAATATTACAGGTTAAAGTTAGCCTTTTTTTTTGTGGGTTGAAAATCATCGAATAACCCGCTCTTGGGCAGAGTGAAGGGGAGTGTCAGACTTCTACTGACTAAAAACCAAACCCATGTTCCTTCTTCGCCTCTGCGTCGGAGCCGCGTCATCTTTTCGATAATCCACAATCCCGACGGGTTAAAGTTAGCCTTAGGTACATTTACAAGAAAACCAGCCACAGGCCCCAGGACAGCAAGTAACCTATATAAATGGTCCATAAATAATCTTCTAACTGTTCGCCACACATTGTACAAGCTGTGAATCTACTTTGTTTTAAGCGGACTGCACCAGCGCTCCACCGCTATTGTACGCCGCGATTTAACGGATCGTGAGAAGATATCGGTACTGGGGTTCGGAGTTTGTAAGAACGAGGACTGTCCGTAATTAGTAGAAATAGGAGCAGTTTTGCTTAACAGAATATTAAGTCGTCATGCAGTGGGTGTGCTAAACTACTGAAGGAAATAATTCTCATAATTATATTGCTTCCATTAGACATGAAATCTAAATAGATGCCTAGGAGTCAAGACTACCCACCGTCAAAATAAGATTTCATAATCAGGACTTCGTTCATGCTTCACTAATACATAATCATATAAACTCACCACCATGGGGTTAGTTAGACGGAACCTACAGAAAGTCATCAGCAACGTTCCATACATAATCAACTAATTAAATCAACAAAACTGACAGAACTATCCCATTTGCAACCAACACCGGACGCCATCGCAATTCCATTGAGTGATAACATTTCATTCCGCACAGACACTTACAAATTGGTTGTTACTATCATATATTATACCTACATAAAATATATCCGTATATATCCCGGAATCATAGTAATTGATGCCGCCCTACTCGGTAGCCTGTACAATGGCGCGTGGCGATACCGCCGACCCCGCGACCTCGCGTGCGCGCTTCCGCCATCTTGCATTTTAATGCGCCCGCGCAGACCCATTTGCATACCTAAGACGTGTGCGATGATATTTTATTCTCATTTAGTTTACTTATGCACTTAAATGGAACTTTCTATGTTTGTTTTGTTTGTAGTAGAATATATGGTTGGATTTAGTTGTGTTTAAACGTTTTGAGTTAGTTTCTGCTGTAGCTATTTACGTTTGTGTGGATTACGTGTTTGTGAATGTGGTTTGTCTAAAATATTTTAAGTGTTCTCACTGTCCCTCTATATTTCTTCTAGTTGTTAATTTCGCACTCTTTTTCTTTTCGTAGTTGACAAAATTTGTATTGCTTAGAACAAACCCTGAACCCTAAACCCAGCCTAAGCCTGATAACGCCTTATTACAACTGCATCATTTAGGCCAGGATTTAAGATAGCGTCAATTAACGATCTTGGCCAAAATGTGTAGCTAACTTACACCACTGATAGATGTTTTCAGATCTCAAGATGTTTTCTCATTTATATTTAAAAGATGATGAGCAGCTCGAAGCTACTCATCATCGTCTGAGCCTTTTTCAACATTGTTAGGATCGGCTTCCAGTCTAAACCGAATGCAACCCAATACCTCAGGAGCTGCTATTACTGATGTTTTAAAAGCAAACTTTGCAAAATTCTTTCCAAAAGTTGCTGATTGCGAACGCCAACCGCTTCTGATATATGCAATTCATATCAGAAGCGGTTCGCTCCTAACCATATAAATAGATATCCATACAACACAGCTCATTCTTTCACCGGCCCTTATCTCAGCATGTCAAGTCCTATTAACATTTAGCCACACAGTTCATAAATATTGTCGTACAGCTATTTGCATGCGCCTGAACACCGGAGATTTGGAGATTTCCGCCCACTTCGCTTGCTTTATGCCTTCTGTGTCTATTTGGCAAATCTTTTGTGTCCTTTTAAAGTAATATTGAACTTCCTTGAATGGTTTGTGCGTGTTTGCCGCCGAAATTGAGCCGACTTTGATGTTTGACTTTGATCTTGTAGTGTGGGATGGTATGCAGAATATTTCTAGTGCAAAATGAGGGTAGTAGTTATGTGCGCTTTTATCGTTCGTGATTGTGTAAGATCGTGTTCTCTGTTTAGTAATGGATTGCTCTGGATCTTATCGTGGTAATTTTAAGTGATTAGCTATAAGTGTATATCAAGCAATTAATAAACGGCCTGTTCCCGTTGATACTGTGCTCATCAGGATTCCTTCTACAAAAACAGATTATATTCGCACAAAACTCCTTGCCATATTACTATCAACCCTTACCAGGATAAATATCAAAACAAAAATCATTACCACACATCAGATGCATACTTCCACCAAACCATTAAGGCTCCAGAGAATCGCTACCAGGAATCCATAGAAACGGACAAGTGCATAGATAAAGAGCCTCAAATGCTGGTTGTATAAAAAGCCCTATGGCCGCAATCTAGCCGGTAGGCTCGTAAACTGCCGCGATGCATCGCTCGTGCCGATCATATCGTGCCCGCTGACTTACGTCGTGAGCCAAAGATTAGCGGACTACGCAGAAACGACGTATCGATCATCTTTATTCATAGGACCAGGTAAGATGAACATACAATGGTTTTGTTCGATATTAATAAGGGATATTGCTACTGAAGGGATTATTTTGATACGAACTGGCACGAATCGCCTACATTCCAAAAGGAGACGGATGTAGATAATTATTTCGTGAATCTATAGACCCCTGAGTAGCTAATGGTGGTGTATGGAATAGGAGGCGATATGACAGTAATACCACTATCATACAACGATATAGTGACATGTTTTCGACAATATAATTTAAGTTTTTTTTTGACATACTAAGTTGACTTAATTTCTGCACCAATATAAATTCCGGTTGAGCCAGCTCAAAAAAAAACTAAACACCTTTTCCCTACTAAATTGAGATCGGCGTCTAGCCAAACCGGATACAGCTGAATACAAGCACCAATGGCATGAGGCATTGGTTAAGGGGTCAGAATGTAATGTATGTTCACCCATACATCAACCGACCTCGGCAAGCGTTGCTTAATCTTAAAAATTGACTCATGCGGCAGTTATTATAAAGCCACTAGCTCCGCTACCTAAATGGCCTCTACGACTTTATAATTGGCACCCGTCGCCACAAAAACAGTACCTACCCTCCAATTATAAAATCCAACAACAAAATTTTCGCCAAGCAGGTGGTCTATCATTAATCAGTTGATCTATGGTCCGCACGCGCCAAACTGGGTCGTTCGCGCCTCGGCCGCAGATAGCAATGACGGTAGTTGCACATTGTGCCTGATTTAATAGTTCGTGATGTGGCCACATGCTAATGTTGGCGTACAACGGTCGATCACGCGATAATTGTGTGAATTGAATTTATTGTTTGTTTTAAGGCAAGGGACGGCTTGTTCGCGCATACTTTAGAGGAAAGTGCTTGGGGAAGTTTTAAGTTGTAGAACCATCATCATTTCAGCCCGTAATCACCCACTGTTGGGCATAGGCCTCCCCTTTCTTCTGCCAGTCTTCTCTGTTTTGTGCGTCTCTCATCCATCCACTTCCCGTGCTCCTGACGATATCGTCCATCCAACGCGCTTTAGGGCGGCCCTGGTTTCTCACGCCCAACCTTGGCCACCATTCGGTCAGAATTTTACTCCATCGGCCATCTCCGCGTCTAGCCAAATGTCCTGCCCAACTCCACTTTAGACGTATCGCCCTGTCCCCGACGCGCGACGTCGAACACTTTCGTCCGACTCCGGATCTCGGTGTTGCGCACTCGGTCTAGTAGGGTTATACTGGATGCACACTATCTTTCCTCGTTTTTGTTCTTCTGTATCGTGGATACCAGGACAAGCACTTTAACTCATACCGCCCATGGGCCTCTGACTTGGTTTTCCATTTCGTCGAGAAACATGGCTCAGGCATGCAAGTGATAATTATACATTATGGACATGAATCTGAAAAATCAGAGGTGCGCCGTCCGTGTCTTGGGTTTGAACTGGGCAGTCCGACGGTCACATCACACCACTAACTGCCCTTGCGGTGCCGTTGCAGTATGGAGAATCTTTATGCGTTCTATTCGAGGTGATGCTGATCCGGTAAACTGCTTAGTGCTATAAAAGGACTTCACCGGACTAGTCTTTAAAGATCTTTAAAACTTTGCCGTTCTGTCCCGTCTCTCTGTATACGTTTAATTTAGGATGATTGCTCATCATTGCAGCATGCCTTCGCATTGGCGTGGTTTTTGTATAAACTGTTATTCTTCTCAAAACTTGAAGCCGTTTTTAGATCGAAAGCATTAACAAATCTACCCTCCCAAGCCTAAGAACCCTGCAGAGCTACACCACTTAGAACCAAACGAAAGACATCATAAATTAAATGCCCCAGCCGCACTCCCGCACATTTCCATTTCTGAAGCTTAATCTACACTTTGTAAGGAACTAAGGAGTGAAACATACGCAGTCGTTGAGCCGACGGCACTGTTCGCGACAATAAATCGCGGGCATCGTCGGGTGGTGCCATTAGTATCACGTCAGCGAATAAAGGGAGGGTCACACAGGGTGATTGTTGGTGGCCGATACCGTGCTTCTTTTCTGACTGCAGCCACTGACAGATACTACAGTACATCTACATCTGCCAGGCCGTCTTATATAGGTATACCGTACTTGCTTGTAGTCTCTTCAATTTATTTTTGTGCAAAGTACTCATTACCTTTATCAATCTCACGAAGTTTAAGGTTTAGAAAATAAACAATATCAAACTTTCATAAATTAACCTAGCAAAAACGAAAACATAACCTCAAAATGAGATTTGAAGCATTTCCTAAACGTTTCTCATACCGGGTGGGGGAGGGGGATTTCCACTTCCTTCGTGGAGCTACGACAAGAAAACATTTGTGAGCAGAAATTGACTTGACAAGTCAAAACTGCACTGTAGTCAGTCTTCATATTGTGTAATAACAGTATTTATTATCACGATATCATGGGGTCTAAAATGGCCACTTTAGCAGATCATAATAGGATCATAATATGAATTGCGTAAAAATTCATAAAATGGTCGCAGACGCAGTTACTATTATGAATAGTCCATTTTACGATTTTTAACGCAATTCATATTATGATCTGCTAAAGTAGCTATTTTAGACCTCTACCTAAGTCTTGATACCATCGCCCTACTGCATCGCATACTGGTTCCTGTGTCCCGCTGTGCTCAAAAGCCCAAGACACCCTATTTATCCTTACCACCGTATTACCAAGCACAAATCACCTCGTGTGTACCTTGCACACTGGGTTGATACCTGCGCTCGACGCTATTGCCACAATCATTCACCTTTTGTTTCTCTGGCACGTGCGCGGGATTCTGTTCTCTGACTAATATCCTACAGCTTCTTGCTGCAGATTTTATAATACTCCTGTTTGGATAACCGTGGAATTGTGGAATACGTTCATTTGTTGGCATACGTTTGTTTCTATGCGTTTCATTGTTTATGTGGTAGAAAATATTTGAATGGTTGTAGGTGGTTGTCTATGGTTTCGGATCCAGTTTTTCAGTCAAGTGATAATCTTGCTCGATACTCTTTTCTTAACTATGTGTAGGCTTATTACTTCGAAACTTTGCTTAAAGTTAATAAATTATTTGCTCTGTGAAACAAACACAGATATGTATTTAAAAGTCTTTCTACCTTAGATAAACCCCAAAATAACGGGTAATAAAATATCTAACGTCTTGAAAACACTAAAATAATATTTTTTCTGTTTTCTAACAATGTATTAGGAAGATATTACCTATGGTCAGATAGGGGTTAGGGCCAATTACAACAACTTTCCTCACAGCGGAAACAGTGATTGGAAACTAAACAAAGCATAAAATAAATAGTACTAAATCGTCTGCCTACCTGTAAAGGTCACAGCGACATGTAACCGAGCGTTTCTGCGAAATTAACGCTTCGCTCGAAAGGGCCGAGTTCACGCGACAGGTCGGCCGAACGTGTACGGATTTCTTTACACGGTTCCATTCTACGCTTTAGATGCACCAGGGATTGTGCCAACAGTTCATTAAGTAAGCGCTAATGGAAAACGGACAATGCTTTTATTTAGCAAATTGAGATATTTTGAGTTTGCTGGATTCGACGTTAGTTTGTGACTAGTGTTGATTGCAATAGTCTGTATTCAAATTTTAGACTGGTATGGCGTTCAAATGCGTGTAAATGTACCTATCCGAACTTACGAACCAATGGGAGCCGACAATAAATCTGCCAAAGATTAAAATCGAAACGAAAGACGTGGACCGTTAGGTACGACATGTACTTCTGACTGACTTTGATACGATTGAAGACGAGCCGTGGTAATCAGCCGAGAATTATCAACCGTTATTATAATTTACAGCCACGATTCGGAACGTGACCTCTCATCCTAGCCCTAACAAGGATCTGTTATCAGTGTCCCGATAGGTACATTCGCACATCGTATCTCAGTAAATCCCTCTCGTCTTGTCGCCTGCCCGCTGTCATCGTCAGCCACCTAACGGGGCGCATTCGATATACGCGATATTCGCTTTGCGTCGCCGACCAGATAACTATCTTACAATCTCATTAGCTAATAGCCAATTAAGTTGAGCGACGTGTCCGGGCCGTTTTGTCACTGACATTTCGAGTTTTACCTATTTGGGCCCGCTTTGGGCGCGACAACGCTTGTCAAATGATCGTCAATTACTGGTAGCGAGTCGCGGTCGTGGGGTCGAACGTATGTTAGCTCTTCGAGTGTGAATGTCGTTTGAATGCGATTTTGTGGATCGTGTCGAGGTTTTTGAATGTTAAGAGTGATTCTATGACTCGAAAGGAGTGGCCAATATGGTTGCTGAAAGTGTCTTTCATGCGGATAACATTCGACGTTACGACCCCAAAATTCTTTAAACACCAGCTCTTAAGCTTGACATTTCCAGGATAATAATAAATGTTGAAATACGTTCAAATTTAAAAACACCGCAAATTATATTCTCATAAAATCTCAAAACATCTCCGTTTACCATCAACCAACCACTCTTACATACAAAAAACCCCAACAAAGATGCATCTATGTAGCTTGGAAGTAAAAAATGCGCGCTAACAATGTAAGATTTGTGCGGCGGTGATCGACCGAGCGCACGCGACGTACCGATGTGTCGCTTCGACGCCCGATTAGCGCGCCTTGTTAGTGCACACCCGGCGTACATGACGGCCAAAGTGTTTTGTATAATTTTAATTCAATATAGGGATATTAAAGATTCAACTGCAAAGGCAATCTGGAAATATTTTTGCTGAAATTATTTTGCCAAATGAGATATCGTCAATGCATGCCAAACGCAATGCCACTGTGGAGCCCCTTTGCAGGAAATGTCCCATTTCTTTCCCTGCCCATCCTTCACAAGACTCGGACAAAACCACTGATAGACCTGCGTACTTACACAGTCCGTTGTTTTTTTTAAATTGGGAAATACCTTAAACCGAAATCAGAAGCCAGAAATGATACTCATAACGACGACAACCAGGATTGTGGAGGTCAGATATGCAAACGCTCAAAGTAAAATTCTCATGTATCCGGTTAGACTGAAAGCCGACCCTAAGACAGTTAGGTACGTAAAGGCTTAACAGATGATGATGATACTGAGGAACTGTAAAGTACCACAGAGTGCGTCAAAACCATCTAAATCCTAGAACATTGGCAGTAAAATGCGCGCTAAGTCGGTAACTATGCGGGATTGGTGCGGCAGTGATCGAATGCGTCCCGGAGACGTACCGATGTGTCGCTCCGACGTGCGATTAGCGCGCCTCGTTAGTGCCTGCTAGACGCATGATGATTGGGAAATGTAGACTGTTTTGCTTGTTCAGTTTTTGCATTGGTTTTTCCTAGGTGCGTCCGAGGCTTCCGAAGTAACTGCTTCTTGATCTTTAGTGAAAAACTGTGTTTTTGTACTATAAAAAAACTGAGTTCCCGTGTTTCTTTGTAATGTGTCGGGGGATTTTGTTAAAATTATTTGCAATGAAGTAAATGTCCAGGAACCCATTGTGGGATATCATCAAATTCGCTCTGCCCAGAGCGGGAGGAGTCTCCCGCTCTGGGCAGAGCGGTAGGGAGTGTCAGACTTCTACTGACTAAAAACCACCCATGTTCCTTCTTAGCCCTTTGTATCGAGGCCGCGGTATCTCTTTCGAACAACCCGCAGCTATGATGAAAGGACCCAAAAGCTGCAATTATATTGTTGTCAGTTCAACGCTCTACAGAGTTTTGCGACAAAAAGTCTCGTTCGCACGTTAATTTGAGCGCCTCCATTTTCTGCCTCACCGCGACACCCATTAACAACTCCTACCAGTTAAGCAACATTAACCCCTGCCTAAACGGGACCAAAAAACAGTCACCTTACACCGAAACAATCCCTTTTCTTTGTTAAACCATTTATGGGTGTTCACACCAAAAGTGGCTTGGTACCATGTAAACGTGCCCTATGCAGCCTAGCCTAGCGTTTGCAGGTGATTTACCCGAGGTGCGCCCTTGTCCCCTCTTCGGGCGACACGACTAATAAATACGGGTAGCGATTTAAAGACGAGACCTAAACGTTACTCCGGAACAAGAACGTGTAGGGTTACGTTTGATAGCTTTAGGAGCTCGTTTTTGTAGCAGATTAGTGTTAGACTGGAGTGCGGAAATTATTTTGGTCTAGATAAAAGTTGTGAGGAGTTTTTGTTGTGTAGTGTTGAAGGCACGGTAACTAGCAGTAACTAGCCTTAAAATATTGTGGATTTACTCGAATATTATGCGTATTCAAAACAATATTTTGACATAGAATTGGAGGTACTTCCGATCATACATTCCGGTCCCGATTCAGAGCTAACATTGTTTTAGTTCTCTTTAGATCTTAAATGGTTTTAGTTTTTTGGATAACAATTCTCTTCACGGGCTAAAAATATGCATCTCGGAGACTAAAGGTATTGAAGTTATAATCTGCAGTTATAAACGGCAAACGGAAACTCGGTATGTAAAGGGTGATCACTGATCTACGGACCGACCTAGGCGAGCACTGCTTAACCTAAAGATTCCGTACGGCTATTATTGTACACATTCGATTCCACCCCCATTTCATAGAACTCATGTGCTATCCCGCCATACATATTGCAAGTGGGCCCTCCAGGGGGGTTACTGGCATTACGTTTGGGAAAATGTGAGCCCTCCAAAAAATAAGTGGTGCTCAACCTTTTGTGGTTTTTTTAAATCTTGTAGAATCTTTCGTTGGTCTAGTGTTCACAATCGCGACTGGTGATCATGAGATCGTGGGTTCGATTCCCGGGTCGGGCAAAGTGTTATTGGGTTTTTCCATCTGGAATTTCTAGTAGCAGCCACGGAGTCTGGATTTGTGCTCGATTGATGGCAATGGGGTCGCCCCCTATTATGTGGGACTTGAACATAATTGGCG
This sequence comes from Diarsia dahlii, assembly GCA_949775195.1. NCBI lineage: Eukaryota > Metazoa > Arthropoda > Insecta > Lepidoptera > Noctuidae > Diarsia > Diarsia dahlii. Next base: position 18,792,277 of record OX459201.1, read on the forward strand.
AAATGTGGGTGTACCTACTATTAGGTACACCTCTGCGCAACCCTTCGGGGATTACAGGCGTGATGTTATGTTATAATCAGTAAAAATTAAATTATCTAGCCTATCTGACCTCCACAACCCAGCGATCACCCGTCAAGTCCTGACCACCAGTCTTACCAAAAGTAAGACTGTAAACTAGTTGCAGACCATAACCTACTAGTCTTACCTTTGGTAAGACTGGTTGCTGACCAGTCTGACTAGTCTTACCTTTGATAAGACTGGTTGCAGACCAGTCTTACTAGTCTTACCTTTGATAAAACTGGTAGCAGACCAGTACTACTAGTCTTACCTGCGGTAAAACTGATTGCAGACCAGTCTTACTAGTCGTATCTTTGGTAGGTCTGGTTGCATACCAGTCTTACTAGTCTTACCTTTGATGAAACTGGTTGTAGTGCTGACTTACCTTTGGTAAGACTGGTTGCAGACCAGTCTTACTAGTCTTACCTTTGATGAAACTGGTAGCAGACTAGTCTTACTAGTCTTACTTTTGGTAAGACTGGTTGCAGACCAGTCTTACTAGTCTTACCTTTGATGAAACTGGTAGCAGACTAGTCTTACTGGTCTTACTTTTGGTAAGACTGGTTGCAGATCAGTCTTACTAGTCTTACCTTTGGTATAACTGGTAGCAGGCTAGTCTTACCTTTGGTAAAACTGGTAGCAGTCTAGTCTTACTAGTCTTACCTTCGGTAAGACTGACTGCAAACCAGTCTTGCTAGTCCTATGCTTGGTAAGACTTGTTGCTGCCCAGTTGTCAGACTTGACAGGTTGATCGTATCACCCAGTTGAAGCGACACCCAGTTAGACGAACTGGGTTGTGAAGGTCAGATAGGTAGTCGCTTCATGTAACGTACTACATCCAAACTGCATCGGGTAAGACTGGAAGCCGAGCCCAACATAGTTGGAAAAAGGCTAGGTGGATGATGATGGAAAGAGTAAAAGCATAGAATATCCTACGTTAAATTGACTAAGAATGTATATACCTAAAACATGAAACATTTTCCGTTTTTATTTTATATTTTTTTTTCGGTTTTATTAAAAAAAAAACATGAAATATGTTTAAACTGGTCTTTCCTTGAAACATTGGAAAAAATCTATAAATAACTATTTTTAGAAAATATTGAAAATCGTACCAATGGTTTTCCACCTCTGAAATAGAACCTACAGAAGAGGTAGAAAATTAATTAAAAATAAAAGTGCTTGTAATTTAAAACCACGGCGTATTCTTATAAATCTTATTAAAATATACAACTTTTTTTATTTTTACATTATTTCATGCTGTTTTCGCAAAGAAAATCCTACATTTAAAATGAGCCCTCCAGGAGGGCTCCCGGCATCGGTGATACGATTTGAGTGAGCCCTCCAGGGGGGCTCCCGGCACTGAAGGTGTTAAGCCACGAGCTCAAAGTACTGAAAGTTAAAGCAACTTTTTAACAATCGCTTACGTTTTATTAATAAGTTGCTTTATAAACTTAGTAATCAAGTTATCGCCAAAACATTGCAAATCATCGATTCTGCAACGGACCATAAGGTTACATTTGGAACAAGACACCTGTACACAAATTCTAGTTACAGATTTACATAGATAAACTGAAATAGTTTCTAGAATCATAAGTTCTTGTTTTCACCTGCCTATTCGAGTAAATGTCAACGACGTAAAATCTGAGAACATTTCTTGTTGCGTTATTATAATTCAGGGAATCGATAAGACGCGATCAGACTTGGTGTCAGGATTGGGAAACTCGGTGTTGTTTCGGACTTCACTAGCGGCATAGCTTTCTGTTTAAAATGGTGTGATACAATACTTCGATTTTCTTAAACCGTTAGGTGCCATTGCCATTTCTGTCTTTGTATTAATCGGCAAAAAACAAAAGTTTTCCTCTCTGTTTGTTTTTCAGCTTTTAGCCGTGTAGAATGTAATTTCTTAAAAAGCGCCGATACCGCGGCTTCGACACAAAGGGCTACACATAAACATGGGTGGTTTTTAGTCAGTAGAAGTCTGACACTCCCTACCGCTCTGCCCAGAGCGGGAGGACTCATATTTTGATGATTTCCCACCCTCCAAAAAAGGGGGACTATAGTTTACGTTTGTTTGAGATGTGACGAATGGCAATTATTTTTGTACCTCGGATATATAACATGAAATAACATTACGCCTTTAATCCCCGAAAGAAGGAAGACGTTTAATTCCCATGTTATAGAGAGCGGGACTATAACCATTAATTACAAGTCTTGACTGGGTTCTGCTCTTGAGAAATTCCTGCCGCAAAATGTCGGATGTCGTTAATAAAACATGTAATACTCACGTAAAGCAATGAACAGTAGATCAAGTGTCAATCGCGTATGTCCACATCAATTCTGCGATAACATCTTCAGAACTTTCAAAGTGGCGTTGTTAAGAGTCAGTTACAAGTATTACATGACCAACATAACTTGAGACGCGGTTTAATTCGAACTACATTTAAAATGTACTGAATTTGACAGGTGGATGATGGTTTTCTTAGCAACCAGCGCCACCCTGATGTTTCAAGTTATATTGGTCAAGGAATAAGTGCGGCAAATCGTACGAAATTCCTATAAATGCCGATTAGTCAGTGATCGCGTTAATGGCTCTCAAAACGGCACCGTAACGCGCGTGCGCGCACGCACCCGAAGTACAGCGCGTAGGGTTGCCAAATAAATGAAAATGAGATAGTTTGGTATTCGTTGAATGGCTGTTTAATTTAATTAACAATTTTCAGGTTCATATTTTTTTTAAAGAATAACGATCCCGTAACCCTGTTTTTTTTCTAAAATATAGGTACCTATCTATCTAATGAAAGTCCTGTCAAAATCGGTCCAATCGCATCTTATAACAAAATATATACATACGTATATTTTGTTGTTGTCAAGTATGTACCCTATCTATATACTTTCATATTATTATGCATTCATTACAAACAGAGACTTCAATTGCATATATTTGTATATGCATCTCAAAACTGCGTATTCTATCCAGAAAACGCATTTTTTTCTTGATAAATTGTGCATGGGTGTCGCCTAATCTATATCTATAAAAGCGAAAGGTCACTCACTCACTCACTCACTGATTCATCACGAAATCTTGAAAACCGCTGGACGTACAAAGATGATTTTTGGCAGGGAGGTAGTTTATGGTTAGTAGACGTCCGCTAAGAACGGATTTTGCGACAGGGCCGGATTAGGGTGGTCTAAGGGCCCTCGCAAGTTTGTATGAAACTCCTTCATTTTTTGTGCTACAATCTAGATTTTTGGCAGATACGTAGTTTATAGTCAGTGGGCGTCTGCTATGAATTAATTTTGCGACAGGGCCGGATTAGGGTGGTCTAAGGGCCCTCACAAGTTTGTATGAAAGTCCTTAATTTTTCGTGCTATAATCTTGATTTTTGGCAGAGACGTAGTTTATAGTCAGTAGGCATCCGCTATAAATTAGTTTTGCGACAGGGCCGGATTAGGGTGGTCTAAGGGCCCTCGCAAGTTTGTTTGAAAGTCCTTCATTTTTTGTGCTACAATCTTGATTTTTGGCAGAGACGTAGTTAATAGGCAGTAGACGTCTGCTTAGAACCGATTTTGTGACAGGGCCGGATTAGGGAGGTCTAAGGGCTCTCGCCAGTTTGTATGAAAGTCTTTCATTTTTTGTGCCACAATCTTCATTTTTGGCAGGGACGTAGTTTAAAGTTAGTAGACGTCTGCTTAGAACAGATTTTGAGACAGGGCCGGATTAGGGAGGTCTAAGGGCTCTCGCCAGTTTGTATGAAAGTCCTTCATTTTTGAGCTACAAAGTTGATTTTTGAGACGGACGTAGTTTATAGTTAGTAGACGTCTGGTAAGAACAGATTTTGTGACAGGGCCGTATTAGGGAGGTCTAAGGGTTCTTGCAAGTTGTAAGAAAATCCTTAATTTTTTGTGCTACAAACTTGATTTTTGGCAGGCACGTAGTTTATAGTTAGAAGAACTCCGCTAAGTACAGGTTTTGTGGCAGGGCCGGATTAGAGAGGTTTAAGGGCGCTCGCAAGTTTGTTTAAAAGTCCATCATTTTGTGTGCTACTAACTTGAATTTTGGCAGGGACGTAGTAGGTGAGTAGAAGTTTGCTAAGAACCGATTTTGCGACAGGGCCGGACTAGGGAGGTCTAAGGGCTCACGCGAGTTTGTATGACAGTCCTTCCTTTTTTGTGCTACAATTTTGGCAGGAAGGTACTTTATAGTTAGTAGACGTTGACTAAGAACGGATTTAGCGAGTTTAGCAACATGGCCAGAATAGGGAGGTCTGAGGGCTTTCACATGTTTGTAAAAATGTACTGTTTTTTTTTTGTACTAACAACCTGAAATTTAACAAGTCTAGAGTTTAGGAGTAGGAGATCTAAGCTAACTTTGTAAGGAAGACCTGGACTAAGGGCTCCCGTAAGTCCATATGAAATCCTTGGCTTTTTGTATCTGAAAATTGGCAGAGAGATAAAATATAGTTAAGACATTTCAGGTAGGAATAGATTTTACGACAGGGCTGGTTTAAGGGAATATAATCGCTTCGATTGGCGTTTGGCATTCGATTTGACATAGTACCATCCACAGGCAGTCCAGACAAGAGAGTCAAAATTTCTACGCGAACGAAGTCGCGGGCAACTGCTAGTTCCTATATAATTTCCTGTACAAGTCTGTCAGATAAGTAAAGTTATTTCCTCGACTCTCATTTTACTTAGGTATTGATTTATTGTGGCGCAGCTAGCTGTCGCTAGTAACCTAAAAGCCAGTTGTCAGAAACCGTCCAGCTCTATACAAAGATGTTAATTAAACAAGACATTGCACTACTGATAATCGACTAAAATATTCAAAACATGAGCGGGACGCTAGCGCCATAGACAACAGGTTAAACCAAAGACAAGTCTCAGCCCTGAGCGGATTGCGCGCCAAATAGTTCCCACTAAAAACGATTACTCTTGGCGATAATCACCCATCGTTGTTCGTTACATTCTATTAACATAAAACTAAGGGAACGCTAAGTCGCCGGGACGGGTCCATCCGGTATAAAAATGTAATCATTTCATAGAAAACTATGAAAATGTGGCCACTGGACACTTCGTGTGAATATGCTGTTTATGATATAATGAGAGCTTATTATCTATTTAAAACGGTATGCTGCGACACTCGGTATCCATTGCCTTTAAGGCGTCAATTAGAGTAATTGGTAAATGAATAAATGATCAAAATGTATTCGGAATTTGTTGGTAATCTAAAGTTTTGCTATAGTTCTAATTGGATGACAGCTCAAGGCTGAGAAAATCTTTTATAGGTAAATACAGTATACACTATCCATGCAAAAGCGCGATAGAAAAAATAAAACAAATTCTTTTCCGTTCCGCAATAAAAAAAATAAACAGGAACTTTCAAGCCGCAAACCGCAACGCTGTCAACTACAAACCTAACTAAACAACCAATTTTCTACCAGAAATAGGGTAAATAGAAGCAATCACGCAACAAACTGAAATGAAATTCTACACTTATTGTCTCGCTATCGAACCGAAATCATTTGATTACCAGATCATTAACACTTGATTTAATTCAACATGATTTTCGGAATCTTGCGAAATTGAACAACTATTTCGACGCGAAACCATTTCGTGTGTAATAAATGCGGATTGACCTGTAACACTGGCGCGATGGCGTGTAGAATTACTGTGAAAACCTCTAATAATCATAATGTGCATTGACAGAAATAATAATTTTGGATAAATTCGCGTAAGACAATACGCGTAAAGAAGACGAAAATGTAATTGAATTAGAAGGCCCTAACTCAAAAACATTCGAAAATAATTCGCAATTCATCTCAAAAATTTGCCGAAGAAAAGTTCACAAAAATGTAGGGAATTCACATTTGACATATATTATTGAGACTAAGTTTAGAATACAAACGTTCTTGACATCAGGTTTTCGGAGAGAGGTTTATTATTTTTCTAAAGGATCTGTGTAAGGCTGACAGATGGACGAAACGAAGTGATCAAAGGATCCGTTTTTCTATTATGGTACGGAACCCGGAGCCACAGTTTAATTTTTCTAGAACTCTAGATGCTGGTATAATTCTTACGGCTAGTCTTATTTCTTAGTACCATGTTCCGGAAGTTTATTTTTTACTAGCTTAACTTGTCCCTCTGCTGGGCAAAGGCCTCCCCCATTTCCTTCCATCTCTCCCGATGTTTTGCCTTACCGGTAGTAATTACTGAGAAGTAATTTAATAAACTAGGTGCTTGAGTCGATGGAATATTTTAGAAAGGCTTGATTCGTTGTTTCGTTCTGCCAGAAAGATGTTGCATAATTACCAAAAACAAGAAAATGATAGAGATTTTTCTTATGATATAAGCAGTACCTTTATGCTCTTCTATCTTAATGGACATAATGTCCTTTTATATTTTTTGTGTGTGCAATAAATAAAAACATGCAATGAAGTCCTTCAAAATTCTTCAACTGACACTGACACTTAACACGACCCACCTGAAACCAACCCATCCCAACAAGGCAAAACGCGTGAAGGTACGTATATCGCATGTATTTGACGCTCGTTACAACACGGATGCTCAGTGGCCTCCTGTCTAATGCCAAGCCTACACTTTGTTTTCAGATGAGACTCCATCATACACGCACTAACAATATGTCCTTAGCCTTGTCTATGGTATCTTCGACTTGTCTATGGTCTGTTAACCCGCCTTTTCTGCTGTATAAGGCTGTTATTTGCGCGGGAACACGTCGGGCTAGACAGAATCGGATTGTGTGAGCATTTTAAATCATGTGAGCCAAATTGAGGGTTTTGTTCTGCCGATCTGAAGTGGGATAGGCTGTGTGAGTTGCTGGGGTATTACGGATGTGTTTATTGAAGGAAGATATCGTTGTAGTGAAGGGCTGTTACGGTCTTGTTCTTGAGATATTATTAACTAGCTGCTAGCTGGGCCCCGCGACCTTCGCCCGCCTGGAGTTTAAAAAAAAGTAAAAAACTGTTATTTTATAATTACAAACAGACACAAAAATTCTATTTATTTGTATAGATGGTGAATTATAGTAGGTACTTTGACAACGAAGTGCCTATGATGAAATGATGAAGTGAGAGCCGAAGATTTGTCTTAAAGCCTAAAAATTGTATTTTAATGAGGTGGTAGGAGTAATGAATAGGTACCTTAGTATGATTAGTGAAATTTCATTTAATTACGTTACTGCGGCTTTTGTGTCTCAAAGAGCCAACTTCATCGTTACAAAAAGGCTTTCATGAAATAATCTAATACTTAGAAGATAGAGATAAGCGAACTATGATTTATTTATAAAGCCGTTGCTTCAACCAAAGTTCTTGCTGTAGTTCAACTAATTTATTAGATAAACTTTTTCTAATAGGTACCTAGTCTATTTGAAAAATGTGACCACTAATTCAATGGAATTTTCTATTTCATTATCGCGTTACAAAAAATAGAACGCCTATAGGAACGTGTTTCCAGATGGAAAAAAAAAACATCTCAGCATCCGTTAACTACGTGCTTCGCCATTTTAATTTATTTACGTTTTTAAATTTAATATCGATTGCGATCGGATTCGCACAGCGGGATGGCGATTCCTAAATCACGCAAATACGAAATATGTACTTATCTTACGCAAAAAATTGGTAACTGGATGTAAAAATCGATTGATAGTTTATTTTTTATCGAAATGGGGTTTTTCGTATTTAGTTTTGAGAGTCGTGTTTTTTTAGTAGGTACCAAAAATTGACATATTTTGTTTGATTTTTTAGAAATTCCATTTTATAAAATTGCACCTATATTGCTCAGCTTTTGAAAGGTTACACTTTACACTTTTCAATTGCGACTGTATTTTACTGAAATGAATAAATCCTGCTTTTTTTACTTTTTTTTTTTTGCTTTATTTTTTGCTGTGGTTGTATAAAGACCACCTGAACCTTATATCACCTAACTATCAGCCGTCCAGTCCTTCACGATTAGATGCCAAAGAAATATGTAATCCCGATTCAGCAGGATACGTTCCGTTCATCCGCGTATCCGAACGCTGCCTTAACGGCGGGAACATTGCTTATTAGCGAGCGTTACAACAAAAAATAAAAAGTTACAAGTCAATCAAACGTTGTCTCTGGTGTGTCATCTGCGCGGCGCGCCGCTCGCCTTATACGGTCAAACGTTTGATAGATGAACCGTCGTCAGCTTTGACTCCCTCACGTCCGCAACTATAACATATAAATAACATTTTTATATAAAAATATCAAAGGCTTCCTCTCTAATACTTCCAATCTAATCACGTAGAAGTTTTTACTGGACTATGTTTTGCCTCATCGTATATAATTGATTGATCTCCAGTACCGAGTATTAGATTTAAAATAAGTCAATTTATATCCAATGCGAGGGATAGATGAAGAGTACTGCGACGGTTTATGTCTGGCCGTATGTTAGTTTGAGATTGAAGAGGTCTCTTAGTAAGGTATAAGGATCGTCTCAGATTTAAGTATACTGTTCCATAAATCTATATAAAATACGTCCACTTCATAGTGTGAACGTCTAATACATTTTTATAAGTCAACAATAGATTCTGAGGCCTGTCAAGCCCCCTTATAATTTGACGTTGTGAGAATAAAAAGGGAGTTGACTGAAAACCTTATATGGAGTAACTACCTTTCCATTAAAATTGTCATCCATCTTACTCTGTTTCTACTCTAATAATGTAGCATGGCTGCAAAACTATGATTATTTTATGTCTCCAATACAACCGGGTGAGTAAAACTACAAGTCAGCTTCAAATTGATCATTTATTTCTAAGAAAACAGGACACGGTAGTTTCGAGAATTCCCTGAAAAAATAAAGGCAAAAAAGAACTTTGGTTAGTCGTGACCGCGTTCGAGTAATTTGGTTTGCAGGCGGCGTGTTCGCTCGTCGACGGGTGAATGCGCGACGCGGCGCTAGTGTCGCAAGTCCCGGCCGATACTTCACCCACAATTAGCGGATGCGTTCGGATACCAATTAAACGGACACGGCGACAAGTCCTGCGCCTTCGCTCTGGTTAGAAAAAAAAGAAGTGCCAGAGACTTAACGTTCCTGGTTCAAATTAAAACATTGCGGCGGAAATCCGTATTCTATTTCCGAATGGCATTTCGTTATTTTTTTTAATGGTGTTAAAAATTCAAGGATGAGAAGAGAAGGACGGAAGATAAATGAAGATTAAATTGCCACAATTCTACAAAATGTTATCGTGATCTCAAAGTATTCGCCTGTAATGTTACAATCCAACATTGAATTTTGTCAAAAACACCTTTGCTCCCTTTGTGAGCGAGCGCCTAAGAACAATATTAAATCGCTTTTAGCAATAAGGCCCATTATGTCACCCTATGCATAAGTTCTTCATTGTAATCATCATCTTCCTGCCCTTATCCCATGTTACAGTGCGATCAAATTATCTTGGCAGGTCTGAACATAGGCTTTGCGAAATTTTACGCATGTAAACTTGTGAAGAAAACTGTTATTGCCAGATAAACCAATACTTAAACGATCAGAAAATATCTAATTTAAACAGTGAGAAATACAAATAAAATAAATATCGTAACACTTTTATACATTCGTTGTAACAAAATGACCTGCACGAAGTTCGGAGCTGCCAAGATAATTTGATTGCACTGCAGTAAGGTCTTTTTCTCCCATTCTTCTCTGTCTACCGTCACGCTATCAATGACTCCTTTTTTCTTTCATATTCCTCACACAATCCATCCATCGTTTCCTTGGTCTTCCTCTCCCTCTTCATCTATTAACATTTATAGTCATCACTATTTTAGTCACATGCGAATAATTCTTCGTTGTGATGATACCTGCAGTAACTACCGAGTTTACTGACGGTCGACCACTTTTTAATCTTATTACTTACTAGCGGACGTCCCGCGGTTTCACCCGCGTAGATCCCGTTCCCGTGGGAATACAGGGATAAAAAGTAGCCTATGACACTCAGCAATAATGTGGCTTTCTATTGGTGAAAGAATTTTTAAAATCGGTTCAGTAGATCCCGAGATTACCCCTTTTTTTTTTTTTTTTTTTTGTGGGTGGAAAATCATCGAATGACCCCCCCCCCCGCTCTTGGGCAGAGCGAAGGGGAGTGTCAGACTTCTACTGACTAAAAATCGAACCCATGTTCCTTCTTTGCCCTTGCGCCGAGGCCACGTAATCTAGTACAAAAATCCGCGGCCCCGACGGGCCCGAGATTACCCCTTACAATTTAACAAATATACAAACACACAAACTTAACCTCTTTATAATATTAGTATAGAAGTATAGATTAGGGCATAAGGGTTAAAAGTAATCAACATCTAACAGTGTTTTTTTTCTTTCAGGACGAAGACGGATATGAAACCGAGGCCAGGTGCGTTATTTTAAATTTATTTTACTCTTTTTAACTTATGATGCCTGACGTTGAGCACTGTTGGTCTAATACAGAAAAGCGTTTGACGTTTGGAAGACCAATCAAAAACGTTTTCGCCACATCGATCGACTCAAAACTGGCGTTTATTGTTAGATTTGATCTCGGCTAGTGTATACAACTTAAATGCTAGCTTACATCCTTTTTTTAATTTCGATAAACCCGCCACACTGTTCCTAAACCACTGCAACTCCTGAAAGCCAGAATCAACAGTGGCCACCACCAGAGAAGTGTCGAGACATTCAACCAGACGACGACGGAACCCACAGAATCAATCTAACTGTCTTGGATCCCGCAATGAAATTAATCAGAAAAGAATAGCGGAGAAGTAGGAAAAAATACGTCTTTTTCTCCGCAGGGTTAAGCAGACGTGTACCTTAAAGTCCCCCGCATTACGCTCGTTATGTTTAAATGCCATGTACCTAAAACATGGTGAGCCTATTGTCATTTACCCGCCACGAAATCCAGACTCCGTAGCTACTACTAAGATATTTATTATACTAAGAATTTATCTTTAATTTAAAAAACAGTTAATTCAAGAAACCAAAACAAAACTATCATTTGATTTTTATCCACAGTGACCAACCAAACCAGTCAATGGGCGTCGCCTCAATTCCCTCAGAAGCCCCAGCTGCCCGAGAAAGTCAGCCGAACGCGCTCCAACAGCGTCTCGATGACATCTCCGCCCGTGGGAACCAGGAAGAGGACCTCGTCAGGGATGTTCCAAGTAAGCATCATAATTATGTCGACACACAGCACGTTGGTGTTCGACGCGCCTCTCAAAGAGATGACAGTAATTTGAAAGGGCAAGGGCCGACGCCTGCCAGGGCTGTGGTACTGTTCGAAAGAGATAACGCCGCCTCGGAACACAAAAGGCACATACATGGGTGTCAGAAGCAATGTTCAACTTTCAAAATGGTGAAGGAAAATGTTGCTAGGCAACTGGCATGCCTTACAGCCAAAAGTTTGAAGATTTATGTGACCCGCACTGGGCCTGCCCACCGAAATAAAACCTAAGTCCCAGCGGTGAGAATATTATCGGCATTATGGATTGGGATAAATGCTGTCGTTAAGGGTAATCAGTTCATCATTAAACAAAAAACCAAACGACATGTCTTCTCGCGTCCCAGGTTTCGCCTCAGTGTGCTTTTGCTTGTATTTCTCGTATTTTTAAACTCAGAAAAAAAGAAACAGATACATAATAATTAATAACGTAGCAATTAGTCACAATTGTTTATTTTTACAGCTTCCAACAACTGATAATAAACATTCTCAAATATTTAATCAATATATATTTTTGAACGTCCCTCTACCCCCCAGGTTGACGATTCGGAACCCCAAGCCAAGAAGTCGAGTCCACTTCAGCCATCGCCGAGTCCACCGAACACTCCCCGACCAGGGGCAGACCCCGGTAGAACAGGCATCGACACTCCAAGACCGAAGACCGAACCAACGAACGGCCGCAAAAAGACTGAATCAGCAGACACTGGGAAAAATACACCCAAGAAAAAAGATAGCGCTGAAAAGAAAAAAGAAAAGAATGAAAAGGTGGAAGCTAAGAAAGTGATTGAAGTGTTTGATAGCAAAGCTAAGTCGAAATGTGTGAGTGCTTTCAAGGAGAGCGATAGTTGGGACTGATGAGGTAATCAATAAGTAAGGCAATAATAAATAGGTCGATGTTGTATTTCGTTGTTTTATTTATTTAGTATTTTTAAGGATGGTGTTTCCAGGAGAAGCAATCATTTAGAGGACGTAATTTTGAATAGATAAGGTTATTTTAAAAATCGGGTAACCCGACTTCATCATCATCATCATCATCGCCCATCAAGGCAGACGACATTGTTGCTCCTCCTGCCTGAGGCTGGTACAAGAACGTAGAGCTTGGCACAAGTAAAGAGAGCCCTACAGCCAGCAGTCGGTGAAGTTGGGCTGTGGATGATGATGAAAAGTCATCAATTAGTCAACATTTTTCAACCGCTTTCTGAGATATTAGAATAACTCAAAAAGAGCTTAGCATAATCAGCTTTGATAAAAATTGTAACACTGCGTCACATGAGGTCCACAGTTTCTGACAAAGGTCACGCTAAAGTCAACTGCAGACATCCATACCTATATCTGTAGGCAAACAATAATAAGAAATGTTTTAGACATTTTCAACGCACTTATCAGGAACCCTACCTATGTTATACCTTGTAATGTCACTCCATTGAGACACAGAAAGCAACGCAAAAAGAACAACTACTTAAAACAAAAAGAAATTTAATTTTTATTTTCAAGCATAGCTGTAACAATTAATTTTGCGAAACGTCTTTATCAGATATACGATAATGCAATCAGTAAATTCCTATGCCCATATAAACAATTAGAACAGGACATATCCCTTGTTCGACTAATTAAACAATACCAGAGTGTTCTCAATTCTCACCTAACTTACTCAAGATCGTATTAAATTAACGAAACATTGCAGCATTGTCTTGCTATACAATGTTTTAGAATTATAATATGAGAACTAAAGTTTAAATTAAGCTAAGTTTAGTCTAGTTGCCTTGTTAGTCTTGCGGTCCCGACTGCAGCTGCTCTGATCGTGAGAAGAGGTTCCAGGTTTGATTTCCAGAGTGGCTATTGTTATTGGTTTTTATTTATTTATGGTGAGATGCTCTTGTTACTCGTACAAGTTGCAAACGTGACAAAGATCTATGGCTATATGGGAAGGTAGATACAATACTCCTTGTTATTTTATGTACACCATACAAATTAGAGATAACAATCAACCTAGGCGTATCTTGTTATCCAGTACTACAGCTGGGTTTTGGAGGTTATACAAGCAGCATCGCTAGATTAGCTGCACCCGGTTAAACTGGAAGCAGATGAAAGTAAAGACATAGGGTGCAACAATGGGACATCGGTTTAAATTATCTGGGGATTACCAACGAGTTACATTACATGGTCCTGTCCACTCAATTACAGGTAAGCAGTTTACTATTAAAATAAATCGTAACAAAATAAATGTACGTTGGTACCTACATAGGTTCTATTAAGTACCATTTTAATTAAAATAAACACAAATACGTATATCAAATACCCTGGTAACATTTAAAACAACACACATTATAACAAATAATTCTAAAGTATGACGAATCTTCAGTCTTCCTCGATGAGTCGTGGTTGGTAGTCGTCGCCAGCATGTTTGGGATTTCCAAGGGCATTGCATAGCGGGAGGCACATGCCGCTTCGAAACCCCAGCTCTACCGCGACATACTTTGTTATTTACGTTAGTTACACATACATGTTAATTAGGTATCGAGCTGACAATGAACAATAGGGGATCGGACAGGGTCAAAATAATATGATACTGTTTAGTCCGTAAGTTAGATTATCGAAAAATATTGAATACATGTTTTTTGTTTTATCAAATCAATAAAAAATGACGAAGATAAAACGTGTCAAAGATCTTGGAGTGGGGCTTGAAACGTCACTTGTGTCGTCAAAATGTACTATCATATGACGTCACACGAGTTTTCGAAGCACTGTATCGTCCTAATTTTAAGTTTACGTGAAAAAATAAAAAATACGTGTCCAATAATTTTTGGAAATCTATCTGACGGACTAATTAGTTTTTTTTTGTCCGATCCCCTATTACATAAAAAGAGGAGTTACATAAAAATATAAGTGATATTGTATAATATAGGAAAAAAACTAGGCCGGTTATTTTTGCTCGATAAATAGTTGATCGTCTGCTCAGCGCCTTTCATACATAGACATTTATATACCTGAATTTTATTTTTGAATTTTATAAAATTATCATGTTATAAAACTAACAAGTAAAAAAACGATGCAAGCTTGTCTGAAATTAATTTAAGGTTCGTCCACACCGACTAACAGAAAATATTGTAAAAATTTAGAAAAATGCTTGGAAATATGTATTAGGTTTATTTTGCGGTTACTATTGCTATCTGCTAGATGTTGTTTCGTTGCGTAGGTATATAGGTAGGTACCACGTATCATACCAATATTATCATACGTGGACAGTTTTCAAAAGTTTTGCAATGTTACATAACATATCATCACGCCTGCAACCCCCGAAAGGGTCAGGCAAAATATAATAGGGGCGAACCTATTATTGTGACATCCCTGATGGAAAAAAACTTAGAATATTTTGCTGGACCTGGGAATCGACGCCAGGACCTCATGCTGAACCGCCATTGCGACCAAATAGAACAGGCATCATTACAGAACAACTTAATGTATACCTTTTTTTTGTTACCGCGTTTTTTTGTTGCGGTGTTTGCTAGTGTAAAGTAACGTTCAGTATAGACGCACCATTAGGAACAAACATTTCTAACATCAGAACCGAACATCCATTCATTTGATGAACAAGCTTGAGACAGTGTCGTGAACTTGTGATCTACAATACAATGCGAAGGCGGGCCACATGAAAGTCGCGTCAGCTTAACTGCTGCCCTGCTGAGCCCTCTTAATTAACGAGCGACATTGTATGGCACAATTAGTGGGTAGTGGAATGGTCGCCACAATTGTTAGGTTTTGTTCTTAGCTTGTAATATTGTGGTGGGTATTGGGTCAATTAATGGGTAAGCTTATCCTAAATGGATTGGCTTGGGAATTCGTGTGATTGTTCTAGAAATATATTCCAGTGTGTCTCGGGAGCCGATTATTAAATTAATAAAGGATCAAACATCCGAAAACTATATTTTCTATATCTGAACTGAAAGCCAGAGTTCTTCTTTTGTAGGCATTTTTTATGTTTTCCTAACAAACCTGAGTCTTAAGGTTAAAAACGCAATAGACTGAAAAACGAACGATTAAATTAAATTTTAACAATTGTCATTGTTTGGAAGCATGGCAAATCGAAGCAGCTTGACAAGTTGTTATAACGGTAAATTTTCCTGGCGGTACTAAAAACAATGTGCGGGTACTATGGTTAGGTACAGACGCTAGCTCATCAAGTTACTACAATCTGTCAAATCTCTTTAATAGATATTCAACTTCATCGATTGAAAAATGTAACTTGATGTCCTGACATCTGTTCTGGTACAAGAACTTACAATTTAGACACGACAACATAAAACTTAAAAGCTGTGCTTCTATTTCTTGATGACCATCTTCTAAACGTTGGCAAGGTCCACCATAGCTTGGGACTTAGCAGGCCAGTAAGAATGGCACACCGACCAGACCGCCAAGACCCTTGCCCTGATGGACCGTCTTCAGTTCCTGTCTTCATACGTGGTCTTCACTTTCCTTGAAGAATACTGATTACAAATAAATCACAGTTTCATCTATACTTACATGGCCGATGGAGCAAACAAGTCTCTAGTAAAATCCGCGTGTCAGAAAGCGCAGCTTTGGATGACCAGCTAGATGGCCCGATGACAGAAAGGTTAGACTTGATGCGGAGACCGGAGGACATGGTGTTACGGTATAGCTTGAGGAGGCTATTGTGCAGCTGTGGACAGGGAAAAGCTGAGTTGATTGTAATAACTTATAATAGTTGCATCCAGCTGCATACTTAGCCACTTGTTAAGCTTTTATATATCTTAAGTTCCTTCAAACCAAAAGGTCGAGCGTAATTGAAAGACCTGTAACAAAAAAAGAAATAGTTGATCAGAATTTTTAATTTCAATTATTTTCTTAATTCGACCACACCAGGTTCAAAAACCAAGTGTGGTCGAATTTAGAACAAAAAACGGACAAATTAAAACTTAACTGAATCGAGTCTCATCGTTATCGATTAATTTACCACCCTCAACGATGCCATTTTTATTAATCAAGCTGGCAACCTTGTTAGCATGTAATTTTCTCAATTGGTAACCTTTGGAAATCATTTCCAAGCTCACTATTAAATACAATTTACACATACGTAACAGTTTGTTTTAATCTACTTTTATGAATGTCTCTGCTATTATGTTAACTATAGCCTACAATAAAAAAGAGGAAGTTGCCTCGTAATTAGCAATAACCAGATTGCTGCGGTTTCATAGACGCCATGCAATTGCAAATGGCGGAATGCGTGTCTTATTTAAAACAATTACAGCCTTTGAGTATTCGCAATTGTTTATAACGGTTCGAAAACAATTAATTTTTGCGCAGTAATGAGAGACGCGATTACTTGTAATTGTTTTGAATGTGACATTTAGAGTTATTTCGATTCAAGTATCAATTGAGTGGAACTACTTGATTGCTTATGACAGCTGATGCGAGGAATCAACAAATTCGACATTTCAATGCTTCACAATTATAGAAACTCTAAGTATCACCGTCAGTACCACCAGGTTAGGCCTGTTATTATCACTGACCTAAGCATAAAGGTTAGGTTAAGCCATGTTTTATATTAAATGGGCCTACCCTTGGCCTGAAGACAGAGATTAGGTCTTGGTGGTATTTTTTCAATGATATAAGGCGGGGTTTTACTGAAAAGTTCACTATCGGATGGCCGATACTTGGCTCAGCCGGAGTGGAAATTCCGATTGAGGGTTTTCTGTTAGAGAAAGCAGACATAATTCGCTTAGGTTACACTTTATGCAAATGGGGATATATACCTACATTGTGTGAAAAACAACTCTACGAACTTATAGATCGTTCAGAATCTAGTTAATTTCGAAATCTCCAATAGCCGTGATCCAATAACATTCCCATGGTCATAAAACTTGGTAAACGGATGATAACTAGGTACAAAATGGCGGACATAAAGAACCTGCTATTACTAAATGAGTGTTTCAGTGCGCTTACATAGTTGGATTAGTTAGTTTTTACCATCATTTGTCTGGCTTTTCCCAGCAATGTCGGAGCTTTGATGATGTTCTTCATTGTTGTTGCTTCCAGTCTAACGAGATGTACCTGGATACTAGAATTACGTTTGGAAAGGCTGCTTATCTGTCTTCTACAATTCAGTTGCTGGGTATTACGACACTCCGGCTTCTAGATCTACAAATGTCAAATGGGACCAATGATTTCTTCTCCAGTGGCGCTTTCTGTAAGCCATTTATCTGAAAACAGTGGTTTCTATGAAAAAAGTTTACAGCAAGAAGTGCTGTCTATGAACAGAGATCTCTACGGACAGTGTTTTGTATCAACAAAGTTTTCGACAAAACGTGCTGTCTACGAATAGAGATTTCTATCAGCTGTGCTTTTTTTATACATATAGACAATACACACACATACATACACATACAGTTCAAGCATTACATATAGTTCAAGCGTGCTTCTGTCTTACGTTTCACGTCGAGACCAATGACGTGCTTTCCATTGCAAGCAGGGTTCTCGATGTGTAAAGACTGGTAACCAAACCAAAGACCGACCTCGACGTTGCAGATCGAAATGCAGCTGTCGACATTTTGCATTCATCATCATCATCAGCCTATAAATGATGGAACACAGGCCTCCTCTTTTGGAGAGGGAATGGGCTATAATCTACCATGCGAGCCCAGTGCGGATTGGCCGATGTCACATGACTTCGAATTTTTTGGTTCAAAGACATGCCGGTTTCATCATGTTTTCCTTCACCATTTTGAGAGCAGCGGTGATGAAATAAATTACACAAAGTAATGTGCCTGCCTGGGTTCGAACCCACGACCTACTGTTTGTAAGTCGGGGCCGCCACCACTGGGCCACCGCTGTTCATGCATTACATTCATAAATTGTCATCCTACAAGCCTTAAGGAAACAAGAATTAAAATAATACAAACGGTAAGTTTTACGCTAGCATTTCGTTGCATATTACATCGTATCTTAGTACTCTCCGTAGGCGTTAGGGTATCTACACACCGGCGATTAATCAAGCTCACATCGTCGGCAGGTGAAGAATGGCTCGCGTGTTGGCCTCAGGCGGCGATTACAGATTGTGCCGCCGCGCCACGTCTAGTCGAACTTGTGCAGGTTACCTTACTACAATCGTAAGATGGTGTTAAACTTTTAAGACTAGCTTTGTTCTTTTTTTTGGTCGTTTATACTGTTTTGCTGGATATGGTAAACGGTGGATGTTAGCAAGCTTGTTAACATTCTTGAGAGAAAATAGGGCTTTAGATGTTTTTTTTTTTGCATTCTGTATTGGGTTTCCATTATTGCATGTAATGAAACCCTGTACAGGCCAGTGTGGAGCTGTGTTTTAAACTACGCTCTACCTCCTGCCCACCCTGCTGTGACCCAAAAAATATATCAACTAAATGATGAACAAAATTTTAAATTCTAGCTTACATAAAGGCTCTGTTGCATTCTCTCTTTGAAAGTTTGGCTGACGTTTGCTAACACTGTTAAACACTTAAGTTTCCGTCATCATTGAAGAAAGCTTTGTTTTTGGAGGATACGAAATCATCCATCCCCGGACTCCTCCCACGCTGTGTGGAACGGAAGGGAGTGTCAGACTTCTACTGACTAAAAACCACCAATATTCCTTCTTAGCACTTTGTGTCCGAAGCCGCGGTATCTCTTTCGAACAATCCGCAGCCCCGATTAAAGAAAACTGAAAGCATCATCATTTTGTCGTAACTTTCCATTAACAGTACCACACAGTATATAGTTCTGCTTACATTCCAACATGACAACCATTACACCATAATTTTCATTCAGTACCTAGAAATACCAATCTCTAACATACCGATAGGAAATCCTAAAATCTTCCTTAAAAGCCTTATTTAATAAACAAGCAATACGGGAGTCGGTACGCAGCGCTATGAAACGCCGCGCACGACTCAAACATACGATTATTGCTATTGTCGTCGCAATGCCGCCGGCAACAGCGAGTCGTACGTGTGCAGCCCGCTTTATATGCTTTAGTGGGCCGGATTAATTATTGTTTATGTTATGTATTCAGCTGTAGCGATCTCAAGTATGAATACTATTCATTTGCATAATTCATAATGAGTAATTAATATTGTGTTTTCGATTGTGTTGGGCGGTTCTGTGGCAGATGAGGTTGGTAGAAAAATAATACTTGGGAAAATGTGCATTAGGACTAAACCGATGTGGACAAGTTGAAAATCAGCTTTGGAAACTAGATACTTCAGTAAAATATGTGTCAGAGTGGCTTCCGCAATTTATCCGTAACGATTTGAAAGAATATTAAGAGTCACATTCGTAGCAATTGATGTGCGTTGATGTCTTTTAATTGAGAAACTGCCATGAGTCTATAGTAAAAGACATAAACGCGCAACAAGTTTTCACCAAGTACCTATTTGGTTTTAACAGATATTTCAGTACATTCTCAAGTAGCTTTACTAGGAAAATTCTACAAAGGTTTTCCATTAAATAAGATCAAACTTTATCAAGACGAAGTAAATAACCATCCAAGAAGCCTTTTTCGTTCATTAATTTGTTATGATACTGATGTGTCCCAGTGCTGAGCAAAGGGCCTTCCTTCCCGCTTTCCAATTTTCTCGGTCTTTGACTATTTTTGGCACTTATCCTTTTGGAAAAGTCCAGCTCGTCGTCCACTATTATTTTTGCACGGCTTTAATTTTTGCTGAGAATATGTGAGTTTTCTGAACGATCGCATGCCATGCTAATGGAGAGTTTTAAAATCGAATGGATTTATAAAACTAGATTTATTTAAAGCCCGAACTTTTAAAATTGTGTTATAAATTTAGAAAAGGCTTCCGGCTTCGAAAACTGTAATTGCTCAGTTTAGCTCGCAATACCCAGTATTGCAATTGTAACAATAAAGTTTTTGATTGTTTCGAGATGGTTTATTTGATTTGGCTATTGTGGGCTGTGAATGTCAAACGAAATTATTTATTTACATAATGCAATTACACAGCTGTCGCTACCACTGATCTAAAAACAATATATTATTGTTACAATAAACCCGACGGCAGTGCCATTGTCCACCACAGGAAGCTAATACCACCTTCATTATCCACAAATATAAATCATAAGATTTATATTTCGATGATAAATTCGTCTAAAATAATCCCGTCCGAATCGAATAATGGCTGTCGCATCGTTACTCGCTGCGGGCAAATCGATTCATTCGAATAATAGAAATCGCGAGACGTCGCCCGCGATTCAGTTATCGATAGTTTTGTTATTATACCGAGTGCTGACGGGAAATTGAGTGCTGAATCGATTATTCGTTTATAAGTAATGCGACGCTCCGGGCTAAAATAAATAAAGGTGGGTTTTGTTGTTTGTAAATCGATACCGTTTTACCGTATTCGATTATTTATTCATGGAATCGTTATCTGTTATTTCTGGGTTTGTTGATTTAATCGGGAAATAACAGTTTTGTGGCCCGAGGACGATGCAGCGACGGAGGGAAGGTTCGTGTCCATCGTCCCTTTAAGTGATTGCTGCAATTTTCGAAATGGGATGTCTGGACAATGGACAACGACAGATATTAACGGTGTTTGTTGCAAGGTACTACTTTGTGGTGCTTGTCGGGTCACCAGAGGTACACATTTATATTTATTTATAGCTACGGCTTAGGGCTTCGTCTACCTGCAACTACAGAAAATTCTATAGAACAAACCACTATTCTTCTTTTAGTGTTACAAAGATCTAAATTTTCTAAAATTTCTTTCCAGTTAAAAGCGGCATTTCGTTATCATTTCTGTTGTTACCACCATTTGATAGTCTATGGTTCCTGCTATGACTTGTACACATCTAAGATACTAGTAATTTTTCATACATTTCCATAATATGGGTATCAAACGAAAGGGTTTGCTGAGGTGACGTATTCTTCTCAGCAAACCGTTTCAATAAAATATTTAAATAAAAATGCTATAAAAATAAAAATAATAAAATAACGCCACTATAAAACGTTCTTTTAACTATGACTAATCCAATCCAATTTTATCTGTTTGAAGTTGGAACCGTCAGGCCCTTTTCCGTCCTAAGACAAGCTCTTCTGTTTCGCATTGACGCATTAAATTCTATTATCAATGTAATCTAATCCTTAAGATCTTAAAGTGGAAGAGCATTTAAAACTAATTGGGTCTTTAAAAAACAGTAAACGATTCTGCAGGTTTGTAGTGTCTTTTAGTAGGTATACCTACCACTGCTCGTAGAGTTTATTTTAATGCATTTGTTGTACCTAAAATTATGTTATAGGGTGCAATAGGGGATCGGAATGACTCAAAAAAATATGATTCTGTTTAGTCCGTCAGTTAGTTTATCGAAAAATATTGGATACGTGTTTTTTGTTTTATCAAATCAATAAAAATTTACGAAGCTATAGCGCGTCAAAGATCATGGAGTGGGGCTTGAAACGTCACTTGGAGGTACAAAATGTACTATCATAAATGACGTCACACGAGTTTTCGAAGCACTGTATCGTCTTCATTTTTTGTTTACGTGTAAAAAGAAAAAATATGTGGTCAATATTTTTTGGAATTCTATCTGACGGACTAATTAGTTTTTTTTTGTCCGATCCCCTATTGCAACACCAATCGCTTAATACCCAAGCTAAGCAAAAAATTGAAGCTATATTCATCTGTTCATTCTTAACTTTTAATGTTAGAGCCTCTTCGTCGTCCACTGGTTATATTTAGCAATATTCCATTAAATTGAATATAATGCCCTCTAGAAGACAAAAAGTCAGGAATAAAAAAAATACCACTGCTATCACGCCTGTAATTCCCGATGTGTTAGGCAGAGGTGTATGTAATACCCACCCACATTTTGCCAGTTATGTTTAAATCCTATGTAATAAGGAGCAAGCTTATTGCCAACATCCGGGTACAAATTAATCAATTAATTAATTTAAACTTCATGCACAAGAGTGGTACATAGGCGGACTTAATGCCACAAGGCATTCTCTACCAGTCAACCTTAGGGTCAAATAGGACAGCACTGTGGTAGAGTACAAAAAAAAAATTAAAAGAAATAAGGAGAAAACCATTTCACAAAAACAACAAATCCAGATTACAAGGCTGCTACTGAGAAGTTCCTGATGGAAAATCCTAATAACACTTTTATCCAACCCTGGAATCGAACCCAGAACCTCATGCTCGCTTGCGACCACTAGACCAACGCAGCAGATCATAAATTCATTAAAACATCTATCACAGCCCAGATACATTGAAACATTAGAAGATTACCCCCCCCCCCCCCCAGCAGAACCCGTTACATCTTATCCAACTAATATTATAAACGCGGAAGTTTGTATGTATGTATTGATGGATGGATGTTTGTTACTCTTCCACGCAAAAACTACTGAACGGATTTTGATAAAATTTGGTACACAGATAGTTTATAACACATAGAATAGTTTTTATCCCGATTTTATCTTCCCGTGGTATAATTTTCGAGTTGTACAAGCTAGTCAGCTATAAATAATGCATCAGATACTGCTAGTAATGATAACGAGCATGGCCTTCCAGTTAGCTGATATTATTTAAAACATAGTCGCCATTGTCTGGATACTACTAATGGTGTTCTGTTGTGATTGTGGACTGGAAGATCTGCTGGATGGGTGGGATCTGTATTGATTTGGTATGGATGGAGTTTACGTTTCTGGTTGAGTCTTAGAGCATTTTTAACACAATTTCAACACAATTTCTTTTTGTTTTCCTAATATTATCTACTTTCCTAAATGGTTACAGACGCAGTTACTATATATTATGAAAGGTTAATTTTACGCTTTTTAACGCAATTTATATTATGATCTGCAAAAGTTGCCATTTTAGACGCCCAGTTTATCTAAAGATTTTGTATTGGATTAGGTTTTTGCGAGACGACCGCCTTTGTACTTACCACGTACGTTTTTGTTGATTAACTTTGGTAACATATTAGTGCACAAACGCCAGCATTCAAGGTACTACAATGTGACGAATTCCTTAATAGATTTTCAACGTTATCGCTGAAACATTATTTTCAAGGCTGATTGGGAAAATTTTACAGTTTCGGGTAACTATATAATTATGTGCTGTACAAAACAGCAAAATGTTATCTATCCAATAAAAATAAGTGAAGAAATATTGTGTACATATTTCATTTTTACACATTTTGTCATAAATTATCCTACTTGTTAGAAAACTTTTCTTTTCTTGTAAGAGAAAATTTAATATTTCCTTACACACTATAACATTATTTACAAAGTAACTCTCAAACCAAACTGTTGTTCAAAAAGCTAGTTATTAATATAAATCAGTTGTTCGCCCGCAGCGACTCGACCTTAGTTCCTGTGTGGCACACCGTCTACGTCGGCCTAGGAAGCAGGTGTGCCCCGCTCTCTGTTATCTATGGCCGCATCGCAAGAAGAACCGGGGAACGAACTATTTTATCTATGGTTCCTACTTTACGGCTAAGGGGTAAATTGATGGATGTAAGATGGTATTTATATGTTGAAAATTCACTTTAGTTTTACTGATTTTCGATTAAATTACACATCTAAGGTTTAGTAACACACGCCTGTAATAATACATATCTTTACAGTTATATTTCACAAGTGATTTTGCCTTGTTAAACAATCATGCTTTATAATTGTTTATCTTATATTTGTACACTTTTCATACAACTACAAACCAATCTTTCATCATTCTTTTATTGCAAGCTAAAACAACAACCAAACCATTGTACACATCAACTGACAATGCCAATCCAATCGTGAGCTTAAACAAAAGGGGGGGTCTTAAACAAACAGTAATATGACGGGGGGAAGGGGGGGGACTGGACAAAGTAGCACCCAGATTCAAAAGCTCAATTGATTCTTGTACAGTGTACAGTCAGCTAGGATTTATTGTCCAGTTTCATTCCGATTTCCGAGCCGTCTTTTGTTCGCGATGGGCTGGTCACGACTGCGGAGGAATTTCTAATACGTCGAACGGCTTGATTTTATTTCTATCTATTAATCTGATAGGTTTTTCCGTGAGTCGTGGATTTGTTGGGTGGCTTGCATAATGTGGCGCAGGTGGATTTTGAAATGTTTATTTAGGGTTGTAAGTATTGTTTTTCTATAGAAATACAACTAATTTGATGATGACAGTAGATAGTGATACGAGACCAGTAAAACGATAGATAGACTGTGTGAAGGATGACATGCTAGAAAGAGGTGACTGCTGAGATGACAAGTAATAGAGAAGTCTGAAAGAAAGATAAATGCTGCATAGGCCACAAATAAATTGACAAAAGGGCAGAAGAATGATGAGTAGATCGTGATAGTATTTAAATTTCCAGCTTATCTTATCGATGACTTTTCTTATCAGCCAGCAGACTAAAATGAAGTGGAAATTATGTTTTTTCCTACTCCTCCGCTATTCTTTTCTGATTATTTTCGTTGCGGGATTTCTCTGCGACTTCGTCGAGCTTCAGTGTCTCGGCGCTTTTAGTAGTAGTCGCCACTGTTGATTCTGGCTTACAAGATTTACAGTGGTTTGGGAATAGACTGGCGAGCTTGTCCTATTAAAAACAGACTAATATAAACTGGAGACAGAGCATTAAGGAACTTTTTGAGGAAAAACGTTTGTGATACTATCCTGTGTCGCGCATTGTAACTTACTTAGTGTAGACAGCTAGGATATTAAGGGTTTTGCTTAAGTGAATTTAAACTAACCTTTCACGGGCTTATGTGAGGTACGTGGTGATACGCCTTGCGCCAAAAGTCACTAGTTTCGTCTCTTGAGTTCTGTCATCGCGTGACACGTTGCGTCCCTGTGTGTCACGGCATGCGCTATTAATACTTCATGCTCTCTACAGACACTGTCGGAACACAAGTGTTACTTTTACACGTAGCCCGTTGACAAGCAGTTAAAGACAAATAGTTGACTGCTGCGCTACGTCGTGTCGCGGGTGCGATCCCCGCACGGAACAAATATTTGTATGGCCTACAGATAGTTGTTTCGGATCCGGGTATTTGTGAGTTTAAATGTCTATGAACGCACCCACGTGTGGTGAAACGTTATAAAAAAAAACTATTATTTTGATTAGACCCTATTTCACGATGTCCGAACCGTCCGAACACCCATAACAGAATAAACTCAAAAATAGAACAGATTTTTTGTGAAATTACCTTCTTAGTTAATTAACAGGTAATCGTAGGTGGTGAAACAGGCACCTAGACCGTTAGAAAACAGGTACTTTTGAATGTCAAAAACAAAAATCAGCAGCTACAGTCTCAGTCACTGCATAATAGCGTGGTAGTACTTTAGTTGCCTATTACAAAGTGTATACATCTCTATGGAGAAGAATGGGCAAAAAACTCCATGGACACTAGGAGAGAGACAAGGCTTCCTTCTTTCCCAGTACTCTCGTTTTGACACATAAATAGTTATAGAAAACGGCCGAAAACCAACTGTCTCTTTGGTCGACCACTGGCATCCATCATGAGTACAAAATTTTTAACAATCTGAAAAATCTATCTATCTATATCTATGTAAAAGGCAAAGCTGCAGACTGACTGCAGGTCAACGCACAGGCCAAACCCTAGAACCTTATAATTTCGCACACGTATTTCTCTTATGACGTAGGCATCCGTAAAAGAAGGACTTTTCAAAATTCACCCCCAAGGGGGAGAAAAGGGGGATGAAAGTTTGTATGGACACTCTCCGACATCGATGCGGGCGAAGCCGCGGGCACTAGCTAGTTACTAATAATCGTACACTAGAAGATAATATACAGCCTTCTTCGTTCCCAGGAACTCACGCAGCCAAACACAATACCAATAACAACATGGCAGTCACCAACCTCATTTCCTATTTAAATCTCGCAGCTCGTGGCTTGTCGGATAAGAACAACATAAATAGTCCAAATACGAGCGAACACATCATTGTGTGGCTAAAGATGAGCATGGCTACCATATCCAGTGGGTATCGTGGAGCAGCGCCGTGTTCCCGGACAATGCGGGTGTCGAGTATTTCATAAGTGCGTTTACATCGCGCTAGGATTATAGTGGGATGTGTAGGGATAGATAAAATGGGGTTCGTTTTTGATATGAAATTAAAAAGATAGTTAACTGCCACTGTCAGAAATCAAAATCAAAAGTCATTTATTCAAAGGCAGATGATCGGCACGTTTTGGACGTCAAAGTTTACAAGAAAAAGTACCCCAAAACCCGTCACTTTCGACACTTCGTAATGTGCCTTGATAAAGTGTTGTTAGGTTTTTCCATTAGGAATTTCTTGTTTCTCAGACCCAGGTTTAGGTTTGTGCACGGTAGATTGCAGGTTCGCTCCTTTAATATAGGACTTAAACATAATTACTATATATACTACAGTCACATTTAAGTCTAAACCTTTGGGGAAATAATAGAGACTTATTTTTCCTGCAAAAGTAATGTAATCTTTTGTTTTACTTTTTGCCTCTCGACCTCACCATTGCATATCCTTCTAATCGAACCCATTGGTAAGACTGGTTGGCAGACTTTCTGGTTTATCTGAAACGACTGGTAAAAGGTACAACAACACAACACACAACAACAACAACAACAACAACTGTTGGCCACAACAACAACACAACAACTGTTGGTACAACTGGTAGCCGGGACTAATGGCTTTACGTGCTTTCCAAGGCACGGCAGAAACTCAGTATGTAATGGGTGATTACCCAATTCACGGACCAATCTAGTAACTGTTAATTATTTAGCCGCGAGTTTCTCTTAATTAAATCTAATCATCATCATCTTTCTGCCCTTGACCCATTACATCCAATCTTATAAAAGTCATAATTCACGTCCATGATCTCAGCAATGTATTGTATGTATAATACGAGTATACATAATGGCAGCTCGTAGTATTTCATACACGCGGGCGAGACACACGCTCACATGGTACAGGAATTAAGCTAAAATTCAATTTTCGAGTAGCGACAGAATGAAAATCTTTCATTGTAATTACAACTTTTGAACATTTCTTGTTGTACGGTTAAGCAACCGCACATTGTAGGTACTTTACTTTGGCCTAGTTAGAATACTGCAAATTTTGTTAATTTATAAAATGTAAATAGTCACGTACTCAAGAACGTCAGTCTTCGATGTAATATCGAGCTCGCGCAACATTTAACATTTTAAACAATTTTTTATAACATTTTTTATTATTAAATTATTTTAGTGCATTTTCGTATTAAAATACCTTTTTGAACATTAACATTCATTTTATTAACATTCCACATCTGCCCTTACATTTGTTCTTCGGCGGAATTTCAGATGGTGACACTTAGTAATATGTGATTCTACCTAGAACCGTTACTTGGGACTATTTACTATTATACTTTTGTTAGCTTGGGTCTTACTTGTTAAAACCGATGTATGTGTTAATGAACAAAAAAAGCATTTAATAATTAAACACGCGTATAGACTTGAATTCATACTCGTAGATATGAAACAATTCTTAAAATAGTAAAAGAAATAATATTATGTTACACGAGTATTTTTTCACATATTATAATATTTTTAAATATTCCGCGCACTCATGAAAGGAACTCTGGATTCCGCACTGAGGATAATCGCAATCAAATCGTTTTGAAAATTAATTATGTTCAGAAAACACCCAAAATCATTATCCCTTTAGTCAACCACTGGCAACCATCATGAGCCCAAACCTTTCGAAAAATAACTAATAATCTCAGTCAATTTCTATCTTTTCTGCATCCAGTACGGTCAGCACAAAAGCCTGGGCGCGGGGGCGTCGGCGTCGTGCCCACGCGACACGTCCCTAATTAACCGGCACAATTAACTGCACAGCGCGCTGCGTAATTGTGTTGCTGACTGTACGAGTCCGACACTGTTCGTGGCCGGTATTGTTGTAAGGAAGCATTTGTTTTCGTTTTTGGTTGGGCTTTGGTTTAGAATTTTAGATGGGCGGTGATCTGGATGTGTAGCGGGGGGGGGGGGGGGGGCTGGTTTGAAGAGTCGTGGGAAATAAGCACATGGATGGAATTAGGGGATCCTTATAAAAATTGCGTTGCAGTGGGATAGGACAGGCTATTAAAAAGGGTGATCGATAAAAGATTTTTGGAGAAAAGTAAACGCAAGGGTTCGCCTACTTACTCTTTTTCCAATTATTCAATAAAACAAGATGCAGCTGAACCCCAGTATTTCAATACCCGTACACAATCTAGTTACAATACCCCTAGGTAAGACTGGTTATAAGCCTTACGGGCCCCAGACATCTCGGAAACTGGGTCGTGGTCACCCATTTACGAACCGACCCGGGCAAGCGTTGCTTGACGGTAAGCATTCGGGTCGGAGAAGATAGACTCTAATGGCAATGGTTTTATGGCTTTTATTTAAGGATACGCGGTGGATGATCAATCTTCACTGCGCTACCCTGTTCACTGACGGTCTATCGCTTTTCACCCTTATGCCCGTTCATAGCGCTTATGAACTTTCTCAATTAAAGAAGTCGTTACAACGACCCTTCTTCTGACTCACATAAATCGTATTTTTAGCCGACTTTCAAGAAAGGAGGAGGTTCTCAATTTGACTGTATGTGTTTTTTTTTTAACTTAAAGAAGGGGCCGAAAATGCCGCTTATGCTAAATACACATCGGTATTTCAAACTTCGCAGTTCAGTACGACACTTCCTTTTGAAGTGTCGACCAAACATCCACATCATTAGTTCCTTTAAATTTGACTAGCTTTAATACCCATGCCTTGTTTGTATAGTTAATAGCCCTGGCTTCTCCCTGGGGGTGCGAGGAGTTCCAATTATAACTAACGAGGACGTGAACTGATGCTGCAAGTTTAACGCTTTATATCGACCATTTGCAATAGTCAGGTCGCTATGGACCCTTTATTATTAGCTCGGTTTATGAAGTCAATATTTCTTATTGAGTTTTGACATATGGTTTTAATATTAACAAAAGTCTCGGTTGCTTCAAACTTAAATAATAGCTGATTACCGCATTCACCGATTGACTGGGTTCGATTCTCAGGTCGGTCAAAGTGTCATTGAATTTTTCCATCAGGATTTTCTGAGTAGCAGCCACGCTGACTGGATTTGAGCCTGGTTTGTGGCAATAGGCTCGACTCCGTAATGTGGAAAAAACACATCCGTGTTGTGTGTTTGTCTTCGCCGGAACACTCTGATATTATGTCTCCTCTACAACATCGCGAAATGATCGCGAAGGTAGCTGGGATATGCAGGGTTATAAAGCCCTGCATATCCCAGCTACCTTCGCGATCGTTTTTCCTTTACCCGTCCCTCTGATACTCTGTGTAGATCCCACTAGGCATTATCTTAATTTCCCATCCTATAAAACTGAATTCTTTTCCTACTCTGTTCACGCTGTACGTTTGTGGAACTCACTTCCGCCTATTTTAGACTCTAAATCTTTATTTACTTTCAAAAAACAAGTCAGAGAGCATTACCTCTCCTCTATTCTGTAATATTCTATTTGTGTATGTTTATTAAAGGTATATTATATTCGGATACTAGTATTTTTATATGTGTATATATTAGTATGTAGGTATATTTATTTTATATGGATATACTTTTGTTCTTAATTTTAATTAAAATCTTGTTAGTCTTATTTATACACTGTGTCTACATTTCTAGTCAAACTTTCCTCTCGCAGGTCTGCTGGAAGAAATTTCTTTTGAAATAAGCAGTACCTTTGTGCTCTTCTATTTGTTACGTTTTTTCCTTTTTTTTGTATTTTGTGCATAAATAAATAAAAACATATCTATCATATTAAATAAAAAAAAATATCTGACGAAATGTAGGTGTACTATTAGGTACACCTCTGCCTAACCGTTCGGGAATTACAGGCGTGATGTTATGTTATGTCATTTGTTAAGCTTTAGGTAAAAGCTAGGCAGATCATGATGGTTAAAAAGCTTGGTAAATAAAAACATTCCGAATCCGTTTAAAATCAGGCGAATCCAAGTTCACCATCAGCGTAATCCCACACCAGTTAGTTCAGGAAGCGCACCCACACCATTTATGGCATCTCCAAAGACAACTAACATCTGGTAAACGTATCATTACAAACACTTAATTGGTTAGCCAACGCGGCGACGCTCAAATCAATCAATGTGTCACCGTTGGGAGACGTTGACGCGGCTCGTTAGCCCCGCCCACATGCGCACGCGACGCGCCGTCCGCTTCACGTGTTAATATTGTGCCTTTGATTGGATGGGTGACACTGAGGTGTCAGTGCTATCAAGGGATAATTACTTGCACTTATTGGAAGTGTTTTCTGCCTTTGAAGTGTGAAAGTCGCGACTAAAATATAGAAACACTTAAAAGTAGGTAATTAATGTCTTGCCCATGCTTTTATTGTTTCACCTGGCCAGTTGTGTGACTGTACCTAAAGGAATTTTGTATGTTATTCTTTTTTTTGTCCAAAGTGGTTGTAATATCAATCCAAAGGTTTGCTTGGTAAAGCAGGCGATAACCCCCTAGGCAGACAAGCGAGAGTGGAACATATTGGTTTTATTATATGGCAATAAAAACAAATATGTATCAGGGGGTCTAACTAGATAGGTGAAAAACCTTTTTTGCAAAAAAAAAAAAACAACCGACTTCAAAAACACCAATAAGTGAAAAATAAACTTCAGAAGAAAAATCAGCTTCTGAAGTCGGTGACATTTGTTTGTTTCATTTCGTATTTTTGCCACCGACTTCAGAAGCTGATTTTTCTTCTGAAGTTTATTTTTCACTTTTTGGTGTTTTTGAAGTCGGTTGTTTTTTTTTGCAAAAAAGTTTTTTATTTTTTCATTTTTAGAAACCTAACATTAGACAAAAATACACGAAACACGTAATACGTGCCTATGAAATTTGAGGGTTGCCCTCGAGTTCTCTGGGATTCCATCACCAGGTCCTGGTTTCCATATCATAGTACTACCCTTAGAATATCTCCTTCACAATAAAAAAATAATCATCAAAATTGGTTCATAAACGACGAAGTTATTCTCGAACACACATAAACGATAAATGATCATTAATTAAGAAAAATCTTCGTAAAATGAAAAGTACTGGGCCAAACTATACTAAATTTTTATGGGACCAAATGGTAACTATTCCGCATCAAACGAAAAAGAAACACGTAAATCGGATCATAAATCGCAGCGTAATCGGTGTACATACATAGAAAAAAAAAAAAAAACATACCAATCGAATTGAGAACCTCCTCCTTTTTGGGAAGTCGGCTAAAAATCGCTTTCGTTTTTTCTATAACGGCTGTGAACAGGATTAGCACACCATTATAAGAACAGCACGGCTATTAATAAAAATAAAATAAAATAAAAAATAAAAAAAATAAAAAAGCCTTTTATTTCCTGTAGATTTTTACAGTAACTTCACTTAAAAAAGAACTTAGTAGCTATCATAAATATCTAATCTATTATCTAAACTATCTATTTGGGTACTTTTATAAAACATACATTCTTATTTCTAGTGTTAGTATTCTTAGTTTGTTAGTTTTATATAAAATCTTCTATAGTTATGTTAGTAAGTGTTAGTGTTTAAATTTTTCTCTTGGTCTACAAGAACCCCAGGTTGGGTGAAGGCCTCCTCCAAAGATCGCCATTTTTCTCTTTCCTGAGCTACTTCTCTCCATAATGGACCGGCTGTCTTTTTGATTTCGTCTTCCCAGCGTGTTATCGGTCTGCCTTTCTTCCTTTTACCTTTTGGGCCTTGCCATTCTGTCGTTCTCACGGTCCATCTCTGGTCCGTAAGTCTAGCGATATGGCCTGCCCATTTCCATTTCAGCTTTTGTGCATATCTCAGAGCATTTGTTGCTTTGGTTATTTTGCTTATATAGGTGTGTCTTACTTTATCTAATTTTCTAATCTTGAGCATACTTCGCTCTATGCCTCGTTGACAGGTATTAATTTTATTTTTTGCTTTGCTGGTAAATTTCCACGTCTGGCATCCATAAGTTAGGCACGGTAATAGACTTGAATTCATTATTTTGGTTTTTATTGCTACTGGCATATTACTTTTGAATATTTCTTTCAGACTCCAATATTTATTCCATGTATTTTGTACCCTCCTTTCTATTTCTAGTTCGTTATTTGTTCTATTAAAACTTATTTTCTTCCCTAGATAGATATAATTTTCTGTATACTCCAGTAGTTTGTTATTAATATATATCGGTCTTTTCAAGCTATTAGTCATTGCCATGGTTTTGGAGTGATTCATTTCCAGGCCCACTTTTACGCTAGCTGCACTCAAGTCTTCCATCATGAGCTGCAGCTGGGTGTTTGTCTCTGATAGGAGTACTAGGTCGTCGGCAAATCTCAGGTGACTAATGTATGCGCCTTGTATGTTTAATCCAGATTTACTCCAATCCAGTTTACTTATGATGGATTCCAGAATAGCTATAAATATTTTCGGTGATAGTGGGTCGCCCTGTCTTACTCCTCTTTCTATGGGAAAACTTGGGCCTAGGGATTCTAGCTTGACTCTACCTATATTATTATGGTATATACTTTTGATGACTTCAATGTACTGTTCTTCTACTCCCTGTTCTTGTAGGCTTTCCCATATGCTTGAGTGTGATACTGTATCGAATGCCTTTTGGTAGTCTATGAAAGCGATGTAAAGGGGTCTCTGATGCTCTTGATACTTTTCTATAATCAGTTCTAGGGTATGGATATGGTCGATTGTACAAAACCCTTTCCTAAAACCTGCTTGCTCTATGGGTTGTTTTGCTTCTAATGCAGGACTGATTCTTCTGTTGACAATAGAAGAGAAGAGTTTGTAAAGACTCGGTAGCAAACTTATTGGTCTATAGTTGCCTATATCCTTTGGGTCGCCCTTTTTATAGATTAGTACGATATTCGATTCAGACCACTGTGATGGTGTTTCTGTTTTTAGCAGTATTAAACTGAATAGTTCAGCTAACGGCACGGCTAAAGTCCTGTGTGCTATTTTCAGTGCTTCGTTTGTAATGTTGTCGGAGCCTGGACTTTTTTCTAGTTTCAACCTCTTTATCGCTTCTATTATTTCCCATTCGCTTACTGGGTTGACATAGCTTTCAGTGGTAAGTCCAATGTTGATATTAGGTACTGTGTTTGTGTCTGTTTTGTTTCTATAAAGATTCCTGTAGAATTCGGTTGCAGCAGCGCTGATATCGGTTCGTTGATACACGTCTTTGTTCGTCTTCCTTAGACCTTCTATCCAGGATTTGTTCGTTCTGAGCTCTTTGTATGCCTTCTTTGAACTTCCCGTCTGATTTAGATGTCTTTCTATAGTGTCTTGTTTATATTTTGCATAGTCATTTCTTATATATTTATTAACTAGTTTGTATAATGCGGAGAGTTCGTTTCGCATGGATCGGGTTTTATTCTTAGCTTTCTGTAATTCTTTCCTTCTTTGTAGCAATGTTGTTGTACGTGCTGATAATATTTTGTGAGTTTTATGCTCATTCTTTTTACTGATGTGTTTCAGGCTTTGGGTGATAGCGTTTGTTATTTTATCATAGTAGGTTTGCACAGAGATATTTTCCTGGTGGACAAGTGGGACGGACAGTAAAGACGTTAGGTTTTCATTGTATTTAATTTTATCTTTCCTCGTTCCTTAGCGGGTTATTCGGATTGCATGTGAATTTGGCTCTGCTTCTTTTGAATTCGGTGAGTTTTACTGTTGCTCTAATTGGTCTATGATCAGACGAGTAGTTGAGGTTCATAGTTTCGATGTTCTGAAATATTCTTGGCTGGTTTGATAGGATATAGTCTATCTCATTTTTGTGTTGCCCGTTTGGTGATCGCCATGTCCATCTTCGGTTTTTTTTCTTTTTAAAACATGTGTTCATGATCGTTAGTTTGTTTTCGAGTGCGAAGTCTACCAGTTTTTGTCCTCTATCATTTCTTTTACCGTATCCATGTTGTTTTGTAACCAAGTATTCTTCTTGTTTGGGGATTCCAACTTTCGCGTTAAAGTCGCCCATCAAGATAATATTTTTATGAGTTGTTTCCATTACTTTGTTGATTGTAGAGTATAATTCGTCTATTTCATTTTCGCTTGCTGTTTCTGTTGGGAAGTATACTTGTATGATGGATAGCATGTAGCCTTGAAAGTTCATATTTAGTATAGCAATACGTTCAGATATTCCAGTAAAACTCTCTATATTGTTTTTCAGGGATTTGTTTATTATGAAACCCACACCATATTTGCCTGGTGTGTCTCCTATATGGCATAGTACAAAGTTATCGTATTCTTCAATTTTTTTGCCTAGTCGTCTCACTTCTGAAATACCAATGATATCGTATTTTATTCTGCTTATGGCTTCTTCTAGTTCTAATAAGCGGTCATATGACGAAAGAGTTCTGACATTATATGTTGCAATGTATAGTTGATTTTGTTTATATTTGTTGCTATTTATTTGTGTAATATTCTTCGGAGGGTTTTGGTCATATTCTTCCACGGTGACCAACCGGGTTGGAAGATGTTTTGTATTGTTTTTATGGGTTGGATTGCTTATGAGATCCTTGTGTGAGAGGGAGGCTAGTTGCTATTTATTCTTGTCCAGGTTTTCTTGGTTATTGTTTGAATTTGTTGCCTTTTTATTAACTAAGTAGTTCAATATGCTAGGTTTTATGACACCTTCTGAGATACTATTTGATCTTTGAGACGTTGATTGACATTGTTGTGTTTTATTCTTTTTATAAACTTGTGAGTTTTTATGGATTTGTGGGTTGTTGTTGATTTGTGGTATGTTATTTTCAGGCGATGTTGGGAGTGTTCTTTTATTATTGTTGTTTCTCGTTACAATCAGTTTGTCATACTTGATGGTAGCCTTGTTGCCTTTTTCTATCTCCATTTTTAATTGTTCTTGAAGTTCTTTTCTCTTTTCGAGTACATATTTCGGATAGTCCTCTTTCATGTAGTATTGAGTGTCTTTTAACATTTCTTTTTTCTTGAAAATTTTGATTTTTATGCCTTGAGTTAAGAATGTTACTATAATTGGGCGTAGTCGTTCTCCTTTCTTCCCTATTCTTTTGATCTCTTGTATATCAGTGTAGGTTAGTTTGATAGAAAGATGATCTTCTATCCATGTGATGAAGTTGTTTTCTAAAGCCTCATATGATGATTCTCCCTCCTCAATACCAAAAAATACTATATTCCTCTGCCTTGCTTGTTTATCCAAGAAATAAATTCTCTTCTCCTGATTTTCTACAATTTCTTTCAGTTTTTCGTGTTTTTCCTCCCACATGTAAAATTTGTCTTCCAATAATTTGTTTATATTCTGGGTAACTTGATCCGTCACATTTTTTCCACTTTCCTGGATCATTACTTTTTGCTCATCCAGTTCATTTTGTATTTTTCTAAGTGCATTCAAGACTTCTTCCATTTTGAAAATATTTAAGTAATTTTATTACTTACTATATTCTGTTGTTTTGGTACTTGTGTCGCCCTCTCTTAGTACATCTACGCTTCCGAGCAGTACGAGATCTTCGGTGTGGTATCGTAGTAACCTCTTTTTAAGCTAGATGGCGCTGTATATTCACTGATGTTGATCGATAATTACAAAAGTTTGCAAAACATTCAAAATTAAGGTTGCAAATACGAATGTTTTTCCAGGAGATTACACTGCACTGCTTTATAATTGTTTTTTGTCCTTCCATTCATTTAAGAGTTCGATTTGGGTTGTGTCGATTGATTTGCACGATACGTACTAGATGGCACTGTATGTTCTCTGCGTTGAATGTATTGATCGATAAAAATATGCCAATCGTACAGATTTGAGGTTATTTTTGACAATGTTTTTTCCAGGGGATATCACTACACTGTGTTATAATTGTTTATTTCTTCTGCTGTTCATATGACATGAATTCGGCTTGAGTAAATATGCGCGATAAGTCCAAACGGCCGTTTGCACTGGCGATTGTTTTTCACTTTGGGTATGACACTATTTGTATTTTACTGTTGTCTATTGTCAATGTCTTCAATATATCACTAGTTCACTGATTGTTTTTATCACTTTATATCGTTCTTTGAAGCAAATTGCACTTTTAAATAATATTAAACAATTTTTTTTCTGCGGAGACAATGTCACTTGGGCAGTGTTGCCATAGTATAGTCCGGCTATTGCGTATCTTTTAATGACAGTGGATAACTTAGAATGTCTATCAAATAACTGTCAAATGGTGAGTTTTTAAGAAAAAAATGTACCAAACCATAACCAATTTACAGTTAATCTATGGACACTTCTGATAGCCACTGACATTAAAAAGATACGCAATAGCCCTACTGGAGGAGCTCGTGGCTTAATAATAACAGCCACTCAGATCGATATTTAGGTTAAGCTACACTTGTCTAGGTCTGTGGATGGGTGACCTTCATGACTACTATTGTTCAGTAGCAGGTTTCACACAATTAAATACGAGTTATAATTCACACTCAGTCTGTATTTGGGCAGAGTAACGTCCTTATCACTAGTTCACAATATAATGCCTGTTAAAATGATTTGCCTCCCTTTTTATTATACACTTAACCGCCATATTCAAATCAACTGTCAATAAATTACTCAATATGATACGAAATAATAAATGATTGTTATAAAAATCAAATAAATGACTTATGCGAGAAAATAAATACAAATAATGTTATTTAGATATTAATGAGAACATTTAAAAGTATTTTATGAATAATTAAGCAACTACTACGTCATAACCGTCGCTCAACTATTTGGTACTTGTTAACACTACATAACAAGTTTCCTCTGTGCCGCGGAAAGCGCGTCAAGCCATTGGTTCACTTGTCATTTCTAGGTCTCTGACGGTTGTTACAGTGGTCCGAATCTGAAAATCTGGAACCAGTCTTATGAAGGGGTATCGAACTACCCAGTTCGTACTGGAGTGACTGCCTAAGTCGCTCCATGTAAAATTCTAGGAATCAGTTGAATCTTTTTGGAATCGAAGCCGACCCCCACATAGTTGGGAAAAAGGTTAGACCGATGACTATCGACAGGATTGACATAAGCTATTTTTAACATTTTATTTACTAGCTTCACCTAGAACTAAGTACCTATGTAAAAAAACTTAAAAGTTAACCCACTTCCTGGTGAGCGGAAATTTTGCTTATTGAGCTGTGCTTACATGTTTAGTTTAGATGCCAATGTATGGTTATAAGATGTTATAGCTTTATAACGTCATTCTAAGTCCAATATGACAATAATATAAGGTTTTTTATTTATGTAAAGAAACTATGTACATTTCTTCAAAATCAAAATCTTATTTCGAGTAGGCTTTGGAATAGTCGAAACAAATTAAGAAAGCAATTACAGACCCAGTAACAAGGCATATTAACTGTGAATGTACTTTTGTCCATTCGCTAGCGTAGATCTTTACGGAGAAGAACGGACAAGAAACTATATGGACAGTCTTTTAAATCAGAATATTGTTACAAAACCTTGGTTACATCATCCATGTTGAGATGGTATATTAATTTTAATTTGTACAGCGCATTTCTGCCAGTCAGCAAAACAGTGACCAATTTACATGTGTATCTCATAGATGGCACTGTGAGTAATGGCGCCCAACACGGTCGGGAAAACCTTTGCAGTTTATTTAATGGAGTTTACAGAATGTCACTGAAATAAATGGTTTAGTTGATAAAATTATATAAAAAAGGAATTGTTAATATGAAGAAAAGACTTAAAAGGTATTTTCTTTATATTCAGGTAGATTATGTTCTTATTATAGTTTATTATTGTGTGTAAAACTAAAATAAAATCTAATCGCCATTGCTTATTTCTTGACTTTTTCAATTCCTAAGTAAATTGGAGCTGTTAACTCATGTTTATTTATCCATTAAACATTTTCGGCTAATGAGAAATAAGCGAACACGGCAAATTAAATAAAAGCTTGTAAAATAGCAAAATTAAATACGTAAAGATGTTCTTGTCTTAAACTGGTCCTGAATTTGAACAAGTTTGTTATAGTTCCCGTGGTGTAGTGGTTATCACGTCTGCCTAACACGCAGAAGGTCTCTGGTTCGATCCCGGGCGGGAACTTATATTTTTTTCAACATAATGTTTCTCTACATTTAATTAATAAGGTATTGTGTTAAAGTTAACTAAACATATCAACAAAATGAATAAACCAACAAGAGAGCGGTAACGTGCACTTCGTATGGCAACTCTTAGTCCTGGAAAAAGTCATCCCTTGGGTCACAGGAAGTTTCAACAAGGCGTATTAATCAATATTTATTATTGAGACTAGACAAGTTTTCGCCCGCGGCTCCGCTCACGTGAAAATGTTGATCTTCCATACAAGCTTTCATCCCCTATTTTACTCCCTTAGAGGTTGAATTTCAAAGTATCCTTCCGTATATCTGAACATCTGCAAAATTTCGGCTTTCTAGGTCCAAGGGCTTGGGCTGGGCCACGAGTCAGTCAGTCAGGAGTTTTATCTTTATTTATATAGATTGGTATTTCAGTTTGTCGCTCATGGACTGAGTTAATGTTGTTTAACTCAGTATATTAGTCCTCTGCCTTGGAATTCAAGATATCTACACAATCATCGACCAGGGGTTATAAAATGGCCACTTTAGCAGATAATAATATGAATTGCGTTAAAAAGCGTAAAATGGATCTTTCATAACAGAAACTGCGTCTGCGTCATTTTACGAATTTTAACACTAATTCATATTATTAGGAATCAGAAGTGAAATACGTGAACAAAATAAACAATGTTTATTATCTTTTAAATTACACTTTTACAAAAATATCACAACAAACATTTTAAACAATAATCAAATAGAAATAGCACTAGCAAAATGGAATAATCAGTACACGAGCAAAAACATAAACCAAAAATAGCGAAGCACACGATAATAGTCGGGTAGCAAGTCCTTTCCGAGCGCCGTCCAAGCAAAAAGTGACCGTTGCAACGCCGCTCGCCTCGTTTTATGAACTTCTGTCGGTTGCCGCACGACGACCGTACGTTGACCGGACGGCTACTGGCTGATGGCGTGACTTTGAGCCAACACGGCCTCTCCTGACGCTCTGACGTCCTCGTCAGCTTCCAACAAGGCGGCTGAGTCTTCGCTGTCTCCTTGATTGCGTGTCTCACAACGCCAGTGGGGCGTGCTGGCACCGTGGAGTGCCACGCACAACTGCGCCTGCAGGGCGCGCTGGAACCGTGGAGTGCCACGCACGACTGCGCCTGTAGGGCGCGCTGGAACCGTGGAGTGCCACGCACGACTGCGCCTGTAGGGCGCGCTGGCACCGTGGAGTGCCGCACACAACTGCGCCTGTAGGGCGCGCTGGCACCGTGGAGTGCCGCACACAACTGCGCCTGTAGGGCGCGCTGGCACCGTGGAGTGCCGCACACAACTGCGCCTGTAGGGCGCGCTGGCACCGTGGAGTGCCGCACACAACTGCGCCTGTAGGGCGCGCTGGCACCGTGGAGTGCCACGCACAACTGCGCCTGTAGGGCGCGCTGGCACCGTGAAGTGCCACGCACAACTGCGCCTGTAGGGCGCGCTGGCACCGTGAAGTGCCACGCACAACTGCGCCTGTTGGGCGCGCTGGCAGCCTGGAGCGACGCGCTTAACACGTCAGTAGCGCGCTGGCAGCCCAGAGCGGCGCGCTGTACACGCCAGTAGCGTGCTGGCAGCCTGGAGCCACGCGCTGTACACGCCAGTAGGGCGCACAGTCGGCCTGCAGCGACGCGCTCGGCCTACAGCTGGCGCTCGGCCTGCAGCAGCGAGGCGCTCGGCCTGCAGCGAGGAGCTCGGCCTGCAGCAGCGAGGCGCTCGGCCTGCAGCGAGGCGCTCGGCCTGCAGCGAGGCGCTCGGCCTGCAGCGACGCGCTCAGCAACGCCAGTAGGGCGCGCAGTCGCCTTGCAGCGCCGTGCACGTTGATGGCATCACTGTGGCAAAGCCCTGGTAACCACTGCTAAGGCCAAGCAGCGTTGCGTTGCGTCCAAACACACGCCACACATCCTGGTGTAATGGTTAGGTACTCTGCAAACAAACAAATTTACAATTACAACAGAATTTTGTTCCGCTCGATCACTCCTGACCAAACTTTAGTTCCATTGGGTGGCACCAAATTCGACTCTCATTAATTAAATCAAATGTACTGGAAATTATCGAAAATACAACACTCAACTACCTTGAGTCATCATTATACCATAGTCGTTCACACCAACCTTAAAAATTCTATTGCAACAAAAACTGCTGAAATCATCGAGTAAAACCTTTAACACCAAGGCTCTCTAACCGAGTAGTACAACAAGAGAGTAATCTCATTCATTAGGAACATTCAAGTCGAGAATAAAATTCAAAGAAACATTCACCAAACAAAACTTGTCAGACAAGAATACCAATAGGCACATAGGGATGTATAAGCACATTGTTAGCATATCACACAGACTTCTTCCACAACACTGTAGGCATAGGCTCCAAGTTTGCATACCCCTCAGATGTCGACTTCCACACACACTGTAGGCATAGGCTCCAAGTTTGCATACCCCTCAGATGTCGACTTCCACACACACTGTAGGCATAGGCTCCAAGTTTGCATACCCCTCAGATGTCGACTTCCACACACACTGTAGGCATAGGCTCCAAGTTTGCATACCCCTCAGATGTCGACTTCCACACACACTGTAGGCATAGGCTCCAAGTTTGCATACCCCTCAGATGTCGACTTCCACACACACTGTAGGCATAGGCTCCAAGTTTGCATACCCCTCAGATGTCGACTTCCACACACACTGTAGGCATAGGCTCCAAGTTTGCATACCCCTCAGATGTCGACTTCCACACACACTGTAGGCATAGGCTCCAAGTTTGCATACCCCTCAGTGGCTGTTGACATAGACACATTGTTAGCGTATCACACAGACTTTCACACACGCAGCTGAGGCCACGCGCTTGACCAAACCACACGTTCTTATGTAATGGTTACTCCGCAAAGAGACAAATCTACGACAGAATTTTGTTCCACTCGGTCACTCCTGACCAAACATCAATTAGGTCCCACTCTCGTTGATAAAATCAAACGTGGTTAAACTGGAAATTATCGAAAGTACAACAATCAACCACCCTGGGTCATGTACCATTGTCGTTTAAATCAATCTTAAAAACATTATTGCGTCAAAAAAATGCCAGGTTCACAAAAATCATCGAGTAAAACTACAGATCTCTAACTGACTAGTAAACAAGTCGATCTCCCGTGTGTATCACCATTTGACTTCACACTACGGTCTTTCCGGACCCTGACCTCAACCAGAGTTAAACGCACAAAATACAACAAACACACCCACTGTCTACTCGAGTTTCCTCAAAAAACCTTCAATTTTAATCGGACTACGACTACACAATAATTACTGGTACTGTCTAACACAATACAGCCGATAGAATCTCTTGGCTTGCAACCACAACTTTACTTCATCAAAATTCTTATAAGCATCAACTGATACGTAACTCATTGGCATCCTTCTTAGCCTATCATGTGTATTAGGCAACTTACTTCTTTAATAAAGCAAAACTTATCAGACTTTACAGTGCACCTGTATACGGCCTACGTCTTCACACGAAAACAAGTCAACTGATCATATTGCGTAGGGGTTTGCATTTACGCAGACCATGATTATTTAAGTTTGATTTGCCAACAACTGCACTTTTGGGTTTCAAATATACGGAAAACAAGACTTTTGACTGTATTTTGTTTAGCATCAGATATACCACAAATCACAACGTTGCCCCACACCAGGAATTTCTCCTGTATCGTGGGTACCTTCACAAATATTTTAAACTCACTTACACAAGTACCCGACTTTGAAAAAAAACTAACTAGGTCATACAGATACTTGTACTCATAACGTCATTATAGCACAGTGACCATATCGACTTCACGCGGACACAATGACCGAAATTCGTGTTTAAAATGAGTCCACGTGCTGTTATTGGTCAACCAATCGTTAAGCGACGTATTAGCACCACCATGTAAATAACCACCAATGCGTCCGAGGCATTGCCAATCACCCCAGTGACCTTATAAACACACACATAACATCACGCCTGTAATCCCCGAAGGGTTAGGCAGAGGTACCCAGTATACCCACATTTCGCCAGCTATGTTAAGACATAAGCTTAACCATGTAAATAACCACCAATGCGTCCGAGGCATTGCCAATCACCCCAGTGACCTTATAAACACACACATAACATCACGCCTGCAATCCCCGAAGAGTTAGGCAGAGGTACCCAGTATACCCACATTTCGCCAGCTATGTTAAGACATAAGCTTAACCATGTAAATAAGGGTGAGCCCATTGTCACCAACAGGGCACAAATCCAGAAAATAACACTTTGCCCGACCCGGGAATCGAACCCAGAACCTTCATGCTCAGTAGTCGCGCTTGCGACTACTAAACCAACGAAATATTAAAATGGTTCGATCTTACTTGTATCAGGAACGAAAGTAAACCAACAGTCATGTCCGGAGCGTCGCCTCAACCGCGAGAGCGGTTACACAGGACTTCGCGTCCTCACGCGGCTCCTACGACGATCTCGTTCGCGCTTGGAACGGCGATCGGATCCCGAAACTTGCTACGTACGTGGCCTTCCACTCCGCTTATGGTGGCTACAAGATCGCTCAGAACGAGAGGCACTAGTTTTTGAACGCGAACAACTCGATATATCCATTGCTAACTACTACCCGCTTTTATCTAAAATTAAAAGCCTGAAAACTAGTTTTTAACTTGTGGGCGAAAAGATTATTTATCCCACTTCTGATATTAGGAATCAGAAGTGAAATACGTGAACAAAATAAACAATGTTTATTATCTTTTAAATTACACTTTTACAAAAATATCACAACAAACATTTTAAACAATAATCAAATAGAAATAGCACTAGCAAAATGGAATAATCAGTACACGAGCAAAAACATAAACCAAAAATAGCGAAGCACACGATAATAGTCGGGTAGCAAGTCCTTTCCGAGCGCCGTCCAAGCAAAAAGTGACCGTTGCAACGCCGCTCGCCTCGTTTTATGAACTTCTGTCGGTTGCCGCACGACGACCGTACGTTGACCGGACGGCTACTGGCTGATGGCGTGACTTTGAGCCAACAATATTATATCTATTATGATCTTCTTTTCCTAAATGGTCACAGATGTACCTAGTTTTTATAATGAAAGGTCCATTTTACGATTTTTAACGCAATTCTTCTGTTATAGTGTTTATTTTAACGCGTAATCGTCCTATATTTAGCAATTTCCCTCCCATGCCTTGATTACCGCAGTTCCCTACAGCATAGTTCGTTACGGGCGATATGGCAATCAGACCTTGGTTTGTGGGCTTTACTTATCAGATACATAGTAAACTTCATAAATATTGTAGGAATAGATACCTTAATTAAGTTAGGAAAGGCGTCATAATCATTCGGATGGCAGTTGGCGACGGTATTCTGTGGTCTGATTGCGTTGGACTGTATCTGTATGGATAGGTGGTATAATTATCACGTGCTTACTGATTTAGAGCTGGTGATTGGTGGTTTAATGTAATTTATAGTACATTGTTACCTTAGGGGTGAAAGGAACTTATTTAGTCCCGACGGGGTTTGGCGATATATAATAGTTCGAGGGACTAAACAAGTCTTTAACCCGAGGTAAACACTGTGCTTTTCATTACGAATACAAGGAAAGTTGATGAGAATAGGCTTGCCCCCAATTACCTAAATCGGTGAATAGACTTTGCTCCTAATTACATCGGTTGATAACAATAGGCTTGCTCCTTATTAGATTAGTTGATGGCAATAGGCTTGATCCTAATTAGATTAGTTGATGGCAATATGCTTGATCCTAATTACATCGGTTGGAGGCCATAGGCTTGCCTCCAATTACATCAGTTGATGGCAATAGGCTTGCTCATAATTACATTGGTTGATGGCAATAGGCTTGCTCCTAATTAGATTAGTTGATGGCAATAGGCTTACTCCTAATTACATCGGTTTGGGGCAATAGGCTTTCCCCCAATTACATCAGTTGATGGCAATAGGCTTGCTCCTAATTAGCTTGGTTGATGGCAATAGGCTTGCACCTAATTACATCGGTCGATGGCAATAGGCTTGCTCCTAATTAGATTAGTTGATGGCAATAGGCTTGCTCTCAATTACCTAAATTGGTGGATGGCAATAGGCTTGCTCCTAATTACATCGGTTGATGGCAATAGGCTTGCTCCTAATTACATCGGTTGATGGCAAAAGGCTTGCTCCT
This sequence comes from Diarsia dahlii, assembly GCA_949775195.1. Classification (NCBI taxonomy): domain Eukaryota; kingdom Metazoa; phylum Arthropoda; class Insecta; order Lepidoptera; family Noctuidae; genus Diarsia; species Diarsia dahlii. The sequence continues at coordinate 18,836,834 of OX459201.1, forward strand.
AATTACATCGGTTGATGGCAATAGGCTTGCCACGAATTACATCAGTTGATGGCAATAGGCTTGCTCCTAATTACATTTGTTGATGGTAATAGGCTTGCTCCTAATCACATCGGATGGTGGCAATAGTTTTGCTCCCAATTACAACAAATAATTTGACAGCTGTTAGTAGAAAGCGATACTCCCTAGGGCTGAAAAGTAGTACTTTCAACCCGCTCTGCAGGCATATTCTGACCTACTTTCAGAGCATGAGTAATGAAAAGTTTAGTTTTTTAAAATCCCTTGCGTAGTTTAAAAGATGTAAGCGTAAAAACAGTGGGAGCGACTTTGTTATATACTGTTTAAAGATTTTTTATCATTTTGTTTTATCCTATTTAAACTAATGAACACTTTTTCTTTCTTGGGCATGGTTAAGTTGTAACACCCCAGAATCAATTCAATTACGAATCAATTTCTTACCATAGGTCGTGAGTTCTTACATAATTAGGCAAGCAATTTACTTTAAATCGTTCCGTTTTTCAACATTTCTATCTATAAACCTTCGTTTTGAGTGATGGTAATTATTGTGCCCAAGCCGGCATGATCTAGAACCAAATATTTGAAGATATTAAGAGGATTACCTTTCCAACAGAGAGGCTATCTGATGTGCCTTCGCAGTGAGAACATTAAAAGCTGATTATGATGTAGCGGCTCTACAAAAATGACTACAGCGCCATCTATGACAACAATTAAGAAAAATAAAATTCTGTATCGTGCAGTAACGGAAACCGACATTAGCTGTCGGGTAGTAGCCCATCAGACATATCACCGGTCGGAGGAGCCTTCCTTTTCTATAGGAGATGAAGAATTTTACGCCCTGTTTTCCATACCCTTTTTGTTTTTGGAGCATGGCAATCATCAAATGACTCCTTCCGCGCTGAGCCGAGCGGAAGGGAGTGTCAGACTTCTACTGACTAAAACCATCTATGTTCCTTCTTAGCCCTTTGTGTCCGGGGCCACGGTATCTCTTTCAAACAACCAGTAGCCCGTTTTTCATACCCCTTAAGTGATATTGTTATTGTTTGAACTCAGTCTATTTTCGAAAAAAGTACGATGCATCGATGACATAAACGATTGATAAGATCAATTTTTCTTAGCTTGTAGTTTATTTATTTTCTAAGTAAATAATGTTTAGGATGTGGTATGTTGCCTTCTTCGAAAAAATACGCAAGTTTTCCTTAAAATCCTATGTCTTGAAATACAGTAAACAGTAATGGATTTTGACCATTCCACGGGCCAATTACAGCGGTCTATCAAGTCCCCATCTTCAGTAACGGTGTTGCCAATATAAACTGCGGTATTGCTAACAAAATCGAACATTTAATCTAATCCAGTTAAGTGGAAGCTAATGCTGTCGTGACAAGCGCTGTATTTATTTATTTAGCGTTGTTAGAGTTATCTTCCCCTTAATGGGCGGCCAGCTAAGAGCTCGATTATCGACGTATGGGGTGACCACTGAATATTACAGCATTATTTTTTACCAATCTTCAGGTTAAGCCGCTGTTGCCTAGGTTGGTCTGTGAATGGGTAACCCTAACCACCCATCGCATACAGAGTTTCCTCCGTGCCTCGGAATGCACGTTAAGACTTAGGTGTCGGCTGCTATATAGATCTTTGGCAGTCGTCAGTTTAACCAAATGGTTGTATTAAACCCATTACCTACTAACTGGGTTGTGGAGGTCAGATAGGCAGTCTGGTATTCAGCTGCATCCGGTTAGACTGTAAGGCGACCCTAGCATAGTTGGAAAAAGGCTAGGCATATATTATAATGAATTGAGAACGACAAGATCGTGTAAGTTCAGAGGCAAACTGTTTCTTACCACTCCTAATTATTTTAAGCATAATGTAATATTGGTAATATAAAGCTAAAGATGTATTGTGAGAATGTAATGTTAATATGATTTGTTCCACCCACGTTGAATAAAGTATATAATATGTTCCTTTTATTTATGGTAGAATTAAAGACTTTTTTATTTTATTTTATTTTAAACGTATATCATCAAAACAATTCACGCCAAGTCCCTACACTTCGTAGTCACAGTATCCGGGCGGATAAATTTAAAGTAGCACCCAGATATCGGTATCTTGGCTCCGGTTAAATTTAACTGTCGATTGCAGTAACGTGCGCTTCGCTGATACCTGCCACCGTAGGTCACTCGGATTACTGGGCCCTGATGAGGAAGACGATATTTAACTTATGATTTTGAAAACGGGGAGTATTCATTATGTCTATGGTTATAAGGGCGCACCAACGGTAACGTGGAAACTTGAAAAATTGTGCATTTCTTCGCTTTTATTATTATTTTTTGTTGAATTTAAGCCCATACATTTTGGTACATGAAAATTATGTTATAATTTTTATTTTAACCTGGTTTAGTCATAAAATAACATAAAATCAAGCATGTAATCCCTGCAGGGTTAGGCAGAGGCTTATTAGTACACCAACATTTCACCAGTTAAGTTTAAGCCCCATGTAATATGGGGTGAGCCTATTGCTATCAACTGGGCACAGATCCAGACTCCATGGCTACTATCTTCAGGAGATATGAGGGACTAATTGAAACAGACATAAATATCATTAGGTCAAAATTGACATGTTGTCTTCTAGTCTTGATCCAAAGATACAGTAGATTCTTCATTACATCAACTAATACACTTTTACAAGTAACTTTGTTTTTAAACTTGATAAGGCTAGTGTTTCACTGTACTCTGAGTAGAAACACCTGAAACAAAGTCAGAGGTCATATTCCTTTTAAGGTCTATACATAATCTTGGTAACTCACATGAGGACTAAGATTAGTCCAGATTACCTAAACAATTACCTAAGTGAACATATACCACTGTATACCTCGCGCCACGTAAAAAGAGCGCTGAGCGCAGTGGAGGGCATACTGTTGCGCACGTTATACAGTCGCGTTCTGAAGTACTAGGCTACTGTGACTGTGTTAAGTGTAATTGTAATATTGTTAGAATCCTAATTCAAATTTCACTAGCTCCTTAGTACTTTGGAATAAGCTGAAATTCGAAAAAAATAGTCATGTTTGACATAACTGTCAGCGTTCTTTTTACATGGCGCGACCTATACTAACCTGCCCCATTCAAGCAACTCGTACTTCCTAAAGCCAAACATTTAATGTAGTTTGCCTGAAACGGTCCCCCTCAATAATTATGGGTATGTTTGTAATGATTAGGCCGATACACACATACCCCAGAGCGTGGCTGTGCGTGATTACTGCTTGCTACCTCCGTGGCTACTTTATCTTATAGCGTGGACTAAGCTTTAGACGGGTAGCGGGTGGATGCGATCAAAATTGATAGGAAAAATTGCATTAAATTATTAATTGCATTATTGATAGGAAAATAGCATTGATCACCAGGCTTGCTCATGGTGATTTCAGACTTATATTTATTAACTGTAAGATCAGGTTTTCTCCATCTCAGCTGGCACACAAGATAAAACCAAAAATACATGAATAAATTGAAAAACTGATTTGAATCCACAATCTCGCATGGAAACAAATTGAATATGATTGAAGCAAATTGCTTGCCAAGCAGCTTTTCCAAAAACAAAAAACGCCTTTTTATATTTGATATTACATCAATAATTCAATTATTAATTAAAGACACCAGTAAAACATTGTTATTAATTCCCTAAATGTAGCGAACACCTTATTTAACATCACAAGTCGTTTTACCAGATCACAAATTATTAATTAACACAAAAAAATTAGACCTCGTTTCGTTTATGAGTTGGGTCGCCCCCATAATGAGAGCCTGGAGCGGTGGTCAGTCAGTTCGGATCTCGGGCGAGGCAGTCTCAGTACAAATAATATTTAAACCAATGGACACTAGATGGTAAGTGGAGATATTTGTGTAATTATAGTAACATAAATTAATCTTAAAGTTCCTTGTTGGATAATGAAAGTAAGTTAAGTAAGTACTCTTGGTTCGTAACTAGGTAAGCAGTAGTTTTGTGAATAAAAATGGCGATATGGGGAATTATTACTACGGTAGCATAATAAACATTAGAAGAAGAATCTTATTTGATAGCCGTTAATTGGTAATGATTCCCTGGAAGGCAATGATGTAATAAATAATCTGAAAATCAGGACGTTTTTTTCAAATTAATAAAAAACTGCTGACCAAACAAAGATAGGCATGAAATATAGATAACAGTTTCTTGAACTATTAATAGGTCAGATTTTGCATGTCGCTAAACGAAAAAAAAGTTTTCGATGAAAAAAGAACACATCGGAACAATATCTTCAGCGAAGCGGGAAACATTTTCAAATTCCGAACAAGTCTACAACACCCTGCTACACGAACAGACAAACCATAAACCAGACTCGTTCGGATACGCGCATCGTGCATCGTATAAAAGCTACTTTATAATGTCAGCGCCTAACATATGTAGCGCGCGACGTTATCGCTTCGAGATCGGCGTCTTATCGACAATCGAATCTCTTCTTAGTTCGAGTTATCGATATCGATACCTCAGGCGAATCGATCTGATAGAATATATTTTAGAACTGTCTGTTTGTCACTGTAAAGTACCAAGTTAGACCGGTAAGGCATGCGTGTGTCCGATCAGATTAGAATTGCCTGAAAAAACAAACAACGTATGGTCTGGTTGCGAAACTGACCAGCAAAATCTAAAAGTAGTAAAAAAAAAAACTGGAATATATACCGCAACATAAAAACGTCACGTAAAGTTGGTCATCCATCCACAGACCAAACTAGGCAAGCGCGGCTAGACTGACGATTAACCTGAGCGACTCTTATTAAATAGCCACGAGCTCCATGAACTATACAAGTAAGACTGGCGAAAAATACTTGCTTTGTACAGTCTTTTTCAAATCTGCGTAGGTATGTACTTTTCACTTCTCTCGCTCTAAAATTCGTCTTTATGTCGTGCGTAGGCAACATAAAGTCGCGTTTTATGCTCTAGAGCATAAAGTAAAATCTTCGTCGATGACCAAGGTAATCGGCACAGGTAATCGGTCCAACAGCCACAGGAACAACTTCAACTTCATAGAATAACCTCTTTAATTTAATTCGTTTCGTTAGAATTCTAAGAACAAGGGATTACTGCTTTTCATTACGAATACAAGGAAAGTTGATGGGAATAGGCTTCCCCCAATTACCTAAATCGCTTGATGGCAATAGGCTTGCTCTTAATTAGGTTGGTTGATGGCAATAGGCATTTCCTAATTACATCGGTTGATGGCAATAGGCTTGTCCCTAATTACATCAGTTGATGGCAATAGGCTTGCTCCTAATTACATCGGTTGATGGCAATAGGCTTGGTCCCAATTACATCAGTTGATGGCAATAGGCTTGCTCCTAATTACATTGGTTGATGGCAATAGGCTTGCTCCTAATTACATTGGTTGATGGCAATAGGCTTGGTCCCAATTACATCAGTTGATGGCAATAGGCTTGCTCCTAATTACATTGGTTGATGGCAATAGGCTTGCTCCTAATTACATTGGTTGATGGCAATAGGCTTGCTCAAAATGTTTTTATAACTGAGCAGTATGAGTAACGACATAAGTCAGGTGTTATGTCAAGTTTCCTACTGAGAAAAAGTTAAGTGGCGGGAACCATAACTATTTTTACAATATTTACAAGTTGCTGTTGCATTTCCTCGCAATCGAAGTGAAAAGTAGAGTGTAAAACTCGTCCATAAAACCCATTTTACTCTCTACTTTATATCCATCCTCGCTCGCAAGCTCGCATCGGATGGATAAACGTCTCGCGCAAAATGGTGCGTTTTATGCACTTGGTGTACAATCTACTATAATGCATTTCCATAAAACTCTAATTACTTTAACATCTTTACTCCCGACCTACCATTTAACTCATTATAAACCAATAGCGGAACTTAATAACCGAATCAAAACTAAACGCAAGTACAAGTTAACATGCCCTGTTCAGAGTTTAATTAATTCGAAGCAGCGCACACGTGTTGCGATGTAGCGTTATCGTATCGCATCTACATCGTATCTACATCGCAACTACGCAGCGTATCGCAGGTGAAGTATGCGGCTTATAGGAAGGGTCGGGGAATGCGTTACCAATAGCGTGTATCGTGCGAGAAAAAATGGATTATTCCGATCTGTCACCCCGCTTTGTCCCCTTAGGGTGACAGATAGGAAAAAAAAGTTTGATCTGTCCCCCTGTTTGCAATTAGGGGACAGTTCGAACTTTATTCACTCCTTAACGGTTTCATCTGTCCCCCTATTGGTGATAGGGGGACAGATAAAACTTATTTAATCCTGTTTGTCCCCCACAGAATTTAATATATTAATTCTTAAAAGTAATGCCACACATAAGACTAGTGGTTTAGGTTTATGAAGCTGTCAGTTCAGCTGTCCCTTACATTAAATTAGGTTGAGTAGCTATTGAAGTTTTGGTCAGGACATGAGATTTTTTCCCTGATGGTGGTGGTCCCATGGAGAAAGTTGTTCAGTTCAAATTGCACCCTGAAATATGACCACACTTTTCTGGTACCTATGCAGAACACGCTGTTTAGGTTTTTTCTATTCGAGGTTTTTTTTTTCAAATATATAAAGTCGTAAGTAGTCTCTGACGGAAGAAGTATTTATTTTAACCTAAAACTATCTTTTTTTTTTGTAGATCGGGTGTAAAATCAAATAACCCCTCCCGCTCTTGGGCAGAGCGAAAGGGAGTGTCAGACTTCTATTGATTAAAAACCACCCATGTTCCTTCTTGGCCCTTTATGTCGAGACTGCGTTATCTTTTTAACAACCCGCAGCCCCGACGGGCACACGCAGCCCCGACGGGCACCCACAGCCCCGACGGGCACCCACAGCTCCGACGGGCACCCGCATCCCCCGACGGGCACCTAAAACTATATCTTAGATTGGAAAAATATATACAAAGGGGAAAAGAAAAGATACAGATTTCGGGGTTTTGTGTTGCTGCTTGATTGCTGATATTAATATCTAAGCTCAATCATTATATCAATCACATTGTCCTAATAAAGTAAGAGTTTAGTAATCTTTCTTAAAGTTAATGAAAAAGCATAATAATCATCGGAGCCTAACAAAAAAAGCTTATCACATATATTTACCCGGAGCATCATTCACTCTGTGGCATCAATTGCATTAACCATAGATATTGAAGATGCTTATCTAAATTAAAACCATAGATTAAACAAACGCTACCTTGATTATAAGATGTAAGCAAACCCCGCCACTGATTACCGTATTATGTTAAAAACGTATTTTAATAGATACTTAAATTAAACTTTATGCAAAAACACAAATTCAATTAGAAATTATAATTTTCATCACAGTAAATTGTGTGTTTCGTATCAATGTTGCCAGAGGGAAAAATAAAACAGGTATTTGTCGTTTATTACTGGCAACATAACAAAATGGTTGATACCGTTACTAAATGGATGAAGAATTATGGGTTTTAACCTGATTATTACAGATTATAAGTAACGAGGGATATCCTAAGTACCTCTATCATTTTATTTGTTGGACATGATTTGCGGGTAAAAGCTCCTAAGAATTTCTAAGTACTTTTTATAGGTTCCGAGATTTTAGGAGAGTTTAGAACACTATTTGTCAATCGCAGAGGTCTATCTGTCGTCTATTTGACAAATGAATTCTTCTGCAATGGCGGATAGTTCGAAAACCTTTGGATATTTAGAAATCTATCGGAATTCGTCGTAAGTAGTAAAATCAATGCTACATGCTACTATTGCAAAACAACAGATACGCAGACAGGCTTTAGTGTTTATGAACAAAACAATTTCCTTAATAAATTCGTTGATTTCGGACAGATTTAACACCCGTGCCTAATCACCTTTCCCTTCCCAATACAATATACTAAGTAAGGTGATAACCATTTGTAGTTTGAGAAGTTAGCGGATGTAGCGCTTTAAATAAATTGTAACAGCGATGGAAGCGCTGAGCACACGCGATTCTCTAATATCGCGATATTCTAATATCGATAAATAATACGTCAAGATGGTAGCAACTAGCAAACATGTGGTGCGATTATTTTTACTGCTGTTTGTGACATACGGACGTTAAAGATGTCGAGCAATAAGTATTCAGTTTGAATCATAGAGCATCATCTGCGTTATCCTTTCAGGGTCATATTTTTCGGTTTATGAGCAAGACCAAATTGTTAGCCATTTCAGATATCTAGTATAATAACTTAGTTTAGGCTATTTCCTCTATGAATGTGTGTACCCAAACCACCACAAAATTGTTTGGTTGTCAGTGCCAAGTTTTGTTGTTTTGTGGCTCACAGTTTATTTATTACTAAACTTCAGGTAAATAGTAAAAAACACACATACACACCTGTAGGTAATTCCTAAAGGGTTAGGTTAACTGATTACACAAGTGGCAAAATATGGATATACTAATGGGTACACCTCTGCCTAGTAAAATAAACAAATAAATATAAATACAATCGCAGCCACAATTAAACAATGCAATCACACAACGCCTCCATTTTTAGCAACATTCAATTTGCTGTTCATTCCGAACGTACGTGTGTAACAATTAATAGGCTCGTTCTAATTTTAATATTTTATCTGTTGCGTTTCGCGCCATAAACAAATAGTAGTAGCCAATTGCCGCTGCACATGCAAATCTATTGTTTTTAATAGGACACTGTTATTAGATTCTAGACAATTTTCAATAGGCTTTATACTATCAGAATTTGTAAGTAAAGACTGGGATAGCAAATACGGGTTTCTATATTTATGAATGAAAGCGATGTGGGCAAGAAACTCGCCTGCCTGAAATAAAATAATATGTTATAATTTTATTAATAATTTTAAAATTAGACAAAGATTAATTTTGGATAATTTCATGACTTCTTCATGAAATTACATAGAACAGTTTCTATATTCATAAAATCGTGGATTTTTACTAAGGAGTTTTGCTTACCCTTTTATTTTACGCAGACCACCTATTCCATGTCCAACAGGCTCTGAGTCCCAGACGCATGGAGTTTCTTCTTTCATTTCGTATCGTCTAATTTGACAGCTATCTGCGAAAAAGAGAAAAGAAAATTAATGAAAATGAGACATTCTATATTTTTTTAAAGTATAGCTAGATGGTGCTGGCCAAAATTTGGCCAATTAATAAGGATGCATTATAAAGTTCTAAACAACGATACCTGATGTATCAGCCGATCATAATATGTCGTGTACCGGACGCTGATATCAGTAAGTACATAATAGAGCCATGGGTCAGTCACTAGAAATACAAAGTTTCAAGGAAAATATGAATATCGTCAACATTAATCATAATGTTGACGATATTCATATTTTAATAGGTATCTTGGGAGCTCCTAAATAATAATAATAATAATAATATAATATTCCACAACTATCACACAACGCCATCTAGTCCCAAGCTAAGCAGAGCTTGTGTTATGGGTACTAGACAACTGATAAACATACTTATATATTTCTAAATACATACATATTATAGATAAATTACACCCAGACACAGAACAAATGATCGTGCTCATCACACAAACATTTGTCCTGGGTGGGAATCGAACCCACGACCTCCGGCATAGCAGTTAGGGTCACTAACCACTAGACCAACAGGTCAGTCAAAAAGTAAATCATTAGGAGCTCCCAAGATACCTATTATGTTAATTTTATATTAACAATTCTTAATTGAAATCACTTACTAAAGTTATGAACTTATGAAGTACATAAAATTAACTTTGTAGCCGTAATAACCTAGGTTGGTTAGGCTACCGTACCTATACAAGTTAATGAGAATATGGCAGCCGCGCGAGGGGAGTGTCATTATGGCATCAATTAGTTTAGTTTATGTGAATTCAGTGATGGTATCAGCACTTTAATGTTTTAAACTGCTAATGCTTACATACTTGCTTTCAAAATAACTACATTTTAACTACTTGATTACTACATACGTATAAGATGATTCGGGTACGGTCTAAGTTGTGGTGCACCTAAAATTTAATCATCTCTCTAGCTTTTTTGCAACAGTGTTGAGAATGGCTGCCAGCTTTACCTAATTCGGCTGAATATCACTATTTTTCATAGAGTGATTGTCTATACTATAATTATGGTTTCCACAACACACAAACGAAATCCATGTATTTTTTTATCCCGTAGTACAGACAATAAAATTACAGACGTGGGTTTAAGTACTTTATTGTATGGGAGTCTGCAGTCCATGTTCAATGTGTGTATTCTGCCAAAAATAGTAATGAAAACAAAACTGTTGAATAAAAATCACATCTTCCTGTCAGCCCTAAACAAAATTAAAATCAAATGATTAGTTCTTATAGCTGATAACGCTTAATAATATACAGCAAACGTTTACGGGGAACACGTAATAAGGGCTTAGGCGGAGCATTATGCAAATAATTCCAGAATTACCCCGTCTAACGGTCATCGGTCGAGTCGGTCGAGTCGGTAGGAGTTACGTATGTTCATAAGTGCCTGTATGATGGAGGTTCCTCGCTTAGTACAGTATTTAAGGCACATTGCTGAGGCTTGTATTCATTAACTACTTTGTATAAGAACGATCGTGTGAAGATACTTAGAAATGGATGATTTAACCGGGTTTATGCTAAATCTGAGCTGGTTGTTTTAAGCGAAGCGCTGAACTGAACAAAGTAAATCGTGTTCACAAGGGGACAATGTGGTGCAGTGTGGCACAGTTTGAGAACTAGTGGCCCTGTGTTTTGCCCCAACTTATGCGTGAGTCCAAAGCCAGACAGTCATTTTACTTTGGGCAATTTATTTCATTGCATACCATTGCTCACACGGTGGGGGAAAGGACCAAGAGTTAGAACACCTCTTATATGCATTGACTCGCACTGGGCCAGCGCAGCGTGGTAAAGAGAAGAAGCTGGTGTCCCAGGTGTGGGAAATTTACAGGTTAATTGATTCATATGCCTCAAAGCTTGTCTATAGTTACTCTCTAAAACAATAATTAAAACTCGAGTATTTTTAAACAATCTATTGCCTTGTAATCTTTGTCGCTCAAACGAAAGCTGTACTTATTACGAGTTGTTGTGTACTCAATGAGATGCACAAACTCATTCAGACGGTTGACAGGGTCGAATGGAAGAAAAATACGCGTCGCACCCAGTACCAGGTTCAAGTAACGTGGTGCAGGGACAAGAATATGATGGTGACGAACGATGCTGTGGGTACTTTATATTTCACTCATAGTTCGAAAGCTTTCCATGTTTCCACGGAAGTTAACTCCCCTACAATTCAGGTCATAATAAACATTGCAATAATCCAATCTTTACCGCTAACTATTAATAACAAAACGATTATGTGCAAGGCAGGGATTTCTTCAGAGCCCAAAGGTCGGCTCAGCTGTGTCATTATACTTGCACTAGCGTAATGAAAACCGCTCCGGGCTACTCTTTGTTTTGTCAGTACACCTTGTTAGAATATTTCATTTCCTAGCTTCTATTTTCATTATTGTAATCGAGATTATATGCGTTAAAATTAGAGGAAGAAGCGTCCATTTTGTGTCAATGGTTCTGGTTTTTTTTTAAGATTTCTAGTGATGGGAAATTATTGACGTATTGAAATGGTTTTAGTCGATTTTATTATGGGTCTGGTTTCTGATTTTAATATCAATCAAATAACGAAAAGAAAATAACCAGTTCCTTCTATTTAAATTACTGTGGTTTTCGTTTTTCTTGCTGAATTCATGGTTTGGGGGGTATGAGGAACAGGGTGTAAAGTTCCTCATCCCCCGTTGAAAAGGGAGGATCCTCCGACCGGACGGGTGTTGTCTCCGGCGGGCTAACTGCCCGACATATGTAAGTCGGGAACTCCTATATAGGCTTATGTCGCGGATAATGTTGATAGCGCGATGTAGGATTTCTGAGGTGTTGCGATAGACGTCGCTAGTCGCCACAATGGTATACATAACATGTAAGAATATTTTAAAACCTGAATTTGACTTCTAAACGGCCATAATTTAAATATAACATTGAATTAGTTTACTAACTTTCATTTAAAATTAAACCTTGTTTTAGATAAATTACAGTGCAAAATTGTGCTGTAGAAAACAAAAGTTTTCCCTATACAGCAGTAATGTAGGAACCATGTTAAGTTTTTCTAGGATCGAGTAAACTGGCTTATAAGGCAATTACTATCTGGTAGAAGCTGGATGAAGCTGTTTGTGCAATGAAAAAACCTGTACTTAAATAATGCTTTAAAGTTGTTGTGTGTTTGCCTTTAAAAAAAGTTAAGTGGTCATGGACATTGTAGGGATTCCGAGAATGCTAAACTTGCGAGCTAATCAATTACCGAGTAATTGATTTTATTAACGAACGATTATCCCACCGATTTATTTATCGATTAGTATCGTCGTGTTAGTCCTGCGGTTTCTTAGAAACATTTTCTACGTACTTAATAAATCCATGCATTTTTCAAATATTGTTTTTAATTTCAAAATCAGCTCTTCTTGAATGCCTTTCAGTTTCCTCAAGAAGAAAGGAAATATTATATTCTGCCTATTTTATGGCAGAATGGAATATCGACATTATTGTATTTTTGATATCCAGATGCGAATGGTAATAAGCCAACGAATAAATCCATGTTATGGGAGTTTAATTCAGCAAGTGTTGAAACTATGTCGGATCGATGAATTTCAAATTTGTTCAATTTACTGCTTTGATGCAAATGTCCGGTCCCGGGGCTTGACACCGTAATTTATTCATTGGAAAATCCTATGTCGGCTGATATTCCCAATATGGATTACTATTTCTGTATACATGTGTGTTACTCACTGAAAACTTTAGACATCGGAGGTCCGAAGATTTATCGGTTAGCTTAGGGTTAGTCTACATCTCACGGCAAGGTTGGAGTTGAGTAGAAATCAAATTTTGCAAAGTGATCATGCTGTACCTTAGTTTCAAGTGTAACAGATCGAATATGCGTTCATTGACTGACAGGCCTGAATCGTAAACTTATACCAAGAGACGTTGAAAAAAAAAATGTGTTGTTATTTTTCAGTAGCATACTTTAAAAAGAACACAATAACAGCTGCCTGTGTGTGGTATGCTAGGCTCCCAGATAACCATCTAACATCACGATAGACAATCTTATACTAAAACGCCTGTCTCCGAGAACTCTACAACTACAAATACCTACGCATGCCAGTTGAGTTCTACACTTATTTAGTAATTCAAATCGTTTATTGCAATCCATTTGAATAAACGATTTGAATTACTTATTAACCAAGCATAAAAGAAAAAAAAAACCAGCCAATACCACCCCTACTTATCGTCGTAGCTTCCAAATTCAAATCGTCGCTCCATACAAATAAGTTAGTTACACACGTGCGTCTGCACCGCGTATAGGTACACGCGGCCGCAGTATAATTGCTGCACTTATTCAATCTTCACGCGTTCCGTATTCGGATGGCGTATCATTTGCGCGTTTTCACGCTAGGAAAATAGTTTGTAGCGGACTTTATTTATTTGTGAAAAGTTGGTAATCTTGCTGGAGAATGTGACTAGCACAGAATAGCGTTAGTTTGTTTATCTTTGTGGAACTGATTGTTCATGTGGAAATTCATAGATGTTTCTGTCTTGGAGTGTAAATTTATTGTGGGTGTGGCCCTATAAACGATGGGCCACTTGATATCGTGACCTACCGGTCCTGTTGTTACCACATCACAGAAGCGTCCATCAGCATGGTGCCAGTCCGTTTGAGTGCCAGTCCGTTTGAGTGCCAGTCCGTTTGAGTGCCAGTCCGTTTGAGTGCCAGTCCGTTTGAGTGCCAAATCGTGGGCAAATGTTGTGCTGTCTCTATTTGAATTGTAAATGTAATCGCCATGCTAACAAGGAGAAGATGACCGATATGTGGATATGCATACAAACCGAAGAATCGCCCGTTAACATGCCGTTAACAATTGTTTTCTAACCTATTCGTGTAAAACTGAGATTCCCACCTTCGTATCGGGCGTCCTCTCTTTCTTTTGCCTTCTTTTAGATACAGTCAACAGCAAAAGTAGATGACCAAAATCAGAAATTCAATACTAATGAACGGAGTTCGCGTGAGAACTGTGTGGCGTCGAAGTGATTCAAAAGTATGTGATTGTAAATTATACCAAACATTTACTACTAGTACAACCGCCATATATTCGTGATCAGTTTTGACTCCAAAAGTTAATAAACTCAATTCGCTCCAGAACTAAGAAGTGAAAAAAAAAAACGATAATTCAATAAATACTTAATAATAAAAAAATATATATAATATAAATACTTAATAATAACTTTGCATGTTTGTGAACTTATGTCAATGTTCAAAAGTAGCTGATGTGATACAAAATCATAATTCAATAAATATTACTATCTTTGCATGTTTCTGAATTTATGTCAATGTTCAAAAGTATCTGATGCGATAGAAAATCTTAACTCAATAATTGCTTTTGCCCAGTCGGCAACAATATATTAAAACCGGAAGGTAGATTGGTATTTTTATTAATGATAAAAATATCAATCTACCTTCCTTTTTTTTTCACTTCATAGTGCTGGAGCGAATTGAGTTTATAACTTTTGGAGTCAAAACTGATCACGAATATATGGCAGTTGTACTAGTAGTAAATGTTTGGTTTAATTAACAATCACAAACTTTTGAATCACTTCGACGCCACACAGTTCTGACGCGAACTCCGTTCATTAGTATTGAATTTCTGATTTTGATCATCTACTTATGCTGTTGACTGTACCATTCACCTATTAATTTATGTCCTTTCTTATTAAGTAAATAATAAATGATTAATTTAGATAGACACCGACAAGCTAAGAAGAAAAACATTTAAATATAATTGGTGTAACTAAATTGTAAGATTGTTAATAATAGGCTGTTATTATTTGGGTGTTAATTAAACCGGCTTCTTTTTAATAGCATTATTTGCATCTAAAAATCTAACTTGCCTTCTAAATTACTAAGTCAGCCACAATTAACGAGCATCTAAATAATACTATCTTAGCCACAAGTTATCTTTTTTAAAGCCACTTTAAACACAACTCAGCATCGTGGTTATTTCTTAGTACCTAAAGGAGATGGCTAAATTCAGTTAGGACGACTGAACCAAGCATCTATAAACATGGTACCTAGCAAAATGCAACGCTGAATAGCTGAATATTAGTATTTCATATAAAAAACACTTTCGGAAGTTGATCATATGTTGAAAATCCTGAAAATAAAATCGTTTAGCTCCTACGTCAATACGTATAAAACTGCAAACAAATGTCATTGCTATGAACTTTTACTTAGGCATTTGGATGTATCTGCATTGAAATTGATATAATTGTATTATAGACTAAACGAGCCACCCCGATTTCGCATCGTGGTACTTTAGTAAATATACACAAAGGGGTAATTGCACCTAAAAATGTAATACAACGGCCTTTCTGCAATCCGCGCAAAAATTACTCCCACCCGCGTGTTTACTCTTGTAAAACCTAACGGACTCATCCAAATAAGTGAAATAAAGACGATTTTCACAGACAATGTTCATAGGTGGTGTACTGTCTGTGTCGAGTAGCGAGAGGTCCGTAAGTAGGCGAGCAAGGGTCATTGAAAATCCAAAATAAAAAATCCAAACGAACATGCAAACGGCAAAGCGTTCAAACGACATCTGACATTATGACGTTTGATTTTTATAGAGATGGGATTGAAATTCAAGTGTAACAGAATCGATACAATAATAATCTAAAGTTTTTAACATAAAAAATATTGAAAATAAAACAGCAAAAATGTGAATGACTTTATTCTTTTCTGTTATTCTTACCTAAAAATGAAGCCGGAGCGGATAGCGTGTTCTGATCTCTCGCCCATCCCAGATACCAGATCACTGTCATTACATGACAGCAACAGCCCAGAGTTCTGTTCCCCACATTACAGCTGCAGTAATATGCACATGACAGTATGTCATCCAGAGGATTATTTGTAGTTTGGCTTTTATATTAAATATACACGTAGTATATTTTTTAATATACTGCAAGTCAAGTCCGCGTTGAGAAGCAAAAGGGTCAAAGCGAGGGCGGAAATTCAAAATATAAAAGCACAACGAACAAATAAACGGCAAAGCGTTAAAACGACGTCTGACATTATGACGTGTGCTTTTTTTAGAGATGAAATAAAATAATCGAAACGATTACAAGAAAAAAATAGAACTACTTTTTAAAAATCATCAGTACATATTTTTCGCAAAATATGTAGCAAGATTAAATGAATAACCATAATTCGAAGCTATCCCTTGTTTTATTTGATTAGGATTTAATTAAGTTAGGTAGAATCGACAGTCACTTTCAAACAACCCCATTTTCAAAACACAAGGAACTAAACAAGACACTGAATTGCACGCCATAGATTCCCACCAAAAACTCTGATTACCATTTCTTAGTTTCAAGTAAATAAATCGTTTTGATAACTGTTATCAAGAATCGATATAAGTACTACTTCGATGGACCATCCTTAGCTTGCAGTTGCTATAGCAACTAGCAGCTTTAATACGAGTATTTCACCATTTTATGTCAATGAAAAGAGAGATTTAGTTTTTGCTTTTTCTTTAGTTCATGCAACTTCTAGGAAATTATTAAACACTAAATAATTAATGTTTGATTGTTTAAATACTACGAGTCAGTGTGGGAATCCTATACTTGCTGGAGGCAGTCATTTAGCCATCTCCTTTGTAACATGGATTCAAACAGTAAACTCCTAAAATATTAATATCATCATCTTGAACATATTGTAAACCCAAACGATTTTAAAAGAGTGTCCATGAAGTTTCTTGCCATTCTTCTCATGAGACCAACGCTTTGGAATTGGCAACTACAGTACACTCACGAGTTATTATGCCTTGTGACTGGGACTGTAGCTTAGTTTATTTAGCTTCAGTAGTTCAGTAGTTTGCTGCCGCACTCGGAGAGCTTCAGTGGTTGTTTGGGCCGTCGCTTGGTAAGGGTTTTTGGCAGTTTTGTCATACAAAACTATGTCAGGCCTTTGCTGGGTGGCGGCTTGAGTAATCGTTGGATATCTCTGAGTGCCGCAGTTAGTTTAATTCGACTATTCAAAAGTGCCTGTTACTGGCCTACTTGAAATAAATATTTTTGACTTTTTGACTTTGACTTTTTTTGATCATTCATCATTTCAGCCCGTAATCACCCACTGTTGGGTATAGGCCTCCCCTTTCTTCTGCCAGTCCTCTCTGTTTTGTGCGTCTTTCATCCATCCACTTCCCGAGCTCCTGCCGATATCGTCCATCCAACGCGCTTTAGGGCGGCCCTGGTTTCTCACAATATTAATATATGGTATCAAAAAAATATTCAATTAGCTTCTAATTTATTAACTCAGTACGTTTAAATTGTAACTCATGCCACATTAACTGAGCATCAAAATTTAATTAAAATTGTCATCAAATGTTATATTATAGCCACTAATAGTACGTAGAAACTGCTGTCGTGTCATCGAAAGGCCCAAATATTGAAGTTAAGAGTATCGAATGTCCTTAAGATCGATATTTATTTACATGTTGTGTTACAAAAGTAAAGTTATCGACAGAATTGCTTCAGAACTTTATTTTTATCGGATAACTAGACAATTGTGAAAACATTTCTGCAAGCAACTCGGAAGTAGCGCTCGCCGGCCGCTGCCGCGGCACCGCTCGCTTTGCTCGCTCGGCTCGCGCGCGTTTGGTCACAGTTTTAACCTAATCTAACCTATTTCCCTCAGTCTACTATGACGAATCATACAATCTGCCTGTGACTAGTCAATTAGACAACGGTAAAAACATTTCTGTAACTAGTAGGTATTTTTAACGTAAATATAATAATCTAAAGTGTATCTAAAGTTGACATTTTAAATACACGTGACTAACTCGTCAGTACATGAACCGAATGGCGCTCTCTAATTGGTGCAAATGGCCGGTCACTGTCGTCTCGCGCGCGTGACGAATGAATGCGAATGTGATGTATTATTTTACATGCTAAGTTATAATAAATGATGTTGACTATGGTCGCTTCAATTATATTTTTTTGAGGGCCTTGTGTTGGAGCTGTAAAATGTAAAATGGTGGTGAGATATAAATTCCGTGGCTGAGTTAGTAAATTAGATGCCTATGTATAAATAACAAGGACAAGTTAATATAATTGTTGATCTTGACTTGACGCTTTCTATAGAATATTAAGTGGGCGTTGTAAAAAAGATGAATTAGTATATTAGAGGCTATTTAATTTTCCCGTGGCTTAGTCATAAAATTAGAAGTTTGATCACGTGGCCAATTAAAAAAACTGTGGCTCGATTTATTATTTCCCTTATTATTTCCCCTGCTTGTGGACTACATAATAACCTAGGCGAGACAAAGGAAAAAAAACCCTTCTTAAAATAATTGTATTCTCAAAGCCAGCTTCTCTGCATATAAAATCAAGACGATCCTAAATTACAGTCAATTTGAAAGCCGAGAGTAGTTGGCATTGGCATACGAAATAAAGGGTGACCATTTATAGTATAACAATGTGGGATATTTCCGCGGCAGAGTGTCCCAACAATGAGCCGCCAATGGGACAATTTGGCGCGACCCGTGATCCTGTACCATACTAATAGCATGTGGTCTAAGCTATGGGCGGATGTACTGAAGTATTTAAGGAGCACTTATGGGCTGCTCTATGACCGTAGGAATTATTTTAATTATAACATAAAAAAATAACATACATAAAGATAATCATCATTCATCACATACATAACATCATGCTCGTAATCTTCGAAGGGTACCAGAGAGGGTTGCAGTGGTATACCTAATAGTACATCCTCACTCCGCCAG
Source organism: Diarsia dahlii (assembly GCA_949775195.1). Lineage (NCBI taxonomy): Eukaryota > Metazoa > Arthropoda > Insecta > Lepidoptera > Noctuidae > Diarsia > Diarsia dahlii. Next base: position 18,855,712 of record OX459201.1, read on the forward strand.
TTATGTTTAAGTCCACTGTGCAATGCGAGTATACTTTAATACTATAAACGGGATATTTACCATGTTCACTTATTGTTTCCACTTCCCGATATTTCGGCGCTGTTACAAGCAGTGACAATGGTAGTGGTACCGAACGCAAAAATCGAACAAGAAAGAGGGTAGACCGATTTGTCTGCTCATAAACATCCACCCGCAATGACTTCAGTTTATCCGAGATCATGGTGCTTGTAACAGCGCCGAAATATCGGGAACTCGAAACAATAAACAAACATGGTAAATATCCCGTATAAAGTATTAATAGTAGTGTCAGTGACCATGTCAGTTTAAAAACTTAACGAATATAATTGGGGCGAGCCTTATGCCACCAACCGGGTACACTCCACGGCTGCACTTTGCCTGATCCTGGAATGCGGAAACGGCACTCTGCTCTTCTTTTTCTGATTATTCAAATCGTCTCTCCGGATCTCAACATACCTTTACTGATCCTATGCTTTTTTGGTGCTCACTAATATTGTTTCGGACTCTCAGGAGTGCGGGTGTTCGTAAATAGTGTGAAGGGGTCCCTCTTTACCACTATCAGCTTCTAACTTGTGCCACCCAATATCTTCTATTACAGTTTACCATTTAAAGCGATGATGCGTCTCATTGTGCGTACGCGGTACACACGCGGTATGGACGCGGCTACCGCGCGGTACAGGCTATACGTGCGCAAGCGACGCTAGGAACGTACACGATTTATGCATTCTGCGTCTTAGAACATTCTGTGCGACACTTCGAGGTCTTAGTTGTATTTACGCTAGTTGCTTAATAAAAAGGGGGTGGAGTAAGATCTAAAAGGTGAAACTACGTCCAAAGCGATTTCATCCGGATTTTCAGTCTTTTTCAGAATGTATGAAGAAAACGCGTTGCGTCGATCCCATGTAGAAATTGTGTGAGAGTAAGAAGACGATGGTGACTCTGGTCACTGGCAACTGTTTTCAAAACGTTTCGTATTTCTACAACGACTTCTTGGTTAAGTTATTATTAGGCTGACTTGCTTTTGGGAATAAAAGTCCGAAACTTTCTCGGTAGCTTATATATTTTTTGCACTGAACCCTAATAATTTATCTATACTAATATTATAAAGCTGAAGAGTTTGTTTGTTTGTTTGTTTGTTTGTTTGTTTGTTTGTTTGTTTGAACGCGGTAAACTCTGGAACTGCTGGTTGGAATTGAAAAATTCTTTTTGTGTTGGATAGTCCATTTATCGAGGAAGGCTATAGGCTATATAACATCACGCTACGGCTAATAGGAGCGGAGCATAAATGAAAAATGTTACAAAAACGGGAAAAGGTATTTCCTTTTTGAGAGCTTCCGCTGCGTGCGCTGCGAAAACGGTGTAAGTTACGCAAATATCATGTATGAAAGAATTGTTCCTCTTTAAAAGTTCTAAAAAAAAGTCCGCGACAGGATATATCTATCTTTTAAGATTGACTCACTGTAACCTTTTTTTACTGTTAAACTTTTAGGTTAAAAATAATTATTTTTTGCGAAGCTTATTAACCCATATGGTATTAATCTATATCTAAATAAATGTGTTTGTCAGAACGGAAATTTAATATAGAATATTTGTGCCCTTAACTCTATACAGTTTAAATAAATATCTTAGAAGATATCGCAATGTAAAAATATCCGCGCGGCAAAATAATTCGCGCGTCGCATTGTAGGTACGGGGGATTCTGGCTGGCCTCCGGGAAATTCAAATTCAAAATATTTACTGCATCATAATGTTTACAAGTACAGAGTGTTATAGTATATTTAACAGCCAGAGATACCTATAGTAATTCACACTTTAATACTAAAGTCTAAGCTAATCTAAACCATCTAAACTATTTTAATAAAGAGGAAAGATAGGATTTTTTGTTGTTACGATTTAGCTTAATTTATGTCGGATAGTCGATATATCGAGAAAGGTTATAGCTATATTTATGTGATGCAGACGAAGTTGCGTGGGTCAGCTAGTCTGAAATAAAAGTACCCACACAATAAATTAATTATAATTATCATTTTATTCTATTCTTAGTTTCCCACGAAAAACCACCACACACCACACCTGAACGGCAAACAAAGGTACTATTGTGGTGCTAATTGCTTCCACACCACACCACACTACAATACAATACCACACTGCGTAGGTCTTCGCTGTCAGACTGGTGCTTGTAGTTTTTTTTTGTGAAAAGTTTCTCGCAGTTCAACCTAGGAAGTTGTCGACTGCTTAATCAGATTTTCCTGTGGTTGCCTTGAGTGTAAAGCCTCCAACCAGGGCAAACAAACTTACAAATAGTGACTACACGCTAAGGGCACCGCCTGTGGGCTACGAGTCTCTGCTTATGGCGTCGCTGGGGAGGACAGCAAGGGGAGAGTCTGGATCTGAGTGGTATTAATAATAATAATAATAATATAATAATAGTTTATTAGTACATAAAACAACAGCAAAGTACATAGAATGTTGTATTGTCACTTGTTTTGCACCACTTTACGCTTTTATATAATAAGCCACCAGCTACGGACTCCAGTGACAAGTGTGTGTACCTACAAGGCTCTGAGGGAAAAATCAAAAATCAAAATTCATTTATTCAAACTAGGCTGATAATCAGCACTTTTCGAAGGTCAAAATTTACTTTACCTACTTTACTACAGTGAAACCTGGTTAACTGGGACTTGGATAAGTGAGAAACCTCTATAACTGGAACTCATACTGGGGTCCCATGAGACAGATTTGAATATCTGAGACACATTTAACCAGGTTTCACTGTATTTACATTTTTATAAGACAGTCCCCCAAAACGCCCACCCATCGACACTTCCTAGTGTTTAGCTGGAAAGAAGAAGTGGCGGAACAAACTCCCCAGCACACATCTGTCTGTTAGGTTGGTTAGAAGAACCAGACTCGATACAATAGCAAGGTGTCAGTTACATTTAAGATTTATTACAGACACAATCAGTAATAAACAAAAGTATATAACAATAAACAATGTAAAAATAAAATAATAAATACATATCATAACAGTAAACTAATTTTGGAGAAAGAACACAAATAACAAACATTGTCTTGTGTTCAACTCAGCGACCAACTATTCTTATCATCTAAGTAGTCGTTAATAGAATAGTAAGCTTTTAAACAAAGATTAGATTTAACTTTGGCTTTAAACTCATTAAATGGCAAGTCTAGAAAAGAAGATGGCAGTTTATTATAAAATGTAATCCCGAGCCCTACGAATGAATTGTGAACTTTGTGAAGCCGGTGAAAAGGAGCGCGTAGTTTATGCTTATTTCTAGTGTTAAAGTTGTGGATATCACTGTTTTTAGTGTACAGGTGGATATTTTGTCTAATATATAAAATGTTGGCAAAGATGTACTGAGAAGCAACCGTGAGAATACCAATCTCCTTAAAAAAATCTCTAAGGGAAACTCGGGCACCGGAAACAAAAGCAAGAAGTCCTTTGGAGTACCTATGCGATGCGACCGTTGACGCGATTTGCGACGCGACAGAACACGCATATATCTTGACGCAAGATGCATCACTCAAGGCGGTGTGTAAAAGTTGCGTAACAATGCCGATTTCCGCTTGTTACATCGAAACAAAACAACTTGTATGAACAAAATGGCAAATATAATAACGGAGGTCGATAGTAAAAGAGGTTCCAATTACGAGTTGGCGCCTATCCTAGTTCCACCCTGGCGCCTGTATTGACCGCACACAATACCAGCATACCAGCCCGAGGGACGATCCCATGAAGTATGTTTAACGCTTAACTTTACGACTTTACTATAGGAACTCAAACTAATGATACCAAACTGCATTATTTCAAATCGTGCTTTCTCAATCCTTCAAAAACACACCTTAAACAGTTGTTATACGGTTGAGTGTTGAATGTTTTTCGTGAACAATGTAATCTCCAATCACAAATCAAAGAAACAATCATACAATAGTCAATGTGTCGCGCAATTGTTTATACTTTAACTTTATAGAGGTATCGCGAATGGCGCGTGTTTGTTCCCGCCTTTGGACACACTCCTCCATCATTGTTGCAACATTATATTACCACGGCTTATACCGACAAATATAGCGATTCTAGACCTTATGTCAAAGGAAAAAGAGTTTGTACAGACTGTATGTAGTCTTGGTATAATTTAGGATTCAAGCACGCGGTCTGGGTGGTACTGCCTAATATGGGCATTAAGAAAATTATATGGAAAATGATTGAAATCACACTTGTAATGGATTATCTACACGTTTTCTGCAACAAAGTTGATCTGTTGAAAGTAACCGCTCGAAATATTCTATAATTGGGTTTAATGGACGTCAATACGAACGCATATTATATAATTTTTATTGCAATTTTTTATTTGGCTTGTAATGTTAAATGAAACAGTGAAATTAACATCAAATGCTCATCGGCACACACACGCTTTGTCATTTTATATTGATTAACATGTAAAGCGGTAATAATTGTAAATATAACGTACAAAAAAATATTATTTATTTTTACACAACTTCGATTGTCTATGATAAGCGGCCGCCATGTTTTGCCGCCAAAAGACATTTTTATAATGGCCGGTGTTCAGTTTATGTTCTGACGGCACACCATTCATCGCACAGTATTTAAAGAAAAGGTTAATAAAAATATGTAGGTTACCAATCATTGGGCAAGTCCCCAAAGATACTGTTGCAATTTATTTTTAGAGTCAGTGAACAAGTAAAAATTTATCCTTTTATCCACCATAGATAAATTAATTCTATGATCTGTGTCGAAGTTTCTTTTGTTAAATATTTGCACATTTATCACTTTAGTTTTAATTAATTGTATGATGTATAATTTTATTTTAACATTGTTTTTTTTAAAGGTCGCATAAATGTCTATGTTTTGAAATTTAGTGCGTCTAGAATGATAGCGATCATTGGCAATTAAGGGCCCCTACCAATGGCAGTTACCATAGCGAATAATTCAGATCGTGTGTGTCTGAATCCATTACGAAATGGTTTACAGAATACATGAAATATTCAGATTCAAAGCCAACCACAAAAACTAGGGGCTTAGGTAGATATCGATAGCATTTATACTACAGCTTTTGGGCAAAGATTCAGTATAATCATATATTAGGCTGTATCAGATAGGATTCATTTTAATTTTAGGTTTCAAGAAGGTTTGCATTGTGATTTAAAGACCAGATTTATACAAATACACAAATTACAAATTGTTTTTTTTTTAATGTAACTGATTTAGAAGTTCAAAAGTAAAAGACTCGTAAGTAAAAATATGGTACATACCTAGTAATAAAAGGTAATTTGACTCATCCGATTTAAATCCAATTGAAGCTAAAATAGAGATACAGACGACGAATAACATATAACATTTAAGGTAAAGCTGTTTAGTAATATTGGTAGTTGGTAACTACGGCTTATCACGTCGTTGGAACCACAAAAACGACTAAACACATCTTTTATCCCTTACCCTCGATACACTTACACTGACAATAATTTTAACAGAGCTTACAATGGTTTCCGCCGTAAGCATTGTAACCTGTCATCTATACGTTCCGTTGTACGAAGCACTTGTCTTATTAGCATTGTCTGAGCGGACTAAACGCAACGTTCGCTGCGTGATTTGGAACGCCTTTTACGTAGAAATACAACAAATAGAATTTATGCACCCGAAAATGTAGCGCTCGTTCTAATTTTCTGAGGCGTAGAGATGATTCTTGACTGGTTGGAGTGTAAATGTAAGTTTGTTGTGCTTATAGTAGGCTGTCATGCAATGTATTGTCGGACAAAGGGTATGATTGTGTAGCTTCTCTGTTGGCTTAATTACAAATGTTTACCGTATTGGACTCATTGTGCTGTCATATATTGTGTTATATAATAAATATTGTGCCAACGAAATTGCAGAACTTTATTCTAGTTTTATTTACGATGGTTCTCGGATTGTATAGAGCGGATTATTATAGTATTCTGTCAAGTTCATTACTGGTAAGATATTTCTTCTAACATGGCAGGTTTTGTTGGATCTGTTTGAGATGATAAAGATGACTCAAGATGAAAACGAATAAATGTGTGTGAGCACTTGTATAGCTATGACGCTCATGTCTGAGCGAAGTTATTATTCCATGATTATTCACACTCATCCTAGAAATTAAACGAACTTTGGGTTGTTAACTGCACAAGTGCACACATTACAATAATATATTCAGCAAATAATCTATAATACGTATGAGAGTCGCACGCGCTGTCGCATGTCGTAACGAATGCTATCCTCTGAATATCAAGCGAAGATTTGACTGATGTAGTCACGATCGAGACACGCGCTTCCAACGTTTTTCTTGTACATGTGAGACAAGCGACCGAGTCGTTTACATCGGCTTATGGCCGCCCGCAACCAGCGGACCATTAATTAATCCCATAACGGGCCACCGACTGGTTTTAACGATTTTGAATGACAAAATTGCTGCCCCCAGAGAATTAACTTGACGGATGGTGTAATTGAGGTTTGAAATATTATTTCGTGATCTACCGCTAACGATGTCGCGTGAAACGGAACGTTACAGTAAAAAAACAAACATGGCGCCGCAACGTTTCCCGCGCAAACAGCACTCTTTGATTGTAATCGCGCGCGTGAAGTTCTAATTTCGAATAGATTACTGTGATTGGTCGGGCGCGGCGTGGGAGGGGCGGGGGGTGCGTAGAGGCGCCAGACGTGCCGGGCCGCGTAAATGGTGAGGTGCGTTTTTGCTGAGCAATTGGCGAGTGGAAATCTTGCCGGATCGCGTGAACGCGCGGAATCAATTGCAAACGCGTACGCACGCCACTGTAAAAAAAGTGATATATAGCTTGGGATAATTATAAGTCATGTCTGTGGGTAACGCGCGCCCGATAAGGGATTAAGCAACATTTGTACAGAAATACTGCGATGTAATTGGGATCCCGCCTATAAGTAGCCTCCGCGTGCTTTTATATCAAGTTATGGGTATAATGAGTGCTGATAAGTAGGCTCTTCGTGTATTCATTTATCATTAACGGTCTTCAAATGTTTCATAATTATGCGGAATACGTACCTAGTATCAAAAGTGTGGAAATTGCTTGCCGCAACTACAATGTTGAATTGGAAAATAAATAACTTATCGTACGTAAAACGCACTGCAGATAAAAATAAATATTCCCTTGAAAGTTTTTAGTGTTTCGTTCATAAATATAAATAGGTTTCGGGTGCAGTATCTCATAGTGTATAGCTTTTTACGTGTCCAGCTGTGTAACATAAATTGAATTTATGGTCTACGTTGATTGTGGTCGTCGTGAATGGGTTCATTCATATACATGGACTTATAACTTGTATAAAACCTTCTTATTCAATCACATACTTCGTCATCATCACCATCACCTTGTAATAATAATAATAATAATATTCCACAACTATCACACAACGCCATCTAGTCCCAAGCTAAGCAGAGCTTGTGTTATGGGTACTAGACAACTGATAAACATACTTATATATTTCTAAATACATACATATTATAGATAAATTACACCCAGACACAGAACAAATGATCGTGCTCATCACACAAACATTTGTCCTGGGTGGGAATCGAACCCACGACCTCCGGCATAGCAGTTAGGGTCACTAACCACTAGACCAACAGGCCAGTCAAACCGCTCATTGCTGGGTAAAAGTTTCCTCTCTTTTGCTCCATGCCTTCCTGGTCGGTGCGAGTTTCATCCAGTCACTAAGATGTATGAGAATACTCGTATTTATTCTGAAACATTTTAAGAATTAAGTAGACCGAATCTATGTCTTGGAAAAATGCAAGATTCAGCTTAACATATAATTAAAATATTATCGGCCAAAGATTTTTCTCTAGAATTTACCGCACTGTAACCACATTTTATACATTGTACAGAAAACCACAGAAGCTAATGATACAGTTTTTAACTCGAGCACCCACAAACCCGTGGGTGTTCAATTCTAATTCTAACAAATTCGCCATTGAACCGACACGAAATAAATCAAGCGGTTTGTATAAAATAATAAATAACATAACGTGAGGCGACAGTAACGCGAATAAATCGCGTCGCGGCTAACGAGTCGCGTCGCGTCGTGGCGTGTCGCAGACCGCGCAAACGCGCGACAACCGTGAACCATTAGGAATGTCATCTACAGTACTTTCACAATTATTACAACCCCGCACTTGCATAGAGTAGCTGTCAAAATTGTAACATATAGGGTGTTCTCTTTGTCAGCGTCATTGCGATCGTTTTTTGTTCCGGGCCATAGATACACACGGCTACACATCAAGCTATACATTTCCAGTATAAGCTGGTCCCGCATTGTATAGGATTTCCGTACAGTGCGAGATCAGCGTAAACTGGAAATGTACAGCTTGATGTGTAGCCGTGTGTACCTCAAAATCTTTTAGTTATGGAGATATTGGAAGTCAATGTTCGAATATTTTCACAAGATTTTTTAAAACACCAACTTGTTTTTAGGTTATAACTTTACTTAATTACCTCCATGACCCGTTATACTATTACATTTACAAAGCATCCATTAGCACAATGTGTCTAGTGTGCTTCATTAAGTTTTGCCATAAAATGTGATTTCTCACCCAAACAATTTCGTTTGCCAGCAATAAGTTTTGCGCAGTCACTTAGTTTAATGTACATAATGCTTGGTTGACAGCTTTGTGAAGGGTCCGTTAATCCGTTTATTCCTTGTACTTATATATTCTTGTTGCAATAAGGCTGTTGTAAGATAGCTATCACTGACAAGTCTATATTTTTCCTTTTTCCCCCGTGACAAGTTGACAACCATTCTACCAGTGTCATGTTGATAGTGATACAGAAATATGGAGATCTTTATTTTCGTGCAGTGCAGAGGTAAAATAACTGTGTACTGACTATACGCTCACACTTATTTACATAATTTTGTCAACGCCAACACTTGTAACGGCCATGGTTGATTTGCGCATTTTGAAAATGGAATGCGACAAATTGGAATAAACGCGGTTGGTGAAATGGAATGTTTTTGCTGTGTATTTAATTTATTGTGTAGGTCGTTTTCAAACTGTGATCATGACCAAGATCATGACATTGATAACCTGTTTTTTGACAAACTTAAAGGTTACTGTTGCACGTGTTTTGTCAGTAGGTATCTGTGAATAGTTTAATCTTGCTACATCACCACAATTACCGAACTTTATCGAGCTCATTCCGATGAAGCAGGGTCTGGAATTGACCGAGAAACTTTGAAACAACTGTTATTTTTTTCATAAATGCAACATTCTTTTTTTTGTGAGCCCATATTGCCCCTCTTCTGGGCAAAGGCCTCCCACTTCCACTTCCCACGATGGTGTGGTTTTTCTTCATGTTCCGAGGAGAAGATGGCAGGACATCTTGGATTGCTTCCCAAAAATTGGCGAGAAGAATACATTTTGCATCACTTTGTGACAGTAAAGGTTTGCGTGGCGCAGGTTATATAAATAAGACCACGAAACTTGTCATCATAAAAATATATAATTAATAAAATAAATCACCAACTATGGGTGTGGGTAGGTTTATGGCGCACCCTATTGCGTTTCACTCGTGAGGTGCACGTTACTGCCCTGATAGCTGGCGTGGCGATGACCGCAGCGAGGTGCCACGCTGGATGCCAGGGGTGTAGGCCGATAGGTGGTCGCGTCGACCCGAAGTGATGCTCGGCGAGGCCCACGTGGCAAATATGGCCAACGTGGGAAGTCCGTGCCGAACTTTATGGCGCGCACGACAGAGCCAATACGGAAGATGTAGGCGCGCAGTGAGCGGGTAGGCGTCGTTCCAACCGCAACTTGGGAGATGTAGGTGTTCCTCCAGTAGGAACCTGGGACCCTGGAACGTAACGTCCAGCGTGTCAAGAGGTGGACAAAAGGTCACCTCCGCTGATTGCGACACCAAGCTAAGCAAAGCGAGCAACAGTGCGCTAATGAAGGTGTTGGTGGGATGTCACAATCTGACGGAGTTTACATGATGGAGAGAGTGGAAAAGAAGGCATGACAGCACATTTTGATGTGTCATCGAAACACAATCGAAATGTATTGAGCTGAAGGCAATTACATTAAATTAGCGTAGCAAAAGTCGGAGAATATAGGGATACATGCTGCATAACCTATAAGGTTGGAAAACACAAAAATACACACATGTTTATGCTGTTCAAACTTACCCAGTATGGGGTTATGATCACTGATTTTAAATGCTCGATGGCGGAGAAAAAGATGTAACATTACGCTCGGATGGTGGCGAGAGGTAGCCACGTGTTACGGACGCGAGCGCCTGCCCGCTAGGGGCGCAGCGCCCGCGCCGGACACCGAATTCCAAAAGGAACGTGTCACCAACGCACGTCCTATTTAATGTCACTGTGGGGAACGTACTACTGTTGGTCGTTCACTCGCAACTAGTGAGGCGCGTGATGACATATTGCGTATGAAACGGAAGATATTCTCGCACCTCGCGGATGGAGATGCGCGAGCGCAACATATGTAATTTAGTAACATTACTAAGCCACAGCACTACAAGATGTTATCTGTAGCATTGTGACGTCTGCGGTTCTGTCATTGACAGTTGATGTAAACAAACATTGGATCAATACTGTTTTAATTGTTGAATTTAAGTTATTATGTTTTAAATTGTTAAAATGAAACGTACAACGTTACAGTACCCCGCCACTTGGTGAGGGTTTTTACCTCAGTAAAAATCCTTTACCTCTATTATACCTCTATCTGAATTACGACCCTTTTATTCTTCATCATTCATCCTTCATATCTCTTATTCAAACTTCAAAACTAGCAGACCACCTTAACATGAGGTGAGTCCGCAACCTAACAAGTATGTAAGAGTTCCATGTCTGTATTCGACTTGGTACTCGCGCAAATCAGAAGGCAAAAAGAAAGTAAGAGAAGTCTACTGGGTTTATAAAATTGTGTTAAAGAAAGGGAAAAAAAAACTGGATGTAGGCTTATTTAAGGAGTATCCACCCGCTCCTGCATAGGCTTATTTAATGAGTTGCAAACCGCTCAATATTAAAAGGTTATACCGTACCGAGTTAGGCGTCTACCAATTCAGAGGTTCCGATTAAGGTGGAGAGACCACGGGTAAGGCACAAGATAAAATCAGGTGAGCGTGGTTCTCCATCGGGGCTGAAATAGGTTAGGCGACCACCAATCCAGAGGTTCCGATTAAAGGTGGAGAGACCACGGGTAAGGCACATGATATAATCAAGTGAGCGTGGTTCTCCATCGGGGCTGGAATAGGTTAGGCGAATAAAAGACGGATTAGGACACGTGTGAAGACACCGATGAAGACATCAAGTGTGCGTGTCACCGCTGAGGCTAAAAATTATGCACTGTACTATGCAGTGATTAAAAATATGAAAAGAGTTTAAAAATTTAACCCTATTTAAAAAAAAATATTGAAAGAAAGAGAAAAAAAAAATAACCGCAAGAATACTGGGAAGTGTTGAACAGCAATAAACAAGGAGTCCCTAACACTCCGAATGTTACAAAAAATAAACTAAAAGTAACGCTTTGGTTGTTGTCCTAAAAAGATTAGAAACAAAAAAAAAATGTTAACAAACAAGTAAGGCTAGGTGCAACTAATGTGTACGCATTCGGTATTTAAATTAAAAAAATGAGAAAAAAAAAAATCTCAAATAAAAAAATTTTCATTAACAAATTTTTGTTGTTGACTGTACTAAGTCCAGATCTAAATTAACGACAAAAATTGTAAGAAGTACCGATATATAAATACGGTAAAACAATAAAAAATAAAATCTCAAAATGTCCAAGGACTAATGTTTCTGACTGTACTCAATATGGAGACATAACAATATAACAGAAACAATAGTATGAAGTATTGAGTTATATTGACAGTTTAAAATAAAAGCTCAAATAATGTTCAATAACAATTAAAATTTTCTTGTTGACTGTACTCAACTATGGCACAATAACAACAAAAGAAAACTAAAAGTAAGAAGTACTGAGTTTATAAACTGCCAAAAAAAAAATTAAAAGTTTACAATTAATTTATAGCAACTAATTAATGTTGCTGACTGTACCTACTGAGAAGTACCAGCCATTTAAAAAAAAAAAACAAAAGTTGAAAATTACAAAAAAAAAAATTTAAGTGGTAACTTATTTTTGCTCCTGACTGTACTAACTATGAGAAGTATCAATCATAAAAAAAAAACAAAAGAAGTACTAAGTTCCTTAAAGTTATAATTAAACAATTACAATAGTAGGTTGTTAAGAAAAGGATTGTCCGGTGCACAACATTAGTTACCCCGATGAAATGTTTAAAAGTACAATATTGTTACTCGGGTAAAGAAGTTTAAGATCCAAGTTTAACACAAACATTGGATGGTACAAATATAAAGTATTAAGTATTAATACTTTGATTTTAAATTGTTAATTTAATTAAATATTAAGTTAAAATGTTGTTTATTTTAAAAGAATTAATGGATTCTAAGTTAATTTAAAAAATTGGACACAAGAGCGATATTAAAATATATACACTGTGTCACAAGTAGACAAGGGTGTTATGTCTATAAGTTAGCCAGTAATTGGAAACCCGGCAACCCAATCCCTTCAACCAGCTCACAGCAGAACTGCTTACTGGAAGAAATAGGAAAGAGCGTGGTACCTCCCCGGGGCGAGCCGTTACTATTGGCCCTACCACTATAGAAGAACGATGAAGTCGTTCCAAACAATAAAATTAACAATTTTATAATAACGGGACAATCCGTTCCAACCAATAAAAAAAAATAAGTTACCGCTATGTACACCTTAGTTGCTGCCAACCAAAACGTTTTACAAAAACAAGACAACCACCAAAAATACACCAACATAAAAAAAAAAAATACCCACAAGTGAAACTCAACGAGTACGACCATAAAACCACGTTTTGGGCGCCAATGTGACAGAAAAGGTTTGCGTGGCGCAGGTTATAAAAATAAGACCACGCAAATTGTCAACATAAAAATATATATTTAAAAGATAAGTCACCAACTATGGGTGTGGGTAGGTTTATGGCGCACCCTATTGCGTTTCACTCGTGAGGTGCACGTTACTGCCCTGATAGCTGGCGTGGCGATGACCGCAGCGAGGTGCCACGCTGGATGCCAGGGGTGTAGGCCGATAGGTGGTCGCGTCGACCCGAAGTGATGCTCGGCGAGGCCCACGTGGCAAATATGGCCAACGTGGGAAGTCCGTGCCGAACTTTATGGCGCGCACGACAGAGCCAATACGGAAGATGTAGGCGCGCAGTGAGCGGGTAGGCGTCGTTCCAACCGCAACTTGGGAGATGTAGGTGTTCCTCCAGTAGGAACCTGGGACCCTGGAACGTAACGTCCAGCGTGTCAAGAGGTGGACAAAAGGTCACCTCCGCTGATTGCGACACCAAGCTAAGCAAAGCGAGCAACAGTGCGCTAATGAAGGTGTTGGTGGGATGTCACAATCTGACGGAGTTTACATGATGGAGAGAGTGGAAAAGAAGGCATGACAGCACATTTTGATGTGTCATCGAAACACAATCGAAATGTATTGAGCTGAAGGCAATTACATTAAATTAGCGTAGCAAAAGTCGGAGAATATAGGGATACATGCTGCATAACCTATAAGGTTGGAAAACACAAAAATACACACATGTTTATGCTGTTCAAACTTACCCAGTATGGGGTTATGATCACTGATTTTAAATGCTCGATGGCGGAGAAAAAGATGTAACATTACGCTCGGATGGTGGCGAGAGGTAGCCACGTGTTACGGACGCGAGCGCCTGCCCGCTAGGGGCGCAGCGCCCGCGCCGGACACCGAATTCCAAAAGGAACGTGTCACCAACGCACGTCCTATTTAATGTCACTGTGGGGAACGTACTACTGTTGGTCGTTCACTCGCAACTAGTGAGGCGCGTGATGACATATTGCGTATGAAACGGAAGATATTCTCGCACCTCGCGGATGGAGATGCGCGAGCGCAACATATGTAATTTAGTAACATTACTAAGCCACAGCACTACAAGATGTTATCTGTAGCATTGTGACGTCTGCGGTTCTGTCATTGACAGTTGATGTAAACAAACATTGGATCAATACTGTTTTAATTGTTGAATTTAAGTTATTATGTTTTAAATTGTTAAAATGAAACGTACAACGTTACAACTTAAAAAACAAACTAAGTGGCGAAAGAATCAGTCACCTTTGAAGAGTGTCCCTGCTTTTATTTTCTTTGGCAACACTAATTCAGTCACAACAAGGCAAATTAAGTCGTGTGTTAACACTAAAACATTTTAGCACTACATTTTAATTCAGTAGCATGCTTTTCAACACGTTATACGCTTTTTAATGCGTAATTTTATCTAAGATCACGCTCGTTTACTTTTACGAGGTGAGCAGAATGGCTGCCGAACTAATTAAAGTGCGACGTTAGCGCCACTTGGTGTGAAGATCATGATTATTTTGTAATTTATGTTTATAATGAGAAATTTCCCGTGTCTTATACATCCTCTTAATCTTGAACCAGATGGGCAAAGGCAGTTATTGCCCATTAATATAGACCTTTTTTACGGCGTAGAAAATCGTCATGGATGTCCTCCACCCTGGGGCGAGCAGGTGGGTCTGTCAGACCTGAACTGAAAACCACCCCAGTCTGCGAAGCAGTGATGCTAGCGAAGGAGGTGGCGGAACGAGAGAGGGAGAGAACCTCTTAACGTCCCAGCCGCCGCGGAAGGCGCTCCGGGCGTCGGGGGTCACGCGATGACTTCCGGCCACCGTAGACGCGGGCCTGTGGACGGTGAGTAACGGGCTAGCTCGCCGTCCGGCCGTCGTCATGACGGCAACAGACCGTGTCGGCGGCGCGTACGTGTTCCACGCGCGCCTCAAAGAGATGTCAGCAAGGAGGGGCCCGCAAGGGCCGACGCCCGTCGGGGCTGTGGATATCGAAAGGTTACCGCGGCTCCGACACAAGGGCGAAGAAGAAGGAACATGGGTATGGTTTTTAGTCAGTAGAAGTCTGACACTCCCCTTCGCTCTGCCCAAGAGCGGGGGGGGGGGGGTTATTCGATGATTTTCCAACAACCAAAAAAAAAAAAGTGCTCCCCTACCACACTTGCACCGGAGATCATGGTAACTAGTGCACCTTCCTCGAATCCCGGCTAAGATCAAAAGGCGGGTTGTTCGAAAGAGATACCGCGGCCTCGACACAAAGGGTTAAAAAGAAGCGGGGTGGTTTTGAGTCAGCAGAAGTTTGTCACTCCCTAAAACAAAAAAGGGCCTCGTCTAACGGACATTCGATAAAAATTATGTAAAAGACGAACTAACAAAAAAGCTAAAAGCTTTCAAACGTGGTCGTTTCTTGTTAGAACTATAAGTACCTACTCATCTTTTAAAGTAGATTTAATACATTTTGTTTTTTTTCTTAAAACATATACTGAAATTCAATACAAACATAAAACTACAAATGATCCTCCTAACTGATTCACAATTTGTCGGTGGTTACATGACTATGGTGACGTTAATTTGCTTGAAATCCTTGTAAAGATCACCCTTTGGTTTATCGTGACTGAGTTAGTAGCCATTATTTTTTTTTGAAAAAAAACCTTACTTTTATACACAATTCCCAGTAAATCTAATTACATTTCAGATGTCCATTCAGTTTTAAAACTAAATTCTTGTTAATCGACTCACAGATTCATGCCGAATCCAATATGGACATCGGTGTTCATTGTGTAAAGGAATCGACTAGACCTAATGAATCGATCCATTATAGATCCATTCGATCAATTAAGGACGTCCGAGAATCGATAAATCACGAGCCAGACTTTGAGGAGAGCCTAATAGAGAAATGCTCTTTCGATGGAGGTGGAAACTGTGTGGGTACGGTAAAATTAATTAAAATAAAGTAAAAACGGCTTTAGTAAATCGTCGAAAATATGCAGTCCCAAAATATTTAGACATTGATTTGAGTGCCATCTATCTTAGTAGAAATATTTTGCTCATATTTTTGTACAAATAATGGTTTTGTCTAAGAATTTAAATTAATTAAAAGACAAAGTGGTTTTGTATGTTTTGTGAATATAAAATAATGCTTCCAATATAACTACCTATACCGTTTTAAAATTTGAGCCGTCTAAGTTGGTAAACCTTTTCAATTTAAGTAGGAGTTCTCTGACAGTCGAACACCTTTCAACCTTACTCAGACATAAGGCTCGGCAGTACTTACCTACCTTTAATGGCATAACATAGGTCTGATATCTACACATAATCATAATTTCATAAATCATAACAGATTCCATCAAAACCATTAACTACTAATATCTCTCCAAAAACGCATGAAAATCACTTTGAATCAGCCTCATTCTCAAATCGAATTAATTAAGTTATGACGAATGGACTTCTGTAAATTCTTCAGAGTTTATAGATAGACTGAGATAGCCTTAAGAGACGGATATTCAACGAAGTGATTACTAACCGAGTGAAACATTAAGTGAAATCGGCACGAACAATCTTAATGTTTTCTCAATACTTACTTTTAAGGCGTTAAGGAGTTTTTTAGTGGCTGAGTGTGTTTGTAATAATATAGATCAATTTTCTTAGGGATTGAGTTTTTTTGGTGAATTAGAGATGAGATGATATTTCAATTCGCTCTCATTGTTTTTGAGCTTCTGTAGCATTTGTTTTATCAAACAAAATTGCTGATATTTAAATAGGCACTAAATTAATTTTTCATTACTCATACTCTGAAAGTAGGTCAGAACATGCCTGCGGAGCGGGTTGAAAGTACTACTTTTCAGCCCTAGGGAGAATCGCTTTCTACTGACAGCTGTCAAATTATTTGTTGTAATTGGGTTTGCCATCAACCAATGTAATTAGGAGCAAGCCTATTGCCACCAACTGATGTGATTAGGAGCAAGCCTATTACCATCAACAAATGTAATTAGGAGCAAGCCTATTGCCATCAACTGATGTAATTGGGACCAAGCCTATTGCCATCAAACAATGTAATTAGGAGCAAGCCTATTGCCATCAACTGATGTAATTGGGGGCAAACCTATTGCCATCAACCAATGTAATTAGGAGCAAGCCTATTGCCACCAACTGATGTGATTAGGAGCAAGCCTATTACCATCAACAAATGTAATTAGGAGCAAGCCTATTGCCATCAACTGATGTAATTGGGACCAAGCCTATTGCCATCAAACAATGTAATTAGGAGCAAGCCTATTGCCATCAACTGATGTAATTGGGGGCAAGCCTATTGCCATCAACCGATTTAATTAAGAGCAAGCCTATTGTCATCCACCGATGTAATTAGGAGCTAGCCTATTGCCATCAACTGATGTAATTAGGGGCAAGCCTATTGCCATCAACCAATCTAATTAGGAGCAAGCCTATTGCCATCAACCAATCTAATTAGGAGCAAGCCTATTGCCATCAACTGATGTAATTGGGGGCAAGCCTATTGCCATCAACTAATCTAATTAGGAGCAAGCCTATTGCCATCAACCAAAGACTATATGGCCACATCAACCGATGTAATTAGGAGCAAAGTCTATTCACCGATTTAGGTAATTGGGGGCAAGCCTATTCCCATCAACTTTCCTTGTATTCGTAATGAAAAGCACAGTGTTTACCTCGGGTTAAAGACTTATTTAGTCCCTCGAACTATTAGCGCCCTCGCTGCGCTCAGGCGCCAAACCCCGACTCGGGACTAAATAAGTTCCTTTCACCCCTAAGGTAACAATGTACTAATGATAACTACGATTTGATTCATTATTTTGACAGGAGAGTTTGAACGGGTTTTTTGTCGGGGAATATTATCTGTTTTTAAGATGGGAACTACAAGAAGTAATTGTAAAGTATTGTATTCAGAGTTTAACTTGATAATAAACAAGTATAAAGTACAAAAAAAGAAGTGTAATAAAACTCTGGACTTACAGTACTCTATCGTAACACCACAAATTTTGGATATAATATTGGCTGTCTGCCTGTACAACGTAGAGACTTATCAGAACTAATCCATAGTCTCAATATCTTCGGCTCATCAAATTCAAAGCATTTTGTTTCAAGTAAGCCACTTTAGACCTGCTGGGGCTGCGAGTTGTTCGAAAGAGACCGCGGCCCCGGACACAAAATGCTAAGAAGTACCATGGGTGGTTTTTAGTCAGTAGAAGGCACTCCCTTCCGCTCCGCCCTGAGGGGAAGAGTCATTTGACGATTTCCCACCATAAAAAAGTCACCGAATTCACGAAACAAAATACAACAATAAAAAGAAGCTCCAGTGAACGTACTGAAGTTGTCCATTCTAAAACGTATGAATAAAATCGAGCAAGAAACTTCAGGGACACTCTTAATTATACTACACCAACACGGTTATCCACACGAATCATCTTATCATCCTGTAAATCAACCAAATTCCATCATTTCCCTTGTTCAAGTCTCGAAATGACAGGTGGTTGTGTATACTGGACAAGAACAGCGTAGATAGAACACAAGAGATGGCCACGTCCTGTGATAATTACTTAATTATACCCAATTTAGCATGATTTTCTTCAGCGACTAATCTTATAGTTCGTGGCTAGATGGCAGGTGAACACAAGGCCATTAATATGAAAGCATTTTGTCACCAATATAATAAAATCCAAGTTGCATCCACATTAACTTACAACGTTTACCAAGTTCCCTTGCAAAATATACGAAGAAATATGATCCAATTCGCGTTGCGTGTCCAACACACATTTTGGCGTCGCCTGCGCATAGATTTATAACGCAAGATCTAGCATGTCATTATGTACTATGATGTCTGTAGATCATTGAGGGTCTGTGCTCGCGTATCCGCTGAACATTGGCATAATCTAGCTAATTTTAAAGATGGGTAATTTTAGAAATAGGTATTTTTAAAGATGGGTAATTTTAAAGACAGGTAATTTTAAAGATATGTTTGAACGCTTAACGTGTTAGGTAGTTAGTAGGTTGTTGAGTGGTCTAGTTCTTTCCTTAGACGAGTAGGTTTTATTGCGGTAATACAGGAGAGAAAAAATCATATTTTGATTTTAAAGACTAGAGTTCAGTAGCCTAGATTAAGTTATTTATGTACAGAATTTGGGTTTACAGTACAGTTTCAATTTATCAAATTGAATCGAAAAGAAACTCTATGTGAGCGAGTCCCAGGTTTATATTCATATACTAAGTTAATTTATATTTATGGCTTATTCTCAAGAGATTACAACCCAAGACATAATAATAGATGGCAAAGCTCACGTGACGTAAGTTATCACATAATCGAGAAGCAAATAATAGCAATTATTTTTAGTTACAAATGATCTTAGTTTATATAATATCATTAACACCTTTTTATGACATACTTTATCATAATTATTTTTGAGAGGCATTTTTATTGCCAGTATCTGTAACAAATGATTTACATAAAGCAGTAGTACTTGATCAATTGCATGTTAAAGGCAACTAATTTGCGGTGTTGCCAGCAATAAAATAAATTGTTTTGTAAAAAAGCTGCGCGTGCACATAACGCCTCATTAGAATATACACAATCGTGTTTGTATTTGCATAATTGTGGGAAAATATGCACGGAGTGTTTATGTTCAATTTGTTCATTAGTTTGTTGTGAATAAAAGTGTTATGGTCCCTGCAAAAACGTACCCCTCGGTCTGTTTCTGTTACAGATACGATCTAAAGAATTTTTAGAATGGTTTCGTTTACAACCATTTACCATTTCATTATTTGCTACGGTTTCAAAATTGTTCTAAACAAATGCGTTCTTTGTAAGATAAAATTTAATTGTAATGGAGTTAAGACTTTTAAATAGAGGGAAACCTTCTTTTTAAATATTTTTTCAAATTTGAAAAATGTCACACGGTGTTTGAGATAATTAAAAAGAACCAAACCCTAGCTTTTGTTTTAGGTAATTGTTCTTTTCTCAAAAATGGTATGTAATGTTGCCATAACATCTCTAAAAAGTATCCAGAAAGTGAACTTTACCGGAGACTTATTCACAACTGTCCAGTAAGAAGCGAGATTTTAAACTTGGAATCTCCTACTGTCCAGTAAGTAAGTATGTAATTTACTTACTGGACACTAGGTCATCCTCTTTACATCTGTTTAGAAAAAAAAACATAGTACCAGACACAGATTAGAGTTTAGCCATTATAACATGGTTATAGAAGGGAGGTTCCAAATATATATCTATCTCTCTTTTTGGTATGACATTTTATGAGATACAACATATATTTTTGGAACCTTAAACAGCCATTTTATACGTTGCGTTTTGTACTTAGTAATGTTGTAGAAGTATAGTGTGGGATTTTATGATTGTATTTAGTAATTTCAGTTTATTAAAAAGTTTTTTCTAAAGTTGTTTCCTAAACTGCCTCGTTGGTCTAGTGGTCGCAAGCTCGACTGCAGAGCGTGAGGTCCTGGGTTCGATTCCCGGGTCGGCCAAAAAGTGCTATTGTGTTTTTCACATATGAATGTAACCTTCAATATTAATTAAACGAATTTGTTGTTAAACTTTCTTTAATTTTTGAGAAAAGCATTATACAAACCTCAACCAGTAAGAAAGCCATCCTGGCCTCGTATATAACCAGACCTCACCTGCGGTTCGGTCCGGTTAACTCATACTTGGCCAGGAAGGCTTACTTACTGGATTCTGCAGTAATGTACTATAACATGGCCATTTTTGCAAGCAAAATCATCTATTACATGCTATCCCGAAACGAATGACACCTCTCATATTTTTCGGGGTTGAAGTAAAAAGTTTAACCCAAAAAGCACTTGGTGGCTTGACTATCACATGGCACTCTTTTAAATCAAAATATTGTTACAAAATCTTTGTTATATTTAAAATGTCACCTAAGGGATATCTTCCGTGATTATCATTTGGTTTGAGTTCCCGATATTTCGACGCTGTTGCAAGCGCCATGATCGCGGGTTAACTGGAGAATGCGGGGTGGATGGAAAAAATTGTTAGGAGCAGACGAATCTGTCTACCCTCTTTCTTTGTCTTTTATTACGCGCACTACTGGAACTCGACACCAAGTCACGGCAAAACACACTCACAGTATCACCAGGTTTTTTGAAGTCTTTAATAATAATATAATAATAATACTTTAATATGTTGCTGGCTGCTTTTGAGCATACTCAAAACTGGATTCCACGTACTTGACAATTTAAAGCCATCTTCTCGATTGAAATAGACTAAGAAAGAGGGTAGATAGATTCGTCTGCTCCTAACAATTTTTTCCATCCACCCGCATTCTCCAGTTAACCCGCGATCATGGCGCTTGCAACAGCGTCGAAATATCGGGAATTCAAAACAAATGATAATCACGGAAGATATCGCGTAAGTGACATTTTAAATATAGTTATGAACCGTGAAAGCTTAAAACAGTGTTTAAAATCTTTGTTGTATCATTCATGTTGAGTGAGATTTTACAATCATATATGTGCGAACAATGTTTAATACATTGTTCGCACATATATGATTGTAAAAGCTTAAAACAGTGTTTAAAATCTTTGTTGTATCATTCATGTTGAGTGAGATTTTACAATCATATATGTGCGAACAATGTATTAAACGTGCAAGTTAAGGGCGTCCAGAGTACAAAAATCTAATCAATAATTCAAAAACATATTATTTTACGATATTTCTATTTGTAATTTAAATACCGTACCTGCATTAAAATATTATTCTATTTATCTACCAAACAGAATGTAGTCTACAACGTTTTATTTTATTTTTCAAAAGATAAATATAATAAATTCTTATCATATCCCCTAGAGAAATTTTATAAACTTATCTTCCGTTACAGAGTAAGTAGCCAGTTGGTATTTTAATAATTTTATTATGATAATGTTCTGAAACAAATGTGTTTAAAATGGAAACCAGAGTGCCATTGCGCTTAGAATTACCATTACCTACGTTAGTAGTCCTCTTAATGTACGAGGGGGCTAAATGTATTTTGTGATGGCAACTGGATTATCTTGTGTTCTAGAACTGAATAAAATAGAGAGAAACATGTGTTGGTATTCGGTTTTAAAACTGCTATAGACCGTGGAAGTGTGACGTCACGTTTGGGTAAAAACAAACAAGTTTCGCTGAGGGATTTTTCTGATTTTTGTTATTTACAGTTGTTATAAGTCTCAATTATAATAATGTCTGCCGTTGTGAGCTTGAGTGCAATCGTAGAACAATGTAAAGAAGAAATTTCTGTGTTTAAGAAAGGTGAAAAAGAGTGAGTTATGATCTAAAAAACCTGCAGGTTTCTCTTCTGGAGACATGGTTACAACCGGGAGCAAAACAAATTGTACGGCATTATATAACTTGCAAATACTCTATAATTTATTCAAAATGTAAATCAACCTAATTCACCATACATTTTTGTGTTTGTTTTTACCCAAAATGTCAAAATCCGCCATTTTGTGACGTCAGAGCTTCCACAGTCTATAGTCACTTACACTATTATTAATACTGGAAATGGGATATTTACAATGTTTATTAGTTGTTTTGAGTTCCCGATATTTGCTTATCCGTGATCATGGTCATGATGATCATGCTTGTAACCGCGCGGAAATGAAATAGTAGAAATAGTAAAGGGGTGGTTTTTTTCGTATTTCGCAGCCTGGCCGGCTAACTTGCACCATTTTATTTTCGCAAAATACCGTATAGCTCCAAAACTTGCTTTCATATTGTTGTCAGAATTATTAATACAGGTTTAATGCGTGGCCGCTGTGTTGATGATAAACGAAAATGAATTAGGAAGGTCAAAAAGTTTCAAAAGCTTTTAGTGCAACTCTTGGAAATCGAATTCTCCATTTTTAAGAGTTACAAAAGTAAACAGCCTGAGTCACTAAGAGACTCACTTTAATATAGGCTTAGGCAAGTACATATTCATAAGCATGTACGATTACTCTTCGCCTGCAATTATAGTAACGACAAAAATAATATTTTAAGTACAAAAGCATCGCTTGCATGTTCACTGTCCCCTGATGACTTCACTACAACAATAATGAAGTAACCAACACAAATATTATCTTTATTTTTAAAACCATTTAAGAAATAATTCTCATTAAAGTCCGCAGAGCAAATGGCTCGGTGCATGAATATGGCTCGATGCGACATTGCGTATAAATGTAGCAATAAATTATATGTTGATTACTTCGTACGGCGACTTACTGCGATTAATAGCGTTTTAAGCGATCGCCGCGTGCTCGGGTTATGTTGCGTAGGCTTTGGTAAGGGTCTGATCTTGTCCTGTAATATCTTTTCTTATTCGTTTGTTTAATGAAATGGTTCAGGTTGTGCCTAAAACTAAAATGAAGTCAGTCGCAAGTATAATAAGTGCAAACTTAGCAACTCTGACTGGTATAAGATTCTTAGATATGCTTTTAATTGGAATTGAAACCAGGTCTTTTGCATAATTTGTTTCCGATTTCTAGGTATCACTTTTCGTAAAGTGATAACACTGATAAACTAACCTAAAACACCTCAGGAAAATACTTACATAGATTATGACTATTCAGATGTATCTAACCCGTAAGGGCGGTTGGTAACGTGTGCAAAAACATAGAGCAGCTCCTTGTCACAGTTGTCAGTCTGTCCACACCCTAGGGCAGTCAAAGATATTCATACCAACATTTCATTGTGTATTCAGCGCTATGATATTAAACGACACGTAATAGTGCTGTCGCGTTATATCCTATCTTAATGCACGCCATTTTGAAACGTACGGCGGAATTGAGACACAAAATATCATAAAGTAATAATCGAGGTGAGAGTATTTTGATAAAATTGTGATGGTTAAAAGTACTATTATTATAGTATCGAATATACAGTGTTGCAGACGATGATATTCGATTGGACGATGGTAGTGGGATACCTACTTCAGTGCGACAACCGTATCATCGAATATCGTTTCTTCGAAAACCTTTCATCGATATTACTATACTGCGATGCTTTGTTAAATCGATGTCTTGTTACTGCGAGGTTTCATTACATCGAAAAACTGTACTGCGAACGATTTTACTTCGTGAATATCATACTGCCAAGCCATGTTTAATCCAGGTCTTGTTCCTGAGATGTTCTGCTGTTACTTAGGAAAACTTCTCTTCTTCTTCTTTTCCAAAACAATACTGTAGTGTATATCTATTTAATAGATATGTTAACACTGTCTCACAGCCACAAGTGGTTAGGTACGCTGTCACTAATGACGTCTGTCAGTTACATGATGGCGCGAAGTTATGACGGGGCAGCGGCCTGGACCGGGGACTTGGTGGTGTTGTGTGAGCCTGTGATATAGTAGAAAACAGTGACAACAACCTATTAGGTCTACCACCAGAGGATACCACAAGTGGCGACGAGGATAAATTTACATATTAATACTTAGGAAAAGTTTGCAAGAAACTGTCCACAATGTTGAAAAAAAAAAAATATTATGTTGTTATTTGAGTGTAATTAATACTAATAATTAATGATTATTGTATGCCACACGTACTGGCATTAAGTATTTCAAGGTAAGGGAAGAGTTCTGTTATTGTTTTATCACAATGGGCTGTTTTACACTATTTTGAAGAGATAGATCACACAGTAATATATGAATTCTGTGAAGTGAAGTGATACATGGCGTCTAGATATTCAACTTGTTGGTAAGTTATTATGAACTTAATTAAGTATTTAGTAAGTCGGAACTGGCTCAGTTGCCATGCAAGGAGAAGAAAAAAAAAAGTATTTAGTACTTACTGAACGTCAAACTAGATACTAGGATTCTAGGATATCAATAGAATAAATACAAGTTGATGACAAATGATTTAATTCATAACACATTGGTTTTAAACTTCACTTATCTGTTATAAGCAGACTGCTAACAATAGGTTAAATTCTTAATATTCCTATAGCTGTGAACATGTTGACTTACTTCCTAGTAAGTAAGACTTTGTATTAGAGTGATGATTTATCACAAACCATTTCCTATAGTGACTAATAATAACCTTGATTGTATGAAGTATAGGTAAGTAACCTAGGTACTTATTATTTTGAAAAGGTCCATTATTTGACGTCACCTCAAACAGTCCTTTTAAGGGAGAACTGACATTTGTTGAAGACTAAGCATCAAGTTATTTTGATGATTTTGAGTAGTCTGATTTTGTTGATACCTTCTCCTAAACAATATGAGTACAAACTTAATAGGTACTTATAATTAAAATATACCTAGGAAATTGATATGTGTTTTTATTAGACAAAATAAACATTGTATGGAGTATAACTTCAAGCCCTACAATTTAAATATTATGTACTAAGAAAAATATAGGTATGTAGATATGTAGACCTAAAGAGCAATGGAAAGAAACATGTCGAACATCAGGCTTAGTGACGGAATCTGAAATTTGGAAATAAGAAAGAAGACAAAAGTAACGGATATAATAGCAAATAGAACATCTAAAATGGAGTCGGACAGTGCATATGCTATGTTGCAAAATAAATAATGGAGTTTCTGGAGTTTATTCATAACCTTATAGTATCCAGAAGCGGACATTAGGAAACGGGTGTCCGAAAACAAGATGGACCGTCGATATCAGTCTAACCCTAGGGCCATACTAGACCAGAGTTGCAGATGACCGAGTTCAATGGAGAGAGCTGGAGAGGTCAATGCCAAGAGGCACGCGGAACTGAGAGAGATATTATAAGAATAAAGATAAAACAAATTGTGTGTATTTGGTATAGCTATGTCGAGGAGATATCCAGTTTTGTTTGTTTTGTTTATTAATGTGATGTCCGGCCTATGAAAATGGATTGTTCAGTCTGTAAAGAGACCTCTGTCAAAATACAATTTCGAAGTTTATTATTATTATGTAGATACCTGGTGTGTCGAATGAAATGCAAGTATAGAGAAGTATGTAAGGAGGACATGCTGTGGCGATCCCGAATGAATTGGAGTAGGGGCAGGAGAATGTTGACACTATGACTCATTGGTTTCAGGCATGGTAGCTTGTTGTGCGGTCCAGGTTTTGATCACAGGTTGAGGAGAGCTTGTTGGGTTTAACTCCTAGAAGCCAATGGGTCGGGATTACTGTATGATTGATGGTATAAGATTGCCCCATAATGCAAGCTTGATGTTATGAAAGGTTATGTTAATAATATGCAAGAATATTAATAATAGAATAATAATATGTGCAATTTAAAGTGAACATTCAAATAATAACAGCCTATGACTGAGGGGCAAGTCTCTTCTTGTACAGAAAAAGAAGAAGAAATTAAGTGTTTGAAAAAAAAAATATACTTAAGCATGGTTGACAAAGGATTAGCTTGTGGCTTGATAGAGTTAATGCTCGATTCGATCTTTGGATTGAACTGTGTTGCCTGGATTGGTTCGAGGTCCACCCATTGCATGCCGACTTTCCTCAATGCCTCGGAGGATACGTGGCAGTGTAGGTGGTTAGTGGCCTGAAAATCTGACAACCGGTTTTGCCAAGGGGTGTCGTGCTACCGGGTACTGACTGAGTTGTGGGAGTTGGATGGGCGGTCGCTCCGTGTGGAGTGATGGTGTTCGGCTGCATCTGGTTGGACGGGAGGCCGGGCGGCATGACTGAGAAAAGGTTAGGCAGATAATGATAAGTACTGTTGTACCACTCTTGTGCATGAAGTTTAAATAATTAAAATACTGTTTGACAAAATTATAGTTTGAAATAATTCATAAATAAATATAGTTACACAGGTCACTTAGTTCAGAGTAGGGAACCGTAATAATGGTGGTTGTGTAATGGTTTAACTGAAATATGAGGCTAATGTATAAATGTCGGCATCGAGTCGTATTCGGTATTATATTAATATTGTACCTACAGGGTTATTCGTGCCACCCATGTACGGTGTTTCTAATTCGTCTTATTGTTTGAGTGTATCGTTGTACGAGACTGTTTTCTTCATCCAACTCTACCCACCGGGGCCCACAGCTAACCAATGATTAGTGCTAAAAAATTATCCCTTCCCGATATAGTATAATGTGTTTTAGTAATAACTATCATACAAATCAAAGATATTAAATAGTAAACGCACGGTTGGCGCAGTGGCTGAGCGATTGGACTGCTGCGCTGCGTGTCGCGGGTTCGATCCCCGCACGGAACAAATGTGTGTGTGGCCTACAGATGGTTGTTACGGCTTTGGGTGTGTTTGTGCATGTGAGTTTGATGTTTGTGGACGCACCCGCGATACGGGAGAAATTCCTAATATGGGGCAACGTAAAAAAAAAAAAAAAAAAAAAAAAAAAGATGATATGCAGCAATAACACATATAAGTATCTCATGTATTATATTGAATTTTGTAAGAGCGGTGATGGCCTTGCTCGACTTAGGTCGTGGGTTCGAAACCAGGCAGGTTTTTTGTGTTCATTCACTCATCACCAGGGAACGCTCTTAGTATTGTATTAAATTTATTAAGAGCGGTGATGGCCTTGCTCGACTTAGGTCGTGGGTTCGAAACCAGGCAGGTTTTTTGTGTTCATTCACTCATCACCAGGGAACGCTCTTAGTACGGTGAAGGAAAACACTGTGAGGAAGACCGGCATGTCCTAGAACCAATACTTCTAAGGCATGTGACATTTAACCATCGCACTGTTTACGCGTGGTAAGATATTTAAGGCAACCATTAAATTGGGATGCGAATATCCATAACATTTGTTTTTAACAAGCAATAAAATTGGATGGAGCAACCGCTGAGTTGGCTCAAAATAATCCATTACATTGGCTGGACAAAGGCAATTAAATTGGATGGAGCAACCATTAGGTTGGCTCATGAAATCCATTAAATTGGATGGAGCAACCATTGGGTTGGCTCATGATAATCCATTAAATTGGATGGAGCAACTGTTACGTTGGCTCGTGATAATCCATTAAATTGGATGGAGCAACCATTAGGTTGGCTCATGAAATCCATTAAATTGGATGGAGCAACCATTGGGTTGGCTCATGATAATCCATTAAATTGGATGGAGCAACTGTTACGTTGGCTCGTGATAATCCATTAAATTGAATGGAGCAACCATTAGGTTGGCTCATGAAATCCATTAAATTGGATGGAGCAACCATTGGGTGGGGTGGCTCAAGATAATCCATTAAATTGGATGGTAAATATCCATTAAATTGACTGATGAGAAGAAGTAACTAAATTTGACGTGTTCACTGGAGGGTAGCGGTCATTAATCCTCACGGTGACCAGCCGGCTTGGAGAAATATGGTGAACATAACAGAAGAGAAATTAAATCCACTACTTGAAGAAAATCCCAAACTTAACAACGAGGTGATGATAATGGAAAACAAAGTTGAGAACCTAGAAAAAGAAATGCGGAGAAACAATATTCAGCTACATGGGTCAAAGAAACAGAGACAAATAACACTGAGCTCATGAATTTAGTTGTGGAATTCCTAAATGACATAGGAAAAAAGTGTGGAATATGAGAATTTGAGATGTGGGAACTCAACCAGATAATAAGAGTCAACATAATGATGTTACAAAGGATTTCCCTAAAGAGGTATTACAATTTAGAAAAGAACTCAAAATTACAACAACAGGAAGAAAAGAAAAGAAGAAAGGATATTCGATATGATAAAATTATAATGAATAAATAAAATGTAAAAATCTTTCTCTACATCAGAAAATGTACGAAGATATATTATTATCCAGGTATAGAAAGAGAGAAGTCTTGGTCTTCTCTGGGTCATCAATAATTTAAACTGAAAAAAGAAAAAACAATCAAACCACAAAGTTTTTGGAAAGTTCGCTTTATTTAATGTATTTAAATTCAACCCCATGATCGGTTACGGGGCAGGGACCATTGGAACTTTTCTTTAGAAGATGTCATTGAAAAAAAAATATGACCGTTAAAAAAAAAAAAAAAAAAAAACAATGAAAAAGAAAGGAATATGGAAATAGGAAGAGGAATATGGAAATAGGAAGAGGAATATGGAAATAGGAAGAGGAATATGGAAATAGGAAGAGGAATATGGAAATAGGAAGACGAAATCATACAGACCCGCAGAGGTTAGAATAGACGATGGAGTTCATGAAAATAGTCTAATAAACTATTAACCTTAATCCTACTCCACACTTAGTGGAGGCTACTGGAGGTAATGTGCAAATGGGGTAACTGGGTAAAACCTGAGAGGGTACATTATACATGCATTTAGAATTGGTTGGTATATAATTGGCCAGTGGCAGTCAGTCTTAGATGATAAAGTACATCTGATAACAAAAACATGCTAGTATAGTGGAACATTTTATATTCCTTAGTTATTGAATTAGCTTGATTACTGAATGTAATTGTGAGCGTATTTGGGTAAAGCATTTTGATTAAAACAAATATAATAAGGAAGGGATGTAGTGTATATCTATTTAATAGATATGTTAACACTGTCTCACAGCCACAAGTGGTTAGGTACGCTGTCACTAATGACGTCTGTCAGTTACATGATGGCGCGAAGTTATGACGGGGCAGCGGCCTGGACCGGGGACTTGGTGGTGTTGTGTGAGCCTGTGATATAGTAGAAAACAGTGACAACAACCTATTAGGTCTACCACCAGAGGATACCACAAATACCTACATTTCTTTGTTTTTTTAGCTAAGAAGGAACATATTGTGTGGTTTTTAGTCAGTAGAAGTCTGACACTCCCTACCGCGCGGGAGGAGTCATTTGATGATTTCCTACCCCCTAATATTGAACATTAATTTCCCCGCATCAATTTCAAAAGCCTGATATATCAGCTATAGCAAAAACAAAATTCGGAATTGCTGACATTTGTACATGCGCTTTTAAAGGAATGTTAAAAATGTAGGTTTTCGAAAAGAAAATCAACGACACGGTTGGCGCAGTGGCTCAAGCAATGGACTGCTGCTCTACGTGTCGCGGGTTCGATCCCCTCATGGAACAAATTTTTGTATGACCAACAGATAGTTATATCTTGTATTTGCCAGATGGTAGTCTTTTTAAAAATAATGTTTTATTGAAAAGATAGCTTATTTATGGCACTTTGAAAGTAGGTAATATAATAGTTCTGTCTGTGTTAGGGATTTTTTTATATTAGATGGGTCTGTTGATCACAATCTTGTCTTGAGGGCAGAGATGAGGTTGATGATGGAACGAACTAACCCAAAAGAAGCCTATTTAACTCGCGACCTATTAGATTGGGTATTTATTATTATTGTGTATATACATAAAAAGTATACTTATTTATTGCTTTCATAAACCAGGTTTCTGTAGAAGTCTTTTCCTCCAAAATCACATCTGGGTTTCGCTTGCACTATATTAGTCCTAGGAACCGAATGTGGTTAACTGTCTATGCCTAATGAACTCCGCAATATATTAAATTGGATACTAGCTCTAATGTATGAGGTGTGTAATAAGTAATAGCCACTAAGAGTAACGACTTATAAGTTGTATAATATGGAGTGTGACCAACGCAAGCTTCGACATATTGGAATGACAAATATGGAATAGGATTCGATCATTATAGTATCTAACGGTAATAATGTGGTGTTAAAGGTGATAATGGCTCGGATAATCACACTCTAGTTAATAATTCCTTTGCTTTGGAAATAGCGTAGCATGCGACGTTGACGTAAACCCTTATGCCCTAAGTAATAAGGTTGAAAAGTGGTCGACCATCAGTGATCTCGGTAGTACCTTAAATTGCTATATGGACTGAAACCAACGCCCTGTGAAAGGTAGCTAGAAATATACCGGACGTTTAAGGACAGGGCGATCTGGTGGATTTTGGAAGGAATGGGGAGGTCCGCTTTCATAGAAAGGA
This sequence comes from Diarsia dahlii, assembly GCA_949775195.1. Classification (NCBI taxonomy): domain Eukaryota; kingdom Metazoa; phylum Arthropoda; class Insecta; order Lepidoptera; family Noctuidae; genus Diarsia; species Diarsia dahlii. The sequence goes on from OX459201.1 coordinate 18,886,575, forward strand.
GGCCTGTGTCCCCAGCTCATTGCCTGCTTAACATTTTCCCAACCATATTTGGGTCAGCTTCCAGTGGACAGTATTTTACATGGAGCGACTGCCTATCTCACCTCCACAACCCAGTTAATACTGGGTAATACAACCCTTTGGTAAGACTGGTTGTCAGTCTTTCAGGTCACTGACTATAACCTGTAACGACTGCCAATGATCTAGAAATGACAGACGGAACTAATGGTTTAACGTGCTTTATGAGCCACGGAGGAAGCTTGGTATGTAATGGGATGTCATTCATCTTCTGACCAACCTTGGCAAGCGTAGGTTAACCTGCTCAGACAACGAGTGACAGAAGACCTATGTCCTCAGCTGTGGGAATATTATAGTAGCTAATTATGCAAGATGATTGATTGCAACCTTTACTGTACCAACAGGGTGTAAACGAACCTTTCACAAAGCTGTCAACCAAGCAATAGTTATTGCTGGGAAACGACTTTTGTTGTAGGTGAAAAATCTCATTTTTCGGTGAAACTCAATGTACTCTCTTAAAACTCTTAAAACATTGTGCTAGTAGATGCTATGCTGGAGGTAGTTTAAGTCAAGTTATAACCTGAAAAACTAGTATTAAAAAAAACAACTGATATCTTTGAACTAAAAAGATATCGATCAATATAGATTTATCGATATAGATAACAGAGATCTCAGGGAGATAGATACAGGGAGATCATTTGCCTTTCAGCTTCGTTTAAGAGTACTTTTACACCCTTTATATAGTAGGTACTGTACCTTCCACCCTGTAAACATTGAATAGGGATATAAATACCTACTACGATGATTGATTGAAAAATAACTACAAGTCTACAACGACTAGTCTATATTTCAAGTAAAAGTTCAGTGGAGCCACGAAAGTACCCCATTATTTACTTTTATCTCTATTGGTTACGATAAAGCAGGTGTCGGAAAGGTGTGATTAACATGATTATTGTTGGTTTAAACCGGGGTGCACAACAATTGCACTTTAACACTTAGTGGTTAAAAAACACTTAGAAAGATACCCACAATCAAAATTGATAACTGGCCACTTAAAGAAAGCAAATAATGAAAAAGTTGATTAAGGAACCTTTTATTAGGCTTCACTGTTTGGTGCGGGTTGTTTGAAAGAGATACCGCGGCTCTGGAACACAAAGGGCTAAGAAGGAACATGGGTGGTTTTTAGTCAGTAGAAGTCTGACACTCCCTCCACTCCGTCCAGCGCGACAAGAGTCATTTTGATGATTACACAATTACCAAACAAAGGCTTCCCTGTCTGTGCGTCTGTTTGTCTGTAATAGATATCGTGAGACCTAGGTGCTCGTTTACGTACGCGCGACGCGACGTGCGGCGCGACCGGCGCGGCGACGCGACGAGCGACGCGACGTGCGATTTTTGTGTTCACGGACACGCGATGCGTGCAGCGGCAGATATCATCGCACGCGCAAACACAAACGTATGGCAATGTACTACGCTGTTCATACAGACGCGGGGCGGTGCCCGCGGCGGCGCCCGCGGCGACGGCCGCCGCGACTATCGCGGCGACTTTTCAAGCGGGTAGCAAAGCACGCGTCGGCGCATACGGCTTTCTCAATCAAACCGTCTAGTCATAGTATAAAGAAGGGAAGTAGGGTATCTTCATACAAACGCACCGCGCGCGGCTTGTATGTGTGCGCCTAGTATCTTTACGGTCGCCGCACGCACACTCAAACAAAATCTCACTGCATTTCGCACTGAGCCAGTCAAGGTTAACACCGCACGGTTCGCGCGTCACGCACGACTTTTCGAATGAAAAGAAAAATGTCTGTTAATCGCAGAAGTTATTGCTGTGTGTTTGGGTGTTTGAACAAATCATCGATTCCAGAGTTGTGTATGTTCAGATTACCTACTGAACAGGAAAGGTAAGCAAGTCTTTATTCTAGCAAGTAATTTATACTTGATGAAGAGATACCTACTTATTTTTTTGTTGTTGGTATTAGTTTTATAACAGACAGACGAAGTAGGCAGGCCTACTTTCCCACTAGAATGTATTAGCTACTTTTGATGTTAGGCCGCTATTGCTTTGTTTACGTTTAGTCATGCCGATTTCTCAGTATTGTAGGTAGGTATAGTAACTAAGTATGTACCTACTTACAGTTATAAAATCGTAATTTAAAATACTTGACGAATTTGTGAATCAGATAATTAAAGCAAAGTTCGAATCGTAACCATTCGTAACAACAGAACAAAAATTGATTATAGTCTAAGAGTAAGGAGCGTTAGTTTTTTTAGGTTGTTTTACGATGTTTTTTTATTTAATATTTTAGTCACTTTATTTCACTTTTTATGATAGATACCTAATGTATAAGGTGGATTCTCCCCCCCTGCCCGCGAAATTCAAATTTTCTTACGTTTTTTGCAATTTGCAGGTCAGTCAAGGTTGTATGTTGATTAAAATATTGTTCGCGACTGTAAGACGTATGTAGTCACAGAATTATAATTATCAAAATCATTAATACAGCCCTCCAAGTTCATAAAGGTCAAAGAATTAGTTTTTCAAGGTCAAAGTCATTCCTCAACCTTTATGAACTTGGAGGGTTGTGTTGATGTGTTTGATGATTATAATAGGGGATTGGACAAAAAAAAACTAATTAGTCCGTCAGATAGATTTCCAAAAATTATTGGACACGTATTTTTTCGTTTTTCACGTAAACTTAAAATGAAGACGATACAGTGCTTCGGAAACTCGTGTGACGTCATATGATAGTACATTTTGACGACACAAGTGACGTTTCAAGCCCCACTCCAAGATCTTTGACGCGTTTTATCTTCGTCATTTTTTATTGATTTGATAAAACAAAAAACACGTATTCAATATTTTTCGATAATCTAACTTACGGACTAAACAGAATCATATTATTTTGACCCAGTCCGATCCCCTATTCTGTAACTACATACGTCTTACAGTCGCGAACAATATTTTAATCAACATACAACCTAGCACTGGCCTGCAAATTGCAAAAAATATAAAAAAAAAAATAATTTCGTGGGCTACCCTGACGCTTTCACCTTAAGGTGGATGTCACGGTAGCCCGCGAAGAATGAGTATTTCATCAAAAGGTCATTCTTGAGAGTTACATGAACTTGGAGGGTTGTAATGTTGATTTTGATGATTATAATTCTGTAACTGCATACGTCTTACACCCGCAAATCATATTTTCACTAACATACAACCTAGCACTGACCTGCAAATCGCTAAAATCGTAAGAAAATTTGAATTTTTCGGGCTACCCTGGAACATCAACCTTAAATGTGCTTTCCATCAGACGCCTTCAGTGGCTGCGCTTAATTGACCGCGAGGATTTGATAAATAAATCTCAAACCAATTATGTCGTTTGTGAAACGCATTTCCACCCACAAGACATAATCAAAAACAGTGTTAGAAAAATACTAAAAAAAAATTGTTTTCCGCGTTTGAATTTGCCTAATCTAAAAAAAAATGATAAACAAACACAAGTGGAAATAAAAACTTCATATAATAATTCTAGTCAAACGGAAACAACTAGTGCCACTTCATCATGCCAAACGGACATTAACATCACGGATAACCTAACTCAAACTACTGATCTTTCTGCAAGTACCCCACGCAAGAGGAAATTAAAATTGGAGTTATTAGATTGTAAAAAACGTTTACGAGTAAATGAATCGGAAAATTCTTCACGAGATATGTTTCATAAATTATGTGATCGTTTTTTATCTAAGGACTTAGCCCAACTTGTTAAAGCTCAAACATACTTAAAATGTGCTAACAAAGGAAACAGATACACTACAGCTTACAAAATGTTTTGCTTAAACTTGTACTACCTCAGTCCACAAGCTTACCGTTTATTAGAAAAAACTATTTGTCTGCCATGTAAAAGAACATTGAATAAGCTAAACATTCCAATGACAACTCAAATAAACGAAGAATTAATGACAGCACTAAAATTAAAAGTAAACAATATGTCGGAGAGAGAAAAGCATTGTACTTTAGTGATGGACGCTATGAGTTTAAAAACGAATGTCTTTTATGATATAAAAAACGATAAAATAATAGGCTTCCACGAAGTAGATGGCGTTCAATCGCCGACACCGGCAAAATATGCCTTAGTGGTAATCATGAGAGGTATTTTTGTGAAATGGAGCCAGCCAATTGGCTACGCCTTATTATCGGAATGTTCAAGCGATGCTAATATATATAAATGGATTGATAAACTTATAATTAAACTCTTTGAGATCGGATTCAAAATCAGAGTGTGCGTTTCAGATATGGGACCAGATATGTTAAAAGCTGCTAAAGAAAGAGGGATTTGCGTGAACAAAACTTATTTTACTGTTAATGGCCATAAAATTTATTATATTTTTGATGCACCACATTTGATAAAGTTGGTTCGTAACAACTTGATGGCGTATGATTTTCATTTCCATAATGGCGCTGTTGCAAAATTTTGTCACATAAAAAAATTCTATGAGCATGATAAGAAAAAAAGCTTTAGACAAGCTCATAAATTGACTAACAGCCATATGTACCCTACGAACTTTGAAAAAATGAAAGTTCGTTATGCGACGCAACTTTTAAGCAGATCTGTAGCAGGTGGTTTGTCAACATACATAGATTGTGAAGTGATAGATGAATCAGCAAGGCACACAGTCGAATTTACAATGTTGATGAACGATTTATTTGACGCATTGAATTCATCGAGTCTTCGTGACAGCTATAAGTACAAAAGAGCGTTTTGTGGGCGTAAAGAACAGATTGATTTTTTCAATAGAATGTTGATTTTTTTCCGAACATTAAAATTACGAGATCCCCGAACTGGAAAAGAAGCTACTCAAAACGTGAAATTTATTCATGGGTTTGAGATCACAATCCAGTCAATTTTGAATCTGTATGAAGATCTTAAGCAAGAAGGATATCAATACATTCTAACAAGACGTCTTAATCAGGACGTGATTGAGAATTTTTTTGGTAAAATTAGATCGAAAAATGGAAATGCTCTAGAACCAACCAGCAGACAATTTATATCTGCATATCGTAAAATTTACTTTGCCAATATTACCCGGGCACCGAAAGAAGGCAATTGTACGGAAAATTTGACAGAATTTCTCGTTCACTTGAGTGATCACAAAAATACGGATAATGACGCTAATCAAATCAATAACATTCCACCTGTGATCAATATTAATCAACCAGAAATATTGCAGTCAAATAGCGTTTTGCGTGATATTAGTAGTTCAGACTATGTAGAATTTGATATTCCGGAAAAAAATGCTTTTTTTTACGTATGCGGAGCCTTGCTGAAAAAATGCATGGAGCGTCACGAGGATTGCGAACTATTTAAATGCTATTTAAGCGCTAATCAGCAAGTTTGCAATTTAAGTGCAGAATCTAGGTACCTCCACTACAAAAATTTTTCTACAGATCAGATTTTTTTAGTGGTTCCACCTGACGACGTCGTAGAATATATTAAAAGAATGGAGCAGATATTTCGAAACACATTTATTAAGGATCACATTAACTGCAAAATTGGTTTGACTATTTATGACCAAATAAAAGATTTGAATTTTTCACTGCCCTGCCCATGCTTTCCGAAATTATTTTTACAAAAGCTATTCATAAGGATGCGGATATACTACACGTTAAAGTTTAACAACAAGGCATTCCGTAATAGTAGAAACAGAAGAAAATATTTTTCAGTAGCAAATTTGTAATTTTGTAATAAATGTTTGATTCTATAGATGTTTGTATTATTTTATGTTGGTTTAGTCAAAAATAAAAACATATGTATTGTCCTTTATGTGCAAAAATACTACATTATGCCTATTAAAAAAAAACGAAAAAACTGACAAGTAGTAAATAATTTAAACACAAGCTCTTAGTCTATAAATATTTGTTGGTCCTCCTTTTAGGCAAACGCCTTTTTATTCTGAAACTATTAGGACTACATAGTTGAAACTTGGTAAGTAGATGTATGCTGTGAACCGCCTTACGATTTTTTTTACAAAAAAAAATGAAAAATAATGTAATAAGTATGCTGTACATCTCAATGAAACTCAGACAACACAAATAAAAAAATACAACTTCCCGGCCCTTGCCAATTTTTAGGCACTGTATTAAAATTTAGCTGAAAGTGACAACCCTGACACAGGCAAGTACGGTAGGTAATTATGTCGCGGATTGGGCCGGAGATGCGCTACTTCCCTTCTTTATACTATGGTCTAGTTTTAGGATAGCGAGAGTTGCGAGCGGACGTGTAGTAAAACGAATGACGAAAACCTCGAAAAATTTATTTCTGCGATGCAGGAGCGACCCCAGCTGTGGATGGCTGGTCATTCACAACACAAAAATCGCGTAATTACAAAACGAAAGAGGACGGAAGTATCCGAAATTGTGGATATGGACGGTAAGTAGATGTGGTGCTTAGTAAGTATTTAGAATAGAATAAATTTATTTTTAGGTAACAAAGACCCATTGACAAATGACAATCTGTATAATACAGTAGAATCCGTTTATCCGAATCAATTAAAACCGTGGTAGGTAAGTAAGGGTAGTCCGGCGGATAATCGATTTCAAAGTAAAATCAAACAATATAATAAGTACTTATTAAATACCTACGTAACTTTTTATTATAGATAGGTCGAGTTTCACATGCGTCAATTAGACAATGCGGTAATATAGCTTAATTATTGAAAATAAGGTAAGTAATTAGAGCCGTGAAGAATCTCCAAATTCTCCAAATAATCGGACAAGTAAGTACGAGTGTTCGAATAATCTGGATTCTACTGTTACATATTGATTTTGTAGTGCAGGTAGGTACCTATGTCTATTATTATTATTTGTTGTGTTAAGCGTGTTATGGTGTGCGAATTCCAAATTAGACTGCAAGAAAGTTCCGTCGTGGGCATCGCTACATCGAGAATTGCCGCTGCGTGAGTCGCCGCGGGAATCGCCGCGATTATCGCCGCGATTATCGCCGCGGGCATCGCCGCGGGCGCCGCCGCGGGCGCCGCCGCGGGCACCGCCTCAAATTCAAACAATCGCGTATAAAATCGCTTCTCCGTGAACGCACTCATACACCGCCATATGTTTGAATTTAGTGCGGGCCGCGCCGCGAATCGCGTCGCGCGTCGCGTCGCGCGTACGTGAACACGCACTAGGGCTTGTTTCGACACCTGCGATTAAGTTCCCGTTAACTTAAACTTAGCAGATAATTTCCTACAAATTGTGTTCCATTTTTGTATTTATATCTGAAAGTCACTGCTTATCAATGTCCGAATGGACACTGTTATTTGAACATCGTGAAATAAGCCCTTAGAATAATAGGGGATCGGACTGACTCAAAAAAATATGATTCTGTTTAATCCGTCAGTTAGATTATCGAAAAATATTGGATACGTGTTTTTTGTTTTATCAAATCAATAAAAATTTACGAAAATAAAGCGCGTCAAAGATCATGGAGTGGGGCTAGAAACGTCACTTTAAGGCTTCGATCAATATTGATCGAAGCTTGAAGGTACAAAATGTACTATCATATTATGACGTCACACGAGTTTTTGAAGCACTGTAACGTCATCATTTTTTGTTTAGGTAAAAAAAGAAAAAATATGTGTCCAATATTTTTTGAAAATCTATCTGACGGACTAATTAGTTTTTTGTTGTCCGATCCCCTATTTCGTAATTTATCCTATACTAGCTGATGATGCCCGCGGCTTCGCCCGCATTGATGTCGGAACTTGACATCCTATATAGTAAAACCTTCCTCGAGAACCACTCTATACATTGGTGAAAAACAGCATGAAAATCGGTACAGTAGTTTTTGATTTCATCGTGTACAGAGAGAGAGACAGACGCGGCGGAAGACTTTGTTTTATATAATAAAATAATATGTTTTATAAACAATTTCACGCAGCTATTTGCGTGTGTAATTTTATGGAATAATAAAATAAAACTAATCAAGCATTATAATTATTTCCTCGGACCTTTCTCTCGCTCTAACATACCACTATAATCTACTCCTATAATTTTACCACCATAATTTTTTCCATCATTTTCAACTTCCTATAATTTTCAAGGAAGTGTTACGCTTGAGTACGTCCGCTCTCATTGGCTAGTTGGTCGGCCAATATTGGTTCGTGTATGTTGGCCATATTTTTATATTATATTTTTCCTCGAATGTTTGTTATGGCTTGGCTACAAGGAAACGCGGAAGAGGCGGTTACGGTGGTGGAGAAATGGTAATGGAGTGATTAGGGGCGGCCCAATGAGGTCCGTAACTGGAGTAAAACTGGGTTCTACGAAGAGATGGGAATATGGTGCCTTAACCGTTGAGTTTGGTTGGTGGCTCTTGGAACCATATTGGCTTTGTAGGTCCTTCTTTTGTTTTTGTAGCCAGTCGTCTCAGAAATATGAAAAAAAAAACTTTCTTCAGAAGAAAAATCAGCTTCTAAAGTCGGTGACATTTGTTTGTTTGATTTGAATCGAATTGAGAACCTCCTCCTTTTTGGGAAGTCGGTTAAAAATGCTTATGAGCACCCCTACATCGCGTTACTGGTCAGTCTAAGAATCTCTTCAAAATGTTGACATCTTTTTTCCCCTCTTATATTGGAGTACCTGCTATCATTTATTGTATTTTTTTCTCTTTTGATTTGCATGCCTGGTGGTGTAGTTTTATCGAACGTATTGAACTGTAAGTGGAAATCGCATTGTTTTGATAATTACTTATTTGTTTTTATAATGTGTGTTACTCAGACTGTAGCAGTCATTTGGTGTAAGACTTAGTACTGTAATATAATATGTCGAACAGTTTATTTTCTCATAAAAATGAAATAAAATAGGAAAATGGTAGGATATTTCATCAAAATAAACCGTTTAGAATTTTTGTAACCTAAACCTTGGAGGTGTGGGAGAGTAAATAAACTTTGAGTTTTAGTCTTCCAGGCGGTGTTCATCAAATGTAATATTTTGCCTACTAACAGTTCTATACAGACAATCAATCGAGCGCTAGAAACTATTTTTCCTACACTCTTTTATCTGCCCCGATATCTTATTTTACAAAAATGACTCTGGAATTATCTCTCTTCGTGACCATTTGGAAGTGGGAAATGGTCCCACATGCTGTCTCCAGTATAAACATGTGTCGCAAGGTCATAAACAATATATTTGTGATCAGAACTCGTTGTATTGTGTGTGTGCCGCCGTGGGCTTAGAAGTTCTCACGCCGGGTGAGGCTGGGTGCCCACGTTTGGAAACATAGGGAGGGATAAAAGTGATAGCGGGAACGTCCATTCTAAAGGCACAAACAACCTTAATGTATTATTTCTTAGCTTCAAGCTTAATCAAAATGGAGAGTGTTGTGCCAAAAGTGGTTTTCTTGACATGGATAATAGCGACGTAACTCAGATTCTAGTGAAAACCACAACGTGTTTCTTGAAATAGTAGTAAGAAAAGAATAGGAAAATACATTTTCTGAACTGTTACTTCAGGATACCTACTGAATTACCGAGCCCTAGTTCTTCATCTTCGTCGTGTCGATGTTTCCGACCAAAACTCAGCCAAATTGATGGATACTGGTTATATAATATTTCTCCTACCATTATGATAATTTATTTGTGGTCGGCGCGGCATGCTTTTTTTCTTCCATACTTTTGTCGTCATCTTGTAAAGGGGTTTTCTATTTTTGCACCACCTAACTAACGTAACAGTCCCAACTACCACCCCGTATGTTTACTCTAGATTCTGCTACGTGATAAGCATAATATAAAAATATGCGGCAGGTCCTGTGCTACAGGTTTAGCGTCATTTTGACGCGAGTTAGTACAGGGATACTTTGTATCTATACCAATATAATAAAGTTAAAATGATTGTCTGTTTGTTTGAGCTCGTGGCAAAGTAACAACAGTTGCTTTGTGTCGACCATCGGTCAAGCCGCGCTTGTCCTATGGACCTATGTCCATTACATGCCGAATTTCCTCCGTGCTTCGGAAAGCACGCTAAGCTGTTGGTCCCGGCTGTCAATTGTAGATCTTTGATAGTCGTTACAGGTAGTCATGACCCGAAAGTTTGACAACCAGGGCCAAGGGGTATTATAACCCAGTACTAACCAGGTTGTGGAGGTCAGATAGGCAGTTGCTTCATATAAAATACTAGTACCTACATGCTACCAACTGCACCCGGTTAGACTGGAAGCTGTCCCAAACGTAGTCAAGAAAATTCTTGGTTGATGATTATGATGATGTTTTGGTTTGAATCTCGCTAATCTCTGCCGAGAAAAAAGGTAAACAGCGGGTAAAACCGCAGGGCACAGCTAGCTTAGACATACACCGGTTTTGTAGTGTGGGATGTAGGTAAAGATGTGTTAAATAGCTTCTGTTAATTAATTAAGTCGCTTTAAGTGACTTAATTTGTTTTGATTTACGATTCTAGGGTTATGTACATGTTATGTTTTAAATAATTTAAAATACATTTATTAAATTTAAATTCATTTGTAAATTTAAATTTAATAAATGTTAATAATGAGTTATTTCAAATGCACACGATAAATGAAACTACCGTCTGTCGTTTAGTTTTATTATAATTCTGAATTATACTCTCTTAATAAAAACATGTATGTATTCAAACCGATTTCCTTATACGATGCAATCATGTTTTTAACTAGAGCTAACTTTATTGCTTAATTTCTGTTTAATCGTTATACTTTAGAACGATAGAAATAAATAAAATTGAGTTAATTTGGCGTTAAAAATAAAGACATGCTAATAGCTATATTGTAGTTTTGTCTTAAACAAGGAATGAAGATCGTATTTTTTTCCAATAGGCAAATGGCTTGTCAGACCATAATTTGGAATTATCAGTAGCCAAATACTGCAGGAAAATACAATTCGCTCAGTCAGTCCATTTAACTGACTCTGGTCTTTGACCGGTTTGTCATATTGAACTGGCCAGCTCCTAGGATTACACGCTAATTCACTATCTTCGCTCATTAAAATATTAGCCGGTGTACTTGACAGGTTGTATTGCATCGCAACATCAAAGTGGTTTGAATGAGAAGATTTCAGACACCTCGACTCGACTTAAATAAATACTGGTTCAGATTAGCTTAAATTAGTGTATAGCTTATTACTGGTATAAAACACATGTAGTAATGAGCTTCTTAACCCGTACTTCTTTAGACGTCATTTATTAATATTTTCTTGGAGTGTACACACGGCTACACATCAAGCTATACAAAACCAGTTAATCTTGGCCTCACTTTACTAGATCATTTCGCACAATGAACGATCAGATTATACTGGTTTTGTATAGCTTGATGTGTAGCCGTGTGTACTAAAACCTTCTTACTTGTTTACAAACATTGGGCGCTTGCTAATGTAAAACCATAAACCGTCTAAATATACCATAGTAAAATACGTAATTTTATTAAACCTGAATTTTGTAAATGTTACTGTGTTACTTGAGCATTTATTTTAAGTAGTTTCCCAAATCGCCGGACTGATTTGTAGATTCCTTTCTACTAACAGGTACTGAACTCTAATGCGAAATAAACTAATAAGCCAGATATTTTGACGGTTCCTAAATTGCACACCCAACGAGCTTAGAAATTCCCCACGAGGACGTTAGGAGTCCAGGCAACGAGGGGACTCCAATAATTATTCAGCGATAGGCGCGCAAACATCGGAATACATTAACACACAATGTATTCTGTAGCAGTATTGCCGTACATTCAGACTGTAACTAACTGTGTAAGCTGTGGACTTGGTCGTTTTGGAGAGGAGGCCCTTTATTTAGCAGTTTAATTTTTCAGATTTTTTTTGGGAGAGTTTTACCTAATAGTACACCCACATTTCGTCAATCAGCACTTTTGCAATCATGTTATAGAATATTTTAAGACTCACTCCCAACCCCATATTAATAAGAACTAGATTACTAGAGAAGTTGAAGCCTTCCCAGCAAAGGAAAGTTAATTTCCAACAGTACCAATATGAAGTCGGGCTGTTGACGATGAAAGGAACTACCTACTTTTAAAAACAGCTTCAGTTTGCTTCAGTGAATCCGATCATAGCTCGTGGATATCACCAGGGTGAAAAAAGGTTTTCCCAAAATCAACTCAAACTCGAACTAGAACATTACAGGTAGGTACTTTTGTATGTCATAAAAACAAAAAAAAAATGAGCTAGCCATTTTCAGTATTTAAAACTTGACCAAGTCCACACTTCCTGTATTTCTCACACCGTAGTCGGGGCTGATGTATTCATAAGATAACATCTGATATTGTACTGATAAGTGATAACCATCTCTGATATGACACGCGTTCATACTACAGATTACCCGAGTATTTACACTGTAATTATAATACTTGTTTGTGCTGTAATAAGCCCAACACTATGGCTATTTTATTGAAATATACTTGTTATTCATACATGCGTTTACTTGTTCTATAAACCAGTTGTCATTTAAAATTTTGCGGGTGACTGAATTAAGAACAAGTCTGAATTATGAATGTTGATACGACTGACAATTTGATTAAACTTTCAGTCGGGCGGGTTATAGTTTAAAGTTATAGTATTAGTAGAAAAATTACTAGCAAAAAATTAACTTCCAAAAAATACAAATTATAAAGTCACTAGATATTATAAAACAAAGTCCTCCGCCGCGTCTGTCTGTTCGCGATAAACTCAAAAACTAATGCAAAAATATTCATGCTGTTTTCACCAATGGATAGAGTGGTTCGAGAATAATTTTACCGACATCCACGCGGGCGAAGCCGTGGGCATCAGCTAGCCTAAAATAAGTTTGCTTTCGGAAGTCGACGACTTGGTTGATGCATTGAATTTTTCAAATCGGTAAATAAATTAAAGAATATATGAGGTAACAAACGTAAATAAAAAAACACAATAGCTTCTGTCAAATACTAAAACTTCTTTGAGACGCAAGAAGGCTGATAAAAATAGTCCAAGACCTGACATTATTTAGAATGATGGTTTCTTCAAATGCCCGTCTCATAAGGAGTTTCTCCAAGTGTCAAGGTATAACTTTACTGCTGCCAAGATAAAATCAGCTACGGAGCTGTTATGATATTGATCAGTCGCAAAAAGCTCCTATGTTTGAACAGAGACAGTTTTTGTTCAATGAATTATAACAGTAAGTACTACGGTTGTTTTTTTATTGTACTCGGAGGACGGGTGTTAATATTATATTGCAAGATTTATTGATGGTCTTCTCTTACTACAATATAAAGAGGTGAAGTTAGTAAGCTCAGATTTCAATTTATCTGTGACCACTAACTATCCTTGTTTTTATTAAATGATAGAATTCTGCATATAGAATATTTTTTATTTTTTATTAATTACCAAGTACATAAACATACAAATTGGAACGGTGATCCCCAAACTAGATGTAGTCTGTATCTTGGGGATCAGAGTTGTACATTTTCGTTTTAACTTTCAAAGGGGTCGTAAACGGTGATTATTAACAAAATGAAACCAAAAATAATGAATTACATTATTAGGATATTAATGATTTACTAGGTGTTGCCAGTGGCTTCGCCCGCTACAACTCGAAAATTATCCCACGGGAAGATAAAATCGGGATAATTTTTATTGCTATATGTTAATCCAGGTTATTAACTATCTATGTACCAATTTTTTTCCAAATCCGTTCAGTAGTTTTTGCGTGAAAAAGTAACAAACATACACACTCACAAACTTTCGCCTTTATAATATTAAGTAGGATTAGTCTGATTATTATACACCCTATCACCGTAGGTGCTCCAAGTGGAATAAAGTTGAATATTTTTTATTGTTCCCATTTGAGCACCACGTTAAAATAGTGATTGGTGCTCTAATGGGCCTTTGGTGCTCAAAGCTTATGTGCTCTAATAATAGGTGCTCAAACGGGAATCATTCATGCAATTGATAGGTGTGCTGTTGGAGAGTGTCATCCTAACTATTATGAAAGAAACTTCAGTTGCATATTTTTATAATAATTTCACACCCACGAAGGTCGCGGGGCTTAGCTAGTAAGAAATGATTATATTGAAAAAACTGACAGAAGCTAGATTACAAAAGCACACTCCTGGCTTTTCCTGGAGCAATGTTGCCAGGTAATTCTGCGACCAGCAAGAAAAGCGCTCAGTAAACGTGTGAAGCAGACTTCCTACAGCGCCGTTTACCGTCAACTATCCCAGTTAGTCTCCGATGACATGTGTCGCATGTCTGTTAGCGCCTGCACTTACATCTCGCGATCGTCGTGAAGATATCCAATCGTTGACAAAAACAGGTTCATACAGTTTTTGTTGTATTAAGCCGTGTACAATGAGTGTTAAGCCTGGCTTATGGAATAAACTGGAGTGAAAAAAGAACTGTTAGAGACTGTGATAGGATCCGTGTTCTTTGTTTGGTTCCAAGCTTTGGATCATATTTGGTTTTTATTTTGGCAAGCCCGCCATATCATTTGGCGACCACCAGAAAGCCCCGAGACAATGACGCTCAACGGAGTCCCAGAGAAACAGTTAACTGTCTTCGAACCAAATTGAAAAATAATCAGAAAATAATAGCGGAGTAGTTGAAAATACATAATTTCAACCCGACACATCTACAGAAGACAGAGCAAAACAAGGCCGGGCAAGGCGCAAAGCTACTTATACAACTGGGATAAGCCCAGTTGTCTTTAATAAATTGTTCCTAAGTTGTCATGTTTGGTTGTAAGTTATTTTGGTGATACAGGGAGGAAGAGACATCGAATTCCGAAGCCCCCATAGAAATTTTTCATCGGTAACTAAACAAGACAGAGTTGTTTCTTACAAAATTGTAATAAATACATGGTCAAAATGTTGTGTCAAAATTGACGGCACGGTTAGCGCAGTGGCTCAAGCAATGGACTGCCGCGCTGCGTGTCGCGGGTTCGATCCCCGCACGGAACAAATATTTGTAAGACCTACAGATAGTCGTTCCGGGTCTGGGTATTTGTGTATGTGAGTTTAAATGTTTGTGAACGCACCCACGACACAGGAGAAATTCCTAGTGTGGGGCAACGTTAATAAAAAAAATAAAAAAATATTGGAACATATTTTTAAAATTAACCGATGAAACCGTTCTTTGAGTCGTTCGGAATGATGTACTGAAGACGTGGAAACCGATTGTACGTCGATGTCCCTTCCTACCTGTATTTACCTATAATCTACTATCCTGCTTACCAAAGCAGCACACTTGTCAGAACAAGTGCTGGTTATAAAGTGTTTCCAAATTCTGTTACGACTTTCAACTGCATTAATATAATTAGCCTATAATGTCCACGTAGCTGGGACACAGGCCACCTCTGTATGAGTGAGAGATCTCGATAATTTAGAACCCTTATCAGTGATTACACTGTCATGGTGTTTGGTCTGCCAACACTTCAACAATCTCTAAGCAACCACTTATATAGTTACCTGCTATTATTACAGCTTGCTATCTGTCTTGTCCACCATCATTTTCATACTCGATAAATCTATGTTATTCGACCTATCAAACTAAAGTTAAACATTACATTAATAAAGATACATTTATATCTTAAAAGCCTATTTTCTCCTTTAAATAAACATGTCGAGAATATATGCAATTCCAAGCCGACTTTCAAACTAGGCTGTATGCAAACATGGTATGTAAATGACCAAAGTGTTGCCATTAACAAGATGATAAGAATTCACTAACGAGCATCTATATTAATATCCGATGTTGCCAGCTCTCTGACTTGATTGACAGATGTCAGAATGGCCGTGTTCAGTTTAGACAACTGAGATGCAATTTTGTATTAAAGTTGACAGGTTAGTGTTGCCATGATAATTAAAGGTTTATTATCTTTGTTCATTGTGTATATGCGACAATGCGGTTGCATGTTAATTATGTAAATTCTATATTAATTTAAATGAGTAATTCCTAAAATTAGTAACAATTTAACTGTGTAATTATGTTCATGTTAATTAGTTAGTGATGTATGTTGCCTTGAGGTTGTCTGTCTGTCTGTCACACAGTAATGTGGTTCTAATTAATATTCCAGTTAACTGTAACTTGTTAAGGATGCTGAATTACTCATCTCAGGATTACACAGTCGAGTTATATCAGAATTCCAACGATAATTAGATGCATTATTATTACTAATATAATCAATCTGATTACAATATTTGTTGACACATAATATTCAATCACGTTCACTTTTTGGATAACAGATTACTGATCATAATTCCTCGATTTTCCTCATTTCACTTATAATATCGTTTTACCTAACTTTTTTCTTTGTTACAATTAGGTACTAAGACAAGTTGAATTCCAGCATTTTCATCCTTTCACTTAGATGAAAAGCAATGATTGACAGCATCTGATATCGAAGATAACGACAACTTTTATCTAGTTTCCGGATGTAATATTAACACTTATGATTAATTTTTGATGAAATGATCAAAGGCTTGAGATCCAAAGTACGAAGCGACTGCTTATCTAACCTCCACATAAAAAAACCAACAGCTTGACGTGATTTCCGAGGCACAGAGGAAATGTAATGGGTCATCCATTCATGAACTAACCTAGGCAAACATGACTTAACCTAAAGATCGACCCGAGTGGCTGTTGCTATTTAACAAAGAGCTCATAAAAAACCCTAAAAATATAAAATGTGAAACCAAACGTTAGCGCAACTCAAATTACAGAAGGAATATATGAACTAAGTTTCGTTTCAGACCCCCAGTAACACAAACAATTTTAAATGCACAGCACCAACAGCCGTTATCAATAAACTTATAATTCCAGCCAGTAACATATTCGAGAGGAAACGAAACTTAGCAGAAATATACACGGAGCGGAGCGGAGGTAACCAGAATACCCCATCAATTCCCGCGGGAATGACCCCGCAATGTCCGGGAAAGCGGCGTTTTGCATAGCGTGGCGCAAGAGGGAACGAACTTAGGGTATGAACATAGTGCTAGCGAAGCGCGGAGCTGAGTGAGTAGACTATCATCATCTGCCTAGCCTTTTCCCGGCTAGTTGGCTACCAGTTTTACCGGATGCAGCTGAATACCAGTATTTTACATGGAGCGACTACTACCTATGTGACCTCCACAACCCAGTGAGGCGGTAGATCATTCTGGTTTTAAAGAGTCTCCATGGACTTTATTTATTTTTCGTTATTATAGGGATCTACGCTTTGGAATGGGATGGACTACTACAGTCTTTTTTATAGTTATTTTGAGGCTAGGATTGGATCTAAAGTTATCCTGTAAACGAGTTTATTAGTGTATTTGAAATAAATGCGTTGAATTTGGGTGCTGGTCTAACTGAAAACGCATATTCCTTCTTGTGAACATAATATTTTAAACCGTAGTCTGTCATCATCATCTGCCTAGCCTTTCCCAAGTATGTTGAAGCCGGCTTCCAGTCTAACCAGATGTAGCTGAATACCAGTATTTAACATGTCTCGGTACTCCTTGTTTAGAAGAAAGAGTCCTGAAACGCAAAGGCCCAAAGGGCATAAAGAACACGGATGAGTTTTAGTTAGTAAGAATCTAACACTCTTTCCTGCTCCGCTTAAGACAAGGAGAAGTTATTTGATGATTGCCCATTGCTAAAAACCCCTTTATGTTCTTCTTCTTCTTAACGCGTCTATGGTAAATCTTCAGACAAAATAAATTAAAAAAGTTTGGCCCGAAATTCAGCAGTGCGAACTTCGCACGTTGATCTAGTCATAAGATCGTCAAGTGTGCAGGTGTCAGGACATGCAGCGCGAGATGGAAGGTGGTGTGTTTAAACGTTCGCGGATTCCACTCTCCGCGCCGCTCCTCTGTGTACGTACACTTAGCTCTTCCGTCTCATTCTTGATGGCTGACGATACAATGTTTCGACAGCTTTATAGCAAGGATTGTTTTACAATGTTTTAAGTGAGATATTCGTGAGTTTCGCATGAAATCGGAGGGTAAGTAGGATGTCGCTTTTGTGGGATTGTCTATGGTATGCTTTGATGAGCCGTTGAGGGTCTGATTGATAGGAATGCGAATTAATGTATCTTGATTAAGGTTTTTATTTTAGAGTCGATGGGTAGTCTTCTCACAGTAATTTTTCGAGGTAAGTTTTTGAAAAATAATTGTGATAAGTAGTACTGTACTGTATCTAAGTCTGAACATTGGGCAGACATAGTAACTTAAGATGGGAATGTTAGGTTGAGTGTTTCTATTTTATGTGGATTTCTATCTATTTTTAGAAATTTAAAACATTAATACTGTTTTGTTAATTTTAAGCCCAAAAGTAAAAAAAAATTGTATAATAAAAGAATTTATCATTTTTAGAGTGAGACATGAGGATGCTTATTCAGATATCAAACAAATAAAAGCTGGTGTACCGCAAGGAAGTGTTCTTGGACCTATCCTGTACCTATTGTACACCTGCGATATCCCTGAAACCAATAACAGCGTCATTGCTACTTTTGCAGACGACACGGCTATCATGGCTACAGGTGTCACTCACACAGAAGCAGTGGAGAAGGTACAAACTGCCGTTAATGCCATCACCGATTGGACAAAAACATGGAAAATCAAATTAAATGAATCTAAATCGACACATATCGACTTCACAAACCAAAGACCTAATTATACACCAGTATATATTAACAATCGTGTAATACCACACGAAAATACGGCAAAGTACTTGGGCATGACGCTAGACGCAAAACTTCGCTGGAAGGCTCATGTCAAAAAGAAACGCCAGGCGTTAGACCTTCGCTATAAAAATATGTACTGGCTACTTAGCAGACATTCTAACTTGTCAGTGTATAACAAAGTACTTTTATACAAACAAGTACTCATGCCAGTATGGACATACGGCATTCAACTTTGGGGATGTACAAAACGGACTAACGTTGATATCATACAAAGATTCCAAAATAAGGTACTTCGGGCTATAGTAAATGCTCCCTGGTACGTCAGAAATGATGACATCCACCGAGACCTTGGAGTGGATCTTGTAACTGAAGTTATAAAAAAACACGCCGAAGCACACGAGCAGAGGCTTCTTCATCATGTGAACGTCGAGGCTATCCAGCTACTTGACACCACAGACATAGTGAGAAGACTAAAAAGAACTAAACCATTTGAGTTAGTTTAGTAAAGTTAGTGTAATGCAGTGCAGTGCAGTGAGTGCTTCGCTACGTTTAAAGAACACGTGAACAAAGTGTCTTTCAACTTAATAGAGACTATAAGAAAAGTGCCAATGGACACATTCTTAATTTTGTATAAGCTTTAGCAAATTAAGTTAAATTTAAATTACTTATTAGCCTCAAGGTCTAGATTGTAATTGTATGAGTAACCGTTTATTAGCGAGTACTTCATAATGAAAAAAAAAAAAAAAAAAAAAAAAAAAAAAAATTTTTATGCACAGTTTAAACTTACCTAAGTTTCATGAACCTTGTTGAGATAGTGAATGAAAATTTGATGCGATTCGAAAGCATTAACATTACTTGCAAGAAGAGATCGATTATAAAGGTTGGTGTAAATTAAATGACCTATCGTTCCAACCTATCACTTTGAACATAAAAGTACCTCATTACACCAACGACTCTTACAAGCCGCAAATGGAGATAAGCTGATATCCACTACTTTTCATTTATCCCTCGATAGAAACACATGAAAGAAACATAACTCAATAGATAATATTAATCCTTTTAAAATTATCGAGCGGGTATCATAACGTCAGTGTACCTTTTTCCTTACATATCTATTTTCCCGCTTAATTCACCAAGTGTTGCCATGCGCGAATTAAAAAAATGCACTCATACCGCGCGGCGCAAGCGAACGCACCATTCATCATTTATGATGAATTTACTTCTTCGCAACTGGCAACATCCGCGCACCTGCACACGTCAACACTTCACAGATAAAAAAAAAAATATGGCGTATATCGTCATACGCCATTCAAGTCAATTGCTTACAATAAAATTAATGATCAGACATAATTCTGTCTGGTTTATGACAACTAACATAAATATTTAAGTTGAAATAATAAGTAAATGCCTTTTAGAATTGATTTCGTGTTTATATGTTTCTTGACGTGGTGGAGTGAAGAATCCATTTGGCAAGGAAGAAGAACCAGCTTCTTTTTTAGCCAGTTGAATATGAAATGCTCAGCATTTTTTCCTTGGTGGTATTACAAAACAGTCTTTTGAATTATATGGAGTTGAAAGTCGTACCTGGTAGGATTGTGGTATAAACACAGGTATAAATAATTATCATGGATTCATGTTCGTCACTTGAACAGACATACCTAAATGAAAATATAATATCGAGGACCTCGTTGATTCTTAGATGTCGTGTTTGAAATTGCATTCTTTCGTGCCTTTGGACCATTCTGAAACTGCACCAAAAATAGGTGGACTATCGCATTCACAACAATTTTTATATACGCGTGTTTTAACTGCCGTGACACAAGAATGCATCGTAATTATTCATTACCCAATAAAAAGTTTACTCATTATTCTTTTAGCCGCCATAATGAACATTTTTATTCGGCTATCCATTACATTTCGACCTAATCCATTGTATTTCGTAATAAATAAACTAGGATGATATTATAAACTGAAGTTTGTAATACATATACGTTTGAACGCGAATGTGTGGCGTTACTCAGTGTCCGACGCCCAGCGTGACGCCAAAGACAAGAAACGACTAAATACACGGTATTCATTGTAACTGGCAACACAAATTTTTCGCGGGCAAAAATATGTAGAGAAATTACTAGTGTCAAGTAACCTTTTACAATAAATTAGATTTAAACGTTTGATTGTATAGATTTCGTGCTCCGTTTCTTTTAAAGTGTTATTAATTGTTTTTATCATTGTTGGAGATCTCTAGAGCTTGTCTTGTAGGCGGTAGATAGATATTATATTCTTGATACATGTAAAGATAGTGCGTGATCGATCTTGCTTAGTGAATGAATACGCGACAGCCAAGGGAAATTAATGACATCTACCAGCTATGAGTGCTCAGTGTCAAATGTCATGTGTTTATTTTTATTTTTAAAGCTATCTAACTGTCAAAAATGTTATAAATAAGATAAGAGATAAATATGACGAAGGTAGCTCAACTATTTCGGGTTCATCGTTGTCAGAGTCCAAGTTCGGCATGGCGGAGGTACGAAATAATAGTCTCAACACTGATTACAACCGCCTATTTATTTACTTCCGATAACAAATTAACAAAATCTCAAACGATCAAGCCGATGGAAATGGATTAAAGTACGGAAACGCGGTCAGTTCGATACAGGCGGGCAGAACAACCGTTCGCGCTCGTCTCTCACCAAAAAGTGCCGTCCCTCAAATCAAATGCGTCTAATGTCAACGTCAACCGATCACTGACCACTGACGTCTGACATATCACAACTGACATTTGACATATGACAACTGACAGCTGTCAAACCAGACCTGCCACGCTCTGTATCGACCTCACCCAAGCTCACTGCTTGACGTTTCCGAGTTTTCCGACAAACGATGATAGATGGCGTTATTCTAAATTGTCAACTCTAAATATTGTGCCTCGGTGTTGAAACTGCGACACGGCCATCTTGACATTTCACACGTCCTCGTGTGAGGTATCTGCAACAAGAAGTCACGGAAAGTAAATCGTCCCTTACTCGGCCTCCCTGGCCAAGACGACGGAGTATTATCACTCACAAACACAATTTAAAACAAAGTTTTGTTCTGATCCATATTCTAATCAAATCTCATAAAGAAAATTTCAACATTGAAATCAACATTCATCAAGAAATCATCAACTTTCGACCGAATCTAGTATCCGATCAAATCCAGTATGCAATGCTCTGCTCGGTACCCAGCTTCGTCACATACAACACACACAGCTTCCAACAGGCAACCATAGGACCTCCAGTCGGTACCCAACCTCAACACATCTCATTGCCTCCATCCGGCAACCATGGGACCTCCATCCGGTACCCAACATCAACTCAACTCAACACATTGCTTTTATTTAGCACCTTTAGCTACATTGCCATGATGGACGTTGGTCACAGCCATCAAATAAACACTTACACGCGTGCAGCAACGAACAGCATTGCAATGTATGCAATTTGAGCCACTTGCATACTACATTTGCATCTTTTACCTCTCACTTAAGGTCTGACCCCTTCATCATCACCCGATCTCGTTTTGTCAGTGTCTATCGTGTCAAAGTCAAATTTACAGTCAGCAATTGCGTCACATGTCGCAATTGACCGTATTTTCTCAAATCGTATCTCATTTGATGACATTATGAACCAAAACTAATCGCAAATAATTGTCGGGTAAAACGTGAAATAGAATTTCTAAAATAACTCTATCGGTCTCAACAGAAGTCAAAATTTGTACAGTTGACCTTACATGGCAGAAGTCTGCCCAGTACCAGTCGTTCGGCCATTCCTGGCCCAAGTGGGTGGGGAATACAAGGTGTTCTGATCAAAATCATTACAGGTTCTAATGAAAATCATAACAAACTCTTTCTCTCAAAGCTGACATGTCGAACAACACCCATACTCATTCAAATAATAGGAAACTCATTAAAATATTGCAGTGCTCATACTCTGACCTCTATCCGGTCTTCATCATCACACTTATAGCCTCCATCCGGCCATAAGCATCAAAACAATCGACCTCCATCCGGTCTTCATCATCACACTTATAACCTCCATCCGGTTATAAGCATCAAACCAATCGACCTCCATCCGGTCATCAACACGTAACCTCCATCCGGTTACATACACAACAGGCAACCTCTATCCGGTCACCTTCACATGTAACCTCCATCCGGTTACATGCACAACACCATCAAGATAATCATTTCGAGCCTTTATCAAAATAATTTTGTAAAGTGGGGTTGTTCAACATGTTACTTTATTTTTCCTGTAACGTTACAGGTTATAAGAAAACTCTTACTATGCTAGGTACTTTAAATGTTAAGTTGACCACTTAGTATTCAACTAGTCTTGTTGTAATATGTGATCTAGAAATCACTAGTAAACAAAGATGAATATGCTGTCAATAGATTAATTAATTGGGAACGAAATTCTAACGGAACATCTGTATCAACTGTATTGAAATCAATTTGAATATTAGAAGCATTCTTGAGCTTATTTGAAACATCACATAACCTAACAACCTTTTCACGACACAAAAACAACACTATCACACGTCTAACTAACATTAAATCCTTGTTGTAAAATCTCAACGCCAATTAAAATATCATTTTTTTTAAAACAACTATCCGGTACAACATGAAATAAAATCTCTAATAGTAAATCGATAATCATAACCTCAGTAAATAATTGTGAAGTACAAACTATCATGACCTATCCCGGGTCAATTTACAATGTTATTTACACGCTTTCCACTGAACTGTAACGAAAAATTTTTGATCAGAGAGCATTCGGCACCAGAAACATAATAAAATGGGTACGACTCACCAGATATTCATCAGCACACTGCTGGGATTGCTCACATAGCAAACTTCAACACGTCGCTCGCTATTTGCCTCTGCTGCAGGCTGCAGGCACTGCTTGGTCAGCCTGCCGCACCGCCGCGCTGCCAACCGCGCGCCGCCAAGCCGCGTCCTGCCGCTGCGCCGCCGGCGCCGCTGCCGAAGTAAATTCTCAGCGCACCGTGACGTCATCGCGCCATTCTTCGTATTTTCTTCAGCTCGAGTGAATCCCACTTCTGATGACGAAGGTAGCTCAACTATTTCGGGTTCATCGTTGTCAGAGTCCAAGTTCGGCATGGCGGAGGTACGAAATAATAGTCTCAACACTGATTACAACCGCCTATTTATTTACTTCCGATAACAAATTAACAAAATCTCAAACGATCAAGCCGATGGAAATGGATTAAAGTACGGAAACGCGGTCAGTTCGATACAGGCGGGCAGAACAACCGTTCGCGCTCGTCTCTCACCAAAAAGTGCCGTCCCTCAAATCAAATGCGTCTAATGTCAACGTCAACCGATCACTGACCACTGACGTCTGACATATCACAACTGACATTTGACATATGACAACTGACAGCTGTCAAACCAGACCTGCCACGCTCTGTATCGACCTCACCCAAGCTCACTGCTTGACGTTTCCGAGTTTTCCGACAAACGATGATAGATGGCGTTATTCTAAATTGTCAACTCTAAATATTGTGCCTCGGTGTTGAAACTGCGACAAATATTTAAAACTGTACTTGTACAGAAATTAACTGGATGGCGTGGCCAAATTCCACCTTACTGAAACCTAAAACTAACTCAGGATAAACATAATTTACAATACGTCAAAAACATATTTTATCCTCAACTTAAATACTGGATTAAACCATAACACAAGTAAGAGTTTTTTATGCAGGTACTCAATACTCGAGGAATGTCGGTCGGTACTGCCAGTAAGAATAAATATTTACACCAAGCACAAGAAAGCTTCGGCCTGATAATGTTATTCATTCACTGGCTGTAAGAAATGAGTGTAAGGCTGTACTTGTAATGTATACCTTTGCTTGCTTTGTGTTCGAGAGATAAGTTTAAAAAGTAAACTTGTCTATGGTAAAGTGTTGTTTTTTTTGTGGTATGCTTTTTTTCGCGCGCATTTATATTGACGTTTTAAGATTGATGCGAAAGAATAAAGTGTTAAGTAAGTAGAACACAAGTTAACAAGAAACAGATAGTATAAATAAAATATTGAATACCGTACACATTTCTTTTTAGAAGCACTTGTAATTCTTATCAAATGAAGTATCAGTATTGTTGTGTACACCATGAACATCCTTGATCGCCCAACGATACGCAATTAGAAGTACATTTACAATTACTAATAACAGGTTCGAACGTTTTGACAGAGATGTAGTAGGTACACAATTATTAATGTAACTACAACGATCGCTCAATCAAACAGCCACACGACATTATCAAACAAGCCTTTTTTTTCAAAAACTCTTTTCTACAACTTTCTCTGACAATATCTAGGAACACATCTTTATGTTGGCCGGCTGTGTCGAAGTTATCTGTTCCGAGGATCGATACCTTATTGTTGACGTGGTGAATGCTTCGATTGAGCTGTCAGCATGGTCGCCCAGAGCAAAGCTGTGAAGACCTAATGTACAAGGTATTGAGCTGCACCTTTTAAAATACGTTGAATATTTATTATGGTCGCGTTCAGTTTAGGTGTTGCTGATATTTACGCGATGTTCGGCGAAATGTAAGTTATAGATTGTTTTGTGGCTGTTGAATCTGTTGTGTGTGTTTTTTTTGTTTTACGGGATAGAGTCAAGACTGGACCGTAACGTTTTTACTACCAGTCCATTACAGATATTGTGGATATTTTCTTTTGTTTTTTACAACTGGTCCCCCAGAGCTGTTACCTTTTTTTTTTGTTAAGTCAGTAACTACATATTGTCAGTGAGTTTGTCGTTGATATCGCTAAGATATTGAGTAACGTCAGCTAAACTCACAGACACAATTTTACTGTCGTCACAAAATCTTTTTTTTTTAACCCTTAAAATCATCATCATTTTCCTACCCTTGTTCCATTCTACCTGGAGTCGCAATACGCTTTCTTTTCCATTCTCTCCCGTCAGGCGTCTCTTTCAAATCATATCTCACACAATGCATCCATCTTTTCTTTGGCCTTCCTCTCCCTCTCCATTCATCAACATGAATTATTTTACCTTATCAACATTATTTTTACCCGACTACGGCAAAGCCAAAGGAGGGTTATGATTTTGACTGGCTATGTATGTATGTATGTTTGTATGTATGTGAATAGCTCATAGCTCGCAGCATCGTCATAACTTCGAATCTACTTATCGGAACTCGACATATGACGTATCGTTAGAACCGTCTTAATTTTCCGCTGAACATAGGCTACGTGATTTGTCACAAAAAGCGATTTGGCGCCCTCTAGCAGACAAAAAGTAAGGCTTAAAAAATAAAAATGGAGATAAATAGGTACGCCGTGTTTGGTATCACTTGAAAGGGCCTCACTTGTACATTTCCAAAAATTTGCTCAAATTTAAAATCACGCCTTCTAGCGGACAAAAAGTCAAGAGTAAAAAAAAATGTAACACCAAAATTGTTTAAATAAAAAAAAGTAAAAAACTAAAACCCGACTACGACAAAAAAAAACGACGCTGAAAAAGTATGAAACAAGATTTTCAGGATTAAACACAAAGAAAAGCCGTAGTCACACGTTATAGGTACCAACCACGGAACAGAATTTCTGTTCTGTGGTACCAACCTAAACACTTTAATACCGTGTGACTACGGATTTTCTTTTTGTTCTATCCTGAAAATTTTGTTCCATACTTTTCAGGGTCGTTTTATTTGTCGTAGTAGGGTTTTAGTTTTTTTACTTTTTTGCCCCTTAACATTTTGCACATTTGCTAACATTAAATGACCACAGTTCACAAACACCCCACATTACAGTTACCTCAAAATATACATCCCACAGAAGGTATATCAAGTACCTATACACCATACTTCTACCTGTCGCATCCCTGCGGTATTCAAACGTACCGTATTTCGCGTAATGATTTAAGCAAAGCGTCTACAATCTCGTTCATTAGGAGTCTTCAGCCGAAAATAAATAATCGTGGTACAGACACATCTGTGCCGTGTTCTGCGAGAGTTAAGATCGTGGATTGTCACATTAATCACGATTTGAGCTGGATGCGGCCAGTAGGCCGTGCGCATCACTGACTTGTATCGAGAGGCTATGAAATGAGAGGGTCGAGTCAGAAACTGTGCGAAGTTATGCTTTCCTGGTACTTGCTGGCAAAGACACTGAGAAATATGAAAGCAAAACTACTTCTAAACAGGAATTTATTAAAGGGTTGATTTTTTTAACCATCTACATAACATCACGCCTGTTAAGTTTAAATCCCATGTTATAGAGGACGAGCCTATTGCCATCAATCAGGCACAAATCCA
Source organism: Diarsia dahlii (assembly GCA_949775195.1). Lineage (NCBI taxonomy): Eukaryota > Metazoa > Arthropoda > Insecta > Lepidoptera > Noctuidae > Diarsia > Diarsia dahlii. The sequence continues at coordinate 18,913,562 of OX459201.1, forward strand.
GACTCTGTGGCTACTACTGAGTATTTTCTGATGGAAAAGTCCGACCTGGGAATCGAACCCAGGAATCCATGCTCAGTAGAGACTAACGAGGCAAACCTACCATGCATAATTATTAAGTATTTCAATACAAATCTTGTTCGACTTCATAATAACATGACATACTGAAGTGATATTTGTGGGCTCTGTAAAAAGTAACCAAGGCGGCCACAAGATCTATCCATTTACTGACGTAGCTACCGCATTTAAACCGTCCACACTAAACTTCAAATCCCGCTGTTTTCCTAGCTACACAGTGTCTCAGGAACTAGTTTGGCAAATGGGCGGCGGCATCAATCATTAGCTCGATATGTATCGGTCACACGGCGCGGGTGCAGCTACAGCGTGCGCAAGTGCGTCACTACCAACGTACCGTGATACGGTACTGCTGACCACCTTCTAGTTTTCAGGAGTTAAGGGAGGAGAAATAGGGGAGTGATTGTTGGGTTCGTTGTGAAGCAGCTTTTGATTTTTGATCATCGTCATCTGCCTAGTCTTTAGGCAACTATGTTGGGGTTGGCGTCCACTCTCATTGTATGCAGCTGAATACCAGTATGTTACGGGGAGTAAGAGCCTATTTAACTTCCGCAAACTAGGTACTAGGTAACTCTGAGTTTCGATTTTCACTCGATACATATTAATAATAATAATAATAATAATAATATTCCACAACTATCACACAACGCCATCTAGTCCCAAGCTAAGCAGAGCTTGTGTTATGGGTACTAGACAACTGATAAACATACTTATATACACTACTACTACTACTACTACTCTACTACTCTACTACCTACTTATTGGCACTATATTGTAATTTATATAGTGTACTTGATATAGATATTTCTATCATATCGAGGGGTGAAAGGCTGTTTGGTTTGGCCATACAAATATTTGTTCTGTGGGGGGATCGTACCCGCGACACTCAGCGCAGCAGTCCAATCGCTCAGCCAGTGCGCCAAACGTGCCGCTTTCTATCTCTTATAACTTTATCTATATAATTATTTTCTTTCCATCTTATATGTACGGTTATCGACACACACTTATTCGAGTCCAGATTTTGTTCTTCACAGTAAATGCATGCTACGTTCATAAGAAATACAACATACTGTGTTTAATGCTGTCCACCTTCCAATCTTCAGGATTTATGGGAGGAGGAGATAGCAGGGTGTAGAGTGATAGTGTCTATGAATGATTTAGAGGGTAGTTCAGTATTCAAAGTGGATGGATGGTTTCTTAGTTAAGGGACGACATATTGTTAGTGGCGAAGATAAGGCACTTTAGATTTTTGCTTAACTATATATGTGTACCTACGGTTAGATATATATACAACTACAACTGTTCGTGTTTTGATTTTTGTGCTTTGTAAATTCACTTAGTACATTAGAAGTCTCAAATCAATCAGACAGAGAATGGCCCACCTTCCATATTGCGCTGCATGCTTTGACAAATGCGCATTTGACGATCTTATGACTGCATCAGCGAGCGGAGTTCGCATAGCTGAATTTTGAGCCAAATGTTTAAGTATAAATAATGAAAAGCTATCGACACGCTAAAGAGGAGAGACTAAGATTTCTACTTACTTCGATGTACTGTAGTAGTTTTCTGTACTTTTCTCCTTACCAAATAAGTAAGAGGTCATAAATTTCTTGAATTTTGAGTTTAATAATTTCCGTATTTTCATCAACAGGAAATTACGTGTGCCTTAAACTTAAATGTCCAATTTCTGAACATATTCCAACTTTGTTAAAGTATATGTGGGAGGACCAAGATCTTGGGTTGTCAGAACACGAGGAACCAACACGTTTCGCGGGCGGATGGGTAGTTACAGTCTCACAGCATGATATTTTCAGTGTACCAGTGTCAAAAGCAAGCTTTAATATCTGATATATTTTGAGAACGTCATGCTCCCTTCAAGATGTTATCTTTTACTCGCTCTAAACAACACCCACGGAAAGGGACTCAAAATTTAATTGTCCAGGTTGTGCCAAGATGGAGTTGACAGAATTGACAGTACGTTCTGTTGTAATAGGGTAGTTGACAAAAAAATCTATTTAGTCCTTCAGAAATCTATTCCAAAAATATTGGACATAATTTTTTTCTACAACCACGTAAACAAAAAATTAAGACGATACAGTGCTTCGAAAAGTCGTGTGACGTCACAGTTTGGTACATTTTTTACCAGAATGTGACGTCACAAGCCCCCACTCGTGATAATATAATCTAACAGACGGACTAAACAGAATCATATTTTCTTAGTCAGGAAACATCCCTATTATTTTGTTTTACCGATGAATGTGTCCAGTCCTTGATGGTGCGTCTAGTCGTCAAAATCAGCCACAATGCACACTGCTGATTTGACCACATTTAATTAAGCAAAGTATTCTGACCTAAGAATGTAATTTTGTATTTGTACACATATCTAATGTCGCTATATGAATAACTTATAAGTTAGAGAGAGTATACTTATATCTGACGTGGTAGTCGACCCCACTACCCCTTGTTGACTAGTTTATACTTATTTTGCCACAGGGTGAGTTATTGCATGCAGTATGCAACGACAAAATGAAAATAGGTAGGTACTTAGAAAAAAAAAAACATTTAAAAGAAAATAACTGTGAAGCAACCTGTTTATGTAAAGTTTAAGTATGTGCAAGCACGCTTGGTTTCCGACGTTAAGTTACTGACAGAGAACACTTGTTTTTTGTTTAAATTGGCCACTAATTATAACTGATGCCTGCGTCGCGTGGGAGAGACAACGTATTTTGACTGATTTAATCCGTCTGCAGTATTGACATTTGACAAAAATATGGTTCGATGGCCGAAGTTTGAAGTTACACTTGCTGAATGTGAACTACGATGTAGATATGCTGGTATTTTTTTTTTTTTTTTTAATACAAAAAAATATGTATGTGTGTGTGTGTGTATGTGTATGTATATGTGTTGTATACTGAAAAAGATTAGTCACAGATTAGTTGTCGAACAACTTTATGATACGGTATCCAAAATTGTAATAGTTTAAGCAAGTTTATTGGCCTTTGTCTTATTTAAATAAATGAATAAGAACAGTAATTTCCAATTATTCATCATTAAAGCGATAATAAGAGTAATTTCCAATAATTCATTACAAAACAAGACACACACTTCGTATTTTTAGGATTCAGGTGCTTATTGTATAGTTATCAGTTGCTTCGGTAAAGGAAGAACATCGTGGGGAATCCAGCATCCGTGACAGATATTACTCGACGGCATTTAAAGCCAAGTCGAAGGACCATAAAACCAGGTTAGGCACGATAAAAAAAGAAGAATTATTTGTTAGTATCACTCGTACCTATCAGAGGTGACAGAGAGGATCATTCCCACTAGTTCTACTGCACAGTTCTACGATAGAACTATTGGGAACTTTTTTAATTTTTTTTCCCACTGTAGTTCTACGATTCACGGTGGTACGAAATCGTAGAACTAATGGGAACGAAAAGTCAATGGATTTTTTCGTTCCCACTAGTTCTACGTTAAGGGATGCTACAAAATCCTAAAACCAGCGGGACTCAAGTTTCTCATTCCTTTTATCACACAGTTTAGGATACAACTACGGCACAAACTACCAGTAGGCAGAAGGTCTTGAAAACATTTTTTAGAACTAGTGGCAATGATCCGACTGAGACTATGGTTGTCCAGCCACTATCAAACATCATTACAACAAAATCATTAATTTTAACAAACTGTCCCACCATTGTGGTCACATCAGGAAGCCTATTCAGGGTCCACAACAGGTCTTTGTGAATATTTCCACAAACTTGAGGGCAAGTACTTACGATTCTGATAGGATAGCGTCCAGGACTTAGCATGAAATATGAGCCCCCTTTGTAGCGAGTTGGACATCATCAGATAACTTTGTATGAGCCCCCCGTAATGTTTAGCAACTAGTTTCCTAGATAGTGGAGGAATTTATTTATCTAAATGGCTTATTGCCTTTAAAGGGTCAACAGGACGTTTTTTAGCAAAATGTTGTCCCAGAGTTGCAGTTGTTTCCACGTTGTTTACACAAATCGTTTTTGAATCACACAAATCGAACTTGCAGAAAGACATACCTTTCCATACATCCAATTTCTACAAGTCTTTGTTCATACTGGGATGAATTATAATATAATAATAATTAATAATAATTATTCTGGTAACTCAGAAGCCGATTCTTCACCCACTTAATGCAAGCTGACATATCGAATAAGTTATTATGGAGAAAACTGGATCCAACTGGCGTGCGTGTAACCAGATGTATGAACGTGAACAAAGCAAAACGAAGTTGTGAGGATCGTAGCTAGTCGCATTCTGCTGTAGTTTTGTGGTTTCTGCCTACCCCCATGAGAAAAAGGCATTCGTTTAAGGATGTATTGTATTTAACTGTATCCTAATGCCTTCCCTATTCATTTAACTATACTCTGTCCTTAACTTCACGTGCTATGAAAGCAACCTATTCGTTATTAAACACAGGAAATCCGCGTCCATCTTGATTTTGTCCATATTTAAATTCTCGAGGTTTTTTCCCTTTGATCATATCTCGAAAAGCCTCAACTCCAGAGCTCAGTTCATTATTAGCGATGACATTTTTCAATTCCATTAATCTTTTATGTTAAATCGCGGTCTAAAATTAATTAATCCAATACAACATTTGGGCACAGCTAACAAATTAAACCCTAATCAAAATCACAAAATCAAATCTCAAAACCGTAATCAAATACCCAACCAATTCAAAACAAAACCAAAACATTAATAGAGTAATAATTAGTGGGCAAAATAGTAATCTGCACACAGAATCGATTGTTATCTCGAGACAGGGTCCAAATGGGCGTATCGCTTCTACAATCAGCAATATTTGCATATACTATGCAACGGTACGTGTTCGATCCGACAGATATGCGTTACTAGGGATGCTTATAGTAATGAATGGTCGGATTTATGTACTTGTGTACGTATGTATGTGTTCAGAACTGGATTTCGTGATTAGAGATGTACGGATTTGTGGAATCTTGTGGTGGTGATCTGTTGCTAGGCAACGTAGCTGAGTTATAGTGTTATGTTTGACTGCTTTTTTTGATTTGAGATGTAGATGTGTTAGGTCATCAGCGTGGTACTGTAGAACTCTTTTTACCGCATGTCACAATTCATGGAAAACTTTGTTAAAACATTCAGACAACACTAAAGTCTTCGTACATATTGATGCGATAGTTGAACTAGAGACATATTCGTTCAGAGAATAATTTCTTTTAATATTTAAACTTAAATAAGTGGTTTTCTCTGTACGTCTTCTGAAATATTATTTGACCATAGTCACGTAGTCCGATAGACCTGACTTTAGCCTGTAATGGGTACATTACAGGCTGACTATATTTTGGGATCTCATCCCACCTATCTATGAGATCCCAGTATAATCCATGTAGATCCAAAGCGGGTTGCTGAATAACTCAGTAAGACCTAACCTAACATTGGCAACAAAAACTGTAACTGGTATTCTACGATTAGTTTTTTTTTTATAAAACAAAGAGATCACAGCCATAATAAATATCTAGAATATTACAAATAGATTCACAATCAGGCTTATCTAAATAGTTGATCACTAGCACTTCAATAGCACTTCTTGTACTAACCACTGGCGCCAGTTAAGGGGTATGTACTTGAACTATATTATGTCAATGACTATGCTTGCCTAATAAGGCTCGTGTTTACAACTTGCGTGTTTATTGCGGTAGGGGGTATGCTGAGAATTATAGAGGGTAATGTTTTGGTTCAGTCTTTCGATTTGTTTTATAAAAACGCTTCTGTTTGGTAATTTTTCTTCTTTAATGTGAGGGAGGTTAGTGCCTTCCCAAGTAGCACGTTAGTGTATTTTGGAACTTATTTTGCAACTGTAGGTAGCATTTAAGTGATGCAAGAGTGTACGGTATTACTTATAGATGCAATCAGCGCTCGAATTTGCATATGAGTACCTCTTATCACTAACAGTTACTTTTGAGTGATTTTTGTTCCTGCTTTATAACTTAAAGTGGCACTAGGCCGAATTTAATAGTTATAGACACATAAAGGTTTCAATTTTCACTCTTTTAGAACTCAAAGAAGCTTAAGACATCTTATAATCTCCCATTAAGAACCGTACCCTAATAGGTGGTAATTTTTCCTTATTTGGCACCTTCAGTACTAAATAAGTAGTATATATAGGTTACTTGTCACCTACCTTGGCTCAAGAGTTATTATTGCAGCTCATTTGGAACCTAGTGTAATTGCGTTTGTAAGGTCTAATATACTCTAATATGCCACTGTAACGCCTAAATCGATTCCAAAAGATGGTTCTTGAAAACCTTAAGCAACAATTTTCTCTCATTTAGAACCACTTAAGATCTTACAGTTCTAACACTATCGCAGGTTCCGTACATATTAATAAATTTAAATAGAGTATGATTTGTATTTACGTAAATTTCCTACATTTGAGGTAATTGAATAGTTTATGAAACAGTTATGAAATCACTAGTTCACTTTGTAATTTTTTAATCTACTTACGCTAAACAGGGTGTAAATCACAGATTGGTATGCAAGGCATGATCAGCTTATTTTTATGAGAAACCCTTCTGGATGTCTCTTGTATAAATGAAAATTGAAAATTTGCAAACTATCAGTAGGAAATCGGGCATCGAATTAAAAAGTCGAGGATTCCAGCCAACATTTACAATTTGAGTAAATTTTACTTTATTTACCTTCCTTACTGGGTTTTGTACCCGTCTTGAGGATCCCTAATTCAACGCAAAGTCAACGAGATCTGTTAAGTGAAAATAATCACTACTAGGTACTAATGAGGGATTTTTGTACCTAGGAGCTCTATTAGGGCAACAAATGAGTGTAAAAAAGAACTGCAACTTCTATTTTAAATCGCCATGTTTAAAAATGGAGTCCTTGAAAAGTATCTTGTAGAATGGTATTTTATTACAATAACATACAATAAAATGAGGTTTGATAACTATTTCTAATGTAGTTTGACATTATACTTTTTGTGAAACCATAATGTTAGGTTTTTAACAACCAAATTTTAATGAAGTATTATCTTATTTATTTGATCACCGCATATTTTTTGCTAATTCTTGATTAGATCGAAGGCGCATCAAAATTTACTTAGTAAATATACCATGGTTTCACAATAAAAAACCATTTGCAAGGGCTTCATGATGGTTATCCTGCGTTAAACACATAATTTTTGAATACTCGCTAAATAGATGCCACAATCCAAATAAAAAGCTGTCATAACACAAAGCCATTGTTGTTTATCTCCACCGAAAATAAGAACTTCTTAGGATCTTATTTGTCACTCAATGAATGAACTGTATCGCTTTAACGTTCAATCATTCATTTACGGCGCAATTTGCACCGTTAGTTCCTAGTGCCACTCAGGATAACAATTCGAACTCATAAGCATCGCTTTTGCATCTATAAATAAGTTGCAATTTTTCTCCCTTTGGTAACATACAGGTTGCTTATCGGTTCTAACCACCTTTATAGAACTTAATCACGGTGGATTTTATTACTAAAGTTTCCAAAAATATTCTATATGCAAGCCTTTTGTCACAAAATGTGTTACTTGGGTTACTTGGTGGCAGAGTTTGTAAGCCGCCCTGACTTGGCTTAAAATGCCAAATTATGATTATCAGCCCATAATGTTCCCACTTCAGGGACTCAAGGCAAATTATGATAGTGTACGTTCAAATTCAACACCAAACCCGCAAATTCATATATTCAAATTCAGCATAGTTTATTCCACATAAACCTACATGGACATTCTCGAATTTGTCGTTTCCTTTAAAGATGAACCAGCCAGAAACTCTACGAAGGCCCAAATATTTATATACTTTCAACAAGTGCTCATAGATATAATGTGATGATGATGAAATAGTAGATTATTAACCAAGGGGATAAAGCAGTGTCTTCTGTCGCGGGTGACGATTTAAATCGAGAGCGTAACGAAGGACTCGAGGTTTACTCCTGAGTGTAGCGAGGGATTTAAGTTCACCCAAGACTAAGACAGCTTTATCACCGAGGAAAATACTCTACTTTTCGTACTATTTGCGAAAAAATTAACACAATAATAAGATGAGATAAGCATTTATTAAAAATAATGACGTTAACATTCGAAACATTGGTCCAATTATTGATAGAAATCACATTCTCCCCCTAGAGGATGAATGAAATTCAGTACAATTTTCTTTCCCTGTTTTTAACAGATTAAAAATGACTATTGTTATGTTCGCTTTTTGTGGCATAGAATGTCACTTGTTTGAGCAAGTGGTACGAAAACAAAATTAAATGATTGTGTTAATGTATTTTTCACTTCTCTCGCTCTAAAATTCGTCTTTATGTCGTGCGTAGGCGACATAAAGTCGCGTTTTATGCTCTAGAGCATAAAGTAAAATCTTCGTCAGAGATCAAGGTAATCGGCACAGGTAATCGGCCCAACAGCCACAGCAACAACTTCATAGAATAACCTCTTTAATTTAATTCGTTTCGCTAGTATTCTAAGAACAAGGGATTACTGCTTTTCATTACGAATACAAGGAAAGTTGATGGGAATAGGCTTCCCCCAATTACCTAAATCGCTTGATGGCAATAGGCTTGCTCTTAATTAGGTTGGTTGATGGCAATAGGCTTGCTCCTAATTACATCATTTGATGGGAATAGGCTAACTCTTAATTACATTGATTGATGGCAATAGGCTTGCTCTCAATTACCTAAATCAGTGGATGGCAATAGGCTTGCTCCTAATTACATCGGTTGATGGCAATAGGCTTGCTCCTAATAAGATTGGTTGATGGCAATAGGCTTTTCCTAATTACATCGGTTGATGGCAATAGGCTTGTCCCTAATTACATCAGTTGATGGCAATAGGCTTGGTCCCAATTACATCAGTTGATGGCAATAGGCTTGCTCCTAATTACATTGGTTGATGGCAATAGGCTTGGTCCCAATTACATCAGTTGATGGCAATAGGCTTGCTCCTAATTACATTGGTTGATGGCAATAGGCTTGCTCAAAATGTTTTTATAACTGAGCAGTATGAGTAACGCTAACGACATAAGTCAGGTGTTATGTCAAGTTTCTTACTGAAAAAAAAAAGATAATTGTGGCGGGAACCTTAATTATTTTTACAATATTTACAAGTTGCTGTTTCATTTCCTCGCAATCGAAGTGAAAAGTAGAGTGTAAAACTCGTCCATAAAACCCATTTTACTCTCTACTTTATATCCACCCTCGCTCGCAAGCTCGCATCGGATGGATAAACGTCTCGCGCAAAATGGTGCATTTTATGCACTTGGTGTACAATCTACTATTTTTTTATCAGACTTTTGAAATACAGAACCCGTGTTACGCGAGGCACACTCATCTCTTTCTGATCCAAATACTTCTTAGATATCTTTATCATTACTGATCATTTATCTAGTTTATTGTTCAAGATGTTAGATTTCAAGTCGATAGAATTGATAGGGCTTGTTCTTTTACTCCACTTGACTCCACATGTTTCTCCTTTTAGGGAGTCGTGAAATGTTAATGGAATTAAGATTATGTCTGACAAAGGGATACGTTAATAAAATACTTAGTATGTTTCCCACACTTGTAAGCAGTTTTTAAGTATAGGTCCTGAAATAATAAACATCTGTTTTAGACAAAAACAAACAAAGAATTACGCTTTTAAAACTCTTGAAATGAGGCTTAATTTTGAAAAAGGGTAATTTTGCCGACGCCTGCTGGGGCCCCGGGACTGTTTGAAAGAGATACCGGGGCCCCGGAACACAAAGGGCTAAGAACGAACATAGGTGGATTGTAGTCAGTACAAGTATGACACTCCTTTCTGCTCTTAGGAGAGTTTTTGGTTAAATATGGCCCGAGAAGCTATGGGTTAAATTTAACAGCAGCAAACGCCATCTTGACAGGCCCTGGTGATAGAGGGATAAACTCAACTCTCTTCGCAAGAATAAGACAACAAAAGCTTTAGAAGGAAGGGAAAAGTGTCTTGCAGTAGGACACAATTGGCTAATAATAAATAATCATTCGGAAGAGCTCGGATGTTTCCATGATGTGAAATGAATCGGTTGTAGAATCCAAACTCTTCTAATATTTAAGTAGTTCGTGGAATGTTTAGCATTAGCAAAACCATATTTTATATTATATAAATAAAAATACTATGAAATGCATTTTAGTATGTGCATTTATATAAATAAAATCTTCCATGAAAAGGTCAATCCATCGTATGAACTCAAAGTCACAGGATAAAAGACCGAAGCCGGCAAGAAAAACCGGCACAAACCTATCGAACAGAATAAAATACTAGTTCAGTTGCCGTAATAAGCAGTTTAACCTGCCCCATAAGAATTTATGAATAAGAAAACTGGCCATTTGAAATATAATCGGCAAGTAATAGACAATAATATAGAATTTAATTCGAACAGGAAGCATTAGTGAAGTTTATATCCTATAGTAAATACTTTATGTTCCTTTGCCAAAGACTTTTATGGTTAACGTCTATTGCTTTTTAATAAAACGATAATATTTATTTGTGATTTTTGCTTCTTCAGTTTGTGGGTGGCAGTTAAGGAGCCGTTTCGAGAGGATAGCTGTTTCCTTCGGACAATCTCATGTCGAGTGCATAGGTGTGGTGCGAAACCGAACATGGAACAAAATCTTCTTTTTTCAATACATTTTACAGAACAGTTTTACAAATGCCAACGTCATGAGTTCTCGAGTGGCGATTAGCGTTGGTAAGCCAGGTACCAGGTGGACCGACGACATCGTGAGAGTTGCGGGCAATCGGTGGATGCACACGTTGTACGTTGCGTTCGTTATGGTGTTCGATGGAGGAGACCCTTGTCCAGTATTAGTGAGCGACTTATGGCTGATGATGATGATAATGCATGAGACCGCTCAAAACCCGTACAGGATAAGATTAAGAATTCGTAGCAGTTCTGAGCTAGCACTACCTATAGTTATTTCATAATTGATTTCAAACTCAGCCTGTATAAGAAAACAAAATTGTGACTACGAGTATACAGTTCAGTCGTACGGCTTATTTCAGTTATTTCGTGCTCCAGTTTCAACCTTTAGAATTCAAACAAAAACAACTTTTCCAAATCTCATAATCCGTGCTTTTCACACCAACCCAAGTTTAAATGCGTTCAATTGAACCGCGTAAAGTCGACGAGTTGACTTATTGCATTAAATTAAACCGCTGTTTACGCACTCTAAACTTAGTTTACATCTGAATGGTTTAACCGACTATGAGGGAACATTTGTTAGTATTTGTGTCACTCTATGAGTTTGTGATGCAGATAGGGGGCAGTAAATTGTACTATTTGGTATTATTCGTGGTGTTTTCATGGTGGAATCGGGCTTTGCGATTACGTGACAGTGTTTATCGAAATCGGAGCTTTGATGAAAGATACGGTGTGGAATAAACTTTAGAACGAGAGGCTTTTACTTTGGCTTCTTAATGTTAGAATAGGGATGAAGCATAAATCACTGCATCTTGACTATTAGCGCGGGTTTCATTTTGACGATTTCATCCTATCTACGTAAGTAAATAGTTTTTATTATGTCCCACAGTACCTACAACCGCAGTTCTTATGATGAAAAGGATGCTTAGCGATTTTAATATGCAGAGTGGCGACAGCTATACGATGTTTCTAATGACAGTATGCAAACAAAAAAAAAATGAAAATATAGAAAGTAGTTTAGTCAAATTCGTTCCTAAAATTCTATTTCCAGGTGTGAATTAGTACTTGTAGTAATTATAATTAAGGTTTTGTTAGTTTAAAAATATTCCTATGAACTATTACATCTTGTATACTTATTAATGCATATATATGTGTATCGATCATAATCTCTACGCTGGAAAAAAATCTTTCAATACACTATAATCAAGTAAAGGAGAAGACGAATTCGTCAAGACAACGAATCACATCAAAAGAGTCATCCCGAAAAAAAAAAAACAAGGAATATCTCACGACGGGACACAACTACTAACTGGAACCTACTACATCTAAAAATGCAATAAAACATGGAGGTACGACAATCAGCAACGTTTTTGCTGTCGGTACTAATTTGCCACCCGCGGCCCTCCAATGATTGGCAATAATATATTGATTGCAGCTAATAGTCTAAGAGCTAAAATGGAGGAATTATAACAAGTTCTCATGTTTGACATGTTTTAATCAGTGTTGTCATTAGTAGGTGGCAGAAATGTGATATTAATTAGTTGTTATTGATTGTTTTTATAACGGGGAAAGATAACAGAGCCTTACTCCGAAGGTTAGGTACATGTTAGTGTTCGTGGAAGGAGCACCAGCTCCCTTGATTCCCAGTGCAAGTGTGGGAATTGTAGGAAGGTTACACCGTGGTTGGTGGTTTTTAGTCAGTTAGAGTCTGATAGACCCCTCCGCTAGCCCGAAGGCGGCGGATATCAAAGATGATTTTCCACCCCGGAAAAAAAATACGCACATATTTGTGTAATAAGGGACAGGTCTATCTCGAAAAACCTAATAAAATATTAGCCCGACTTGGGCATCGAATCAAAAACTTCATGCGCACTTTGTGACAAGAAATCAACGGAATATAAAAACCCAAACCCTGATTAAATATGATTTGGCTGAATGTTTCATCTTGTTCTCTTTACAGTAACTGCTAGTATGTTTCTACGTCATCCAAATCACTAGAAACGAAAACTGTAAATTAACTTACTTCTCTTGGTACTATCCCAAGTAAATAAATAAAGCAGCAGAATTTCACGCGACAATCTAATCCAGCAATCTTACCTTATTTCTGACTAATATTTTGTTCAGACACACGACATTTTCCTAACAAACTCCGCAGTTATGTCTACACGTCTGTCCGAGTTGTTAGTCAAGTTACAGCTAGATCTGATATTATTCGGACAAGGGCTGTTTTGACTAGTTTTAGTAAAACAGCTACTAAAAGTAAGTTATGCTTTCTCTGTAAGAAGTAGTAATTAATGAAATAATGTACAAACTCAAACTCAAAGCATTTATTTCAATTAAGCCATAACAGGCACTTTTGAATGTCAGAATACAATGCCATCTAGTCGATTTCGACTGCAGCGACTGTCTTCAATGTATTTGTAAGTTTGTTGTCGAGAGGTCTTTCATATGCTTTCAAGGATCTTTAGATTTACTATTTTACAACTTCAGCTAAAAAATTTAAGCACAAAGCGGACATAATCAGACCGCCATTACCGACGTAGCTAGCTGTAGGTTACACACTGTTAAAAAACTTATCCACATACAATTTCACTAAGACTGTCAGTACTTTTTACATGAGAAAGGTTAACAGACTAAAAACATTTTCATCATCATAACCATTTCAGCCGTCGTCATTGTAACTAGTCAAAATTAAGTTAGACTGATTTCCAGTTTTGTCTGTAACAGCGACACGTAAATTTCTGAGAGCTCATTGTACCTTAAATCGCTCGCGGCGGTATCATTTCACTATCTTGGGCATTTGTCTCTCATTGCGGATTTGAAGGCGGCGCGCACACTTGCGATTTTGCGATTACAGTTTGTAACTTAATTTGTGTGGGTTTGTGAAATGTAGAGGGAATAGATGTTGTTGAAGGTGTATTCTGGAATTTCTGGTGTTATTTTAATAGAAAATATGCTTCGATCTTTTTAGCGAAGAATCTAATGTCAGTCGAGATTTTGGCTAAGTTTAACCTTATTGAGAGTTAAAAGTCGTACTTAATGGACGATGATGGTAGTAAAATAAAATATAATATAACATCACGCCAGTAATTCCAGTAAGGTTAGGCAGATGTGAACCTTATGACACCCATATTTTGCCAGTTATATTTAAGATCTTTGTAATAAGGAGCGAGCCTATTGCTATCAACTCTATGGCTGCATTCAGGAAAATCATCGTAAATCTACTAACATTAAATTTCTATACGCCATCATAAAATCACAATTATGTTAACTAGTCTTTTCACACGAATAACAATTTTTAAAAGAAAAGACAATTACAAAATTCAAGTGAGTTTTATTTTTTTAGCTCCTTTTAAATCAAAAACTCAGCGATGCGACCAAAAAATCATGAAGTCGTAAAACATTTTAATGGACTTTTATAATCGACAGCACCCTTACTACCATCCATCATGACGCAACACGCAACACTGTATTAATTGGTACAGTACCTATCAATCAAAGTCCCTATATTCTAAGACATAAAGACTAAAATCCTTACAGAAGAAGACACTTATAATCAAAAGTACCTAGCCCTATATAGCCTTTAAGTCTAAGGAATAAAGACTTAAGTCCTATCCTAACAGACAGTGTGTAAGAAGACACTTGTTATCAAGAACTATCGACAAAAAAATCGCCAAACGGCGATGTTAAGTAGCAGTTAGGTTCGACTTACGTTGATCGTGTTTCTGGCCTAACTTACCCAGGGTTCACAGATCTATGTTGAAAATTCCTGAGAAAATTTCGGACTTCTTGAGTGTTTGAATTTTAATCTATGTTTTTTTTTGCAAAGATATATTACATTATTGAGAGTATTCATAAACGGTTTGTTAGATTATCTGTAGGTAATACGTAAAGTCACGAGCAATTAAATGTAGAAACTAAACAAAATTCAGAAGCAAAGTTCTCGTGAAATAACGGTTTCTTCATTGAGATAAGACCTACATCCTAATAGTGCTTCAGGGCTCTGAAATACCATGTTTGTGATACCATGTTTCAAAATCATTATTGAAAATAACTTTTGATGTTTACTAAGTGTATACAATTCATTGCTCGTGACTGTACCAGTCTACCTACGTATCAAGTGATAGATGTTACCTGTCTTGATATATTGAAAAACTGCTTGACGTTTAAGAACTCAACCCAAATTCCGTAACCGAACCAAAAATCTCATCCGTAATTCCGGACGTGTGTCAACCCTAGCCTAACCACACCCGTACATGGCCGTCACTTCCTATAAAGTACTGAAGTAGTAGTGTTAAGCTCGTAGCCATTATTCACGGCGTCGGAACAGAGGTAAATCAAAAGCACCGCGGTGTCACTTCTGCGGCTAAAGCGGCCTATCTGATCATTGACGAGGACTAGTCCGGGGTTTTCTCTTTGTACTTACATATTTGTTTTATAATGCGTTTATTAGGGCATTGTGTGGGATGTTGTTTAGTTGTAAAGGGCATGTTATTGGGGAATCTTTGTTTGGTAGAGTTGTACGTAATGGCGTAAATACTAGAGTTCCTGAAATGTGACGCACAAAATTTAAAATTGCTCTACAATAAAAGTGATCTATAGTATGTCTTACGCAAACTCATGTCTCATATTAGATACAGGTTCACTGTCCAGTCTTCAGAGTGGGAATGGTCCATAAGTCCCGTTATGTTTTTAATAAACGTCAATAAATTAAATAAAAAAACGAGTATTTCCCTGTGTCCTAGCACTTTTTATAATCCTTATGATGTGTCCTGCCAAGTCCTCATTAAATAAGAAACTTTCTTCTTACGTCCACAGTATCAGATGGCTTAGAAATTGTATGAACGAACATACCACATACGGTCTGCGGACTGATATGGAGGACTCTATAAAGACCGTATGTGGTCTGTGGACAGTGAACCTGTTCAATAAAAAATAATTTGTTCAGTTCCATTCATCCATTTCCATTCACTGCATACTACTTCATTCAATAACGAAAGAGTGAATGTTAATTAATTAATATTGCTGGAATTATAATAGAATAAACTGCCCAACTTTGTGCAAATAGGGACATTTTCACGTAGCTGGGTAGCTTCCCTGGATATGTAAAACCAATTAAATAAATTAATTACTGTATTCTGTGGGCAACTCACCAAAATCCTGTTATAATGATCCAAGGAACGCAATGGACCTGAAATGAAAGAAATAAGGCATTAATTTAGTAAATATTTACATACATAAAAAAATGCCTTTTTTTGCACATTAATAGGTACTTGTATAACATAATACCTGCAATACCCGAAGAGTAAGACAGAGGCACATAAAAGTACGCCCACATTTCATCAATAGGGATGTTACAAAAAAAAAAAAATTAGTCCGTCAGATAGATTTCCAAAAAATACTGGACACATATTTTTTCTTTTTTCACGTAAACCAACAATGAAGACGATACAGTGCTTTGAAAACTCGTGTGACGTCATATTCTAAGACATTAGTATGACATTTCTTAGCGAGCAGTGACGTCACCACCTCCCACTCAAATCTTTGACGCGTTTTATCTTCGTAAATTTTTATTGATTTGATAAAACAAAAAATATGTATCCAATATTTTTCGATAATCTAACAGACGGACTAATTAGAATCATATTTTTTTTGTCAGTAAACATCCCATGTTTACCTAATTGTTTAAGTCCCATGTAAAAAGGGGCGAGGCGAGTCTATTGACATCAACCGGGTAGATTTCGAGGCTGCTACTTTTATAATTGTATCAATGGCTGCTACTGAGAAATTCTTGATAGAAAAACCCTAAAACTTCGTCCGACCCAGGATTTGAACCCAGGACCCCATGCTCAGTTGCTCATGGGCCAACGAGGCCGCTTTTATAGGCACACTTTATTATAAGCACACTTTATTATGTTATTATTACAGTGGTGATCAACGAAGTACTTTGAAATGACGTACCAAATCGCATGGGGATTACCCATGACCTCTAAAAGCCATTCCATCGACAACGGAGGTCGTATTATTGGCAGCTTATATCATAAACAATATAGAGGATAATGCCCGAACAATGATAGCTTTCTAGATTTCAATCAGGCGAGTGATCGGATGTGTTCCCGTGTAATGGTGGTTGCTCACTATGGGGGCTTGTATTTGTTGTTACATTTTTGTATTGTTTTATCACTGTAGTAAGGGACAGTATAGCTTAAAAGCGTGTGAATGAGGAGGTATTTTTATTTACATCTGGTTTCGTTTTTCATTTTTCCACATATTATGTATATTTCTTTAATAAAAAATGTAAAAAAAAACCATTTCAAAATATAAAAATAGTAGTAAAAAAAAAAAGTAGTTTAAGCTTTCGGCGGTCAGGGCTCCAGGGAAAGGAGCTTATCTTGTTTTTATTACGGAAACTTAGTGTTTTTCTTATGACATTTACATATTTTGACAGGTCGGATGCGTAGTACTCACAATCGCGGCGTGTGTAAGACCAGAAGCATGATGATGTGAACGTGGACGAGGCAATATCATGTAAGGAACGTCACGACTTTTCCCATGAAAAAGGCGTGGGTTTATGTATGTATATATCCTATTAGGATTTACTATTGCTTAATTATGTATGATTTAAAACTACTACTACTACAGAACTATTTTGCCAACTAACAACAGTGTCGCCAACTAACAACAGTGTTCAATCATAAACTAAGAACTCTATACTAATTCTTAATTTATTCTGCAGAATTAAATTCGCTTACACATCAATGTGTACTGAACCTAACAATATTCCGGCACGTGGCACTTCACATTTAGTTTGACAGTTCGTGATCGAGTGCTTATTGTTGTCTGTGACCATTCAATAATACAAAAAAAACAACTGTATTAATCACTTTCATAAACTTCTGGTAGGTATATTAAATCACTTTTATTGACTTTGAAATAAGGTTGAAAGTCCTATGATATATTTTTTTAAAGCTGCTTTATTGCCAGTATAAAATATTTATAATAAGTAATAGTTGTAGGTTAGTATCTATGTTGTTACGTGGGTGTAAAATGGTCTCCTATGATAGGTTTGGTTCAATTTTATATAAATGGAAAAACATAGTATTTTATTGACGCAATAAAATTAGAAATAAATATAATATTATTGGTTCTTTAACCGTGTTATTTCTAGATTTCTATTACAGATAGGTTGACATCTATAGCTGATATAATTTTATTTATGTGATTGAATTGCAAAATTGATTGGTGATTATTGATGATCAATTATCGTTTTGCTAATTGATTCCATGATTGTAATTGATTTATTGCCGTGACTCATAAAGGGCATTTCAAAGCCTGTTGTAATCTATAGTTCTTATTTTCTAATATTTTTTTTTAAAAGTCAGTAGTTTGCATAACACAAAGTGAGGTCATTAAAAGACAAGTAGCCATCACTTACAAAATGTTAAGTTTGATAATACTGCTACGAATTTCGACAGAACTGACATAGCTTTTTCGGTAGCCTATGTCACTTTTATACATTTTAGTTCTGTATTTTCTCGCCTGATCAGATAAGTTGGTTGCAAGAGTAAGAATTTCACTGTTAAAAATGCGTAAAAATTGCGGAACTAAGATGTGTTGATTAAAAGTATATTTATTTGTAACCACGTTACTATGTTGTGGGCATTCCGTTCGCTCTTTGGATCCTAAGTTGAATGATTACAATATAAATAAAATATGACACAAACTGTAATCACATTGGTAATCACTAATACATTTGTCAATGTCACAGAGACAAAACTCCTTATCTATGGTCATTGAAATGCGACTCTATTTTAGACATTTGTTTTCGACTAAGTAATAACCGTTACATTTTCTACATCTGTGATACTGATGTGATAATTGTAATCATTTGATTGACACGCACTAGTTAGGTAGAAAATACAATGAGCAAATCATCATTTCCAATCAATGTTTCCAATAGAAAGATTACTTAGTTTATTTTGTACTCAGTTCGGTCTTAAAAGTTTTAACTGCCTTTTAATGACCTAATTGAACTAAATGGGTTGAGTTTGGCTTTAAAATAAATGTTTCTATAATAATAAAGTCTTTATTGACAAATAATTACACAAAGATCAGTGTAGCTCTGGCTCTTGTACTAGGAGTTCCTGTATCACAAGAGCCACACATTCCAACCCAAGCAAAGCCTAGTATCATACAGCTAATTTTATCCCCCACATCTTCTATACACGCTCGTAAATTCCATACTTCTAATCTTCACATACCGATAGCTCATCTCATTTGCAGCATCCAGTGGATATCAGATCACCGCATAAAAGTAGATGACACGATGTATTTATGTATCGACGGCTGAATTATTTAAATAATTATGCCTACACAGTGCACTTGTTCCGTCAGATGCCTAAGGCTTGGTGTGGGGGTTTGAAATGAGCGGGGATATGAGCGCAGCGGAAAGCGGAGAAGTTAGAGAATGAAAGGGTGGCGCTTGTGAGATAAACTGTTTGTGATATCTTTTTGTAGGCCTTTATCATTTCAGCAGAAAGGTGATTGTTGGACGTAAGACACACACAAGCAGTACCATGAGGAGAGTACTGTACAGCACTGCAAATATGGGCATATTATGCTGTAGCGGTAAAATAAAATAAAAACAATTGCCAGAGGTTGGTTTGTGATGGTTTTGAACTGGCGGCTTGTTTTGTATTGTATACCGGGTTGGTGTCTGCAAATCTAAGTCAAAACGTGTATTTTAGCGTTTAGGTGTGAATATAATTCAATCCACCCCAGCTCCTCGAGAAAGGCCAGCAACGGCTTGGTGTCACTAACGATCTCACGTAGAGTTACTTCTTCCTACGACCTTTAAAAAAATAAATGGGGAATGAAACCTTATCTAACCGCTATCTTCTTGGCCCCACACCAACAATATTAACGGTGACAGCGCCTTTTGATCAACTAATAAAGTCAGAGGCTCGCTAATTTACCTCGTATTGCACTAAAACTGATATTTGCAAAACATTAACTTTACGACCTACGCTAATCTTGCAGGTTGCAAGGAAAACGGTGCTAAACACTTTATACTCATACGTCCATCTATTCATTTTATTGCTGTTTTATTTATAGGTACTCGGAGGTAGGAGGGTAGAAGCACGAGCGTGGTATAAATCTACTCTAATAGTGCAGGTACAACTCATGGCTAAATATGAACAGCTTCTCGGGTCGATATTTAGGCGACTCAAGGAGTTGTCAGCATAGTGGACGGGGCGCACTAGGGTCAGTGTCTGTCAGGGTTATGGAATTTGTTCAAAAGAGTGACCGCGACCCTGGCATTCGTAGGGACACCGATGGGTTTTAATTAATAACTAGCTTTTGCCAGCGGCTTCGCCCGCGTGAAAATGACGATTTTCCATACAAACTTTCATCCTCTATTTAAATCCCTTAGGGGTTGAATTTCGAAAAATCCTTCCTTATTCCTTGTCTACACTATAAAGGGAACCTCTGTGCAAAATTTCAGCTTTCTAGGTCCAAGAGTTTGGGCTGGGCGTTGATGAGTATTGGAGGTCGTATATTTATATGTATATACTGGCCTGCGAGAAATAATCATATGTAACACATTGCTGTCATTGATTTAAATAAGCTTAGTTACGGGTTGTTTATATTCTATTGTACTTTGTAACTTGCTTGTAAAATATTAACCACGAATGAATATACTGTGCTGTCCCACTGCTGATCTCATCTTTATTTCAATTGGTTATGGGCCCAGAACCCAGAAGGACAAATGCTAGAGCATTATTTATAAGTTGAGTGGTTTAAATATTATTTTTGTGCTTGTGAAACGTGTGAAACTTACGAAATCGCAATTATGTCAGCTGAGGTTGGCATAAGTGGTATTAAGAGGCTGAAAAATTCGTCCGACTACCCGAATTGGAAATTCCTGGTGCGAAATTACCTTGAAAATAAAAACTGGTGGGGAGTAATTTCTACAGATGTAGTGAATGCTGACGTAGACCGGCAGGCACGAACAACAATATGCTTGTTGTTGGAACCAGAGTGCTTTACCCACGTCTACAATGCGAAGACTGCGAAAGAAGCCTGGAATAGCTTACGTAAAGCGTATGAAGACAAAGGTTGGGGAAGACGCATACACATTCAGCGAGAGCTTTTTAACTGTAAGTTAGAGAATTTTGATTCTATGGAAAGCTACATATCAAAAATTACGTTCCTGACACAACAATTGTCAGATATTGATGCTCCAATCCCTGATAATTGGATCATATCGATTTTGCTGGGTGGATTGACCGCTGAGTACAGCCCTCTCATTATGGCTGTAGATAATAGTGGAAAAGAAATCACGTTGTAGCAAATCAAAATGAAATTGTTACAAGAAGGAAGTAGACAGAGTAAGTTGAACACAGAGTACAAAAAAGCCTTAGTAACACGTAAAGTACAGAACGATGCTAGATCTAACACTAAAACTAATGATCGTAAGCAGAAGTTCGTCTACAAGTGTTTTAAGTGCCACAAGCAAGGACACAAGGCGTCCGAATGCAAGGAGCGGATAAAAACCGCGAATATCTGCCTGAATACAAAGGGGGCGATAAACAAAGATAATTGGTATTTAGACAGTGGGTGCTCAAATCATATGACCCATGATAAAAACAAATTGTTGTCTTACACACATGTAAACGGCAACATGAAGATCGCAGTAGCAAACGGGGAGAAGTTATTGGTGAAAGGACGAGGAAATGCTGAGCCACAAGTCAGCGAAAACGGAAAATTAATTTTAGAAAACGTTTTACATGTTCCTGATTTATCCATGAACCTAATTTCGGTGAGCGATTTGACCAAGAAAAATTATTGCATGAATTTTGACAAAGAAGGTTGCATGATTCAAAGTAAAAAACAAATTATTGCAAGATGTCAAGAGGTCGGTGGAATTTATGAGTTGACAGAAAATCAAAATGACATCGTGAATGTGACATTGTCAAAACAAAATGAAAATATTTCGAACGTTTGGCACAAAAGATTAGCTCATTTATCGCGTAATTATATGAATAAAATGAAAGTTTTAGTAAGCGGTATGGAATTTAAGAGTACCGATTTATGCGAGCCGTGTATTCCATGTATAGAAGGAAAGACATGCAAAAGTCCCTTTAAAAAGCAAGGTACGAGAGCGAACGAGGTCTTACAATTGGTTTTTAGCGACGTTTGTGGACCAATCGAGGAGCCATCGTTCGGTGGTTCGAGGTATATTCTTCTATTTATCGACGATTATACTAGAAAGACTCATGTTTATTTTTTGAGGAACAAAAGCGAAACATTTGATAAGTTCCGTGAATATAAGGCGGAAGTTGAGAATGAGACAAGTAAATTGATTAAATGTCTGAGATCTGACAACGGCGCGGAGTATTGTAATGGTAAATTTAAATCATTTTTAAAGTCTGCAGGTATAAAACACCAGACGACTGTACCGTACACGCCGGAACATAATTCTGTCGCAGAAAGAGCGAATCGTACCATAATAGAGAAGGCAAGAACATTACTGTCAGAATCGAACTTGAGCAAGAAGTATTGGGCCGAGGCTGTAAATACTGTTGTTTACTTAAAGAACAGGAGCCCTACGAAAGCATTGAATAATGCGGTACCAGAAAAGCTTTGGAATGGAAAAGATGTGGATGTTAGTCATCTGAAAATCTTTGGTTGTTTGGCATATAGATTGATACCCAAGCAAAAGAGACGGAAACTGGACATGAAGACGGAACCGATGATTTTTATTGGATATCCTGATAATCAGAAGGGTTATCGTCTGATGAATCCTAAGACAGGTGAAGTGACGACTGCGAGAGATGTGAAATTTCTGGAAAACGTCTTTCTCCAAAAGGAAAACGTGGAAAAGTCGGAAGTAATCATAAACCTAAATAAAGATTCTGTTCCTTCCAGTTTACCGAACGTATCTACAAGCAGATCTGAACATTTAGAGGCTAACAACGATATGTATCGTGATACTGAAGACGAGAACGTAGAAGTATCGGAGGACATAGGACCTGAACCTATAGTACCAGAGCGAGTACCTGATGACGTATTGACTGAAGAAGAAGTCAGAATACCTGAATCAGAAAGGAGGTATCCTTTAAGAGAACGCAGACAAGTCGACCGGTACGGATGCAATGTTATGTATGCCAAGGAGAGCAATCTTGATGGTGATCCATTGACTATTAATGAAGCGTTGGCGAGACCAGATGGTGATTTATGGCAAAAAGCGATAGATAATGAACTTCTGTCACTGAAGGAGAACCAGACTTGGACGTTGGTGGATCTTCCAGCTGATAAGAAGCCTATCCAATGCAAATGGGTGTTCAAAATCAAGAAAGATAGCGATGGCAAGGTAACAAAGTACAAGGCTAGACTTGTAGCAAAAGGCTTCACACAGGTATGTGGTGTAGATTATACTGAGACATATTCTCCTGTAGTAAGAAGCTCTACTTTAAGATTGTTGTTCTCGCTAGCTGTTGAATACGGTTGGTTTATTGACCAATGGGATGTCACGACTGCCTTTTTATACGGAAAAATTAAAGAGGACATTTACATGCTCCAACCAAAAGGAGCAGTAGTCAAAGGTCAAGAAACCAAGGTATGCAAATTGCAGCGTTCTTTGTATGGATTGAAACAAGCTTCAAATGCTTGGTTCAAGGAATTGGATAAAGAAATGTTGAATTTAGGCTTTGTACAATCAAAAATAGAACCGTGTTTGTATCAAAAGCAGTTTAAAAACAACAAGAAGTTGATTGTCGTTATTTACGTAGATGACCTTTTTATTTTTGGAAATTATGAACAAGAAAAGCAGAAATTAAAAAACAATTTGCTTGACAAGTTTAAAGTGAAAGATTTAGGGCAGGCTAGGCATGTTATAGGCATGAGGTTGAGGAGGGACAAAGATGTTATTTGTCTAGATCAGCAACAGTTCATTTCGGATATTTTGAATGACTTTAACATGACAGACGCTAAGCCAGTTTTAACCCCAATGGAAGTCGGTATGAAATTAGAAAGATCGACAAATTCTCATAGCGATCTGCCGTATCAAAGCTTAATAGGCTGTCTAAACTATTTGGCCTGTAATACGCGACCAGACATAGCACATGCGGTAAGTGTACTTTCGCAATTCAATTCATGCTATGATGAAATACATTTTAAATGTGCGAAACGGGTCTTAAGGTATTTAAAAGGTACGTCTAACCTTTGTCTCACTTTTAGGAAGTCGGGAGATTTAGACTTACGAGGCTACGTAGATGCAGATTGGGGAGGGGCACTTGATAGAAAGTCTTTCACAGGATTAATTTTCAAAATAGGTAAAAATATAGTGTCGTGGGAGAGTAGGAAGCAAGCGACAGTATCCTTGTCAAGTACAGAAGCAGAGTACGTAGGATTAAGTCAAGCTTCGAAGGAAGCTCTCTATTTACGGAGTTTACTAAATAGTTTAACAGCTGTGGATAGTAAAGCGGTAGTAATTTACAATGACAATCAGTCGGCGCATAAAATTGCAGGTAACAAAATGATGCATAATCGGACGAAACATATAGACATAAAATATCATTTTATTCGCGAGTGTGTACTTACTAACAAAATCGAGATAAAGTACATGTCAACTAATAATATGATAGCCGACATTTTAACTAAAAGTGTTCATAGCCCGAAGTTAAGAGAATTTTTAAAGGATTTATCCCTATCAAATTATTCGATTAAGGGGGCGATGAGGAGTTAAATGTTAATTTTTATGTTGTTTTGGTAATAGATAATTTTCTATGTAGTTTTGTTATGCATTCTTTTCTTTGTTAAATTTCTTCTGTTTTTTGTACTATATATGTATACAGCTAGTACAGTTAAACACAGAAGTGTTAGTGTTTGATTTATTTTTATGTACCGAGTATAGAAGTAATATGCATGTGTAATAGATTAAGGGGGCGTATTGGAGGTCGTATATTTATATGTATATACTGGCCTGCGAGAAATAATCATATGTAACACATTGCTGTCATTGATTTAAATAAGCTTAGTTACGGGTTGTTTATATTCTATTGTACTTTGTAACTTGCTTGTAAAATATTAACCACGAATGAATATACTGTGCTGTCCCACTGCTGATCTCATCTTTATTTCAATTATGAGTCAGTCAGTCAGTCAGTCAGTCAGGACTTCTCTTCTATTTTATTTATATAGATAGAAGATACAAGATAGATAGATAGATAACAGTCCTCCTGACCGTTTTTCGGCCACGGCGGCCAATCTCAGCGGAGATTAGCCATCTGCGCAGGAGATATTATAGTGCACAAGTGTGTGCGCAGGCACAAGTGCACTCTCTGTTCTGTGTTGGGGTTTTAATTAGTAATAGTCTGACACTCCCTTCTGATCCGCCTAGAGCGGGAGGAGTCATTTTATGATTTCTCATCCATAAAAAATAGATTGTACGGGAAACGGTGCTAAATACTTTATACTCGTACATCCATCCATTTATTTTGTTACTGTTTTATTTAAAGGTACTCGGAGGAAGGAAAGTAGAGGCACGAGTGCGCGGTGTAAATCTATTCTGCATTTCCTAAATAATATGCGCAAAGAGGCTAAAAATCAAGATGGCTGCCATTCGCGGGGTGTTGGGATAAGAGTAATTTATAAACGTGTATTTGTCGATATAATTGAGTATTTAATATGCCCCTAAAGTACCAGTAACCATGAAACTAGAGCAAGGAACCATGTTTATTAATATATTAATTATATTGAGTGATGTAAAGTGAGATGGCACATGGAAAGCGACCGGATGAGAGTCATATACTGGTACAACACAGCCTCCGGAAACGAATATATTGATGATAATTGCCTTTTTTTTTTTTTTTTTTTTTGGTGGGTGGAAAATCATCGAATAACCCCCCCCGCTCTTGGGCAGAGCGAAGGGGAGTGTCAGACTTCTATTGACTAAAAACCAAACCCATGTTCCTTCTTCGCCGTTGTGTCGGAGCCGCGTTATTCTTTCGATAATCCACAGCCCCTCTATAGTAGATATAGGTTTAAATTATAGCCTATGTATAAATCATATAGCTCCATACCTTTTTTCCTTCAACTTGGCGAAAGCAAACCGCGGAAAGAAAAGGCAAATTAAATCATAATTTCCTATTAATGAAAAACAGCGCTTGATATATGTTTGCATTTATTACTGCAGGTTTTGGCTCCATAACATTCTCGCCTACGGCCCTGTTGTAAATTCTGTCTCGAATTCAGTAACACAGTTTTCCCAATTATATCATATTGATGATCAGTAGATTTATTTAAGTAAACATTTGTTGTTAAATGGAAGGGAACACTTCCATGTCCGTCCTATTTAGGTGTTATATCTCCGAAACCTATTGACTCTTCCAAAAAAGCCACAGAATATTACCACTAACAAAAAACACATAACTGTTCCTATCCTCACCGACGAAGAAGTACCCGTATTCCCGTTAATCTCACAGTTTGGTCGCTTCAAACTCGAACGTTTCTCACCCGGCGGCGACTCGCTATAAACCGCTCCAGACGCTTTATGCAAAATTAATTGATATTACGAAGCCTTAGTAATAAGGAGTTCTCAATAGTAAATTTTGTAAGTACTGCTTTGGTTTCTTTTGCAGCCTTCGGCAAGTGCGTGGTGTGATGAACGATAATTGTGGGGAAAATTGAAGAAGATTGAGCAGAAAGGTGGCTTGAACCAACACAGCGGACTGGGGATGAATAACGCTACATATTTTAGAAGATGACTGATTTATTTTCAGTGAGGCTTAAATTATCGGAAGAAAAATGATGGGCGATGAAAATTGTTTGCCCAAGAGCATGGTGAAATTGCAAGTTTTGATATGAGAATGTTGGTTTTAAGTGCAAATATTAATTACATTTTAACTGAATTTTTTAGAAATCTTCGTCTTTATTTACTTAGTTGCAAAAAGGTAGAAGGAGGCTTCATTTAATTGTTTTATTAGGGGAAATAATAATATATCAATATTATGAAACCTTTAAATCACAATTTTGTTAATCATTCATCAGATACCTTATCTTCCATTCCTGTTTTAAAATATTGATACATAAACAAGTTTTATAATATCATCCGATGATGATATCAATCATACAAAAAAAATCCTTCTTGATATCATGATATCAAGGAGGTAGCTGGACCATGCTGAATGTGGAGAACATTTGGGAAGGAGGCCTATGCTAAAGTGCAAAACAATTACGAAACCGGTGTCTAATACAGTAAAAACATTTATTTACGTTGCTTTCATACAACCATGTTTAATATTAGTAGTACATAAGAAGTTATAACATGAAATGTAACATATAAGATGGTTAATAAAGGTTTGTATTGTTATCATTATTTATAGGAATGCTTGCACAAGTTTCTGAACCCATTTCAACACGTTAATATGTTTACTGAGTACTTAATCCCAGTGTAAAGTCGACCGGTGTTACAACTACCAAGTACTCTTCGAATAGTTGACGTACATTTACTAATCAAATCTAATTGGTATTCGCGCGACTGCTTTATTTCCATGTTTATCTAAAATGAGAGGGAAATATAGAGCTTTTAGTACCTGTGGCGAACGATAGTGATGCTCTGCTAAGAGCTTTTGATGGGATAGTGTGGGGAAAATACATAAGGATGGTCAATGAGGGAATTGTACCTGAATTTAAATATTGCTGCGAAAACATCTCTTTGTACAATACTCTTCTTTATCGTGTGTTTATTGCCTCTCAGAGATTTTATGTCGCATAAGGGTGTCTGACTTGGCTTTACATGCTGTCGAGAATTATCTCTTAGGTAGTGCATGTTTACGTACAGGCGGGGCGTCGCGCGGCGCGTGCATCGTTTTTATTTCAAACACATGGCAATGTATAAAAAAGTTAACGATTTCAAAACTTGATTTTACGAGAAGCGATTTTTGACTCGTTTGTTTAAAATGCAGCGTTTGTTGCGGTGGACTCGTCTCTAATTAATAAAAAAGTTGATGTGGCACTCGGAGACTGCCGCGGTAAAGCTATTACATAGCATTTTTTATCAACTTATGCAAATAATTATTTATTTGTTTTATATAAGCAGTATTTTTTAAAAAGAATTATATAAGTAAATCAAAAGTAACCTTCATAGACTAAGCTAGTAAGAAACTCTATGACAGAAAATTTAAAAGAAAAAGTATTGACAGCTTGTCAGCCTGACGTAAGTGTCATAACATTGAAAAATATGAAAATAATTTATTTTATTTTAGATATTTTATAAGAAAACGAATCGTCTTCTAAGACCGATTCGCAGAATAGTAATGCAAAAACCAATAAAACGTATGATAGATGCGTAATAATAATAAAAAAAATGTATATAGAGTACTCGAGGAGTACTCACTCATTATCTTTCACTATTTTTTCGTGACTTTCTTCATTAATAAATGCACTTTGTTTATTCATATTTAAAACACTTTGTACACAAATTATACGAGTAAGAATATTTTAGAAGGAGAAAGCAGAGAGACAAAACAGAAAAACTTTACACATTTACAACGTCAGGTTATAAATTATTTAATTTGACAACCTCAGTTGCCAACCTTGTTATTTTCCGTAACCATAGCAACCTGGTTGAGTACTGAATCATGACTGAATCTTAAATTTTTTGTTAGGAAATTTCTGGATTCGCTCTCCACGCTCAAGGCCCGCGATAGAAGCTATGCAATAGCTTAAAAAAGCACGAAAAGAGCATTCTGCACGCGCCGCGCAACGCCCCGCGTCTCCGTAAACGAGCCCTCAGGCATGCTGGGGCTGCGGGTTGGTCGAAAGAGATACCGCGGCCCCGGAACGCAAAGCACTAAGAAGCTAAGAATCCCTTCTTAGCTTCTTAGCGCTTTACGTGGCATGGGTGGTTTTTAGTTTTTATTTTAGTCGAAGTCTGACACTTCCTTTTGCCCAGAGCGGGAGGAGTCATTTAATGATTCCCACCCACTAAAAAAAGGCATGCTAGTTTCTTCACGAAGTTTTCCTTAAGCAATTGGTAATCATACCATACGCACATTAATCAGAGATGAGTGTCTTGGGTTCTAAACTTCGAACTCGAGGCTCATGATTTTGCAGTCCCATGGTATTACCACTAGACTAGCACTGGTATCTGCGGCTGCTGCTGCTGCTCTATTTTTACAGTATAAAAACATACAAACATACATACATGAACGCTAAAAACATAACACTCTTTTTTTTGGGGCAGTCGTGTAAAAACTGCTTTTAACACTGTTGAGATGGTGCGGCCTAGAGTAGAGCAAGCTTACCTAGAAGAACCTAATTTTCTCAAACGTTGAATAAATGAGGGAAAAACAGGGAAACTGACAGAGAATTCCACAGACTGGCGGTTCGCACCATAAATGTGGAAGTATAGCGCTTTGTTCGGGTCCGTGTAACTTCATATAACGCTGGTTTCTCCGTATTTTTGCTCGTCCAATGATAGATTAGGATAGATTTATGGATATATTATAGATATGGATAGATTTTTTGGTTGTATAAATGCAAATATTGTTGTTTATTTTATTAATTAATGCTAAATTCGTGTCTTTATACATAAGTCAAGTTACAAGTTAGCCAAAAAACTTAAAAATAAACAACCTATATTGTTCACAGCTGCTCATATGTTTGGAGAGAAGGGGTGTCTACCCCTTCTTTCCAAACATATGAGCCTCGAAAATGAGTCGAGTATGTAATGTCTGTAAAATAATTTAAGTATGCTGAACACAAACGATGTCTCTCTACAAGAAGTCCCCGTATACCAATATTGTCTCACAACACTCTTTAAAGGACTCATCATTTTCTTATTACCAATTAAAAAGGCATCCCCAACTGCCATTTCAACTTGCTAATTCCACAACCTTCTAAGGCTGCATCATGAAAACGAACGGTCTTAGCCCAAGGAGGTGTCATCTCGCCACAAACAGAGAGGAAACCAGACTTCGTCAGGCACTTGTAATTAATCCATGAATACTCAACGAGCCACAATTATCGGATTCTCGGCCTTAGGTGTGATATAAAAACACGTCAGGGCGTCATATAATTATTCACATCGCAATTAATGCCAGTATTCCATGCACTTTTTATTTCATGTAACCACTGTTGGCATTTTAACAATTTCCTTACTAGTATTGTTTGTGGTGTAAAAAGGTGATGGATTGTCGTTCGGGATCCTGTTTCTGATAATTGTTAGGATTTAGTATTGAGTTAGTATTGTGAAAGGAATCAGCGGGTGTTCTATAGTAAGGTTGTTTGTTAAGTAGCTGTTGATTTATTACTGTTGTTTGTTAGTTTTTAGTGCGGAATAAGGATCGATGACCGGATGAAACTTCTTGTAAGTTCGTCTTATATAATTTATGCGTTATGATTACGCAATTATCAAGACGAGCTATATGGCTCCTGGTTCACTGTAATTTTTTTGTGATATTTTATCGATTTCTTAAATGATTTCTGTATTTCCTACTGTTTTTACTATACTTATAACTCGTCTCAATTTATTATTATTGTTGTTAAGGGCTTTTTTGCCGGGAATAAAACATAATTGATTTTACTTGTAACTTTCTTTCTTTCTTTTTAATGGCGGCATCGCTTTGTTAAACAGACTTCGAGACGAGTTATCAATTCAATCCTATTTGCTAACATTTTAGGCAGAGGTACCAACTTTCCAAAAACACAACATTTAGTTTAGTTAACATTTGTGTCGCGTGCTTGTCTCCTATAGTGATGTAGCTTGGTAACTATACATCATTGAGAGCAACATCATCGGGCTAAGTACTACGTGCGAAACTTAAACGAACAACGCTTTTGTAGGGTTCGCAAATAAAGCTAAGACATCAAAAGTATTGTTGAGTTTTTCCCTCAGGAATTTCTTAGTATCAGCCACGAAGTTTAGATTAGTGCCCGTTTGATGCGAAAAGGCTCGCCACATATGGGACTTAAACATAACTAGCGAAATGTAACTGCTCTGCCTATCCCTTCGAGGATTATAGGCGTCATGTTATGTTATCAAATTATAATAAAGAAGACGAAATAAATAGAGTGCGATTTGATAAGCCTTTGTTGAGTAGTGGAACACTGTAATCTATATAAATAAAAATCTTTTGATAAAGGGAAATGCACATAAAATTTGAAGTAAAGTTTAATGTCAAGGCAAAGTCTTCAGAAAATCAGATCAAGAGCAAAATGCAAAGATATAGTATACATATTGTCACAGTTCTGACAAACCTATTCACGAATAACTTAGGCATCGGACATAAAGAAGACATTCCTATGATTAAAAAATTAACGTACTTTGAGTGACTGATGAGAAGCACTAACACGCAAAATCAACAAGTTTTTTTTTTTACCTAAAAAAACCTGTTTTAATGTTTCAAAAGATGTTATAATGGCAATATTTCCCTCGTATCTTGAAAGGTTTCGTAAGTAGGGTAGGTCTATAGGTTCAGCAGTGAACACGGTGGACATTTAAGGGTGCTATAAGTCAGTCGTGACTTGAGAACGACGGACACGTTAAGTCTAACTTGCGTGATTTAAACGCACTGCCATCATGTAGGGTTAGCAACGACAGGAGAAACCGAGAAAGATTTAGATTGATGAGATTATTTTATGTGAAGATGTTCTGCAATGTTTTTTCTATTGTTTAAAAGAAAGAGAAAAATGTTAATGTCATTGTGACGTCTAACAGGGAAGAATGTAGAAAAGAAGACGTGTAGCACCGACCTCAAATAGAATGGGATAAGGGCAGGAAGATGATGTTTCTTATTGCTCTTTATATCACTGTGTGAAAATGATATTTTTGTAATCAGGCTAGCAAAAAAGGCAACTTAGGGTCAGTTTTCACAAAAGCGGAGACGAGCGTAGCGGAGGGAAGATGTGGCAGTACTCACCATTCACATTAACTCCTGATGGTGACCCTACCGGTTTGTTCGTCTTCGCACAGCTACACTCGTCGCGAGTTTGGTGGAAACCGTGCGTTAAACCCTAATTTATTATCTGAATAGTGTCTTATGAAGTAATGAATGTTCTTATATAATTATAATGTTCCAACAATATGTAGAAAAGAAAACCTTTAAACCATTTTTGCTCTTAAACACACCGTTAGTTGCGTCGCGGCAAACCCTTATTTAACCATAAACACTGTTCCATCAATAAATTACAGTCCATCAAAAGAAAAACAACATTCAAACGCACTTTGAAAGCTAAAGAAAACATAATAGATAAACACATAGATATGCCTATTTACCTAGCGAGCTCACGACGAATGCATAACCAAACAGTTTTTTGTCCTGTCTAGCCCCGGGATAGAAGTACATGAACTTGCGTTGATAAACCCATTTATATGTAGGAGCCTCTATCAGTCGATACTAAATATGTATATAGGCCGTAATTGAATCAAAAAGCTAAATAATGCGTACATTTTATCTCTATTTATAATAAAGACACTAAGTTATTGCGTGCGAGTTGTGTCTCTTTAGAAATTTTGTAATAAATGTTTTTTTGTTTTGTGATGTTGGTAGTTTTGCATTTTGAAAAGTTGCTTGTATTGTGAATCGAGTATTGGGCTTTTATGCGTGACGTTTTGTTGGTTTTACTCAACTGGGGTTTAGTTAAAAGGGGGTAGTGGGTTTCATAACGTGCAAGATACTAAATTAATATACAAAATGACAAATATCCGGAGTTTTGAAGGTATAATAAAACATTGGTGGCTAAACTACAAAATAAAACCTGTAGGCATTACGGGTTGCTTTTTTAAGTTAATTAAAGTTGAGAAGTTTACACGTCAATAAATATTATGGTTGACCAGACGTTAATCATTAATTGACTTTGAGTAACCGTTATAAATCAACTCTAACGGGTCAAAATTAAAAAAAAAAACTTTAATGGGATTAAATTAAATTGTAAATTGAATGCATCCATAAAACTGACTGGAAAATGAAATTAATAGCCCCTAAAAGTCGAGAAAAAGGGAATTCCATAAACAATTTTGCCCGTTGATGTCTAAATTAATTATTCCTCAAGTGACAGTAACAAAAGACAATATTATGCCTGAGCACAGCCATGGGCAAAGCTAGTTTCTAAACATATTCAGAGATGAGAAACTTTTTATCATTTTTATTGGTTTTCATATCGAGTTGAATAAAGTGATGCTCCTTAATAAGGAAGGTGCGATGATGCCTCGGGCAGCCAAGTTTAAATACTGAATTTATATAGTTACATTATTTAGAACAAGGAATAAATTGTTGAGGTTATAAATTACATGTTTTTCTTCTGTTTTGCTTGTTAGAACGTATGTCGGTTGTGTTTTTTTAAGGAAACTTTATTAGGTTTAAGTGTTTGTGGTTTTCTTTTGCAGGGTTTTAAAAAAATGTTTATTTTTGTTCAAACTCGTCAAAGCAACCGATCATCTGGATCAAATCTTGGCTGCAAAACGAAAACAAATTCTTTGCCAAATCATATTATGTATTGAGACCCTGTGCATCTTCTTTACAATATTGTACATTACAAACTAATTTAATAGCACTAAATAAGAATGTACGGTAAAATTCGAATATTCTCTAACTTATTAGGGATAAAACTTATTTTTATTATAACATTCATGTAAAAACCTGTGCATTAATTTTTGTGTGTAATATTTTATTTGCCAAATAAATTGGTATAAGTTCAGGAGAATAATGATGATAATGATCATTTTATATGCCTAAATATGTATGACGCACTCTTACTGCAACAGTTTTAAATACAAAAAAAAACAAAAATATAACCTCCCAATTTTTTTTTGCTATCCCTACCAGCTACAGCGACAATGCATTCCACCCCACTTGTAATACATTTCAATTTAACTCGGAATCGTCGCATTACCTCGAGTTATAACTGCTAAGACCTTTATTTAGTGTTAGACCACCTTCACTTCAGGATCTAGAGTCTGCCACTATGTATGGAAACCCTTTTCGATTATTTTATTTAGAATCCTCTGATCAAGCTGATGTTGGCTAAATAGTCCTTCTTTGCAAAGGGGTATCGTCTCCATCAACTGGATTTTGGAGGTCAGATAGGCAGTTACTTTACGGAAAACAGTGGTAGTAAGCAGCTTCCGGTTCCATGATAATAATCGCAGATTTAAATCTATACTTCTATACTAATATTATAAAGCTGAAGAGTTTGTTTGTTTGTTTGAACGCGGTAAACTCAGGAACTACTGGTTGGAATTGAAAAATTCTTTTTGTGTTAGATAGTCCATTTATCGAGGAAGGCTTTAAAAATGTTAGGTTAAAATGAATTATTTTTTGCGAAACTTATTTAACCCATATGGTATTAATCTATATCTAAATAAATGTGTTTATTAGAACGGAAATTTAATATAGAATATTTGTGCCCTTTACTCTATACAGTTTAAATAAATATCTTAGAAGATATCGCAATGTAAAAATATCCGCGCGGCAAAATAATTCGCGCGTCGCAATGTAGGTACGGGGGATCTGGCTGGCCTACGGGAAATTCAAATTCAAAATCTTTACTGCATCATAATGTTTACAAGTACAGGGTGTTATTTGTATATTTAACAGTAAGAGATACCTATAGTAATTCTCACTTTAATATAATCTAAGCTAATCTAAACCATCTAAACTAATATTATAAAGAGGAAAAATAAGATTTTTTGTTTGTTACGATTTAGCTTAATTTATGTTGGATAGTCGATTTATCGAGAAACGTCTTAAGCTATATTTATGTGACGCAGACGAAGTTGCGTGGGTCAGCTAGTGAGTTATAAATCCAAGTGTGAATTAAATTGCGTAATATCATCATCATCATTAATCTCCTACTCAAATCCCAATTTATTTGGGGCTGGCGCAGCATATCTTCTTCTTCCATACTTCCCTATTTCTCGTCATCTCAGCAGTCACCTCCTTTCTAGCCATATCATCCTTCACACAGTTCATCCATCGTTTCTTTGTTCTTCCTCTACTCTTATAGCCATCTACATTCATACTCAATATTTTCCTCACAACATTCTACTCAATCAAATCGCGTAATAATCACACTAATATTATAAAGGCGAAAGTTTGTAAGTATGGATGTATGTATGTATGGATGGATGTTTTTTACTCTTTCACGATAAATTATAACCTGGATTAACACATATGATACTTATCTCGGTAGTATGATTCCGTGGTACAATTATCAAACACCACAGTGCCGAAGCCGCGGGCAAAGCTAATAACTAAATATTCTTGCATCCTACCAGCCATCCTACTATCTAAAATCCGGATGGTGTCGATAGCAACAGTCGATGGCAACAAGAATGCGTCGCCCACACCGCAAGGTCACCGCGTGGGAGGCTGATTTACATTCAATACCGCACCGCTCGTCCGCATTGCGCGGTGCTAAATATTGTCAGGAAAAAGTGGATGAGAAAGTGATTGTTGTCTGCAAGTAGATGGATTTAATGTTTGTTTGGTGATGGGAAAGAAATACCCTATGAATCCATTTAACAGTCCATCCAATTACGCCTACGTCATGCCTCTATGTAAGAGTTTATTTAGCTCGCATTTTGTAATTTGTCATATTCCTTAAGTTCTTAGTGTCCCAATAACTCGTTAAAGCTGTCCAGAGGCTCCAGACCGAGACCACGCGGTGTAAGCCTTTTTCTTGTTGCAGTATCATTCACAGATATAGATTTCTATAATTAAGCCGCAGTCGCAGCGACAGCGCCAGCAGTACAACACGATGAGCTTGGAAGATGTGATGGCGCAAGAGTATCGACACAAGTTGCGGTCGACACTAAAGGTCTATCCATCTTTCAAGGAAACAAAGACGTGCCTTCTGGTCTTTTACCATCGTCGCGTGCTCTAAGACAGCTGGATCGCCGACGGTAACAAAAGCTCGGACGAAAAGGAATTCAATAAACTTACTTTGTCAGGTGAAAGTCGAGACACAGAAAGCCATTCCACTAACAATTCATTCACAGATGGACATCAATTCATTAATCCACTGGCTACCTCACCCATACATCATCCAACTTTCGGTCCTCGAGGCTAGAACCAGCCACAGAGAATCCATTGAATCGGCCATTTTGCATGAATTATCATACAATTAGCCGTCAGAAGCACCGCGACGTTATAGCCGTCATTGTTAACTGGGGTTTAATCAGTGCGCGAGATTTATGCGCATGCGCATTTGCTTGAGTTAGAGCGTGCCGCTGGCGGTTGTCGTCTGTGATTAAGAGCTGTGGAAGTGGATGCTGAATATGGTTGGTGAGGATTTTTGTATCGCTAATAGTGGTATGGGACGTCCTTTGGCCACAGAAGTGGGACACCATGAGAGCTGGTAAAAAATGGTGGAAGCTATGAAAGTTTTTTTGACGGTTGGAGGAGGAATGTATGTGGAACAAAAAAAACTTATTTGCAAAAAGAAACAACCGACTTCAAAAACACCAAAAATGAAAAATAAACTCAGAAGAAAAATCTGCTTCTTAAATACGTTATAAGGTGTTGTTTGTCTGATCTTTGAAAGCAGGTAGTTAGTGGCCCGAAACTCTTACAAACGTGGCATTGGTTACACCCAAGGAGTATCGTATTATCCAGGACTAACTCAGTTGTGGAGACTAGATAGGCAGTCACTCTAAGTAGAATACTGGAACCCAGCTGCATCTGGTTAGACTGGAAACCAACCCAAACATAGCTGAGAAAATCCCAGGCAGATAATGATGACTTAAAATACAAATATAGTCACGCTAACTGCCAATCACACAACATTAAAACCATCCCCGACACAAAATAATCAGACCAAATATCTAAGGTGCCATCATATATTACCTATCAGCCTATTAGCTTCGTGATCCGCCAAGGGACAGCCTATAAGTAATGTAATAATCTAGATTCACTGGGCGTAGTAATTAAATACTGCTATAAACAAGCCGCGTGCCTCCGGCTGAGAGAATCTCACGACTGACCAGTGAGGATAGGGCAGGGGAGATGCAGTAGGGAAATTGGAAAAAGGAGTTAGTAAAGAGGCTGAATTGGGAAGACTAGTCGTTAAGTAAAGTAAAGTACGTAAAGAGGCTGTACATAATATGATTTTTCTGACTTGCTTGCGGCATATATTTGAACTAGCTTCTCTTTTCTGAACTAATTCCAAAAAAAAAAAAAAAATTACGTGTTTGTTTGTTATACCAAATAACAGCTTTGCATTCAGTAGTAGTGCTACGGTACCTATCTAAACAAATAAATAAAATTGACGTTTATTATTTCAAGGTTGCAGTTTTTTACTGAATGCATTTGAAACTATGTACCTACGGTACTTTTAATAAAAAATACTTCTTTTTGGTCTTTCTGTCTATCTGTTTGTTGTTTCGGCTGATTGCCGCAACGGCTGGACCAATTTAGATTGGATAGGTTTTCTCTCTCTGAACTATTGGAGTCTTTCTCTTTCTATTATTTCTAACGACTCCCTAACATCCTCTCTTCGACTCATCACCGCATTAGGACCAACACATCCTTGGTGAATATTTCAAGAACACAACCCATTTGCCTTTCTGTTCTACCCACACTGTGCCTTAGGCTCGACATACATTACGCCAACAACTAGATATCATGCACCAAGTCCCAAGGGTGTGAGGTGTAGCCATAAATTGTGCTACAGAATATCAAACGAAATGAAATGACATGGAAGTTTCGAGAAATGGGGAGTTCTTGGGTTTATGAAGTAATTAAAACGAGGGGAAAGTAAGATTCATAGCTTTCATCAACTAATGAATCTAGGGCACATCGAGTCACGAGGCAATTTGCTAGAAATGATTTTTCTTCGCGTAACGCATATGGACAACATCACTCCTACAATCCCTGAAGGGTAAGGCAGAGGTTTTCCCAATACACACATTCTGCCAGCTGTTTATGTCACATGTAATCCAGACTCTGTGGCTGCTAGTGAGTTTCAGATGGAACTTGGTCTGACATGGGAATCGGAACCATGACCTCGTGCCCTGCAGTCGCGCTTGCGACCAAAATTTGTATTCATTTTTATTATTGTCTTTCGATGGGAGAGCTTTAATTCATTTAATTAATTATAGATAGCTTCACTACTCTCTCTTAAATCCAGCCATGTCAATATCTCTTAAAAAAGGTAAAATATTTCTGCTGCAATTCAAGAAACCTTTGTCAAGCTTATTATAATTACTGACTCCAACGACAAATTGTTGAAAGAAAACAAACAAACCTGCACGAAAACAATTATGAAAAGATCAACCACATTTAAACTTGATTCGAAATAAATTAATCAATTAATTCGTTAAAGCAAGTAGCTGCTTATTAGCTAACAAGTATAATAAAGAACTGTTATTATAATAACAGCCAATTATTTCAGTGCTATTAAACAATTTAACAATTATAAATGCATTACAGAACTGTGTATTAGTGGGTAACAAATTGGTTTTGGTACAATTTTGCCGTCACCGTTCTAAGAGTATTAATTTGTTTGTGTCAATAGTTGTTTTTGCATCAAAATATTACTGTATAATTTTACTTTATTGTAATTGTTAAGGGTTTGTATTGCTTGGGGAAAATAATTCTGAAGAAAGATTTAAAGTTTTGGCAGAAAATTTTTTGTTTGACGAAGGAACCCCTTCCTTCGTCAAACAAAAAAATTTCTGTGTTTTAAGTGCTTGTATTTTATATCCAGATAGATATCAGTAGATAGATTGCCCTATAAGTACAGATTTCTGCACCCTCCCGATAAGCCTATTTTATTTAACAGGGAAAAATTAAAGATACAAACTCCAACTCAATATTCGAAGTTGGAATTAGAGTTCGCAAAGTGAATCGATGCAAATCTCATTATTGTTTACAAGCAAAACCACCCACCAAAACCTAGCCAGTCTTACACCACAGAACTTTTTTACCAACGCAATTTTTAACCCAGCTCACGAACACGGTAACTAGATTAGAAAATATTTCTACGATAGAAACCATCTATTAGTACATAGGTATAGCTTGAGGGGTTAAAGAAAATATAACTAACAACAATTAATCTTAATTATTATTATGTACTGCTACAGGTAGGTGGTAGGAAGGTTCTCGAGTGGCGACCCGAACCGGAAGACGCAGCGTTGGTAGGCCTCCCACCAGGTGGACTGACGACATCGTGAGAGTCGCGGGCAACCGGTGGATGCAAACGGCAGGCTGCCGTTCGTTATGGCGTTCTATGGGGGAGGCCTTTGTCCAGCAGTGGACGTCTTATGGCTGATGATGATGACTGAGAGTGAGTGAGTGAGCTGATCTCACCATCTCCCTTCTTCCATCGGGAGACTAGATACGTCTAGTCTCAGTCTCTCGTCTAGTCGCAGGGTATCACCGATACCTAGTCGACATTCCACACATTCGAACGAAGCGCTTTGCTGGGTCCTTTATTATGCGCACAGCCAAGGAGTGGAATTCCCTGCCTGCGTCGGTTTTTCCGAGTTCATATAACCCTAATCTGTTTAAGTCGCGAGTAAACAGGCTTCTACTGGGTAAGCTCGTTCCATCGTCGACATCATCTCTGCCCTTAGGGCAAGATTGAAGTCAAGAGCAAGTCCATTTATAATAAAAAAAAAACTGCTACAGGACTTATTTAAACATAACATTACGCCTGTAATCCCTGAAGCGTTGGACAGAGGTGTACCTAATAGTACACTCACATTTCCCCAGTTATGTTTTAAGTCCCACATATTAGGAGCCGAGAATGGAATAAAAAACGTGTTGCGCCGACCCCAAATAACAAGGAAAATGATGAACAGGGGGCGAGATTACTGACATCTACTGGGTACAAATCCAGAATCTGTGGCTGTCACTGGAAATATAAAGAAAATACCTGAAGAAAATACCCAATATCACTTTTGTCCGACCAGGGAATCGTGCCCAGGATCACAAGCGCCTACGACCACAAGACCAAAGAGCCAGCTAAGATTAGAAAATATTTCAACGACAGAAACCATCTATTAGTACATAGGCATATCGCCAGAGGGCTACAGGGGCTAAAGTAAACACGGCTAACAACCATTAAACTTAATTATGTACTGAGACATGGCTTATTTATTACTTACAGAATATTTTAAGTATTCTAAGCAACCCTGGGGATATGGTGATTTGTAATCGGTGGATTAAAGATTGTTATGTCCTCAGTTATACTGGAGTGAGTGGCAATGACTGTTATGATGTAAAATAGTTCGAGGGGATTTTGCAAATGGTGCAGTTGGAGACAATTCTAAAGGTATTCTGATATTTCGTCGGACTAATTATCAGAATTCGTATATCCAAAAATACCATTTTCTGCGCCATCTGTTTTAACCCATTTACCGCCACGGTCAAGTAAGACGACAAGCCAAAAAGTACCTTAAGTCGACAGACTTAGGGCACTTTATTGCTTGTTCGGCTTGTCGTCTATACGTGACTGTGGCGCTCTAAAGGTTAACGTCATTTTTTTATTCCCTCGCCATAAAATTCCAAAAATTAGTAGTAAAATATCAATCTACACCAATTTTAAACTTAAATAATATAGAACGTCATTTTAAAAACCTCTCGAAACTTGTTAGCAATTCAGTTATTTGTTGCTCCTGTAAAATTTGCTCAAATGGACTCACAAATTCTGATAATTAGACCAGCGATATATGTTACGGGGAAAGCTAGTTGAAGAGCGAAACTTTGGTTGAGGATTAATTTAGAATTGGCCAAGGTTTTTCGTTAAGACCGGATAATCTTAGATCTCTCTTATTCAAATCTAGTGGGTGAGCCTACTGAAAGCTAACTATATGTATGAAAAAAAAAAGATAAAGTGACCACTGACAGGGTAGAATGGGTGAAAAAAACGGGTTTCACACACTCCAAATAACATGGGCATGGAGATGATGATGATGAACTTTCACAATAAATAGATAGGATAATATAATATATAGAAAGACATGTAAGGATAGCAGCAGGTGGTGTCCCGTTGTTTCTGCCTACCCCAATGGGAAAAAAGGCAAACAATTTTTATGTTTACCATTAACACATAATAATATTTTACGACATTTACATTCCATTGTCAAGAATATTATGCCATACTTAGTAAACAAATAAACAGCAACATCTCGCTAAGGCACGACTATTAATATAGTTTTTTGTATATCTCTATTGTACACTATACAATAATATTTTAATTAAAAGGGCATCATAAACGTTACATGTAATGTATCCTTAGTACTAATACCCTAATAAATTAAGGTGGTATGTTCAAGTCTAGAAAACAATAATTCATTTTATTAGCAGAATTTATATAAAAACGTGTTTTATTTTTTCGTGTGGATAGTGCC
Source organism: Diarsia dahlii (assembly GCA_949775195.1). Lineage (NCBI taxonomy): Eukaryota > Metazoa > Arthropoda > Insecta > Lepidoptera > Noctuidae > Diarsia > Diarsia dahlii. The sequence continues at coordinate 18,954,698 of OX459201.1, forward strand.
TATTTTGGTGTCAGAGTTTTTATGCCACCCAGGGGCCTCTGACTTGGCTTTACATGCCGTCGAGAAATTTCTTTCAGGCATGCTGGTTTGGTTTTCTGACGATGATAAATAAAAAGTGTTGTTTCAGAAGCTTCTGCCCGCGACTTCACTCTACTGGCATTCATGAAGAAGCCCTACACATCTTTTTTTTTTCTTTATTTAAAGGGCTTTATCGCTGAGCGATAACGTCACCCTGTACCCCCCCCCCCCCCCACATCTTACACAAGGTGTAAGCGAACCTTTCACGAAGCCGCCCACCAAGCATTCTGTACATCTAATTAAATAACTTAACGTAAAACTGATTGCTGGGAAACGACCGAACAGGAGCGAACGAATATAAACTCTTTTGCAAAAAAAACGGGCACTTCATATTTTTTTCTCTACTTCAATGAAGAAGGACAAGTAAGGGGTTTTATTAATTTGACGATGTATTGGCATGTTATTTGAAGAATCCTGGCATGATTCTGTACGTTCCAAATTTAAATTTTGAAATTAACAAAAGGAAAATAATGATTATTGTAGATTATTGTAAAATTGCTTTACTAATGGCGCGAATTGCTGAAACGATTTTATTACTGATTACTAAAATTTTAAAACTTTTTGGATATTTTCTGCAAATTAAACAATTTTATCTTTCTTTTTACATTAAATACCACTTTTTGACATGAGTGATAAAGCGATAAGGGCCGGTAAAATTATAGCCCTACTTGAAGAAGGTTGTTCGCAAACTTACGTGTCTCAGCGGCTAAATGTGAGTCGTTCAACTGTCCAGAGGACTTGGCAACGGTATCAAGAGACCGGTTCGGTCAAAAGAAGACCCGGTTCGGGAAGAAAACGACGCACAGAACCAAGAGATGACCGCTTTTTGGTGAGTCAGGCCTTGCGGAATCGTAAGGCGTCAAGTGTGGACCTGAAGAAGAGCCTTGAAGAAGTAAGAGGAGTAGAAGTTAGCTTGTGGACCGTCAGGAGGAGGCTTTTGGCTGCCAATATCAGGAGTTACCGCCCGGCTCGGGGACCTAAATTACTCCGTGAGCACCGTGTTGCTCGACTTCAGTTTGCTCGAAACTGTACTTCATGGACTCTGGAGGACTGGAATAAAGTATTGTTTTCTGATGAAGCTAGAATCTCTTTGTGTGGAGAGGACCGACGCCGGCGAGTGCTACGAAGACCACGGGAACGCTAAACATTAAATGCACACCGGTACATAATGGGAGTCCTAATTCCATATGCACAACCCGCAATGACTGCACTTGGGGAAGATTCCATTTTTATGGACGACAATGCTCGCCCGCACCGTTCTGGGCAACGTGGAAGCGTACATGCAAGAAGTTGGGATCCGTCGTTTAGATTGGCCAGCTCGAAGTCCTGACCTCAATCCAATTGAGCATGTCTGGGATGTTCTAAAGAGACGGGTAAGATCAGTGCAACATGCTCCACAAAACATCAGGGAGCTAAAAAGAGTCATTGCAGAAGAGTGGGAACGTATTCCTCAAAACGTCATTAAAAACATCGTGGAAAGCATGCCCAGAAGGATTCAAGCTGTGATTTTGGCAAGACGAGGTCACACTCGTTATTAGGTTATTACATTTGTAACTTTATTTAATTAAACAAAGTAAAAAAATCTTCTTGTCTTTATTGCCGACCACTTCTTATTGTTTGGCCGTGTACATCGGTTTTAAAGAATTCATAGATTTTTTTTTTAAATTGCCACAGTTCACTTCACGCGTATTAATTTACACGATTATAAGTACACAGACTACGTCAAACAATTAAATTTCATTGAATTAACTCAAATCGACCTTAGAACGTAAATTTCCTAAGGTGCCCGTTTTTTTTGCAAAGGAGTGTATGTATTTTTGCGTAAAGAATTGCATTAACTGGGACTACTCGGTCTTGGTCTTATCGCTTACATTTAAAATGGGCTACTAAGTATCGATTAAACTACAATTAAAAACTAAATAAAATATATAAGAATTATCGGTTAAGAAAATTTATTTACTATTAAGTAGTTCGTTTCGTAACAGTCTGATCGCTATATGAGATTGTCTGAGCGATGGCTGCCGGACACCAACGTATCGGTTTCTATATAATTACAAACTAATAAATACCAAAAAATTCTTAACAAAATAAAAATGGAATAAATTCAGATAGAAAAATACTTCATCCAAGGATATTATTATGAAATTTTATTGCATATTTCCAATATTATCGATATAACAAATAAAATTGCACCGATCGACCTTTCGTTTCCAGATATTGGAAAAATTATTAATTTATATTGAACATGGTAAAATAATTGACTTGTTTATTTTATCGAAGTTTATAGGTACCATGGTGAATAGAAATTAAAATACAAAAAATTATTCACAATCTATTATTATTTCTTGTGCAAATACAACACTATTTTAGTTGAGTAGATAATATTTAATAACTTCGTTCTAAAACATTACATTACTTTATAAGCTGCAGGTTTTCTAAGTTTTTATTAAACTGTTCTTCTTCTTCTTTTCGTTTCGATTATATATACTTCCATGTTATACGGTTTGGGCCCAGTAGGTAGCCACGTTTATTGCAGCGGCAGAGGCGCTGTTCAGGTCGCCAAGGGTGCATGTATACGGACATCTGGGACACTCCAGCAGGTGAGGCATTGTTTGGTCCGGAGCGCCGCACTCGCACTCGGAGTTGGAGGAACCAATGATGCCCCACTTTGCCAGATTATGTTTGCAGCGGCCCACTTGGGTGCGCAATCTATGTATTTAGGGCTTTTAGTTTTAATTTACCAAGTTCATCGAAATTAATACATTGCTTGTGCATTGCTTAGTTTGTAAACTGTTATTACATATTTTTTTGTTTTATAGCTTTTAAAAGTACAGTTTGGTGTAGTAGAAAATATTACATTCAGTAAGAAAATAAAAGTGATGCGAAGACCCAAGCCAGTTATTTTGCAAAGAAACTTCTACTTTGTATACACATAATAATCTGCCAAAAATATCGCAAATTGAGTGCGTACATAAGAACAGCTTAAGCGTTTTGCACCAATTCGGTGGTAAAAATAAGTAAAAATAAATGTCTTAAATGAATGAATGTAATGTGCGAATATTTGCAATGTTTACGGTACATATAGGTACTATAATATATTTCGAAAGTCAGTGATCCATGTCTCGTGCCCAGACGCAGAAAACCGGGGGCGACTTGGTTGAAGGGATTTACAAACCTACGCATGCGGAGAATCTAACTGTCGATATATGTTTGTCTATGACACTTGTTGCATTGTGGATAGATAGAATACTTTTTATTATATAACTAGCTTTTGCCAGCGGCTCCGCCCGCGTGAAAATGACGACTTTCCATACAAACTTTCAACCCGTATTTAACTCCCTTAGGGGTTGAATTTCGAAAAATCCTTCCTTATTCCTTGTCTACATTATAAAGGGAACCTCTATGCAAAATTTCAGCTTTCTAGGTCCAAAGGTTTGGGCTGGGCGTTGATGAGTCAGTCAATCAGTCAGTCAGTCAGGACTTCTCTCTTTATTTATATAGATTGTGATAAAATTAAATAATTGAATAGTGTATTTATTTTTTAATAAACGACAAATCAGCTCAAATAATATTTCTGGCAGACATTTTTTGTTTTCTTGTTTTCTAAAATTTAAAAAAACCTAATGATAGTCTATTGAAAGAACCAGAGCTAAATTAGAAAAAAAATATGTTCGAAATACAAAAAAAGTAGGAGCGCGTTATTCTCAAGCCCCCACAGTACGTTGCCAGTATAAAAAATGGCATAACAATGATGAAACTGCAAGCATAGAGTTAACTGCCTCGGGTCGCTAGTTAGCCTTATTATAAAGCATTTACCCCTTCTTAATATGCTTAGTTCCACGAAATGATACTTATTCAACGGTATTATAGTAGTTTTATTGGCAAAAAGTGTGAAATTCCTGATAAGATGTAGGTAGGATTTGTTTCACGCCAATTTGTACTCATTAGACTGGGAAAAAATATAAAATCGGAGTTCGATTTAAAAAAAAAGAAGGATTAAGTGAGCGTAAATGATATCTGTATTATCTATAATGGTTTTTGTTTATTTTATATTAGATGGGAATGTTGATAAGCGTGCTGTTATCAATAATGAGTTTCCCTGCTTGCATGGGTTAATGTTTAAATGTGCGAATTTGTGGTTACTTTATTGAGACAATTTAAAAAACAAAGCAACTTCTTGTTGCATTTATATTAATTAAACGTGAAATCTGAATATATGGTGTTTTAGAAAAGTATCACTGCGCTCTACATTGTATGATTTGTCTTAAAAGAGAATGGGCGAAAATGTATGAAAGCTGGTACACCCCTCCAATAGCAATGAGGTATACGTCGTTGGATAGCTCTTTTTAACTGAAACAATATTTACTATTATAGTTTTGTTGATATGTTTGTCCGTTTTGAGTTATAGCTCAAAAACAAAAGTAAAAATGGATACCTATTAACGTTATAATATCTTAGTGTGTAAGCTAAAATTACATTAATGTCGTTGTATATAACGTAATTCGTAATTATCATAACAAAACATAACATCACGCCTGTAATTCCCAAAGGGTTAGGCAGAGGTGTAGGTGCCTAATAAATAGTACACCCACTTTTCTTCAATTATGTTTAAGTCCCATGTAATAGGGGGCGAGCCTATTGCCATCAACCAGGCACAAATCCAGACTCCATGGCTGCTACCAAGAAATTCTTGAGGGAAACCCCAATAACACTTTGTCCGACCAGGGAGAATGTAATGGAAGCTGCTACACCCCTCCAATAGCAATGTCATATACGTCGTTGGACAAATCTTTTGAAATGGAACAATATTTACTTTGACAGTTTTGCCGAAATAGTTTGTCCATCCTGAGTTATAGCTCAAAAACCAAAGTTAAAACAAGTTTTTAGTATTCCGACACAAAGTACTTATCTGTTTACGTACATTTTAATTGGTAATTTTTGAATGTCTCGTTGGTCTAGTGGTTGCAAGCGCGACTGCTGAACATGAGGTCCTGCGTTCGATTCCCGGGTCGGGTAAATTGTTACCTATTGGATTTGCTCTCAAGAATTTCTCAGTATCAGTCAGGGAATTTGTATTTATGCCTAGTTCATGGCAATAGGTTCACCCTCTATTACATGGGAAAATTGGGAAACATAACTGCCGAAAACATGAGTGTATTATTAGTTACACCTCAGTCTAACCCTTTAGGGATTACAGGCGTGATGGTATGTTATGTTATTTGCGAATTACATTATATTAACAACGACGTTAGTGTTATTTTCCCTTACACACCAAGATATCACAATATTAAAAATATCAATTTTTACTTTTGTTTTTAACATATAACTCAGAATGGACAAACATTTCGACAAAACTGTCAAAGTAAATATTGTTCCAATTAAAACGACCTATCCAACGACATAGATGACATTGCTATTGGAGGGGTGTACCAGCTTCCATTACATTCTCCCTGGTCGGACAAAGTGTTATTGGGGTTTCCCTCAAGAATTTCTTGGTAGCAGCCATGGAGTCTGGATTTGTGCCTGGTTGATGGCAATAGGCTCGCCCCCTATTACATGGGACTTAAACATAATTGAAGAAAAGTGGGTGTACTATTTATTAGGCACCTACACCTCTGCCTAACCCTTTGGGAATTACAGGCGTGATGTTATGTTTTGTTATGATAATTACGAATTACGTTATATACAACGACATTGATGTAATTTTAGCTTACACACTGAGATATTATAACGTTAATAGGTATCCATTTTTACTATTGTTTTTGAGCTATAACTCAAAACGGACAAACATTTCAACAAAACTGTAATAGTAAATATTGTTTCAGTTAAAAAGAGCTATCCAACGACGTATATCTCATTGCTATTGGAGGGGTGTACCAATAAGCCCATTCTCCTTTATTTCATTTATCTTAACAAGTGAAATAGATTTAGTTAGGTACAGATAAATAAAGATCCGATAAATTTTGATGCTGGGTGAGTGTTTCTATCAGAGGTTTCACTTTATTTGAAAGTCTTCGATAATTTAAATTCACATGGCCACTAACTTTTTTGCATTAACGCGTTTTCTGTGTTAAAAAATAATTTGAAAAATATTTAACACAATATAAAAATTGTTGATGAACTTCAAAACAATTTGAAAAAGCGTTCGTATGTTATAAACAACAATGTTAAAGCAACATTAAATAATTAAATTCGCAATATACACAACTCTAAACAACAACCTATAAAGGGGTCAGAGCCCATTCGTCCCCTAAGATTCGCACCCTGTGCCCACTCGTCCCCTGGAACTTTTGAGGGGCCCATTCGTCCCCTGATGAATATTTATTTTTATTCATTCTTCTAATATAAGTACATGTATATGTGTATACTGCAGCTTAGTAGTCCTGGTACAGTCGCGTAGAAAAGGCTAAAATAAAAAATATAGTGATTCGGTAGATATCATGTTTAAATATCAATGTTATCAAACAAGATTAACACATACAAAATCACAATGTCCTAGAAACTAACAATACTACTCTTTTACAAAAATCAGCCTTGATTGACCATCATATAAATCAGCATTAAATATAAAATATGCAAAAAAAAATAGAACACATATCAACAGTAAATAATCACTTCTTATTTTTTTGTTTTTTTGCCAACTACATATATGCAAAATCATAATAACTTAAATCTAAAAAAATATAACAGTACAAAAAAAATACTAAAATCACAGTAATTATTGAAGACTAGATAAATCAACATATATATTTTTTTTTGTATATTAACCAACTACATGCAAAATCGTAATAACTTAAATCTAATAAATTGTAACTAGAAGTACCTACATAAAAATTGGCTAAAATCACCGTATTTTTTGTATATTTACTTATTAGTGATTGACCGTATTTATTTATTAGTGAGACAATTTTACATCGTAAGCCTATCGACAGGTTATATTATTATCATGACGGATTATCATTCATCATAGCTCTTTTTTCAATGATCTGTTATGATTTATTAAATTAATTCCGTTAGTAAACTGTTCACAAGTGTACTATGTTAACCGTTTCTTATGTAAAATATAGCTAATTTTATCTCAGGGGACCAATAGGCACCTGAATAGGTGCCGAATCTTTAACTTATATTGTATAAATATTAGAGGGGACGAATGGGTACCTTAAAAATAATATTTTTTATTAAAATATTAATTGGGCCCCTACCAGGAGACCAATGGGCACCTATATAGGGGCCGAATCTACAACTTTTATGCTGGGGGACGAATTTTAGGGGACGAATGGGCTCTGACCCCTATAAAGTACCGTACCACAAATTCTTCATCCAAAAGCAAACCGCAAAAAAACAGATATCACATTTCTCGAACGGCACTCCAAGTATTTATTAAGTAATTAACATTATCTATATAATTTAAATAACAGCTGACAAACTACTTTATCTTACCGATTGAACTTTGCCGAAAAGATACCTATTTGAGATAAGAACTACATAAATTGCTATTAAAATTAGTTGTGCAAGTCTGATCTGTATCGTTTTACTACTTAAATATAAGTCTTTATAATTCTTAATTATTACATTGGCAACACCGTTGGCGGTAACCTCTCTCTCCTCTCTCTCTCTCATCTTGCCGCACTAAATGGCCACAGATAATCTAGGCTCGATTTACAAAACTTTAGTGGCAAAGTAGTGATTAAGAAATTAAGAATTAATTCATGGTGGAATGACAAAATTATTCAAGTCGTTTATTAGAATTAATTAACGTGTTTGCAAGTGTGCCACAGTGTATGTCCTAACAAATTAATTATGCGCTTTTAGAAAGAAAACGACATTCTAAAAGCATACAATATAGATAAGATTTATAATCAGTAAGGCAAATTAGGCAATATTATTTCCTTGGTAATGTTTTGCTCACAGATAAAAAACCAGCTGAAAGTTCAGCATGAGATTTTTGGTGTTTGAATATTTTTGTGAAGAAAATTGTCTGTGATCTTATTGAAAAATAAAGATGGCTGAAGTTTCGAGTAAAGAACCATAGAGCACAATTTTTATAAACCATTCAGTCAACATTAAAAAAAAAGACAAATATTATACGAATAAAAAAAACTCGATTTGAAACACAGAATAAACAAACAATTCATCATCGCAACGATTAATTGCGAAACATGATTCGATTTCCGATAGACAGGCAAGTATTTTATTTAATTAATAAATGAATACGAACAATTATAAGGTGTAATTGTGTAGCCGCACTGGTTATCTACCCAAGTTATGTTCCTAACGGCTAATTGAATGTCTGAACGCAAGATCGGAGTACGCAGTGCGTGCTTATTGGTGTGACCAATCGATCGGCAAGATTAGAGGGGTCCCTGTAATATATTTTGTCGATACAGTTTTCGTGATAAGTTTTGTGTCCGATTGTGTGCCTTTGTGGTTGTGGACATACCGCCCAAGTAAGATTACGTAAAGTGCAGGATTTATTGCTTGAAGTGAGGTAGGAATTTTGGCAGAATTTGTAATTGGCTGTTGTAATTTGGGCCAAATTAACGTATATTACTTATTTATAGTCGGTGCACGCAGTTCTCCATTCTTTTTAATACTAAACGATGAACGAAAATGATTGGAAAATCACATGCAGTAGCTTTTTGCGTTAAATTGTCTACCTACATCTAGCGGTAGTATTACCTCCTACACACTTTCTACATAGGATTCGTTGTGATAAAGCACCAATCGTATTTGTATCGTCAAAGGATGTCGTCATTCCTAGTAACTGGATTAAGAGCTTTCGGATAAACTGAAAGGCGAAAAAATTATGGGTCAAAATTTCACTAGCTCTACTTGGATATTATCATAAGCCGCGTCCCCACTAGAGCCGGGCGGCCGTGCCTCGTGACTGTGGACGTGAGCGAGGCCTGAGCCGCGCGGCCTAACAGGAACGTTTGGCCGCATCCCTACTTGGGCCGCGCGGCTCCGTGAGGCCGAGACGCGAGCCTAACAGGAACGTTTCGAGTGACTTTAGTGGGGACGCGGCTTTACAGTCTTTTATTGGAGACACTGACAGAAAACAACAAAAAGGTGACAGCACAATAAAAAAAATATAAAGTAGTAAAACCGTGGTAAAACCGGGTAAAACCAAAGAATATCAAAAAAGAGGTTTTATGCGTCGTGCTAAGTAGTTAGCACGAAAAATAGACCAGCTTGCGATTAGGAGCTTGCCTTGATACAAGCATGCTCTTTTCGTATACACGTGCTACTTGTATGCTACTAAGTGACAGCTGCTCGAAACTAGCATGATTTCGTGCTACTACGTAGCATGTGTATTCCAGCCTTTACATCACACTCTTGATAGTGTCATTAAAACTAACTAACTAAACTAAAGTAGTCATCCAGCACTGTATACGCCAGGAAACCTCCTTACTAAATGGTATCCCTACACTAAGATGACAAACGACTATTTGAAGTAAACTTATAATCGGCCAGCATCCCACATTGGCAGGGCATGGCAGGGTAATGAGCAACTATTACAGATTTCATCTCCTTCACATTACCGATGGACCAAGCCAGATAATGTGAACGAGTTAGCTAGTAGCTAGTATTGCGCTTCTTAATGAAAGCTGTATATTTTCTATATTGGCAGGGTAATTACTGCTGCAGATTAACAGACTATTAGGTTGGCGTATTGGTGTGTTGGTGCTTGGAGCCAATGTTTGATGTTGGCTATTGGAAGTTAGAAGGCCTTTGTGTGTCTTTTGTTTCGAACTTAAAATCATACTTTGTTATTGGAAACAATATTAGAGTTTAAATACGAGTTGAATTGAGAACCTCCTACTTTTTTTTCGTCGGTTATAAATAAGTATTTTATAGAGGTTTCTTTAGTAGGCACCTATTTTAAATGACCTTTGTCTCATTGTCAATTACCGTTACAAATAACGTAGTTAGCTATTTTGACAATTTGGTAGCTTAGCTGAGCTTGACAACAATTTACTGCCAATACATTACTTCAATGCAGCTAATTCCATGTACTCTATAGCACATATTTCTATTGGCTTCTGAGTAAATCCACTTGCAATGCATAACTATTTAGAATTTAAATAAAGATAACTTCAATGTAGATAATATTTGAGGTGATCCGACGGAGAATCAGAGACTCGAGCTATGGCTCACAGACAAATTAAGCTGAAGTTGCACTGGGCCTGTCATATTAGCTGTAGAACCGATAACCGTTGGGGACATATTCTTATTACGTTTGCCTCGGTTGTTGTTGATAGGGGACCAGCTATTGAGTTTCCTCCGTGTTTAGGAAATATCCTTAGCCATAACAAGTCCCGGCTATCTTTTGTAGTTCTTTGACGTAGTTACAGGGAGTACCTACGCCTTTACGTCTGGCCACCAGTCTAACCAAGGGGTTTTGTATTATTCAGTATTGTATTACCCCTTATTGTTGTGGATGTCAGATTGATAACAGTTGGGAAGGGATAGGAAAAGGCTACTCAGGTGATGATGATGTTGTAGTGTCCAATGTCCATAGATAATAATTAGTTACTTATTCGAGCACTATGGTTGTTGGTACACCCCTAGATATAGAGTTGCTGTTTATGATTATTGAATAAAGAAACATGGCGACAACAAGAAAAGCTTGTTTTACTAAGTCGGATAGAATCCAATAAATCCTGGAGCATCACATTAATAAGATTCCTGGCCGACCCACGAACACAACAGATGTGTCACCTAGTCTTAGTGAAAACGGATATGAGTCATCCAACACTGTAGGTGCAGTAGATATTGAATATTGCAATGAAATCACTTAAATACCCTTAGTTTGCTACGAAATTATCGTAATAAATAAGTGTTTTCATCGAGCGAAATGCAAAATGGCTTCATTTCACAACAGAACTTTAATTATTTAATGACTGGGTTGCCAACGTAATTGTGTTGCTCACTGTAAAATCATATAATTTCATTCGCGATAGCTTCTTGTTTTGCTATTTGTTGAAATCAATAGATATCTTGTGATAATAACTGTGTAATTGCGTGTTTAAGAATTCTATAGCGCAGGAAATAACACACTAGACTGTATTTTATTAAAGTAAGGAAGATACAAATTACTGAATGTTTACATTAAAAAAAGGTTAGTAAAGTGAGTAATTTTCGTGACATTTTCGACCTGTAATTAGCAAAGAGCGAGCTTTATCATTATAAGATAGTAATTTACATTCCTGACTAGATAGCATAACATAACGTCACAGGTACTTAGCATGAAGGGTAATGATGAGGTGGATTATGGTGGATTTTTTTATTATTTCCAATATTTAGTAATTTTAGGGTCTGCCTAGGTTGGTCTGTAGATGGGTGACCGCCCATTACATACCGAGTTTCCTCCTTGCCAAGGATAGCAGTTGATCCCGGCTGCCATATTTAGATCTAAGGCAGTGGTTACGGGTACTTAGTCAGTGAACTGAAAGTCAGACAACCAGTCTTACCAGAGGGTTTCGTATAACCCAGTATTAACTGGGTTGTGGAGGTCAGATAGGCAGTCGCTCCATGTAAAATACTGGTATTCAGAAGCATACGGTTATAGTGGAAGCCGACTCTAAAAATAGTTGGGAAAAGGCTAGGCATGGGTCCATATTGGCTCACCTAAAGTTCTTTACCCGAAATTTTTCTTCCTAACGATTTGTAATCCGAATGATCACTCTTCCTAAAATTTTTCATCCTAAAGTTTTCATTCATACTATTTGTAGTGCTACCGACGATGTTCATAACACTCATGTTTCCGAAAATTGTAATTCATAATATCATTAGTGTAAATATATTTAAACTCCTACTATTTTTTATCCTAACGCTTTTATTCCTAAACATAATTACCATAATATTTTCACTCATACAACTGTTTAGAATGATTATAGGTCGTTTCACTGATTTTTGTCTTGAAATGAAATAAATGAATGAAATTTAGGTCAGAGTGTCGTCTTGGGGGCACTATGAAAAAAATACTTAGAAAAATTTCGCGACCAATTTCGAGGTATGTCGAGGTTGGTCACAGTTCTAACCTAACCTAACCTATGGATCTTTGCATAGTAGGTATATAAGGTCCCTTTAAAATAGGTGGACAAATTTTAACCCAGCGTTTAGTAAGTCTAACTAAAGACCTATAAACAAAAAAAAACACTATATAAAGTGATTTTATTTTGACTTAAAATAATAAATTGCCGGCCCTCTAGAACAAACTCATCCCATAAAAGTAGGTATTTTAATGTCTTTTTCTTTTATATTTTTTACTATTGTCCTTATTTTAGCGGTCTGAATGATTTCTAAAATTTTGTCCACCTATTTTACCTTTTATAATACTGATTATTATGAATAAAAAGTAATATAAACAAAAAAGATATGACTTTGAATAATAGTGTAAAAGATGGTTATGTTGAGAAAATATAGGAAAACAAATAATAGTGTAATAGATAATTATTGCTACTGACAATATGAAGTTGAATGCTTCGGAATTAAAACATTAGAGACAGATTAGTTAGGAATTGCGATTGTTAGGATGAAAAATGTTAGGAAGAACATTTTCGGATTTCCAATTATCGGAGTTGAAATTTTAGGTGAACTTTGGCGCACCCAGTTGAATGCTTCGGAATATAACATTAGAGACAGAGTAGTTAGGAATTGTGATTGTTAGGATGAAAAATGTTAGGAAGAACATTTTCGGATTTCCAATTATCGGAGTTGGAAATTTTGGTGAACTTTGGCGCACCCGCTAGGCATATGATGATGTCATTTAGCTAACAATTCCTAGTTTTTTTTTACTTTTAAAATACAGGTCCAGGCCTGTTGTGTGTGTTAATGTTATTTCCAGACCGTCCGAAAGTCTTATACGCCACAGAAAGTGACAAGTTGCAAGCTCATCGCCCACACCGCATTAGAGTAATCCTTTCGCCTTAGTTAACTCGTACATTTGCACTGGCAGACTGTTTGTCATAGACGAGTTGAAATATTGCGGTTTCTCTTTCAATATTCGCTGATGGACAGAGAAATTGTTGTGTTAATATAACCACTCTTCTTACCCGCGGGTTAATTGCGTTACACACTCGCGTTCCCAATGTCATTTTGACAGTTCAGCAATACTTTACGTAGTCACGTATTCTATTTTATAAGATGTGGAACAAACTTTTGTTGCTAATTCTCTTTTAAAAGTTGTGTTAAGGGAAGCTTGACGACGGTTGCTAAAAACAAAATCGATGAAAATGTACATGTACAACTATCTAATGCATGCTGTTCATAATGTGTTTGGTTAAAACAGAAACATCGTCGTTCGTGGGACAGAAATCATCATTATCATTATTTAAACCCGGAATTACCCACTGTTGGATGTAGGCTTGCCCTTTCTTCTGCCACTTTGTTTCCAGAACCACCTATATTTTGTTTCTTTGGTGCAAGAGAGCCTTTCATCAAAACCATTTAAAAAAATATATTGATTCCCTCTGCAGTCAACATGAGTTAAGAGATCCTCCAAAGTTTATTTCAGCCCATTTCTTCTTTTAACCATCGGCTAAAGTACGATGACCACAACCCAAACCCATATACCACAGTCTACTTAAAATTCAACAAAAAGAGCAAAACACACAAAACAGGAGTTGTGTAACTTATTCCCTGCAACAACTCTCTGTTGGCAGCTAAACAGTAATAATACAACAACGTCGCGGAATTTGTATGCGTTTAGTGCAGAGGATTAATTTTATTCAGCGCGCCGGCGCTTCACGGCACGCGATGACAACATGGCGACTGTTATTTGTGGGGATTTGTGGATAATGTTGGTGTTGCCGGAACACGTATTTTTAGGTGTGTTTCTTTTTTAGACAAGCTCGACTAAGTCGCTGCAAGAAAGCCAGAATCAACAGTGGCGACCACCAGAAAAGCACAGGGACAATGAAGCTCGACGAAGTCCCAGAGGAGGAATTTAACTGTCTTAGATCCCGCAACGAAATTAATCTTAAAAGATGTAAGGGGGCTTTAAAGACTTCACTCTTTTATTTTGCCACTCGTTTTTGGCCTAGGTACACTAAAACATCATAACTGGCTAGTTGAAAATCTGAAAGAGAGATCGTTTTAGGCTTAAAACGATCTCTCTTTCAGATTTTCATTATTAGTTTAAAATCTATTTTTCAGATTTTTATTAATGGTTTTGCTTTTCAGATAATCCGCCTTTCTCTGAAACCATGGACATATTCAAACGCATCAGCGGGAGGCAAAGGCCACAAGGCGAACTGCCTACTTTATAGAGAAGCATAAAACGCATAGGTATGTAAATACATAAAGACTCCGTGACTCTTCACAAAGTGCGAACAGCCTGTTCTTTGACTGATAAAGATATTGGCAATATTATTAGCAGTCGCTTTGCAATGGTTAAATTGCTATTTCATATTCGAATGTATTAATGTATTCTTGAACAAGGTATCAGGACTACAAGTTTTCGTTTTTCGTATTCTGTTGACTATGTTATTCTAATCATTATTATAAAATACAGCAAAATATTGCAATTAATAAAAGCCATTCTAGATAAACTTTTATATGTGCTCTATGGCTGACCATAGAGCACAATATTATAACAATTCTTTAATTGTTCCTAAATAAATGGACGCCACTACGATGACACTCTGTAACCTTATTTATCAAAACAAATTCTAAATTCAAAAAAATCAAATCCTGATATTCTCATCTCTCCACAGAGCAGTCTCAGTCAGCTCTAGGCAAAGGCCACAAGCTATTCAGCCAACGTTTACCAACGTTATAACGAGTAAGTATGTAAATAGCAGATCGTGACCGGCTCCCGAAGTAATTAGCTTGAAGAAGTGCGGATGCTGCAGGAAGCAAGCGTGATTGATGTGCGGGAAATTAAATGTTTTCGCTCAGTAATTAAATGTTAAAAAAATAAACCGGTTCCGTTACAAGCGAAGGGTTAAACTCGAGATGTTGGCTTTAAATGAATTGCAGAAAGTATATTTTAATCATAGTACTTTAGCTTGGTAAGAGCATGTTCGCGCATTCCTTGGGACTTGCAGTGGTTTAATGGAATACATAAAATATAAATAGCTCACAACTTTACAAACTCGTCGAAAGTCCCCGTTTTTACAAATAAAAGCTTGAAACTAACTTTGCATTTGTGGACCTATTATTTGTTTAGCAGAGAATTTTTCAGTTCTCTAGCTTTTCAGTGATATTTTACCGTGTGTCCCAAAAAAATCATACGGACGTCAAAAATGCCTCGTAGTACTGTAAAGTACATTTCTGATTCTATTGGCTCTATGATCATATCGTCAGAATGACACTGTTCTGAGAATCGTTTCAGGAAATTGTTTTAAATAAAATACAAGATGCGGACCCCCATGGTCCGTGACAAAAGTAATTTATTTTTAAAAAGTTATATTATGTTGTATGACAATTATCTAACTCAGATATTTGTGAAACCTATGACGCTAGCATAGCTGGTTCCAAACATCGTCATTGGTTGAAAATCTGTTATCGTCATTTTGTTACTTTTCAAAGTAGCTTGACCTGATTGGTTAGATTTTAACTTAGAAGTCACGCCCTGTACAATAAGCTTTGACAGACCTTCGCCATCCTATCCACGTTAAAAAAAACCATAGACAAGTATGAAATCACATTTAACTTAATCATTATAATCTTTCGTATGTTAAATAGTTTAGCGTTGACTCGTGACTCGTTCCAAAGCTTGGGCTACACTTAATTAGTCTAAGTAATTAAATGTTAGAGCTAAGATAGCGAGTAAAAGCGATAAAGGTAATTATTTTGATTTTATGCGCTGTAACTGTTAGTGATTGCCTTTATTATATTGTAGCTTTTGATTTCAAGATGGTGGTATTTGTATGGAGTGTTTGTGTGCCGGTTTGGTTAAGTGCGGAGTTTAATATGTATGGATGCTATTTGGTAATGAATGAATACAGAGACCAACAACAAACTCAAACAGCTACACAACAAATATACACATGGTTGCAATAAACAATTTGAGTGTGAGAGTCATAAGATAGGTATTGATGGTTTTTGAAAAAAAAAAGGCTTTTTTATGTTCTTAATGAATGTACAATGTGGTTGTAACAAGTATGTTATTATATTTAGACACGTCGTCAGTACCTACTTAATTTTCACAGGAATCTTCATATATTTGTCACAATTTTTGAATTATTATTAAGTGTATTATATTCAAGAGGATTATGTATGTTTGGAAAATATATTTCTTTAATCAGAATTGTGTGGTGCGATATTTTAATTGTTCGATAGCATTCCATTACCAAAACACACCACTACCACCTGCTGACAACTCCTTTAATTTTGGTAAGTTCCAAATTCCTTAACTGGTACTTTATCATCACATCTCAAATGCCAATCCAAGACAAATAGCTAGCTTAACAGATTAAACCGAAAATCTCGCTCCAGATTTATCAGCCGCTTATAAAGCCTGAGTCACAGGCTCAACGGCCAATTGGCTTGTAAATCAAATCGGCTCAATCTCAACGGAGATATTTGACACAATTACTCACCGTCCAACCATTCGGATTCCCGTAGTGTCGTGATTCATAATTTATAATAATAGATTGTTATTTTATTGATATTATGAATTGTTATTGCCAATTTGCGATTGAGTTGTTCGAATATTGTTGGTTGAGGGATTTCAGCAAGGGCTGTATCTACTAATTATTATATCTAAAAGATATTTGACGCGTCAAAGTGAATTAAATGAGAATTTTACTGTGTAATTAAGTAGATAGATTAGATAATGATGGGCCTCAGGTTTGATGAAGAGGCTGATCTAATGGTGTGTGTGTATTTTGTTTGTTAACCTGTACTGTCCACTCCTGGGCAAAGGTCATTGCTTCCACTGCTTTTAGTGTTGCGGCTCTTGTCAATTAACGAGAAAACTTCTATCAACTTCTCCTCCCTCTCTCACTCCCTCCTACTCTCTCCTCGGTCAGCTGCGAACTGCGTTTTACGCTATGCGGACCCTACGTTTGGCGGGAGACATGGACACAAAATTTAAAAAATAAAGTTAGTTCTTCAAACGTCCCATTATTCGTCTCATTTTCCATCCAAACCAGTCTATTTTGTGCGATCTCTGACCATCAGTTCGTCACACCACACGTCCGCAGAGCTCTACCTCTTCCTCGATTTCCTCTGTCACCCGTCTGTCGTTACATTGAACTGATTTTAGTAATGTTAGGAATTACAAGAAGGTTTTAGATCTAAAAAGCTATATTAGGTGGTTTAGATATCTTACATTTGCAGTACCTACTTCTTTAAACTTTTTGGTCTTTAAGAGCTGTAAGTAGATAATAGTTTTTTATAGGGAAAAGTTTTTTATAACTCTAAAAGATAATGCAATCACCATTCCAAACATAATTATTGCAATAATAAAATAATTATGCATCGTACTCGTAAGTATTTTCTAGTGCATTCTAATTTACAGGTAATTGCTGTTTGCGAAGCAATGTCCCGTCTATCGCTTGCCGATATCTGTCCTAAATTGGTTCCATGCATCTAAACTGCGTTCTAAAAGGTCATGCCAGGAATTCACATAAAATATCTATTAAAAGGTTATTTTTTTTATGTATCGCAAACTAAATATCTATCTTTTGGTGTGGCATTGTTTATATGACACGATTTATTAATAAATATGTTAATTGTTAGAAAACTTAGTGACGAAAGGTAAATCTTTGAGGGATATTCGTAAAAGGCGGTTCAAATATGATAGGCCGGTTAGCGGTTCTACCTGGTGAGTTTTCAGAATTTTTTCACAACTGACTACTGGAATGCATTAGTATAACTCCCAAGGTTAGGATGACCAATCCGTTTGGTTGCAATCAAAAGTTTTGGAACGAAACATACTTCTGGATCTGATGACAACCACATACATTCGTTTTGTCTTGCTCTGGCTGCGTGTAACCATTCGGCTGCTGTGCAATCATGCGCGTTCTTATGGCGGCCAAAGCCAGATATTCCTGGCCTCCTAATACGTGGGCTCCATTTTACCACGGTTCATCGGAGTGGCCACCGCAGCACAGCGCAGCCAGGTTGCCAAGTGCGCGCGTCCTGGTCAAAGAGTTCATTAAGTCGCATCTATCATTATTTATCTATGATAACTTTAGATGGATCACAGGAAATAGATTTGCAGTGCCAATCGTTTGTGAGTAATAGTGACAACGTGTCAATAGTAAGTGGCTAACTTTGATCGATCAATGGTCACCACCAAAGTTGGTAGCGAGGGCGGTAGTACCTACCCTGGTAGTCGTCGCACGATATTTAAATAGTTAGGTAATGTTGACTCTCGGGGCTGCGGATTGTTCTAAAGAAATACCGCGGCCTCGGACACAAAGGGCTAAGAAGGAAAATGGATGGTTTTAAAAAAAGGGTCATTCATGTTGACTGTGTCGTTGGTCTAGACGTCTAGTGTTTGCAATCGCGATTGCTGAGCGTAAGTCCCCGAATCGGGGAAATTGTTATTTGAGGTTTCCATCAGGCCTGCCGGCCTGATATGTGATATTAAGTTAAAAAACCGGATTACTTTTATAAAATCGTATTTATATTACGTCAAAATGACTTCTACGGGGTTAAAGTGGAAATCCAACAATCCGCACAAGGCCGGGTGGTGGGGTATGACCCACTGCTTCTCACAGACAGAAGGCCTGTGTTCCACCAGAGACCACGTTATACGGCGTATCGAATCGAATACGTCACGTCTGCAACAAGTCAGACCAAAGTAATTGTTTTATAATGTATGCCGACAATTGCTCAATTCCGATGTATAAACAAACAACTACTTACTAATTACCATTTACCTGCTATTTAAGACATAATCACTTGGAATAAAAAACTTAATTTTATTATCCACTGAACTACACTTTAGATAATTCAACTTTATTCTTCAGAGTTAAAGTTTAATATAGCCTGAAAGTTTTCTTGTGCTCTTAGAATAGGTATTCAAATAGTCGTCTAATAATTCATTAAAATTACAACTAATTATCATGTAATGGTGTAGTTTTATCCTTATAACATTGATATATTTGGTATGCCATAATTTTATTGAGCAATAAACCTACATACTTCAACAATGTGTCTAAAAACCTATTTCAATTATGCCCTGTCTTTGTCACAAGTATAAGGAATAGGTATGATAGAAAGGGACAAAAAATAACAAGGTGTTCCTCAAGTGTCATGTTTTAGAGCCCGTGGAAAGTTATGGGTTAAAGAACGTCATGTTTTATGAATATACCTAAAAGGTAATTTGGATGAGCATAAATAACGAACATGTCCTTAATGACAGATAATTAATGATAGATAACACGATCAAGATAGCTTCATTTGGTACAAAGTACTCTTAAGAGCGAATTCCACCTATATAAAACAACCGGGGTCATTCTACTGCGTTCAAGGGCTGTCAATAAAATTGAGAAATTAAATATGTATCTCCAAATATGCTAAAATATTTCCGTCAACAACTTTAAAAATCTAAAACCCGAATACGAATAAAATATTGGTTTATCTTAATACGAGTACGTATCACAGACTAGACCGCGGGAACTGTTTGACCGCAATGTAAACGTATATATTAACTAAAACTATAATATAATATACATATTTGTAATGTGCTCGCCAAGACCTTTCATTTGATACCAAACATGTTATGATTATCTCAATTTAATATTTTTAGAGGTAAGTTTTTGACATTTAAATTCCGTCATAGAAAGAATTTATGAAATTTATATAGCCTATGTCACCCGGGCTATTCTTACAGATCTATTGACACCTCATTTATTGAAATCCGTTCAGTGGTTTAGGCGCCACGGTGGAACATACATACGTACATACATAGACTGCCAAAATCATTACCCTTCCTTTTGGTTTTGCCGTGGTCGGGTAAAAAGGGGGCTTGTTGAGCCGAGTTTTGCCAAAAACTAAGAAGGAATCCATACTACTGACTATAGAAGAAAAATCTAATCCAACACTTTGCCCGACCTGGGAATCAAATCTGGACCCTTATCTCAAGAAAATACATCTATTTCAGCACAATGAGGCCTACAATTGCCTATCAAAGATCTGGTCAATCTGGTCCATATTAAGTGTGGATTGTGAAAATAACTAAATTAGGTAATATCGATGATCGCTAAGTACAGTCCGCGGGCACTGGTAGCCTTTAGTCTACGTCCGATATCATGGAGGTAGGAATACAAGTGGATAAGCTACATGAACTGGTAGAAAAACTAAAATACAGTAGCTTAGCTAAAAGGGTCATAAAGGCATAGGTACTATGTAAAAATTATCGGTTCTCGGGCTCCGGCAGTAAAATTAATTAATTAATTTATTACTTTAAGCACAATAGTGATACATAGGCGGACTTAATGCCACAAGGCATTCTCTACCAGTCAACCTTAGGGTCAAACAAGACAATATTGTGGTAGGGTACAAAAAAACAATATCAACTTTAATAAAAAAAATAAAAAAAATGTATAGGTATACTTATAATACTAATACACATTATAAGAAATAAAATAAACTAATAAATATTTAAACAAAATACCAAACTAAATAACGAAAAACTTACTTACGACTCGTCGACTTATGACTCGACTTTTAATTATTGAAAGCTATTTGGTCTGATTTAAATAGTGGCTACGTACTTTGCTTTTAAAAGTGAATTTGCTTTCAGCTTTTTTAATACCAAGGGGTAGCGCGTTCCAGAGTTTTATAGATGAGATAGCGTAAGAATTTGTCAAAAAACCGGTGCGGTGTGAAGGAATTTGGAGAATGAGATTTTTGGAAGCTCGAAGACTACGACTATGACAGCTGCCCAACACCTTGAAATAAGTTTTTAAATAATCGGGAGCACGTGGATCGTTCATAATCGAGAAGAGCATGCAGAGAGATCTGAGGGACCTCCTGAGTCGGATAGGCAGCCATTTATGCTGAGAACGGAATAATGAAATATGATCGTATTTACGAAGGCCAAAAACAAAACGAATACAGTTATTGAGAAGTCGATCCAATTTATTTAGACGTTCTTCAATTCAATTCAATTTTAATCGGTTCTTAAGGAGTTTTAACAGTTCATGAAAGACAAAATACACATTGTAACCGTAATGCATTAAAAGGTGGATTAGTGGCGGTTGTTCAACATTTAACTTTTCTGGAACAGAAATATTTGGATGTGATAAAAGCTTTATCAAAATGAACAAAACGAAAACCGTTGCAAGAAAATGAAAGTGTAAAATTTCTAAAACCGTTGGCGTTGTGAATCTACGGACATCAATATATCTAAAACACAATCGCTGCCACCGGAGCCATCAATCTTGACCACTCCACTTCCTAGCTCATTGCATCCACATAAACTAGCCTCTATTAGTGATATAATGGGATTCAGATAAGGGTTTAAACGCACAGTTTAAGGGGAAAGCGCTCTAAAGCGCTGTAAAGCCCCACAGAAGGCTCAAATGACAGATTTAGTGCTGTTTAATTAAGCGATTCACGATAGAGCCCGCTTTAATGTATTTTATCTGATTTTTGAAGTTATTTACAACAACTTATCAGGGGAAACGAGTAGTTTAGATGTTAAATTTCATGATAACAAAGCGTTTAAGCTGGATTTATGGCGTTAGAGAGAAATGTTGTGTGGTAAGAACTGTAAGAAGCTGGGTTGTTGTGGCTGCTTGATTAAGCGGTAATCGCTGTTGTGTCGGTCATAAATGAGTGGAGTGACGGGATGTCTGTTACGGATGGAGGAAAAAAGCATGCAGTATTTGAAATTATGAGGTTGCACTTCCATACGGAGGCGGTGGGGCTAATTATGAATAAACTAATCGGAAATAACACTTAGATGTACATTGACCGACAAAGGCATCGTACTGGTAACTAATAATGGTTAGTTTAGCAGGATTAAAAAGCGCATTATAGTGCACCGTGCAACAAGAAAACGTATTAACGACGTCAACATTTAAAGATAGGCTGACTAACAATCATTTCAGAAGCTTTTCAGAATTGTTAAGTTCCATAGACCCTTCAAGCTTTTTCGATTTGGTACGAGTTATATAAGAATTCTTCCGGCCACTTTAATAGGATCGTCAGTCTATTAGTGACCACCTACTAGTTGTCTGGATAGCCAAAACACAAAACCGCCAAAACTGGAGAGTTTGGGTAGAGACCTACACTCAGCTTTGGGTGGTCAAAGGTTGAAGAAGTGAGAGAGAGAGAGAGATGCAAGAATTAATCATGAACAGTTAAAACTGTCAATTTCAACTATTGACAGTCAGCAAAGTTGGTAGTAATGCCGAGTTTCCCGAATGAACTGGACTAACACACATATAAAGAGAGATATTAGGTGTGTTAAAAACTAAAACAGAGAGAAAGAGAGAGAGGTGTATTTAACATCACTGCAGTCTTTGATTGAGAGATTACAATGGTAATCTCTGCTTAGCTCACGTGCCACAAAACCAGTGTAGCAACGTGCTTGCCTGGCTAATGGTCAGCGCGCACTAAATTATATCCAGCGGCAGGTATTTCTCGTTGTCTGATAAACAAAATTAATTACTGTAGCGATAGTACTTTAGTTTCCGACGTATCTCAAAATGTTTCGTTCATCGGACTTAGTTAAGAGTTGCAGCTCGCTTTGTTGTTGTTGTGCAATGGACACATGGATTTCGTTTTATGGTATCTGTACAAATAAATGGTACGTTTTTAAAGTAAGCGATGATGACATCAATGACAGCATAGGGCTTTGAGTTATTTAGCCTGCCTTACTTCCATTTTATTTTATTTGCAAAATAACAACAATTCCACTTACCAAATCTTGGCAAACGTCACGTTTCCAAGATATAAACCATCAATGTAAAAATCTTCGCCATCAATTAAAAATCGAGAACCATTAAGTCTGGAGTGTTTCATTATCTTATTTAATTTGACCCTGTGCAAAAATTAGGGTTTTTTTCCTTGTAATAGTTTGCCTATCCTTAATATCAAAAATCTCTAAACATACAAAACTAAGATTAAGTTACAAAATACTGAAAGCAAAAGGTTTCTCACCCCTGAAACAACATAACAAAAGCCAGCCAGACTAAGATGGCAAGTGATTTACCTTCTTTATCCTCAAACAAATCTTGACTTAAATGAATAATAATATTAATGGTATAATGGGCGAAATTCCTGAAAAACCTTTCTATAATAACAGCCGAGTTATCTGAGAAATAGGAGTCAGACGTTAATTCGGAATAAACTTTAAATGCCAGATGTTGTAACACACAAATGCCAGAGGACTACAATGGCCAGATATGTCCGACCTTTAGACCAATTACTATTGAGAGATTGGAGAGTATGATCCATGTGCAGCTACTGGATGTGGTAAGGTTCTGATGAGGTAATATGGGCTAAGCCATCAAGATAGTTAAATTTTTATTTTGTACAATGTCTATAATATCAATTAGTTAAAAACTCTTGTTAAGGTAAAAGGAAATAATTGAGTACATTGTTTAGTATATAACAGGAATTTAAACTTCAATGGTAAAGGAATTGACTTAAAATTTCAGAAGTTGTTGAAGTTTTTATACTTCTAACAATGCTTAATTATACCGATAGTTATACTTGTACTACATCTCTTCGGGTGCGTATGGGTTAATATTAAAAACTGAAGCCGCCATTTTGCTTTATAAAATCAAGAACGTTAAAAAATAACGCCCCTCTGTTAATGTCATGTAAACGTCAAAACAATCTTTTGACAATGTAACTGTCAATAGACAACAGTCACAGATAATTAAAGAGTTTTGATACTATTACACACACAATAAAGCACAGAATATTTATGCTGGGGCTGCGGGTTGTCGGGGCTGCGAGTCGTTCGAAAGAGACACCGCGGCCCCGGACACAAATGGCTAAGAAGGAACATGGGTGGTTTTTAGTCAGTAGAAGTTTGACACTCCCTTCCTCTTCGCCCAGAGTGGGAGGAGTCAATTGATAATTTCCCACAGTTAAAAAAAAAAAGGCACAGTGTACACGCGAACAAGCCAGTCTGCCTGATGCAACGTCGTTTATGTCATAACAATTAAGAAAACCTCACCAGACATTACATCTGCCAGTAAAGATGCCATAAAAATATTTCGGAGTTCTCTTTATACCTATTATCGCTCTATACACCGACGGATTCGCATTCCCAAGCTTGAGTAGCGGATTGAAACAGTTTTCGTTATGTCCGTATCCTGTTTTTACACTAATTAAAGTAAATGGAAGTATAATGTGGCCAGTATCAATTGGCGAGCCAGAGTGGCGCTGCTCGTTGTGGTAAATGTCAGTATTTTAACAAATCCAGTAGGTTTTATTTTAGTTCCGTGTTTTGCCACCTGTCAGGATACATTGGGCAACTGTTTTAAAAAAAATATATTGAAACGAGATTATGTTTTCTTGAATTTTATTTGTGTTTTTAAATGTTTGGACGTGTGGGCCGTTTAGCTTCTCTTTGCGTTCCTATTAAACTACAGTTGCGTGTTTATGTGATATTATGTAGTTAATGAACTAACTTTTAAGTGAGTATTTACGTACATTCGCAGATCGTAAAAACACCGCGTTCCGGTGCTGTGTTTCAGTTTTCATGATAATTCTATTATTACAGATCTTACACGTGTTAAGACATGATAACTATAACATTAGAAACACGCAGTACCTACATAATTATACATAATCTGTTTTTGTTGATTGGGTTCGAAATTCCTCACAATTTCGTATACCTAATTTCTAACTATGTTTTCCGCACGAATATGTACCTAATGATTTGTTGAAGCTTACCCACTATCGGCTGGCGGAACGCTGACGACGGCCAATCTAGAAGTAAAACGAACTTATTAATATTTCGAAATAGTTTTTGTATTTAATAACACCCGAAGAGTGAAGCAGAGATGTTACACATTTAAACATAGCAAAATAATCACAGATAGATAGATTCTCGTTTAACTCTTTTCTGTGGCCGATCATTGACTGCTACGAGTACGCTACGAAGTGTGCGACACGAGTTGCCTTGGGTTAATGAGTGGTGTTGCTGTGCTTATTCAGACCGAACCGAATTTGCTATTCGTATGCTCATTCTTGTTTTTCTTGGAAACCCCTGCCACACTATTCTCAAACCACTGCAACTCCTGAAAGCCATAAGCAACAGTGACGGCCACCAGAAAAGCGCTGAGACAATGAAGCTCGACGAAGTCTCAGAAAAACAATTTAACTGTCTTGGATCCCGAAAAATATAAATTCCACTACATTAGCCTTTTTTTTTTTTGTGGGTGGAAAATCATCAAATGACCCCCCCCGCTCTTGGGCAGAGTGAAGGGGAGTGTCAGACTTCTACCGACTAAAAACCGAACCCATGTTCCTTCTTTGCCCTTGCGCCGAGGCCACGTCATCTAGTACAAAAATCCGCGGCCCCGACGGGCCACTACAGTAGCCTCATGCATTTCCGCTCCTAGCAGTTACGCTTGCTTTGATATTGCAGTTCCATCATAATGTAGTGCAAATTGATAACCAACAAATAAACATCCTAATGATAACTACGCAAATAGTCACCACTCAAAACCATTTCGATCAATCGATTCCACCGTAACTCAAAATCAAAAATCGATTGACCTAAACCACTGATTTGCACCAGTTAGCACCATTAAGGGCGAGTCTATTGCCATCAATCGGGCACAGATCTTGACTCCGTGGCTGATACTGAAAAATTCCTAATGGAAAAACCCGATAACAATTCGTCCGACTCGGGAATCGAACCTAGGACCTCACTTGTGACCACTGGAATAACCCGAGGCAGTCGACACTTTAACCGACTTGGGAATTCGGCCCAGAATCTTATACTCGGCACTGAGGACTCGTTTACGGAGACGCGGGGCGTCGCGCGGCGCGTGCAGAAGGCTCGTCTCGTGCTTTTTTATTAATTTACTGAGAGACGGGTCCACCGCAACAAACGCTGCATTTTAAACTAACGCGTGAAAATAGCTTCTCGTAAAATCGAAGATTGAAATCGTTAACTTTTTCATACATCGCCATGTGTTTGAATTAAAAACGCAGCACGCGCCGCGCGACGCCCCGCCTGTACGTAAACATGCACTAAGGCCCGGTTTCCACCAAAGCGGAGAGGAGCGGAGACGAGAGGAGATGTGCGGAAATCGGCCAATCACATTTGTTAAAATTTACATCTGGTCTTTCGCCCTTCCTGTGATTGGTCGAATTTGGCACATCTCCTCTCCGCTCTGCTCGTCTCCGCTTAGGTTGATTACGGGACTTTTTTTTTTTTTTTTGGTGGGTGGAAAATCATCGAATAACCCCCCCGCTCTTGGGCAGAGCGAAGGGGAGTGTCAGACTTCTACTGACTAAAAACCAAACCCATGTTCCTTCTTCTTCGCCCTTGTGTCGGAGCCGCGGTAACCTTTCGATATCCACAGCCCCGACGGGCGTCGGCCCTTGCGGGCCCCTCCTTGCTGACATCTCTTTGAGGCGCGCGTGGAACACGTACGCGCCGCCGACACGGTCTGTTGCCGTCATGACGACGGCCGGACGGCGAGCTAGCCCGTTACTCACCGTCCACAGGCCCGCGTCTACGGTGGCCGGAGGTCATCGCGTGACCCCCGACGCCCGGAGCGCCTTCCGCGGCGGCTGGGACGTTGAGAGGTTCTCTCCCTCTCTCGTTCCGCCACCTCCTTCGCTAGCATCACTGCTTCGCAGAAGGAGGCGACGGCGTCCCATTCCTCTTCGCCCCGGACCATGGCTTGCACCAGGGCCGGGCGCGAGAGGTCGCCGCCGCCGATCGCCGCTACGAGAACACGGCGGGGCTCTGGCCAAGCAGGGCACGCCTCCACAGTGTGCTCCACCGTGTCCTCCGGTCGATCCTCGCAGTGGAAGCATCCAGGCGTTTCCTCCCGCCTGATTCGGTACAGGTACCTCCCGAAACACCCGTGTCCGGTGAGGACCTGCGTCAGACGGTAGGTGAGGGCGCCGTGGCGCCTCTCCTCTGATTACGGGCCTTACGCTTACTTTAAACCACAGTTCTCGCATAATATGACTTAAATTGATACCTAACAAATAGTCACCACTCTAAACCATTCCGATCAATCGATTCCACCGTAACTCAAGTTCATAAATCGATTGACTTACACAATCGATTTGTATCAGTTACCTCCACCATTAGGTAAGGCGTTTTACCGTCGGTTAACTTAACGTAGTGCCTGTGAGTTACTGGGACTATTTACTTTGAGCTCTTTAGCAGCCATTTAACTTTAAAAATATTACGGTAAGTAGATTTTGAGTTATGAGCTGTACTTAGGTGTTTAGCGTTGGAATTGCTTAGGGAAAATTAATTTTATGGTGCAACTTTAAGTGCCCTTTCTTACCATGTGTGCATAGGCATCCTTATTTTAATTTGAAACGAGAAATGTTTATTGCAGCATGGTAGTACGTCATTTCTTAAGACCAGTAGTCATTATAACTTCTACACAGATTCTAAACATGAATAGGTTTTTTAACTTCCTAACGTTTATTAGTACCTACCTGGAGTTCATCTTTCATTTAATATTAAGTTTAAGTTAAGTTTTATGCGGTTAGAGATATATTAATGTTTTTGCTTTTTTGGATTGTAACGTATCAGTGAAAAAACATACGTCCATAAAGCTACTGGGATCTTTCGGCGCGTGGAACTAATATTATGCTTGTTTTTTTTTTTTAATATATTTTGCAACACAATTGCACAAATATTTAGCGTTAGCGCGCCCAAATAGTACTTGTAGATATTGCTCATTTCCGGAAACATGACGAATTCTTAGTGATTTTTTTAACAAAAAAATACTAAACATTGTCTGACTAGAACGCTAATCACCCATTTTTAGAATATCACCAGACTAAACAGAGATCACCAACCAGATAGCAACAAGGAGCTACCAATCAGCTACCCTGATCGGAACAACAGTACCCTGACATCATAAATATGGGTCTTCGTGACAAACCCCCATTTGGCCTAACGAGGTTCCTAACACCATCAGCCTGTATCTGTTATCTCAAATGGAGTGTGAGATTGGTTGCTTTGTTCGGATTGTCTGTACGAAGGTGATTATTTTTGGCTTGTATTTAGGTTAATTGGTGCTGGTTATTTTGTGTGAAAGCTTTAAATAATCGAGGAACTAATCACACATGTCTATAGAAGTTTGTTTGTAAGATGCTCTTTTTTTAGGGATGAGAAATAATCAAAAGACTTCTTCCGCTCTGCGCGGAGCTTACTGTCAAACTTTGACTGAATAAAACCTATCCGTGGACCTCCTAATGGCCTTTGATATTTCTTATTCTTCTTTCTCCCAATGATGCTGGAGGATTAGAATAAATATTTAAAACTTAGCATGATATTGGACAAAACTTCCTATATCAACTTCAGTTCTCTCGGAAGCATTAGAGTTGGTCAACTTCACATTGATTAAAACATAGAAGTATTGTTGTTGAGACAATATTAAAGTAGATAGTGATAGGGACCACACTGTGTTATTTTATGACAGGACATACGTATATATGTATAATATGCCTACATGGCTAAACTTACAAAATTACATGATTGGCAGTACGAAAATTAATAAAAGTGAAGGAAAATAAAGGTCTTTGAGTAATCGTAGCCAGATGAAAGTACATATTAGCGTATATCCTTGGGACATCCAAGTGCAGTTAAGGAGATGTGCTTTAAGGACCCACTTTGTAAAGAAAGGTCTCTACAAAGTGGCTCCTTCAAACGATATAATATTTTCGGCTAAACCAACCCAAAACCAGAGCCAAACAGAGCTCATCACAAAACCCGGACCGGTCAATGTGGGATTCTGGGGGAGATCTATGTCCAGTAGTGGACGTCTTTTGGCTGAAATGATGATGATGATGAGAGTCTGTCAGACTCTCCGGGGCTCAGGGACTCCAGGGCGGAGAAGATCTATGAGGATAATCCAAACCGAAACAAAAAAAAAATCGTAATTGCGCATTGTCATAATGTTAAGCTAATCTTACCAATTTAGATCAAGATACAACCTGACACTGACCTTCTAATTGCAAATTAAGTACGAAAAATTGAATTCCGCGGGTTACCCTACGCTTTCCCCATAAGCGCCAGGTGATATCGCAACCAGTTTAAAAGAGTATTTCCCTTATTTTTATGTCATTTCATTCAGATGCACTAATTTGGAGCATGCAAGGCATATGCCAGTGTTAACACGAACATAGAAATAGTTATATTATGTTCGTGTTAACACTGATAATGTGAATGGAAGGAAGATTATTTTTAATTTGATAACAGGAGCGGTTAGGTGAGCTTTAAATTACTTTTAAAATTATTTCTTATCTTTTTTAACAGGGTATTCGAAAATGGTGTTTGCCACTTACTGATTATTTGCGTGATTTGATAAGGGAACCGAAACATTGCATGATCATTGGTAGATAGGTGCTAATAGGTATGTCTAGAAGAAAAGGTTATGCGCTGGATAAAGTGCTCGAAAGTTTAATCGGTTTAAGTGGTAACATAACAATGTACTTTGCAAAAACTTTAGTTTTACTAGCTGGGTGTGACCTTCATGCGCGTGAAATTATTATAAAAATATTACGTCCGTCTAACTAAAAGCTACAGTTAGCAAAGAAATTGCTGATGTTGCAAATTTCTAAATCACGGGAAAATCTAATTTTGAAAGGAATAATGTTGCACTTCTTGATATACCGACTCTTTAAATTCCACGTGGGTTTCGGAATAAATGTCTAAAATACAAAATTAAGGTTTTGTTTGAAAACACCTCTGTTTTCTGTAGTCTAGTAGTCGCATGAGCGACTGGTGAGCATGACGTCCTGGGTTCGATACCCAGGTCAGGCAAGTGTTTTTTACCCAACTGCGGCGAAGCCCAAAAGGAGTGTTATGTGTTTGACGTGTATGTATATATGTCCGTTTCTTTGTTCCCTCATAACTCCTAAACGGATGAAGGGATTTTAATGAAATATACGTCGTTAAAATTAAACTACATTAAAATTAAAAAACAAAGAAAAATTGCGGATTTTGGGGGCCAAATCGAGGAGTACAATTTTTTTTTCCAATACCATCGAGTAGGGTATCAAAATAAAGGGTTTTAAAAGGAGATTACAAAAATTTAGAACACTTATATGTTTAAAAGAAATTCAAAGTGACAAATCCTATAAACAAGCACAAAAGTTAAATCATCTGCGAAGAACGCGACCAACGAAAGAACTAAAAAGTTAGAAATAAAGAAAGTAGTTTAAAAACTAAAAAACCCGATTGAAAAAACTGAAAAGCAAAAAACAAGCACATTTTAAATTAAACAAAACTTGGAACCAGGCGGGGTTCATTTGAATATTAAATTATGAAATGAAAAAAAAGAACTAAAAAATAGAACCCCGCCTGCTTCCAAGTTTTGTTTAATTTAAAATGTGCTTGTTTATTGCTTTTCAATTTTTTCAGTCGGAATTTTTAATTTTTTAACTACTTTTTTTCCGTCAGGAATTTCTGTGGCAACCACGGAGTCTGGACCAGTGCCCTGTAAACGCAATAGGCTTGTTACATGCAGGTACTTAAAACTTACTTGCGAAATTCTCTGCCTCATCCTTCGGAGATTACAAAGCATGAAGTTATAAAGGCAATCCTATTCTGCGCACAGCCTATTAACCATGAACAGCTAAAGAATACCTCGAACAATCTAAGTCCGAGGCCAATCTATCAACGCTCGCTATTTTTAACCGAAACAAATATTTACAATCATCTACTGGCGGAGTACAGTTAGTTCAATTTAGCTGCGCGGCCGCTCTTGTGCCGATATAAAGAGATCTCAATATGATCGGACAACAAATTGAGCGGCGCATGCGCAGGGTTCGCAACATTTTGCTTTTATTGTTTATGGGAGAAATAGATTAGTTTTTAGCGGTTAGCTGGGGGCAGGGCTTTAACGTGGAAAGATCTTTAACACTGAAAATAAAATATTTATTTTTTATTTTATTTTGTTTACTAAATACTTTTAGTGACCATGTCAGTTTAAAAATATAGTCACCGTACACACAGTCTTCTCACTTTTTTTAGTTAGGACCTTCTTGCTTCAATAAAGATACTGTTATTCAGCTGCTGCAGGTTGGACTGTATGTAGGGAGGGTAGTGTCTTTATTTTAGTCTGTCACAGATATAAAAATTGTTAAAGGCGTGTTCTTACATAATTATAGTCTTGTATTTGTGAAAAATATTACGATTATAGCCAAAAAGGGTGTTAAGGATCAAAAATCCTTTGAGCAATGGATTTAATTCATTGGCTAGTAGATAGATATATTGTAGTAATTTATAAACTTCAATAGATGTGGTAAGGCATATTTTGTCAAAAAATTAATCAACTTGCAACAGTGGCAAGTAGTTTAAATAAAGAAACACTGTTCTCAGGTTACATTTTTTTTTGGTATAAGTAGATCCAGTTCAAACGGCCCTAAGGCTTTTCCTCCTAAACACACAAATCTTCTCCATTCTACGCAAACGCAGCCCTAGCGTGATACCGCGAAATGAAGATGGCGGATAGAGGCGAAATAATTTCATTTGCTCCTCACAGCAGTTAATCCCGAGTATCCCAGTATCGTAGCTCACGAACCAGCCCGTTGTTTGTAACCTGTGCAGATTTTTACACTGATTATTAAAATACAAGCTCTTGTAATTGGCTGTTCTAATTGTAACACTTATTTTAATGGAGCTGCGATTGGTTTATTATGGTTTAATGTGCTGGTATGGAATTTGTAACCAAAAGGCGGAAAAAATAGACCCTTAAGAGTCGCTTGCTATGGTTTTGTGAAAAACACTTATTAGGGACACTTTTTCAATCAAATTAATATTTCGGGAATTGGTAGAGCCAACTTAACTTGCAAGGCGGTATCTAGTAAAATTGCCTTAAGTTTCTTATTGCCACAAAAGATAATTTTATACTCTACACATTGAGATAAATATGAACACACAACAGATAATTCTACATTTTATTAAGATAAATAAAGTAAATGTTTAAGAACCAATCTAAACATTTTCCTAAAAGATAGACCAATCCTGCACAATTTTATCGTACCAACATTACAAAACTGCAAACAATTTCGCGGGCTCCCGATCGCGAGATTCAAAACAACTATTAATCTAGTGGCGGGAGCACAAAACTAGTATTTATAGGGAACAGTTTACATACAAAATAACCTATTAATATTGTAAATAGTTACGATTTAATACCAACCTCACGGAGGCTCTTGCTTGGCATAAGGAATTACAAATCGTTCCGACCTTTTACGCCACTGATATGAAGATGTTCGGTTGGTACGATGTGGTTATTTTTTAAACAATTTGTGTGTATTTTTTTTTCAAAGTTCGTTTCTTTAAGCTTTTTAATTTATATCTGTTTTGATAAGGATGTTGTTAGTTTTATAGTGGTTTGGTCATTATAACAGCACAATTAATTTCCTTTTTTGTCTTATTATTTAGTTACAGAACTTAACGATCGTTTTATAGTGCTTGTGCTAAGCACTATAAAACGTTTACGTAAACGGTTTTTACGTTTTAATTTAATTCAGTCGCGAAATCTTAATTATGGGGATATCTGTATTTTATGCAAGTTTCATTATAATATCATTTTACTATTTGACCACCATGACCCAGTTAGTTCTGGGTAATATGATAACTTTTGGTAAGACTGGTTGTCAGACTTTCAGTCACTGACTGCTGTAACGACTGTCAAATATCTACAAATGACAGCTGGGACCAACAACAGCTTAACGTGCTTTCCGGGCACGGATGAAACTCGGTAAGTAATGGGTGGTCACCCATTTACAGACTAACTTAGAGAAGCGATATATAAATATCACTATTGTAGTGTATCGGAGTTGTATCTATTTAATAGATATAGCAACACCGTCTCACAGACACAAGTGTCAGGTAGCTGTCACAAGGGACACTTGACAGTCACCGCAATTGGCGGGAAGTGTGGTGTGTAGCGACCGCTGACGGAGGACTTGGCTGATCTGGTGAGCCGGTGACCCAGAGTAATTAGTGCTATCACTCCGGGGATCACAGGACACAACAACTATAATGAAATACATGTACTTAACTATTTTTCTATCTTTCATTTAGTTCCAGGTAATATGTTTTATTTATCACACAAATGAAGTTTTCTAATCAAGGACAATCACTAGACAGGTGAACATGTAACTTAAAAGTATTTAACACAATCCATTGATTTAAGATAAAAACAAATTAATTGTTAACAGTGTAAGTAATGAAATGTCGAAATACTCATTAAGTTTACAAATTATCAATATATACTGATCATTGGTACTTATTTAATGGGAAAGTAATTAGACCTGCTATCTACATCACAATCATATTATATACTAGCCTTTGCCCGCGACTTCGTCCGCGTTTCCGTCGTTTTTCGTAAAAAAGTACCATAATAATGTCCTTCCTCACGGTTCAGTGGCGTTTTTTAGGTGGCATTGTGTACCTACTTTATTTTTAATCGACGGTAACGGAAAGGCTGTCAGTTACTTAAGTAACAAAATAACCTACGATAGAGGTCCTAACTATAGCTACCTTACACTTAAAATCTAAGTGCCTATTTAAACTAAAATATTCTAATAGAATTATACCCAGAAATATGTACCTACAACTTACAACAAAAAAATAAATGAAAATAAAGCTGAAACGCCTGTGCAATACTATCTGCCTATATCTACAAATAAATACCTTTAACTACTATAATTCATAAAAGTATCTACGCTTTTACCTACATAATACAAAAATAAAATTGAACATAAATTAGCCAAAACTTACCTATCGGTATCTAAAAAACTATGCGTACTACTTCTACTTCTACTACTACTACTTCACCTAAAAAGAAATAAAATGCAAACTATTAATAATTTGTAATTTGAACGAATATTTAAACACTACCAAAACAACTAATACCTATTTTATAAAATAACAACAAAAGAAATTCAAATAAACTATTTAAAGACTAAAAGTCGCGCTGATAAGCATTGTTTGTTAAAATCAATTATTGTCTGTCAATAAGGTCGAACGCTCTGAACGCATCAACAGCCACGACCCGCGTCGAGCGCGGCAACCGTTACACAAAAATAATCCTTATGGCATGATTCAGTACTCACGCGCGACGCGGTGGCTTATTAGCGTATTTCATGTATATGTTTGGTGTTTCTATACCGATTACTATGATTATTTTTTTATTGAATAGGTAATAATATTAACTTCTTTTAATTAGGGATGAGTGAGAGTATTATAAAAGTAAGAGTAAACAAATATAATCAGAAAGCTCCGAACTGCTAAGCTATCGGGAGTTACACGTGTTATTGTGAGTCAACCATAAAAGATAGACATATGCTGTTGTGGGATATTTTTTAGATAATTTTATATAGAACATTTCCGTCATAAATGATTTCTATGTAGCTTTAACCATTAAGGCTGCACACGCGACGGAAGCTAAAAAAATGGAGCAACTTCTCCCGTTTTCCCAACATTTCCCTTCACTGCCCAGCTCCTATTGATTGTAGCGTGATGAAAAGTATACTATAACCTCCCCAGGAGTATGAAGAATAATCGTACCAAGTTTTGTTAAAATCCGTCGAGTAGTTTCTGTTTCTATAAGGAACATACAGACAGACAGACAGACAGACAGACAGACAGACAAAAATTTTACTGATTGCATTTTTGGCATCAGTATCGATCACTAATTACCCCCTGATAGTTATTTTGAAAATATATATCATGTACAGAATTGACCTCTCTACAGATTTATTATAAGTATAGATAGATAGATTGTGGTCTTTGGGTACCAACATGACCATTTTTGCTAAGCAAGTATAGGTAAGTATGCGGTCACGAGCAACAAATAATAATATGTATCCACTTGTCAAAGTTCAAGCGCGAATTTCTCGTGAAATTACGATTGCAAGTTTGAGATATGATTTTATAATAATTATAACTATGGGTTTTTAAAAATCTTAAATATAAGTTTTGTTACATAAAATGAAAATAAAATTAATAAAGTTATACATAAGATAACTGAACCATTTTACGATATTGTCCTCTATGATTACCTTAGTCTTACATAATTGAAACAGATATCGTTGAATCGAGAGAAAGTTGGACGATATTGCATAATTTTGGGTAAAACAATTTGTTGTTGGCAAAATAGAACTAACAATCATACAAAACAATAAAACACCAACATCCATAAAATCTAATAAAACAGAGCAGATGATGTTGATATGATAATCGCAGTAGTCCGGATTTGAACCTTGTCCTTTCACCCGACTACCGGCCACTCCGTGAGGTGGCACGCCCCCGACAAGACTTGGAAACTATTCGATATTTAGATAAACACGACCATTTCTATTTTATTAAGACTATGAGAAATAGTTATGATTACTATTTTGTTATTTTCAGCGCTTAGTTTTATTTTTCTTATGACACAGTGCCTCTACATTAGATAGCTAAGTAGTAATGAATGTCATAAAATGTATAAATGTTGGTAATGAACAAAAATAATATTGAAGCAGTACTTAAAGGTTGGGGATGATGAACTGTATCCCAGACTATGCCTCAAATCCTGCCATGCCTTCTGTATTACAAAAGTTGCAGTTTAAGTAACCTTAGTGATTACTCTACTTTGCCACTACCACCAACAAAGTAGCGAATCACAATTGGCACGAAAGAGAAACAGAATATTTCTTGGCCCTTTTTTTTCGGGATACTTATTCGGTTACTATAATTATTCTCTTGTTATTTCAGATACAGACAAAAACGATTCCCATTACTCTCCGCGGCATATAAGTTGAACATGCGCAGTAGTCGCTTTTTAGACGTCCCATACAAATCAAGCAGAGAACCTGCGCAGAACGAGGCCATTTTGTGTCAAGTTATTTGCCTAGGAGCTTACCTAGTGTTTATCACATTTTTTTGTGTTTTCTTTTCTGTAAAAGTTAAAAAAAAACCTAAATAATAACTGCATGCATATCCTGTAGTAGTATGCGTATCCTGCAGCCGCTACTTTCTATTTGAACACTATAATGCTCACCGCCCCACACCACATACAGCGTTGATATGATAATCACAGCACCGCCTGAACTCTGGTCATTTCATCCGTTGTCCCGGACTACCGGTGCACCGGCGCGGGCGCAAGCAAGCGTTGCCGTCGTGCGCTTGCACACCCACTGCCCGACCTTACGACTTACAACTACTTTGATATTTAGATAAATGCGATAGGTTTCTGTGTAACGTGAAAGTTGAATTATATTGTGATTAAGTTCGATGTTTTCTGTTATCTTAAATATTGTATCAAATGTTGTTGGTAGGTAAAATGTCAGTATTTTTTTTGCTACTAAAGAAAAAATACTAAGATTTACCAAGATACTGTCCGTTAATGCTTTCTATTTTTTTTTCGTTAATACTAGTCTTAGTACCTTAAAACAATCTGAAAGCTGAAATTTATATCAGCACATAAAGGTATTTTTATATCGAATAAAAAAAAAATAACATGACATTAGAACACATCTGTAATCTCCTTATGGTTGGGTTGGGCATAGGTGTACTTATTTACACACAACTAATATAATTATGAGTATAATTTAAAAAATCTACAATATTGAAATCAATAAAGAAAAATACGCAAGAATACTTAGGTACTTAGGAACGTTATACGATAAATAAACAACTTATTAAGATTCCTAAGCATACCTACGTCATATAAATTTCCCCAAATGAAGCCGTTTCTCAGGCCCATGGCCCATAATAAATACAAGTTCTGTCAAACATGCAAGAATTACTTCTTCAATTGCTTAATTAACTCCTAGTACTTTAAATGTTTTAGTTTAAACAATATTAATATCTGATGATCGTCAAGTGATAAGCCAAGTCACAAAGCATAACCTTTCCTTTAAATTCCATGCGACACAATTACAAGGAATGATTAACGATAGTTCATTTGTTTAGTTAATTAAAATCATTGTCTCAATGATTCGTGTCCGATTAATCCTGAGATACCATCGAATGAGACGTAAAGAGCAATTATGTTATTTGCAGTTTGCTTAATTGTTAATAGGGGTCACTTTTAACGAGTATTATTCGTTTTGTTTATTACTTTCGTTTAATATTAATATTACAGGCAAGGATGACAAAACAAGGTGACTGAGAAAAAAAAAAGTGCCAAATTAAACAATACAGCTCCGGAAAACTGTGTGAATAAATATGGCAAAGCGATTCAACTCGTTAATTTTATTGTCCGGAACCAAAACCATGCCATTCCTAGCTTTGAGTAAAATCTTTCAGTTCAATGATTGGACAACTTGAAGAAGGCTCCATTATTTAACGGAGGAAATGAGATAGGCAACTAGTTTACGGACAGAACGAAATCAGATTCAATCTTAATTACGCATCGTCGGATCTTCTTGTGTTATCTATATTATAATCATTGGTATACCAAACACCAAAATAAGAATGTGGGGTAAATTCCACAAATGTAGGCGAGAAACCTTTCGCGCATTAGCCGTTGGGCTACCGTGGCTGTATACTTGGAATAGGGCGTACCCAAACCATAGTTTCATTATATTCACACCATACAAGTAAAAGTCAATCTATTAGAATTTGAACATTACCAGAACCTTTAAACCTAAGTTAGAATTGGAATGGTCCTACATTCCGAAAAGGGTAATAAGACCATGTTAATAATTTACCAAACGAAGGAAATTCCGTGAATTAACAGACATAATTTTGTAAAAGATATTTTATCATATTGTTCCATCGATAAATATGATTAGCGTCGCGAATTAAATACCTACCACTCCCTGTTTCTCTGCCTAGTTAGCACACCCTTTGCATATTTGCAGCCGTGCCCGAAATGTTTCTTTAGTTGAGGCGTTCTACGAAAACGCTAAAGACTGTTGAGAGGATCATCTAATTGTTATCACGGAATCACCCACTACTAAATATATCCCCTATTTTTTGCTCATATAATTGTTATCACGGAATCACCCACTACTAAATATATCCCCTATTTTTTGCTATACTTCCCGATTCTGTACGACCCTCATCCAGGTGATTCCGGGATTCAACAAGCTTAAGATGATCGTCCAGATAAAAATCTAACTACATCATTACCTGCAAGCTATGGGACTAGAGCAAACGAGTCCATACAAAACTTTTATAATCCAGCTTTTGGTAGCACTGGTGGCCCAGATGAAGGTCGTGGATTGGAAGCACTATATACTAAGTATAAAATCCTTCATCACTATTCACTAGTACTCATAAATAGCGAAAGAAATAATTGGATAACGGCATTGTCTAAAACCACAAACCAAATGAAAGAATGAGATTTCAGCCAAATCGCACTGGACCAGGGTTTTAAATAACGGATCAATATCCCTCACTGAGCCAGTGTCCCAGCATTGAAATCAGTCCAATCTGGTCACATAATCCTACATCTTCACACTAAGCACATCCTGTTCGCAGACCTCAAAAAATCTAGCCTTATAATCGCCACCCAGGCAGATATCTGTGCCACAAGACGCGTCGGTCGCGAGGCGAATCGCTCAAGATTAGCATGTGTACCGACGATGGCATTAGCATAATTACTTATGGCAGACTTTAATGCCGTCGTGACATGCCATGGCTGCGGCAAATTGCCAAAGAAGTATTAGATAACACCTTCACAGGTTTTATTTGTAAGCAGTATGTTCGATAAGTTCGAAAAAAATATACGGGTCGAATTGAGAACCTCCTCCTTTTTTTATATGTTATATAAATGTTATGATTATTTAATGTTATGTTATGTTTATCAATACAAATTCGATTGGTTTAGTTTAGAATGTAAAGTATTTATTTCGTTTTGTACTAAACAGTTTTAAAGAAAAGCGGATGTTCGTTTTCATTTTGAGCTTTCATATGTCTAACGATTGACGTCTTTAAGTTATTTAAGACGGATGTTATCAATTCTTAATGTTGTGAAACGAGCAAAGCAATATGAAACTCCTAATTTAGTACTTAATTAATTTATACAGTATTAATTGTTTAATTCTTTTTCTTTATCCTGTGGTCAGTGATTACTGCCTACTACTACTACTACCTGGTATTAGAATTCTTATGCTACCCATTTTGACTTGGCTTTAGGTACATGCTGTAGAGAAACATCTCTCATGCATGCTGATTTCCTCACGTTGGTTTCCTTTACCGAAGCAATTGATAATTATACAATAGGGTCCATATTGGCTCACCTAAAGTTCTTTACCCGAAATTGTTCTTCCTAACGATTTGTAATCCGAATGATCCCTCTTCCTAAAATTTTTCATCCTAAAGTTTTCATTCATACTATTTGTAGTGCTACCAGCGATGTCTATAACACTCATGTTTCCGAAAATTGTAATTATTAATATCATTATTGTAAATATATTTAAACTCCTACTGTTTTTTATCATATCGCTTTTATCCCTAATCATAATTACCATAATATTTTCACTCATACAACTGTTTAGAATGATTAAAGTCGTTTCACTGTTTTTTTGTCTTAAATGAATGAAATTCAGGTCAGAGTGTCGTC
The DNA here is from genome assembly GCA_949775195.1 of Diarsia dahlii. Classification (NCBI taxonomy): domain Eukaryota; kingdom Metazoa; phylum Arthropoda; class Insecta; order Lepidoptera; family Noctuidae; genus Diarsia; species Diarsia dahlii. The sequence goes on from OX459201.1 coordinate 18,994,429, forward strand.
TTGGGGGCACTATGAAAAAAATACTCAGAAAAATTTCGCGACCAATTTCGAGGTAGCGTAGTTGGTCACAGTTCTAACTTAACCTAACCTATGGATATCTTTGCATACTCTAATTATAATACTGATTATTATGAGTAAAAAGAAATCTAAACAAAAAAGATATGACTTTGAATAATAGTGTAAAAGATGGTTATGTTGAGAAAATATAGGAAAACAAATAAAAGCATAATAGATGTTTATTGCTACTGACATTATGAAGTTGAATGCTTCGGAATATGAACATTAGAGACAGAGTAGTTAGGAATTGTGATTGTTAGGATGAAAAATGTTAGGAAGAACATTTTCGGATTTCCAATTATCGGAGTTGAAAATTTAGGTGAACTTTGGCGCACCCTATACAATAAGCACATCAATCCGAAAAAGATCAGTGTTGCGTGTAATGGGTTCGACCTCGAGACCTATGACTATCACGAGAGTAGCACTACTATTTAAATCATCTAATTTATACTACACACACCGGCAAAATTAGAGGAACACAAAAAAAGGTGCCTTTAAAACTGGTGGTTATTTCGACAAGTGGTGTCGCTATTTTAATAAGTACCCTTTTTCAACATAACATTATGGGCCCTTTTGACATTTTTTAACCTTCTTACTGAAATTGTACCCTATTAAGTGTTTGTTGACAATTGATGCTTCTGAGTGTTTTTGATAAGGAATTTGTTTTATGCGGTCAATGGTGGCCCTAGCTCAGATTCTTTGTTTTGCTTAGAGAGATAACATTGTATTGCATACAAAATGAGTGATTTGCCAGCAACTGAAGTTGCCAGGGCTGTAACAATGATAGAGGAAGCTCACACTTACCGTTCGGTCAGTCGAACGTTGGGTGTGGCAGTATCCGTGATCCACCGTACTGTGCAACGATTCAGAAATACAGGATCTTACGTGCGCAGGCGAGGGCAAGGCAGAAAAAAAAAAAAAAAAAAAAATAATAATAAAAAAAAAAAAAAAAAAAAAAAATCGTCGTGAAACGGCTGTTCAGACCCGAAATGTCTTGAAACAAGTGCGTACCGTACGTGTTAGTGAACGAAAAGTGAGAAGAAGACTGATTGAAATTGGTTTGAGGTCATACGTGCCAGCAAAAGTGCCAAAACTTGAAGTAGGCCATCGACGAGTAGCCAGATTAGCGTTCGCCCGTGAGCATCAAAATTGGTCCGATGAGTGGAGTCGAGTTTTATTCTCTGATGAAAGCCGTTACTGCGTTAATTTAATTCATGGAAGCTAAAGGATGTGGAGATATCGAGGAGAACGTTACTTTCTAGCAAATTTTTCCGAAACAACGGCCTACAGTGGAGGGTCTGTAATGGTGTGGGCTGGTATAAGTTTGACAGCACGCACCGCTCTAGTCATCATCGATGGCGGGTCTCTGACTGCACACAGGTACATAACTGAAATTCTAGAACCCCATGATAACCCTTTTGCTCCATTCATAGGCTCAAATTTTGTGTTTATGCACGATAACGCACGCCAACAGCCGTTTGACAACGATTTCTCAAAGTTAGCACCCTTATAAAACGGTCGTCTACGGCACTGGTTGCACGATTTCTGCCTTGCCCTCGCCTGCGCACGTAAGATCCTGTATTTCTGAATCGTTGCACAGTACGGTGGATCACGGATACTGCCACACCAAACGTTCGACTGACCGAACGGTAAGTGTGACCTTCCTCTATCATAGTTACAGCCCTGGCAACTTCAGTTGCTGGCAAATCACTCATTTTGTATGCAATACAATGTTATCTCTCTAAGCAAAACAAAGAATCTGAGCTTGGGCCACCATTGACCGCATAAAACAAATTCGTTATCAAAAACACTCAGAAGCGTCAATTGTCAACAAACACCTATAAGGGTACAATTTCAGTAAGAAGGTTAAAAAATGTCAAAAGGGCCCATAATGTTATATTGAAAAAGGGTACTCTTTAAAATAGCGACACCACTTGTCGAAATAATCAGCAGTTTTCAAAAAAAGACACCTTTTTTTTGTGTTCCTCTAATTTTGCCGGTGTGTGTATCAATGACCTAAGAGTCTAATAATGACATTACTAATCACATAACTTCAGTATTCTTCCATCAATAGAAGATTAGTGTTATTAATATAGAAGGTAGGTACTGCACACATCGTTGTAGTAAATATGTAATACCTCGGAGCTAGTTCGATAACACATTATTACTCAATCGATTGTCACGACAAAGAGGGTGGCCTTTATTCATCACAACACCACATTAATAAATTATGTTAATTATTGATATAACCTGTTAACTGTCAACACAAGCTGTCGGATAGTCTTTGAGAAACTTCACATAATATAGTCACGAGTAGTCACGATGCAAAGTTTAATCGCGAATTCCTCGTGAAATAACGATTGAAACTTATGACCTTTATGACTTAGCGATATGATCAATTCTATGATAATATGGGTCCCAAAATATTAGTTTTGTTACGTAACATAAAAATGAAATTAGTATAGTAGGTGAAAATGGCGTCCAAACGTTGATAAGGGTTGTCATATTGGTGCTGCTGACAGTACCCGTATATCTACAAACTGAAGTCTATTTAAACATTTATCTATAGTTGTTAAAATTTCCACCAAATAAATATTAACTTTATAATGGTGTTTTATTAAGTTTCAGAATGATTTGAAAAAGTCATAAAAATATTGAAAATGACTTTTCATGTTTTGATTTATAAGTTATATTTAAACTAAATAATTGTGAAACATTGTACAAATACGTGACAAAATACGGCTTCCTAAATATCGCTACGTCATCAAAAGAATTTGGATCAATTTGTTGTAAAAGTATTAAAGATAAACAATAGGGATGTATAATGACTAAAAAAAATATGATTCTAATTAGTCCGTCTGTTAGATTATCGAAAAATATTGGATACGTATTTTTTGTTGTCAAAGATTTGAGTGGGAGGTTGTGACGTCACTGCTCGCTTAGAAATGTCATACTTATGTCTTAGAATATGAAGTCACACGAGTTTTCAAAGCACTGTATCGTCTTCATTGTTTGTTTACGTGAAAAATGAAAAAATATGGGTACAATATTTTTTGGAAATCTATCTGACGGACTAATTGGATTTTTTTGTTTTCCCTATTGTCTAGATTATGTAACAAGCTGAATGGGAGACGCACGGGAGCGATCTCATTGCGGCGACACTTGGGGGAGGGCTCTATCCAATAGTAGACGTCTATCGGCTGAAACGTATGAAATAATTAATGCAACAAGTCATAGTAAAACATAGCATCTGTCTTAAAATAAAATATACAGTAATGCCAACAGTTTAATCAATGAACTACCTTCTTCAGTACTGAAAAAAATCTAGACCAAAAGATCGTGCACAAAGTTCCGCCTAGAAAAAAAACATTGCAACATACTTCCACGAAATATTCGCAGATAAAAAAAAAATAAAAGAATGAACGCATTCCGATTTTTCGCTCGCGAATGCTCACTTAAAAAGTGTTTGAATGTGAATGAACTCGGGTTCTAGGAAAAGCTGTTAGCTACCAAATTTCAATCAGTACCCGGTGGACAGTTAGAGCGGATAGGCTTTTTGTGGTCACACGAAAAACATTATAAAATGTACGCTTTTTGTCGATCTATAGGAGAGGTGTAGAGTTGCCTTTGTTGCGAGACTTTTTTGGTGCAAATATGAAATTGCTAACAGTATTTTGGGGCAAAGTATGTTAATAATTTATTCAAATATTTTTTATGACGATTTGAGAAAGTGTTTTTTATTGGGTATGGTAATTGCATCGTTTTTACCTATATCAGCATCTATAAGATGTAGCTCAAAGTATAATTTTGATCTTCGCAATATTATCTACCTAAGCTTTCTAAAAAATAATAAACCAAATACTTGTTACGCCATTTCTGCAAACATACAGCGTTACAATTTATTTCTTCTCATCCATCCATGAAAAATAAAAGACAAAAATGCGAGAAACGTATAAATCGCGACTCCATGCCACTCGTGTGTTGCGCGTTCATCCGTTTTTGTTCGGTCGAGATGGTTGATACGCGCTGCATTAAATCTTATAATTAAATGCGGATAGGCGTATTATAAGAAGCTGGTTCGACACCACTCACGTATTTAACTAGCTTTAGCTGTGGGTTTGCTTTTGGTAAGCTGGTCTTTTAGGACTCTGAGGTGAGCTTTTAGACTTGGTCCTTTGAAACAGATTTTTCATTTTGTTATAATATTGATGGACCAATATTTGTTAATGGACTGTAACAAGGCGAGTTGAATGGGTTGAGGACTGGAAGAGTTATTTCTAGTGGGAATTTTGAAAATAAACTGACACAAATGCTTCTGCCACAGTGAGAAACTTACTGAGATGGTTAGTGTAAAATATTCCTTCTTTCATCATTTAGCTACTAATTATAGTGTGTAAATGATTGTGGTCACAAACCTGACTGCTGAGCGTGGGGTTTGATTCTCGGGTCGGGCAAAAAGTGCTATTAGGTTTTTGCAACTGAAATTTCTCAGTAGTAGAACGGAGTTCGGAAGTTGGCATGTAGAATTGTTGTCCCATCGGACGTTGAGAGTATGTCTGCGCACACGCTTGTACCGCAATATATCCCGTACCGATGGCTAATCTCTGCTCAGATTGGTTTCCGTGACCAAAAACAGCCAGCAGGACTATACTTTAAACCTGACTTAAAAAAATCAGCAGTCCTCTGACTTAAAACCATAGAAAAAGTGTAACTACACCACCGTTGACTTCTAATCGTAGTCCACAAAATAGTCCATACGAACAGACAGACGGTTGCTCTCAAGAACGGCGTTCCTACTTATAATGGTCGCATGTAGTGATTATTAAAAGCGGATAGGCGTATTATAAGGAGCTGGTTTGACACTGTTCGGAATATATTTCAAAGATTACCCGTTGTAAGACACAGCGAGGAATGTTCTAACAGATATATTTGTAGCGATAAGCTTTCGTATCTCGTTGACGTTACATCATATCGTAATCGAGATTTAGAACAGTTTATCGAGTTTGGGAAATATGTAGTTTAATAAACTTAAGTTTGAGTTTAGACCTCAGTGACAGAGAGAACTTAGCTGGAAGGCTTACTAGCTGTGCTGCGGGTTGTTCGAAAAATACCGTGGCTTCGACACAGAGGGCTAAGAAGGAACACGGGTAGTTTTTAGTCAGTAGAAGTCTGGCACACAGGAGTAATTTGATGATTTCCCACCATCCAAAAATAAAAGCTTCCTAACTGTCCATGACTTCGTTCGCGTGGTTTTGATGTGTATGTGTGAGAAGAACCAAGATAGCCTATGACCTTTCCCAAGATATAATCTATCTCCTTGCCAAATATCATTACGATCCGATTAGCCGTTAGGTCGTGAAAAGGTAGCAAGCAAACAAACAGTGTTACTTCGCTAGTAAGTATTCCTCTGTCTCAGTGACAATTAAAAGCATTTACGATGCTGCATTGATCTAATGATGTTGGCAGGGAGCGCTGTTAGCTAACATCTTTAACTGTTTTGGCGGAATGTTTAAAAAAAAACATCCTGGTACAGCTATTTGTACCAACTATTGCAAAGGCAGAAAAAAAATAGGCTTTTCATCCTTAAATTCGTACCGAAGCTTCTCCTTAGATATTAATCACTAATTATAATTCTGAATAGAGAGTCTACATAAATTAGTGAGCGTGTTGCTATGTAGTACCTATCCAAGTATATAAAAACACATAATGAATGATTCGTAACAGTAACTGGTCATGATAAATTGTTAACATTCATTCAACAATGAGAGCTAGTTTTTAGTCTGTGGCATGAGATCAGATGGTCCCATTCCTTACGTCCCCGGTATGACTTGATCGTCATTGTGTTTAAATATTTATTAGTTCGATAATAAATAGGCATTCCTAAACAGTAATTATGAGACCCTCTTTGTAGGAGAGTTTAGTGATATGTTTTGATAATTATTTATTGAGTTTAGAATTATTCGTAAGAAGCTGTTAGTATGTTCTTTTACACACTAGCGGATTGATATTGAAAGCCATAACTCTGGAATTGGTGACGCTAGCTTCAGTACGCTTCTTCTTAGCGTGTCGATGGCAATAATTCAAATTGAGTCAGCCTAAAATTTGGCTACGAGTTGGGCAATTTCAGTAGCCTCCTAGCTTATGTGGCTATTATTTCTGTTCTAAAATCAAATGAAATTGTTTTAGCAAATTCCCACTTTCGAACTTCAAGTTATGACGCGCTTGCCCAGTTTGGTCCACCATTTCATTGGTGACCACGTACGGATAGCAGGTTAAGCCGTTGATCCCGGCTCATTAATTCATTCATTCATTTCAGCCAAAAGACGTCCACTGCTGGACATAGGCCTCCCCCAGGCGTCGCCACATTGACCGGTCCCGTGCGTCTCTCATCCAGCGGGTACCTGCAACCTTGACCAGGTCATCGGTCCACCTAGTGGGAGGCCTTCCAACGCAACGTCTTCCGGTTCGCGGTCGCCATTCCAGAACTTTTCGGCCCCATCGGCCATCCGTTCTGCGAGCAATGTGCCCTGCCCATTGCCACTTAAGTCTGGCGATTCTTCTGGCTACGTCGGTAACCTTGGTTCTCATGCGGATGTCCTCATTTCTGTTTCGATCACGCAAGGAAACTTCGAGCATAGCCCTCTCCATTGCCCTTTGGGTGACTTTGAGCTTTCTGATAAGGCCCATTGTGAGCGACCACGTTTCGGTCCCGTATGTAATCACTGGCAACACACACTGGTCATAGACTTTCGTCTTGAGACACTGGGGTAAGTTGGACGAGAAGATACTGCGTAGGAGTGGGTGTTACATGAACATTCGACATAACCTTGGTTTTGTCCATGTTCATTTTAAGACCCACTCTTTCGGAAGCTCTACTGAGGTCATCGAGCATTTTACTGAGGTCTTCCATGGTCTCAGCCATGACCACTATATCGTCGGCAAACCGAAGGTGAGTGATGTACTCGCCGTTGACATTGATGCCAAGTCCTTTCCAATCCAGAACCTTGAAGACATCCTCCAATCTGATCCCGGCTGTCACTAGTATAATCCTTGTCAAATGCCGTGGTAGAAATACGACATGCTGTGAAAACCACCACATGTCCTGGCCCTCTGGTTCCAACTGAAGAAAAGGACTAAACAAAACTAAAGATGTAGTAAAGGCATGCAAAATGTGGCGACGCCTTGGGGAGGCCTATGTCCAGCAGTGGACGTCTTTTGACTGAAATGATGATGATGATGATGAGTAAAGGCATTGAATAGCGTACTAGAATCACAAGTAATTTTATATGTAAATCAAGGGTCCATATTGGCTCACCTAAAGTTCATTACCTGAAATTGTTCTTCCTAACGATTTGTAATCCGAATGATCACTCTTCCTAAAATTTTATCCTAAAGTTTTCATTCATACTATTTGTAGTGCTACCGACGATGTTCATAACACTCATGTTTCCGAAAATTGTAATTGATAATATCATTATTGTAAATATCAAATATATTTAAACTCCTACTGTTTTTTTTTCCTAACGCTTTTGTTCCTAAACATTTTTCACTCATACAACTGTTTAGAATGATTAAAGGTCTTTTCACTGATTTTTGTCTTAAATGAATTAAACTTGACTGTATTTCGTTACTCCGAAGTTCGAAATACCGAAGTACGGTATACAGAAAGTTCGTGAGTCCGAATTACGTTAGTCAAAATGTACGCTATGACGAAGTACGGTATTTAGAATGTTCGTTACTCCAATGAACTTCGTAGTAGCAAACTTTCGGAGTAACGTACATCGGAGTGACGAACATTCTGAGTACAGTAGGTACTTTGTAGTGGCAAACTTTCGGAGTAACGTACATCGGAGTAACGAACATTCTGAAAACCGTACTTCGTCATAGCGTACATTCTGACTAACGTAATTCGAACTCACAAACTTTCTGTATACCGTACTTCGGTATTTCGAACTTCGGAGTAACGAAATACAGTCATTAAACTTAGGTCAGAGTGTCGTTTTGGGGGCACTATGAAAAAAAAAACAGAGAAATTTCGCTACCAATTTCGAGGTAGCGCTCGCCGGCCGCTGCCGCGGCACCGCTCGCTTCGCTCGCTCGGCTCGCGCGTAGTTGGTCACGGTTCTAACCTAACCTAACCTATGGATATCTTTGCGTAGTATATAAGGTCCCATTTAAATACGTGGACAAATTTTAACACAGCGTTTAGTAAGCCTAACTAAAGACATCTAAACAAAAAAAAAACACTATATAAAGTGATTTTATTTTGACTTAAAATAATAAATTGCCGGCACTCTAGAACAAACTCATCCTATAATAGTAGGTATTTTAATGTCTTTTTCTTCTATTTTTTTTTTACTATTGTCCTTATTTTAGCGGTCTGAATGATTTCTAAAATTTTGTCCACCTATTTTAATGGGACCTTATATAATACTGATTATTATGAATAAAAAGTAATATAAACAAAAAAGATATGACTTTGAATAATAGTGTAAAAGATGGTTATGTTGAGAAAATATAGGAAAACAAATAATAGTGTAATAGATGTTTATTGCTACTGACATTATGAAGTTGAATGCTTCGGAATTAAAACATTAGAGACAGAGTAGTTAGGAATTGCGATTGTTAGGATGAAAAATGTTAGGAAGAACATTTTCGGATTTCCAATTATCGGAGTTGAAATTTTAGGTGAACTTTGGCGCACCCGTAAATCAATCAAGTCGTTCTAAATCTAAAGTTAATCAGCACATCGGTACAAAATCCAGGATCGTTCAGAACTTAGATTAATAATTTAATTTCACAGCACTTGTATGTGAAACTAGATTACCAATTTACAAATACACCTATAGCAGTTTAGAAATCAAACATTGCACTATAATTGGTCTCAAACAGCGCCTACTAAACGCTTCGTTAGACCCATCCTTGGAAAAAGGATATAGCGTGATCACACGAAAGTGTTAATCTAAAGTCGAATAACATTCTGGTTTTCAATTTCACGTTATTTCCACATGCAAAAGTCAACTTTATAACTGCTCAGATTACATTGATTAGGTACAGAAAGTCTAGTTCTACGATAGTGAAATGCTACAGTTAAAGCATGAAATGAATTTTATTTAAAGGTGTTAAAGTTGTTTTTCCTAAGCCAAAGTTTACGTTTTCGTAAACTAAATTTTGCAAACGGAGTTTACACTATTAATCGTTGATAAATCATAATACGAGCAAACATTTGGTATGCATTGGACGCAGCGGGAAGACTTGCTCAAAATAATAATTAAAATTTATGAACGTATACTTAATTATCGGAGCGCCTGTGACCACATAGTCGCACTTGGGAATTTGCTCATGAATATACAGTGACCGGTTCGGGGCGGTTTAGTGGGTCCGATGCGGAGATGGCAGGATATCAGAGGGCCTAGATGAACTGCCATTCTATCAGCAGTAACGAGGAAGCCAAAGTAAAAAAGAATACTGAATTAACGTAAGTTATAACTGAAAAGCATTAGTCTTTGGACTCCACTGAAGCGGAGACATGAAGAGACGTATGAAGCGGAAAGGAGAATGTGCTTGAGAGGTAGGGATATCCACCAATACTGTGCAAAAATGCGTACTGACTGAACCGGAGCAGAGATATTGTGTGTACAGTACTCACGCCCATATTAGCGATCGCCGCTCGCCACTTCTTTTTCTTAGCGTATCGATGTCAATTTTTATTTAGCGGTTTGGCATGTTCACCCTGGCTGGAGGCCTGACACTTAAGGCACCCACAGGATAGTCTAGTTAAGCAGTCCAAAACCTCGTATATTTAACTGCGAGATGGAACTCCCAAAAAAAAAAGTTGCCACTGTCAGTAGCGTTCAGCCGCTCACCACTATTTTCGTCTCGCTGTGCGCTGCTGCCTCCTTGATAAAAAAAACATCATAGTTCATTCATATCTCACCAAAAATCGTGTCGTACCCGTACCGCAACCTATAAACGGCACAACAAAATTGAGACGTCCCAACTGCAGATCACGTCGAACGGTAATCTAATTAATATGGAGCCGTTTATACCACACGATTAGCAAACGTTTCGGCCGTTTAGATTTCACAATCTAACTCTAGCCGGTAAATTGAACGGTGATTAGTTCAATCCTGTAATCTAGTGATTGTTTATGTGATTGGATCTGATTGTTAATGATTGGTTCTGATTGTTATTGATTGGTTTGAGAGATTGAGCGGCTTTTGACATCGGTTGGAGGAGTGATTTTAGTTCGTTATTTGTTTTGGCTGTTGAAGCCTATTTGTGCTGTTTAATTTTGTGGTACCTGCTCAATTACGATTGGGACCGAGGGAGGAGGTTTTTTATAGTCCCAGCAACGCGTACAAACTTATTAAAGTTTGCGCCAGAGATTCGTGTGTCTCGGCGTTTGGACAAAATATTTTCTTGTTCTTTGGCGAAATCACTTAGTATGTTGTCCACTGTATAACTGGGACTGGACTATTAGCAATTTATGACAACTCTTGTTAGCTTGGGTCTTACCTGTTAAAATAAATGTGTTAAAATATAAATAAAATAAATTAATCAGTTCAGTAGGTACACGTCGTCAAAAGAAAAGGATTCATGCAGTAATTTTTGCGATTTATTGCTAAAACTCGTGTATCCGATGAGATTTTCCGTAGGTAACTTCTCTTTATCAGTAGTTAACAATGAAACAAACTCTTTTTGCCAGTAAAGTAGACCGTTGAGTGCCAAAAAACGAAAATTATAGTTTTTCCAGCTCCAAATACCCAAACATCCGCATTTCTGCAGCCACACCGACCGACAAGGCAACTTAACTTACTAACTAAGCACATTGCAGGCACTTTTTACCTTAGGTACCTGATCACAGTAATTTCTCCTGGCTTTCACAGGGAACCTGCCGTATTATAGGCATAGAACAAAATTAGACCGACTATGGCTGTGTCGGACTTAATTAAACTAAATTACCTAGCCTGGGTGTATAGGAAATTGTTGTAGCGCGTGCGCATAAACCAGTATTACCTGACCCCTCTTTTACCCGTCCACTTCTTTATATGACGGGTCAGGTTATGCTGGCTACATGGACAGGTTAAAAAGTAGGGTTATTATGATATGGTAGTATAATAGTCGGGTGAGACTGATGCTTATGTTGTTAGGAAAGGCTGGGATGATGATGAGTTGGTAATCATTTTGGTCTGGTATGCTGGAATGTGGAGGTTGGCTGGTCTTAGTTTTGCGTTGTGTGTAATTTATAGCTTGAGAGTTGACGGAGATATGAACTATTATTTGGATCTTTTCAAACTTTCATCCCCTATTTAACTCCCTTAGGGGTTGAATTTCGAAAAATTCTTCCTTATTCCTTGTCTACATTATAATGGAAACCTCTGTGCAAAATTTCAGCTTTCTAGGTCCAAGGGTTTGGGCTGGGCGTTGATGAGTCAGTCAGTCAGTCAGTCAGGACTTCTCTTTTCATTTATATAGATAGATTATATAGATAGATTAAGTTAGGCTCCCACGATTTTTTCTTTTCTCGTACCAATTTGTCACTTCTGCATGTCCATCTTACTCAAGTACCACCTACCTACAGCTTCCCCTAGACTGAAGAAATAGTGTCTGTTGAAACACAACAATGATAACGAAGCCTGTCATGAATAGCAGTCAAACATGAAACCATGATGAGACAAGATAATCATACCAAGCTGAACACATGTCGTTCATTCACGTCTCATACTTTCTTCTACTGATTATGTCTATTTTTTTCACAATCTATTTTATTGTAGGTATTACAGTTAAAATTAAATTAAATTAAAAATGTTTATTTGTCCCGAAAACAGTTACATGGTTATAAATGAGACAACCCCAGTAAGTAATTGATAATACTTGTGTTGGGGCTATCTCGCTCTTTCCCTTAATTATTAACAATATTGAGACTATTGCACAAATTGTAACAAAATGTTCACTAAGAATTAAACTTAAGAAAAATAGTTAGCAGTAAATGACATAAAAACTAATTAGCAGCTCTTTGAGTAGGTAAGTGTAGTTGTACTTATGCCTATGTGGGTTGTATGTATGTGGGTCTTGTTTTTTAACAACGTTTGTATAGTTGTGTGTGTGTATGTGTTTGAGTTTGTGTGTGTGTGTGTGTGTATGTGTTTGTGTTTGTGTGTGTGTGTTTATGTCTTATTTTAAGTGCCAATGTGCCCGAAATAATATAAATATTTTTGATAGTAGGTATCATACGAATGAAGGGAAAATTATTTAACCGAGTCTAACCAAAACCTGTTCAGTTTCCTCGTATGTTAAAGCTTTAAGCCACTCAGTTATTATCTTTTTGCAAACATGTGAGACCTCATGGTGGAACCTTAGCTTTTTGTTTATCCTATTATAAATGTAGGCTGATTGGGTTGCATATTGACGACGTGCAAATGCTGTTCGGACCCCCGGGGAGTAAGCCACCATATCCTTTCGTCTTCTCTCCTCACTATCTTGATTAAATGGAATTGATTTTTGTAAATACAGGACAGTAATACAAAAATATAACTTTCTTACTGTGGGTAAGCCACTATAATAATAATAATAATAATCTCCCCAGACTGGTAAACAATATGCAATAACGGATTGTGTGAGCGCAATATAGATGTTATTCAATGTATTCTGGGGCATCACATATCTTAGATTTTTAAATATCCAAATAAATTTTCGCACCCGTGTCGTAACAGTCTCAATATGCGAATGCCAGGTCAAGCACTCGTCAACTATAACTCCCAAGTATCTAGTGGACGTTACATGTTTAATTGCTTGACAATTACAATTTTGTACCCTGTGGTCCGTGCACGTGTGGATTCTAATTCTCCAATTTAGGTCTGGTTTAGATCTTCTGCTAGGCGAAAAACAAATGTAGTTCGTTTTAGGGACACTAAGGGGTAGTAAATTGACTTTGAGCCATGTATCTATAGCTGCCAATCCTTGCTCGGCCTTACTGCAGACGGCATCCCAAGTGTCCCCAAAGTAAACAATGGCCGTGTCGTCCGCGTAAGAGAAAATTTTTCCCCCACTGATTCTTAGGTTGCAGAGTTCATTAATGTACACCAGAAACATTGGTGGGCCGAGGACTGACCCCTGCGGGACACCGAATACAACGTTTTCTTCCTCACTGTGTGTGTTATCTATTTTAACCTGCTGTCTTCTTCCACGGAGGTAACTTTCAAAGAGGGAGAGAGCCATACCTCGTATACCTATAGCTTCAAGTCTCTGCACAAGGATGGGGACAGACACGGTGTCAAAAGCCTTTTTCAGGTCTAGAAACACTGTAACGCATTTGTAGCCCTTGTCAACTTTATCCGTGATTTCAGATGTTAAAGCAATGACCGCATCCTGAGTTGACCGTCCCTGTCTAAAACCGTATTGTGAATCCGAAAGAATTTTGTATTTATTTAAATAACTTACCAGTCTTTTATTTATAATTTTTTCTATTATTTTCGAAAGGGACGGTAACACAGATATCGGCCGATAATTATTGACATCGCTCTTTTCCCCATCCTTGTGCACAGGCGTGACTACAGCACGCTTTAGTGCGTCAGGAAATATGCCCGTATTAAAACACAAATTGGTCAACTGGCTAATAAGAGGGACAACAAGTTCTCGAGATAGTTTCAGGAATCTCACCGGTATGCGATCCCACCCCGAAGCACTTCCTGAATCAAGCGACCCAATTATGGCATCCACTTCTCCTGGGTCTGTCTCCAGCAACACGAATGAATTCACTTGAGGAAGTGAATTTAAGTTGGTGACAGGTGGATATGCTTGACCGGTTCGTGCTATTATGTCTTCCGCAAGTGTTTGGCCAATAGTTACGAAGAATTGGTTTACACGGTTTAATGAGTCCAGTGGACATGGTGTGATATGTAGTAGGTGTGTACTGGACGTCTTAGGTTTTTTATAATGGGTAATTTCATTAATTTTATGCCAAAGTAGTTTAGGATTTTTAAGTGAATTTGATATCTGTTTTTTGTGATATTGTCGTTTGAGTTTGTTAATGAGGTTAGAACAATATGTACGAAAACGTTTGTAAGTTATGGTCAAGATGATGTTAAAAGGGTCTTTCCTCTTTTGCAACTGCAATTTATTTCTAAACCTAATGCATCTTAGGGCGCCCATAGAAATCCAGGGTTTTAATGTTCGCTTAGAGCTGGACACCGAGATGACTGTAGTATTTTTGAGGAGAGATGTCCTAATCACGTCTATCATCGCGTTAGCTAGTATATTTGGGTCTCTATGTGCGGTGAGAAAAGACATATCTGTGTCTACAAGGTACTTATAGGCATTGTCCCAGTTCGTAATAGTTTTATATTTAACACAAGTCTTGCTTTGGTATGTGTGGGATATATTTAAAAACACCATTGCGTGATCTGTAACAGACGTGTTTAGGACTGCCACAAAAGCCGAGTTTTTTAAATTGTCCAGCTTAAGGAGCATGTGATCGAGACAGTTTTCCTCCCTAGTAGGCAAACAGTGACCTGGGAGGAAACCATGTAAAGCTGTCATATTCAAATAGGTTAGTCTACTAGTTCTGGCTTGTGCGGGTTCTGCTGGCTTTCCTATTAAGTTAATATTTATGTCTCCAGTAATAATAATGTTTCTATTTGTGTGAATACTTTGAAGGTATTGGTCAAGTGAATTAATAAAACTATCTGTGGATACATTCGACGGTGACCGATAAATACCAATAATGGTGAAATTAGAGATACTTATTTGCAAGGCAGATGCATGTGTTAATTTAATTTCAGTTGCCTGCGGTAAGTGACAATTCTTTATATAGGCCACTACGCCATCATTTTGGTTTAGTTGCCTACATGTACTAAACGAAGTATATTCTTTTAACACTGGTAGTGGTTTGTTAGCGTTTAATCTGCATTCTGTTAGGATTAGCACATCTACCTCAACTCCGATTTGAGACAAAGTTATCTGAAAATCGTCGAAGTTACTGTAAATGCTCCTAATATTTTGTGTTACAACAGAAAAGTTACTAGCATCTCGTTGTAGGTACGTATGTAAGTGTGCAACATCAAGAATAGCAGACTTAGCTATCTCAGTGGTATCCAATTCCTGTAAATTGTATAAGCAACTATCCATTATTGTTTAGGGTAAACAAACGGTCGTTATTGCAGTTTAAAGCTAAACTTAGCGGCAATGTGACGGCCACTTCTGTATATTTCAATTCAATTATATATATATTAGGCACTGTGCGGAGTGAGTATGAGTGTATTGAGTGGGTTAATTGTTTTTGTTTTGTGAGTAGTGTACTAAACATAGAGTTTGAGTGTGTAGTAGCGAGCTGAGCATGCTTACAATGATACTTATAATAGTTTAACATAAAGCTGTATTGAGCGAAATCAAGTTAAGTGTTAAATATAGAAGTACTTATAGACACTCGCACTCATTCATGCGTGAAACTATGCTAGTAAAAATCAGGTACAGTTGCAAGCACACGTTATTAAATATGTACACGTTGAAAGGAATTTCTCCTACTGTAGCTGTATTGATTGTTATTTGATGTGGTTACGAACGTAGCATTTTGGAGCCGAAGTCATCAACCAAGCTTGCTGTACATCAAATTAAGCACCCCTACTCACTAGTTCAATAGTATTGTTTTCTTAGTGAAAAATCGTGTTGGGAGCGATACTTGCCTCCAAAAACATGAATACATTAAAAACTTAGAGTCCCCTTATCTCTCTAACTACGAAGTTGCCAGGTAGGTATGTCATATCTCAAAGTTAAATAGTTTTCCTACGAAAATACGCTTTCTCTAAGTGTATATATTTAATATATATTTATAGCTGTTCGTTTTACTGACTTCACTCAGCCTACTGCGTCTGCGGCCGTATGCTATAAACTGATTACATTAGTGAGTAACGCCCAAGTTTAGATGCAGAGGGGGGGGACTACCTTCTACTTTAATGAGTGGGAGGTGTCATGATTCGCAGCGAAGGTGGGGTGTGCGTGTCCACACATTTTCATGTATGGCGCAATGAAGATGGGTGTGGAGCCAATCTTGGCAACACAAACGCCTTTTGTACGATTAAATATTATAATGCCTCATTAGATTATTCATTTCGTACGCATGTAAGTCCGTTTTTTGTTAAACGTTTGTATGATTTGACGTACCGTTTTGTAATGAGAAAGTTGATTTTGTATTACATTTGTCGGATTAGCATTATGGATTAGGCTTTGATTTGTTTAACTAGTGGAACATCTACATTATTAACTACACGATAGCATTGCATCTGGACTACTAATTCATTTTTTGCAATTCGAAAGTTGGAAAATTGCATCGAAGACGGATGAAAGGCGCTGCGTATGGATGGGTACATATATTTTTTCGACTCTTTCATAGTATCATAATTACTGAATTCAATTGCTTCATAAGTCAGGCATTCGTAGCTTAATAATATCAACCGCTCGGGTTTTACAGGTTAAGCACGTTAATCTGTCGGTCTCGGCAGGTCTCGGCTGTCATTAATAGATCTTTGACAGTTGTGACAGGCAGTCAGTGACTCGAAAGTCTGCAACTGGTCTTACCAAGTGGTGCCGTGATACTCAGTACTAATTGGGTTGTGGAAGTCGCTTGAATGGAAGCTGGCCCCAAAAAGTAGGGAAAAGACCAATAAGATGGTATTTTTTTATTACAATTGGGCCTTCTCTTGACCTCGATCACGACGAATGAATCGATAAGGTCTATTTGTCGAGATTATGATAACTAACACTTACTAGCATTGACCATCTTATAACTTCAACTAGGTCGTCTCAATATCTCATCAGGGTAACAGGACTAATCGAAAGGCGATCTGATAACACACTCACACAGACACACACACACAGAGATTTCATCGTACTGGATATGCTTGCATTTGAACTCCATCTCACTTGTTTTTTTTTTTAAATGGGCTTGCTCTTGACCTCAATCTTGCCCTAAGGGCAGAGATGATGTCGACGATGGAACGAGCTTACCCAGCAATAATGCAGTCGACGTTGATGTGCAGTCGTTCCGTCGTAAGGGAATGGTTCCACAATAGTTTAAGACTGTGCTACACACGTGTTAACTTTGTTATGTTTATGAAACGCCACGCTTCGCATGGATATGGCATTGTCATCACAATTATGTAGCAGAATGTTGGACTGATCCACGTTAGCCAAGGAATAGTAGCTGAGCTCAAGTGACAGTCACAGGCAATGGCCCACTCTCCATCTTGCACCGCATGTCCCATAATCGCAAATCTGCGCACTTGATGATCTAATTAGAAACATCATCAGTGAGCGAGAGCGAGGCGTTCGCGTAGCTGAGTTGAGGGCCAATACACATCTCATCGTGGCTGCTGGTTTTTCCCGTCGTGGCTGCGGGTTGTTCAAATGAGGAACATGGGTGGTTTTTAGTCAGTAGAAGTCTGACACTCCCTTCCGCTCTGCCCAGAGCGGGAGGGGTTATTTGATTATTTCCAAACTCCAAAAAAAAAGGGCTATACATATCTGAACTTGTTGCCATCGATACGTTAAAAAGAAGATAGCAAAATAACTTTGCATTACGTAACAGTAGACGGGAGACTGATTAGATAAATGCTTGTCTAGATCGCACCATACCTACCTACCTATGCACTCGTGACTTGACGAATAGCAGAACCCCATCAAGAACTGCTTACCGCGCATAATTGAAGCGGTAAGTGCAAGCGCTTGTCGCTTATACCGCTCGTAATGAACACGATGTAGTAAGCGACGTCGTTTACGCTTGAGATGTAATTTCCGATGCGATGCACTATGTTACGGGTTACGGGTAACTACTAACTAACAAATGGTATTCGATAACCTGTTTGCGTGGTTAGGGTTAAATGCTGTGGTGGGTTCGCTTGGTGGTGTTAGTAAAGCTTCTGTTTTTGATTGTTTTGGAAATCTTCTTTGGTACATGCGTCCCTTTCATTTTGCGGTTGCAAAATAGGCAGCAGGAAACCTCCATTGTGTTCGATGTTGACATCTTTACCTGTCAATACAAAATTCCTGTACAAAAATTATTATGAGACAAAAGAGCAACTAACACCAAAATTCTAAATCGCGGTATAAAAGTTATCAGCGATCTTATTCTGTGCTGCGACTAGAAAAATTCGACACCCACTGTTGGACGGTAGCTCACCCGACACAACACCCCTCTGGTCCGAATATACTCCCTTTTCTATGGGTAATGAGAAACTTTACACCCTGTTCTTCATACCCGTAAATCCCTAAGTTACTAAGAAGTTTTAGGTAAGATTCAATTACGCAACATTTTGATAAAACAAGGATTACCGACTGCTTGTGGAATATCCTGGCTGCTTGTGGAATATCCATGGATATAATGCACAAAGCTGAGCGCATTCCATGTTTCACTACACGATATATTACGAATGTGACGAGGGCTGTAGAAGCAGCGGTTGAACTTGGGGCTTTTTAGTCAGCATTTGAATTAATTTCTAAATCGTCAGCATCATCAGCCTACTGTACAGCAATCCACTGCTGGACACTCATAAATTGTTACATTGTTAGGTACATAAATTGTTACCTAAGTACATTTTTGTTTAGGTATTTATTACAAACTTTTAGACAAACCAGGAGTAAGTCCCATCATTTTTAATTTGAAAAATCTCCTAATAAGAATTTCGTTTCTTCTTCTAGAATAGTCTGAGGTGAAGCATGAAGAAAGAGGAATATTTGTAAAGTTATACGTATAAATAAGCTCGAAAATAAGCAAGGTATAGCAATGTCAGTCATATCTTCTAGAGAAAGTGCTTACAATAGAGTTTATATCCATTTCGTCCATCTCGTGGCCCACCATTCGAAAACATGTCTATCGGACGGGACGTATTTTATCGTAAAATAATATTTCTGTTATTAGACACCTCTAAATCTACGTATTGTCCCTATAAATTATATGTGTACGAGAAATGAAGTGATAATATGCGAGACAATACAACTATTGGTGTTAGGTTTCATAGGGACGTGACCAAGTGACATATTATTCGTTTGATTGTATCGATAATTTTACGAGTATTCGAACCAAAAATGTCGACACTGTCTATTTAACTGTGTCGACATTATTAAAAGGTTTAGAAATAATTTTATTTTTAGGTATCGTAGCGCAAGTTGTCTTATATTAAATAGGTAACTAATCAAAGTTAACAATTTCCAATTAAGAAATTAAGTGTTTCGCAAAAAATATGTCAACATTAATTGAGTGACAATTCAACCAATTAACTGAAAAAACAAGCAAGTAACGTACCTTAGGTAACTATCTTAATTGCCCGCAACAAATGTCAAACCTAAAATCTCAATTCACTTGGCAATTTACGATCTTTAGAGCAGTATTTATCGATATCGATATTCTCGAACAGAATGACGCGTGTCAGCAATTTACGATGCAATAACTCATAACTGTTGTATAAGACGACAGTAACAGCTCTAACACGAGCCGTTAATGCATGTCGACCGACTTCACTTGATTGATATCTACCCACCAATATTTATGACGTTTCAAACCACTTTTTTGAAGACGATTGAGCAAATGTATGTTTTGCTTGTTTTTAATGAGGTTCGCAATTATCTTGGTGTAGGACAAAAAAGCAGATCGTTTTCTTTTGATTGACAAACTTCTTGTTGGTATCGATGACTTTAATTAATGTTCTGGGAGGGTTTTCTAGAAAAAATTTCATAATCATAATTTCAAATATTCGACGTCTATTCCTTATTAGGACCTGTGTGGATTAAAGCCCACTTTCTGTCACAGAGAGGCGGTCTTAATCCCAGCAGTGGTATTTATAATTATAATTTTTGTTACTGATACACGTGATTTTGAAAGTAGACTTTAAGGACTGTTAGTTTATCTAGATTTAAATAAAACATGGATTTGATAAAAAAAAGTATTGAATCATCTGCACGTTGGATGCTTTTATACCGTACTACCCGTTTCGCCTGTGACTTCCACTTCGTGTATTTTGAAAATATAATATAGCTTGCGTTACTCGGTAAAAATGTAACTTTCCAATGGTGAAATATTTTTTTAAATCGACCAGGTGGTTTTTGAGTTCAAACGTAACAAACAAATAAACAAAAAATCAAATCTTTACTATTTATAATATTAGTTTACATTTCTAAGATTGTTCGAGGTCTGCTACTCTGCTTTCAATTCATCCGGTTAAACTCGGCTATTTATATTGTTTGTTGGTAATTATATTTTAAATTAATGGCCATGAACATAACAAATAATGATTGTTATTAACGTATTAAAACTTTTAAACACTGAAAGCGTTAATTAAAAAACAGTAACTGCTTACTATTTTTAAACGTTGAGATAATTACAGTCTTGCTTCGTATTTGTTATGTTTATAGCTACTAATAATTACTAATAATACTAATAATTATTAATATTACTAAAAATTTATTTGCTCATTTTATTTGCATTACGAAAATTATTGTTATGAACAAGCTAAACATTTCAGTTTTTTGTTCCATATTTACAAGGTGTAGGTATGTACATTATATACAGACTACAAATAGAACTGAAATAACAATAAAAATTAAGACCATACTTTTGGTCTTAATTTAACTTATTTAACCTATAAATATACAACGACAGCACTGGTGGTGCTGGTGGTGGATGTGACATGTCTTCGATTGTTACATCTTGGACATGGTTCCCTCACAATGTTTTTGTTCATTATTTGGAAAGTCAGGCAGTGTTTCTGAGCTACAACTGTTCTTCTTATTATCACATAATTTTACATTAACGTACCTAAATCTAGATCAACATTTATGAGTTCTAGATTCCAGCACAGCTGATGCACATAGAACCACTCTAACCGTTACGAAGTTCAAAATAATATTAACGAAGGTATTTCCTAAGTCGTATTACAATAATAAGTGCAGTAAAACAATCGATTATTAGACAAGTATACACAAGGCGCTGAATGTTGAAAGACGAACACTCAAAGAAGATATGATGCAAAGATTGAACTTTTTGCGATTGACAGTACTCACAAGAAGGAGAGTTGACCATTTTAAGACGATGAAGATGATAATTTAAACGACAATGACCAAAACGCATACGACAAATAACTGAATAAAACTTTCTGTTTATAAAATTACTATTTCTGCAAAACCAAGGTATGGTGTTTATTTGTTTATCTAGATAGGCATACCAAGTGCCTTTATTTTCGATTTGTGTGGTCTGGTATGAATGTCTCCCCCACGATTCATACATACGCTGTCTTAAGAGACTAACAGCGTCTGTATGCGGTATAGAAACACTCATATCAGCGTCGACATTTGGAATTAATTCACCCAGATCAACTATTTTTTTAGCCAGATAATCAGCCTTTTCATTTCCTGCAACACCAATGTGCGAAGGCACCCAAACAAAACTAACTTCAATATTAGAATGAGACAATTCAATCCATAGCTCTTTTATCACATAAATTATGTAGTTGGTGTTAGCATGTAATTTATTATTAGCTAGATTTTTTAAAACACTCATGCTGTCACTTACTACAACCCACTTGCTATTGTTTGCAATTGACCTCTCTACAGATTTATTATAAGTATAGATTGCGCGTAAAAAGGATTTATTTCTATTTAAACACTTTATAGTGCAGTCCAACTGGATTTCTGATTGCCTGAAGCACATTTTCAGAGCGCAACAGTAAAATAGCTCACTAATTTGTGTTCACGGCTCAGATCTTTAGGCCTTCGGGAATAAACGAGCTATTTATTGCCTAGGCTGGCAATACTGCGGTAGGTATAAGACCTGGTACTGGAGAAGTAGATGGTTTCAACTTTCTTATGATTGTTATTAATCGCAAACTATTTTATTGAGACGATAAATGGTATTTTAGACCTAAATTAATACATTTGAAATCTAAAAGTAGTACAAACAAAAACAAAAATCGTTCAAGGACTTTTTTACTCGTATGTGTGTATAATAAAGCTTTATTTCCTGAAGATCGAATCTGGGGATGTTTTTTTTAAGACCTGCGACCCGTGGGCCACATTGGCCTTAGATCGAAATAACTGGAAGTCATGGGTAAGGCCTTTGCCCTGCAGTGGGATGATATAGGCTAACAGTATCAGTGTCAGTATTATTTCTAACGGTGTTTGGTGTATCTACCTACAATACAGTCATAGGAATAGACCATAACCCAGCGTTACTTAAATTACTACCTACGGAAATGATTCAGAAATTGTTTTCTGATTGAGTTTAATTTTCTAAAGTACGGAAATGCAGGAAAATCATAATAGATGAGCAGTAAAATGTTTATTATTATTAATATCAATGGGAATGCAAGGAATGTTAAGATTTAATAAGGAAACTTAGAATTACCGTTGTCTTTTTAAATCACTTTTGTTTTAAACACTAGACTACGTTTTACATGCGAATACGTCTGCGAGGGTAACGAAACTGGACGTAGTTATGAAAAAAAGGTTCCAATCCGCAAGTCACTAAAAACTGAGATAAAGTCCTTATCCCACAGGAAATAAAATAAGTTTTGGTATAAAAGGTATCCTATAATGTGTATTAAAGAAGCAGTCATTTTTGCAATAGTCTATAATTTGTGTGAGGATTCAATACCAATAAATCACGACTATTCGACGACTTAGTTCAAACCTCAAACTTGTAAAATCTGTCCACAATTGACGGAGATTGCGCGTACACACATAAAAAAAATACTTACACGAATAGAGAACCTCCTCCTTTTTGGAAGTCGGTTAAAAACTAGTGCACAAGGATGTGTAAATTAGTTAGAAACTGAAATATTTTTCATCGGAACATCCAGAGTCACACGAAATTTTCTTATTGCATGATATATTGTGTAATTCATTTTCTTAGGCCGAATGAGGCACAAACTTAACTTGCGTAAATGTATCGAAGCAATGACAAAATTGTCATTTACAAATAATTACGTTGCTCCAAGTTTAGTGACTACCCTTTCCTTCACAGGGTAATTACTAGTTGATTGTTCTGCTGTCTCTCAATTAAACAATTTTCCAAAAACAATTTTGCATTACCTATTGCGTAGTATGATTCTCTTAGCTTTACCCTTATATGGTACCGGAAAAGAGGTTGACATTACATTAAGCAATTTTATTTCCCTAAATGAAAATGAAAAAAAAACAAGTGACCATTCAGTTTGCTTATGGCACCAACCGTCACAGAACGTTATCACATTAATGGCTACCGGAAAAAAGGCGGGAAAACGTTATAGAGTGAAGGCGCGCTTTTTGATTTTAAAATTTTTTTTATTTGGCTTTTTTCACAATATCTTTGTAAATATTTATTAATACTTAGTTTTTAGTGTAAGTTAGCATAAATAATGGTTAAGAAGAGAAAAAGGAAGGAGGGGGATCCGCCTCCGGATCCCCAGCAGGTATTATCCACTGATTCTGACTCAGCGGAATCGGCGGTAACTTGTTTTTCTTTTAGGGAAACTATTGCAGACAAGGACCCGAAAGAAAAGTATAAAATTTTTAAGGTAAAGGGATACACACGCAGCTACCCTGAAGATACTAACCAAAAAGAGTTGGTTGTATTCTTAAATCACGTAGAAGAAAATAAACCATTTAGTGATAGGGACCGTATGGCTTTATCTAAAGGAATACGTGAGCATGGAGTATCAGGAGTCATGCATTTGCGTTCAATAAATAAATACAAGGTCGGCATCACGTTTGATTTGCCAAACAACGCAAATATGTTTATTAAAAATAAAAAATTATTAGATCAATTAACACTAAAAGCATCCATCCCTGCCGCAGACACAGAGGTAACTGGGGTCCTCACTGCAGTCCCTGTCGACATGGCCAATAAGGAAATATTTTCATTGATCGGCAGCTCCAAAAACGTAATACAGGTCAGGCGCTTCATGCGCAGGGTAAAGGGTTTCGCCGGTGTTGAATTTGTCCCAACACAGGCAGTTGCTGTTACCTTCGCCTCCACCATTCTTCCTCCTTATATATATTTAGACTCATGGCGCCACGAGGTAAGCAAATATATTCCACCTGTTAAACAATGTCTAAAGTGCCTTCGATATGGACATATCGCTAAATTTTGTCGCAACACCGAGGTTTGCTCAATTTGTACATTAAATCATAATTTTAAGAATTGTCAGGTCGACCCAAAGGATGCTAAGTGTGCAAACTGCAAGGGCGACCACATAGCTATCTCCTCATCTTGTCCTATAAAAAAACAAAAAATAGAAGAAAACAAAATAAAGTCAAGAAGTGCCACATACTCTGATCTTTTTAATATTAACGCTTTTCCAGCTTTAACAGCAAAAAATTTAGATGTACAGATTAATAATTTAATGAAATCCGATAAATTTATAAATATTTTAGTAGAGTAAATTACCAAAATAGTTAGCAATAAAGATGTCCCTATAAACACATCATCAATTAAAGAGGTTTTAAAAAAAACTTTAAGCACTAAAATTTCTTCACCTTCTTAATGGATAATATATCAAATTTAAACATAATGCAATGGAATGCACAAAGTCTTAATAGCAACAAACATATATTTACCAATTTCCTCTATACACACAATATTCACATTGCAATAATTAGTGAAACATGGTTCAAATCTGATCAAATTTTTAAAATAAAAAATTACAATATTGAACGGAATGATTGTGGTAACAAACACAACGGAGTTGCCATAATAATTCATAAAAGTATTATTTATAATAAAATTAACACTTATTTTGACAATTCTTTACAAAATATTTGTGTAAAAATCACAGTTAATAATAAGGAGATGAGTATTGTCAGTTTCTATAGTCCTTTAAATTCTAATCCAGCTTTCACTATGGATAAATTTGATACATTGGTTAAGTCTATCCCTGGTCCTTTTATATTTGCTGGGGACTTTAATGCTCATCACACATCTTGGGGTTGTGGTTCTGACTCTCCACGTGGTCGAATTGTCTTGGAAGTCATTGAAGAAAACAATTTAATTTTGCTTAATAATGGTCAGGCAACAACTATTGGCTCTCTAACATGGCGTCCTAATGCACTGGATTTGTCTTTGGTTTCTTCATCATTGGCACTTAATTGTGAATGGCAAGTACACGATAGTCCTCTGGGTAGTAGTTATCACATCCCTGCAATTATAAAATTAGTGATTAGTAATAGTCAAAATAATGATTTTTGTGGAAATTGTTCAGGTACTGAACATTTGCCCACCTACTCAAATTACAAAATGGTAGATTGGCAAATGTATAGTAATAAAGTGGATGAATTATTAGTTGATTTTGAAACAGTTAATATATATCCTCTTGATTCATATCATCATTTTTGTACAATTTTACGTACAGCTGCTGCTAATTCCATACCAAATTGTAAGGTCAATAAAAATACCAGCAATCATTCATGTCCTAGAAATAGGATTAGAAGAACTTCCCTTCCTTGGTGGAATCAGAAGTGTACAGAGGCTGTATCAAATTTCAAAACGTCTTACATAAACTTTAAAAATAACCCATCAGAAGAAACATA
The DNA here is from genome assembly GCA_949775195.1 of Diarsia dahlii. Lineage (NCBI taxonomy): Eukaryota > Metazoa > Arthropoda > Insecta > Lepidoptera > Noctuidae > Diarsia > Diarsia dahlii. Next base: position 19,020,037 of record OX459201.1, read on the forward strand.
TATCCAATTCAAAAGACTTCGAGCATTAAAAAAATTAATTATAAAAACAGAACGTCAAAAAAGTTGGATGTCTCTATGTGAAACTTTCAACAGATGCACGCCAATATCCGTCATATGGAAATTCATGCGTAAATATAACAAAACATATAATTTTAATAGTCATGAAAACGACGCATGGATTTTAGATTTTTTGAAGAAATATACTCCGGATTTTGTTACACAAGCCCCAAGTTCTTTGTTTAATAATAATACTAACTCCAGTCATAGTTTTCTACTTAATCCTTTTACAACCAGTGAATTAATATCTGCCATCTCCTCTCGAAGAGACACTACTTATGGTCTTGATGGAATGCCATACATATTATTTAAAAAACTTAGCATTACTGGTTTAAAAACATTCCTTAAAGTCCTGAATATGTTATGGGAAAATAATATTATACCTGAAGAGTGGAAAGTGGATTGTCTTGTACCAATTTTAAAACCAGAAAAATCCAAATTATGTCCGGATTCCTATCGTCCCATAGCACTTACTTCCTGTGTTGGTAAACTATTCGAGCAATTGTTGAAGCAGCGTTTAGAATTTTATGTCGAAAAATATCATATTCTACCTTCTAATCAATTTGGTTTTCGTAGAAATCGATCTGCTAGGGAAAGTGTTTGTCAATTGCAGCTTGTTATACATTCCTCTCTATTGGCCAATAATAATTTGGTTGGAGTTTTCTTTGATGTGGCTGGGGCTTTTAATAGTGTAAATATAGATATTTTATGCCATGAACTATTACAAATAGGTATTCCTGGAAAAATTATAATATGGGTCAGAAATTTTCTGAGTAATAGAAAAGTATTTGCTAAATTTAATAGACATCTTTATGGTCCTAGACTTGCTTCAAAAGGAGTTTGTCAAGGAGGTATTTTATCACCTTTATTATTTATATTGTATATACGTAGTTTAAATTTAATTTTAGGGTCTCAAGTAAAAAATTTACAATTTGCAGATGACTTAGTTGTTTATGCTTCTGGAGCCAACTTATCACAGGTTGTTCAAATAGTCAATGATGCCTTGTCAAATCTGTGTAAATATTTCTCTTACCTTGATCTTAATGTCAATCCATCAAAGTCTAAAGTGGTTGTGTTTGGTAAACAGTGTCATAATATGCCTCCCGTGCAATATAACAATATTGCATTGCCCAATTCACAGGAAGTCAAATTTTTAGGGGTTCTTTTGTCATATAATTTAACCTGGAACAATTATACCAAACATATAATTAGTAAAGCAAATAAAAGCTACAATATATTGAAATCTTTGGCTGGTTCATACTGGGGTGCAGATCCCAAAATTTTGCTATTGCTGTATAAGTCTTTGGTTCGTAGCCATTTTGAATATGGTTTTTACTGTTTTGCTGCTGATACCAGAATTGTAAATAGTTTAGATGTTCTGCAAAACAAATGCTTACGTGTTATAACTGGGGCATTCAGAAGTACTCCTATAAATGCAATGCAGATTGAATGTAACATTCCACCTTTAAGAATCCGGTTTGACTATTTGAAAGAAAGATTTATATTAAAACTTTTTAGTGTTTCTAACAATAGTCTCTTGGCCAATCTGTTGCATTTCAATGCTAGATTAGATAAAAAGTCATTTTACATGTTACAGGATATTCATAGTTTCATACATTTTATTAAAAATATTAATATTCATCAATCATCTCATATTCTGCCTTGTTACCACGGAGCTTTTATTGCAAAATTTCCAGACATAAATATAATTATAAAAAATAAAAAGGACCTGTCCTCAAAAGAGGAAGTAAATGCAATGTTGTCAGAGTGGTCAAATCATAAATTTGTGTATAGTGATGGTTCCAAAAATGATAGTGCAGTATCTTTTGCCATTTATGAGCCAACCTCAAATATAGGCCTTGGTCGAAAAATTGATAAAAATGCTAGTGTTTTTACAGCTGAAGCTGTTGCTATTCTGAGTGCTTTGAAACATATAAAAAATTGCAATTCAGGTCACAGCAAGTGGGTTGTAGTAAGTGACAGCATGAGTGTTTTAAAAAATCTAGCTAATAATAAATTACATGCTAACACCAACTACATAATTTATGTGATAAAAGAGCTATGGATTGAATTGTCTCATTCTAATATTGAAGTTAGTTTTGTTTGGGTGCCTTCGCACATTGGTGTTGCAGGAAATGAAAAGGCTGATTATCTGGCTAAAAAAATAGTTGATCTGGGTGAATTAATTCCAAATGTCGACGCTGATATGAGTGTTTCTATACCGCATACAGACGCTGTTAGTCTCTTAAGACAGCGTATGTATGAATCGTGGGGGAGACATTCATACCAGACCACACAAATCGAAAATAAAGGCACTTGGTATGCCTATCTAGATAAACAAATAAACACCATACCTTGGTTTTGCAGAAATAGTAATTTTATAAACAGAAAGTTTTATTCAGTTATTTGTCGTATGCGTTTTGGTCATTGTCGTTTAAATTATCATCTTCATCGTCTTAAAATGGTCAACTCTCCTTCTTGTGAGTACTGTCAATCGCAAAAAGTTCAATCTTTGCATCATATCTTCTTTGAGTGTTCGTCTTTCAACATTCAGCGCCTTGTGTTGTCGGATGAGCTTCTAAAAGTTTATGGAAAACCTGATAAGGTCCCGCAATGCATTCAGGAGCTACTTAAGAATGCCTCAACGTATATATATTTGTACAAATTTATAACAGAGACTGTAAATGATATCTAGGTTACATTTAAGTAGCGTTTTTTCTATCTACCTATTTTAATTTTATTGTATAATATATTTTACCTCTAGATGTATTGATGTTTATAACGTTAGCCGTAGTATTTTTAGGGTATTTTTTTTTCCAAAAAGGAGATACTAGCTAAAATTTGACATATAAACGTCAAACCAATTTGACTTGACAGTAAAATGTCGTTTAATTACTGATTTGATAAAAAAATGGATATGACTAGTAGGAAGAAAAATGGATGGACTTAATATTACTTATTATTCAGTTTATAAAAACTGAAAAATTAAATACGAAAGACATTATTGTTTAAAACTTATCACGTAAGAAAATACTTGGACGTAAGACTGGGCAATATGGTCGAAAGACTTTAGCCTTCCCTTCGGGTTAAACGAAAAAAAAAAAAAATTAATGGCTACCGGAATGTCATTATGTCACATTAAGTATCGTCTTTTGTAGTCTCATGTCACTTACCACAAAAAATGCCGACAAGATATTTAATTCCCATGTAATTTGCTTAAAAAAAAATGTCACCTAAAACGTAAAAGTTCACAATCAATTGAAATTAATTTAATAGATATTAAATGTCTTGGCGATTAGCGGGCTACGGCCTGTCTAAATACGGTTCGGACATATCGGGAACATTCAATTTTAAATTAATTGTGCGGCATAGTCTCGCATATTGTCGGCTTGTCGATAGATGAATAATTATACGTTAATATCTTGTTGTTTAATGAGTAATATCTTTGAATGTACCGCCGTTTTTATTGTAATTACATCGGGCTAGGTAACCAGCGTGTAGTTACAGGCGCTAGCGAGATGCCTACGTTTTGGAATCTAAAGAAGCTGGGATAATGGGATGTTTCTTCGTCTTAATTAAAATATACATAATAATGTTTATCGTGGTCAACTTGACTTACTTATTGTTGTTGTGAATAGTTTAATCAAGTATTATTTGTTAATTACTGAGATAGGGATTTGCTGGTTTAAAATCATTGTTCCATATTTGGTTCATGTTCTATGTTTTCTAATGCATAGCGATGTACGGTGGATTGATGCATATCAATGTTCTTCTTATTATATATAGTTACATCTACCGTCGGACCGCTAAGTGATGGGTCGCAAGTTCGAAGCCAAAATTACTAATTTATTTGTTTCTGTACCATTTAAATACATTTATTATGTGTATTTTTAGTTATCATTCAATTTTGTTTCGGTGAAAGAGTGTGTAGTTGATGATAAGTAGTGGCCCCGTAATGCGCGCTATCCCTTAATGTAGAGACGACTCTCAGTTTAAAAATAGGGCTATTGTCGCCATTGTCGTGGCTTGACATTTAACTAAATTATTATTATTTATTCATTATCATTTGTCGGTTATACTTAAAAGAATAATTAAGTATTTCTAAAATGCATATTATAAATACGAATGCATCTGTAATTCATAAATAATAAGTGTTTAATTACCTATTTTAAATGAACCTTAAGAAAAATCATTAATATTTTTTGCAATAATTTTTATAATTGTCATTTTTTTCCTATAAATTGTCGCCTTTACCTTTGTTATGTAAACCATCATGTTAATTAAAGTATTGTACTTTTTACAATAAGCATCTCGTTATCATGCTGATAAGGGATAAAAGAGTTCCGCAGCAGTTGTAATAGACAATTAATGTTTTTGTCATATTGTCTATGGGCGCGGAGCCGTCAAGGTGTCGCTCGTTGTCTATGCCTAGAGTTTTGACCATTGATCGAGCCGACCATCGATAAAACTGTCACCTGTTGACAAAATGGCGGCACACTTGAACATTTACGTGATGTCGATGAAATTACATGTTACGCTGATTAATTTAATACAGAAGCTATTCTATATTATGCCGGGAACGATAACACAATTAAAATCGTGGGTGCACATTATTTATTAGATATACCTTTCTATCAGTAATCAGTCAATTACCTCACAATGTCCTAATCATTTTAGCCAAAAAATATTGATACACTATTAGGTACCTACACCTCTGCCTAACCCTTCAAGGATTACAGGCGTAATGTTAAACAAAAAAAAATATTATAATGAGACCTTTGAAACCCTGCAATGGGAATAGGTATAGGCTAATAATAATTGCATTAATTAATATTTTCAGGTACCTATACAAAACACCTTCTGCCAGGGTTGTGGAATTTGCTCGTAAGACACAGCAGCTCGTTTACCGCGGCCATGGAATGCAAAGAGTATTAGAAGGAACAAAAAGGTTTGTGTACAAAAGAATATCCCTACTGAGACAGAACGAACGCCGTGTTTACAATAAACGCTTTGTTTTAGAGTTAACAGTAGTTTATGTATACCTACCTAGTTTGTGTACCTATTTATGTTAACAAATTGGGATTCTCCATATATTTTTTTTTGTTCTCTACACAGTGCTGTTCAGTTTGACTCAAAGGTTGACTGGTAGAGAATGCCTTGTGGCATTAAGTCCGTCTATGTACGATTCCTGTACATGAAGTTAAAATAATTAAATAAGTAATCTACTTAAGTATTTGTCTGCGACGCGAATTGTGTTACCTGATTCAAAATCAACTTTAAACACACGAGCTGCTAAATAACACCTATGCAAAAGGGTTTCACATACTTAACAATCAATGCATTCATCATTATACTAACTATTCTGATTAGAACAATATGACACAAACTCTCCAATGACTCAAATTATGGAAATCTTATTTGTGTATTACCTACTAAATACGTCCATTAATTACTTGGTCAATCATTATAACAGCAACGACTAGCCAACCGGTTCACATAACATAAATAAAACTAGTTCCCCTAATCGATAAGAGATGGCACCGCTGTAGCCAGAAATATTTGTACCGTTATCGCTATCGCGGTCCCTCCTAATGATTTGATATATTCCCATTTCACGTGACGTACCTAAAAATGCTTATTTCTCCGAGATTATTACATTTTTGTAAATGAAAAAAAATATTTGTGTTTTATCAAGTAAAGTTGCATCTATTTTAGTAGTAATAAGTGAAAAATTCCGCGAATATTCTAAATCGCGCTATTAAAGTTTTCGTCGCCCTTTGCATACATACAGTCGCTGCACCATACATTTCGGGGAGTCCGTTTCTACGCAGTAAAGTAGTACTTTGGGGTGGATCTGCTCTGAATCCACCCACATTCAACACGACCTAGCTGGGGGGTCGTGTCACACGTCTCGCACGACGCATTCGGATACACAGGTCATCAGACATGCCTGTTATCACACAAGGGGGCTAGCTCGGCGCCAAGGATCGCACAGAAACCGGCCGATAGCCAATCAAACGCGCGCATTACGCAACAAGCAAATAGCTCTTCATTGAGTGTTTCGAGGTATACGCCACACATGTACGCATCTCAACCCCACTGACGTAGAAAATATGACTTCCTTTTGTTGATTTTGAGATTTTATTTAGCTTTTTGAGACTTCTTCTTCTGAACATTGTAAAACAAAATTGCACACGCTTTTTGTACGCTTCAACGGATTTGAGTGCAGTTTTCTGCAATAGATGGAGTAAATAAGGAGGAAGGTTTTTACATTGCACCCGTACGAAGCCGGGATGGGTTTCTAATTTTGTTTAATTCAATGTTTTGTTCAACGTCTTAATTGCTGCTGAAGCTGTCTTGTCTTTATTCAGCCCTCTCTTTCAATCAGTATTTCTATAACAGCCAGTATGGTTCTTTTTTTTTGTTTTTTGAGAGTAGTAAATTTTACTACCATGTGGTCCCACAGTCCTATTCAGGTAAAACTTTTTATAATGCTAAATGTACCAACAATAAAAAAAAAGCGGGGGAGCGGAGGGCTCTATCTAAAAGAGCTTATATACTGGCCCGCAGTTTCGTGAATGTAACTTTTTTCCGATCATATTGCACGTCCATATGCACTGCATCCTGTAGGTTATCCTGTAGTAATGTAATAATAACAAAGTTTTCAGCGGTTTTGTGTCTACCTCGCTACTACAACGTTTCAGGTATTTTCGAATGGGAGCGCACGATCTGCTTACATTCTTACATATTATGTATTAAAGAAGCGTTGCGAATTTAATGTGCTGACTGTGATAGCAAATAGTTTGTATCAGAATTATTATATAATTGTTGCTTTGAAAAGATAATTAAATTACGACAAAATATAGGGAGTCCTACGTACTCAATCAAATTATATTATTATGACATACTAACCATACATTATTAATGCGAATGTTTGGATGAATTCACCGATTTTACCCTAAATTTATTACCCGTAAGGTCACCCTTCGATCACCCTCATTTCAAAACATTGCCGTCAGTGAAACTTGTTTCATATAACCCCAATTTTGCTTAATAACCAGTCAATAGCAACAAGGTTTGTACAGAAGCAAGCACATCAAGCTAACCGAAAGTATCAATTTTTCCCATACAACCTTGAACCTAACATTTTCGCCATAAAGTTGAAATCAATTAAAGACATTTGATAGATTTTAGTAGCTTCATAATTATATGCTCTATACAATGGATGAAAGAGCAAGGCAAAACTTTTTTCACACAATCAATGAATTGAACAAATCCACTAACGATGTTTTCATCACAGTTTTGAGAGCAGTGCTAAAACTAACCCTCCTATAATTTTTTTTCTCCTTTATTTAATAATAATTATGTAGTAAGAAACCAGCCTTTTACAACAACTTAGTTTTTTAATATATCGTGACAGATGTCATTTGTCTGTCACCTAAGAATAATACTAATTAGCTACTCTTATATTTATTCCGTGTCACAGTAGCATGACAATCGTACAGATATTTAAAGTTGTTTAGTCAGTTAAAAAATATAATTAATGCCCTATCATTAATCATTTTACAATTGGACATAAATTGACGTTTCAAATATAATTAAGTAGTCAATTATTTATTTGTCATCACTAATTATATTTTTGTCTTCAGACCATAGTATGCTCTCACAGCATATTTTCACGGTTGGTGCAATGGCTGAGCGATTGAACTGCTGCGCTGCGTGTCGCGTGTTCGATCCCCGCACGGAACAAATATTTGTATGGCCTACAGATAGTTGTTTCGGGTCTGGGTATTTGTGAATGTGAGTTTAAATGTTTGTGAACGCACCCAAGATATAGGAGAAATTCCTAGTGTGACCTAGCGTAGGTAACGTTTTAAAAAAAAAACTCATTTTTATTGTGGTTCGTTCCCCGAATCGGGCAAAGTATACTTGGGTTTTTCCATCAGGAATTTCTCAGTACCACGAGTCCAGAATTGTGCCCGCTTTATGACAATAAGGTCGCCCCCTATTACCTATTTGGTACCTACACCCGCATTTAGTACTGTTACCTATCCGAAGTTAAAGAGAATCTTTTGCCCTACGATCTTGCGATCGGTTTCTATCCGCATGCAGCTAAGCTAATAAATATTTAATATGAAGGCTCTACTTAGAATATCTAAATATTTTACTTCACATACACCTACAAGGGCTAACAGTAACGTAATGGCTATAAGATAAGAGTCAAAGCCCTCTTTGTAAGAACGTCTAGCTGGGAGCCCTTGAGTAGAGTGACGTGCAAGTCTGTGAGGAAGCATGGATGAATGTCTGTTGTTGAAATATGCGGGGCAACTGCAGTGCTACATCCGCGCTGCGGTCGCGCGTTTTTTATTTTATATGGATTAACAAAGTAGCGCGGCGACAGCGCTGCAGGGGCAGCGGCATATTTGAAGGCGCCCTACTCTTACATGAAATAGTAGATTATTAACCATGGGGATAAAGCAGTGTCTTCTGTCGCGGGTGACGATTTAAATCGCGAGCGTAACGAAGGACTCGAGGTTTACTCCCGAGCGTAGCGAGGGTGTTTAAAACTTAAATCACGAGCGAAGCGAGGGATTTAAGACGAGTCCTGAGTGTAGCGAGGGATTTAAGTTCACCCAAGACTAAGACAGCTTTATCACCGAGGAAAATACTCTACTTTTCGTACCATTTGCGAAAAAATTAACACAATAATATTATGAGATAAGCATTTATTAAAAATAATGACAATTAAAAGTAAAAGTTAACATTCGAAACATTGGTCCAATATTGATAGAGAGAGTTACATTTTTGTTTGGTACATACATTTATTGTTGACTAGCTGAACCCGCGCATGCGTTGCAATGCGTTTTATCCTACCTACCTATCTACTACCCTACCTAAAAAAAAAAAAGTATTCTATGTCCTTCTCCTGGTTCTTAGCTACCTCCCTACCAATTTTCAGCCAAATCGGTCAAGCCGTTTTCATGCTATGTCGTGACAACGGAAAACGGGTTTCATTTTTATATTATACTAGCTGAACCCGCGCATGCGTTGCAATGCTTCTTTTCCTACCTACCCACGGCACTACCCTACCTACCTACTACCCTACCTACCTACTACCCTACCTACCTACTACCCTACCTACCTACTACCCTACCTACCACCTACCCTACCTACCTACTACCCTACCTACCACCTACCCTACCTACCTACTACCCTACCTACCTACTACCCTACCTACCTACTACCCTACCTACCTACTACCCTACCTACCTACTACCCTACCTACCTACTACCCTACCTACCTACTACCCTACCTACCTACTACCCTACCTACCTACTACCCTACCTACCTACTACCCTACCTACCTACTACCCTACTTTCCTACTTACTACCCTACCTACTTACTACCCTACCTACCTACTACCCTGCCTACCTACCAACCACTTTCTCACCGTATAAACCTTCTCTGGACTTCCACAAATAATTTAAGACCAAAATTAGCCAAATCGATCCAGGCGTTGTTGAGTTAAGCGCTTACCAACACATTTTGCGATTCATTTTTATATTATAGATGAGTTGATTTGAGTATTTCTCTGTTCTTGCATCTGAGGAACTTGCGTTTAAAAGCAAAGGCATCAAGCTCATGCGGCCTCGTCGGTTTTCTTAATTTTATTTAATAATCCTGCATAATAAATGCGTAATTCTTTTTTCAAAAAGATGTACCTTTAATGCTTTATATACAAACTCAATGGTGTAAACACAGATGTAGTTCAGTATTTTCGGTAAGTACCTATTCCAAATTTAAATCACATTCTCCCCCTGGGATGAATGAAATTCAGTACAATTTTCTTTCCCTGTACAGATTTAAAATGACTATTGTTATGTTCACTTTTTGTGGCATAGAATGTCACTTTTTGGAGCAAGTGGTACGAAAAAACTACTTACTACTACTACACGGATTTGGATAAATACATTGACTTATATATTACTGCGTAAGGACTGGGCGGACCGCATGATAAAATGACGCCTCGAACATGGTCCCAAAAAGATCTTGACTAAACCGAAGTGATTTAGTTCACGATCGGCTATCTTCGGGTGCGTCCGTAAATTTTAAAAGTGAAAATGCCAAGTTGTGTAGTGAAAGGTTACGTGAACTACGACGCAAAGCACAACAAAAAAAACTATAACATTTCATACCACCGGTAAGTCAAAAATATGTCAGTAAATCAACAAACAACAATATCAGTTTTTATCCCAACTTATTTGTCTTGACGTTTGGCAAAGACGACGCGAGGCCCCGCCCCCACGCGCCGTACGGCTGTACGACATAACTTTGCAGCGGCGTGCGTTGTAGGCTTGTAGCCGATGAAATGAAAAGATTTAATTATTTATTAGTTTTATTCGAAGGCCAATAAAAATGTTATTATTATTATTAATATGTATAAAAAACTGCAATAAACATACTTTTTTTTTAATTGAAAGCTTTATTTAATTTCTTTATACCTCGATAATACCACGCCACGCCGCTCATACAAGGTTACGTTTACGAGCAGCCTGAGTAGTTCATAAAGATGGCGTCAGTGTTTCTCTGTATGGGGAACGCATCGAGCAAAATGTTCGGACGACCCTATCTTTAGTTTTATATCTATGGATAACATTATCGCATTGGCAACTTTTTATCTCGGTAGTAGGACCACTTCGATCAATAATAGTACTAGATTAAGCATCAGGAACAAAACTAAGTCGCTCAAGTGGCCACGTTTGCACACACGTAAACATCTACATAGCATCTTAGAAAAAAGTTCAATATTATTAACAACTTCAGATGATTATAAACCTTAACACGTAAACATAACGTTTAATTATCATTGTAAAGTATATTTATTTAAGCCCTTTCATCGGAGAAAGATTAGAAGCAAAACATTTTAAATGTCGCTCCAAAGTAAAAAGTCATCAGTACAAAAATATTCATTCTAAAATGAAACTTAAACTCTAAGCAATACGGTTAAAAGCATTTTGTGTACAATGTCGTGCTTATTCTATTGCGGAACTAGCGTTCCCTGTGCAAGAACATGATACAATAGTTGGTGCGTTGTAGCAAACATTGGCCAAACAATTATAATATTCGCTGATTTAATTATATTTACAGTTTAATTATGTTTAAATATTATGAAAAAGCACATAATGATATTAAATTACCGAAAAAAAGATATTCCTTCCAAAACCTTGGTGTTACGGTGGTTATTTACGCAGTTTTTGAACGCAGACTGCGGTATTTTGACGTCTTAATGTTGGCTATGATTGGACCATACTGATTTGAAATAAGACCACAAATACGTTTGTGGTCTTACATTTCGGGCCGTTTTTGAAGCGCTTATCGGGAATCTAGTACATTATTGATCGAAGTAGGACCATTATAGAACATCAGTGGAGCCACAGACTTAACTTAGTTGTGTTATTATACCATAATAATAAATATGGTTATGTTTAGACAATGCTAAAATTCACACTTATCGCAACCGTCGGTACATATTTATCTTGTAAGTGGGGAAAAATTATGCAAATGGTTTCTTATTCGCAGTATTTTTTGGTAACAAGAATTTGGTTTCGGTGTACCATGGTTTTATGAGATTTCAACAGGACTGTCTTGTTCATATTTTTATTATTTTTTTTCTTTACCGTTACTTCTGTTGGTAGTAAAACAATATTCGAGAAAATAATATCAAAAGCGACTGACTAAATTATCTAACTGCCTTTTTATCCACTATGTCGGAAACCTACGGATAAATACAAATATGAATAAAGATGTTTTATATGGAGCGACTCCCTACAACTAGACTGATTTATTTATTTTTTCTAAAATGTCATACTAGTCAACTTAACTGACATTTAGTTCTTTATTAATGATCTATATTAATAATGTAAATAAATGTATGCCCAAGTTAAATACTTAATTCCGTTAATGTCAACAAATGACACTTTTTCACAATCGCTACTAGCCGCGTAACGGACAAAACTGCTCTATTTATTCTTCCCTCTTTAGAAAATTTTATAAAAAATCAATAAAATATACGGAGAAAAAAATCAGTAAAAACGCGCTTGATATTTCAATGCCCCTTGTTCTTGGCAAATCGATGCGGTCATCGAATTGCGTTCTCGACTAAACGCCCGCTCGAATGTAGAATCGATTAAATGTGTTAAATGTCATACGACGGGTGCGACAAATTGCAGCGGCGACTGCGACAAAACGTCGTAAGAAGCGGCAAATGTAACGCCTAGTTATTGCTACGTGTTAAGTACAGTCGCTACCGGAGCTGCATGGGGAAACTTGTTTAATTACAAATAAAAATAATATAATATGTACTGGGTTTAATGTCTAGCCAGTTCTATATTTATTTTTTTGAAAAATCGTTGTTCTTTTTTGCCTTCGTGGTGTTCTTAAATCTGGATCTGTTTCAGTGATAGCGCAAGTAATTGTTTTTAGGTTTTGCTCATTTTATTTTTGTTTAACGAACAGCTTTACGAGTCTCTACCTGAATCATCGATGTGTGTTATTTTTATTTTGCAACCTAATTGTGTATTTTATGATGTGTAATAACAAAAAGGAAAAGGAAAAACTACGAACTTTCAACTACGGAAACGTCCGCCACTTTGTTATCACTACATATTTCGATTGGAAAATTAAAAGTTTGATCGCTGTTGTTGACTGTTCATTTGTTCCGTTGTTCATGAACTTCCACCTGTGCCTATTTTAGAGCTATTTTTACATGTAAAAGACAATGATAAAATTGCTGACTTTCGCTATTTTAACTCAAAACTAAGAACTCATTATTGGCTAAAAACACTCAATTTCAGACCTAGACTAATTGAATTTTCAAAGAAATATTGTATGCATTCACAAGTTTTTATTTTAATCTATCAAAATGAAAGACCATGTAATTGTATTTTTTTTTAAATACTTGAATATTTAATTCAATTCTTGAAGCTTATAAATACCATCTTACGATCAAGTTTCTAAGAAAAATGGCTGCAGACGACTCAGGACAATATAAAGACGTTTCCTGCAAGTGAGCAGCAAACGCCGAGTGCGTGCTTTTAAATTCAAAACAACAGTTAACGAAAAGGTCACAATAAAAATGTCGTTTCCGATAAGCAGCATTAATTGTTGAATTTTGTTTGGATTAATGTCGCCACAATTTTAGTTTTTCCCAACGGATACGCTTGCGCGTTCCATGTGACGTAGTCGGTGGGAATGTGTGCGTGCCAATAGGATTGTGTTCGAAAAATTGCTGTTTATCGATGTGTGGGTGATTTTCGAGTGAATGGGAAATTTATTTTAAGTGAACGCCGTTTCAACGTTGGGTGGTGCGTATGTTTACAATCGCGAGCTCTAAATGTGTAAAGGTTTCAACTGATTAGAATTTCTTCCTTTTCCATTTTACTATTTATCTACTCAAAACACGTGTCATTGCCGTTTTAGATAAGGTTTAATTTAAATAAATAAAAAATGTATTATATAATTTATATGATTAATCTCGTGATTACATCAAAATGTTGGAGGCCAATTAAATTGATAGTTCTTTTCTGTTTACGTCGTCAAGTTTTAATAAAAATGAAGGATCTTTTTAGCAAATATTGACGTTGATCATAATTAAGTGCCATGTCTGATAGGTAATAATATAATATCTTAAATAAAATGATCTTATTGATAAACTTGTAAATAATGGATGTCACGTGTTCAGGGTAGCTAAGCGAGGATTTCCCCTTTTTTATTTAATGCAAACTGAGCGAGACGACAGATGGTTTGTCTCCAACCGACCTGTACAGTGGAGTAACATCTGCGGACCCTGCAGATGTGAGCTTCTATAATAACACGGCGTTTTCCGTTGGAACTGCTTATCAATAGCAATAATAATTTTCACACTTTATATAATTAGGTAATCATCGTATTAAAGGAACAGGTGATTGAGTGTCCCCAAATGACTATATTCTTAAATGTTTGAGAATGCATGAGAATTTCTGCGACAGTAATTGTCAAGGTTTAATTGTGGTACTATTATAAAAAACGACGTTATGCAATTATCCACACAATGGGATCTGCCAATTACATCAATCAATGTAAGGCAATTAATAGTCCTTTTCTTTTTTTGGAAAACGTTATGATACGCGCCACACTTACACTTAATTATATATAGGTATACTTATAATGGCAAGTGTCGAAGTAGAACATGTTCAATGCCTCGAACCCTTAATTAGTGTTATAAATTGGGTTCCAGGCTATTCATACGTCAAATGTAAATACTTGGTGACCTTATTTCCCAGTGTTTCTACCCTATAAAACTGTCTAAAAACATAATGTCAGAAGAACGTTTCATTTATTCAAAACTTGAAGTCATGCCTCTAACTTTCCTCATAATTGTATTTTTTCATCTTCTGCAATTTCGAGTACACTTCACACTGCGAAAGGTTAATTACCCAAAGTATAAAAAACGACCACCTGCCAATTAGCTTTCAATACTAGATGGCGTGTCACAGACACCACACGATGTTTCTTTGTAAACCTAGAAATGGCATCCGAGCCGTTATGATCGAAAACTAGTGTCACTACCTCACTTAAGACCTTTCATAGCGGATGCCTGACCACTATAAAGGTTAATTAAAATTTTTGTTTTGTTGTATCAGTCTCATCATAGAATTTAGTTTTTTTGCTGCCAGCAAAAAGCATCATAAATTGTTATTGAACAATTTTTCATTGAGTATAGAATAGTAAATTGAAGTCTTTAGTTTTTATTGTGAATATAACGATTTTTTTATTGTGACCCTAATAAAAAGTTAAAAGGAACACATTGAGTTGTTAGTCTCAACATGGAACGAATTATCATTTTTGTCACGAGCTGAGCACGCTTCTTTGTATTTATATTTTTTAAATTACTGTTGATAATCCGCAATAGTTAGTTGGAGGGTTCTGGGACAACCAATACTACTGGACTTTGTCTCATGTTTGTCTAGACATCTTTAAAAGAGCGCGAAATATATTCCACATTTTTTGCCTTCTAAACGGGAATATTTTCTACTGTTTGTAATGTAACCCTAAAGGAATGCTAGCCTCAGTAAGTGCTTAAACTAACATGTGTTGTGGCATACAATAAATTGCTGTCAAATGAATACATCTATAATTTTCCTTTATAAAACGTACGCTGTTATGTCTTTTAATAATTTCAAAACTAAGTCACGTAGGCTATTGGCGGACATTGTTTTCTACGGCAATTAGTAAGGTAAGTTTGTGGGCGTGTGTCGTAGCAAATGTGAAAAAAACTTTTGCACGATAAACTGTAACTTTACCATATTAAAAGCTGTTATTGTAATGTCAATAAGTTTCTTGCGAACGTTGCAGAATTTTATATTAGTGTCGTTTAATCGTCATATTAAGTCAATGACCAAAAACAACTTTACGATAAAGTATTTTTTATAAAACATGTGCGTTGGTAACAAAAAAATTAAGGACGCTTAGAAACAAAAACAACAGAACTTACAATACGTTTTTTTCCATTTAAAACCCTTCATACGCATCGAAGTGCGTAGTGACTGGGAAAACTTTGTAAGGCACACAGAGTAAATGGGAATTCGCCCATCGCTTAGCAGTAAATTAAATATATGCGACCTCGTCGCCGTTGAGAACCACTACAAGAACGAGTGTCAATTCTTTACGCGAGGGAAAGAGACACCAACAAACATATGAAAAGAATGAATGCTATTAACGGGCACGCCACTACTACAAGTATTCATTCTGTTTTTTCTCGGTTTTTAAATAAATAACAGCATCCAATATGCTGTTGATAAACGATGACAACTGAATCACTTGATTTCACAGTATATAATTGGATTACAATCCAATATTTCGATGCAAATTTCATCCAAGGATTGTGTTAATATACTTATGGAAAACAACATTTGCAAGCGAGGCTAAGATGCTTAAATATAATGCTCCCATGAGACAAGGATGTCCGAACACTTAATATGTAATTAATTACGAATTAAATTACAACCCATATAACTCGGCATTTAAATGATGATGCCTTATTGGTATCATCAATTTAAAAGCTTATTGAATGGCTAATTTGTATCTGTAAGAAAACTTCGTACATGAAAAAAATGCATTCCAGTTTCGTATTTGGGACAAAAACCACATTTCGAACATTATACGAACATTTAATAGCTGATTAATTATTTTTTCCATACAAAATCAAAACTTTTCTTTTCGAAACAGATCAAGTTCTACGTAAACCACTTTTTGCAGCATTTCAAAAAGTCACAGCGAGTACTTCGGTAATATGTACAACGTCAATGATGCGTCGTGATTGGGAAAAAAATGTCTTTACTAGAGCACTTTTCAAATGGGAATAATATTTTAATATTTCCTATTCAATATAATTATTAATGACCTGCGTTAAAACATTACATTACTGAATTAAGAGTACATACGGTTTTTTATAACAAAAAGGGGAATATTTCGAACTTTCCCAATGGGTTTTGTCTCGAAAAGTAGCAAAGTGTGGTCACAGTTATTCTTTGTTCTGGAATTATTAATTATCCCATTTTTTTGTCAAGACTAGTTTCCTTTTTCGTCTAGTTATATCTCGAACTAGAACAAGACAGAGTTTTGATAAAAATATAAAATGTATTTACTGGGAAATAAAATTAAAAGTTTACCAACGATTTTATTGTGCCATTTTGGGTTACTTTTTGGTTTAAAAAAAAAGAATAGACTGCTTCTATAATTCGAAGCTAAGTAACAAAACGACCACAAATAACATTAAGTGGCAAAAATTTAACCATTTTTGTTTTCATTACTTTCACTCTTATTTTTATTAGGTACTAGCTGAACCCGCGCATGCGTTGCAATGCTTTTTATCCTACCTACCTACCTACTACCCTACCTATTACCCTACCTACTACCCTACCTACTACCCTACCTACTACCCTACCTACTACCCTACCTACTACCCTACCTACTACCCTACCTACTACCCTACCTACTACCCTACCTACTACCCTACCTACTACCCTACCTACTACCCTACCTACTACCCTACCTACTACCCTACCTACTACCCTACCTACTACCCTACCTACTACCCTACCTACTACCCTACCTACTACCCTACCTACTACCCTACCTACTACCCTACCTACTACCCTACCTACTACCCTACCTACTACCCTACCTACTACCCTACCTACTACCCTACCTACTACCCTACCTACTACCCTTCCTACTACCCTAAAAAAAAAAAAAGTATCCTATGTCCTTCTCCTGGTTCTTAGCTACCTCCCTACCAATTTTCAGCTAAATCCGTCCAGCCGTTCTTGAGTTATAAATGGAGTAACTAACACGACTTTCTTTTATATATATATATATATATATAGATAGATAGTGTACTTTCTATCTTTTATTATGCAATTTTCTTGGTAGAAAATGGTGAGTTCATGAAATTTCTACCTAATCCTTTTTAGTGAACCACTTAAATAATAACAGAGGTCGTTTTGTTAAAGAAGTAATCAATATTTTTTCAAATAAGCCAAAACAGACATACCCAAGAACTTTTTGTATTAACAAGACTACTACGTTATTCAAGCTTTATGTTACAGGTACAAATATCATCGTTTGCAGCTCGCCTGCCTGGCAAGTATCACTCTGAAATTAATACAACGCAATGCAATATGGATTACTGCAGTTTTGCTATTTTTAATTTAAAAAAATACGATCAGTCTGTAATCCCGTAACGGTTTAGCAAGATACACATACACCCATAGGTGACCTAGTGTAGGTTGCGGGGACTCGCTGGACACAAGACGCACGGACCGGTCAATGTGGCGATATCTAGGGTAGGCCTATGGGCTCGTTTACAGAGACGCGGGGCGTCGCGCGGCACGTGCAGTATGCTCGTCTCGTGCTTTTTTATTCATTTACTGAGAGACGGGTCCACCGCAACAAACGCTGCATTTTAAACTAACGAGCGAAAAATCACTTCTCGTAAAATCAACGTTTGAAATCGTTAATTTTTTCATACATCGTCATGTGTTTGAATTAAAAACGCAGCACGCACCGCGCGACGCCCCGCCTGTACGTAAACATGCACTATGTCCAGCAGTGGACGTCCTTCGGCTAAAATGATGTTGATAACCCATGGGTATTTCACCAGTTATATTTAGATTCCTTGTAACGGGGTCCTTTGCAAAATAAACGCTTGGGATGTGCAGCAGCGAACATTACTTAAGCTCGGCTGCTACTGAGATTTTTTTCATTGAAACACCCAATCATAATTTCATAAGCCCAATCATAATCTCTGAAATCGAACTGAAGTGCAAAGCGTCCCGCGCACTCTCAGCAGTAATGACCATTTCTACATCTACAAGCAAGCCATTGTGTCACCCTTTTTTTTTTTGGGCTGGTGAAAAATCATCAAATAACCCCTTCCGATCTTGGGCAGGAAGGGGTTTACCGATTAAACTTTCGAGCACTTTATCCAGCGCATAACCTTTTCTTCTAGACATACCTACCTATTAGCACCTATCTACCAATGATCATGCAATGTTTCGGTTCCCTTATCAAATCACTCAAATAATCAGTAAGTGGCAAACACCGTTTTCGAATACCCTGTTAAAAAAGATAAGAAATAATTTTAAAAGTAATTTAAAGCTCACCTAACCGCTGCTGTTATCAAATTAAAAATAATCTTCCTTCCATTCACAATATCAGTGTTAACACGAACATAATATAACTATTTATATTTATTTATTTATTTATTTATTCATTGATTAGCACATACATTTGTTGTTGTGTTAACACTGGCATATGCCTTGCATGCTCCAAATTAGTGCATCTGAATGAAATGACATAAAAATAAGGGAAATACTCTTTTAAACTGGTTGCGATTTCACCTGTCGCTTATGGGGAAAGCGTAGGGTAACCCGCGGAATTCAATTTTTCGTACTTAATTTGCAATTAATAGTCCTCCTGACCGTTTTTCGGCCACGGCGGCCAATCTCAGCGGAGATTAGCCATCTGCGCGGGAGATATTATAGTGCTCAAGTGTGTGCGCAGGCACAAGTGCACTCTCTGTTCCTTTTTCTCTCATAGTCCGATGGGACGGCAATCCGACACGACCGGAGAGAGATCAGGCGCAGGACCAACGGCTTAAATGATGATGAAAGGAAGTGTCAGACTTCTACTGACTAAAAACTACCCATCCTCCGTCTTGGCCCTTTATGTCGAGGCCGCGGTATCTTGTGAAAAACCCACAGCCCCGACGGGCAGCCAATGTGTCAGCACCCTAAACGACATAATTCACATTCCGTGAAAATTTCAACTGTACCTATTAAAGATCATGACATAGAGAGAGAGACACGGACGGACAGCGGAAGCTTATAGTAATAGGGTCCCGTTGGTTGGTTACCGGTACGGAACGCTAAAAATGTGCCAGTGGTTCTGCACTCCTCAATCAAAGATCTATGACAGTTACTTACCACGACCTTTGGCTAAACGTTATAAACCTGTCACTATCACACAATAGTGTCAATTTACGAACGTGCATGACGTAAGCCTACTTATTAACCGACTTCAAAAAGGAGAGGTTATCAATTCGTCGACTATCTTGTTTTTCGTTAGTCTATTATTTAGTAACGACACCAGCCAGTTCTATTGTGATATCGGTGGAGTTTATTTCCCATTCTTCTCCATGAAATCTATGATTTGGAAATGGGCACCTCAGTCCATTGACAGTTATTACTTATGCATATGGCTGGACTGTAGCCATTGTTAATAGCTATTTTTGACTATGTAAAATTTCCCGCAACGTGTCTATTTGAAAAATGTAAATGCTTAGAGTTTGAGAAATGTGTTCACATTTTCTGTGCACTTCTGTCTAACCTATGCTTTTTACCGGCAACATTCAATAGGTGTCTTTCTACTGTCTATAATCTATGCCATTACGTTAATAGGATTTTTTTTCTAGGTAACTATATAGCTACTGGTCTAGTGTATCTCCTAACTATTGCATTCGTCTTAAACCATCTATAAAATAAAAAGAACGCTAATGGTTAAAGTATTAATAAATTACCTTAAATGTGCATGAAAGGCGATTAAAACACAAATGTAGAAGCTATAAATAAGTTTTTAGAATTTGCATTATTGCGTACAGTTTGCAGAAAAGTGAGAGATAGTCGTTTTAACAGTAACACAGTGTTTTGAACTAAAGCTTCTTAACTCAGAAACAAAGGCTAAAAAAAAGTGTTATCTCAATAAATATATTCTCTTGCAATTTCTGCACCTACAATAAAATTGATAGCAGTAGAAATAGTTCAGTGGTATGACCTGCGACTGTCAAGTCTGTCTCATGTTCGAACCCAAGACACACACCTCTGATTTTTGGGATTTTATAATTTTCACATTCTTCTATAAAGGAAAACGTTGTGAGGAAACCAGCATGCAGATATTTCTCGATGATATATAAAGGCAAGTCAGAGGCTCTGGAACGGTTATAAAAACTCGGACACTCTAGGTTAAGCACTAACCACACAATAAAAAAATAAACCTACTAATTTGTTTCTTATCGATAAACTATATCGAAGTTGACATGATATTTTGCTCGAAGTTCGTGCTAGGTATTGCAATCTGTGGTATTGCTTTGATCCCGCATCGGAACATAAGATAAGATAAGAAAGAAACAGAAGGTCTACCATGACGTCTTAAAACAGTTCTTATTCCAGTGAGAAAACGAGATGGCGCTAGACACCCTGTATAGTTCTGTCGCGTTTCCCCACTGGAATAAGAACTGTTTTAAGACATCATAGGAGGGCCGCAGGCAGGAGTCAATTCGACACTTATTTGTTATCTACATGCGTGCTACGAACATGCGATACAACAGCACTACGAGTACGAATAGGGATGCGAGAAATATCGATAACTGAGTTATCGATGAATCGTTCCTTTTAAAGCGACATCGACACTGGACTAAATCCTCGATACGGCAATAATATCTTGTTCTGAAGTCAATTTTTTTTTTATATTTTCTAAAATATTACTCTAATTGCTGTGCGGTTGGAATGCCAATACATATGTATTTTCAATTTGGCAACAAAACGAAACTTATTGATTTTATATTGCCCAAATGATTGAGTGACTGGTTTGCTTATTCGATTGCTTAGACGCAGCAACTCCCGAAACGACGCATTGAATAGAATAGAATAGAATATGTATTTATTCGCTAATGGACAGCAGCAACACAAAAGAAAAATTGCACTGCATTGCACTCCTAAGCTACAGTCACAGTCACAAGGCATAATAACTTGTGAAAGTACTGCAGTTGCCAGTTCCCTAACGTAGATCTCATGTAGAAGAACGGGCAAGAAACTCCATGGATACTCTTAAATCAGAATATTGTTACAAAGTCATACCCGGAGGGTAACCAACGGAACCTTATTACTAAGTCTCCGTCTGTCTGTCTGTGTGTAATAGGTAGGTAGATAGTTCAAATTTTTACAGAATGTGTATTTCTGTTTCCGCTATAAAAAACAAAATAATATAAATAAATTAAACAATAAAGGAGGACCTACTACGATGATACGGAACCCGAGTCCAACTCGCAATTAGTCGTTTTTTTATGTTATCTGAGATGTTAATTGTACTTGTTAATTACAAACGTGTTCCATGACAATTAACATCTTGTCCAATATGATATACAAGTACCTTATTCATTTTATGTCCTCTGATGCATAATACTTTTATTAAACATTTATATTTGACTACTAAAAGAAACCATTTGCAACCAGAGTCGTCTTACACCGGTCTTACAAATGTAATTACTAAAATTGCTGCTGCTTTTATTATAAACCGCTGTGAAAAGGGATTCAGATATAATTGTAGATAGCGTTATCTTTTCCCAACATCAGAATTCCTATTTGGCGATAGCTTCATTCATCATATTCTTCTTCTTAATATTCCATTTCCATTTCTTCATATTCCATTTTCAGCAAAGCATTTATTGGTAAAGTATGTAGATGCCAGCGGTTTTGCCAGTTTGGATGTCGGTTATCGCGACCAAAAGTAATCTTTTCACCCCCCCATTTCAACCCCTTACAACCCTTTTCTCGCAAAAGTAGCATATGCTATATGTATATTTCTCAGGCTCTAGACTATCTGTGTACCCAATTTCATTTGGACGGCACGGTTGGCGCAGTGGCTGAGAGATTGGACTGCTGCGCTGGGTGTCGCGGGTTCGATCCCCGCACGGAACAAATATTTGTATGACCTACAGATAGTTGTTTGGGGTCTGGGTGTGTTTGTGTATGTAAGTTTAAATGTTTGTGAACGCACCCACGATACAGGAGAAATTCCTAGTGTGGGGCAACGTAAAAAAAATAATAATAATAAATTTAAATCGGTTCAGTAGTTTTGCCGATAGAGTTACTTTCGCATTTATAATATTAGTAAGGTGATGTGTTGTTATTGACATCATTGAAAGTTCGAAACCCCTCCCAGTGTTACAGGAATCCTCTAAAGGAGAATGCCCGCGTACAGTACTCTTGATAAAAGACTTGTGTATCAAAACCTAAAACGGCATTAATTATCTAAAATAAAAATACATTTTTTAAATAAGTATCAACGATTATTTACAATGGCATAGTTTTTCAAACAATAAATGAGTACTTTTATATTTCCGACGTCATAGTACGCCATTTTTTACTATCACCTGACAATACTAGGGATTATGTTACTCGTAGTGCGGGTACATTAACATTTATTGTGCGTTTGTCATATTTTTACAATGCATTACGACGGTATGTTATTTTTGCTGGTTTTGTTACATTGTGTGTGCTTCGAGTCGAAGCTTTTAGTTACTCCGTTAATGCTGCCAACCCATTAACAATAAACACACTTCTAACGCCGCACCCTGTGTGTTGTTTATAACTAAATACAGGACTTTTTGTGTTGTGATCATGGCGAATGCAACTGTGGTACGATGTCTCAACTGCTCTTTGAGATTAAAGCAACTTATGCACAGACGTATGTTGTCGGAGATTCCGAATAACATCATGAACATTTTACGAGTCTGGATCTCACCAACACCGGTAAGAGTAAACATTGTCTTTTAATGTAGAAAGGTGTTTTTTATTTAGGAACTGTACTTTTATGTTTATGTACCAAATAACAAGTAAAATCCATGTGTGTGTTAGTTTCTCACCTCACCAGATGAGTTACTGGATTTTAATATAACTTATATAAGTAGGAACCTCATACTGATGTGTTGTTAATAACCAACTTAATAACTAAGATGGTTTATCTTAATCAGTGTGTATTCGAGGATATTAATTGTATGTAGTAGGTACCTATCATTTAAGATTAGTTGTACAGAAATATAATTGTTTAAATATGTTTTTTTTCAGCTGTCAACCGAAGGCACATTGTGTCAGGAGTGTGTTACACTGTTGCAAAATACACTCACATCCCAGGGACAGTTGACACCTGCAGTAGGACAAACGGCCGTCTGCTACGGCTGTGGGGTTTCCGTACTGAGATCAAGAACTCACCGAGTGCCATTAGACTGCCCACAAATAATTAATTATTACTGCGAGGGGTACTATCTCATCAGGTAATATATAATATTTTTTTATACACATACGATTGAGGACGTTATTTTTTCACGTTATTCTGATTATATACGTTATTTTGATTACGTTATATTTTCTAGCCTATCAGCTACGAATTCCCTTGCGTACCACACTAGTCCACACTGTTTACTGTTATCTTACTAGTGATTGTATATATATAGGCTGGTCAAATTATAAACAAGTCATTGTATTGATCTACAGGTGTCACGTCTGGAAAGCGTTTGCCGAACATGCTGGATAACTGCAACCAGACAAACTCACGATGCTGACTGAGTGGAAGATTCTGCTACCCAAAACCGATTTCAGATACATATTGAACAAGATTTTAACATTCCAATGCCACCCCTCCTGCCAGAGCCCTGGTCGATCAGTATTATGGATTGTTAATAAGGTTATTCAAGAAAATATTATAAACGTGTTGCTGCCACACCAAATGCAACAATAATGAGCGTCTATTGGTATCATCAATAGTTAAAGGATTATTGATACAGCGCGGCGCCACAAAATATAATTATGTTCCTTAGAGTGCCCGGATCTGCAATATCCATTTGAATAACAACTTTTGGGACGGAGAAGAACTGAAGGTTGCTGTGTGCATTTAATGTGCATAGTTATGGCACCTATTTAAGCTGGGGACGTTATAATAACAATGTTAGTGTTCCAGCTCCATTTTTGGAAACACTATTTTTTGATGAATAAAATAAATAAAGTCCAGAAATAATCATTCTTTCATTTATTGTATTTAGTATTGTGTGTTTTCCCTTTCCACCCTACTTACAAAGACAATTTCATGATTTCCACTACCTTAACCTTTTGAGCGCCAGTCACGTATAGACGACAAGCCGAACAAGCAAAAAAGTACCTTAAGTCTGTCGACTTAAGGTACTTTTTGGCTTGCGTCTATACTTGACTGTGGCGTTCATAAGGTTAAGATTTGAATAGTATCTACAAATAACTCTGAGCGATTGATTATCTTAGTAATGATTTCTTCCATGCTTTGCAATTTCATGAAACACGAGAATATGATTTTAAAATGCTCAAAATCTAAATCAGTTAGACTTGGTGAGTTAGTCACAGGTGGTCACCAGACACGGGCCACTTGAAATAGCTAAACCGTTACAGATTTTACAAAAATATGCTTTAAAGACACAAAGCTCACTCGTAATCCCATTCAGACCCTTTCAAATAGTTTTTTCAACTAATTTTTGGTTGAGCATAACCTGAAAATAGTCATTTTATTTTTGTAAATATCTCGAAAATGCCATTGTCTATTGTGTTCAATCTTCTGAGGTAGTATTTAGACATGCCAACCAGTATTTTAAAGATGATTTGACGAAGACACAACAATGTTGAATTTAGTACATTTGCCCATAGTGCCGCTGGCATTCTCCTTTGTCTCTTTTGATTGATTTTCTAATGAGTACGTTACTATTTGTTTCTCCAATTTCTTCACATTTATAGTCGAATTGCTTTTTAATTCTTACTCTTAAAAAATAATTTTAAATATTGTTTTTGCCAACCGTACAAACGTTTCTAATTTATGATCCCAAAGACAACAGTCGAACAAACACACAAAATCTACAGAAGAACTAAAAGAAAAAGTTATTTAGTCGTTCATAAAATTCTATTACCGAATGGCATGTCAACATTACGACTGTCAGAGCCATTAACGATCTCATTAATATAATTAAAATTACTACTTATTATACAAGTTATACTCTGTCCAGTCTTTGACGTCATGTGAGTACCTAACTACTGATGAAGTATCTAGGTACTCAGTGTGTCAACCCAAGAGGTATTAAAAATTGTGATCAAGTGATGATAACCGGGTAATGGCACTCTGTTATTTTGTTTTGTGAGGGTGAAGATTGATCAAGGTTAGTAAATAGTTAATGGTGTCTATTCAGACACTTTGTCACGTAGGAAGTGAGTGACTGAAATAGTAATAATAATAATAATAATATTCCACAACTATCACACAACGCCATCTAGTCCCAAGCTAAGCAGAGCTTGTGTTATGGGTACTAGACAACTGATAAACATAAGTAGACTTTCCGTTTATAAGTTCCGGTACAGTAAGTGGGTCTGGAACTTCGTTAAGCTCCATTGTCTCGGCGATTTTCTGCCCACTGTTGCTTTCAGCTTTCTGGAGTTCCAGTGGTTCAGAAATAGTGTGGTGTCCCAGCAAAGAAAAGGACAGTAAGTAAATTACAGATTTTTGTTCTTGTGGCAAATCTTCGTGAGCTTGAACTTGAGTAAGTGAACCATTGCGTCAGTCATAGTCACGCTGAACTAGGCCAGTATACTTAGATGTACGTACCTTGTGCCCGAATGTGCTCAATAAGCTTCGCAAAGACATAAATAAACATCTCTACCAGACAGTCTCTCATCTGCCTAGCCTTTTCCTACCTATGTTGGGTTCGGCTTCCAGTGCAACCGGATGCAGCTGGTTGTCGGAATTTCGGGCCAATAACAATACAAAGATGTACAAATGACAGTTATCATCAACCGCTTAGCATGCTTTCCGAGGCACGGAGAAAACTCTTTATGTAATGGGTCTTCACCCATTCAGTGACCAACCTAGGCAAGCGTGGCTTAACCTGAAAATTAATCCAAGCGGTTATTATTATCTAGCCACGAGTTCCATTCCAGACAGTCTATAACTACATAAAATAATGTAAAACAATGCTCCTATAACATGCCAATAAACATGACATAACACAAAACACCAGTCGATTGTCGACGTATCATATTATGACGCATTGATGGATTATGATCCGCCGCTTGCGACAAAAAGTCGCACAGTCGCGAGCGGTCGCACGGTCGCGCGTGCGTAATGCGGCGCCGTCTAGCCCTGCTCTCGGATAGACTGGATGCTGTGATATATCTTCATCGACGTTGTTTTTAAGTCACGAGATTAAACTTGGTGATATAGCTCTAGATAGGAATGTGATTGAATATTTTTTCGACACGCGGTAAGAGACGGTTCCCAGGAACGCTTATTTGGAGATGGCTGAGAATTTCGAGCTCTGGATGATAGTTTTGAAATCTGCCTGCTTTATTCATCGAGGTCCACTTACTGACCAACAACCAACTGGGAACTCGAAACAACAATCAAACATGGTAAATATCCCGTTTATGATATTAATAGTAGTCCACTTACTGGTTATAAATTACTCCACGCGTGTAATCCCTGAAGAGTTAGGCAGAGTTGTACCTAATAGTAGACCAACGAGACAGCATAATATCTATGCGTGTAGTCTCTATCATCATTAGCATCATTATCTGCCTAGCCTTTTCCCAATCATGTTGGGGTCGACTTCCAGTCTAACACCAACTAAATAATAATAATAGTCCTCCTGACCGTTTTTCGGCCACGGCGGCCAATTCCAGCGGAGATTAGCTATCTGCTCGGGAGATATTATAGTGCACAAGTGTGTGCGCAGGCACAAGTGCACTCTATGTTCCCTTTTCTCTCATAGTCCGATGGGACGGCAATCCGACACGACCGGAGAGAGATCAGGCGCAGGACCAACGGCTTAACGTGCTTTCCGAGGCACGGGGGTATTATACCACCAACTTCCAAACTCCGGGCTACTACTGGGAAATTTCTAATGAAAAACCCAATAGCACTTTTTGGCCGACCTCACAGAACACACAGGACCTCACGCTCTGCAGTCGCGCTTGCGACCACTAGACCAACGAGGCACCAACTAAATACCAGTATTTTTACCCGACTACGGCAAAGCCAAAGGAGGGTTATGATTTTGACTGGCTATGTATGTAATATGTATTATATGTATGTATGTGTGTCTTCATCTGTTCCCTCATAGCTTCTAATCTACTTATCGGAACTCGACATATTATGAGGTATCGTTAGAACCGTCTTCATTTTCCGCTGAACATAGGCTACGTGACGTGTCACAAAAAGTGATTTGGCGCCTTCTAGCGGTCAAAAGGTAAGGCTTAAAAAATAAAAATGGAGATAAACACGCCGTGTTTTGTATCATTTAAAAGGGCCTCACTTGTACATTTCCAAAATATTGCTCAAATTTAAAATCACGCCCTCTAGCGGACAAAAAGTCAAGAGTCAAAAAAAATATTTAACACCAAAATTGTTTAAAAAAAAAAAACTAAAAAACTAAAACCCGACTACGACAAAAAAAACGACGCTGAATAAGTATGAAACAAGATTTTCAGGATAGAACAAAAAGAAAAGCCGTAGTCACACATACCGTGTGACTACGGCTTTTCTATATGGAGCGACTGCCTATCCAACCTCCACAACCCAGTTAATACTGGGTAATACGATACGATACAGTAAGACTGGTTGTCAAGACTTTCGGGCAACTGACTACTTAAGAGGCCATCAGGAGTAAAACGCGAGTTTTATAACGCGTAAAAGTATATGATTCACAGCAGATAACAAAATCAGAAAAATATATGATATTCTTCAGGATATATTCTTCTAGTAACATAGTGTGTTCAAAATATAATACAACTAACTTTGCTTGATAGAAAAAATCACGAAGATACCTCTAAAAATTTCTTTTCACGAGTAAAAACCATACTAAAATACATGTCATCGTTCTGATTTTTTGCCAAATAATTCTACAAGCAACATACTAAAATTATAATGTTTTACTTTTTTAGTCCAATCAATAGTTTTTTTGTAAATCGCAAAAAAACACTCATTTCGCACTATTCGGCCGCAGTGAAAGACGTATCAACCGCTTTGTAGTGCAAGCTGATTAGAACTTTATTCTAACAGAATTGCAAACGAAGTTTGTACCACCACAAATAGAGTTGCTAATTTGGGGTAGTATAGGCCCTTAAAGACTTTCAAATCTGTGTATATAGTCTACATATTCTTACTACTCTCCAAATCCCACCTGACTATTACTAACACCGCCTCTCATAGCTCTGCCAAACAGGTGCCTGACTGTTATGGTAATCCGCGCAGGCATCCAATAGATCATCTGTTGTACTCGCAGCCAGCAGATACCTGACGAAACAATACGATATTACACTCAGATAAACACGCTGCCACACTTATGCAGTTCTGGCAACTTGTAGAGTAATAATTATTATTATGCTTTATTTTGTGTGGTTGCCATGATTTATCTTTATGCATAATTTTATTGGCTCGAAAATACAATGTTAAAACTTTTGGTGTTGGCTGCTGTTGGTTATTCATTATTTAAATAAATATAAACAGTCATTAACGAATACATGATGAGCAATTGAGCACTCGAGATCTCTCTCAAAACTCTTACCCATGAAGAATGGGACGCCAATCCGACACAACTGGAGAGACGTCTGGCGCTGAAGGAGCTGTCTCCGAGTCACAGTCTCGATAAAATATATTAAAAACGGCTGCCCATCTAAAGACTCGAAATACACAACTCAACCCAGCAGATTTTAGGAAAGCTAAATTCGGTCGTCCTTCTTCGATACAAGTCCGGCTGCAAAATAGAATACGTATTTTGCCGACCGGCGAGAATACGGCCGACTGAACACGTTTATATTTAGCACATAGGTATACCTTAACACTCCAGATACATAATGAAGTTCTCAACAAACAAAACGGTTTGTAGTGAACTTTATCTATAATCTCAGTACAGATGCTCACCCTACGCCCGTATCAGTTTAAGTTATCGTGGCTAAGTAAACAACGGCCCTACAGATGTTTCGACACCGCCTGCCCGGCTTGCCCGTGCGCAGATACTTTGCAAATAAATGATCTTGCTATTATCCCTGCATTGAGTATCCAAGGATTCATTATAGTTTGGCTCTATAACGGTCATCGTAATGTTGTGGAAACTTGTGTTTTGGTCATGAAAATTACATTTTATTGATCGTGTCCTGTGGTATGATATAGGGATCATGTAAGCACATACCTAATCATCATCTGCTTAATTATAATGTCCCCACTAATCAAACATATTCAGTTCCATCTAGTCAAACTGGACCAACGTGCACTAGAAAACCTAGAAGTGCCTTATTATATTATGTTACCGTAAGTATTCATAACGTGGGCGGAACAGCTTTTAGCAAAAACTGCCGCCAACCTAACAGGTAGGATATTGTAATTTCTTTAAGGCTGATGTTCCAGGGTAGCCCGCGAAATTCAAATGTTCTTACGTTTTTAGCAATTTGCAGGCCAGTGCTAGGTTGTATGTTAGTGAAAATATGATTCGCGGCTGTAAGACGTATGCAGTTATAGAATTATAATCATCAAAATCATCATTACAACCCTCCAAGTTCATGTAACTGTCAAGAATGAGTATTTCATCAAAAGGTCATTCTTGAGAGTTACATGAACTTGAATTTCGCGGGCTACTGTGAACATCCACCTTAAAAGCTCATTTAAATGGTACAATGTAGTAGCAGTATGTGGCAAATAGATTGTTTGAGACACATTCTATTTATTATTGAGACTAGCTGTTACCCGCGGCTTTGCCCACGTGAATGTGGGATAATATCCCACGGGGACGTACTACCGGGACTAAAAATAAACATCATGGCTGACTTCATTCATTCATGGTTTAATTTAAACTACAAAAATGACGATTTTCCATATAAACGTTCATCCCCTATTTAACTCCCTAAGGGGTTGAATTTTGAAGAATCCTTTCTCATTCCTTGTAACTTGAATCAAACAGAAAATATTATGGTAAATGTCCCGTTTTTAATGACAACGTTAGTGACCATGTCAGAATAAAAACATATTATTCATGATACAAAATGCACCTGTGACCATTTTAAGAATATTAACCTGATTCATATCATTATTCAATTATAATGAATCTGCTAAAGCGGCCACTTCAGGCCTCTGTTTATCCAAAGTGGGTAATTTTAAATAAATGATGGCTTACTCATAATTGATATCACTGGTTCGAACACAAATTTCTGATTAATATCACATCGACCTCAACAATTACATTGATCTACTAATAACATATTTGTTCAGAAGATTATGAAGAGTTCTGTTCCCATTAAATTACTATTAGCCAGTGATAATGATAGTAGTTGATATAATTGTACACGTCGATCATACATTCGATTATTATCAATGGGATTTTATGATAGTTCTGCTTTTAGGGCAAGAACACACAAATTGCTTTCGACTTTTCATCGACAAATGTGTGCAGAATCGTTAAAGATTTGTTTTCATACTGGTTGCTTTAAGACTCTTTGACGAAGAGACAAGCAATAGACAGTTTTCAGGAAAATAAACTCATGAAATTATGAAACGTGACCTTAGAGCCTGCCCTGTTATAGCGATTTATAATTTGAAATCATACTTTATCGATATTTTTACCCTTTAGCCCTTTTATTTTGATCTGTACTGTTAGAAATTAAAATTAAAAATTAATAATTTCGTTGAAGAACGAACTTTTCCTACAATTTTTTTTGTGAGTGCCTTTCCTTTTTTTACGCATTAGGAATTTATGCATTGTTGTTAAATTAAATTCTATATACCTACGAAATCGACTAAAAAGATTATTCGACGAATCCTCTCGTCTACCCAAGCCCTAAGTCCTCAATAATATATAGCCTAATGATTGATAGATGATTGGCCGATCAGGGCCAATCACGCTAATTATTTAATGAAATATACTTCTGTTAAGTGATCAGGGTGGAATGGCATGATGATAAAGTGTATGATACTTAATTGTGATAATCTGGAGAAGAGGATAAATGGCTTGTTCAGCTAAGGTAGGCGGCATGGATATATGTACTTGTGAGTAGTTGTGAGTTTGTGAGCTAGACCGCTTATTATAACATAAATGATTTATAATAATTAGAAAGCAAATAATTATTTTATGTTTTCTATTTATCTACTGTGGGAATGTGTAAGGTAGACGGCTATTAGGACTTATTAGATAGATTTTTATTTTCTTTATTTATTTACATACCTACAATTCAATATTTCAATCTAAATCTTCATCATCTTTTTCTTAAGAGGAAATGGGCCATTTCTTAGTGGAGTGGTCGTATGTTACATCAAAAATTCTCAAAATTATATAAATAAACTAGCTTTTGCCAGCGGCTTCGCCCGCGTGAAAATGACGATTTTCCAAACAAACTTTCATTCCCTATTTAAAACCCTTAGGGGTTGAATTTCAAAAAATCCTTTCTTATTCCTTGTCTACATCATAAAGGGAACCCCTGTGCAAAATTTCAGCTTTCTAGGTTCAAGGGTTTGGGCTGGGCGTTGATGAGTCAGTCAGTCAGTCAGTCAGGACTTCTCTTTTTAACCGACTTCAAAAAAAGGAGGAGGTTATCAATTCGACTGTATTATTTTTTTTTTTTTTTTTATGTTTGTTCACTCATAACTTGCGACTGGGTGAACTGATTTTCATGATTCTTTTTTCATTTGAAAGCTGGTATTTCCCGTGTGGTCCCATTGTCACCATTTCAATATCTGATGATGGGATCTTGTAGAAATCGGGGGAACTCTTCAATAAATAACAGCAGATTAACCGCGATTGTTGCTATAGCATATCTAAGCATTGTTTACGCCATCACACAACATAATATCACGCCTCTACTCACTACAAAGGTTATAAAAACTATTTGGTGAACATCTGATGAAGAACTTCGGAGATAGACAACGGAACTCCTCATTATATGATAGCAAATGGACTGGGATTGCTGAAATCTCATGTCTGTCTATTGTTTACACCAGTTCATAACATAACATCACGCCGGTACGTTGTGAAGGGGTAAGCACATGTGAACCACTAAAAAGTGAAAAATAAAAACTTTATTACAAAAAATAAAACCGACTTCGACAAAAATAAAACACAAAAAAGTGAAAAATAAAAATCAGCTTCTGAAGTCGGTGGCAAAAACATGAAATCAAACAAACAAAAGTCACCGACTTCAGAAGCTGATTTTTATTTTTCACTTTTTTGTGTTTTATTTTTGTCGAAGTCGGTTTTATTTTTTGTAAAAAAGTTTTTATTATTTATAGATAGATTAGTGTTAAATTGAATTTTAAGCTGGGAATAACAATCTGTGAGCACAAGTTCTTCAATGAAAATTCTGTCGAATGATCTTAGCCGAACCAGCATACGGTGTCAAGTTTTATAAAGATGACATACCTATCCAATTGGACAATAAGTTGCAAACATCACACAATCCATAACTTAACTATTCAAATTGCCATCTTCTTCTCGATCCATGGATTGTTATCAGAGACAAGATCATAAAGATAAGCAATCAAGCAACAGGCATTAGGAAGCTGTCGTGAGTCTAACATTACATAATTATAGCATAACTAATTATGTAGGTGCTTTTACAGTAGCATTGTATGCTAGAGTCATCATAGGTTTAGGTTTAATATACTTTATTCTCAAAAAAGACAAAAGAGCCACTTACATGAGAACATATGATAACATAATGTAATAAACTTATTCTAGGTAACGGTCACAGATACAATATAATATGTAGGTAGTCTTAGAATTATTTTGTTATGAATATGATACTCGTTCAACGGTTTTATTCCCAACTGGTAGGTAACTTTATTTGTGCGTGTGGTCAATAATATAATTTGATAGTTTAGATTTAAAACCGCTGAAAGAGTTTACATTTTTTATTGAGGACGGTAAATTATTAAAGAATTGTGCAACATACTTAGCATGACTTCCCAAGAGGAAGAGGGTTGAATTATGTTCGATATTTTGAGGCATTTATGTGAAAAGATTCCCGGTGTCCGACCCTCACTTGTCCACCAGAGGTGCATAACGAACCCGTCGGGGCTGTGGATTATCGAAAGAATAACGCGGCTCCGACACAAGGGCGAAGAAGGAACATAAATTCATTCTCGTTGTTCGCCAGGGGGTTATATCGGTAATCAAGGTTTATATTTAGCTACCTAATTTTATGGCTGTTTCCAGAAGATGATGGATTTCCTTTGAATATAGTATTTGACAAGATGGATTGATACCTAAATATATTAAACACATGCTCGACTTAACATACTGTATGCCATACTCGGGATATATTTGTTGTGTTTGTAGTAATAAAGAGTAAACTGAACAGTGATGGACCCAATACAGTATTTCATATTCATTAGGGCAACAGCACCACTATAAAGATAGACTAATGGTTAAATATAGCACCAGATCGCAAGTTAAAATATTTTGCGAACCTGTCTAGTAAGTCACCTCTCGTATAATCTCTAAGTTACGTTTACAAAGCATATAATTTCACTGCGGCAACGCATATATTATAATATCCAGTAATGTAAGCAGTTACAGGTTATAAAGTAAGGTCAGTTGCTGTCGTATTGAGAAAATATTGAGAACTACATTTTTACATTTGCTAAGCGTCTATGATCATGATTGTATAGATCTTTGGCAGTCGTTAAAGGTAGTCAGTGACCTGAAAGTCTGACAACCAGTCTTGCCAAAGGGTATCGTATTACCTAGTATTAACTGGGTTGTGGAGGTCAGATAGGCAGTCGCTCCATGTAAAATACTGGTATTCAGCTGCATCTGGTTTGACTGGAAGTCGACCCCAACATCCTTGGGAAAAGACTAGGCAGATGAACCGTCTATAAGGAAGTTATGACTCTCTTTTTAGGAGTTGGTTGTTAATCAGAAATCTTTGCAGAAGATACAAATCATCTTAAACTATGTTGACGACACGGATGGCGTAGTTGGCCGAGCTGCTGCGTTGCATGCCGTGGTTTCGATTCCCGCACGTAACAAATATTTACATGTTTGTTTGAGTTTTATGTTTGTAAAACGCATCCAACTATACAGGAATAATTACTAGTGTGGGGGGTAGCGTTCTTCTTAAAAAATAAACCTTTTAAACCAAAACCTTTAAAACAGATCTCAGATTTTTAAAAAAATCTGCTGTTCCATAAATTTGGGTTGAGTAGGTACCTAGATATTAAAATTCTGGGTCGGGCGTTTGACGTCATACTGAGTGAGGCGGGGGGGCCTTTAAACGGTGAGACAGCTAAATATATTTACATGGGTAGAGTCGATAACCTCCTACAGAAAGTGGTTCAATTTGATATTCCTAGCTTCATAATTATCATTTTCTTATGAAATACGGATACAAATCCACATAATTACATGGCTCCAGCCTCGTAAAACTGCCTGTTAAAAATGCAATGCCTGCAAAATAAATGTAAAATTATGAAGATGTGATAATTGCTTACTACTCCACCCTACTCTGCCCACAATCAGCAATAACATATTATTTAAATAATACGGTACTTACAACTTCTCGGGTAAGAAATAAGCACACGAGTACACTCATCCATCTTAACTGTACCATCACTTACATTTAATAATCATGTTTATTTTGTAATTATTAAGGTTGGTTTTCTATGAGCTTTCCTGAGGCCCACTGTCAAAATAAAAATCTTTGAGAAATAACGATACCAGAAAAATCAAAAAGTGTTAGGATGACTTATGCTATCGAAAAAGTTATTCGACATAAACTTTTCGATAGCTTATGTCAATCTTGTTAGAAGTCGTAGTAACATGAACCGTTTGAAACAGATCGCCAGTTTTGTAGGCCTCAAAACATCTACTCTCTACGAAAGGGAAATAGCTAGGGCAAGACGCATTGTAAATAAAACCACAATCTAATAATCAATAGAACTCTTTGTACTTTTAATTTGTACTATGTTTAATAATCTTTGAAAAATAATCATAAAAAGCAAAATTAAAATGTCCGATGTAAAAAAAATGTAAACCCAAGAATGTCCGTCGGGGGCTGCCATTAAATGAACTAGTTTTGCAATGTTCAGCTCCCGACGGACATTCTTGGGTTTTTTTAAGGTGGGTGTTTTATGTTATTTTATCCTTTTTTCAATTAATTTTTAACAGTCGTGGGATTTTTCAAAATTTTTAAATTTGCTTTTTATTTTTAAACTTTTTACTTTTATTTTTTATTTTTATCTAAGAACATGCACCAATCAAACCTAAACCCATAACTGAAAACTGAATCAAAATCGGACTTGTAGTTTTGGAGAAAAATGGCAACTTTGATTTGCACAAAAAATGTTTGCTGAATCGCCCCCTGGTGGGTTGTCACCGTAACACCTATCTAAGATCATGCACCAATCAAACCCAAACCCATAACTGAAAACTGCATCAAAATCGGACTAGTAGTTTTGGAGAAAAATGGCAACATGTACTTGCACAAACACACAAACAAACAAACAAACAAACAAACAACCTCTCACCCCAAACGCATATACCGTCTCCGTTCCGTCGTGGGTAATAATTTTAAAAACTTAAACGATTTCTATAAAAAATATGAGCTATAACAAAAAGTATCAATTAGGTATCCGTTTAGCCCGGAGGGGTCGGGCAAAAGTGGCGGTAAGTCCCCTCTTTGAGGAGTGGCTAGAGAGGAGCCACGGCGCCCTCACCTTCCGTTTGACGCAGGTCCTCACCGGACACGGATGTTTCGGGAGGTACCTGCACCGAATCAGGCGGGAGGAAACGCCCGGATGCTTCCATTGCCAGGATCGACCGGAGGACACGGTGGAGCTCACTGTGGAGGTGTGCCCTGCTTGGGCGGAGCCCCGCCGTGTTCTCGTAGCGGCGATCGGCGGCGGCGACCTCTCGCGTCCGGCCCTGGTGCAAGGCATGGTCTGGGGCGAGGAGGAATGGGACGCCGTCGCCTCCTTCTGCGAAGCAGTGATGCTAGCGACGGAGGTGGCGGAACGAGAGAGGGAGAGAACCTCTCAACGTCCCAGTCGCCGAGGAAGGCGCGGAAGGCGCTCCGGGCGTCGGGGGCCACGTGATGGCTTCCGGCCACCGTAGACGCGGGCCTGTGGACGGTGAGTAATGGGCTAGCTCGCCGTCCGGCCGTCGTCATGACGGCAACAGACCGTGTCGGCGGCGCGTTCGTGTTCCACGCGCGCCTCAAAGAGATGTCAGCAAGGAGGGGCCCGCAAGGGCCGATGCCCGTCGGGGCCTCGGATTTTTGTGCTAGATGACGTGGCCTCGGCGCAAGGGCAAAGAAGGAACATGGGTTCGGTTTTTAGTCAGTAGAAGTCTGACACTCTCCTTCGCTCTGCCCAAGAGCCATTTTTTTTGTGGGTGGAAAGTCATTCGATGATTTTCCACCCACAAAAAAAAAAATAGGGGTCGGGCAAAACGGATACGCCACAAGGGCAAAAAGGATATGTTGTAATCATTTTAAATTAGTCGTCGCATTCATCACAGAAATAACTGCCAACTCCCACATAAGTGCAGTCTTCATGCGCCCAACTTTTGCACTGATTACACTGAATCCAATCTTCCACTGGTGGTTCAATGTATTTCTCAGCACACACTAAACAGTAAAAATCTTGTTTCGGGTTTTGGTTTTGTTGCTTGAATGAGGATCTTTTATTTTAAGTTTTTGCTGGGGCCTGCTAACTCGGAAATCTTGGTCTTCTCTTGGCTTTCTCAAATTTTAATGCTTGCTCAGCGTTGACAGGATACCATTTGCCCATATCCGTTTTGCCCAACAAGCCAAAATTTAAAACAAGTCAAAACTTGATATTTTTTAGGTAGATAAACAAAAAGAAACGATCACATTGAATATTTAAATAAACGTGTAATTAAATAAACAAAACATTTTCACAGCCAACTAATAACTAATATAAAAAGTTAGTGTACAAACCTTGACAAAAATCGTAACAAAACAACGATAATTCTTTTTTTTTTCTTCCACAACAAATGCACTCGCGTATTGTTTTGGTTAAACTCTCATGGCGTTGCCGGTCGCACGTGTCACGACTTGAGAAAGTGTAAAAGCGCCATCTATTATATATTTATAGAAAAATCAATTATTCTTCTTACCCGCCCTATGCTTCTTGCCCGGGCTTCCCTTAAATGATAAATTTTAGTTGTTCATGTCTGTGATGAGCCGCCGGCGAAATCTTTGGAAAAACATTACTCGCTTTGAAGGCATCTAACGCTTTTACACACTATGTGATATTCGAAAAGTGGCTTATAATATAATTTGCTTTTAAACAAATTAAACTTATGCTTAGACCTGT
Source organism: Diarsia dahlii (assembly GCA_949775195.1). Taxonomy (NCBI): domain Eukaryota; kingdom Metazoa; phylum Arthropoda; class Insecta; order Lepidoptera; family Noctuidae; genus Diarsia; species Diarsia dahlii. The sequence continues at coordinate 19,057,797 of OX459201.1, forward strand.
GGCTAGAAGAAACTAGATATAGATAGCCAAGACACGAAACCACCAAAACAAAAATTGCCCACTAAATAAACCTACTTTGTTGATAATATAAAAATATATTTACTCCGTTTCGTAATGATCTATATGTAGGTATCCTTAAACCCACTTACACTACTTTCGCTTTTCTCCTAAACATAATATGCATGACAAAAATCAATTCCCACATCTCCAACACTGTGTACCAACCCTTACATAAAATAGCAGTCGCCGAACGCTTATTTCAATGTCCCTGCATCTCTGTAACTCATAGTAATTGAATTGTCTCGGATCCCTCGCTCTCTGTATTTATGTAGCTCATAATTTATGAGTGGCCAGCCATATTCCAGTATTTAATCGTAGCTCACTCGGGGACAGATGTCAATGGCGGGATTTGATGTAAATTGTTGGAAGGTTGGCAGAATTGAGGATGGGACTTGAGTTGTGTGAGACTGGGTGAGGAAATTGGTTGGTCTGTAGTGTTTAGGAGACGATGTACTTAGAAATTATGACTGGTTAGCTATATTTCAGTTTTACATCGTATCTCACTCGTAGATAGAATAGAAGTTAATGCGTAGATCAAAATATGTGAAATTGTGGGATATGTGTCGCATTGAGGGTAAGATCTCAGTAGGGTAAGATGGTTGGTGTGTACTTAAATTAGGTAAATGTGTCGCTATTTTTATTGCTAAATACCTTGATAATGACATTTTAAGAAATAGAAGTTAAGTTAATATAATAAAATATTCCACAACTATCACACAACGCCATCTAGTCCCAAGCTAAGCAGAGCTTGTGTTATGGGTACTAGACAACTGATAAACATACTTATATATTTCTAAATACATACATATTATAGATAAATTACACCCAGACACAGAACAAATGATCGTGCTCATCACACAAACATTTGTCCTGGGTGGGAATCGAACCCACGACCTCCGGCATAGCAGTTAGGGTCACTAACCACTAGACCAACAGGCCAGTCAAAAAAAAATTAAAACTTTATTTTTTGTTATGACATAACATTTCGTTTATCTACGAAGAGCTGAGCAGTACACTACAATAATAGCCTTGCTTAAACCTAAATCGGATCAAAGAAATATAACTAGGTATATAGTAGGCAAGGCTGAAATAGGGTCGGCCCTAGTGAAACCTATCAAGACAGGATGATGAATATAAGGTAACTGTTAAAGTATGCAACAGTAGCACAATATCAGCATTTAAATACAAAGCAATTAACTTGTAATCGAATGACCTCAGCAGCTAAGTGATAATTAAAGAAAATTGCGCTATTCATGTTTAGGCAACCGACTGGGATGCTAATGTTGGAAACTAACATACTCATGACAGCCGTCAGTCGTGAGAGCTGTCAAAATTATACTGGTCAGACGTGAGAGCTGTCAAAATGACAGCGGACTGTCGTGCGAGCTGTCAAAATGACAGCGGGCTGTCGTGAGAGCTGTCAAAATAAACCTATCAAGGCAGGATGAAAAAAAAACCTTCAGGATGAATATAAGGTAACTGTTTATTTAAATACAAATAAATTAATTGCGGCAGCTAAGTGATAATTAAAGAAATTGATTGCGCTATTCATGTTCAGGCAACCGACTGGAATGCTAATGTTGGAAACTTACATACTCAGTATACGCTATGTGTTGCATATTGCTACCGTACTAAAAGCGTAAATCCTATATAATTCACGCATCAATCAACTCATCCCGACTGATTCGTTGGTATAATGGTTGCAAGCGCTAAGCATGAGGTCCAGGGTTTGATTCTTACTTCGAGTTAAACACAACTAGCGAAATGTGGGTGTAGTGTATACTATTAGTACACCTCTGCCTAACCCTTCGGCGATTACAGGCGTGATGGTATGTTATGTTCCCGTTGGGGCTGCGGATTATCGAAAGGCATAACGCGGCCGCGGCACAAGGGCGAAGAAGGAACATGGGTTGGTTTTTAGTCAGTAGAAGTCTGACACTCCCTTCCACTCTGCCCAAGAGCGGGGTATTTAATGATTACCCAACCACCAAAAAAATAAAAATTATAATAATGATTTATTTATTTATGCACACACAAAATACAAAAAAAAAGGATAAAAACATAACAAATATAAGAAGAGCACAAAGGTACTGCTTATTTCAAAAGAAATTTCTTCCAGCAGACCTGCGAGAGGAAAGTTTGATTAGAATTGTAGACACAGTGTGTTATGTTAACTCATCCCAACACAATTTAGTGCCTGATACAAGTAGGCTTCCTTTGGTAAAACGCGACAAGCCTAAGTCCAGTGTGAAAGTAAGTTTGTGTTACAGAAATGCTTACTCAGTACCATTTTAACAATTTATTTTCTAATTCAACCAGAGAGAAGGATGTTGCTTTTAACCGTCTTGAATCTTGATATAATATAAGGTAGGTATTTGTTTTGTTTCATAAAACCATTACTTATTTATAACGAAACAGATATTGATTCTACACTAACATCTGTTACCCAGGGTTTCTACAAAACATTATTCAATCGACTCCTGCGCCGATGATGAAAACAAAGGCAATTTTATGGGCTATCCCGCGTTTATTACAGGCACCGTGGGCACGAGAAGTGGCTTTACAACGGAAAATGAAATAAAGATCAAACGTGATCGACTAAATTCGATAAAAGATAAATAAATATTTTAATAGAAATTTTCGTTACTATTGAAACTGTATAGTATTGTTGTAAACACAAATCGCGAACTTTTGATTTACAAGAAAAATTAGTAATTTTTTTTCACAAAAGTAAGCTAACGGTTTCTGAGACAAAACATAATGACATTCATCGGCATTTTTTTATAAATCAGCTGTTCCATAATTTTTTACCGTATTTTATTCAAATAGCCAATTTTTCTTTTTAAAGAGCGTTCATCATTTTGGCGTCGGTATCCTTTCCACGTTCTCCAGCCATTTTGACGTAACGTAAGCTAGACATACAATATAATGCAACATCTCATAAATCAACACTTAACAATGTTGTGACGGGTCCACTCAAATCTGTGTGGTGCTTTCTTCAAAAGACCATCTCAGACACTAATTTGCATAGTCTTCATGTGTGTATTATACCAAGATTATGTCTGTACCTTGAACATATTGTAAACCCAAACGATTTTAAAAGAGTGTCCATGAAGTTTCTTGCCATTCTTCTCATGAGACCAACGCTTTGGAATGGGCAACTACAGTACAATCACGAGTTATTATGCCTTGTGACTGGGACTGTAGCTTAGTTTATTTAGCTTCAGTAGTTTACTGCCGCACTCGGAGAGCTTCAGTGGTTGCTTGGGACGTCGCTTGGTAAAGGTTTTTGGCAGTTTTGTCATACAAAAGTATGTCAGGCCTTTGCTGGGTGGCGGCTTGAGTAATCGTTGGATATCTCTGAGTGCTGCAGTTAGTTTAATTCGACTATTCAAAAGTGCCTGTAACGGCCTACTTGAAATAAATGCTTTGACTTTGACTTTGACTTTGACTTTGACTTTGTGATAGGCACAAAAACTACAGCGTAAAACTAACATGGCACGCTATGTAGACGAGGAGATGGCCACATTTATAATGATACACTATGTAAAGTGATCAACCTGAGTAATTTATTGACACACAGTAGTGTAATGCAAAAGTTCAATACAATAGTTTAAGTTAATTAAAATGTTTTAGTCGCTATGTAATATTATAATAAATGATGTATTGAACAAAAAACTAAATATAGCATACTGTTTAAGTTAGCCTGTGATACAGGATTATCCTAGTACAGACTAAGATAATCCTGTATCACAGGCTTAAGCAGGAGCAGGGGGCAGTAGGAGCTTAAGCTTAGATGCCTGTGCATCTATCATTATTATACCTTTATTTTTAATTTTAAAATTCATATTGTATTTTACCTTTTTGAGATTCTGAATAAAGATTTATTTATTTATAAAAAATACGCGATAACTTTTTTTCCACTTAGAGCACAGTTCCATTAAAAATAGTGAATTCATTTTGGTCCTATTTCTTAATTTTTTTAATTCGATATAAACAGGTAAAATAAGTTCTTTAATTTTTAATAGTACCTATTTGAAATTTTGAAGTTCATACACCGTGATATAATATCTTCAATAGTACTTACCCGAAAACTGCCGGTTGGAAATATAACGTAAAATTAAACGAGTGCAACTCTCTTGACGTGCGATAGTTATCGTATCGATATCATGTTCGTGTAGTTTCATTAACTAACTAAATATAACCTGGTATACTAAGCCTACCGAATGTTATGCTTCTCTGACTCGCCTTCAAGCAGAAGTGAACCTTCTGTGTGTAATTGTAAAGTCATGTTTGGCCTGTGTTTAGTAAAAACTTTGCGTGTTGGCCACGCCTCTGATGAAGACTTTGGAAACACTGCTTGTAAAAAATGAATTTTTCATTACTCATACTCTGAAAGTAGGTCATGACATGCCTGCGGAGCGGGTTGAAAGTACTACTTTTCAGCCCTAGGGAGAATCGCTTTCTACTGACAGCTGTCAAATTATTTGATGTAATTGGGAGCAAGCCTATTGCCATCAACCAATGTAATTAGGAGCAAGCGTATTGCCACCAACTGATGTGATTAGGTGCAAGCCTATTGCCATCAATAAATATAATTAGGAGCAAGCCTATTGGCATCAACCAATCTAATTAGGAGCAAGCCTATTGCCATCCACCGATTTAGGTAATTAGGAGCAAGCCTATTGCCATCAACCGATGTAATTAGGAGCGCGCCTATTGCCATCAACCAATCTAATTAGGAGCAAGCCTATTGCCATCCACCGATTTGGGTTATTGGGAGCAAGCCTATTGCCATCAACCAATGTAATTGGGGGCAAGCCTATTGCCCCCAACCGATCTAATTAGGAGCAAGACTATTGCCATCAACCAATCTAATTAGGAGCAATCCTAATGCCATCAACCGATGTAATTAGGAGCAAGCCTATTGCCATCCACCGATTAGATTTAACCGATTTTAAGTGTTTCTCAGCTTACTTTTTTTTTGTCAATTGTTTTTTTAATTCTTCTTTCTTTCGATTTAGGTAATTGGGCGCAAGCCTATTCCCATCAACTTTCCTTGTATTCGTAATGAAAAGCACAGTGTTTACCTCGGGTTAAAGACTTATTTAGTCCCTCGAACTATTAGCGCCCTCGCTGCGCTCAGGCGCCAAACCCCGTCTCGGGGACTAAATAAGTTACTTTCACCCCTAAGGTAACAATGTACTATTAATAATGAAAATGTAATGTCTACCTCTTCCTTCACGGTCGATTTTGTTTGAAAAGAAATGAGAGAGAGTATTACATTGAATACTAACTTTTACTTATTATTCGAAGCTTTGTACCTCATGCTTTGCTTATGAGTTCAGTCAATTTTCAGTATTTTATTTTTAGAATAAAAGTAAGAAAGAAAATTGTGTTCACACTGGAACCAATAATGTGGTTGTCTGGGCAGTAGGATTTTAGATAATTTAATAAACATCGAGTCCCAAAATGGCTGAAAAATAAATCTTCTTGTTAGAACCTGGGTGCATTATGATTTGTCTAGCAGTTTATGAATTATGTTGGGGTTACCTGTCAATATATCTGGTTACAGTGGCACTAGCATAAAATTGAGCTAATGTAAATGTAAATTTCATTGTATTTTAGTTTCTGCTGAGCTTTTCTCTGTTTTTTCTCATACTTACTTCTCTGCCAATTACAGTCTGAAAACCTTAGTTCTTATCCCATAAATATGTATAGAGCGATACAATTTTACGATGTGTAACGTACCACTCCATTTTATTCGGTATTATTGACAGATCGTTGCCACTTTTTCAAAACAGACCTCCATGATATTTCAATTCGCCTGAATAGCGAAGGTTACAAACCATTCGTGCAGAAAATTACAACGCTTTAGCAACCAGAACGTAGCCATTGGCCAGAAATATAGTTTTTAATCCATGTTTACTATGTGCATCTTTTTATATTATTTATTATGTATATACATATGCCAATGTTATACCTTAGTATTCTGATCGCTTTTTGAATAAAAAATATGGTAATGTCTAACGATTAGTTACTCCTACAAGGCCGAGAAATTGTTTCTAAGCGTATTAGCAAGTAGCACCTTGTTTTTATTTATTTTCTAATCCAAGGCAAATGGATAAAAAGTGAGCTCTGATGTTAGTTGAACTAATAACGTAGAATAAAAAGTGCTTATGAGCAGTTTGTGTGCAAATATGGCTGTTTTCTCATTTGTATACATAGTTATTGATTTGAGTTTCGCGTACAGCCAATCACGCGGTTTTGAAGGCTTCTATTCAGAACCAGGCTAAGAGAAACAAAAGAGGAAGGTAATGTACTCACGGGATACTGGGAGCCTGGAGATCACCACACTGTTGACGAGCAGTCGTATTTTCACGGTATTTTTGAGTATAGTCTTCGCGGAGAAGATGGGCTGGCCAGCCACTCGTTATTTGAGTTCGAACTGAAGTTTTTGTTTTCTTCCGTCAGAGGGCGCGAGCGGTCCGACGATATGATGTTTGGATACGCAACGTTTGAATGTCGCGTGTGGCGGCAGATTTAAATTAGGAATACAAGGAAGGAATGAGGATTAACTGGGAAAGCATCCCAAAGCCTGTTCATATCCCCCCATTTGAAATCAACCGGTGATTTCATAAGATAAGATAGATGAAGTTCGAGACTTACGGCCTATGCAGATTCATTTGTCATCATGCTGATAAGATTCTAAGATTAAAGCTAAGCTGATAAGAACAAAATAAGTTTAAATGTAATAGATAAGTCTGATATACATATACTAGATACTTGAAAAATGGTTAAGTGTTTTATGTGCGTTAAATTATAAGTATGAAAATATAATGCAGATAAGTTAATTATTTTGCTCAATTGGAAGAGGACAAATTTTGACAGCAGGTCTTACAAGTAAGCCTTTAGATGTTTTGACTGTCACAACACGAGTAATGTCATCTTTACCCGGATGGAGCTGTACAACGCGGCCCAACCTCCATTCGTTGGCAGGTAAGTTGGGTTCATAAATGGTAACAAGATCGTTCAGTCTTGGCTGATGGTTGCCGTGTTTGTACCATTTCATTCGCTGTTGTAAGGTATGCAAATAATCCCTTTGCCAAGTGCGCCAAAAGCTTTGTGAGAGGCACTGTAATAGCTGCCAACGAGTACGTAAGGTCTCGTTTTCCGCGTACCTTGGTTCAGGAAGAGATACTAAAGGTCGACCGATGAGGAAGTGACCAGCTGTAAGAGCGTCAACCTCGCCGGGATCGGAAGATAGTTCCACTAAGGGTCTTGAGTTTAACATGGCTTCCACCTTCGTTAAGATAGTGTAATATTCTTCAAAGGTAAGAATCTGGGATCCTATGATACGTTTGAGATGGTATTTTGTTGATTTTATACCGCTCTCGAAAATGCCTCCGAAGTGAGGACCGGAAGGAGGATTGAGTTTCCAAGTGATTCCTCGAGAAGCGAGGTGACTGTTAATACTATCGCTTTCGCGGTTGAGCATTTCCCTAACTTCCGACAAGTAACGCCTGGCACCTACGAAGTTAGTGCCACCATCTGTGACTATGGAGTGACAAAGTCCTCTCCGCGATACAAAACGATCTAAGGCCGCTATGAATGCTTCAGATGTGAGCTCAGTAACCAGCTCGAGATGAACGGCCTTGGTCGCGTGGCAGACTATGAGGCAAAGATAAGCTTTGTAAGTTTTAGCGCTACGACGTCTACTTTCTTTTATCATAAAAGGACCTCCGAAGTCGATGCCTATTGTTTGAAAACAATGACCCGGGTGTAGTCGAGAAGGTGGAAGATCACCTTGTAAAGGTTGAAGTGGAATAGGTTTGACTTTAAAACAGGTCACGCATTTAGATAACCGTGATCTGATAAGATTTCTAACGCCGAGTATCCAAAATCGACGCATAATTAAAGATTGAAGTAGGCGAGGCCCACAGTGAAGATAAGTTTTATGATAGCGGTCAATAAGAAGAGTACTCAATCGTGAAATCTTAGGTAAGAGGTATGGATGTTTGACTTGACTTGGTAAGGACGCGTGTTTAAGGCGTCCCCCCACTCGCAAGATTCCGCGAGTGTCAAGAAAAGGAGAGAGTTTAGATAAGTGTTTGGGTAAAGGTTTATTGGATGTTATTAAAGATATGACATCATTAAAACTTTGATGTTGAACATATTTTGTTAAATGATCTAAAGATTGGTTTAATTCAGTGGCTGTCAGATAAGGTAATAAGTTACGCTGAGAACGTTTATCTTTTGCGTTGTGGATGAAACGGTAGATCCATGCAACCACTCTTTCCACTTGAGAAAGAGAGGAGTGGCGTTCCATGATGGAAGTAAGCAATTCAGCTTCACGTGTCACACCAGTATGACACGCGCGTGATGGAGGCTTAAGTTCTGGTAAGCTATCGGACATTTCAACTGCTGAAGCAGGCCAGTTGCAAGTTTCGTTGGACAGCCACTGAGGACCAGACCACCAGAATTGAGATGAAGATAAAGATAGGCATGATAAGCCACGACTACAGATGTCGGCTGGGTTGTCATGGGTGGACACATGTCGCCACTCAGCTGACACAGGACTGTCATTAATTAGGACTACTCTGTGGGCAACGAAAGTTTTAAGCTTGTGTGGCTCAGTGTTCAACCACGACAACACAGTCGAGCTGTCTGTGAACAAGATAGATTTATTTAAAATGATTTTTGAACTAAGCAAAGAATGAATGCGATTTATTACTTTGGACAGTAATACAGCACTGCAAAGCTCTAAGCGGTTGACAGTCAACACTTTTAGAGGTGCTACTTTGGACTTAGCAATCAAAAGATAAACTTGTACGTCGTGAGAGGTAACGACACGAAGGTAAACACAACATCCATATGCTTTAGTGGATCCATCACAAAATCCGATGAGTTGAAATTCCTTAGACTGAGAAGGTATAATCCTACGAGGGATTTCTATCAGTTTTAAGTTATGAAGATCCGCTATAAAGCTTTGCCATTCTATAGCTATGTCTCTGGGCACAGGTTCGTCCCATGAAAGATTAAGACGCCACAAGTCTTGAAGGAGCAATTTGGCTTTTAAGATAAAAGGTGTGAGCCACCCAAGAGGATCGAAAATACGTGCGATGCTAGATAAGATGGAACGCTTAGTACATTCTTTGTCCTCGATTGGGGACTGTGAGTAACTAAAGTTGTCACTCACAGGATCATATTGGACTCCTAAGATTTTTAACGTTGATTTGTCACTTTCTTCAGAGAAAGGTTTAGGTACTTGACAATGATCTGCAGGCAAAGTTTTAATAAAGGATTGTGAATTGCTACTCCATTTTCGGAGCTCTAGTTGAGCACAGCCTAATAAACTGATAAGTTGATCTTTTAGTTCTATGGCTTCGCGTACAGAGGGCGCGCCGGTCGTTATATCATCGACATATGTCTCGTGAAGGAGAGCTTCAGCTGCGCGTGGGTACGCGGCGCCATGGTCGGCTGCTAATTGATGGAGGGTACGGATGGCCAGATAAGGTGAGCTACTAACTCCGTAGGTGACAGTCGCAAGTTCGTACTCTTTAACTGGATCACTAGGAGATTCTCGCCATAGTATGTGTTGAAAGTTCCGATCCTCCGGTCTAATTAAGATTCCTCTATACATCTTTGAGATGTCACAAGTTAAAACTACTGTGTGTAATCTGAAACCGGTTATGATATCTACAATATCCACTTGAAGCTTAGGGCCAGTGAATACAATATTGTTTAAAGATAGACCGTTAGTAGTTTTAGAACTAGCATCGAAGACTACTCTCAATTTAGTTGTCGTGCTCTCTGGGCGAACGACGCAACTGTGAGGGATAAGATAACGATTGAGAGTAGGTACCGTTGGGTTAGGTACCGGATACATATGATTTAAATTCTCGTACTCGCGCATAAAATTAACATAATCGGATTTAAGTTCAGTCTGACGATTAAGTCTCTTTTCTAGATAAGTAAAACGCGACAAGGTACTATTGTAGGATTCACCCAGAGAACGATCGCCATCCTTTAAGAGGATTGGTACGACATATCGTCCGTTAGGTTCGCGATAGGTTAAATCAGTGTACATGCGTTCACAGGTATCATTCTCGGGTACGGTGATAAAAGCGCGCGGTGGTTCCTCCACTTCCCAGAACTTTTGAATTTGTTCGTCTAATTTAAATGTGGTGGCCACTAAAGAGCACGCAGTGTTCAAAGGTGCAGAATTAAAGTTTACTGCCCCTGACAGAATCCACCCGAAAACGCTATGCAGAGCGGTAGGTAAACCGGGCCCCAGATTGATGCGTTGACCGTCATAGATTTCATGGAATAGTTCCGCCCCAATTAATAAGTCGATTTTGGCGGGAACATCGTAGTCGCGATCGGCTAACACTAGATGGTTGCAACGTTCTCTAACGACTGATGGTACCTTCACGCTAGGTATTAGAGCAGTGATGCTATCTAACACGACTGGCTTGATATTAAATTGTGGAGCATCACCATGTACAGGTCGTATAGTGCATTCCGTCACCCCTTTTACTTGTGTGACTGAGTTTTGTCCTAGTCCGGCTATATTAAGATTACAGCGGCGGAGTTTTAACCCGAGTATTCGCGCGCACGCAGCGGTGATAAAACAATCCTGCGCCCCACTGTCTACGAGTGCACGCACGGTATATTGAGTGCCGGCGGCGGTGTTGAACACGCGCGCCTGACACGTCCCTAGTAAAACCATGTCACGGTTGGGAACGGCAGCGTGAGAATGTGCTGTAACGTTCGCTGCAGTGGTAGCGCCGGCGCTAGATGGCGCTGGGTCAATATGCAATAGGGTATGATGACGTAATCCACACACCGTACAAGACATTTTAGATACGCATTTTTCTATGACGTGATTTGTACGCAAACAATTTGTACACATATTGTTTTTACCTTGTACTAACGCGAGTCTAGCACGAGAATCTAAGGTTTGAAAGGTAGGGCACCGATAAATCAAGTGCGGCTCACTGCAATGAGCACAAGCCACATTGGCAGGAGGATTAGATTTTGCGAGATAAGATGAGCGTTTTGAACCGCTGCTATTTTGCCTACTGGTCGCAGGCGAAGGTTTTTTCCCTTCGAGGTTACGAGGGTTAGGATTGTTATTAGATTTAGAAGATAAATGACTAGTTTCTAAGATTTTAACATAATCTTGAAGAAACTTTAACAATTCACAAAAAGTAGGTATTTGTGAAATGTTTTTCTGAGATTCGAAACGATTACGCGTGTCCGAGTCCAGCGCACGTGAAGTTAAACAAAATAAGATAAAATCACCTAAATTTTCAATTTTTAAAGCTTGGAGTGCATGGTATGCCTCATAAATTACGTTTGATAAAGTTTGTAAATCTTGGAAGTTACCCGATTTCAACACTGGCTGGTTAAAGAATTTATCTAAATATGTTAAAGCTATAATACGCTTGTTTTGATAACGCTCGATCAAACTATTATAAACTACTTCGTAATTATCAGCGGTCATCGGAACCCCTTTGACAATAGACAAAGCCGGGCCTTGTAAACAAGACGATAAGTAATGAAATTTTTCTATTTGCGAAATCGAATTGTTATCGTGAATTAAAGTTTTGTAAATATCATAAAATGTTTGCCAGTTTTCTATTTTACTATCGAATTTAGGTAACTCAAGAGTAGGTAGCCTAACGTTACGTCCTGTTTGCATGGAGTCGAGAGCCGCCGGCCCCGTGGGCGGAGCCGCCGGCGCCGCCTGCGACGTCCCGTCGACGTTTTCGCTCCTAACAGCGACCTGTAAGTCAGCCGCTGCACCGATTACGGCATAGTACAAATCATCAAACGAACTCAAAGACTTTTGACACACTTTTGCATCAGGTTTTATGGCTAACTCCAACGCCTGTATTTTACTACACAACGCAACAAATTCTTCGCGAATTGAATGTATCCGCGTATATCTCGCCTTGAACGACGATACCTTTGAACGATCTTGAATCATAGATTTTGATAAGTCATAAAGGATTTGGATATCACGATAGACATATTCGCGTTGAGACTGAAGTAGTTTAAGTTTACCGTCTTCCATTTTGTTTTACGTAGGTAGACTATGAGTATGAAAATACGAACCTAAGTTGAGATTTATTAGGTGTAAATCAATACATATAGGTGAAATAGTTATCTAGTAACGTTTGTTAGTGTATAAATACCGTGAATAGATAAAGTTAATAAGATTGCGCAATGAATTTCGTAAAATAACTACGAATTATTGTGATATAACCCGACTAAATTAAGATGACCTCTGAATCTGCATAGGTTTACCCTGCGAGTATGACAACACAATTTTGTAGAATAATACTTTTATTTTGCGAAATTCTAGGAAATCTCTGAGTTTTCTATTGAAATTGAACCAGAGAATGCCTGAAAAAACTGTAATCTACAGGTAATCGCGCTCGAAATGGACCACAAATATGATTTGAGTTTCGCGTACAGCCAATCACGCGGTTTTGAAGGCTTCTATTCAGAACCAGGCTAAGAGAAACAAAAGAGGAAGGTAATGTACTCACGGGATACTGGGAGCCTGGAGATCACCACACTGTTGACGAGCAGTCGTATTTTCACGGTATTTTTGAGTATAGTCTTCGCGGAGAAGATGGGCTGGCCAGCCGCTCGTTATTTGAGTTCGAACTGAAGTTTTTGTTTTCTTCCGTCAGAGGGCGCGAGCGGTCCGACGATATGATGTTTGGATACGCAACGTTTGAATGTCGCGTGTGGCGGCAGATTTAAATTAGGAATACAAGGAAGGAATGAGGATTAACTGGGAAAGCATCCCAAAGCCTGTTCAGTTATAAATATATAATGTACAGAAAACACATGGAGGGACGGATTCAGAAGCTTTGAAGTACTTTGAAGTATGTTTAGGAAGTTTGTGACATACCTACAGTTGTATAGGTTTGCAAGCCATTTGATAATGTGTTTTAATTGAATGTAATGTATGAAACTATGTTGTGTACTCGGCTAGCTTAGGTACAAACACAGTGAAGTAAAAGTATTGGAAGTGTGTGGTAGAGGTCAATTAAAAAAATATATCATCAGCATTCTCTTGCCCTTATCCCAATTCATTTGGGGTCGGCGCAGGCGCAGCATGTCTTCCATACTAATATTATAAATGCGAAAGTAACTCTGTCTGTCTGTTACTCAATCACGCCTAAACTACTGAACCAATTTGCATGAAATTTGGTATGGAGATATTTTGATACCCGAGAAAGGACATAGGCTACTTTTTAATAATAAAAAAAAAACTTTGTTCAAGGGGTTGAAAGGGGGTACGAAAATATTACTTTTGGTCGCGATAACCGGCATCGGTAGCGATAACAGACATCCGCGCGGTTGAAACCGCGGGCATCAGTTAGTCTTCTATATTTCTCTGTTTTTCTTGTCAATTAAAAAAAAAACTTCATAAAGCCTTTTTTTTTTTTGGTGGGTGGAAAATCATCGAATAACCCCCCCCCGCTCTTGGGCAGAGCGAAGGGGAGTGTCAGACTTCTACTGACTAAAAACCAAACCCATGTTCCTTCTTCGACCTTGTGTCGGAGCCGCGTTATCCTTTCGACAATCCACAGCCCCGACGGGAACTTCATAAAACCTAAGAATATAAAAGGATAACAAGTGTATCTAAACATACCCGTAGTTGTCAAAGTTTAAAGAACTAATTTTAGTCAGAGATCCAAGATTGACGACCTAGAGGCTTTTGTACGAGATTGGCCGGAGAAAACCGCAAGGAGCAAAGAGTTGAAGGCTATTGGAGAGCCCTTGGCCCAGTTTTGGGACGGCTTTGGATATAGGCTAAAAAATACCAAGATAAGCCTTCTCTAAAGATCAAACGCTCGTTAAACCACAAGAGAAACACAGTAATACTTTTAAAATGCTCGGTATTCAGTAACCAACGCTTAAAAAGCAGTGTGTATCATTAACAGCCAGGCGACAAGGCAGTAAAAATGCCCGACACAGCATCAGCAGTCGCAGGAATCTCGATTTAATAACTTGTGTAGTTTTTATATCATATTTGAAAAAATATGGCGTTAGTCCATAACAACATTGTAACAAGCCGTGTTCAGCATTTGATGAGCAAAGGTAGTATAGTTGCTCTTTTTAGTTAACTGTACTTCCCACTGCTGGACAAAGGCATGCTCAAATAATAAAATTCTAAGAGCTCTTTTCTTGTGCCGCGTCAAATCAGCCCTCGTGGTACGCGTCCAGATCGTCACGCCACCTCTTTCTGGGCTAGCCTCAGCGACGCCGTCCGTCTTCGGGCAACCATTGTGTGGCTTTTAATCAGCGGTCATCGTGCATGCGGCTGACGTGATCCGCCCAATCCCATTTCAGTCCAGCAGCCTTCTTGCCAACGTCCACAATGCCCGTTTTGGAGAGCAGCGTGGGGGCTCTGGGTTGTTCGAAAGAGATACCGCGGCCTCGACACAAAAGGCCAAGAAGGAACATGGGTGGTTTTTAGTCAGTAGAAGTCTGACACTCCAAAAAAAATCGTGGTGTAAGAGTACTTTTGTTAAAGATATAAAATAGAGTAATTAATGGTGTTTATTGCTATGAAGTAAGAGGGTAATTAAGAACCTGAAAAACATAGTCGCTTTTAGCAGCTAGTCGTAAACGAATTATGTAATAGAGGATTTGAACATAACTACATTAACCGTCAGTGAAAGTGTGTATGTACATAAAAATTCTCTACGACACTCAAGTTGACGAGCAACGCCTAATAAGCCTTTTTATTTGGAGGGTAGGAAATCATCAAATGACTCCTCCCGCTCTGGTCAGAGTGGTAGGGAGTGTCAGACTTCTACTGACTAAAAATCACCCATGTTCGAGGGTTGGGAGGTTTGTGTCGAGGCCGCGGTATCTCTTTCGAACAACCCGTAGCCCCGACGGGACGCATGATAAGCCTTTAATTCTTTCGAAATCAATGTATTATTTAATTTGTTTAAAATTGATTTATATTAATAATAATAACGTTTATTAAACAAAAGAAAGAATACAGTTGAGCACAAAAACGGTTAGCCACAAACTAAGCATAGCTTGTATCTTGTCGAGTCACATTTTTTTTTTTTTGATTATGTGTAATGTCCAACTATAACAATGCATGATAAATGAAGAACGTTGACATATGACGAATAATGATTTCAATATTATATAAATATGAATCAGCAATAAATATAAAACAGCGATCCTTTTCAACCGACTTAACGTCACCTTAATATGCAAAACTTGTAACTCCATTTCGACCAACTTTATAGGAGAGCAATGTAACTGATTTCATATTTACAGTAGGTGGCCAAATTATTAGGGACAGTGCTTGATTTTATGTAGTTTATAGTTTATTATGTTTAATTGAAAAAATATGTTGAATTTAAGGGGTTATTTTATCTGATATAGCTACTGCTACAATTATTGTTTTTGCCAAGTGGCAACACAGTGAATCCGTGCGTTATTTGTCAATATTGGAAGGTTTCTTCTAATTCGGTCGTTGTCGGTTAAAAAGCGCGGTTCGCAGTATATATTTTTTAATTTTCAAGAAACAGTTTTTTCATTTGATTTAACCGACTTTTTTTGTCTAAAATAATCAAAAGGTAAGTAATGCCCCGTATAGTAAAATAGTTTTGCTATGTTTTGTCTATGAATTTACATTTTATTAATAGTTAGACGCAATGTCCTCAAATTTTCTTTTTTTTAGGATAGACAAGGCTTTGGACACCTCTCCAAGAAAATTTAGAGAGATACTAACATTGTTACTGCACTACACTCATTCCCAGAGAGTCATAGCTGCTATGGCTGAGGTTACAAAATCTGTCGTAAATCGAATAAAAATTAAAATTGACAATAAAAAGCCTGTTGAGGCAATTCGGGTTGGCAAATATCGCAGAAAAAGGATCACCACACTTCGTACTGATCGAAGAGTTAGGAGCATCTGCCTCGAAACTCATAAAAAGAGTGTTGCTCATTTGACCACGATGATGAACGACGAGGGTTTAAGGATTTCAGACAGAACATGCGTAGGTGGTTGGTCGAATAGAACTTGACGGGACGGCGGCCTTCAAAAAAACAACGCCTAACCGACAGTATGAAAAAGAAACGACTCCAATGGGCCAGACAACATCGAAATATGACTGTCGCAGGTTGGAGTCGAGGAAAAATAACTTCTTTGAATAATGCAATTAGACAATAACTTTTCTACTATTTTCTACTATTCATTTTGTTAATTTACAGGTATGCCTTTCTGACGAATCAACTTTTCAAATTTTGGTCGACAAAAGTTCTTTTGTAAGACGAGGCCTTGGTCAACGATTCCACGCCGATTGCATCGTAGAAAGGGTTAACCATCCGGTTAGTGTTACGGTTTGGTCTGTCATCTCAGCCAAAGGCATGGGGTGCCTATACACCGTAAGAGGAACGATGAAACAAGACCAATACAAGCGAGTATTAGAAACCCAGGTATTGCCGCAGGTCAATGAATGGTTCCCCGATGATGTCGAATACATTTTTATGCATGACTCAGTACGCTGCCACAAAGCCAGAAGCGTTACTGCATTTTTGGCTGAAAGAATGACACTGTTTTGCCTTGGCCAGAGAATTCAACTGACATGAATCCCATTCAGAAAATGTGGGAACTCTCCAAAGGGGCCATTGCCAAAGAAGTGTCTACCACCGAAAGGCAACTTATAGAAACCCTCACCAGAGAATGGCATCATAATGCCAAACTAAGAGTGAATAGGTTACTTCTAGGTAAGCGTGCTCTATCGTCGACCGCATCATCACTTTCCATCAGGTGAGATAGTGGTCAAACGCGAACCTATCAATAATAAAAAAAAAAATAAAAAAAATAAAAAACTAAAGGAAAATGCAAAACATTCTATATAAAGCATGCCCCGACACACAGAACCTAGGTATCACCCTAGAACCCTAGAAGGGTGGTATCACCCTTTGCTTAAATAAGAGCTTCACTAAATATTTTTTTTTTACCTGATTATTAATGAACAGTTTTGTATACATTTTGGATTTTTTGTGATCCCAATAGAACATAGATACTAGTAAAAAATATATAAGAGACCTACAATCAATTATTTATTACACAAATCAACTTAAACTCGAAAATTCAAAAATCTTATTACTGTCCCTATTAATTTGGCCACCGATGGTATATTTTATATCATCACTCCACCATTGTGATAGGGGTTAACGAGGGAGATACGAGTTTTGCTTTAGGTGGTGGATTTACGAGGTATGCTTGACATCAATTTTTAAAGTTGCTATAATATAAAAACGCACGCCGCCTTATTACAAAAGGTAATTAAACCTGGTTTAACTTAGACTTGGTTTATCTCGCATGCTGTCACTTTCTTTTGAAAATTATTGAAGTGAGACGTCATGCGAGTTAAACCAAGTCTAAGTTAAACCAGGTTTAATTACCTTTTGTAATAAGGCGGACGATGTTTACAATGAAAAAATCCTAATTTTGTGCGACAACTATTGCGATCAAAATGTCAATTTGAACCCTAGGTGGAGTTACGAGGTTTGCGTATTAAGGTGACGTTAAGAGGTTCTCAATTTATAAGTATGTTTCTTTTTTTATAATCAAAAGAACTGATAAACAATAAATTAATTTGAATTTGGCATCTCTGCATTTCCATTTTATTCTAACAATAATTTTTGCAGCCCAACAGCTCAGCAAAATATCTACTTCCTTAATTCAAAGTGAACCCAACACAAGACGCCTGTACATTCACACCCAATTTACTCAAACTAACAACTAGCAAAGAAAAACCATGTTTTCCGCACACTTCCATTGAAAACATAACTACACTACTATTAATATCATAAACGGGATATTTACCATGTTTGATTATTGTTTCGAGTTCCCGATATTTCGGCGCTGTTACAAGCACCATGATCACGGATAAACTGAAGTCATTGCGGGTGGATGTTTATGAGCAGACAAATCGGTCTACCCTCTTTCTAGTTCGTTTTTTGCGTTCGGCACCACTACCATTGTCACTCACTACACGATTCTGTTCCCGACACACGAAACTCACTGTGTCCACTCGCGAACTTTTTTCGACACTTTTTCGGTTTTTACACAGTTGAACCACTGGATTCCAGGCTCTCGACAGTTGAAACCCGTCCTCCCGGTTAAAGCAACATAACTACAACTTTAATAAAAAATACGCCTTATTAGAAGGTATTTTAATAAAGACTTTTCAGACTATATAGTGGTACCAATTAGATACAAAAAATCACAGTGTGTCCTCTACTTTATGTAGGGTTTAACTCGACTTTACGAGGTAGGTAGGGTGGAATGCGCAGTTTACGCGTCCATTGCGCACTTTATTTGTAATGTACGGGTTATTTCTTACGTGGAATGGTAATGGACGGTGCGCGGAAATGAAATCATTTGGATGCCGCCGATGTGCGGTTGAACAGGTGTTTTTTACGATTTGAAAGTTGGGTTGTAAAATTTTGAAGACTTTACAGCAATGTTTTTGTGAATTCAAATCGTGGACAATCTTTTCATTTAAGGCGATTGAGATTTTTTTGTAATACCTAATGTTATGTTACAATAATGACTACCAGAGAAATTACCTTATTGACCAAGTATGATATTGATCGAAACTTATAACATACTTAACCTAATATGCCTGCCTGCTCACACGTTGATATCACTAGTATTATTTTTAATTTATTAAACTAATTACTGCTGCTTACTTAAATTATAGTAGCCCAACCAATGCCAACCATGGCTAATGGTAATAAGTTTTTTTTAAATATTAACATTCCTCACCTTTCTAGAAATTATATAAAAACCAACCAAATTGAGCTTACGCCACCTACCAAAAAAGCCGTCACCACCGTTACCCCACCCCGCCGCGAGATGGCGCCACACGTAACCAAACAAAGCGCGCCACATTTCCCGTGGGAATAGCTATTTACCACCGCAAGCCCTCGTACGAACTTCATTAATCTGTCGCATTGCTGTGACCAATCCTGACGACGCGTATAAGGACTGGGACACATTAGAGAATGTGGAGCATGCCTTACGACATAATCAGATGTTAGACACCCTTTTATAGAGATCGTTATAACGATTTGACGCCTTTTAATTGTGTACTGATAGTATCGGGAATGAGAAATAACTTGGACTGCTGGACTATTACCGAGTTTAAATAAGTGCTTGATAATTATTTAAATTATGCGGGTTTGATATAGATCTTTTTACTGCTGTGATGTGTAGAAGCAATCAGATTATTATGTAAATTAAAAATACTTGGCACTTTACCGGATGATAGCGATGTGGAGGAGTACTTAGACATCTAAACGTCCTGTTGTTTATTTGGTTCATATTTAGTTGGTTAGATTATGTTACATAAGGTATTCCTTTTAGTATTTTTTTTTTATTTTTCTTTAAGGACTTTAATACTTTGAGTATTTATTTATTAAATTATTAAAAAATGTATTTATTAAATTACTAAAATACTCTTAGAAGAAACTTTTGTCACGCCAAAACGATTATGAAATCGTAAATAGCGATAGCATTTAATTCTGATCGTCAAAATGTACTAATAAATAGAATTTATTCTACATTCCCAAAGGTGTTTTTTTATGGAGAACTTTGAAACTTAAGAAATGGTAGTAAAACTTTCAAATATAGATAATGGCGTGACATGAGCTAAGTGTGTTATTTCTTCTATTTGTATGTACTCAACTTAAAGATTGCAATATTAAAAGTGTAACTATGATTTACTACAAGGAATATTACAACAACAACAATCGATTTTCAATTCGCCATAGTTCGCTGCTGAACTTGTATAATGGTTCAATAATTGGACTTTCACATACTTCATTTTTTCGTTTAAGTTAATTTTGATACACAATACTGTGCGTGGAAATCAATTAGATCGGTTGTATGGGAACAAAATATGGGGAGAACCGATGTGGTAATATAATTACTTACCCGTGAATTAATTGTTTTTGGGCTCGCAATTTTGTGGCTCGCGGTATACATTTTTCGTTTTTTTTTTTTTAATTTCAATTATTATCAATTTAAAAAATAATAAATAATCAAGTTTATTTGGAACAATAATTTAAGTTAACAGGTTACACAAGAAAAATGAAGATAGCTACAAACGTAAGATACTGTGACGTAGCCTAAATCAAAATACATAGAATAGAAAGATATGGTTCCAGCCAATTAAATTGCTTTACCTACCGAAGTAATATAATTTTGTAAAATTTAAGAGGTACTTTTTTAAGGTACATATAAATACTTTGACTTATCTGGCGCTCATGTTAACTTACTAACAGGGCCTACCACCACCTTAGCACTCTTATTGCAGTATTACTAATGTTCATTTTAATTCAGTTTGTGGGGGTCATGAGGAACAGGGTGTAAAGTTCCTCATCCCCGATTGAAAAGGGAGGATCCTCCGACCGGACGGGTGTTGTGTCCGGTGGGCAAACTGCCCGACATATGTAAGTCGGGAACTCCTATATAGGCTTATGTCGCGGATAATGTTGATAGCGCGATGTAGGAATTTCTGTCGATCGTTGTTAGTACGCAGGTGTTGCGATAGATGTCCCTAGTCGCCACAAGTTTGAGAACTTGTAAAACTCTGTATTAGATAACTATATCAATGTAGTGATTAGACCCATCAACTTTTATATTTCTGAAAATGAGACTAACATACTGATTTAGATGGACACCACCGCACCGGGGCGTTGAATCTTGTTTTATACACAATCAGTTCAATAAACTCCTTGTTATTACTTAGGTGACATAAGCTAAGTATACGCAGACGGCTGTTACACAGCCAGTACAAACCACAAGTCATGGAAGTATTCGTTCAATCAATCGCTCGTTTATTTGTGGAGCCACGAGCCATGAGCCACTTCGCAGAAGCAAGTTCATTACAGATCAGATTGGAATCAAATTCGATGCTTGTCAATGTTTAGTGTGTTAAACCTAGATGTCTATTGGTGGTAAATGGCTCTTATTGCTGGTATTTCGCCCGGCAATGATTATTTTGTTCTGTCAGGAGTAGTAGCCAGGGCTTGTGCCCAGTTAATGGCATTAGGCTCGCTCCTGTTACATTAGACTTATGGATAAGGGACGAAATGTGGGTTTACTATAAGCGACTGCGACTTAATGACAGCAGTGGTGTTATGTATATTACGAGTATGGAGAAAAACTTCAGTGTAACCTAATAACTAAAATTAAAATACTTTCCGAGAATATCTTATTTAGGTATTACAATCGTACCTACATTAAATATATTCGTGATCTAGTTTTTTCATGAGAATATCTAAGTTGGACATATTTTTCTAGGGATTTCTAGGCCTGTACAAAAATATACGTTATGAGGGGAAATTACAAAAAAATATATCATTTAAAAATAAGTGTCTTGGATGTGTTATTGAGGATGCCAGTCTGATACACAATAATTTTTTTATTGTGTATCTTATAACACATCCAAGGCACTTATTTTTTTTTTGGAATTTTATTTATATTTTTATTTTTATTTATTATCTATATAAATAAAAAGAGAAGTCCTGACTGACTGACTGACTGACTGACTCATCAACGCTCAGCCCAAACTCTTGGACCTAGAAAGCTGAAATTTTACACAGAGGTTCCCTTTATAGTGTAGACAAGGAATATAAGGAAGGATTTTTCGAAATTCAACCCCTAAGGGATTTAAATAGGGGATGAAAGTTTGTATGGAAAATCGTCATTTTCACGCGGGCGAAGCCGCTGGCAAAAGCTAGTTGAATATATTTGATGTAGGTACGATTGTAATACCTAAGTAATTGCCTACATACACCATATTCCAGGCACACAATACGCGTATCAACAAACCAGTATCGTACAGCCTGCAAGTTGCAACAATGTATTGAACTTATAATTGAACCAATAAAGAACAATTTGACACGTCCAACGTGGAAATTAATTCAGTTAACGAAGCTCTAAACTGGTTCGAACCGAAATCGGTTTTGCGATGTTTGTTTTTGTTAAACTTTGAACTGGTTTCAGTTATCACGAAAGTTAAAACCACCACCGGAATAACAAAAATACATTTAGTTATGCCAAATTAAAATGACAAAACGTAATCATTAAAAAACGAACATTATTTTATTTTTTGTCTGTCTGTTTGTTCTGGCTAATCTCCGAAACGAGTGGACCGATTTCGACGGAACCTTTACCTATTAGGAGTACTAATTACTTTAAAAAAGAAACCGACCAAGAGCGAGTCGGATTCGCGCACGAAGGGTTCCGTACCATTTTCTATAAAATTCGCGTTTGTTGTATGGGAGCCCCCTTAAATATATAATTATTTTATTTTGTTTTATAGTATTTGTTGTTATAGCGGCAACAGAAGTACATAATTTATGAAAATTTCAACTGTCTAATTATCGCGGTTCTTGAGATACAGCCTGGTGACCGACAGACGGATGGACAGACGGCGAAGTCTTAGTAATAGAGTCCCGTTTTTACACTTTGGGTACGGAACCCTTAAAAGGAAGAAACCTCTTAAATATTTTATCCCATGATATTGTTGGCAAAATCGAATTCAAGTAGGGAAGCAAATAATAACTAAAGGTACAAGTTGGTAGCCGACTGCACTTAGCAGCAGCAGACGACATGTCGTCGCTTCATTTCGTCACGACACGTCGTTGCGTCATGTCGTTTCACTAAAGGGCATATCTCCTGTTGTTTCTGTTATCTATGGGCACTACTGATCTGCGGTCATGTTGCTAACTACGGAGGGAATTTCATAGAAATACGTAGAAACCAGTAGTGTCGCTGCGACATGTCGTCTGCTGCTGCTGCGTGCAGTCGGCTACCAACTTGTACCTTAGGATAGGATATTAATATGAAGTATAATAATAATCAATTCATGCAGAGGAAGATGTATATCTATACTAATATTATAAAGCTGAAGAGTTTGTTTGTTTGTTTGTTTGTTTGTTTGTTTGAACACGGTAAACTCAGGAACTGCTGGTTGGAATTTTAAAATTCTTTTTGTGTTGAATAGTCCATTTATCGAGGATGGCTATAGGCTATATAACATTACGCTACGGCTAATAGGAGCGGAGCATAAATGAAAAATGTTACAAAATCGGGAAAAGGTACTTCCTTTTTGAGAGCTTCCGCTGCGTGCGCTGCGAAAACGGTTTAAGTTACGCAAAAATCATGTATGAAGGAATTGTTCCTCTTTAAAAGTTCTAAAAAAACATCCGCAATAGCATATATCAATCTTTTAAGATTGACTCACTGTAACCTTTTTTACTATTAAACTGTTAGGTTAAAAATAATAATTTTTTGCGAAGCTTATTTAACCCATATGGTATTAATCTATATCTAAATAAATGTGTTTGTTAGAAGGAAAATTTTATATAGAATATTTGTACCCTTCACTCTAAACAGTTTAAACAAATATCTTAGAAGATATCGCAATGTAAATATATCCGCGCGGCAAAATAATTCGCGCGTCGCAATGTAGGGAGATTCTTTCCGGGAAATTCAAATTCAAAATATTTACTGCATCATAATGTTTACAAGTACAGAGTGTTATCGTATATGTATTTAACAGTACGAGATACCTATAGTAATTCACACTTTAATATAATCTACTATACTATTATAATAAAGAAGAAAGATAAGATTTTTTGTTTGTTACGATTTAGATTAATTTATGTCGGATAGTCGATATATCGAGAAAGGTTATAAGCTATATTTATGTGACGCAGACGAAGTTGCGTGGGTCAGCTAGTTATTAATAATGTAACCGATCGTCAACAGATTTCATATTAACAAACCGTTACTTATTTCAGTTGACAGATATACAAAATACTATTCATCCAAAACAAACATCCGATTATTGCGGTATTTTCCCTTGAAATTACAAGAATCTCGGAGAACCACTCAGTTGACACAGTATAAGGCCCGGTATCCACCAAAACGGAGATGTGCCAAGCGGAGAGGAGATTGCCAAATTCGACCAATCACAGGAAAGGCGAAAAACCAGATGTAACTGTGATTGGTCGAATTTGGCACATCTCCTCTCCGCTTGGCACCTCTCCGCTTTGGTGGATACCGGGCCGTGCGGGACTCCACCAAAGCGGAGATGTGTGCGGTGTGCTGTGTGTTGTGCGAGAAGAGATGTTTTTCAGCTCGGGGGACTCCACCAAAGCGGAGATGTGTGCGGTGTGCTGTGTGTTGTGCGAGAAGAGATGTTTTTCAGCTCGGGGGACTCCACCAAAGCGGAGATGTGTGCGGTGTGCTCACATGCCTCGTCTCCACTGCGTGTCGTCCGCGCACAGCTCACATCTCTGATTCCATTGCGCCATGCAAATATTTCACATCTCCGCACAGCGATCTCCACTGAAGCTGAGCGGAGAGATGTGGATCGGACTGGGTCAAAATAATATGATTCTGTTTAGTCCGTAAGTTAGATTATCGAAAAATATTGAATACGTGTTTTTTGTTTTATCAAATCAATAAAAAATTACGAAGATAAAACATGTCAAAGATCTGGGAGTGGGGCTTGAAACGTCACTTGTGTCGTCAAAATGTACTATCATATGACGTCACACGAGTTTTCGAAGCACTGTATCGTCTTCATTTTAAGTTTACGTGAAAAAAGAAAAAATATGTGTCCAATAATTTTTGGAAATCTATCTGACGGACTAATTAGTTTTTTTTTGTCCGATCCCCTATTCTATTGGTTGCTTAAAAAACATCTTCTCTCCGTTTGGCACATCTCCGCTTTGGTGGAGTCCCGCCCTAAAGGCACAAGTGCAGCCATTTAGCGTGATGTAATAAAACGGTAATTCCACTTGCATATCTTTTTTTAAGAGTCAAACTGGTTTTAAGAGGACCGGTCGGTCATTCAGTGCACTCATGTTTTTGTTTATTTTTTAAGAGTAAAAGTTATTTTAAGACTGGAAGTGATGAACTTTTACATGCTTTAAAGTAATCAGTGGCGAGTTCTGGTTTTGTTAAGGAAAAATAAAATCAAGAACAGGAATGGAAATCGTAATGACAAATGGAATAAAAATGGTAACACCTACCTACACCTACCTACCTACCTAGTCAGTGAAGAAACATCGAAAAACATTGAAAGGAAAAGGTTCATGTAATTATATTGTTATGGTCTCACGGTCTTACCTTTATTTTCATGATTATATGAAGTCTTTGTACCTGTAGATATCTGGAATTATTTATCGTTATGTAGGCCTTTATTTCCCTGAAAAATGATCACAATTTGTTTCAAAATACCTACCTCATTGTTTCATCTAAATACAAGACCTCATAAAAAAAACCTTTTCCTATCAATTTTCCGTTGTTGGTGCAACATTATCTGACCTCAGAAGGCAGAGCGGCAATAACCGGAGGATATCTACAGAATTCATTGCCAATAACAGCAATTTATTATATACTATATTAGTACCGCAGTGGTACTATATTGGTGCAGTTTGACCCTGCTATGATTACCTGTACGGAACCGCTATCTACTAAACAATAAAATTTAAATACGGCACAAAGTACTTTAAAGGTTCTTTCACATAAAAGTGGAACATTTCGCGCGATTTAAATCTGAAGCGATTTATAATAATATAAATTATGTTGATGTTCTTAAAATGGTCACAGACGCAAGTTATAATAATGTGATATTATGAATTGGTACTGTGTGGCCATTTTACGAATTGTAACGTAACTCATATTATTCTGTTATTATTATTAATATTCTGCTAAAGGCCAGTCACGAAGTACCAATCATAAACCAAAATGTTTTACAGTGAAGAACCAGGGAAAGGTAGGACTTTTTACCTTAATTACTTTATTTGACGATTAAAATACAGGCATAATTATTATTATTTGAATAAGGATTCAAAAAGAAATTGAGAAAAACCAGCAAGGTAGATAAATAGAATAGATTGAGATTCAGTAAGTCATTAGCAATATTATTGTAACATTTAGCAAAGATCAGTAACTAATGTGAGAGAGCCTTTAAATTCCATTTACCTTTTTGTATAAGGACGATACCGTTTCGGAATGTGCTTGCTACTGTTGCAGAAAATAAAGATGCATCTGTAGATAGCTATGTACAAAGCCTTATTGTTTTAGATTCATGTTATTAGCAGTCTGTGACCTCTCCGTTTATTTTGGTGTTACCGAGGTGTCGGAGAAGAAAACACCGATCTAGTCCAAAACATATTTAATTCAATAAGTTTTATTTTGTACATTCTGACCTAAGCCGCATGCGTGTTAACTTTAGAAGTTAAGTCAAAAGAAACACGTGCATCAAATGTGACGTGGTACAAATGTCTATGGAAACACTTGTCGCAAATAGGTTTCACCTTTGACCGTTTTTATTATTTTCGCATAACAATTGATAGACACACAATTCATTAAAATAACTTTAAGGAATCCTTAAAATGCAGTTAGTATTTTAAAATAAAATTGCCTTGTTTTGCCAATTACTGCTCGACACATTGGTAATACCAATGAGTAAAAGATATTTCAATTTTCAAAAGAATTAGAGCTCTTATCAGAGAAGTATTTGTATGAATTCAATTAAGACTGAAATAAGTCAATTAAATTGGAATTGCAGTAATTGGATTTTAGCCACACTAATAAGAAAGAAATGGGAATATTTCCTTTTTAAATAAGCAAATAATATTTAGTTGTTTAATTTGAGTTAAATCATGTTAAACGGTTAACCTGTCCAATTATGTATTTACAAAATTAAATTAAAACTTCAATAGAAAAGAAGTCACAACTTTTAGTACTTACGACTTTAACACCGGTATCTATATAAAATTCGTAGTGATTACTTGGGTAAAAGTCATTGTTTAAGATACGATATTTTCTCTGTAGTTTAGTAATTCCTTGATGTTAGAACTGTCAAAGGTTAGAATCCTTAGGTTTGCTTTCAATGACGATTCTAACTTCGTTTAAATTCTTGTCCATTGCATAAAAATGTTTGCATAAGTAATTACTTAAGATCAAGTAATACTTGACTATAGATGCGGATGTTAGTGTGCAGTCCAAAGTAGCGCGGCTTGTCAAGCAAAAATGCATCGATAAGTTCAACTTGGTACATTTATTTTAATTCTATGGTTTCCCGCCTGCACAACGTAGTTGGTTAAACTATAATTATGTCGGAATGATATTTATTCGATAGTCAATACAATTTTAAATGATCTAAAACACTTCCAAGATATGTTCCAAGTTACATTTTATTTATTTATTTGTCGGAGATTAAAGTCTCTGAACGTGGATAAAATCAGAACTACTGGAATGTCGAGCAACTATTGTCGTGTAGTTCAACCTCTTTAGTAGTTGCTTGGGTGTGTTTAGTTCTGGCACGATTTATAACGACA
This sequence comes from Diarsia dahlii, assembly GCA_949775195.1. Classification (NCBI taxonomy): domain Eukaryota; kingdom Metazoa; phylum Arthropoda; class Insecta; order Lepidoptera; family Noctuidae; genus Diarsia; species Diarsia dahlii. The sequence goes on from OX459201.1 coordinate 19,085,298, forward strand.
ACTGTCAGATGAATGATGACGGAGGCGCTCGTCAATTTAGAGGAGCCCGAGCCAGCAGGGGCTTCCAGGGCGGACGGCGCTGCAGTTGGTCGTGGTCGTGTTTCCTACTAACCTCACTGCATTCCATGTGGTTGACTTCATCGTTTATCATGAACCACTGACTGTTATTTTGAGATATCCATCCTGTCTTATCATCGTCATAATGGAGAATACCGTATTCTCCGATATCAGAAGTGGCATAGAACCTTATCCACGTGCTTGGTGGTCAACTGTCGACATTTGTTTGACTGAGCAGCCATTGGAAGGCGGAGTCTTAATCATTGCCCTAAGCAAGGCGCTGAAAGGTATCACGTCGACCTGGTGGTCGCATGTATCGCATGCGGAACAAATAACGGTATCGGTACACAATCAAATCCATTATTGGGTAAGTATTGCAACAAGCCCGACGGCGACGTGTGGACAACGGTTCTGTGAAGTTCGCAGCGTCCTTGGACAGCTACAGCAACCCGGTGATTCGTACTCATGTTGTTTGATTCTGGCGCAGAGTGTTCTCTTGTTGAACAGTGTAGCTTCTAAATTCTCGGGTAAACGTGCACTTTCAACCGTGCAAATAAATTGGTATTGGTAATAATTCGAGCGTTTATAACACCGAACAAATTCTTAACGTTGTTGTGATTGATAATAAATAACGATTTGACGATTTTATCTTGCGTACTACCTGACGACTGTGTGAAATACGACGTTATGATCGCACGCGTTATCTGGCCACTTGGCTTTTCGGTACATTTCACTGAATCAACCCTACCAATTTCGTGAAATGAAAATGTAAATTGTTGCGATTTACTTCCTTTATTTGAGTTTTACAATGTTGATTCTGATATTACAAACGAAAACAAATACCGGTTGACGTCCTTTCTGAACGCGTTTTCGAATACTTTTATCGTTGGTTTACCGTTAGCTTGAATGACTACTGGTTAATTAAACATTCGATTAGTGAATCCAGCTCGTATGGTAAGGTGAACAGCAAGTGTAAGCGAAAAAGTCAGTGAGATATTGAGAGCTAACTTCATTCATTTTATTGGGCGATAAGTAGGACGGAGACAAGTGTATGTGTAAAGACTACCGTGAACTACTACATCTTAACATAGTGTCTGATCTTTTCCCTCTGCCGTTGATGGGCGATCAGATTGCACGATTATCAGGCGTTTACTATTACACCTGTCTTGATTGCGCGAGTGGCTTTCATCAGAGTGCCGATGCCGTCAGTGAAGATAGTATTATTGCTGCATTCGTCACCCCTCACGGGCAGTGAGAGTACCTAGTGATGCCGTCTGGTCCTCGTAACGCTCCGAGCGTATTTCAGCGTGCGTGTCTAAAGCACTTGGTGAACTTTCTCATCGTATGCTGCACTTTTCATGAACGACAGTAATTTATTTCTGTCACGTGATAAAGAGGAAAGTCTGACTCGGTTGCAGGAAGTTCTTGCGGCGTTCACAAAAGCAGGCTTTTCTTTGAAATCTTCAAAATACTCTCTGGAGAAGAATGGTGTGTGTAGAATTTGATTATGGTGTCTCAAGTGGTGCCCCATAGGGGATGAGTCTACTTTAGCGAGTCTGAGTTCAGATCTTTACAGATTTCTCAAGAATAAGACGTGTTCCATTGTTCATTCTCATCAACAGTAAAAAGTTTGAATGTAAAGCTGAGCACGAAGTTGTCAGATAACGTGATTTCGAATAAAACGAGTAAACCCGTCCTCATGATATACAACGCAGAGCTTCCAATCGAACTTCATACTGACGCGAGCGCTGAGGGTTGTGCTTGTGGTGATCCTTTCCAAAAGCTCTCTCGATGGCAAATGCTGATGGTGATTGCATGTTGTCGAGTATTTCAGCAGGTGAACCGCGGGCGGAGTCAAAGTACCAATCCTCGAATTAGTAACTCTAGCGGTCGTGAACGTTGTGAATCACTTTCCACATTATCCTACAAGGTTATTGTTTTACTATTGTCACGCTGGTGGGCTTTCCTTCAGACTTTCTATTTCGACATTGAGTATTGACACCATTTTGCTGAGCTTAACAAGGCTCCTATTCTTAAAGTTTCCATCTAAAAGACAGAGGAAAGGCGTGTAGAGTTTGCGATTCTATCTGAAAATTGGCATTTCGCTGAACAGTTCCAAGACTCAGAAATTCAGGACATCGTCCCTAAGTTCAAAAACGGTTATAGCTTTTAGCGGAAGTAGTGAAAACTTATGTGTTACGAAAGGTGTGTTACTTCGTAAAGTTCTGTTATTTTATCATACCTTGAGCTTTTCGTTGGTCCTTGGTGAATCTTGTTCATGAAGCCCTCATGCATCTTAGTTGGGAAAAGAGTTTGGAGAAGCTCTATGAAAGTTATTGGTTCGAGCACATGACCAAATATTGTCAGTTCGTGGAAAATTGTATTAGACGTAGAGTCCTAAAGTCTTCTTCCGGTCTGGTGCAAGATGAGTTGCATCCAATCCCAAAAGTGAATGTCCTATGGCACACGGTGCATGTTACTCAGGAAAGTTGACTGAGAATAATTACGTGAAAGAGAATGTAATAGTTTTCATAGACGCGTTTACGAAGTTTGTGTTATTGTACCATTGTCTACGTCTCTATGCAGCCTGCACTATTAAAGCTTTGAGTTCCAGTGTTGTATTGCTCTATTTGGTTTGCACTATTATCACTGACCAAGGTCGTTGCTTTGTCGGTAGAGAGTTGACCTCGTACAAAAATAAGGCCAAAGTGGTTAATTTCAGTGTTGGTGATTTGGTCAATTAAGAGAGAAACCAAACCAAATTAGAACCCAAATTTAAAGGTCCTTTCAAAGTTGTAGAGTCACTTGAAAATGATCGCTATGTTTTAAAATCACTGACAGGAAATAGAACGTACAAGTACGCTCATGACTGCATTCAAAAACTGCCGCCAAGTGGAGTTTCCTCTGAGCTTAATCCTATTATAGCGAGAGCAATGAAGACTAAAGAAATCTCTTTTATTTGGTTGTATGCACACTTGTAACTATTTGGCCGCACTGCACGTCTTGTCGTAATATCTGTAACTGCAGTTCGAAGCTGGACAGCGGCGGTGAGCGGCGGTAGACGTTGTGGCGGGGGCCAGGGTCTTGTAGAGACTAGATAAGTTTGGCCGACTTGGACGGACCAGGAAGTCACGAGGACTTTAGGGCTTGGTTGGCCCAGGGTGACATATGCCACTAGATAGACTGTGAGTTTTGGGCCTGGTCAGCCCTGGGTGACATATGCCACTGACTGTAAGTGTTTGGGCCTGGTTTGCCCTGGGTGGCATGTGCCACTAGACTGTATGTGTGACTTTTTGCTAAGGGCTTGGTCAGCCCTGGGTGGCACGTGTCACTAGACTGTGAATGTGGGCTTGGTCAACCCCGGGTGACAGTTTGTCACTCTAGTACTATGAATGTGGGCTAGCAGTCAACCCCGAGTGACGGGCTGTCACTAGGACTGTGAATTTGGGCTTGGTCAACCCAGGGTGACAGGTTGTCACTAGGAATGTGAATTTGGGCTTGGTTAAGCCAGGGTGACAGTGTCACTAGAATAAGCTGCCTGGGGCAGCTGGGTTACAAGAGTGTGTGCAATTAGTGAAGTATTGCTTTAATTGATTATGCACAGTACGACGCGAGTTTTGATTGTTTTGAATTAATGCGATTGGACCTTTGAATTAGATTTGCTTTCATGATTTTATGACTCTATTGACAGAGGCATTAATCTTGGTCAGGTAGGCCGAGTCGATAGTCTAGTTCAAGTTTGTGTTCTCCTCGGTACAGATACCATATCACCACCACACGAGGACGTGTGATAGTCAGTTCTGGCCGTGTCGGAGATTAAAGTCTCTGAACGTAGATAAAATCAGAACTACTGGAATGTCGAGCAACTATTGTCGTGTAGTTCAACCTCTTTAGTAGTTGCTTGGGTGTGTTTAGTTCTGGCACGATTTATAACGACAACTGTCAGATGAATGATGACGGAGGCGCTCGTCAATTTAGAGGAGCCCGAGCCAGCAGGGGCTTCCAGGGCGGACGGCGCTGCAGTTGGTCGTGGTCGTGTTTCCTACTAACCTCACTGCATTCCATGTGGTTGACTTCATCGTTTATCATGAACCACTGACTGTTATTTTGAGATATCCATCCTGTCTTATCATCGTCATAATGGAGAATACCGTATTCTCCGATATATTTATTACAAACAGGTACACCAACAGTACATACATTTCACACTGAATAATAAAAATATACCGGTTAGGGTTCTGATGTAAGAATAAGTTATGCATAAGTTCAGCAAAAGTGCTTTAATTCTCGTTAAAAATAAGATATTTTATTCCAGGACAAACTTACGTCAAAATCAAATTATCTTTTAATCCAAGTGTATACAGATCTAATCAATACACTTCCTCACTATCACACTACAATCAATCACTGTTCTTCAAAGAGCAGTTCTACTAATCCACGTTCTAATAAAGTTCATTAACAAACCCATAAATGAAAATACGAAGAAATACAACATGGAAATGTATGAAATTCTGCGAAACAAGATGTAAGATATACATTGAAAAGAATTCGTTAAAATAAATCAATTTAAATGGTTCCTTCTAATTGACCGTTTTTTTCTTGTCTATGCTTTGGTCCCGCCATCTTTAATAGGCATAGACTAGTTGACGCTACGACTTAATTAGTTGGCAGTGATCTATGCGTAAAGGGTTTTAGGGTTCCGTGTGCTACGTAATTTAATGCCTATTTTATTAACTAACATTGCATTGTCAGTTAGTCTTCAAGCATTCTCACATGACCAACTATGAAGTGATTTTTATCACGACAACTTTTGAGTAGATAGTATACAGATACCAGCTCGATCTCGTTATCATTGCCTTTTTTGCCTGTAGAATAAAAGTCAAAGCTACTGAGGGTTAAGAAAAACTACAATTCAAAACCTCTTTTGGTTATTATTTGCTTATTATTAAAATCTAACTACATCAGTCCCATGTTCAAACCTTCATAAAAATAGTTACAGATACATCACAACGCACTTACTTGTCCAACACAGCTCATTATGTAAATAGCAACCATAAACAAACTGCATACGGAACACACCATAAACTAACACTCGCACTTGACAACTTTTTTATTTTAGCAAGAGATACAGACTATATACAGCACGTGGCTTTCCGTGCATGCTAATGACGTGTGCCTTATCTTAAGAAAAAAAAAACTCGTTAATCTATGCTCTGCATGGAAGTTACGTAGTTAATTTACTGATTGAAGACCTCATATTTCAGAATTCCTTCGCCACTGTATATCTTCAAGATCTTACGCCTTTTTGGGAGCAGCAAGAGAAGCGGTTTTAACATTTTGATGTATCTGTAGCATCTCTGGAACGTGTTTGGATTATAAATCAGGTGTTTGTAAAAAGGGATGGGATGCCTTTCGTTAATGAGCTCCATAACACTCGGTTGTTGTATTGGCCATACCTACTGTAATTTTATTCAAGTATTAAATTAATAAGAAATTTATAATGGGTGCAAAAATACTCGTAACAAAGCCGGAACTGGTACTGGTGCTTCTCGCAATCTTTTTCTGTACGGGAACATCTCTGGGAACCCTCGGGCTACGGCGATATAGGGATTCAAAGTTTCAACATATTCCGTATATTTAAAAAACAAGGCGTTTCCCCGCAATATTTTTTGCGTAGAGAATCTTGGTAGACGGCTTTGTGAATGGTCTGTTCACACCTTGTATAAGAAGATATATGAGAGAAGCGCTGGTGACAGAAAAATTTTGTGAAAAAAAAATCCACCATATCTGAAACGTGTGCAAGGCATGTTCCAGCAAAATATAATTTATTTTCTACTAGTGACCCGCCCCGGCTTCGCACGAGTGAAAAAAGGCATTTAAACCTCTTGAATCACTCTATAGACTTAAAAAACCCGCATCAAAATCCGTTGCGTAGTTTTAAAGATTTAAGCATACATAGGGACAGACAGCGGGAAGTGACTTTGTTTTAAACTATGTATTTTCTATAGGTACTCCAACGGTAGTTTAAATTCGTGACCTATTTTTTGTAAATAAAGTTGACACGAAAAAAACTAACATGTAAGCCGCAGGCTATACATCTTTTTTATAACCCCTACTGTGACTATTCTATGTAATTTTTTAACCATTCAAGTCGTAAAAATTACGCTTAAACACCGATTAATATGCAAAACATATCGTGCAAAACGCCCAACACCTGTATATTGCTGCAAAGATACATTAACATGTAATAAAAACTAAATTATTCTCCTAACAAAATACCGAATGCAGTCACAACATACTTTAGCTCATGCCGAAGTCAAAACAGTCATGTTTGAAATTGTGGAAAAAGATATTATACACTCGTAAATCAAGACTGATGAAAACTAAGTTGCCATGTTGCGAAAAGCCAATTTTATGGGGTTTTTGTTTTCTAATACATTGCCAGATGACGAAATCTGCAAAAAACTACTTTACCATGTTACAAAATTTATTGACAAAATGTCCGTAAATTAATAACGAAGTGTCTAGTCGTCCGATTAGCGGATAAATAAAATTAATTAGTCGTCCGCTAAGAAGCCGGATGAATAACCAAAATTATAATACGACCGTCTCGCGACAGTATCCTTTATGGGCGGCACCGGGCCGTAGGCCAACGAAGGAGGCTGGCGGAGGCCCGGCACTTCGGGGACAGAAGATATTAGTGTTATTTAATATGCGAGCGAAGCGAGCGCGCGTCATGGAGTACATGCGTTGCATGTATGAGTGACAGAGAGAACGAGAAAATGGCGCGCGGTGTTGTCAGTTCGAACGATGCTAGAGGCAACGTCATTGGCTGTCGCCATGTCGTTGACAATTGCCACGTGAACAATATGTTTATCTCTTTTTGACATTGAGGTGATTCATCCACTTAGCGGGCGACTAGCAACAGCCATTCGAAGTGTCTAGTCGTCCGATTAGCGGATGAATAAAATTAATTAGTCGTCCGACTTAGCGGACGACTAGCAACAGCCAATTAATAAACCACTTCAGTTAAAAAAGACGTGAATTGGCCTTTTTAGGATACATTAGAACTTTTTTTTTCCGCAACCATGAACGGATTTTTTTTTTCAAAAATATAATTATATTAATCTACACAATTTAGAGCATGTCCTCTTCACTTCAAAATGTCAGTGGCGTATTTTCACGCGCATTTCAATCGTTTTTCATCAGGTGACAACATTTTCCTTATGATACGCGCGTATGTGTTAATTATTCCTAATGCATGCGTATTGCTAGTGATATTGCAACCAAGTAGGGATCCGAAAAAGTATCGATAGTTAAGTACTTCGGGTACAGCTCCGGGAACAGTTCTTAGAACGAGATTATTAATATAACATTATTTTACTGCCAACTGTGGAGGCTTGTAAATGGCTTCTCGTTGAACAACTCACTATTCATTTTTTGTATTGTTAGCTGTAAGCCACCCAAAGAAAATAAATAAAATAATAATAAAATAAATAATATATATATAATTTATTTATTTTATTTAAATAAATAAATAAGTAGGTAAATAAGTAGGTAGGTAATAAGTAGGTACCGTTTATTTTATTTAAATAAATAAATAAAATAAACGGTACCTACTTGACCAAAGTCTGAAGTCTGTTTTGATGTGGAACATGGTTGAACAGTCGTCCCGACTGATCGCAACTGGATCAAACTACATAATTCAACAGTCACAATGGAGATGCCTATTTTGTATTTCCCTGACAACAAAATTAAAAGTTATTGCATGCAATTCAAAAATGGTGACATTGATCTCCAGGTTGCATAACAGTTTTGGTTTACTTGTGAAGGCTATTTTAACCTGATGCGACTTTTGAAGTATCGGTAATTTTGTAACGATCGAGTACGGTATCGATACTTTAGGTCCCACACCACATCCCTACTACTACGTAGGTTCGTATTAGCGCTTATTACCGAGGCCATAGTGGGCAGCACTGATTCTTAATTAAATGTTAATATGGCTGCTTAGTCATTTATTTAGATTCTTAGTTACGATTGAGACGTTAGTAGTTATTTTTATTGAAATAATGCAAATTGAATAATTTAATGAACTACTATATTATACAGCGATACGTAAGTAGGTGAATATTATATCTTCAAAAACCGAAAAAAAAAACGTATCTATGAAACGTTCGCATTCAGACTCAAGATAATTCTGAACCCTAAAATTGTTATAAAAATATATTTTATTTAAAAATGACATTCATCGTCAAAAACAAGTTAACAATCGAGATGTCATAAAACACGAATCAAGTTTATAACAAAACAGTTTTGTCGAAATCCATTAGTTTCAAACAAAACTATAAAAATGCAAACGAGTCAATAACGCCCAAAAGAGTGCAAACCTTTTTATTTTTATTTATTTATTTAACGTTAAAATGTCATAAAAACGCACTAAAAGTCCGTCAAAAACAGAACACAGTAAAATATTTGATTTATTATTGATATCAAAATCGCGAATTTTATTTTTTTAACTGAAATATTCTGCATAATACAAAAAAAAACATAAATACTAGTCTATTTATATCACAACTTATGACTGACACATAAAAATACAAAGACATATAAACAGATTTGTGATGTTGAAAGGGTGAAACTAAGAAGGACCGGGGGTCTAAAATGGCCACTTTAGCAGATCAGAATATGAATTGACCTTTCAAAATAGTAACTGCGTCTGTGACCATTTTACGAATTTAACGCAATTCATATTGTTTTCCTATTATTACTTACCTATGATCTATTTTCCTTAATGGTCCCAGACGCTGTTACTATTATGAAAGGTCATTTACGCTTTTTGACGCAATTCCTATTATGAACTGCTAAAGTGGCCGTTTTAGACCCCCTGTTGATGACAATATGTTCGCCTCCTATTAACTTATATTTAACTTTAACAACAAGCGAGATTTGGGTTGTACTATTAGGTATACCTCTGCTTAATCCTTCGGAGTGTAGAGGCGTGATGTTATGCTATGTTGAAACTAGCACTTTGATCGGCAACGATATCATGTGACTGTTTATGACATCAGTCTCAATTGAGAATGATCCTATTAATAAATGATTAAGCTTCAGTGAAATCCCTACTATATAATATAATCCCTACTTAAAATTGTAAATGTGAATGTAAGTTTGTTTGTTACGCTTTCACGCAAAAACTACTTAATCGATCATCATGAAACTTTCTTTTTATTATTCTTGGAGGTATTTTTTTTTTCATAAAAAGTATCCTATGTTACTTACATAGGATACTTTTTATGAAAAAAAAAATAAGCCACAGAAGAAGGATCAGATAATAAACTATAAAAACTCACATGAAACACTTTGTCAGTCAAAATCAAAGTCAGAAACCACGTGTAAAAATGCAGATGCAACGTGTAAAAATCCCGTTGGTTTTAATATCGTCCGTCTCAATTCTTGTCTGACCTGATCAATTTTGTAAAAAAAAGTCATTGAGGAGGTTCACCCTTGTTTCGCCGAACCACTTTTGATGTAATGTTACTAATTCGAACAATGTTTAAGAAAATAATCATTTTGTATAATATCGGTTAACATAATTTTCATTTCATCGAATATTTATTTGCGATAACAACATTTGCGCTATTGATCAAAAGGTATAATGTTCATTTGATCTAATGTTCAGGCATAACGCGGCCTCGGCACAAGGGCGAAGAAGGAACATGGGTTGGTTTTTAGTCAGTAGAAGTCTGACACTCCCCTTCGCTCTACCCAAGAGCGGCCCCCCCCCCCGCTCTACCCAAGAGCGGGGGGGGGGGGCCCGCTCGCGAAATTCGGTCAAATGATATTATTTCAAATAAATAAATATGCTAAATAAAAATCTACCAATTAATTATTCGGTCAAATGAATAATTATACGAAATGACTTTATTGTAACTGAAATTAGTCGAAGTGATTTTCGACAAAACGTTGTTATACCAAACAAGGGTAAACCCATTCCCGTCGGGGCCGCGGACTTTTGTACTAGATGACGTGGCCTCGGCGCAAGGGCAAAGAAGGAACATGGGTTCGGTTTTTAGTCAGTAGAAGTCTGACACTCCCCTTCGCTCTGCCCAAGAGCGGGGGGGGTCATTTGATGATTTTCCAACCACCAAAAAAAAAAAAAAGGGTAAATCCATAGAGGACAATGACACGAGTTTTTTATTAGGCCTAGCCTTTTACACATTCAGGATAATATATTTATGGAGATTTTATTATAAAGACCCATAACATAAAAAGTTAGGAAAGGTTAGTTAGAGGTGTACGTAATAGTCCCACTCACATTTCGCAAGTTATGTTTAAGTCCCATGTAATAGAGGGCGAACCTATTGGCATCAACCAGGCATGAATCCAGACTCTGTGGCTGCTACTGAGATACGAACCCAAGAACTTTTATTATAAAGAACACTTGACAATTATTTACCTATTTTTTTTTTATTTTAAACGAAACGTTGCCCCACACTAGGAATTTCTCCTGTATCGCGGGTGCGTTCACAAACATTTAAATTCACATGCACAAATACCCAGACCCGGAACAACTAAATGTAGGCCATACAAATATTTGTTCCGTGCGGGGATCGAACCCGCGACACACAGCGCAGCAGTCCGATCGCTCAGCCACTGCGTCAACCATGCCGTCATTTACCTAATAATAATTAATGGTAAGCGATTCGATGACATGTGACATCTACCACAGGGCAAGCGTGGAGGATTATAGCCCATCTCTCTCCTAGTAAAGAGGCCAGAGTCCCTGCAGTGGGAACATTGTAGGCTGATGATGAAACGGTGTCATTAATCAACCCTGACCTCACTGTGGTGATACACGCCCGAAATAATTCCCTACAAAAAATAAAGTCACACCCAAAAACTTCAGCATTGGAATTAGTGCCATAGGGCTGCGTCAACTGGTTAATATTGGTAAAAAAAAAACTTGGAATACGAATTAGTCCGCATAAAGTGTTTTGGGGCTCGACTAAAAGACTGAAATGAAGCTCGTAAATAAGAGTGAATTTATGGCGTATATTAATATAGTGGCGTAAGAAATCATTAAACCTGTGTGTGCGTGGCATCACCTATAAAATAATGATTTACGGAAATTAACAAGTTTGAATAACTTCAAGAAACATTAATACAGGCGTGTTAGGACTAAATTAATTACGCATATTTATTAATTACTTTATATCATAGATACATTTTTTTTACATTTATAACAGCCTATGAACACTGCAATCAGCAGTAAAATGTTTAATTAATTATGACACTCATTTACAAGCAGATTAACAGGGTTACCAGATTTAAATCAAAATACCATTATACAGAATTTAAATAATAAAAGCCATAGTTACAAACTCCAGCACATCAAACTACCTGAAACTGACAAATATTCTCAATTAATCTTGAACCTTATGGTTTAGCGATAACGTTGAAAATGTATTAAAAAAAATTACAGAATAAATAGTTTGCTCTGTACCTATTAGATATAAATTTCTCAAATAACCAAATTGCGATAATTTAAAGGTTTATGCCAATGCATGTCTTCACTTTCAATAACACTGGTGTAGCGACATCTATACTACCACACACAAACTAAACTGACATAATATTTTTATTTTAATATTCTACATGGTGATATTAAAATTATTCGCGTGATTAACATGTAAATGCAGAAACTATTATAGAAAAATCCCTTTATGTAGAAGATTAGAAACTTTACATCCAAATTAGTGTCAATTTACTCTCTCAAATTAAAAACCACACCTTAATAGACAATGAACACTGAAAACGGAATATTTATTTATCATATTATTTTTGTATTTGTTTTGAGTTCCCGATATTTCGGTATTGTTGCAAGCACTATGATCAAGGTTAGACAAAAAAAAAAAAAATTCTTTCGCCAGTGGCAGCCCTACCGATGATCTTGTTTTGCAGGCAATTGATATAATTTAATAAAGTGCCGTTGAGTCCTTTTTTGTTAATACTAATAAAATATCGTCTTTATTGATTCTAATAAAAGTGTCATAAAAGATTTCTTTAACTTTTATAGCATTTTGATGACTTTATTGAAATGTAACAATTTGTTGAGTCGTTTTATTTAAAACTTTTGTAAATGGAAAAGAGGCAGGGTTTAATAAATAATAATTAGGGCTAGTTGGGACACTAAAAATTTAAAATCTATTAATTTGGAATGATAATCAAAAATATTTTATGTGCTATTAAGACTTCTTTTCTTACTTGCTCATTAGGTAATATGTCATCGGCATCATTCTCCTGATCTTATCTCAATATATTTGGGGTTGTCTCAGCATGTATTCTTCATTAATTAGTCGTTCATTAATATGTATTTAAATTAATTAAACATTAATGTTCGAGGCGGCGCGGCACGGAAAAGAGCGCATGCAAGGAATTGGGCTTTTACCCAGCATTTAAAAAAATAACATATAATTAACTTTTTTAAACAAGAACAACGCACATGCGTGAAATTGCAATGGTATATTCTATATTACCTGAATGAACGAAACAAACTTTTTAAAATAAAACTATTTCCCAATCATCTGGCTTGTCTATGCGTCGATACAAAAAAAAAAGATATCTGTCAAAGTAAAATAATGTTCTGCCAAAGAAATATTTACATTGCATACACGAGCGAGGTACAGATAGCACCATTTTAGCTTGCGTTAATTAATATTAAGAAGACGTGACCAGAGTTCGATATTTTAAAATGTGTGTTGAGGAGGTTACACACTTGATGAAGAATCCGTGGAATAAAAAATAAAACATTTACTTACGACTTGCTTTTTATCGCAAAAAAAGACGTCGATCTACATATTTCGTTTAACGTACGTATGTCTTATTTTTGTTTTTATATCTGTTGACCTATCCTACTATTTAATTTTCTTTTATTATTTTGTACTGTGCGAGAAAAATATAAAATAAAAACTTTTTTATATTTACGGACTGTTTAATGACTCCAGACTTTAAACGCTGTTTTTAATTTAACTGCACATGCTGACCATTTTATCCTCAATATCAAACACCAAACCAACCACACCACAACTAGACAGCGACGACTTCTATAACTCCTTGTATCTTCATTATTTTGTCCATAAAATAGTAACTTAGTTACTTAGTAAAATAGTAACTGTACTCATAATTTAAGCAAGCAAGCATCATTAAGGGCGTACCCAAAAACAGACTAACAACACCATGTAATTTCGAACAACACCCTGCTGTCAACATATTCGGGGCATTAAATACTCACTTCGGTCACGGCCGATTTTATCCGGTCCACTGTGAGGTAATTTCTCATTGGCTTCGGAGACAGGTATAAAATGAATTCCGCACAAGTGTGTACGGTCTTTAGCTCGTGCGTTAATAACTTGAGTCTTGTCAATACTCCCTACATGGCATATCTGAACCAATTAATGTTATTTTCCATAAATCTACTCGTTTTTAGATATCGCTGGGGTGATCCGAGTAACCCTTTTATAAACCTTTTTTGAACTAAATGGCTATTCCGACTAATGGGAAAGATAAAGTTTGTGACTTCAAGTGAAGTTATAAGTTAGTCTGATTCCATTAACCCAATATTTTTAATTGAATCAAATAAAATGGCTCCGTATTTAGATATAAGTAATATCTTTAATCATAAATCTTGCGTCTTGTTTAAATTTTAATTTGATAAGTTTGAGTTTTATTATTTTCTTCGACTTATTTATTATTTTAATGTGTTGAAGTCAATTTAAATCCGTTTGAATTATAATTTAACGACCAGACCAACGAGCTCGAATAAATAAATATAAAATTATTACTTTTACAATGATTTATTATACGGACAGAATTTTATTGCGAAAGGTAATAATTTTAACCTGTTATTGCAAAATAATATTGATTTAAAACTACGCACTGTTGCAAATGCTATGTCCAGCAGTGGACGTCTTTCGGCTGAAATAATGATGATGATGACTGCTGCAAAAGTATATCAGTGTATTAACAATTTTGCGATGGCGAATAGAACCAGTGACTTTCGGCTATAAGAAGGGTCCTTTCATATCGATTATAATAGGGGATCGGACAGGGTCAAAATAATATGATTCTGTTTAGTCCGTAAGTTAGATTATCGAAAAATATTGAATACGTGTTTTTTGTTTTATCAAATCAATAAAAAATGACGAAGATAAAACGCGTCAAAGATCGTGGAGTGGGGCTTGAAACGTCACTTGTGTCGTCAAAATGTACTATCATATGACGTCACACGAGTTTTCGAAGCACTGTGTCGTCTTCATTTTAAGTTTACGTGAAAAAAGAAAAAATACGTGTCCAATAATTTTTGGAAATCTATCTGACGGACTAATTAGTTTTTTTTTGTCCGATCCCCTATTGAATTACACCAGACCCCACCTTTTACATCGAGACCCGCCATTTTTGTTTCCATCAACGTCAGACTGCCAGAGACAAGAGACGTAACGATAGCATAAACAAACAGAAACTTTGCAAATTAGTTCCCATACAACATTAATTTTTAATAAGATAGTTTTAAATTAATTTTTGTTGTTTTAAGATGGACGCGATAAAATTGCTATTACCCTGTCAGTTGATTTGTGGTAAAATTGTATTTTAATATTTATTTACTTTAGTTTTACACTTCATTTATTATCGCCTTTCAGAAAGTAACATACAAATTATGATGAAGTGCGTTTGAGGTTGTTAATTGTTATTTCTTTGGCTTAAACAAAACGGTTAGTCTTGACTACGCAGCGATAATAATTTTAATTCTAACAGTAGGGAACGATATAATTGTGCATTTATAAATAAAGTATTCTCAGAAACAATACTTCATTCGATGTTACAATTGAACTTAGAACTATGATAATAGACCAGTTTTTATAAAAGTAAAAAACCAGCATAGCTGAAAAGAAACCGCACGAATCGGTTGAGCAATTTTAAAAGTACGTGCAAAACTGCTCATATCAAGATTATTAATAATTGTACTAGCTAAGTAACAAAATCTTTAACAAGATCTAAGATTTTGACATAGAGTAATTATTTAATGAGCGATCACTAAAAGAAAAGTTGATGTCTAAAGAATTAATTGTAGATTTTCTTTTAGAATGAGTTGCTTGTTTTTACTTGACAGTCATATGTCGTGTTTGGCGTTGGCGTACCTATGTATTGGCGCACCAACATGCGCCTACGCAACACATTATGATTATACGAACACTGTATTATACTAAAACTACTGATTTTTGAAAAAAAAAATCATTTATGTGCATTCTTTGCTGCGCGCCCATTTACGCGTAAAAAAATAGTTAATTACAGCCTGACAGATTGTAGAAAAAATATTTGGTTAATTGGTCAAAAATACTCTAAATTCTACGTAATTAAAAAAATAGTCTTATCTATCATCTCGTTTGACAAACTAATAGCTATAGATGATAGCAGCAGGTTACTAACCCTGGCAGGGTTGTGGAATTTGTTCGAAGCAGTTACCAAGGCCCTGAAACCCAAATGGCATTAGAATGAACACGGGTGGGTTTTAGCAGTAAGGGTCTCAAGACTCCATGCTGCTCCACCCAGAGCGTGAGGAATAATTTGTTGATTTACCACCCGTAAAAAGGAAGGTTAATAACACAAACTGCCTTAAAACAAATTCGTCACCTTTTTGTTATGACATCCGCTAATAACATAAGAAATGAACTTTTGACATTTCGATTATTTTTTCAAGGCCAAGCAAAACCCCTTGAGCCCCATAAAGATAAAATAAAGAAAAAGTTTACAAAGGCTACAACTCCTCATTATTGTGTCAATCAACAATGTACTCAATCAATAATAGTAGGCCATTTTAATTGTAATTGTAACAATCAGTAAACTAGGCAACAGATCTGTCTCTTCAGCCTATCAGCCGATGTGTCATCTAGACACGCACTGTGGTGACAAGACCTGGCATCTGTCGCATCATTTGTGAATATGTCACCTGTCACATAATTTGTAAATCTGTCACACTGATAGCGACTAAATCTTTACAGTTATATCTATCACATTTTATGAAATTACTCAGGGAAATAATTACTTCTATTTAAGCCTTTATTCATACCCGTACCTGTCGCAAAAGTTTTAAACAAAATGCTATACTATTAGGCGTGACGACATTGTCAAATAATCAATGATTTAATGATATTAGGTGAAATTACATACGAGAAGGATTTAAAACACTGATTTAGTTTTATTTAAAAATTTAAGATTTTTAAGATTTTTAATAAAATAAAAGATTAAAATACTGCAATCGGCCATTTTGATTGAAACACCAATCATAGCGCACTACGTCACGCCTATGTAAACATCACTATCTCACTGTGTTGTTTTGTTGCCGATTACGCATTTGGATATTTTTTTTGTTACTACATACTTTGTGAACATCTTTAGCAATGGAATCAGGCTTTGTAAAAGCAAACAGTTCAAATTTGCCCAGGTTAGATTTACTGATGTTGGGCGATTTCCTTGGGTCAAATAAAGAATTTTGTTCGTCCGAGTTCCGAAATTATGTGAAAACCTCCCTGTAAGTAAATTTTGTATTTATCACTATAAAAATACAACAAACTAATCAAACTCGTTTTGAACTTGTAGGAGTTTAGTTTATTTTCACTTTCATAGGTTATTTTTACAATAAACTTGTCAGTTTATTTTTGAGGTTAGCTCCTTCGCAACTTTTAATAAAAGTTTGCTACTGAGTAAATAACCAACAAAAGGAGTAAATTTCTATAACTACAAAGCATGTACTAGTATCTTTTCTCATAGTAACAACCTACTATCTTATAAAAGTGTTATCAAAGACCAAAACAAACATAACCGCAATAAATTAGTTATTCCATAGTTAACTTAAATATTTCAACTATTTCACGTCAAATGAACATTTTATATTTAAAACCTATCAATCTATCAATTACCTTAACATACTTACATCAAAGTGGTCTTCACAGAAATAAATTGGCGAATTCATGGCTACGTCCTTCGGGTTTCGCCGTGCTAGCTTTAACCATTTATCTCGTATTATTTTCTTGTTTGGGACATAAATACAAACACCTTGTTGGGTGTTGAGGCACCGCACACCACTTATAAACTTTGATATTCATTTTTATCACACGAAATAAGGTAATTTTTGTTTTAGTTTCCTCTAGCTGCGCTTAGTAATTTCATGTTTACTTAGGCGTGACGTCAGACCCGACGCCATGACACTGCGAGCTGTTTTCGCGCTCTATTTAATTTTTTTTACAAAAATGGCTTATATCTTCGTTAAACTTTACTTTATTACTGAAATATAGGCTTTTTCGTAAATAAAAAAGATGTACCCACATTACGGAAGGGGATTTCAAAATCTTTCGTCATGCCTATTCACGTTAAATTAACATCGCACGTTCGTGCTACCATTCTACAAAACCGCCATATCATAGAGACAGCCATCATTCTTTAACCGACTTTCTCACTAAAGCAACCCTAAACCCATCCCTCCTTTTCCTTTCACTTCAACACTTCTGCCCACCTCTCTACACGGAAACACGCCGTAATAATTAAAACAGTCCATTTTAATACGTAGGACACTAGGCCCCTCCACGCAAGCCGGTGTTGGAGGGAGTGGGTTCCGCCTGAGTGCGCGTCTTTGAGACCGCCCAATAACCGGCGGATTGCTGCGTTTTTATGTACATACCCCACCCAAGACGTGGGAATGTTGGGAAAGTGAATGTTAGGAAGTGATCGCCTATGTATTTGAAGCTGAACACATGGCTAAGAACGGCCTACGTGTTGCGTAGTAGCATAGTATATGTTAGAGAAGTGAGTGACGCCTTCTACGCGAATAGATGGTCATTTATTTCGTGCATAGAGGTGCGTAGGTACGCAGTATTGATAGATCCAATGTACCTTTAAGTTCAGTAATGCAGGAGTTTGTGGTATAACTAAGGTTAGCCGTCTTTTAACGTACTATAAGTTGCATTGGCGGCTATGATATATGTTTGTAAAGCCTTCTAAAAGAATAGATGCCAAAATGTTTCTTTATAAATGTGTGGTAACACAGAAGAACCAATGTAGGTGTTATAAAGGTATGGGAGAGCGTGTTTTTCATTGAATAATAAGCCAATAGAACGTAAGTTGCCTGTTTCGTTCGTGAATGCAATTTGTTATTCAATTTTGGTTTGCACTTTTACCTTTAGACTCAATGAAACCGTATCTACAATGGAATGCGTTGGCACGGTTGGTGCAGTGGCAGAGCAAATGACTGCTGCGTTAAGTGACACGGGTGCGATCCCCGCACGGAACAAATATTATAGTTTTCCCGGGTGCTTGTCACCATACAGGAGAAGTTTTTAATGAGGGGCAACGTTATAAAAAATGGATTCATATTAACTTACAAGAACTTGGAACTATATTTATTACGGAATCATTCAACCCACTATAAAATTATGAACCTCCTATCATCTCATGACACGTTGAGTGCGAAGTTATAAACCTATAACACATACCACTTCGTAGAAATATGCCAGTCTCTCCGTCACATACAATATCATTTTTTTCTGTCCAACTGACGGATTTAGAACTATCAGGCGCTTAAAATGAGTTATATTTTTAGTCCATCAAATTCATAGAACTCGCCACGATTGATAGAAAAAGCAGAAAACGTTACAATTTTGTCAAGCTAAACTTGTTATGATTGTGGGTTCCGTGGCCATTCATTTTCTTTTAGGCCGTTTTGTATTTTGCTTACTTGTCAATAACAAAGGTTGCATGTGCAAGAAGATAAACTACGTCATCCAACACAGATACTAACGCAGCAATGTCTCCCACATCACCAATTGCTTTTTTCATCACGGAGCCCTTCTCTGCGACCTTTCTGTAGTGACAACGATCAAAAACTTGAATTATCCTATAAGTTTATAGAAATTCATTGCCTTTGACTTAGTCAGCCTATGACAGCCATCCAGACACTGGTCGTGTGGGCTATAATCTAGCATGCGAACCCATGTAAAGCCATGCCAGTTTACTCACGATGTTTTCCATTACCGTTTTCAAAACAGTGATGTCTTTAAATTGATGATCTCTTGGACTGATAAATCTATCTCTCAATATACAAATTCTAAATCCGCGACAGAACCCTAAATAGTCTGAAATGAGACAAAAAACGGCGCAGTGTCACGCACGATCGATCGGCGTCAGATCTCCAGTGTCTTTGACATCGAGAAGTGAATCATCCTCGTTTCTGTCACTACTGCCGACTAGCAAATTGTATCCACAGAAGAAGATATATGAATTTAGTGGTTAAAAGAAATAAACTGGAAGTTCATTAAGAAGAGTGGCATTTTTTTTTCAACACCATTAAAAAAATCGCTGTCCCATACATTTGATCGTGTTGGTGTAAACCAGCCAGGGTAAAATTTTTGTCTTCTAAAGTTTGTCGATTTTTTATTTATAAAGTTTGCACTGCGATTTACACTTCTTACTTACACCGTGTATAGAGTAAATCTATAACCTAAATAACATTAAAGGATTTCAGTTTTGGAAGAACTTTATAAAACATCCTTTTAAAAATTCCGAATATCACGACGACCTAGAATTGTCAAGCTCAATTCCGTCACAATGCTCACAATGGGCGACATCCATCATTATAATATTAAATCACAAGGCGAGTTAAACTATTCTCAGTCGTGAAGATCTCCGCCTCGAAATACTGCGGCCATAGTTTTTATGCGGCGCTGTGCATTTCGTATTCAAAGAGTTTGATGCGCGACTAATTGCTTGAAAACTGGTAAAAACTTGGTTGCTGCATGCTTTTAATGTAAAACTGTGTTTAGTATCAAATATAGTCAAGTGAGAAACAAGATGACTGGATGAATGAATAGTTTTTAAGTAACGAATACTTTTTATTAGAGTGCATGAAGTAAATTTTTCCCTGGTATTATAGATTCAAGTAAACGCATAAGTACGTTTTACGTGTAGATATTTTGTAGCTGATACTATTGGCATCGACTTATTAAAATCCTTAAATTCACTGACTGCAACGCACACCATAAATAGTTTTATCTGGGAAACATAAAATAAATCCTCTATAGGATAAAGGTATGAAAGTTTGCCGTCATTCTACCGGTCGCACGTTTCGTACGAACTTTATTTTAACCACAAGATAATATTTAAAAAAAAAACCGAGTAAACGTTTCTTTCATCACAAATTATTGCTTTTATACGGAATAAAAAACCTGCCATCCACAACAGAGCAAGCCACATTAACATATATGTAAGATACACGGTAACAAAGAACGAAATCCATAATGTAACGTTAGAGAGCAATTTATCAACTACCGGTGACATTAACAATTGCCTACACCCCCGCGCCCCGTCGCGAGCGCATAATGCTCTGCCTTGTATCTCTATTTGCGAGGACCTCCATATTCTGAACTGCTCGTCTAAAGGCCTCTTTACACGGGCAATTTAGTATAAAGTGATTTTTCTATGAAAAACCTGAATTTCTGTGTTGATGGCAGTAGACTCGGCCCGTATACCGTAAGACAATTTAGTCGAATTGTGAGCGTACTATTAGGTATGATACCTCTGCAATCTTCTTCTTATTTCGATGGAAATTTAAATTTTGTCGGCCTAAAATTTGACAACGAGTTTGGCACTTTCAGTAGCATCCTCCACCTCCTGTGATGATAAAAAAAACTACCTCTGTCATTTAATTCAATAAATCTCCATTATTTATGAACCCATTTGAATAAAGATATACTCTCCGATTGGTTCCATAGTTCATCATAATCGGTTCAGTAGTTTGGTTTATGATGGTCCCTCAATAGCATTCTAGTTACAATGTTAAATGGATTCATCACAAGAATGATAGTGGTATACTAGGATAAAATAAAAAACTTTTCACAAAAAAAAACAATCGCTTCCAAAAAAAAATAAGTAAAAAAAATACTTTCCTTTCGGAAGACGATGGTATAAAGCCAGCGACTTTTTAGTATTTTCCTAAATTGCAGAAAGCAATGCATACACCGTTTTCTATTGTTTACAAAATAATGATGTTAACATAGTTTTAATAAAGATTTTCCGAAGTAGAAATAACTTGAAAGTGAAATCTCCGATTGTATCTCCAAGTCATTATCTCACGAACATGTTTCGAATCGACTGAGAGATGGGAAGTAAGATGGTGTAATATAGTTTTAATTGTTTGTTGCACGTTAGTAACTGCTACTAAATTATGTGAAATAAGTTTTTAAACTGACATGGTCACTGACACTACTATTAATACTATTATCGGGATATTTACCATGTTTTCTTATTGTTTCGAGTTCCCGATATTTCGGTTTTTTTTTTTTAACATGGTAAATATCCCGTTCATAGTATTAATAGTAAATTATGTGAATTTGTTAGTCTTTTAAACTATGTATTTCCGACAACATTGCCTTTTTTGAAATATTTATTTTTGAAAAGTATTATCACAGTATACATCACGACTGTAATCCCCGTGTTTAGGCAGAGGTGTACCTAATAGAACACCTACATTTCAACAGTTATGTTTATCCCCATGTAATAGACGGTGCCTATTGCCATCAACCGAGCACAAAACCAGACTCTGTGGCTGCTACTGAGAACTTCCCGGTGGAAAACCCCAATAACACTTCGCCCACACAACCAATCGCCCACTTTCTACATCAACTTTGATTTGTTTTTTTTTATCATCATATAATTAATTAAAAACTATAAAATAAACTATAAAAAGCCATCGAAATACTGCTCCTCAACGCTGTCAGCCGGTAATGTGCCCAAAAGACTGGCATCATTGCCTCGTTGTATGGCAACACTTAGCCTCTGGCCAAGATAAAAGCCAGCCCTTGGATCACGAGAAGCGTCAACTAAGCGTTTGGAAATTTCCTTAAACAGGCTATGCGCACTCGGAGTTTCAGAGTTTCAACCCCAAACGGCTCGAAAATATAATTTCCGCAAAGGTTACCATATTTACGCCGCTTTAGGTTTTCTGCAGCCGCAGCGGCTCCACCTGCGCACTTGCGCAGCACGATGAACTTGGAAGATGTGATGGCGCAAGAGTATCGACCTAAAGGCCTACCCATCTTCCAAGGAAACAAAGACATGCCGTCCGGTCTCTTGCCATCGTCGCGTGCCAAGCCATGGGGTTCTAAAACAGCCGGTACATCATCTAGTTTACGGCCATTGTAATATTTCAAGTTATACACTCTCTATTAAAGAATATCGGAGACAATTATTCGAATGATATTGGTCGAGTATCCATTCGACTTAAATAAGTATCGAGTATCGTTGCGCCATCTAGTGACACCTCGAGGCATCATATATTTTTGTATTATTATAAATGTCAATAAATTAAGCAGGAAAACTGTAATAATGAATAACTAAATTGACTATAGTAAAATATAATTGAGGAATTGAATAAAGGACACAAATAAAACATAAGGTATTTACGTTTCGTAGATAATAAACTAAGTTAAGGAACATTAGTATGCCCGTCGAGGCTGCGGGTTGTTCTAAAGATATATCGCGGCCTCGACAGAAAGAGCTAAAAAGGAATATGGAAGTCTGACACTCCCTTCTGCTCTGCCCAGAGCGGAAGGAGTCATTGGATGATTTCCCAGGCATCCCAAAAAAATTAATTAACATTAGGCGTACTGACTAAAATAAGAGGGCAGTTTTTCTCTGTTTAATGTTGGAAATAAATCCTAAAAGTTTAGCACTGTAATGTCACCTCATCATTAGTCTCTCTTCACCATCACCAAATTAGAATGAGGGCCGGTTTTTCAATCGCCAGTTAACTTTTACCTGATGAATAAATGTGATGTTTTGACAGATTGTCTATACAAAAATTGTCAAAATGACAATCATATTCGTCAGATAACAGCCCCTAAGTAAACTCCTTTGCAGCACTGATTCCAACTATCTTAGTTGAACACATTGAGGTATAATATCTCGATGGTTGAACACAACCAAAGTATTTTGAGGAAATGCCTATTGTGACAAAATAAGTTCACACAATAATTGATTAGCAATTTCGTAAACTGGTAATATAACCATCGCAAACTGGCAGATGAATGCATTTTGCACTCGTAGATTAGAATGATTTTAGCTACATAGGTATTGGAGTGAGTCATAATTATAAAGAAAATGTGATGACTGGGTTGTGGTCGTTGTGGAGGTTAGATAGGCAGTCAGTCACTCCATATAAAATACTGTATCCGGTTAGACTGGAAGCCGACCCCAACATAGCTGCGAAAAGGCTACGCAGACGATGATAGTGGTATAAAGAAAATTTACGTCTTTTTCTGCAGAATGAACCATTTTTCTTTCATTTCAGAGTAAACTTCAACGACACCATTATTTGAACATGAAGTTCATAAAGAAATAGCATACAATGTATGTTCAATGGAAATTGTAAGAAATTGCTCTCCGTTTTTTTGAGGTGTGGAAAATCATCAAATGACTCCTCTCGCTCTAGGGAATGTCAGACTTCTACTCACTAAAAACTACCCATGGCATGTTCCTTCTTAGCCCTTTGTGTCAGGGCTGCGGTATCTCTTCCGAACAACCCGCAGCAGCTACGGGAGAAGTTGCTCTCCTTAGGATAATAGTGAAGGGATGTGACGTGATAATATAACTTATTCAAGAATTCATATCCCGTATCTGCACGGGCAATCCAATTAAAACTCCGAAGGATTAAAAGTTTATGCATGGTTTATGCACAACATTTATTGGTAATTCTGGAGTACGACGCAATATAAGATTTAAAAGACCACCGAAGCGTTTTAGGTATGAGTCAAAGTTGGGCTAAAGAGGCAAAAGTGAAATAAGGTCCCGCACAACAGAACCCGGGGACGCAGTAGCCCGTAGATGGCATGAAGAGTTGGACACCTACCGAAAGTTTTTTTTTTTTTTTTATTTGCCCTGCAGCAGAACACAACAAATAAATACCAATAAAAAAGGTACGAGTCTGCCGTTACCTTTTTTCTCCATGGTTGCTCCACGGCCTCAACTCTAAAATCAGAAAGGAATTCAGAAAAGGAATCTAGATCTATCCAGGGGGTGACTGCGTCTGTGACAAATTTTAACGTAATTCATATTATTTTCCTATTATGAACTATTTTCCAAAAAGGTCACAGACGCAGTTACTATTATTAAAGGTTTATTTTACGCTTTTTAACGTACTTTTTGGCTTGTCGTCTACTTGTCAAAATCAACAATTATCAGTTCAATGATAGACCATTCTGACACTATTGAATAGCAGACTCGGGGCCCTGGTCTGTTGTTCAAAATCAGTGCTGCTCGAGACGACGCGCGACGGTCGTTTTGTGAAAATATGTAGCATATTTTCCCGCAGCTTCTTCTAATCATGTTAATACGCTTTACTGTTTTACCAGATGCGTCAGGCTTAGTATAAATAACTGTAGTTTCTTTAATTCTTCTAGTGGTTGATCAGTTGTGAGGTCAACGTCATTTCATTCGAGATCGGCGCCGGCGCAAGATTTCAAGCGCCGCTGTCTACTTTACGCCTGCAGTCTAAAGCAACAATAACAATTTAAATTAGATTGTGACTCGGCATTTATTTTAGACTACATGTTTCCCGAGACTTCGTTTGGTTTAAGTGTTTCAACTATTGGATGAAACTTACATAGGTAATCTTTTGATATATCAATGGTGTGTCGTCGTTGTTATTTGGTCTACTCTCATATCAAAGATTTCGTAAAATAAGAATCAACCTTTTCAGTTTTGTTTGTTCTTTTCTTCTTCATCATTTCAGCCAAAAGACGTCCACTGCTGGACATAGGCCTCCCCCAGGCATTTTTGGGGGGGTTTGCCATAATCGCCACGCTTGGCAGGCGGGTTGGCGATCGCAGTATGGTTGTTACAAAGACACAGAGAACGCTGCTGCCCATTCTCTGGTAAGTCCCTTAGTCGCCTCTTACGACACCCACGGGAAGATACGGGATGGTGCTATTCTTTACGTCCGACACCACACGGAACGGCTTTTCTTCTTATATGTTTATAATATGTTATTTAATTACCTTTACCCAGCTTAAATTACCCTCTCAATACTCTCAAGAATATGTTGTCGCAGACTCTAGATTGTGACTATTACCACTTAAAGGAGTCGTGTCTTATGATCTTTATTCTCAATCGATTGTCCGAAGTGTCCCAAGTTTTTATTTTTTATTAAAGCAATAAATAGTCCGTTGTTTCAGTACCAATGTCTGTTTGAGCAGTATATTCGCCATTCCCAACTTATATCAAGTTCTAGACGCTTACGCTTAGTTATTACATATTATGTTTGCTTAAATATTTGGACATCTTCGCTTGTAAATCATAGGGGCCATGAGGGACGCAAAGAACAGCGAAAAGTGACAGAAGAAAGGGGAGGCTTATTTGGGCTGAAATGATAATGATGATGAAATCTTAGCAATCATCAGCGGAATAAGTATATCACACCTGGATAGAAAAACGACGTCATCCAAATATAACCCCCAAACTTTAGCAAAGTAGGTACAACTGGTAGGAAATTGCTGTGCCAACTCGTCGTCTCTCTTCGGATAATAATTTAATGAAAACTTGACTATAGTATTTACAGCGTTTAAACATAGTTATTAAAAATATTGGCCTAGACAATACCCCATATTTATCTGTACAATCAGAAGAACTTGCACAGCCTGAAATTATGTCTTCATAATTATTCCGAACTTATCTTTTGAATCATCGTTTTATCCTTCAACAATAAAATAGCTGAATGTCAAACACCACCCTAAGGGTATAAGATTATTGCTCTCATCACAAACATTGCTAAAGGTTAGCTTAGATCTAGATATTAGACCTGTGCCTAGATCCCTTTAGGCTAGAACCGATCTGTTTTGACAGGTCACCCCACGGGCCCACTTGTCTTGTTAAAACGTAGTTAACTTAACCATGGTTATTATCGTAAGGGTTCAGATGAGGACGTTTTGTAATTATTGGTTAGTTGCAGTTTACTGGCTCGTTAGATATAATTAGAGTAATTTATGTTTTCACAGTTTATTTTAACTTTAATTTTGGCTCAGACAGAAGAATTTAACTAGCAAAGTTAAAATTATGGACGCCTTTTTAAACACTAACTACTTAAAAATACTTAAGCGATTAACTTACGAAAGCCTTTACGACTCAATCAACTTCATGAAAAAAATATTACAATACCTCTAAGCCCTACTTACAACACTTAAATAATTAATGACGACCTATATTAAGCCGCAGAAAAAACGCCAAAAGTCATTAAGCAAGTGTTAACAAATGGGCAACGTGAAACCGCCTATTAAGCATAATTTACGAACTAAAAACTTACCTCTGCTAGTTCTTGCCACTGTACATCACTGGCACTAAACACTTCACTGAAAAAAAAACATTCGCGCACTTGCACTGATTCTTCACTAACTACGGGTTGAAACATTCGGCCACTCAACTTTTTAGTTCGCAATGCCGCGTCAGGATTTTGATCGTCAGCTGTTCGTGCCATCGCAAGGACGTTCGCTTTAAAAAAATGACATCAGAATGATATAACCGGAGGTCGTTGCACCCGAAAAGCTCCCAGCCGGCGAACCGTGAATGAACTGGTATATCGTATTTTTGTTTTTTATTTTTTTACTATAGGCCAAACGCGCGCGCTCTGCCCGCGGTCTCCGCAGCGAATGAGGAGCCGAAGAACTATTTCAAACATCTTTTCTCTAATCCTTTTCTGCGCGTGCACAAGTGTGCTGTGTGAGGCAAGTGCCGTAGTGTGCCTAACAACGGAAGTGGGGCTGTCGTGTTTAACACAAGATTTATATTTATTTAATTAATTCACTAACTGCTAACACATCTGTGATGGCGCGACCATCAATTTTATGTCTGACACTGTTAGATCAAAATGTTTATTAGTAATTTATTCGCTCGTAGCACCGTTTCCTGCGGTTTTTTTTTTTGTTTTTATCTGTTATTTGCATTGAAGTCTGAATCGGTTAAGCTTTTTTATTTATCAAATGATATAAAAGAATTATAACTAAATCATTATTTTGATCTTATTCATAACTTGATAGTCAACATTCTAAAAAAAAAAACTTTCCGAAAATGAGCACTTACAATACGCACTCGTTGATGTCTTTTCTATGTAGCAAATCGCTTATAGCGACCACAAAAATTTTACATAGGTTTGTCAAGTGAGAGGGTAAAGTATCAATTATTTTGGATCTACAATTAATATTGTCTCTCATGTTTGTATTTTTTTATTATTTTGTATTTTATGATTTATAATGTAAAAATTTTTCGATGTTTGTTAATAAACATAGTGTTTTAGAAATAAATTTGTGTTTTTTACAATATATTATTATGTTTCGTTTGTAAAGAAGAAGAAAAAATACACTGGACTTGTATTTTTGTTACTATTGCAAGTTTCAGAGGTGTTACCAAGCAAAAATATTTGACAGAATCAAGTTAGTCAAAAGTGTAATGTGACATTGCGCTAACCGGCTCAGTTGCCGTACAAGGAGAAGAAAAAAAAAAGACATTGCGCTAATATGATTGCACCAGGTACATTAAATTAGTAATTGTTTAGTTATGATTAGGTAGAATAGTAATAAATAGTAAAATCGTAAATAATATAATCTTCTAACCCTATTTAACCGATTGCAAGGAAAGGGTTATTTGTATTTTGATATCTGACCCACTTCCTTTTTTAAGATGTGAAAACCTGAAATATGCTTTTTTTTCAGGAATAAAAATATGAGCTAATGTTCAAATTCCTATAACATGCACGATGTAAGTACCAGTTTCTGTAATAAATTAAGTAGGTATTACAGTTCGTAAACGCAACAGATGGCGCCACGCCAGGGCGTAATTAACTGCCGTTGTAAAGCGTCGGCGTGTGCGGATGGTGTACGTACAACTTGTACGTTATTGTATATTGTTGTTTGGAGAACATTGCCATTCTTGAGATTGAAGTCATCTTCGCCTTAAGCCATCTATACTTACTTGTTAATATTATAAAGCTGAAGTTGTTTGTTTCGTTAGTAAAACGCTGTAATCTCTGGAACTACTGGTTTGAATTGAAGAAAATATACGCTTTACTAACCATTTTATTGAGGAAGGCTATATGCTATTATGTAACATTAGGGTACAACCTATTGGTTGGAGCAGATCATCAATGAAAAATGTTGCAATAACGGGGAAAATTTAGTCCTTTTGTAGAGCATTTAACTGTTTACGCAGAACAGTTAAAGTGTCGCAAACATTATTCCTTTTTTTTGTTTTTATTTAAGTATTCATAAAAATCACAAATACAACAACCAGCCACAGTTTGCCGGTAGTATGACGGAAGGTTTCCTCTTTAAAAAAGTCTACAACAAGTCAAGTGTAATACACCCACATTTCACCTGTGAGCTCCTTGGCTGCTACTAAGAAATTTCTCATGGAAAAATCAAATATCACTGCCTGACCCGGGAACCGAACCCAGGACCTCGTCCTCTGCAGTCGCGCTTGCGACCACTTGTCCAACGACGCAGTCACTTAAGCTTAGCGGCTTTTTGGGTAGCGTCTGATAAAATAATTATAAATATATATATATTTGACCCAGTATTAACATAATCTTTAAATCTACTTCATATATCCATCCCACGTTTTGTTTTACATTATCTTATTATCATAATCCAGATAAAATCTGATAAAACATCTACATAATTTAAAAATAAATCTAGAGGTAAACGACCACCGTGTACCGGGCCACTGGCCACTACTCTCAACTGTGGGCCATCACCAATGTCACTTGAATCAATGAATATTCATCACCATAGTAACGGCACTGCTAGTCCTGCCTACCACGCCACCGCAAACACGTTTCAATCATATCTTGATTGATCAATCGATTGATTGAATCTGAAATTAAAAGTTAGTGGGATTTTGATATGCAAATTGTTTGTGTTTGATTTGTGTTACTTTAGCTAGGGAGCTGGCGAGCAAAAAATCTATGTGATTTGCTCGTGTGGCAGACTTTATTTATAGCGATAATTATACGATAAGAAATATTAAGAACCGCGTCTGCTGCGTCAACGAGCTGTAATGGTTAAAATCAGTAACTAATAAACCGAATTGACCAAATAAATTAGGTCGAGCTACGAGCAAATGATTTAGTAGAGCTTTTTTATCTTACTTTTTTATATCTACCTCCTGTGATAATGCAGAGCCCTTTATATCTGCCTCATAGATTTTTTTCGTTATAAAGATGGTATTGACCATTAACCCCAGAGGCAGACACAAGCAAACAATGTTTTTTTTTACAGATTTAAAACCCTGTAGCTAAAAAACGCAGCAGCAACATACGAACTTAATTCCTTATGGGGCTGCAGTACTTTTTAAGATTTTTGAACCTTTGAAAATCGAACTAAATATGAGTTTTTTTATATATAAAAGTCATTACATAAAAATTTAACATACTCTCAAGTAAATCGTAAAGATAGAAACTCGATTTAGAATGATCGGCTCGATCATTTTTTTTATCAAACATGACTCTAAATCACAATTTAAAACGTGTACTGCTAAGACATTTCATCATGAATTTATATGAAAGTTATATCAGTAGATAGAACTTTTTATTCTGAAGTAAATGTTGAAAACATATTGTACAACTTCTTTATAATTTTTCTCCAAGAAGAAAAAACAGTAAAAATTTAGGCATTATAACGCTCGCGCGGCAGGGCGGGCGGTGAGGTCATGCGTTCATAAAAACAAAGTACTGCAACCTCGCCTTAAGAAAATTTTGTCGTATTGATCCGAACTTTAATGCCTATCAATACGAAGTACGAGCAAATCATTTACTTAAATGTTCGCCAGCACCCTAGCTACTTTAATTTCTTCTGAGTATCGTATAGATAAATGTATTGCACATCAAACTTCACATTTCTAGTATGTATAGCTTAGCCCTTTTTTTGGAGCGTTGGAAATCATAAAACTACTCCTCCGGTCTGGGCGTAGTTGAAGGGGGAGTATCAGACTTCTTCTGACTAAAAACCACCCATGTCCCTTATTAGCCCTTTGTGTCCGGGGCCGCGGTATCTCTTTCGAACAACCCACAGCCACGGACATTTAAAACACAAGCAGCTCTATTAACTATGATTCTATTGACACGCGATAGATGGCGTTACAGCACAATTTACAGCAATAATTAATTATTGACCGTAAACTTACCTATTATTTGCCATAAAAACCATGTTACTTACATTACATGACTGTTTAAAGTTTATTATGAGTTTATCTAGTACTACCTTATGCTTGGAGATTGGGAATTAGCCAGATCATGGTTTACTTGGTGAAAATGTTCGAGACAGATAGACATGCAGACACGTTCACAAGATGCTGATTTTGTCCAGTGTTAAAGGTTGGTTTTATAATCGTTCATCAGGCACAGGACCAACGCAGACTCAGGTTTAACGTGCTCTGCGGGTTGTTCGAAAGAGATACCGCGGCCCCGGACACAAAAGGCTAATAAAAACCATGGATGTTTTTAAGTCAGTAGAAGTCTGACACTCCCTGCCGCTCCACCCAGAGCGGGAGGGCTCATTTTTTTTATTATTATAAATGGGCTTGCTCTTGACTTCAATCTTGCCCTAAGGGCAGAGATGAGGTCGACGATGGAACGAGCTTACCCAGAAGAAGCCTGTTTACTCGCGACTTAAATAGATGAGGGTTATATGAACTCAGAAAAACTGACGCAGGCACCCCCCAACAAAAAGGATACATAAAAATATATAATATTGATGATAAAAGAACTCATTAAAAAAAACTCGCAAAATTCTAAACATTCTTTGTTACTAAAATTGAACTGAGCTATTTTAAAACAGGTCATATCATGCATGCCATAGATATAGGGCATAGGCGAACCACTCAGCAAGGTGGCACGAAAGCTACACAGGAAGTGCCAGAATTACATTTAAGCTCATCACCGCTCGGAGAGGTTATTTTAATTTACCCCATTATGAACTACACCCTCCCCTTAACGCGCGTGCTATTTGCCTTGAGAATGAAGTAATAAAAATACTAGTTATTTGCAAGTACAACCATCAGTGTACCTAATATAAATGTTGGGCCTGGTTTCTATCAAAGCGGAGAGGCGCGGAGACGAGAGGAGATATCGGCCTACCACATTAGTTAAAAACATCTGGGGCTCTACTATGACGTCTTAAAACAGTCCTAACTTATTCTTAATCCAGTGTGGAAACGTGACAGAACTATACAGGGTGTCTAGCGCCATCTCTTTTCCACTATGGATTAAGAATAAGTTAGGACTGTTTTAAGACGTCATAGTAGGGCACCAGGGGGTCTAAAACGGCCACTTTAGCAGTTCATAATAGGAATTGCGTCAAAAAGCGTAAATGACCTTTCATAATAGTAACAGCGTCTGGGACCTTAAGGAAAATAGATCATAGGTAAGTAATAATATGAATTGCGTTAAATTCGTAAAATGGTCACAGACGCAGTTACTATTTTGAAAGGTCAATTCATATTCTGATCTGCTAAAGTGGCCATTTTAGACCCCCTCTGGTCTTTAGCCCTTTCTGTGATTGGTCGACTTTGGCACATCTCCTCTCCGCTTTGCTCGTCTCCGCTTTGGTGGAAACCGGGGTTAAAACCCATCATAATTCTCTTACCCGTATCCTAATTCATTTGGGGTCGGTCCAGCATATCTTCTCCTTCCATACTTCTCTGGTTAAGACTCATGGGCGGTATAAAAACTGACACCAGTGTGGCGACTAGCGACATCTATCGCAACACCTGCGTACTAACAACGATCGACAGAAATCCCTACATCGCGCTATCAACATTATCCGCGACATAAGCCTATATAGGAGATCCCGAATTACATATGTCGGGCAGTTAGCCCACCGGACACAACACCCGCCCGGTCGGAGGATCCTCTCTTTTCAATGGGGGATGAGGAACTTTACACCCTGTTCCTCATAACCCCCCACCAGCTCCTAAGCTCCTACTTCTGCTTCTTTATCGTGTGTACACCAGCTGGTGTACACACGATAAAGAAGCAGAAGTACAAATCTTATCTATGAAACACATTGCCAATATTTAATTCAAACAAATCGTTTAAGAATCGCTACCGGTGTGGTCTAACTAGGTCTAACTATAATATTCAATTTAAGTGTTCCCTTAAATGTATGTAAAGACCTATAAAGTGTTCTAATTGGTCGATTAGAAAGCACGACGCCTTCCCATTGGGTAGTTTATTGGTGGAATATCATTACTTATTTATTTATTAATTTGGTACACCAACAGTGCATACTAAGACTTAATAGGATACAAGAAAGTAATAATAACAGGTATAATAAGTATCATTCACTATAGTGACAACAACATCAAGTTCTCAAATCTTAATAATGCAATTAGTAATGATTTCAATTTATTATAATAAACATAAGGCATAAAGCCACTTTAGGAGTATTGTACATCTGTGGCTGTGGGTTGTTCGAAAGAGATAATACCGCAGCCCCAGACACTAACCGCCTTATTACAAAACGTAGTTAAACCTGGTTTAACTTAGACTTGGTTTATCTCGCATGACGTCTCACTTCAATAATATTCAAAAGAAAGTGACAGCATGCGAGATAAACCAGGTCTAAGTTAAACCAGGTTTAACTACCTTTTGTAATAAGGCGGATAGGGTTAAGAAGAAACATGGGTGGTTTTTAGTCAGTAGAAGTCTCACATTCCCTGCCACTACACCCAGAACGGAAGGGCTCATTTGATGATATCCCGCTCAACGAACAACCCGCAGCCCCGTAGGCGTCGGCCCCTGCGAGCCCCGGCACTGTTGCTAACATCTCTTTGAGCCGCGTGTGGAACAGAAACGCGCAATCGACACGGCAGGCAGGGACCGAAGGGACCTGCAAGTAAGATCATTTTAAGGTGTTTCGTTCAGTGAAAACAGGCGTGCTATTATGTTATAACTTAAAGCATCTGATTTCTAGAACACGTTGTATCAATTATTTATTGCATTAGTCATTTTTATCTTAAAGTAATCTAATCTTGTATTCATCATGAAAGGGTCCATTTAAACGATTATGCGGGTAAAGTCACGCGGCTATGCTAGTCATTAATATAGTCCTGGGACTGTAGCAGCTCTGATTTACCTGAAGTCCGCACGCGACGTTCTTAATCGTCGGTTCATACCAAGACGATGCGTCAGACTTACCCTAAGCGATCAAAATCAGAATGGGACCGCACTGAAAACTTCGAGCGGTGGTGACACAGTGGTAATGGGAGACTTACGACTTAATGGCAGTGAGTTCCAACCCAGGCAGGAACTATATTTTGAATTTGTTTTATCATGACAGCTCTGGAATCCATCGAGTTCAAGAACCGATGAATCGGGAAAATTTGTCATCCAGTAGCCCGCAATCGTGGATGATGTCATCCTCCTATTCACAGAGAGAAGTAGTAACTTTATGGACTAATGTTGCAAACCTGAACCAAAAAAATATTCAAACGTTTTTCTTGAAAATCCTTTCATTCTCACAATACTGGTTTAGTTACAAAAGGAATTTTATAAATGTATAGCTTAACACTAATGATATAAATGAACATAGGTATGCGAGAACTTTTTTTGACGTGTCAACCATCTAAGCTCTATTAAGGCGAGGTTGCAATACTTTGTTTTTATGTACGTACGACCTCGCCCCCCGCCCTGCCGCGCGAGCGATATAATGCCTAAATTTTGACTGTTTTTTGCTTCTTGGAGAAAAACTATAAAGAAATTATACAATCTGTTTTCACCATTTACTTCAGAATAAAAAGTTCTATCTACTGATATAACTTTCATATAAATTCATGATGAAATGTCTTAGCAGTACACGTTTGAAATTGTGATTTAGAGTCATGTTTGATAAAAAAAAGTATCGAGCCGATCATTCTAAATCGCGTTTCTATCTTTACGATTTACTGGAGAGTATGTTAAATTTTTATGTAATGATTTTTATTTATTAAAAAACTCGTATTTAGTTCGATTTTTATAGGTTCAAAAATCTTATAATTACTGCAACCCCCGCCTTAAAATATTACCCTAATGAACACAGAACTATAAGGAACTGGATAATAATATAAATTCCTTTGGCAACATTGTATTACATGTAGAATCACCCCACAGCGGATGCAGGTGACTAGACAAACATCCTGTATAATGAGTTTTTTTTATTTAAATTTCCAGAATCGGTCTTGTTTAGCTAATAGATTAAACCAACGAGGAAGAAACGGTTTTTTTATTAGCCTATAGTGTCCCAATGCTGGGCAAAGGCCTTCCCCATGATAGTCTTTCACTGTTCCCTCCGTGCGGCTCTCTCCGGCCAATCTCTCACAAAAGCCTGTAAGTCGTGCCGCCAGTTCCCTCTAGGCCTCCCTCGGCGACGACGCCCGTCCTCTGGCACCCACTACGTGACGACCCTAGCCCAAGAGACGGTTAGAAAACAAAAATGCTAGAACTTTACCCACGTCATAATCATCTTCCTAGCCTATTATCTCATGTAATTTGGGGTCGGCGCAACACTTTTTTTTCACTTTCATTCTCCCCCGGTAATCGTCACGTCACGCTACCATTTATTCCTTTTTCCTTCATGAAATTATTCACACACTCCATCCATCTTTTCTTTGGTCTTCCTCTCCTTTTCCATCCTTTAAAGTATTTCATATTATATTCTTTACCATAAACTAAAAGCTAGAACTTTCCAATATTTCGCATATTTTTGTTCTAATTACTCTAAATTACATACTCCCAAAACTTATTAAAATTTTAAACAGCTTCATTAAAAACTGGGTTTCTTCGTAATCATTATCTACTAATCACGAAATTACTAGGTTAAACAGGCGTAACCCAATGTGGGGTCGGAAACTCTGAATATTTTGTGATTACCCCACTCGGATCATATATAGATGGCGCTTATGTCTTACACACGCTAAATTTTTATCAGGATTGTTTTGTTTTGTAAAAAAAACAAACACGAACAGTGCAAAAATGATAGCTCTTAACAGCACGAGAAGTTTGCATTAACAAATGACTTAATAGCGTGATTGCCTGGTTATCTATACTTCTACTCATATTATAAAAAGTAGTAGTAAAATATTTGTTTGGAATCAAATATAACAGCACACAACTAAGACCCAGTAATATTAATGACAATATATTGTATACGTCCGGCGTCCCTGTGTGCCTATTGGCCTTGTTCTGTTCTGTCTCCTGCTGAAATGGAACTGGAAATTATATTTTTCTTACTCCTCCGGCCTCCGCTATTCTTTTCTGATTAATTTCGTTGCGGGATCCAAGACAGTTAAATCGTTTCTCTAGAACTTCCTCGAGCTTCATTGTCTCGGCGCTTTTCTTGTTGTCGCCACTGTTGATTCTGGTTAACAGGAGTTACAGTGGTTTGGGAATAGTGCGACGGGCTTGTCCCAAAAAAAAAAAGGCGGTCGCATCATGTAAAATGCTGGTAATCAGCTGCATCCGGTTAGACTGAAAAACGACCCCAAAATAGTTGGGAATAAGTTAGGCAGACGATAATATTTATGATCCAATTCTAAATATTGTGTTTTCAGTCGTAGATAACAGTGTCTTTTTGAGGTCTGGTTGCTGAAAAACTTTAAATGTTATCTCTTAACTACCCACTCTACTTCTCGTTACTATGCCTTCATCTTCCGTATTACTAGTCATCTCATCAGACGCCTCTTTTCTAGCCATATCATCCTTTACTTCCTCTACTCTTATGCGCTCCCTACTCAGATTCAAAAATTGTTTCACAATACATTGGTGCATTCATATTATTCATTATACATACTTAACATCACGCCTGTTAACCCTGAAGGGTTGGCAGAACACTTAAGTAGAACAGTGGCAAACATCAGTGGTGAAATGTGGGTGTTCTATTAGAGAACACTCACATTTCGCCACTGGTGTTTAAGTCCCGTGTAATAGGGGGCGAGTCTACTGTCATCAACCGTAGCAACAGACTTCGACATTGCTTCTGAGGAATTCCTGATAGAAAAACCCAATAAAAATTTGCCAGACCCTAGAATCGAACCCAGGAGACTCAGCAGTCGCGATTGCGACCATTAGACCTCTGAGGCCTCTTATCACAGTCATTGATTATAATGATAGTACTACCATTTTGTAATCCGATGTCGGAACCAGCTGTCTTCCACACCTTCTAAACATGTTTAAACGACTCTCAATTTCTGGTTACTTAGTAACCCTATTATGTCCAGGAAAACAATAATTGTTTATACAATGAACTAAGCCTGTTAGAAAAAATATTTAAAGAATTAAAATGTGAGTATAGCTAAACATTTTAGTTTTAATTGGACACAAACTGTTGTAACTGATGACAAGGAAGGGTTGACAATTAAGAGGGAACAGGACCTGCAGATTATCCTGTAATCGTATCGATAGGGACAGCTTAGAGCGACGATGAGATCGACGTTTTGTGTTGCCCGTGTTTTTCCTCGAATCCTGACTCAATTATTTTTTTTTATATTTGCTTTTGTAGAAAAGAGTACTTATGTCTAGGTTTCCATTACAAACAACACGAAAAGACGACGACAAATTCGAAAAGATTTTGTTAAAAAACCTTTTCGAATTTGTCTGGTAGTCCTCTAATCACGACCTTAAAAATGGAGCCAAATTTTTATATATTTTTTTTTTCTGAAAAAGGAAAAATAACGTGTCTTTTGCAGACCTTTATTTAATGGAATAATAACAAAAAGACTACCAGAGGATTATTCAGGAAGAAAAAAGGGACTGGTGGTGATGGTGGACATTTGTATGGAGAATCGCAGCCCACGTTCCCTCTTTATAATGTAAATACTCATATCTAAGGATACTTAGCTCGTTCGTTTTGAGCAGCGGTTCTTAAACTAGGCTAAGGGTCCTTAGAAAAGTTCTCAGGGATCGGTGAATCAGTGAGATTCTGAACGGATCCCTCGGTAATATTGGGTCTAGATAAAAGTATAAATGTTTTAGCGAGATGTACCTACTTCAATTCGGCCTTCTTAACAATTAGTGCATTTTTTTTATTATATATCTATATCATTATAAATATTGTTCTGCATAACCAGGCATAACCTTAAACCCTTTGTTTCAAATAAAATATGAGTGTTTGCGTTCCCCTAAAAAGTTTGACAGCCGTTTGTCTAGTGGACTACTATACGTAGGGTGTCGTATTCCGTACCGAGGTCAAATAGAGTAATATCAATTACTTTTTCATCTTTATAAAATTCTCGGTAGCACCCTGGCTAGTCTTGATTTCTTCTAGTTCTACGATAATAATCTTAAATCTTAAAAATAATTGTAAATATTACTAACAATAATTACATTATAAATCAAATTAAAACCAAAAATAATTAATTTTCATCGAAAACCACATCAAATAAAGGAAACCTGGTAACCAGCGCCATCTATCACAATCAAGTAGAACTATGCGCTTATTTTACTTGGTGAGTTACATAATTATATAGTTCAGTACATAGAAATGCATGGCAGGTTGCCTATTAGCCTAATCAGTCATCATCATCCTACTAATGTTCCCACTGCTGGGACACAGGTCTCCTCTCTTTGAGAGGAAATGGGCTATAATGGACCACGCGGGCCCAGTGCGGATTGGTATATGTCACATGTCTTCGAATTTTTTGGTTCTAAAACATACCGGTTTCCTCACGATGTTTTCCTTCACCGTTTTGAGAGAAGCGGTGATGAAATAAATTACACAAAGTAATGTACCTGCCAGGGTTCGTAAGTCAAACTAATGTTATATCATACTCGTAACATCACGCCTGTAATATCTGGACAGTTAAGCAGAGGTGTATCTACATTAGTACAGTCAGCATCAGAAGTATATTAACATTACCCAAAGTTTCGAAGCTGTTTTTTAATAAAAACTTGTTAGATATTACTCGTTACTAAATGTTATTGGAGTATTAGGATTATTTTGACGAATAATCTTCTGAAACATTAAAAATAATAGCTAGAGTCCTGTACATAATAGAATTAAAATTCCGAAATGTTCAGCTACTTCTGATGCTGACTGTACACCCACATTTTGCCAGTTAGGTTTAAGTCCCATGTATTAGGGGGCGATTGTCTTTACTAATTTCACATAATAACGTAACATTACGCCTGTAATCCCCAAAGGGCTTGGCAGATGTGTTCACATTAGCACACGAACATTTCACCAGCTAAGTTTTACTAATTTAGTTATTAATGAATAAGTTATGCGAAAGAGTAGCGGTGGCCCAGTTATTAATGAATAAGTCAAGCGAAAGAGTAGCGGTGGTGGCGGCCCTTACTTACGAACAGTAGGTTGTGGGCTTGAACTCAGGTACGCGCATTACTTTGTGTAATTTATTTCATCACCGCTGTTCTCAAAACGGTGAAGGAAAACATCGTGAGGCATGTCCTAGAACCAATAAATCGAAGAGTTGTGACATCTACCAATCACTGGGCTCGCGCCGTAAATTATAGCCCATTTCCTCTCAAAGAGAGGAGGCCTGAGTCCCAGCAGTGTGAACATTAATAGGTTGATGATGATGAATAAGTTATTTAGTTTTTTTTTGTTTTTAACACCCAAGAAGTTCTCAATAATGAGCAACGAAAATCCAGTGTCAGTTAACTTACCGGTGACATTTAATAAAACTCTTAAATAACTCGAAACAACATGTTCTACATTCGTAATATTTTTGTTTTCTTTTAACTCACGAAACGGTTTGAATTCTTTTTTAATAAAGGTTATCCTTTGATGTTTTAAATCCAACGGAAAGTGTTATGAACTTTTGTAAAATGTTATTATGTGAGTTATTCACAGACAACAATGATCAATCGATACGCTATCATACGGTATGGTTTTATGGCTGCTGGATTACCAAAATATGTTTTTAGCCATTGTATATGTCGCATACAGCTCCACATATACATAGCTCGATAATTTGAGATGACAACCTAAAAATGCAGTCAGGGATGATGTGAGTCAGAAATTCAAATATTCAGAAAATTTTATTTTCAGACTTGATCTGCGTTACATTTGGTTTTGGTCGTTAAACAATGAGTCAAAAATATTGGCTATGGGACCTCGAAATATTAAGTTGACACCCATCTCGTTGCACATACATGAAATCAGGGAGATACCTACTCCTTTTTTTGGAGTGTAAAAAGACAACTAGAATCACTCCCCCCGCTCTGGGCGGAGCGGTAGGGAGTGTCAGACTTCTACTGACTAAAAACCACCCATATTCTTTCTTCGCCCTTTGTGTCCGGGGCCACGGTATCTCTTTTAAACAACCCGCAGCTATGACAGGAGTCGCAGCCCCTACAAGGGAGAGATACACCTCTGGCTCACCTTGCATGATATACAGCAGGCTTGTTGTAATGTTATTTACAGTCAACAGCAACATATATACACTTAGCATTTTTTAGAAGCAATTTTTCTCCTACAGTATTGATTTCATTTTCATGATACGTAACGAAACTTATATTCACGAGCCCATCTTTTCATAAAGTAGGTCACATTACGTTGTTTAATTTATTTCACCACCACTGCTCTCAAAACGGTGAAGCAAAACGTCATGAGGAAACTACGGCATGTATACCTAAGAACAAAAAAAAAATCAAAGACTTGTGACATCAACCAACCCGCAATGAACACGCGTGGTGGATAATAACCCATCCCGCTTCTAGAGAAAAGGCTTGAGTCCCTGCTGTGAGAACATTATAGTCTAATTATGATAATGATGAGGTCATATCCCAAAGTCCCAATCGTTTTTCACTGGAAAATCGCGTTTGAACTTTGCCAAGTGTAAATACACATTTACCTACCATCTAAGTTTGAACCAACAGCGTTGTCTAACCTCTCACATCTCAAAACCGATTAGCCATTGCCCGCGATAATATCAATCGCATAATAAGTTTATATTAAGTAGTTGCTCAAATCGCGTGCTAACTGCCACTAAATCATCGGTTCCTGCCGCCATACTCTGAGTGGAATTACTGATAACCGTATATATCTTTGTCTTCTTCCGTCACTCAAATATGAAATTAATCGTTCTGTCCGATATCGTACTGATAGAATTCGTTTATAATTAATGGTTTAATAATTAGCGATCGATTGTACTTTATTGACGGAGTTTAGGTGATACGTTGAGAACCATAGATATAGATATACTCTAGATAAGGCAAGTAGCACGATCCGTATGAAAACATACTATGGATATCATCAGAATTATTTAATTGTTATATTTAAAACAAGCATCAATACAAAAAGACTATGTTTTTTGTTATATAAATGTCTAGAATTAGAATTAAGTTCTTGAGTCGTAACGGTGTAACGTTGTTGTTTTAAACAAATTAGCTTGCTGTGACAGTAAGCTCATATCATATACATCATATCGATGGATGGACTGTGTGAAGGATGATATAGCTGGAAAGGAGGTGACTGCTGAGATGACGAGAAATAGAGAAGTATGGAAGAAGGAGACATGTTGCGCCGACCGCCAATAAATTGGGATAAGGGCAGGAGACTAATGATTATAAAACACAGTTCTCCACCGCGTCTGTCTGTCTGTCTGTTCGCGATAAACTTCAAAACTACTGCAGCGATTTTCATGCTGTTTTCACCAAGAGTCTTTGGTCAACTGAACCCGCTTGCAACTGGACCCACAATAAAACTATACAAAGAAAATCAATTTAAAATGTGATTTGTTCGACTTAAATCGTGGGTCCAGTTCGAGTGGGTCCAGTTGACCAAAGACTCCCAATGGATTGAGTAGTTCTCGAGGAAGTTTTTAGTATATAACTTGGGAGACAACCACGCGGGCGAAGCCGCGGGCATCAGATACTCGTAGTTCATTAAAATATAGAGCAAGAAATAAGTTCCAATATTTCTTTTACTTTTAGGATCTGTGATCAGACAAGTCATGTCTTAGGGCGGGACTCCACCAAAGCGGAGATGTGCCAAGCGGAGAGGAGATGTGCCAAATTCGACCAATCACAGGAAGGGCGAAAGACCAGATGTAACTGTGACGCTTTGGTGGAGTCCCGCCCTTAAGGCTGCTTTTCCACCAGAGATGTGCTATGCAGCTATGCTGCGAGGATGTAATAGCTAAGCTGTGAAACTATGTGACCGATTCCACTGATATTAAGCTATTTAGTGGTGCGAGTAAGATGTGCTATGAAGATGCGTCGCCGCAAAGTAGCTGCACGAGGAAAATGCGCAGCTCGAGCTATGCGATGTATCGATAGTATAGGGAAGCGGCGAGGGCGGGCCTACTCCAGGTACTATGCTCTGAACATAGCTACACCACTCGCGACGACCCATAGCACGCATCCATAGCACGCATCCATAGCACGTATCCATAGCACGCATCCATAGTACGCATCCATAGCACACATCTTTAGCACGCATCCTTCCATTTAAAAAACATCTTAGCGGGAAATTCCGGAAAACGAAAACACCAGAAAGTCACACCAACTGTGTGTCTCATTGTTCGAATGGTACTTTCTCTTTTTGCTCTCTGGTTAAGATGAATCACACTTGTATTATGCTTGCGTGTCTTTGGCCAATATCGAGGCTGTTAGATTGTACCTACAATAAAAACGTAAATTCTATGATAATCGCTTTAGCGATATATCATTCTTCTCAACAAATAATCATTAAACGTGACAATACTGTACCTATAAAAGCAGCATCTCACGATCGACAACAATAGCACAAAAACTCGGATCAGATGCTTTTCTTTAAGCAAAGTAGTCTCTTAGCAGTTTGATGATTGCCACAACACTAACCCCCGTATTTATAGTCAAGTCAAAGTAATTACTTGGACTTAATTAATTACTTATGCAAATGTTTTTATGCTGGGAAATAATTTAAACGAAGTTAGAACCGTCAATGAAAGCAAAACTAAGGGTAACTAATGTCATTGTTTAAGATACGATTTTTTCTCTGCAGTTTAGTAATTCCTTGATGCTAGAACAATCAAAGGTTAGAATTTTCAGGTTTGTTTCATTAACGGTTCTAACTTCGTTTAAATTCTTGTCCATTGCATAAAAATGTTTGCACAAGTAATTACTTAAGTTCAAGTAATTACTTTAACTTGACTATATATACTGATGTGAGCCATTTATGTGTGATAGTATTTTTTTAGGTGAAAATTTCCTCAATCCAATAAAACAGCTTTGTCCATCATTGACAATATACCTACTGTTTTTGCTAAAAAATGTCTTTTCGAAGAGCGATATTCTTATTAAAGGTAGAAACACAGTACTGTCTTGTGGTACTGTATCATGTTGGGTCGAAGGTGCCGTATTAGAAGCATATCGGTTTCATACATTGACATTGGCAATAACATTTTTTTTAAATGTTACAGCACCACTGTACACTAAGGTATAGCCCATTTTGGCCTCGTACAGAACCAGAACCATCTTTTCTTTTTTTTGTATTATTGTTTTGTCCTGTACTAGTCAAATAAATACTTTTACTTTCTTTTTCATTTGTAGTGCCTGACCTATATTTCACATTCAACAAATGCTTCCTCTCTCCTAACTCACTTGTGTTTGCTGTGCCCGACAGGGTCCATGTGATCTAATTTTAATTTTTACCACCTAAGTTTTTACATGTGGAATGCAATAAAGAATTGAGTATTTAGTATGATTAGAAACTCATAATCACAGCGTGTTTTGTTGCAAGGCGAATTTTTGACACTTACCTTCAGACCCAGATGTAATCTGCAGCATAAGCTTTTCTCATGTCGGCGCTATAGACGGGTGCTACGATCTGGTATTGGCAAACCTAAGGAAGGTTTCCTTACGCAAGTTACCAAGCATGGGCAAAAGCTATTCTTTCAATAACAGTTACTAACTCTTTTTACAGACAGTTACTAACTCTTTTTACACGTATCAATTGTCAGGTTCATTTTTATGCAGTAGAAAAGAATTTTTATTAAGCGACGCAAAGAAATCTCACTTTTGATTGTTACCTATACACATTTCCCGTGATAAGTGCAAGAGTTGTGAGACTTTTCGGAAATACATAATTATTTGGTATATGGTTCTGTTCGTTATTTATCAAGTTTTTTTTGTTCATATTTTTATTAGTACCATGTAGATAAGCATGCCCTATTGCGGGTTTCAATATGTCCCTCGTTTAAACTAACATACTGTAGATATTAGGTGTTACTGTATCTTAGAAAAACCGACCAACTTTCAAAATCAACAACAGAATTTCACCAAGTGCCAAACTCGGGTCTCTCCATATAATAATTTTAAATAGACAGCTATGTTACACCCCACGCACTTCAGATACGCGTTAGGAGCAGCTGACATGTTTGACATATTTTTTACAATAAATTGTTGAAATGAAGTTTCTTGCCCATTCTTCTCCATAGAGATCTACGCTTTGAAATGGGCAACTACAGTACTTTCACAAATTATTATGCCTTGTGACTGTAGCTTCGCTTTCTTTGTTTTTCTGATATTTAAAAGTGCCTGAAATGGTCTAATTGAAATAAATGATTTGAGTTTGTAGCTTATTTTTAACGAATTACTTATACGGTCAAAGTCATAAGTCATTTATTTCGGAATAATATACATTGTAATAATAAACATTACAATGAAAAACATGTCTAAACAAGATAAAACAATAATATTAGTTAACATATAGAAGAACATACTAATTAAAAATTTAAAACAATAATAATAATCCAAATTCCATTAATAAATTAATAATTCAAAAAAAAGAAACGAAAGGTCAACAAAAAACGGGGATGTGCAACCTCATAAGCAGTGATTCCGACCATCAAATCGGAAAACTCTATTTTGTTTGAGAACTACTTTGGATAGGTACAATTACCGGCACGGTTCTTGAGCGCTCGGCGGAAGAGTGGGGATCGCTGTGCGCATCGTACACTTTATGACAAATAAAACGCATACCCGTTTATTATTTACTAGCTTTTGCCCGCGACTTCGTCCGCGTTATACTAAAAATGTTATCTTTGGTAAGTGATAGAAGATCTATCATTGATTTTAATTTTAAATGAAAAACTCTTGCGTTAATATCATGGCGGTCCTGCGGTGCTTGACCCTCAAGAAGCTCCCGAGTGATTTCATCCCACTTGCTTGGGCTTGGTAGTTACAGTAATAAATAAGTCGGGACGTCCATATTTTCTTACGTAACAAAAGCGTCTTGAGTACGTAAGTTTTACTCAAAGG
Source organism: Diarsia dahlii (assembly GCA_949775195.1). NCBI lineage: Eukaryota > Metazoa > Arthropoda > Insecta > Lepidoptera > Noctuidae > Diarsia > Diarsia dahlii. The sequence goes on from OX459201.1 coordinate 19,129,675, forward strand.
AAACATTCCTTTATTTTTGAATAGAAAGCAAACTGCATTCAATTTTTTCGAAAATTCTCTTCTCCCACACCCGGGAATCGAACCGGCTAAAATCTGAAAAAAATATACCCTGTACTTTTATTGCATCGATCGTTAGAGTCAAATAAAAGTCTGAAATCTCTCTAACAAACATGATAAATTAAATGAAAAGAAAACCAGGAAATCTAATTATTTACAAAAAATGGTAAACTAACTAATTAGTTGCTCGAAATGGGCTCCTTTCTCTTGGATACACAAATTTATTCTTTTAACGAATTCATTTTAGTAACCTTTAATAAAGTGTTGTGGTGAATATTATAAATCGTATTCCGAACTTCAGCTCTCAACTCGTTGTCATTCGCATAAGATTTCATGTAAATGACATTGGGAACTTTCTGCCCCGCTTTTCGAAAAGTAGCGGACACAAACAAAACCTATCACAGATGATAGATACTGGTATCCACTTTATTGCCGTGCATTTCATTTTTCTGTTACATATGGGAACATTTAGAAAATAAGGTTTCAACACTTTGATACTTTTACTTGTACCTACACTTCACATTACACCGTTTTTTTTTTTGGGTCTGTGAAATCATCAAATGACTTCTCCCGCTCTGGCCAGGCGGTATGGAGTGTCAGACTTCTACTGACTAAAAACCACCCATGTTCTTTCTTAGCCCTTGTGCCGAGGCCAAGCCCGACGGGCGTCGGCCCTTGCGGGCCCAAAGCTAAAAAATAGCTATGATAATGCGCGCTACGGCAGATTATCTATTAAGCCCGACGAACATCGCGCGTTTACTGAACGGCGCTGCTCAAGCTAGTTATTCTGCGATGCAAAATAACATAAAATGGAAAAAAAAAAAACATTTAAGACAAAAATATTTCCAACTTAGACTCGTCCTACCTCAGAATTCCCATAATTATGTCACAACATAGCGCTTTAAGTAAACATACCTGCAGGTCTAAAACTTTCAAATAAATTCCGTTTCATCTCTGTCCGCCGTGGGGATTTTTCCCATAGTAAAGTTCCCAATGTCCTTTGATTTTTTACATATCCCCACAAAAAAAATCTCGCAGGCAGGTTTTCCTTTCATTTAATTTATCATGTTTGTTAGAGAGATTTCATCCTTATAATTGACCCTAACGATCGATGCAATAAAAGTACAGGGTATAATTTTTTCAGATTTTAGCCGGTTCGATTCCTGGGTGTTGGAGAAGAGAATTTTCGAAAATCTTTGAATGCAGTTTGCTTTCTATTCAAAAATAAAGAAATATTTCCTTTGAGTAAAATTTTCTATATGCAGTATTAAGAGTACTTTCCCTCCAGGTGACATTACAAAATTCCACCCTGTTTAATCAGAAAGCTCCGAACTGCTAAGCTAGTGTTATTCAAATTCAAATTCAAATTCAAACTCTTTATTTCAGACAAGTGTCCATAGTGTTAGTAACAAAATAACTTAATGACTAGGGTTAGTAATACGGCAAAGGGAAAAACACATAAAAAAGTCAGATGGAATGGATCCTTACCCAATGACGCAGCAGAGGGGAGTCCCACCGATCTGAGAACACGCTCAGAAGACCGTTGGTGGCGGTGCGTAGCCGACCCAACATGGAGGCGGTCCTTTTTCTTATTATGGCGTAAAAATCATCTGTGTGCGCCTCCGCAAACATAGTGGACGCACTACAACGCCACGACAGCCCCAACAGTATTCTAAACGCGTTATTATATTGGACACGCAGGTCGCTGTATGTCCTCTGCGTAAAACTGGTCCAAAGGCTGCACGTGTAAAATGACTGGCAGAAAGCTTTGAAAAGAGTCACCTTTACTTGATTTGTACAACGTGCAAACCTTCGAACCAGCATGTTACATCGAACAGCCAACGACCTGCGCTCCCTCTCAATGTCCATGTTGTCCCTTAGGTCATCAGTGACCCAATGACCCAAGTACTTAAACTTAGTCACCCATGCCAAAGGAGTGCCACAGAGCGAGATACCCGGAACATCCGAGTAGTTTATGGCACTTGCTTTAAACATCATAAGTTCGCTCTTTTTACCATTGTACCTGAGCCCATGGGACACTGCGTAGGACTCACAAATAGCAACCAGTTTCCTCAAAGCGCCTATCGATGGGCTCAGCAGCACCATGTCATCCGCATAACTAATATTATTTAAGCATACGCCGTCAACATGACATCCAACTTTGGTGCTGCTAAGCTCACCGACCAGCCGGTTGACGTACAAATTGAAGAGGCGTGGTGAACTTAACCCCCCCTGCCTCACCCCACATTCCAACTCATACATCTCCGACTGTGCCTCCGCCCATCTAACACTATTGCTCTGGTTGTAATACCAGTAGCGAAACAAGGATGTGATTTCATTCGGTAGTGTTGTATCACTCCGCAACTTATCCCAAAGTACCTCATACGAGACTAGGTCGAACGCTTTTGACAGGTCCAAAAAACAAGCAAAAACTGGCGTTTTTCGAGAAGTGTAATATTGAACAGTTTGCTTGAGGCACAGAATGGCACTTTCCGTTGATAGACCAGATTTAAAGCCAAATTGCGCGTCATGGAGTTCAACGTGTTTAGCCAACTGTTGATCAAGCAAACTGTCCAAGACCTTGGCGACAATAGTGGCCAACGAAATTGGCCTGTAATTGGACACGTCAGAAGCGTCCCCTGTCCTATCCTTAATAATAGGAACCACCACTGTGCGCATAAGGTCCTGCGGCAAATATCGGTGACTGATACATAAATTAAACAGAAGCGCAAGAACCCTATACAGGTGTGGCCCCGCATATTTCAGGTGCTCGACGCTAAGGCCGTCGTGGCCAGGCGATTTACCTCTTGTCATCTTCTTAATAACAGTGGCAACTTGTTTAGCTGTGAACATTACGGTAAACTCACCAGACCCCGACAATTCCCCCTCATCGAACACCCGCCGGTCCATTTGCAATAGGGACTTAGGTTTAAAATGACTTTGAAAAAGGTTGGCAATATCTTTTGGTTCACTCAGACCCCCGACACTTGCAGGAAGACTCGGTTTGGCATTTAATTTATTTGTTGATTTCCAAAACTTACTAAACTCTTTTTTCGAGTGACATTTTGCCAAAATATCTAGCTTAATTTGTTGTTGATTATTTTGGATAAATTTCAATTTAGTTTTAAATGTCCTTCGTGTTTCGCACATTTTCTCATACATAGCCCCCTGAGTGGGTGCACCATGCATCAACCAAGTTTGGTAATAAGAACGAGCCTCCCTGTGAGCGTCGCTGACATATTTGTTCCAGCCTGTGACATATTTTTGTCTCTTGGTGCGATCACTGCCGACATATGTTTATTGTGAGTCAACCATAAAAGATAGACATATGCTGTTGTGGGATATTTTTTAGATAATTTTATGTAGAACATTTCCGTCATAAATGATTTCTATGTAGCTTTAACCATTAAGTCTGCACACGCGACGGAAGCTTAAAAAATGGAGCAACTTCTCCCGTTTTCACAACATATCCCTTCACTGCTCTGCTCCTATTGATTGTAGAGTGATGAAAAGTATACTATAACCTCCCCAGGAATATGAAGAATAATTGAACCAAGTTTCGTTAAAATCCGTCGAGTAGTTTTTGTTTCTATAAGGAACATATAGACAGGAAGACAGACAGACAGACAGAAAGACAGACAGACAGACAAAAATTTTACTGATTGCATTTTTGGCATCAGTATCGATCACTAATTACCCCCTGATAGTTATTTTGAAAATATATATCATGTACAGATTGACCTCTCCACAGATTTATTATAAGTATAGAAGATAGATTGGTCGTGAGGTAAGTGCAGCAGGAGTAAAGAACAAATCCCGAGTGACGGCTAGACGCGATGCGCTACGGGCCAATCACTGCACTTTCCCCGCTCCGCGTCACACTTCATACCACCAAAGGGACCCAATAACTCACTTTTGCGTCAGCGCTCAAGAATCGTACCGATGATAATAAGTATACAACTTATCGTACCGGCTGAGTACTCATTAGTATGAAGAGTACAAATTTTATTAAGAGTACGATTTCAGTCGATCTTGGATCAGTTTATATAAATTGATTATGTAATTTACCACCCCAACCCAAAAACCATACTCATAAAAAAATGCTTTTCGACATTATTAATACCAATGAAAACATCATCATTATTTTACTCAACAGGTCAGCGGCAAAAAAAGCAAACGACACATTTGCCGCCAGGGAAAATACTAGGACGAGGCTGGCACAGGGAACGTGAAGATTGGCACAACACAAAAGATACCTGAACCCACCAGTGGGTGGATTCAAGCTTTGGATGATCGAAGCTATTGATAAGCAGTTCAGCACTTGCTGAAAATTGAAGTAATTTCTGCCATATTTGAGTGAACCGAGTACTATCTTTCAACTGTCAATTTTACATATAACAGTCGTTACAGGTAGTCAGTGATCCAAAAGTCTTACAACCAGTTTTACGAAGGGGTACCATATTACCCAGTACTAATTAGGTTGTGGAAGTCAGATAGGCAGCCACTCCAAGTAAATATAAAGTCTAGAAGTAAGGAGGCGAAATAAAGCACAGTAATTTGTGGGACTTTACTACCTTTCCTTATTTTCTGAAACAAAAAAAAAATAACCAAACTGTTGCCACTAACAGTTCGGTGCTATATTTCAACCGAACTACTGCAACTGAAAAGTATTTCGGTCAACACAACCGAACTACTGCCACTAGACCTACCATTTTTAATGTTCGTTGTATTTTTCTTAAATTTCAACTTTTTTTTTTTTTTAATTCAACTGATATCCAACTCTACAGCTCAAGCACAGACATGAGAAACTTCTACAGTTCAACCAAAAATCAACTGCCATGCCGTCACCAACATAGGAAAAAGCTAGGTAGATGATGATACTATCTCCAAACTATTCCAATGGAATGAAAACTGTAATAAACATACACATAACTGCTACTTTACAATGTCAGCAGTCTAGGTAAAAGTAATTGATTGACTGCTTTTGCTGACCAACTTCAAATTATATTATTTTAGGAAAGTCAGTTGAAAAAGCTAAATAGTTGCCCTGTTTGTATTTAGTATGTATTCTGCTTTTTTCGTTAGTGTGTGTAGATACAATTACAAAGTTTTAAATGTATTAGATGGTTATTTTTGTTATAATATAATTATTATGTTGTGTATTTTACTTATGGGCCTTAGATGTCTAAAAATAAAATGATTAGTTAATTCACAGCTGTCCCATCTAATTGACTAAGTATTCTGACTTGTGTAAAGAAAGCAATATAAAATATGGATGGTTCCAGGAAATTGATTAAGAATTCTCAACCGAATTCCGTTGCCCATATATTTATAGGTATGCGTTAATTTCCTCCCATTAATCACTGAATAAAAGGTTAATTGACTCGTTAATGATTGAACTTGTCACAATTCATCATATATCAGGCTGTGATGCACTACTGGCACCCCTCCGCCCCCCCCCCCCCCCTTACTGGATCCCCGCATCTAGCTGTAGGTCCCCCAACAAGACAAGTCTTAGTAACGTGGAATGCAGAGAAAAAGAAACCTAACTTGCGATATTAGTAATTAAGAAATTGTAAGTACTGTTAAAAATAATTATTGTGTAGTAAACTATGCAAGGGGCACAATGACAAAAACAATTATAAAACGATATTTAAAAGATATTATTATGTCATTTATTTTTTCTATATAAATAACTAGCAGACGTTCCGCGGTTTCACCCGCGTTCCCGTTCCCGTGGGAATACAGGGATAAAAATAATGTGGCTTTCTATTGGTGAAAGAATTTTTAAAATCGGTTCGGTAGTAGTAGCGTGGGATTGTACCGCGCTGTCACAATTATTTCAAAGCTAAAAAATAAAATAAAATAAAAAATGTTCTCTTATTAGGCAACACTGCTGCACTGTAATGTCATTTCGTTTAAAGCTAGTTATTTTAAACAACCCTATTTAGGGGGAAACTTCTTAAGGGATGGGTTGGGAGACCTGTCTCGGAGAAGGAGCTTCGTATGTAGATCCCGAGATTACCCCTCACAATTTAACAAGTACACAAACTTTACCTCTTTATAATATTAGTATAGATGATAATTACTTAAGGCAAGAAAGGAGGTGTCTTATGTGATGACGAGTAATAGAAAAGTATGAAACAAGAAGACATGCTGCGGTGCCAAATGAATTATGATAAGAGCAAGAGATTAATGTTGTTACGTCATTTTCTTTTATGTAAATGAAGACTTTTTCAGTCCTGGAATGAAAATAAAAATCCGTATGTCGTATTAAATTAAATCGTAGTTCATTAAATAAATTCACAATGTCACTAACAATATAATGAGAATTCTTTCGACCTCATCATAACAAAGATCCATTTAGTGACTAGACTACTAGAGCCTTGTAGTCAAATTTATTATATTTATAAATGTTGCACTATTCGTTGATGAAGTTGTAGGAATATACCTACGACCACCAAGCACCGCGTAGTGACGCCGTGCAAGCCTAGTTCTATGTCTTACGGAGGGACTAACGTTAGCAGTTCTGCGCACTGCAGGACGAGTAGTATCCAACCACAGGCCGGTATGTTTGCGCAACGTACAGTTCAGCTCAAAGAGCTGTCTCACAGTCAGGACCTTACATTCCTTGTACAGTAGTGCTATACTAAATAATAATCCTATACTTGTCCTGTCCCGAAATGTAAATAAAATTTAAGTAGATACATACAATTTAATAATTTCCATCAAATTAGAAACTAATACAAACAAACAACAACTTACAAAGTAATCGCAATAAATGTCTAGTAATAAGGATAAGTGGACACTATTAATGGTAATTATAATGATTGTTCAATCAATGAGCTAATTGTCAGCAGTTTATGATCAAGCACTGGGATCATGTTGAACATTAGGAAAAAGATCGCGTTTATCATGATTGACACCATCGCTGTCAATCATGGCAAAACGCGATCTTTTTGTACAACTTAATAATAAGGAGAATACGTGGGTCTCGATAGACAGCTGGATCAGGGGCTTGATTCAAAAAGTGGTGCTTCTGGACACGGCGGTTGTTATAAGGTTCCTCTGTCTGGACCCCTGACCGCCGCGTCTATAGTTTGGGCCTGTTCCCGATACCGGTAAGCTACAATTTTTAATTTTTTTGCCTAGGCATATTAGACTACTGGCCCGTGTTGAAAAAAATATGGGTCATGTGAACCACCAGGTGACCTATCTAGAACGATATAGGAGCATAAAATAATAAGATTCAGCACTATGCCGTCACTTGTAAGCTGTCCAACCGAGTGCAGGTGAGAATTCAAAAGTACAGGTAGACTGGGTACATTTTGGTCATATATTTTTGTACGGCATTCTTACCATCGATAGATCCATGAAAAATAATAAGAAAACGCGTAGTGCCGTAAAAAAATGTTGGGCCACAAAGTCGGAATTTTTATTTTATTTTCCGACAATTTCCAGGGTAAATTTGGTCATTTGATTTTGTACGTCATCAGTTTCATACTATTTCAATACTGCTTCTAATCCATTATTCCGCAACGCCGTACAAAAATCATGCGACAAGGGGAAATAATCGAGGGTTGTAACCCCCTCTCTTTCCGCTGGTCCAGGGGGTGATTTGACACAACAAAAAATTAATTTATTTTGAAAGTATTTTATGCATAGATAATATTTTTCATATGCCGTACATTTTCGTTGGTCCAAAGGGGAAAAAAACTGAAAATGAAAAAATTAAAAAGAACAAATCCATATAACGAAATGTAAGGTAAAATTCATCACGATATTTTTTTATACGGCATTTAGATAGTTTATTTGTACTAATTTTCATACTCTTTTCGTGATTCTAGGTTCCTAGTTAGAAACTATGTTAAATATGGGTTTGTATACTATCGATTTATACCAAAATATAGACATGTTGTCACTGATAATTCCAAAATACAACATATTTTTGAGAAGTACTCGCATATTTTCGGTTGAGGCAACTATAAGTCTGTAAGTCAAAAAATTATTGTTCATTTTAAATGTATATCAATAATTATCTTAATTTCATCGTATCCTTGATTTTTAAAGCTGTAAAGTCATTTGATCCTGTACGGGAACTTTTTTTAACATGATATTGTAAAATACAATTGTTACATAGTATTGCCGTTCAAAAGAAACTGTTCAAAAAAAAGTTATAGAGAAATACAAAAACTGAAATTTTGCAAATTATTGCAAAAGTTTAAATATCATAGATTAATGAAATATAGCAGTTTACTAAATTTTATCCCTTGTTTTAAATAGTATTAACATAAATAAATTAGGAAAAAATGATGCCGTACATTTTAATGCAGACCATTATCTTTTAGGCTGATGAAAATGACGCTACCATTTTAAGGTTGCACAAGCCAGTCATTCTTCCATACAAACGTAGTATGGTGATTACTCCTGATATTATCAATCTGATACAGTACGGCATTAACATATTTTTGAAGAGAACAATTGATAATATGATAAAATCACTATGACGTCTAACTGAACTGAAACGGTGTTTATATTATATCCAAGAATTGAAACTGCCAATCCCAGTATCAACAGTTTTGTATACTTTTTGGTTTAATATATACTTCAAACATTATTGATACATATATATAATTGTTTTTTTTTTTTGTTTTTTTTTTATGATATTTTTAGTCGGTAATACGTTAAGATAAAACGTACATTTTGTGATGACAGTGGATAACTTAAAGTGTCTATCAAATAACTCAAATAGTGAGTTTTTAAGAAAAGAATGTACCAAACCATAACCAATTTACAGTTAATCTATGGACATTTATGATAGCCACTGACATTAAAAAGATACGCAATAGCCCTACTGCACATACTTTTACTAACCGATGTAAATCAATAAGTTAAGTCAACGCTAAAATAAGATTTGTAAAAATATGTTTTGTTGCTTATAAAGAAAAAAAAATGCTAATACCGGACTCCCAGGTGTCGCCACGATTGCACCTTTACTAGACGGTGCGCCGACTTGTAGGAAATTAAATTTTACAGCTCCCACATAAGATTTACTATCAAAACAATTACTGATCTACCTAGGGATTGAAATGAGCTACACGACTAAGAGAAGTCTTAAAATAATTAACAAGGAACAGTTGACGTCAACTGTTCCTTGTTAATTATTTTAAGACTTCTCTTAGTCGTGTAGCTCATTTACGATATAATTAAGATAATTATTGCATAATTAATACATACGATGAAATTAAGATAATTATTGATATACATTTAAAATGAACAATAATTTTTTGACGGCATTATTTTTAATAGTGCTTTTGAGTGCTAGATAATGTTTTGGAACCGAAGCCGTACTTTTTCAAATCACCCCCTGGACCAGCGGAAAGAGAGGGGGTTACAACCCTCGATTATTTCCCCTTGTCGCATGATTTTTGTACGGCGTTGCGGAATAATGGATTAGAAGCAGTATTGAAATAGTATGAAACTGATGCCGTACAAAATCAAATGACCAAATTTACCCAGGAAATTGTCGGAAAATAAAATAAAAATTCCGACTTTGTGGCCTAACATTTTTTTACGGCACTACGCGTTTTCTTATTATTTTTCATGGATCTATCGATGGTAAGAATGCCGTACAAAAATATATGACCAAAATGTACCCAGTCTACCTGTACTTTTGAATTCTCACCTGCACTCGGTTGGACAGCTTACAAGTGACGGCATAGTGCTGAATCTTATTATTTTATGCTCCTATATCGTTCTAGATAGGTCACCTGGTGGTTCACATGACCCATAATTTTTTCAACACGGGCCAGTAGTCTATATGTTTTGTAAAATGAAATATTCAAAAATGTAAATTATATGTTACAAAGAATTTGAAGAAAGGAAGAGAGTACTGACATGTATATCACTATTTCGCGGAGACGTAGCATTTTTCAACAAATGTAAATCAGTAAACAAATGTCAAGTTTAAATCAACATACAACTTGATATAGAGCTGCAATTAGAAAAACTTAAAAAATTTAAACTTTGCGAGCTATAACTTTTCTCAACAAATATATACAAATATATATATATATAAACGACTTGATACAGACCGGTAATTAGAAAAACCACAAAAAAAATAAACAACGCCAGCTATTTTAGCGCATGAATTATTTATGTACCTCAATTATAGTGGAGGAAAACCTTGACATTGAAAGTAATCTCACAAAAAGTAAGTAAACAGAAAAGACCGTCATACTGGGTGGGAACAAGTAAAATCAACAACACGATTACATAACTATAATATTTATTATCAAATAAATAAATTCATAAAAAGACTCTGCAAAAATTTAATAGATAAACAAAATTTACACATACACGAGAACCTATCGAAAGGAGACACCATTAGTAACTTTGTCCAAAAAGACGGGTATTGCGGAGAACCGCTTGCAAGACTGTTTCCTTTTTTTCTTATCTTCTGGTAGAAAGTTCCAGATGATCAAATCTTCATCTGCTGTCGCCGTTGCTAGAAATCACAGAATATTTAACGTTAAGTAAACTAGTGATGGTCTGAACGATGATAACAAGACAAATAAAAGAACCGCCATATCCATGGGTGTATGATGTGGATTGTAACTTCTGGTGGATACAGAGCACGATAAACATCCCGATGAATTATCACCACCTCTACCTCAACTACCTCGACTACTGAGCATGAGGCCCTCGATTCCCGGGTCGAGCAAAGTGAATTTCACAGTAACAGCCATTTGAGCTAGGTTGATGTCAATAGGCTCACCTCCTTTAACATAAGACTGGCGAAATATGTGAAGACACCCTATGCCTAGGTGAAAACAGGCGTGATGTTATATTATGTAATACTATATGATTAAGTGAAATGTCGATTGAAATATTAATTAATAAATTACTGATAATCTAACAAGAAGAGGCATTACCAAGTTTAGTCCCGTCCGGACTAAACACCATTGTCCGCACGCGGTCCAGCCCCGACCGGCCCTCTCCCCATTGGTCCACAACGGTGTCCGGGTCACTCATCACCACCAGTTGAGAAGATGTCTTCGGGGTCGATGACTCCCTGTCTATTGAAAAATTTGTAAGCTTACTGAAGATTAGAAATGTCTATCAACTCTTTCACACTTTAAAGTTACCATCTAAGAAAAGATGTAAATTGAGAATAATTTCTCTGATGGAAAATCTCTGCAGCCGTAAGTAAAAGCGCCGTAAGTAAGGAGAGTAACGGGGATCTGAAAAATTTAATGGGGACAATGAGTCTAATTATGGCGCCTTTTTCTCAATTAGACTTCTTTTTTCTGTATTTTTACCCGCATTGCCGGCATTTTTTCATGTGTCTAAAGAATTAGAATTCCTCAAACTAAACCAGGATCCAGGAAAAAATAATATGACAATAGTTTTAAACATTTGCAAGTGGGACCTATATTTTTATTAATCTATACACACAAGCAGCTGAATAAACATTTTGAACAGCAAAATCTATTATATCGACAGAGTCATCCTACCTGTATTCCATAGGCTGAGCACCAGCTCGCCGGTCCTCCTGCTGAACAGCATCGCGTCGAGGCTGTAGTGGTACCGCCCAAGGTTCTGTTTGCGCACCTTGCCGGTAGGTGCGTCCCAAAGCGCCACGCGTGCGTGCATGTTCGATGTTACAGCACCAATGCCGAGGAGGGCACTGCGCCATGGGTGCCACGTTAGAGCCTACAATGACACACAACCACACGGTTTGATCACGAATCGGATAGAATATTCGTTTATTTGTAAAGAATTAAGGTGGTTACAATCATTTTACCATTTTGGCATGCAAATATGAATGCTGTTCATCAGCTCAGCTCTCAGCGCTCAGCTCATCAGCTTGAAAATCCGATACGACCATGACCACATAAGTCACATGCTTGAAAATATTGAAATTGCAGTCTCAATAGCAATCAGTTCTCTCATACATTTCATCCTTGTGATCAACCAGACGACTGGCCTGTATGCGGGCAACCGCATAGTGTGAATATAACAAACAAAAAAAAAGTGAAAAATTTTCATACACAAGAATAGTCTAAAGAAAATCTAATTTACCAAAGATGTTTCGATGTTCGAGCTCGCTTCGCTCGCTCTTGTATGTTAGGTTCTTTGAGGCAATAGTACCTTAATAGTCCAATCCGATTTCAAGCTAGAAAACAGTTGAAGATTGGGCCAGGTAAAGACCCAGACATCGTCATCATTGACGGCACTTGCCGCGACGTACCGCGCGTCCGGAGACACCCTGACGATAAGGATTGCGTTCCGTTTGGCCTGACGCCAGCTGATTGGTGACGCGTTACGACTGAAAGTGCTCAACATTCCTCGGGAACAGCCTCTGGTGAAGAATATAGAGAACGTTTGAAAAAATACTGAGTAAGTAAACGTCCCTCCAAGGCTTTTGGGGCCTTAAGATGCATTTGATTATGTTATTTTCTAAGATTATGATTATGTTATTTTCTACATAATTATATATTCACTGCGCTAAAAATTCTGATATACATGATTTACACACAACTAGATGTTTCGAAAAAGTTCTAAATACAATGTTTAAAAAAACCCTGTCCTGGTTATATTCTACAAGTGCCAAGCAAGTTCACTTAATCTGTTAGGGCGTATAAAGGCAACAGACAGACAGAGTTTTTCTTGCATTTATAATATTTAGTAAGTATACATATTACGTGATAAACGAGTTCCCAGTGGGACTCCAGTCCATGGCAGTGATGGCGCAGAACTCCTCAGGGTTGGCCTTCTCATGGCACGGGCAACTGTTCTTCTCGATGCACTTGCTCCGCGCATTGTCATGAACCTCTACCCTTTTGAGTTTAGTGCCTACCTGTGTGAAAAAGAGCAAATTCAACGAAATATTTTGGATATTAAGCTGAGAAACTGCGCAATCCTTCCATACTACACAATCTTCAATCAAAATTGTCTTCTTCTTCCATTCTTCTCTATTACTGTCATCTCGTCAGACACTAATGTTTGTATTTTGAAATCTCATTTTTTTTATCTCTAGGTAGCATTTTTGATATTCTGATAATATTTTCAAATGGTTTTATTTTACTTACCGACCTCTGTTCATTTCCATGAGCTAAATATCTGATTATGAAGGTATGATGATAATAATCTATTAATATAATCTTCTAAAAAAACAAAATTATTGGTATTCGTCAAAATTATTGCAAAATTCATCATTGTCAGCCTATAATGTTTCCACTAGGGGCAGGGATTCAGGCCTACTCTCTAGGAGAGGCATTGGCTATAAATCCATCACGCGTCCAGTGCGGGTTAGATGATGTCAAATGTTTTCGATTTTTTTGGTTCTAAGATATTTTTCCCGATGTTTTCCTTTATCGATTTGAAGATTGCAAAATTATTAAATGAAAATTGAAATGCTAACAATAAGCAGCTTCCCTTGAGGGTCAAACTTGCAGCAGTGTATCTCAAAATCCGTGAACCCCTGGCTGATGAGGCTCTGTGATCTCCAGGACCACTTGTGGTAGTTCCTGCCCAGCGCTGCGACCAGGATATTGTCGTTCGACCAGTCGAGTAACTCAGGAACTGAGGAAAAAACGGGAAGAGGTCATTATATAGTAAAAAGTGGCATATTTTAGATTTCATAAGAGTATTGTGAGTTTGAGTTAGCTTTTGGATTCACGGAGTTCTTTAAACGTTTCAGATTTTTTTGATAAAAGCCATTAGCACAATTTCTATATTAAAGGTCGAAAGAAAACCTTTTTTTTTTTTTGGTGGGTCGAAAATCATCGAATGACCCCCCCCGCTTTTGGGCAGAGCGAAGAGTGTCAGACTTCTACTGACTAAAAACCGAACCCATGTTCCTTCTTTGCCCTTGCGCCGAGGCCACGTCATCTAGTACAAAAATCCGCGGCCTCGAAAGAAAACCTAACCTATCATGTTTTGCAGATGAGAAATCAACAACTGACCCCTCCTGCTTTGGACAGAGGGGAAGGGAGTATCAGACTTGTACTGACTAAAAGCCCCATGTTCCTTCTTAGCCCTTTGAAGTCTAGGGCGGTATATCATTCGGCAGGCGTCGGCCTTTGCCGACCCCTTCTATTTTGCTGACATCTCTATGAGGCGCGTTTGTGTATCACGCGAGTCCGTCAGATAGATTTCATAAATTTAATATTAATAAAATCATAGTTCATGTTGAATTGATAAACGAAAACAAATAGATGTCAACGCACGCCATTAGTGACAACAGTGGGGAAAAACCTAAAATTAGGTAGTTAAAAACTGAAAAAGTTACAACCGGTATTGAATACTGACCACTTAAAAGATAAGCAAAAGATTATATTATCACGATAACAACATTGTATGCCGAATTTGAATAAAGATAATTATAAATCATTGGCAATTATTTAATCATTAGCGAGGGTAATGTTAACAGTTTGACCTCATTAATTGTTTTTAGTCCAACAACATAAAACGTACAAAAAGCTGGTAACCGTACATCAACGTAACATTACGCCAGTAAGCCTTGATCGGTTCGGTAGTGATGTTCCTACCCAAACAGAATTAAGGACTCCTGCTTTTTTTCGGGGGTTCTGAAATGGTCACTAGCAGATCATAATATGAATTGCGTTAAAATTCGTAAAATTTTCACAGACGATGTTTAAGAACTTACATCATCTGTCCCATATAAATATTTGGGTATAATGGGTCAAATAGTAGATAGATAGAATACTCTTTATTGTGTACACCAAATTACAAAAAAAAAAGAAACAATAGAAAACATTTTACAAGGGGTGACACAATGAGCGGTCTTTTTAAAGACAACCTTTGGATGGATATATGGGAGAAGGAGAAACAATACTGCAGGTAGCCTGTGGTGTACCATTTACATAATTATATACAATAAATATACACATATACATACATAAAACATATTACACTTATATTATTATACGAAGAAGCGAATAAGTTTTGTACGGGACAGTTGATTTTTTTGGAGTAAATTGTTCAGTCAGCAGCACCAATATGTCTACACTTAGCAACTTCGGCCTACTGTCATTTCATTTTCATGTTATGTAACGAACCTAATATTTTTGAAACCCATAATCATAAAGTAGGTAGCAAATTATCTCAAAGTAAAATAGAAATCATTATTTCACGAGAAATTCGCGTTCGCGTTTTCGCGAATTTCTATACACATACCTGCATATTGTAGGTACACCAGCGTGTATTTAATGAATAAATAACATACATGCAGCGTAGCTATAAGTGGGCAGATCCAGGATGCTGTCAGCGGAAGACAGGTAGCTCCTCTTCCTAGGAACACAGGGCCACAGCTGCACAGGATCCTCGTCTCCATTCTGTGTTGGTTCAGACTTCACCGGCTCCAAGCCGAAAGCCTCGTCTAAGTAGTTCGCGTATCTTTTCTGTTGTAGGTATTTTGTATACTGTGGGAAGCAAAATATAACGATAAATACATTAGGTACAAAGAGATTTAGATAAGTAGTATAACTTTAATGAATGAGCTAATCGAGTAAGGAGTTGTCATTCGTGGGTGCTTTTGTACAAAAGCTGTACCATTATGTGAGTATACATAGTGATGGATGTGTGATATGACCTCGAATAGGATAAAGAAGGTCCTTCATTTTCGTGGATGAACACAGCAACAATCTGTAGAGAAATGATTGGATTGTTTCTCAAAAATATCTTTAGATAGAAACTTCATCGTAAAACCTTATTCTGATTACCTAGCAGATGTTTTTTTTTTTTAATACGAGTAAGTATCGACCTTAGTTAATTTCCCACAATTTGAATAAACTTCAAAATTACTGTATTTTTATAAAATATAGAGGCACCTTGGTAATCTAATGTAAAAAGCATATGTGAAAGATTGGAGTATTTGGGGTAAATATTTATTTATTGCAGACTATTAGTTACCATATTTGATGAGTGTAATTTTGTATTATTATTAATTTATAATGTCACGTGGACAAAGGTGGCGGGCAACAGCTAGTTAATCATAATTTAAGTCAATAGGCCTCTACTTATGGACATAGGGCTCCCCAAACCACAATTAAAGCGTCAGCCCCTGTGCTTCTCTCAACCAGCGGTGTTTCCTAAATAATTGGTTAAAAAGTAGTATTACAATTTAACTGCATAGACTAAAACAGTTAGGTGCTAATGGTTTCCGTTCCATTTATCATACAAAAAAGAATTGTGCATACAATGTGCCTTGTTTTCTTACGACAAATATATCAAAAAATGTTTGTACGTCATGTTTGTATAAAATGTTGAAACTAAAAAATATTGGAGCACAGTGTAACCACATTCCACTGTGAAATTTATTTTTCAACACACTTGCTCATAAAGTGGCTATAATTTCACCGCAATTAGGCTCATAATGACACCTATAATCAAACTGTGACTTTTTCATTATTATTATTCACTAGTGAGTTATAAGATTTTTTTTTTTAAATTATATTGGTTGAGTTGCTATGTTCATAAAAAAGTTTCGATACAAAAAAGATCGTGTTCAATAGTAAAAATAAATTAATGTACCTAGTGCTTGCTCATTTCATGCAAATTTGAATCTAAATAGATAATTTTAACTTGTACGTTTTTATTAAATGAAACTTTCACTCAAATAATATAACTTTAATTTTTTCTGTTATAAAGAAAACTTTTTCCTCATTTTATACGTGGCTAAAACTCTATCGCGCTCATTCATTTAGTCTATGGTCGATCGCCATTGTTACAGTACACACGGCTACACATCAAGCTATACATTTCCAGTATAAACTGGTCTCGCATTGTATAGGATTTCCGTACAGTGCGAGATCAGCGTAAACTGGAAATGTATAGCTTGATGTGTAGCCGTGTGTACATGGTGGCGCCACTGGTCAAGAAAAAATGCATCGCTACGTCAAACTTAGTACATTTATTTTATTAGTTCCGTGTTTTCCCGCAGGCACAGATAAGTTGGTAGAACTGTAGATGCGCGCGCATAGGAAAACCGATTAATTTTTCCCGGTATTGTGAAAAAAAAATCAGAACTCGTTTTAACTGTTGAAGATGACTTTTTAGTATTATTTTCTTCACAAGTGTGTTGAAAAGCATCGTATGATACACGTGTGTATTGATGATTACCGTCCTCGGCTTTCTTAAGACCCTCACCTGACGGCTCGGGTCTCAATGGCGCCTCAGCGGTAATCACCAACGTTACACACTTGTACCATAATGTACTATTATTCAATTAAAATTATCATTTTTCAATAGTGTGTTACAAATATCCCCTTCAATTGAATAATTTAGACTCCGCATAATGTCATAACGACGAAAGTCTTATTTAGTTGGAATTCATTATATTTTATAAACATAATATATTTTATTTTCTGTAAATAACTATGGATGCACACACCCTGGTGGCAAAACACAGCAGTAAAGATAGAGATAAGTTATGCTCAAGATTTTTTCCGAAATATTTCTGTACAATTTTAGTTGTTAGGACTCACCCACACGTCATCCGCACTTTTCTCCCTGGCGGCCCATTTCATCTTCCTGCACAATTCTGGAAACTGCTCCCGTGGAGCTATGAACCTATCCACCCGGGGTCGCTGCCCATTCAACTGTAAACAAAATGTTTTTATACCAAACACCACAAGAGCGCTACTGCGAAACATAACTAGTTTTCTAGTAACATTACTCGAAATACTCAGAATTGTAGTAAAACATACATGGAATAGATAATGCGCTTTCCGCGGACGATCGCACGTTTTCTGGGAAGGTGCGCACTGGCTTAGCGAACTTCTCAGAAAATGACCACTGGAGTGCGCAACGTTGGCTAAACCGAGGTACGCTATTCCATCATTATTTATCAATTTCTGTTTTGTTGGTAGACGATTAGGTCAAGATCGATGCTGTATGATTATGGGGGTTCAGTAGATAATAAGTATTTATTTTTCAAAAAAAAAATATTTCTCTTCAAACAACCTGAACGGGGTTAACGCAGAATTAATTTTAAGTAAAAAATATGTCTATTATTTTGTTTTAATTATGCAAATGAGACTACTTGTTGATACTAGACCTGTGAAAACAGGGCAGACAAATTTAAAAAATAAAAACTAATTTAAAAAAAGAACAAGTGTGTCATACTCTATATATTTATTTACTCATAAATAACCAACCAATACATATTATTTTAAAGTAGTGACCCGCCCCGGCTTCGCACGGATGCATACGAGTAAAAGACACTAAAACCTTCCTCTTGAATCAATCTATCTAATAAAAAAACCCGCATCTAAATCTGTTGTGTAGTTTTAAAGCATAGGTACTGACAGACAGCGGGAAGCGACTTTGTTTTGTACTTTGTAGTGATAGTGATAGTGAAGTGATATTCGACAACCTAAACAGTTGTTGCACTTTATAAGTTAACTGATTTGAGAACAAAAAAGTAACTTTTTCTGATGACTGTTATCTTGCCATAATTTTAGCAATTCGTATAGTTTCAAGTAAAAGTACGACAATGACTGATTTATTTTAGCTTTTCCAGAAATAATGAACTATCTAGTGACCAATGCAAATCACCCAAAAATCATTTTTATGTCACCGCTCAAGCGACCGCCATACTGTCTAACTCCTACTAATGGAAATAACTAACCTTCCTACTGAAATACACGACTGTCAACAAAAAGTTAAAAACTTACACATAAACCTGGAAACTTAGTTTTATTTTCCTGTCAAAAACGAGATCAGTAGCTTTTTCTAGTCATTTCAACATGGATTATGGAGACAAATTTCAAGGTCTAGGAATTCGCATATTGTATTTTGGTCTTATGAGAAGCTACGTACGAACACAGAACACACACATTTTCTGCTCATTAGTATCATCATCATCATCATCCGACATCATCATGTGCATGAGTTTGAGTCATCGTGGTGAAAGGATTAGTCAGCTAGACTCTACGTTACCGAGAGCTAGCTGTCCAGGGTGCGCCGGGCGTTTTGAATCGTAGTACGAAATTTTTTAACGCCGCTCGGGGAGGCTCCTTTCCCAAGTTGGCCGCTGTAGATGTAATCTCACCAAATTATCGTCGATCCATCCCAAACAAACTGCCAGCGTGGAGCCCCTCTGCAGGATATGCGCCTCCTATCCTGTCCATCCTGCACAACCACTTGCATCTTTCAGGACTTGGACAGGAGCTGTGCAGGTGGCCATGTACTGGTCTAATACGATTTGAGCTCATCGACACGTAAAGAAGAAGAAGATCATGTGCATCAGATGTATCATCCATTCAAGTTCTCCGCCCCTAAGACGACTAACCCAAAGTATTTGTATGAAAACAAAATCAAATATAACTATTTCATTTTAGTTTTCATACAAATACTTTGTTATGTAGGTACATACGCCAGCACATCAAGCAACTACAATCTGTATTTTCTTTAATAGAACTTCAACTTTATCTCTCTCTCTTTTTGGGTACCTAAATGAGCGAGGCTTTGATTGAGTTTTGGTCATGGTAAGGCCAAAGACACCAGGGTCGTATTACTACGATCCAACTTTAGAGTTGGATTTACGATACGGTCAAGACGCGGGAAACACCTGGATAAGGGACGCATAGGATTGGGAAAGGTGGCAGAAGTTAAATAAAAGCTTATAAAAAGGGGAGGCCTATACCCAACAGTGTGTGATTCCTTGCTGATATGATGATGATGACGGGCTGGCGTCTGCATCTCCTATATTGGGCAAAGAAAACCACGTACCAAGCTGTATCCGTCTTAATTGAATCTGTGTATTTTGTATGTACTGTACTGTAGAGTTTCCCAAAAATTTGCTTAAAAATGGATTCCAATTTTTGTATTTTATTTAGTTATAATTTTAAAAGTTAAACAAGTTGTATGATTATATATATTCATACTTATTACACAATAAAAGCCATTTTTTCACATTTTATCTTTCAGAATGTTTGACGGAAAGTGAAAAGAAAAGAAAAAAAAAAAAAAAACGATGTGAAAAGAAAAGATAAGATTCATTTTAAAACAGGTATTGTGTTGGTTTTTCTTTATTTTGCCCTATATTGGCCCATTGCTCGACAACTGCCTATATCATAACAAAACCACACTAAAAATTGAAAGCATCAATTTTATTGTTTGATAAAACATTGATTCTTTCAATTTGTCTTCAAAATCTTATGATATTCAATATTTCAGCAAGATATTTACTTTCTAACAGAAAAAAAATGATTTGCAGTTTATTATATAATATGTTTTTTTATTTAATAATTACTGGTCATGCATGAGATATTAAACGATGTTGTTTTCATTGAAAACAGAAAAAAAAACATTTGTGATAAGGCGCTTAGACCTAAGTTTGTAATGTTCTAAATATAATCTAACATAGTTACTATGTATTCATTATTGAACAGCCTTATTATAAATAAACTTGACAATACACCACATAATTATCTACCAGTGACGGACAGGGATTGCCCCGTAAGGATCTCTAAGGTCATTTCAATGTAAACATTTTCACACAACACTAATGCCAATCATTTACCGCAGACCTATTAGGGTACACCTAATAGGGCTAGTTTATTACATGCAGTAGGCACCGATTAAATGCTCTTCTCATTTATATCCATGGAGGTTTTGTAGTGAAAATATTTAACATATTAATACCCCGTGAAGGCGCAAAAAGAAAAGATTTCGAAGAAAAATAGAAAAAATCTTCAGGAAGGAATTCATAGGAACTAATGATCCATGTTTTGTTATTAGGTTTAATTAGGATATTAGCACCTTTTTTATTGTTTTTCTATGGTTTCTTAACAAGGCTTTTTTGTTTCTTTTTTAATTCGACATCTCAATTCCTTTTAAAAAAAAAAAAAATTTACCCGACTGCGGCAAAACCTAAAAGGAGGGTTATTAGGAATGTATGAACTTTCTTGTTTATATTTAAGTATACTAACAGCGGGTTGGCTGAAATTTTAAATTGTTTAAAGTGTCTTTACAAAATAATGTATCGACTATCTATTGCATAATATTTAAGACACGAAATAAACTACTTAGTTTGAAAAATATTGCATTCAATTTGTATGCTAATTACTTTAGGTATTCCAATGTATACACAATGTGTACATTTCGCAAATCAGAAAAACAAAGAGAACATACTTTTTTTAAAGATATCACGTAGAATTACGGGTACCCGGTTAGGGTTACTCCAAATGATATTAATGTTATATGCAAACACTAACAATTTTCCGAATAACACCAATCATGTTTGAAAAAATGTGTTTACTTACAGATTTTTTACCAAAAGTTGATCTGTTCATCATAATTTTCTGTATTTATAAAGAACACTTTACACTTTATTGTTTTGTTTTAACAATTAAATGACTGTTTTTACAAACATTTGTACGTTTAGAATAAATATTTTGTGATAACTGCAAAATCAATCAAAATATTTTTAGTTGTACCCTCAATACCTATTATGTTTAATGAAATAAAATTATGTTAGCCAAGGTAGTACGTTATTCAGCCCAGTTACAAACTATTTCGTTGCTCATTAGTTTTCTAAAGTTCTTTTTTTAAAAGATTTTTTTTTTGTAACCGTTTACAAAATGTTGAAACAATTAAAGATTTAATAACATTTGTTGAAACTGGCACTAACGCCATTTTTTGTTTTTCTACAGGTGACACATATATGACGTTGTATTGTAAAATACAAAACGGAGGTGTAAGTTTCCTTAGGGTTATGACGATTATGGCTACGCGCCGAAAGAACCAGGACGTACATGACATAAAAAAAAACTATTTTCTAAGATAGACAGTCAAATTATATTAATATATGTGTACATGCTATAATGGAAGCTACATGTATATTAGAAGGATTTTCATTAAAAAAAAACAAAACCCTTTCCTTGCAGTCGGGTAAAAATGACTTGCACCATACAGATGCATAATAAACCTAGTTCAAATCAAATCAAAATCAAAAATGTTTATTTGCAAGAATATGGTACAATAGGTGTTACAATATGGGTTCCAGCATATCCTGCCATTACATGGCGTACAAATATTTCTATATAATATCTATAAATCGTGTCTTATAATATTAATAACGCTAATACATTATATTATTACTAATTATAAATTATTTAATTTAATATAATTTTATTGGAATAAATATTGCAATTTTGATGTAATTATAATAATGATGAGTAGATCTTTCTTTTATTATGATACTAACGATTTATCCTCTAAATATTCTTTTACACTATAATAATTTTTCTCTAATAATAATCTAAACAATGACCTTTTGAACAGCGACAGTGGCAAATCTTGAATGTTATTTGGCAAATGGTTATACATAATAATTGCCATGCAGTAAATATTTCTTTTAAATAGCATTAACTTTATTTGAGGTAATTTCAATTTGTCTTTGTGTCGTGTTCTACTATTTATTTTATAACTGCTTTTTTCAAATAAATTATAGTTATTTTTAACAAACATGCATGTTTCAAATATATAAAGACATGGCAAAGGCAGTACTCTAAGTTTTTGGAATAATGGTTTACAGCTATCTAAAAAATGGGCTCCACATATTGCCCGGATACATTTTTTTTGACCTTTGAAAACTCTTTCCACGTCTACTGAGTTTCCCCAAATAATAAGGCCATATCTGAGTACAGATGCTACATAGGCATGGTAAGCAAGCATTGCGGTCTTAAGATTTACCGTTTGTCTTAATCTTTTCAGCACATACACAAACCGATCTATTTTGTTGAGTATTTTATCTATGTGTGGTTTCCAACTGCAATTTTTGTCTACGGTTATACCTAAGAATACACATTCATCAACAGTGTTTAAGATGGAATTGTTATACTGAATGTCTAGACTATTTGTGTTTGTGTTGAGTGCTTGAAATTGTATTATATTTGTTTTTGTCATATTTATTTTTAAGTTATTTGTATCTAGCCATTTGATTGCTTTGTCTAATGCTGTAACAATTCGCTTTTCTAAGTCTTTGTTATCATTGCTTTTAATAATCAAGGTTGTGTCATCAGCAAACAGTACGCACTCTTCATTAATTGCCTCTGGTAGGTCGTTTATGTAAACAAGAAAGAAAAATGGGGATAAAATTCCTCCTTGAGGTGTTCCGAAGTTGTTTTGTCTGTATTGTGATCTAAATTGTTTTTGTTCATTTTGGCTGGTTCTTGTTATTTCTACGCATTGCAGTCGGTCGGTGAGAAAGCTTTTGATCCAATCGTTGGCTTTCCCGCGGATTCCATAGTGTGAAAGTTTAGAGAGCAATGTTTTATGGCAGACAAAGTCAAAGGCTTTTGTCATATCTAGAAAAATACAGCCTATTTTGGATTTTTCGTTCAATATTATTATAAAATCATAGCAGTTCTTACACCACACACAGGTTGATTTGGAACAGTTTCAGGTAGCTTGATGAGAATTATTGAAGTTCTACATTTCGTAGCAAGCGAGCGTTGAGACCGAGGTATTTTATATTTTTTTAACCACCTTCAAAAAAGAAGATTCTCTATTCGACTGCATGATTTTGTATGTATGTTACCTCGTAATTATAATTGATTTACCGAAAATAATATGAAACAGTCTGACTATGGACTATCTGAGAGGTTCGAAAGGTACAGTATATGGAATCCACTAAACCAAGCGCTGCAATTTACGATTCCGTTGACTATTTTGTATAGAAGAAAAACCGACTTCAATAAAAGGGGGGCTCCCCTTTTATTGAAGTCGGTTTTTCTTCTGTACAATCCCCAAGCTTCGGAACCCGATGGTCATCCAATAACCTAACGTCAATTATAATTACGAGGTAACCCTCGTAATTATAATTGATTTACCGAAAATAATATGAAACAGTCTGACTATGGACTATCTGAGAGGTTCGAAAGGTACAGTATATGGAATCCACTAAACCAAGCGCTGCAATTTACGATTCCGTTGACTATTTTGTACAGAAGAAAAACCGACTTCAATAAAAGGGGGGCTCCCCTTTTATTGAAGTCGGTTTTTCTTCTGTACAATCCCCAAGCTTCGGAACCCGATGGTCATCCAATAACCTAACGTCCCTCGCTCGCTTTACTCGCTCTTGCATTCATGTTTTCCTAGTAGCGGGTTCGCAAAGTATGTCGGTCCCCGACATACCCTGCCAACCTACACGTCTCCGTTTGTGTGTGTGATTGAGATAATGTGTGTGAGATTGTAGTGTTTTTGTGTGTGTGAAAATAAACCACTAGGAAATTTTGAATTGATATATTTATTGTCATTTTTATACATATTTGCAATTGGCGAAATTGTTTTTAAGGCCTCTTTACTGGCTTTCTATTTGCTGGGTGTGTGTCCCATCTGGTGCCAAACATTTTTTTGTTGGGTCACTATGATTTACTCTTATAAGTATGTACCCATGCTCAGAAAGGCTCACATACGCTCTCTAATACACAGTTAGCCTTCCTCGACATGATTTTGTATTAGTGGCACCAATATGTCCACAGACCTTTCATTGTCAGGACTCAGGACACACCTCCAGCCGCAGATCATTGCTGCCGTCTGCAATCCATCCCGATTACTCAATGTACCTCATGTGTCTTCCTCGATTTATATTTCCTTTTCCTAAATTTCGATTCAGTTGCTGAATACACTGGTCGTTTGCTCCCAATTTGCCGAAGATCCACAGTCCATAGTCCAGTTCCACATAGATCTGAAACAAAGAAAAAAAGTGATTAAAATTAGTGACTGCTGTACAAAAAATATAATTTTTTAACCTCACTAATCCTAACGTAACCTTAATAAACCTAAATTACCCATTTTCTATCAAACATTTTGAAATCATTCTAAAAACATGTCAAAATTTCTATACCATAAATCAAAACTCACCTTATCTCATCCGAGTAATGATGGGTCCTTCAGCCAGTTGACCCAGTCAGCCTGGGCATCGCTGGAGCAATGTCCTCATCCTCGTCCTCCGAAGAACTAGCGACAGCTGGTCAACTACCACTAGAGCCAGCTGCTACTCCACTGGGACCAGCCATCCCACTGGGGCCCGCAACCAGTTCGTCGAGGACCAACGACGACACACACGGGAGCACAAGTGGCTCATTTGAGTCCAACACTTGCACTCGCGCAGTAGGCACGAGCGGCTCCATTGGGTCCATCACTCGCACACTACGTACAGAAGGCTCAGAAGAGGAGGCCGTGACAAGCGGCTCATCTGAGTCCAAAACATACATATCACTCGACTCTTCACACTCAGAAACCATATGGTTTCGGAGACGCCATGGTAGTCAAACGTTGTATGGCTTACAGGAGTTCGTTAAACGAACTCAACCGCAAGGGTAACAAACGATGACTGACGCTGACAAGTAACAGACGCTATACAACAAAATGGTGGCACTACACGCTCCGTTCCACAAAGTGTAAACTTAAATTCGTTATTTTTTGTGTAAAATTGCTGTATTATGCAAATACAGCAACAATTATTATGCACTCTTTACACACCAAAAATATGTGAATAAGTAAAAATAAAATTATATTTTAGTAAAAAAACGACATATTTCTGGTGGAAAAACCCAATAACACTTTAGCTGACCTGGGAATGAAACCCAGGACCCGTACGGTGCAGTCGGGCATTGCGGTCACTAGACAAACGCGACGGTTCAAATATGTGTGTGTAAAAAGTATATTTTTCACTTGTTGTGAAAAGTATATTTTTCAGTTGAAGTGAAAAATATATTAAATATTTTTTTTTTGCAATTTTGCCACTTTGGTTCCCACAACTCCCACGCTGGTAACAATCGAAAATATTTGATGTCTGAGACAGGGGCAAGTAGTATAAAGCTACATAAATAAATATGGACATTTATTAAACTATAAACTACGGCGTTTAAGGTGCCACACGCCTATTTTATGGTACCGATGCACATAAATTGTCATAGGACCGCCTCACCTGATGGTGGACCGTGTGTGACAGCCAATAATCGCCTTTGTTTGTGTATAAAATACGGTTCAATTTCATTTGAAAGTTAAGTTTCTGTGTTTGACAGCGTTAGAATATACAGGTTGTAAATTAAATGAAAATCAGCTTTATTTCAGGCTACTGGCCAAAGTTTTGTTGTTATTTTAGTGTTAGTAACTACGGGTGCTTTCGTAGTTTTGTGTTTATAATTTAACTATTTATTCAGAGTACCTATTCAGATCTATGACTGTTTGAACCCGTGTCTCCAAACGGAGCAGTCCGGTCGGGCAGCAATAATTTTTCAAAATCAAGATCTGTTGCGAAAGAAACCGTCCTTTTTGTAGTGCATGCATGGTTGGCTCCGTGAACTTTCTTTTTTTTACCCGACTACTCTTGACCTCAATCTTGCCCTAAGGGCAGAGATGAGGTCGACTATGGAACGAGCTTACCCAGAAGAAGCCTATACTCGCGACTTAAATAGATTGAGGTTATAATTATGAACTCGGGAAAACCGACGCAGGCAGGAATTTTATATTACGAACTTTTTCACTATACTTTACAGTGGTTGCACTGATATACCTACTAAAAATATATACAAACATACAGAATTATTTCCCCACTATTAGACGTTTATCCAGAAAAAGTTTTCTGCTCCATCGCTCCTCAAACGTTTATCGTTTTAATTACAAATGTGGGACAAAACGGTAACTTTGCTCTCGCACCGCTCCGCTGTCTGATTGCCGCCATTTTACATAAAATATTATACATACATGTACATTTTTTGGTTTTATTGTTAGGGGTTAGTGGTTACATGGAAAAACCTTTTTTTGCAGATGGGAAATCATCAAACTGCTCTGTGTGGAGCGGAAGGGAGTGTCAGACTTGTTAGCCTGACACTTAGCTTAGCTACAAGCTTAGCTTGACCTTCCGCTTAGCTTCTTAGCCTTTTGTGTTCCGGGGTCGCGGTATCTCTTTCAAACAGTCCCACAACCCCAACAGTCCCGCATCCCTTATGTGGAAAAACCTTAAAATTTTGAAAGCTTGGGGTTAGAAATTTTTAACTAGGGATGGATATTTTATTTGCCGCGAAAATTTTGATTGTTTTCATATGCTACTTCACTATTTAATTTTGGCAATATGTTTCCAATGTCAATGTCTGGTCATCTTAAACAACAGCATAATCAGCCTCCAATGTTCCCATGACGCACTAGGCCTCTTATTCTCTATGAGAGGGTGTGGGTTATAACCCACCACGCGCGCCCAGTGCGAGTTGGTAGAATTCACACGTCGCCTCCTGGATAGTCCTTACGATGTAGAAAACATCTCATTCAATAAATCATTGCACTTATGACTTAAAACCTCAATTTGAGAATAATTAGTCTGTCGGTTTTAATTAAAGTTACACAAACTCCTAATTCCAACAAAATTGCACCAGCTCTTTGGTGCATATTCTGTCAACCAATATCGTATGCGAAACAGAGGTTGCACAGGTACCCATGCTTTCATGATGTGCTGTAAGAAAAGTTAAAGTTTTGGTGATTTGGGGTCTCCTTGTTTAAGTACCCGGCGAATTTTAATCTCTGACCCAGTTTGATCTAGGTTATTTAAATTATTTGATGATTGAGAGCGTAACTTATACCATCATATGCTATTGGACTCAATAATAATAAGCTTTTAGTAAAAGCTTATGCCTAGTCTATACCTATATTCGACACTAGCTTTTGCCCACGGCTTCGCCCGCGTGGATGTCGGTTTAACTACAAAAATGACGATTTTCCATACAAACTTTCATCCCCTATTTAACTCCCTTAGGGGTTGAATTTCCAAAAACCCCTTCTTATAATGTAGGGGAGCACTCCCCTACTTATTATTTATTTAGTTTAAAGCCTCTGCGGTGAAGTTGAATAGGTACGTAATAAAGAACTTTCGCGATGCCGAACAGAGAGAAAATCATTGTTAAATCAGCCCAGATTTCACCTATTCTACAAACAAAGACATATAATATAAGTTATACATCTATTATACCAGCCTGATGAAGTTATAACCGGCAAAATATTCTAGAATAACGGCCGCTGTCACACCGTACATTGTACATACAATGGCACGCGTGCAACCCACTGATTTACAGTCCGATTGAATACTTATACGGTGTGAACACCGCCCAACCTTGCCGGAAATTTATGAGGATCGAACACCTCAAGTTATGTGTAAATAAAGTACCTTTGTAGCTATGTAATTGGTATTCTAAAATAACTGATTTGTCTGTTAGAACTCTTCGTGTGAAGGAACGCAAAGACTGCGGCGCGGTTCCCTAAATGGAGGTGTTGACATCTCTGCTTGCCATTGGAATGAGTAGGAAGATTCAGGTTAGAGGGCAAGCTTCACACGGTACTTAACACCTGGGCTGTTTTATAGAATTAATCTTTCATACCATATTGACGAAAGGAGTCAAATAGTTGAGTTTCTCTCTGTGACAATTTTCCATAGAGTTTTCACATATAACTTAGGGCCTGCAAAGAGGCTGAAAGTATGTTAAATATGTATTATACTACATAGTTAATTCTCCCTTACTGCTACTCGAGTTAATAAGTTTATACATTAGAAAAATTATCATGCCAGTTCTACGTCGACTAACACTAACGCAGTTAGCTCATTTTTCATGATTTTTAATAATGATAATAATAATTGCATTTATTTCGGGCAGCGCCCATAGTTTAGTAACAATGATCTTAAAAAACTAGTATAACTAGTATAATAAATAGATGTGAATAGAAAGACATCTGCATATAATTATTTAGATCTAAGATAGCCATGGATAAATTAAACGGTAACAGGAACATCAAAACTTCCTCAATCGAGTTCTAAAACTTATATAAATGCTTAATTTACTTTCCTTAGCTGTTAATGCACACGTACAGCTGGTTAATAAATTCAAAGCAAGCTATTCCAAGGCGTCAAATATAACGCATAGACAATTAAATGCATAAAATATATATTTACATTGACTTTACTATCACATGAATAAAGTTATCTTCAATTTACGAGAATGCACACCTCAGATTATATAGTAGGCCTTCTATAGAGTGGCAGATGGGGGATATTCGGATGGGTCGTGGAGCTTTCGGGAACGGGACCGCCGGATTCCTCCTATGAATACAATAATTTTGTTCGAGTTAATACGTTCCCTCTCTAAGAGAGGAGGCCTGTGTCCCAGCAGTGGGAACATTAATAGGCTGTTGATGATGATGATACGTTCTGGACTGCGGTCCCGGTCCCAAAAGCCCCACGACCCATTTATTTGGATATAGCAAGGCCAACTTTCACGACATAAATCTAATTCATAACAATATTTTACGTCGGTCAACTAATTAATCGCAACCTAAGTATATTATAGTTTGATCGAATTTAGACACAACTACACAGTGTTTTGGCCTAAATTCGACGATTTTAAATAAAGACTTTGTGGCTTGTGACACTTTCAGACTTCCTTTAGTTAAAAAAGCAATGTAAAAGCAATTTCACACTTGCTTTATGTTTAACGATATCCAAAATTTTGATCAGAACCCTTAATTCTCATTTACGCCAATCCCCTCTAGCCACACTACATCATTCCTTGCCACACCAACAGGTGACGTAGGTGGCGGACAATCGCGTACAAAGGGAAGTGTCCGTGGATTTATTGACGGCCCCCTGAACCCTGATTATGGACCTTATTTAGCAGCCGACTGTACGTTAAAGACAGCTTCACCTGACTGATGTAATAAACGAGACTTTATTATTTGGATAGATATTGAAGCAGGAGTTGGGGACCTAGACAATGCGGCTTTCTATGGTAGAACATGGGTCTTTTGACACTTGAATGACTTTGACAGGTGGAAGCTGTAACAAAAAAGCAAGATGGTGGCATTATTTACGATTGCCGTGTACGTGAAGATGGAAATGTCAAAAATGTATTGAATTGACATTGTCAACGAAGATTATGTCATTCTTGTTGATATTCGTTGGTGTAATAGGAAACGATTTGGATTGTTTCTTGTCTATACGTCGTTAGCACTATGGTGCGAGATTAAATTAACATGGGTGATTAATGACGAATTAATCAAACTAGTTTTCAACACATTGTGTGATAGTAATTATACGCATTAAGCACATAAAACAATCATTTCTGATGAATGTGTCGTAAGTCGTTGTTTGTTGTTATTGAAATTTAAATAAGTATTTATTGCACTCATTTGGAAGGTAATTAAAGCAATAATATGGCCTGCACCTAACATGAACCTGTAAGGGCAAAACAAAATAATAATAAATGTAATTAAGTACACATTTTAATTTTTTTTCTTTCGAGTGGAAAGTAAAACAAATATAATTACAGTCGCTGAGCTACTACAATCAGTCAAATTTCTTCAATAGATTTTCAACTTTATAGTATTAGCTTCAAGGTTGATTGGGAAAATTTGAAAGTTTCAGGTAGTTTGATGTGCTGGCGTCTGTACCTAAATACGTTATTTCTATAAATGTAGATAATTATTTGTAATGAACACCCCGAACAGCTCAAATAAAAAATCGCATAAACAAAATACTTTCTGAATCTTAGTTTTAAACAAGAAAACTTAATTACATAAAACCTTTTTAACTTAAAAACTGAAGCAAAACTAGTAAACCCCTACATTTTAGCACAACTAAGTAAATACAAGTATTTCACTACGAATTCTCGGTCGTATATCATGGGAGTCATTGAGTCGTCTGCGTCATGCGGACATCGCAATAACCCCGTGGCTAATTTATTCGCTCATTGTGCTACTGTTCGGGTAAGCGCTAAGCGCCCGCGCACCGATCTGTGGATACGAAGCTGTGGCTGGACTAAGATCACACGGTCTAAGGGTGTGATTATGTGATGAATTGTGGGCACACTTATTTTAGATTTGGCTGGATATTAGTTTTTAATTCACTACGAATTCTCGGTCGTATATCATGGGAGTCATTGAGTCGTCTGCGTCATGCGGACATCGCAATAACCCCGTGGCTAATTTATTCGCTCATTGTGCTACTGTTCGGGTAAGCGTCCGCGCACCCTATCTGTGGATACGAAGCTGTCGGTCTATAGGGGTGTGATTCTGTGATGAATTGTGGGCACACTTGTTTTTGATTTGGCTGGATAGAAAGTTTTACAAGTAGTAAATATGGTAAATATCCCGTTACAAGTGCTAATAATAAGCTTGATAGATTCTTTGTGTTGCGAAAATAAGATTTAAATATTAATTACGGTTTGCCACAAATAACGGATAAGTACATTATTTAGTATGCAAGTTTAGAAAACTATATCATGTTCCACGTTGACCAGTTTTCAAAGCATACAATTACCTTCAGGTTAAGTAGTTAACACAATGTTATTCTTAACTTTTTATACTTTTTGCTGTGCCCTACAGGATCCGTAATTATACCTTAGCTGTAAGCCCATTCGAAGATAAACATTATGGAATGTTAACAAAAATATGAATATGAATGAATACATATTTTAATTTTAGTTAATAATCTACATTCTATAAAATCAAAGGAGGTACAAATTAGAAGTATTTTAGCAAAATATAATGCTTTGCTTAGAAAACACATTATCGAAATAGAACTTTTCTTAATATTACTGAAAAATTGTAAGTGCCTCACGGACTAACAGAATTATAATATACCAAATCTAAAGTGCAACGAAGAAGCTAGTTTAAAATATGCTGCAATATTTAACATGGCAACATAAGGTGCAATGAATGCTATGTGAAGCAGGCTTTACTTACTTGTGGGTTACAGGAAGATATTTGAACCGAAACAAGCCTGAACTTAGTGAGCTGGAATGGGAAATTGTTAAATAGTAACATCTGATTTTTAACTTACAACTTTCACTCGATCTCTGATAATAAATTCGATATCTATTTTTCAATCTCAACATGTCGTTTTTTATTAATCATAAAGTCATTATAATATGTACTCAACTCAGGAAGTATAGACTGGTGCATTTATAAATATTTCCCAAACCCCTGCACTGCAATTCCTGAAAACCATAATCAACAGTGACGAACTGACGACCACCAAAAAAGCACCGAGACAATAAAGCTCGACGAAGTTCCAGAGAAACATTTAACTTTCCTAGATCCTGCAACGAAATGAATCAGAAACGAATAGCGGAGGATTAAAAAGAAAACATAGTTTGCAGACAGAATAAATTTCATGATGTAGTCGAGAAAATCTAATCAAAATCCGCACCAGTAATATTATACTGATATTTACCGATATAATTCTACATTCTGCAAATATCTTCTTTGTCCCAATTGTGTGTTTAGATCATAACCTTGTGGTTTATGTCCACAAATTATTGGGTATAGGACTGAAGGCGGCGCACAATCGCCTCGGACGATTATCGACGATTTTGGGTGTGGTGCAAGTTGCATAGGAGAAGCGGGTTACTCGACTATTTTTTACAAGAATTCAGAAATTTTTAAAGTACTAGGAGACAACATGTGAACTGGATAACGAACTGATTTATGTCCAGAAACAAAGCTAAAGTATTTTTTCAGAATGTCATGAATTTTCTCGCACATTCTTCTCCATGGAGATCTACGCTTTGGAATGGGTAAATACCTTCGATCAATAATGTACTAGATTCCCGATAAGCGCTTCAAAAACGGCCCGAAATATAAGACCACAAACGTATTTGTGGTCTTATTTCAAATTAGTATGGTCCAATCATAGCCAACATTAAGACGTCAAAATACCGCAGTATGCGTTCAAAAACTGCGTAAATAACCACCGTAACACCAAGGTTTCGGAAGGAATATCTTTTTTTCGGTAATTTAATATCATTATGTGCTTTTTCATAATATTTAAACATAATTAAACTGTAAATATAATTAAATCAGCGAATATAATAATTGTTTGGCCAATGTTTGCTACAACGCACCAACTATTGTATCATGTTCTTGAACAGGGAACGCTAGTTCCGCAATAGAATAAGCACGACATTGTACACAAAATGCTTTTAACCGTATTGCTTAGAGTTTAAGTTTCATTTTAGAACGAATATTTTTGTACTGATGACTTTTTACTTTGGAGCGACATTTAAAATGTTTTGCTTCTAATCTTTCTCCGATGAAAGGGCTTAAATAAATATACTTTACAATGATAATTAAACGTTATGTTTAAGTGTTAAGGTTTATAATCATCTGAAGTTGTTAATAATATTGAGCTTTTTTCTAAGATGTTATGTAGATGTTTACGTGTGTGCAAACGTGGCCACTTGAGCGACTTAGTTTTGTTCCTGATGCTTAATCTAGTACTATTATTGATCGAAGGCTTCGATTATAAACCTTAACACGTAAACATAACGTTTAATTATCATTGTAAAGCATATTTATTTAAGCCCTTTCATCGGAGAAAGATTAGAAGCAAAACATTTTAAATGTCGCTCCAAAGTAAAAAGTCATCAGTACAAAAATATTCATTCTAAAATGAAACTTAAACTCTAAGCAATACGGTTAAAAGCATTTTGTGTACAATGTCGTGCTTATTCTATTGCGGAACTAGCGTTCCCTGTTCAAGAACATGATACAATAGTTGGTGCGTTGTAGCAAACATTGGCCAAACAATTATAATATTCGCTGATTTAATTATATTTACAGTTTAATTATGTTTAAATATTATGAAAAAGCACATAATGATATTAAATTACCGAAAAAAGATATTCCTTCCAAAACCTTGGTGTTACGGTGGTTATTTACGTAGTTTTTGAACGCATACTGCGGTATTTTGACGTCCTAATGTTGGCTATGATTGGACCATACTGATTTGAAATAAGACCACCTTCGATCAATAATAGTACTAGATTAAGCATCAGGAACAAAACTAAGTCGCTCAAGTGGCCACGTTTGCACACACGTAAACATCTACATAGCATCTTAGAAAAAAGTTCAATATTATTAATAACTTCAGATGATTATAAACCTTAACACTTAAACATAACGTTTAATTATCATTGTAAAGTATATTTATTTAAGCCCTTTCATCGGAGAAAGATTAGAAGCAAAACATTTTAAATGTCGCTCCAAAGTAAAAAGTCATCAGTACAAAAATATTCATTCTAAAATGAAACTTAAACTCTAAGCAATACGGTTAAAAGCATTTTGTGTACAATGTCGTGCTTATTCTATTGCGGAACTAGCGTTCCCTGTTCAAGAACATGATACAATAGTTGGTGCGTTGTAGCAAACATTGGCCAAACAATTATAATATTCGCTGATTTAATTATATTTACAGTCTAATTATATTTAAATACTAGCCTTTGCCCGCGACTTCGTCCGCGTTATACTAAAAATTGTTATCTTTGGTAAGTAGATCTATCATTGATTTTAATTTTAAATGAAAAACTCTTGCGATAATATCATGGCGGTCATGCGGTGCTTGACCCTCAAGAAGCTCCCGAGTGATTTCATCGCACTTGGGCTTGGTAGTTACAGTAATAATTAAGTCGGGACGTCCATATTTTCTTACGTAACAAAAAGCGTCTTGGGTACGTAAATTTTACTCAAAGGAAACATTCCTTTATTTTTGAATAGAAAGCAAACTGCATTCAAAATTTTTCGAAAATTCTCTTCTCTGACACCCGGGAATCGAACCGGCTAAAATCTGAAAAAAATATACCCTGTACTTTTATTGCATCGATCGTTAGGGTCAATTATGAGGATGAAATCTCTCTAACAAACATGACTGGACGGGTCCACTCAAATCTGTGTGGTGCTTTCTTCAAAAGACCATCCCAGACACTAATCTGCATAATCTTCATGTATTTTATTATTTTTATATTGTGAATGTGAGGACCGTGTGGGTTTTTATGTAATTTTAACGATTGTCTGGCAGTTTGAGTACTATAAGCGACCCACCCAAATGTCCTTTCTTTGGTATTGTTCGTCGTGACGTTGAGCTCCTTGAGTTATAAGTCGAGCTCCACGATAACTGACAAATGCTTGCACTGACTGGACGGGTCCACTCAAATCTGTTTGGTGCTTTCTTCAAAAGACCATCTCAGACACTAATTTGCATAGTCTTCATGTGTGTATTATACCAAGATTATGTCTGTACCTTGAACATATTGTAAACCCAAACGATTTTAAAAGAGTGTCCATGAAGTTTCTTGCCATTCTTCTCATGAGACCAACGCTTTGGAATGGGCAACTACAGTACAATCACGAGTTATTATGCCTTGTGACTGGGACTGTAGCTTAGTTTATTTAGCTTCAGTAGTTTACTGCCGCACTCGGAGAGCTTCAGTGGTTGCTTGGGACGTCGCTTGGTAAAGGTTTTTGGCAGTTTTGTCATACAAAAGTATGTCAGGCCTTTGCTGGGTGGCGGCTTGAGTAATCGTTGGATATCTCTGAGTGCTGCAGTTAGTTTAATTCGACTATTCAAAAGTGCCTGTAACGGCCTACTTGAAATAAATGCTTTGACTTTGACTTTGACTTTGATAAATTAAATGAAAAGAAAACCAGGAAATCTTAAATTAATTTAATTATTTACAAAAAATGGTAAACTAACTAATTAGTTGCTCGAAATGGGCTCCATTCTCTTGGATACACAAATTTCTTCTTTTAACGAATTCATTTCTAGTACCTAACCTTTAATAAAGTGTTGTGGTGAATATTATAAATCGTATTCTGACTATACTTCAACTCTCAACTCGTTGTCATTCGCTGATATCATGTAAATTTGATTTTTTACAAATATCCCCACAAAAAAAAATCCAATGGGGTGAGATCTGGCGATCTCGCAGGCAGGTTTTCCTTTCATTTAATTTATCATGTTTGTTAGAGAGATTTCATCCTTATAATTGACCCTAGCGATCGATGCAATAAAAGTACAGAGTATAATTTTTCAGATTTTAGCCGGTTCGATTCCCGGGTGTGGGAGAAGAGAATTTTCGAAAATCTTTGAATGCAGTTTGCTTTCTATTCAAAAATAAAGGAATGTTTCCTTTGAGTAAAATTTTCTATCTGCAGTATTAAGAGTACTTTCCCTCCAGGTGGCATTACAAAATTCCACCCTGTATAATCAGAAAGCCCCGAACTGCTAAGCTATCGGGAGTTACACGTGTTATTGTGAGTCAACCATAAAAGATAGACATATGCTGTTGTGGGATATTTTTTAGATAATTTTATGTAGAACATTTCCGTCATAAATGATTTCTATGTAGCTTTAACCATTAAGGCTGCACACGCGACGGAAGCTTAAAAAATGGAGCAACTTCTCCCGTTTTCCCAACATTTCCCTTCACTGCTCTGCTCCTATTGATTGTAGCGTGATGAAAAGTATACTATAACCTCCCCAGGAGTATGAAGAATAATTGTACCAAGTTTCGTTAAAATCCGTCGAGTAGTTTTTGTTTCTATAAGGAACATACAGACAGGAAGACAGACAGACAGACAGACAGACAGACAGACAAAAATTTTACTGATTGCATTTTTGGCATCAGTATCGATCACTAATTACCCCCTGATAGTTTTTTTGAAAATATATATCATGTACAGAATTGACCTCTCTACAGATTTATTATAAGTATAGATTATGAAAAAGCACATAATGATATTAAATTACCGAAAAAAAGGTATTCCTTCCAAAACCTTGGTGTTACGGTGGTTATTTACGCAGTTTTTGAACGCATACTGCGGTACTTTGACGTCTTAATGTTGGCTATGATTGGACCATACTGATTTGAAATAAGACCACAAATACGTTTGTGGTCTTATATTTCGGGCCGTTTTTGAAGCGCTTATCGGGAATCTAGTACATTATTGATCGAAGAAGACCACAAATACGTTTGTGGTCTTATATTTCGGGCCGTTTTTGAAGCGCTTATCGGGAATCTAGTACATTATTGATCGAAGATCGAAGGTAAATACAGTAATTTCACTAGTTATTATACCATATGAATGTGATTGTAGCTTGACTTTCTTTGTGTTTCTGATATTCAAAAGTGCCTGTAATGGTCTAATTGAAATTATTGCTTTGAATTTGAGTTTTTGTAATGTAATCGCAATACAGTATTTCCAGAGCCCACACAAGGACCCTGCTGCTTTAACTATCAGCGGTCCTTGCTTAAAGACACTGATTTACTCAGGTAGGTAGGCTACGATAGTCAGCAACGAAGACCAAGCCCACTGTCTCTTAACCTTAGTTGAAGTGGTGAGGATTTTCAGAAGGGTCAGGTGCGTAGTACTGGCAGCCGTCTTTTAATCTGATTTAATTTGGACAAGACGAAAGGAGTATTGGAAGGATTGTAGTAGGTGACGTTCTGTGGTGTCTGCCTGAAGGTAGCCCCTCTTGGGGAAAAAAGCGTGAGTTTATGTATGTATGTTTTCCGATCCTATTCGGTATCATCCCTATTTGTCAATGTCACACTAAAAAACGTCTTTCTCTTTAGAATTAAGGCAATTCATTGCAGTTGTGTTCTTTAATGACTGTTTTGTGTTTACGCTACGTTTATTATTAAATTAATCTATGTTTACCTAGTTTTGAAAGTGATTCCTACCGAACAAATAAATACTTTTAATGATTGTTTAGCGTTTAGGTACAGTTGTTCGTTTATATTTATAGCCGTAGTAAGTTAAGAATTAAGGCAATTTAGGGCAAGAACTCAATTTAAACTTTCTCAAATCAGTAGTAAATATGGACAAATTAGGTTAAATCCGTCAACTCACAGTGAGGGAAACTTATGAACCCGTATCTGTAAACAAATCAAAGTGATTATTTGAGTAAAAATTATACTTTTTAGTATTTTTAGTCTGTAGTTTAGTTATTTATTGAAGTTAGAACTGTCAAAAGTTAGATTACGTATAGCTTTGTTTCCTTTGAAGGCTCTTACTTCGTTCAAATTCTTATCATGCAAAATAGTTGCAATTTTAATTACTTTTTGAATGTACATGCCAGGGTTGATCATCAAAATCTAATAAACAAGCAACCAAAAACTTTAATAAGTATATAAATCCTGTTAAAAGTTTTTACAGAAAATATACGTAACTCTTTGCTAACGACTACCACTTTTCAATGCCTTCTTGTCCTTTTATTTAGACAAGGACATTTTTATTTGATGTTATTTCAAAGGTAAATAACATCATTTCACTAGCATTTTTAAAATTCATAATAATTATAATATATTATCAACATGACATTCGAACTTTTAATTGGTACAGAACAAGACAGCTGGATCAACAGCTGCCAACATTTCATAGGACTTTCACTCTTATAGCAAACTAAATAAATGTTAGTTTGCCGTGAAGGTATATAATTTACCTTACTTACAAGGACCAGTAATAGCAGTGTCATTTGACGATAACTCTGAGTTTAATTTTGTTTGAAGATACATGTTAATATGATAAGTGTGCTACTGGTATATGTTTTACATAGATGTAGGTAAGATTAAAGACCTATGGATAAGACGAACGGTACGATGATAATGTCGATGGGTAATGGGACTCAGGTCCATAATAATGTCCCATGATTAGCAGTACGTCATACTGGATTAAATCAATCAATCGGCTTCTTACCAAGCAGCCCTAGGGGCCCAAATGGCCGATTCAATAAAATCAATATAATAACTTGACAAGACAACATAAAATCACACACACACACATAAAATAACATCGTGAGGAAACCAAACATGCCTTTTTTTTTGGGGTTGGAAAATCTTCAAATAACTCCTCCCGTTCCTGGGCAGAGCGGAAGGGAGTGTCAGACTTCTACTGACCAAAAATACACACATGTTCCTTTTTATCCCTTTGTGTC
Organism: Diarsia dahlii; assembly: GCA_949775195.1. Classification (NCBI taxonomy): domain Eukaryota; kingdom Metazoa; phylum Arthropoda; class Insecta; order Lepidoptera; family Noctuidae; genus Diarsia; species Diarsia dahlii. The sequence continues at coordinate 19,168,526 of OX459201.1, forward strand.
GAGGCCGCGGTATCTCTTCCGAAAAACCCGCAGCCCCGGGACCAAGCATGCCCGATATATTTTTCTCACTGACGCAATTAAAAACATGAATTGTCACTTTGTGACTGTTTCACGAATCATAACGTAATTCATATTATTATCCTATTATGATTCTGCCTTTGTGGCAATTTTAGAAGGATTTCATTTTTAATTCAGCGGGAATTCAATTCTTAAATTGGGTAAAGTGGTGAGGGTTTCATCATCAGTATTATTAGTATACTGAAGTCTGGAATCTACTCGGTTAGTGGTATAAGACCCAGGTCTTCATAGTGTATTGTTTAGCATGATCTACCAACCCGCACTGGACCCGCCTGGTGAATTATAGCCCATCCCACTCCTAGAGAGGAGGTGTGAGTCCCTGCAGTGGGAATATTATGGGCTGATGATGATGACGATACATATTGCCCATGCTCTTGTCCCATGTTGCTTGGGTTCAGCGCAACATGTTTTCTTCTTCCATCCTCTCTTTTTTTCTTCGGTCTTCCTCTTTAATTAAAACCTGAGATACCACCTCCAAAGTTCCTAATTCCTGAACTACAATAAAATATAATTTATGTGAGTAAGTTGAACGGTAGCCCGCGTTAAGTTCAGTAGCCATTACATAATTATTCTCCTACAACTGCCGATCAATAAAACTCTTCTATTTTTTTCTCTTGATATAACAGGACAATATTTCAATAATGACATAAGTGATGACAGCACAGAAAGCATGACATGACAGCTTTGAGCTTATTAACGTACAAGAAGTAAACGTTCAACCCTGAGGTTCAACCGTGTAAGACACGACTGCTAAGCGAAGTTTCGTTTCGGATCAGGCAGGACTCAAACTAAAACCATTTATTTGAATAAGACCATTACAGGCACTCTTGAAGGTCAGTAAAAAAAGGCTAAAGCTAAAGTTCCGTAGTACAGGTAAAGAAAGAGCAAGAAACTCCATGGACACTCTTTCAAACCAATATATTTTTACAAGATCGTACGATACGTCATTCATGTTGAGATTGTTGGCCTGCTCAGTGTTCAGATGCTGGGTTGGTGGTGTCATACCCCCTCCCCCCCCCCCCCGTGCCTCGTAAAGCTAGTAAAGCTATTCATCCTACGCCTGATAACAGAGGGTCTAAAATGACCACTTTAGATGGAAATGGAGTATTCATAAAAGTAACTGCTAAAGTGGCCATTTTAGACCCCCTATGATGTTTTAAAACAGTTCTTATTCCAGTGTGGAAACGCGACAGAACTATACAGAGTGTCTAGCACCATCTCTTTTTCTCACTGGAATAAGAACTGTTTTAAGACGTCATGGTAGGCCTGCTGGTCGTCTTTGCATTGCGGTAGCGAAAATTGATTATGTTGACTACATAGTGGAGCTTCCAATGACAATATGTATGATGTTAGTAGTGAAACTTCGGTAATCTCTCTATAGATGATTATTGGTATCTTTTTGGATCAATACTTATGAGGTAAGGTAACAAGTAGCCTCCGAGTGGAACAGAGTACAATGTCGTGCTTTACCCATAATTGGGGTTTCTTACACAATTTTTTTCAGCTGCGTTATATATCGAGTCACATCACCATCCTACCCTCCAGATTCAGAAACGCAGAAATCCCTATCGTTTCCTCAAAGCGATCGAACACAACAATACGATCAATAATTCTCGTACTACCCAAGTTCAGTTAACAGATCGATATCCTTCAGGTATGATATCCCACGTTAAAAGCAAACGGCAATTAGGTGCAACCCGACCCCAACACAAAGCATTGTTAGTACTTGTATACCCGTTATAACAATAAAATTTTATAACATTAAGGTCACTCGGCATTGCCTCGAGATGTTAGAGCGATGGCATGTAATGGCGTGGAGAAAAGTATTACAGAAAAGCCTTTTAGCCCTCTTTTTAGGGTTCCGTAGTCAACTAGGAACCCTTATAGTTTCGCCATGTCTGTCTGTCCGTCCGTCCGTCTGTCCGTCCTCGCTTAATCTCTGTGACCGTTAGCACTAGAAAGCTGAAATTTGGTACCAATATGTGTACAGTGCGATCAAATTATCTTGGCAGCTCTGAACATAGGCTTTGCGAAATTTTACGCATGTAAACTTGGGAATAAAACTGTTATTGCCAGGTAAACCAATACTTAAACGATCAGAAAATATCTAATTTAAACATTGAGAAATACAAATAAAATAAATATCATAACACTTTTATACATTCGTTGTAACAAAATGACCTGCACGAAGTTCGGAGCTGCCAAGATAATTTGATCGCACTGTATCAATCAATGGATACCCACCTTTAAACTCAGTGGGAACACTTATTGTGACGGATGGGAAACTACGGAACCCTACACTGAGCGTGGCCCGACACGCTCTTGGCCGGTTTTTTTTATTGATGGGAAATCATCAAATCGCGGAGCAGAAGGGACTCTTACTGTCTAAACCCATCCATGTTCCTTCTATAAACAAAAGTATTCTAAGATATTCTGAAAATACTATAACGGTTAGATAGCTATTACTATTGGAGTTTAAATAAAAAATTGCAAAAATTCTTCAAAAAGCGTAACCAATGCGCTTGAGCAGACGCAACGCCAGCACTTCAAAGTTCAAGCTACCCGGAACTGAAAATTTTCCCAATCAACCTTGAACCTAATGCTTTAGCGACAGAGTCGTAAATAATTAATACATTTTACAAATTCTAGTGGTTCGATGTACTTGGCGTATGTACTATGCTATAAATATGAGATATCTATAGGCGGCAACCAATGACAAGCAGGTGTCTACACGCTTGATTGCCACTCTATGACTTTAACAAAAAACTAGATTTGTCTACAAACACATTCATTTCAGCCAGTCGCGTGCGAAAACCTATAAATATATCAACAAAACCCGAACATATAAATGTCGACTCATAAATTCTATCTTCAAAGTAATAAAGATACTAAACTAATTAACTAAAGATGATAATATTACTCTTACTTCTAAATTAAGCACGCCTATAACACAAATCAGAAGTTTATCTAACCTACATGTAACATACCGCGATCTCCGCTAAGTTGCGTCAGTAATCCTGCTTCGGTCACTCTTATCAGAAGCAATTACATACTTAGTTCTGTCTTATCATGTACTGGAGTTATTAATATTACTTGTAATTGGATGGCTACCTGTTTGGATATGAGTATTGGGTGTATCGGAGTTGGCTGATAGGCCGTCAAAGACGCCGAGGATAAGTTATGTAGACTGTTAAGTTTAATACTAGCATCTGTCCCGTCAGGGCTGCGGGTCGTTCGAAAGAGATACCGCTCCCTCGGCACAAGGGCTAAGAATAAACATGAGTGGTTTTTAGTCAGTAGAAGTCTGACACTTCCCGCTCTGCCCAGAGCGGGAGGAGTCATTTGATAATTTCCCATCACCAAGAAAGGAGGGAATAGGCTATAACTATAACCCACCTTACATTTCTTATTAGCACGAACATATAGTGTAAGCGTAACGCTAATACATCAATTTTTGAAACAACAACACAACTATCCTATGGCATTTTTGTTATTTGTGTGCAATAAGCACATCAGTATCATCCTTAGATATAAATAAATTCTGAAAATCAACGAATTTAAGTTCGTGTTTTGTGCCTCTGGTTACCTCAAGTCACCATTTTGAGAACAAAATCCCTAATCCCAGAATCACTCATTCTAAACCCTAATCCTTGACTGCTCTTATAAGTAATGCGTGAATGTATAATGCATTTAAAAAGCCTTTCTTGGTTCTAATAAAATATTGATCCCATGCCACCGCTGGCAACGACTGTACAACGCGTTTAAATACTGACAAAAGCTCGTCTACAAATGGTATTGTAAGTTTGCTATTGTGCTATGCCAATCAGTTTTTCGACGTTTTGCCTCTTATTCGCTGAAAATCTAATAAAGACATAAAATACGGCGTTCTCATTGTTATGTGTAACCTGTGTCCATCACAGAGTTTAGTGTCTATAGCTGTTCACTCACATTTACCGAAATATTCAATTAAAACTGAAACTGGTCTTTGTAGCGTGTGATGATAATTTTAATTGACTCATCCAAAAATTTGGGAACGAATTAGAAATTTGGCTATCTGGTGACAAAATAGGCGACGCAATCACTTCATACAAATTGTGGTTTCTTTTACCCGATCGAGTGGCTATTCTGTGATAAAACTCGCACTAAACCCATTGAACACCAACGTTTTCCCACTTCCATTCAGTTCGTCTCACACACAATGCGTGTAATGTATGCGTGTATATGCGCACGCATAGGGGCGGGGCCGACCTTTGACTCGCCTCGTTACGTCTCCGACACGGATTGGGTTAGAAAATGGCTACCAATTCCGGTAATAGTGGGATCTGATTTTATAAATTCTTGACAAATCGCAGCGAGTTTTATAACTTTTCTTTTTTATTATGGATCTTGATTTAGATGACCGTTACGAAATTTATTACTTAGATACACACGGAAGAGTTTTTCTTATTAGAAAGAAAGGTTAACTCGTGCGCGCCGCGCCTCTATCTAATAACTCTTGTCACAAAACAAGTTCCTAGTCATAATTGCTATTCGTTAATTTTCTAAAACAGAATTTGCAGTAACTTTTAGATTTAACTGAAGAAGGTTTGAGAAAAATTACGGGATATTTAGAAGTGGTGAGTTTCCACGCCGTGTTTGCCCCAGTATACATGAACCAGCATACTAAGTTGTTCCTAGCAACGACTTGTTTGTTTTTATCAGCCTACGTTGCCCCACGTCTGGGCAAAGGCCGCATTTCATTTAATTCCCTTCTTATTTGCTGCCGTGGCCCAATATCTATAGGAAACAGATATTGGGCCACAACCATTGGGCGAAATCTTCCGGGCTACCGGTTCGGCTAGGTGTACCTAAAGGTTCAATACTGGGTCCGTTTTTATTCTTGGTTTATATTAATGATCTGCCATATTATTTAAAGGGCTTTTGTGACGTTGTACTATTTGCAGATGATACCTCTCGTCTCTTATCTTTAAAGTAGATAGGAATAGACACGATTTTGACGACGTAAACAGTGCGCTTTCAATGGTCACGGATTGGTTCACAACAAACAACCTTGTTCTTAATGCCAAGAAAACTAAAATAATTAAATTCGCTTTACCCAATGTTAGAAACTATTATCCTCGCCAATCAGGAGCTGGAAACTGCCGACTCTGTTCTACGGTATTCTGCTGTGGGGCAAAGCTGCTGATATTCAAAATGTATTTGTTCTGCAGAAGCGAGCGGTTCGCGCAATTTATCAGCTGGGTGCCCGAGTTTCCCTTAGAGATTTTTTTGGGTTAGGGGGAAACTGGCCTCTGGGCCGCGGCCCAGATTACATGCAGTGGGAACAGTAATGGAAAACTCGGCCGATTGCGTGGGCCAGAATACCATGGTAAAAAATTATCGTAGTTAAATCGACCCATTGGGATTTAATTTCATTAAATTGAAAAAGGTGCGAAATAAAACGTACTTGTATCAAAATATGTATTGAAAACATTTTTTTTGGAGATGAAAAATTAAAGATAGGTAGTAAAGTCCCATAAACTACCAGGAGAACAGAAGTAGGAAGGAGGTATTGGAATCTTAAAATCAAATCTAAATTATTCCTTTCTTTTGTTGCAGATAGGAAACTAGGATAGTAAAGTTCCACAAACTACCACAAGGCCAGAACGGTGAATAAATTAGTGTCACCATTGCATACTGTATGTGTATGGTATTAGAAAGGAATAATAATTTAGATTTGATTTAAAGATTCCAATACCTCCTTCCTACTTCTGTTCTCCTGGTAGTTTGTGGGACTTTGATGCTTACGTTTTATTTCGCACCTTTTTTCAATTTAATGAAATTAAATCCAAACGGGTCGATTTAACTACGATACTTTTTTCCCTTGGTATTCTGGCCCACGCATTCGGCCGAGTTTTCCATTACTGTTCCCACTGCGTGTAATCTGGGCCGCGGCCCAGAGGCCAGTTTCCCCCTAACCCATTTTTTTATGGAGATTGGTATTCTCACGGTTGCTTCTCAGTACATCTTTGCCAGCATTTTATATATTAGACAAAATATCCACCTGTACACTAAAAACAGCGATATCCATAACTTTAACACTAGAAATAAGCATAAACTACGCGCTCCTTTTCACCGGCTTCACAAAGTTCATAATTCATTCGTAGGGCTCGGGATAACATTTTATAATAAACTGGCATCTTCTTTTCTAGACTTGCCATATAATGCGTTTAAAGCCAAAGTAAAATCTAATCTTTGTTTAAAAGCTTACTATGCTATTAACGACTACTTAGATGATAAGAATAGTTGGTCGCTGAGTTGAACACAAGACAATGTTTGTTATTTATGTTCTTTCTCCAAAATTAGTTTACTGTTATGTTATGTATTTATTATTTTATTTTTACATTGTTTATTGTTATATACTTTTGTTTATTACTGATTGTGTCTATGATAAATCTTAAATTTAACTGACACCTTGTGACCTTGCTATTGTATCGATTCTGGTTCTTCTAACCAACCTAACAGACAGATGTGTGCTGGGAAGTTTGTTCCGCCAATTCTTCTTTCCAGCTAAACACTAGGAAGTGTCGATGGGTGGGCGTTTTCGGGGACTGTCTTATAAAAATGTAAATAGTAAAGTAAAGTAAATTTTGAACTTCGAAAAGTGCTGATTATCAGCCTAGTTTGAATAATTGAATTTTGATTTTGAACCGGTAAACGGTAGAGAAAAAAAAAACAATTCCAAATCAAACTAACAAGACCAAGACCATAACCAAACACGGAAAACATTACAAACTTTATGATATGTCCATCAAATCGGGAACGAATCCGATCGCTGGCTACGTTCGGTGCATACTCGGTCTCCACCGACTCGCTGACTGGCTGAGCATTCCGGTCGCCATGTTACATGCGCCGCGAAGACGCGACTCACGATCAGTCCTGGCTATAACTCCGGTAATTGACGTCAGCCACCCAGCCGGTGGGGAGCTAGCCGCAGGGGGGTAAGTCGGGAATTTAGAATTTAAGGGAGTTTAGTTACATGACTATTATAATGGCCTGCTGTGGTGCGGAAACTATAGGTGTCAAAAATGTGAGTCGATGGTTTCAAACTTACTGCTATCATTTTCTGCTAACGTTTGAGTTTTCTGTTGTTTACCTCTGCGACACTAAGCTAATCGATCAATTCGTCTTTTTGTGATTCCGATTATTATCCGATTTCTGAAAGACAAGACATATTTCAAGAAATATCTTTTTAAACAAACTATGTTACTCTTTGAATTATTATGTGACACTAGAAGCAAGAACAACCACCAACTAGACTGAGGACATGATGTTGCCATACTTAATACAGTGGCCATTAATGACTAAATAGTGATTAGTGCACTTATTTTAATATACAGTGTATAAATCTTTCATTTGCACCAAAAAACAAGTCAGCCAGTGTCTGTCCCCTTTTCGTCAGTGCTTATGAAAACCCTTTTTCTTCAATTCTTCAGTTGTGCCACTTCGCCGCTTGACTGTCGGCATCCACTCGTCCCTATAACTCTCGGGTCGCGTGCGGTGACTTCCCTATGATAATTTAATTGTTGTGCGTGCGCTACAAAATATATTTATAGCTGGCAACCCACGAGCTAGGGCTAGATAGAGACGGCTTGATAACAGGTGGGACCGCTGGAGGGTTAACTTGATAAATATGTTTGTCTATGGGTTTAATAACTGTAGTAAACAAGTTAACACTGTCGATGGAGGACCCCCTTTGAATATGTAGCTAATAAGTTGTCGGTATGGAAAAGTGGGAGGTTTTCCTCTAGCGAGAAATTGAGAACTTAGTTAACTCAATTCAAAAAGAGAAGAAACAAAGATTGCTTTGTTAGTCAAATCCGAGATCGGGTCTGTGATGCAGGATAGAGCTCTGGTAAATTCTTCTTCATCAATCTCACTCTTTATTGTAAAATACATTGTTTTAGTAACAGCAATCGTAGAGATTTGTACCCAGCTGATGGCAATAGGCTATCATCTCATCTTGCCAACGATTACAAAGATCTAAAACATAACTAGCTTAAAATGCGGTTATTCATCCTTGCCTATTTGGTTAATCGGAAAAACTGTTGTTAAATATGTGATGGAGAAGAAAATGGCGTAATGAGCTAGACTCTTACCAAAAAGATTGGGCTCAAACGGGTAAACACAGAGATAAATGGAAAGAGGGAAGGGAGGCCTTTCACCTGCAGTGGGACACATCAGAAATAAAAATAAATCTAATAACTAGATACGATTAAAAAATATCCAGTCCGCATCCAGTTTACTCCATAGTCTATGGCACTACAAAACAAAGCTCGTCCCGTATCGTATGCACTCGGAATTAGGGCTGACACCGCGAGAATTTAATGCAATAAAGCGGCTTCAATCAAGCTGCTATTTTGTGCTTCACTTCGTTAGGGAGTCACGTTACAGTGGCTGCTTTGATTGTGGATGTTATTTTAATGTGAGGAAGCTTGACAATTTTGATAATTTTGAATTTATTCAAAAAAATATGTGGGAAATGGGAACTTTCTGGGCCACGTTGATGATTTATTTTGACGTATTGATCGAAGCCCTAATGATAATAATTTCTTCGTATTTTGTTAAAAAATGCTATAAAATGTAGGAAGATTCTAATAAAAAGAGCGTTCTCAAAATGATGGTAGAAGTTGTGGCTTCTGGTCTTATCAAAAAAGTTTCGACCTGACCTGATTTATCGAATTTTATGACCCTGCGACTCTAAATCGAACTAACTAAGCTACTTCTTCCTTGTACATTCACTGAAGTTATTACACATCTAAATCATACTTTTTCCCATGGAGATAGGCATATTATTATACTACTAAACGCCAGCTGCTACAATTTTTGCAGATCCCTTTACTTCATTCACAGTCTTACCCCCGTATTTATAGTCAAGTCAAAGTAATTACTTGGACTTAAGTATATGTAAAAAAAATCTCAAATATTTTTATGGAATGGGCAAGAATTTAAACGAAGTTAGAACCGTCAATGAAAGCAAAACTAAGAATTCTAACGTTTGATAGTTCTAACATTAAGGAATTACTAAACTACAGAGAAAAAATCGTATCATAAACAATGACATTTACTCAAGTAATAGTAATGACTTGTTTATAAATACGGGTGTTACACTCACTTACTTGGAAGCTGATTAAAATAAGCCAATTCAAAGGCACAAGAGCGTGGAGCTTGACACAAGCAAAGAGAGGCCCAGCAGTGGGAGAAGTCGGGCTGTGGATGACGATGATGATGAATTTAAATTTTCCTCATTTAGGTGGCCAACGTCCCTGACGTTGGCCACCCCTAACCCCGCGGCACCACAAAGCGTGTAGATCGCGAGCCCGCAATATCTCGTCCTAGCCCGTCCGTAGCTATCCGCGTCCTCTATAACATTATATTATTTATTGTATTAGTACCGTTGTACTAACACGACTAATGACGTTTGTGCGACATTCATTATCCGCAGTAATTGTTGTTTATTGAGCACAATACGTCCCCGATTAGGTGCTAAAGTGTGGCAATAGGCAGAATCGAATGATCGCCGATGTAGCACAGGTAATGGGTATTAATGTTATTGTCCTTCTTCTAGTGCATCGTTAATTTGAAAGCGATAAAATTAATGATGAAACTATGGGTTAGGGTCGCAACTTGTACCTAATTCTTCACGCATAAAGTCGCATTTGCCTTTCTTAATGACAATGCATGAGACCGATATGTACCAGCTTTTGTGTACTACTGAGTTCACCGATGGTCTGCCACTTGTCACCATTTTGCTTTAAGTAATAAGGTTGGAAAATGCTTGGCCGTCAGTGAATTCGGTAGTGCATAACAAAAATGACAGACCATAGAATGAATTATGCAAAATTCGTCATCTCTAAAACGAACATTGACAATATTTAAAAAAATCTTCTTCATCTGTGAGTCTTTTTCATTTGTCCTCACGAGGTCACCTCTTTGTAAAATGAAAACATCTCAGGGTTTAGTCAGTCAGAAATTTGATATCAGACTAAACACGATCCTATCAAATGAGTACGGAAAAGGTAGAATCATGATTCCTGAACCAAAACCGAAGCTTGAAATAAACCTATCCAACTTTCTAATACTCTGACTACTCTGATTGAACGTTTAAAACTCCTCTAACGCCACGTACCATCAAAGCTTAACCTTTATTTATATATAAAACAATAACAAAGCCGTGCCCTGGGAACGATTCGCAATGCGTAAAATCACCGCTTTGCCCGGGGCGACCGACGCAAGATGCATTACTTTGCACATAAATTATTTTGTTCTCTATTAAGTACGAATTTCATATCGATGTACCTATGTTGCCGTGTCTTGGTGGCTGGGATTGAGAGAAAAGGGAAAACGGATATTGAGAGAAAAATCCGAGGCTTTAATGTCTTGTTGGTTACGTAATTTATTGTCGTATGAGGTCTTGGATTCGATTCGCGGGTCGGGAAAAGTGTTTTCCTCAGTAGCAGCCATGGCGTCTGAATTTGCGCCGGTTAACGGAAGTAGGCGCGGCCCAAATTTGAGTCCTCGCGAAATGTTGGTTAGGTTGCCTCTGCGCAACCCTCAGGCCAGGCTCTGCCTAACAAGCGTGATGTTAAGCTTCTATGGTCCTATTCGTGACGTGACTTTTATTCCCTCTTTCAAAATACTTGCTAGAATGAAATAAATAAATCGTCTAAATGGCAACCTCAACACTAAGCAGTCGCTAACCGCGCATCTATCGGTCGCAAGCCACCGCACTCCTGTGCAAATGGTCACCTACACTCAGTCATGTGTTGACCACCACAATATTGTTGGTAAGGAAGCGTGGGCACCGTGTAAATGGGTGGAATTAAGGGTAAGACTATGGTGGGTAAGTACACACAGTAGAATTATTCCTATTTTTTATCTTACGAAAATTTTATTGACGAAAACTAAGATAAGTACTTCTTTATATGCCGTGTGGTAATGAAGTATTACGCTTTAGAGTTTTTATGCCAACCAGGGCCTCTAACTATACAGATACTGAAATTTTATGTGTGAAATTATTATCCTAATGCTGCCAATTGCTTCTTCCTCCTCTTCCCGGCTGTTTACTGTTGCAATTCATCATTACCCTCAAATTCCAGTTTATCTTACTATCTCACTGTCTTCCATAGGTGTCACAATTTCTCCATTTGGCACTATCTAGATAAAGTTTTGTAATCTTTACTTCATAAGCAGCCTATACCTAATGTTATCAGTGCTGTGCTACCGGCTTCCTCTTTATGGGATGGAGTGATCTATAATCCTTCTCGTGGGTCCAGTATGGGTTGGTCGATGGTGTTCCAATTTGATTTTATGTGACTACAACATGAAGGGTTCCTCTTGATTTTCCTTGCTTCAATGGCTTCAACCTATAACTTGTAAATCCGGGCACTTGGGAGACCGCTGCTCTCCACAGTTGACTTACCTACCTCATCCTCATGCTTTTCCGAAAGTCATTTGGGGTCAGCTTCCAGTCTTATCGGACGCAGCTGAATACCAGTAGTACTACCATAACCCAGTTAGTACTACGGGTAATACGGTAAGACTAGTTGCAGACATTTTGGTCACCGGTCGAAGATGTACAAATGACAACCGGGACCAACAGCTTTACGTACTTTCCGAGGCACGAAGTAAACTCGGTCACCTATCCACAGACCGACCTTGGCAAGCGCGATTTAAATTTGAAGATCTACCCGTTCGGCTGTTGTTATTATGGAGCCACGAGCCCCACAAGGTGCAGTATACTTACCTCTTATAAATGAAAGCCAAGCTAACCGCTTCTCTCCACTAACGCCGAGGCTACACCGCTACACGGAAGGTCAGCCCATCGGAACATGTAATAGGTAAACGTAGCAAATTGTAACATGTTTACATCGCGCTCAGATTATGGGCAGGCGGCCGTTTTGTGGCCCTTACCTCCATGTGGCTCAGGCTACTGTCTCATTACCGGCAATTAGCGGGAACTGAGTAGAGCTAGGAATAGGGGATTGGACACAAAAAGTCTAATTAGTCCGTCAGATAGATTTCTAAAAATATTGAACACATATTTTTTTTTCACGTAAACAAAAAATGAAGACGATACAGAGCTTCGAAAACTTGTGTGACGTCACATGTCCCCAGTCATGATCTTTGACGCGTTTTATCTTCGTCAATTTTTATTAATATGATAAAACAAAAAAAACTGGCCAAGTGCGAGTCGGACATGAAGGGTTCCGTACCAAAACGGTATGCTATAATTTATACAATTTCTTCTACGGGCCAATGAAACTTGACCTCTGGATTGTATAGGCGCTCATACGATTCAGGGACCAAATTGTATTGGTTAACTGCTGTTTCCATCTGTTGTTTCCATCCAAGTTCAAAATGATTTTCCTAGAAAGTCCTTATAAAGTTCTACTTTTCAGATTTTTTTCATATTTTCTAACCTTATGGTTCAAAAGTTAGAGGGGACACATTGTTTTTTACTTTTGGAGCGATTATTTCCGAAATTATTGACATTATCAAAAAATGATTTAAGTAACCCATAGGGGTTACTTAAATCATTTTTTTTTTTTAAAGGTATTTAAAAATGAATAGTCATTTTTAAATACCTTTCTAACAATATATCGCACGTTAGGGTTGAAATTAAAAAAAAAATCACTTCCCACTTTACATATAGGGGGGCTACCCTAATAAAACATTTTTTTCGAATTTTTATTTTACCACTTTGTCGGCGTGATTGATACACATATTGGTACCAAATTTCAGCTTTCTAGTGCTAACGGTCACAGAGATTAAGCGAGGACGGACGGACTGACAGACATGGCGAAACTATAACCGCCTTATTACAAAACAAAGTTAAACCTGGTTTAACTTATACTTGGTTTATCTCGCATGACGTCACACTTCAATAATATTCAAAAGAAAGTGACAGCATGCGGCAAGCCAGGTCTAAGTTAAACCAGGTTTAACTACTTTTTGTAATAAGGCGGTAGGGGTTCCTAGTTGACTACGGAACCCTAAAAAACACGTATCCAACATTTTTCGAAAATTTATCTGACGGACTAAACAGAACCATATTTTTTTGAGTCAGTCCGATCCCCTATTATAGTTGTGCTGTATCAATCAACTACCTACTTAATATTAAGATAGTATCTAACATATATATTTTATTTATTATACGGCACCTACAATTCAACAAGGCCAGCCTGAATAAACAGTACAGTTTACAGTACCTCGTAGTTCTTTTAGCACTTAGGGCCTGTTTCACCACCTATAATTACCTAAGTTTCCGTTAACTTGCTTGGCAGGTAATTTCATAAAAATTTGTTCCCCTTTTGAATGTATTCAGTAATTAGTGGCTATTCGGGCATTGTAAAATAGGCCCTTAAAAGACAGTGTGCCCGTGTGATTATTAGTAGGAGGTGGCTTTCAGTAATAATTGTGAAATAGTCGGAAGAAATTGTTTTGAGAAAACCAGTAGGTCACAGTCATTCCTACTGACATAGCGCCAAAACAGCCATTCAGCACTAATCAAAATGCGTGATGGTTTCTTTTTACAGTTCTAGCCGGCGGTGTTTTCAGTCAGTGATTGACTGACTAAGTATACGTATTATCTCTTTTACTTACACGAGACCTACAAATCATTTGTACGTCTCTTGAGCGACTAAAATATCAATACCTTATCCAAGTCGCTTCCTCGTACGGTGAGACAGGAGCCTTACCCAGTGGCTTTGCAAACCTTTGTTATGATGTCAAGTACCTTATGTAACAAGACTTATCTATGCGAGGGTAGATTGATGTTATAGTTAACAGTCCATGGATAAGCTTGCTATAGTCGAGTGACGTTTATGTCATTTTTAAATATTTCAAAGTGTCACTGTCAGTTATAAAATCATTTTGACATTGAAGTGAATTGTCAGTTATGAAGTTCCCGACATGGGTCAGTCTTGAACGAGGCACCGGAGTGACAACTTCTAAGGTTAGTAAAATGATGTGATTGTGATTTATATTATGTACTGATCTAGGCTGAATAATTTATAATAAACATTGTTATTGCGTTGATTTATCCGTTGTTTCAATTCTATGATTCCCTTCTGAGGTCCGGTTATATCTCAGAAGTGGGATGAACGAAACACTTTTTGTGTTGCGGTAAACCACCCCACGAGCTCGACCGCCGATAAATAAAACTATATTCATTTTAAAACGGGAAATCAACGCAAATACAAGAAGAAAATTAAGGAAATGTGTGAATTAACATGACATGATAGTATTGTGAACCCCGATTTAGCCGAATAAAGCAGATGGGTTCAACAGTTTATTTTCGAAAAATATTTTTGTCAATGGTCGTAATGGATCAGGTAGATAGATATTATAGAAATATTGGTTTAAGCTGATATTTGAGTGTGATTAACGTCAAGAAATTATATTATTTTAATAAAATTATTAAGTTTTCATGATGAATACAGATTAAAAACATAAATTCCGAAAACATGTAAGAGGATTAAATATAGTGAACATACAGTTACAAAATAATGTTCAAATACCCACTATAATTTTAAATTTAGTGTCTTAGTGACTGTGTGTTGTGAAATTTGTACACAATACATTAACAAAATGTTCCGAGTTTCAGAGAAAATGAGCGACAAGGAAAGCAAAGCGGATTATCGACGCACTAGCAACCCTTCCCGCAACTACGAAAGACAGAGGATGCGTAGTGAATCATCACGTAGTCGGAAGCGAGACTCAGGGGAAGTGGAGAGGCGCAGTCGACGCCGCAGTCGTAGTAGCCGTGGCGCTGACCAACAACCAACGCAAGAATCTCGGAGGCGCAGTCCAGGTCGTGATCGTCGGCGCAGCAGCGCGACGCGTAATCAACTGAGAAGCCGCAGCGTCAGCAGCACGCGAACGCTACTCGAGCAAGAACGTGAGCTGTCCAGGGAGAGGGAAAAATTAAGAACCCTTGAAAACCAGGTACGCAAAGAACGAGAGAGATTAACGGAACGGAACCGATCACGTAGGCATTTCGAGACGCCCGAACCTAGACCGGACAATCGTGAGCAGACTAATACTGGCAAAAGTAGCTCAACTCGGTACCGTTCCTTAATCACCCCCACGAAACGACACGCACCCAGTGATGACAAACATGAAGCACATGACAACAAGAAAACTAAATTTATAACTACAGACTTGTTTGAAGATTTCTTTTTAAAACTTTTTAAGTCTAAAGCAGGGGATCGTGAATCGTTTTCCAGTTCATCATTTAATAATGTTGTACCAGACTTTGACCCTATCTCGAAGGAACAAATCATTCATATCTGGCTCGATAAAGTCGATGAATGCTCCGAAATTTATAACTGGAACGATAAGCAAACTGTTCACTATGCCCTGCCCAAACTCACCGGATTAGCTAAGACATGGTTTCAGGGTCTGCCCTCTATTAAGCATAGTCGGCTTGAATGGAAGTTGATGCTAAAGGAATCATTTCCTACAACAGAAAATTATGCAGAAGTTTTGACAGATATGCTTATACGGGTATGCTTTGGAGAGAAATTTTTTATGAACTTTATTATTTTGCGAAAATCAATTTACTGAATAGATGTAAAATATTTGGAAAGCAAGCAGTGGATTGTTTATTTTATGGGGTAGACGACAGGGGAGTTCGTGTAGGTGTAGGTGAAGCAGCCAAATTCGATAAACCAGAAGATGTAATTGATTTTTTTTAAGACCATTAAGTATCACAGCAGAAATTAGTCGGACTCTAATAAAGGTTTTAGTAAGGACAAGCGTCCTAGCAGTACATCGGTAGGTTATAGTCCGGTAAAGAATATAGATAACACGGCGTCAAGCAAAAATAGTGGCGCGAAAGAGCAAATGAAGTGCTTTAACTGTCAGGGTATCGGTTACCCCAGCTTTAAGTGCCCCGATCATCAAGTGTACTAACTGTCAGTTTATGGGACATGACAGTTCCCACTGTCCTAGATTAAAGGATCAAAAAAAAAATCTCCAAAGAATAAGGAGGTCCTGTAGATTTCCTTCACTGAAAATATGTAACGACTAATACAAGGTTATGACAAATATTATCGGAATCGCTACAGTATTTAGGTTTTCAAGCAACATTAATTCGTGAAAATAGTGTTTTAAGATTAGGATTTAACTGGATAGGCGTTAATGGCCCATATTGAGAGGACTAAAGAATATACCTACCATACTTACCGCTAGGGTGTACTTTAGTAAGTGATATACAAGGCAATTCGGAAAAGGATGTCGAAGTGCTTAAATTGGATGACCACTTAGTTAATTATGACGTGGAGCTTGGACATAGTTTTGCTGAAAATCATTTTAGATTATTAAAACTCCAACAGATGTAATATTTGAACTAGATCACTATTCTAAATAGCATCAGTCTCTATACAACTTGTGATGTAGACATTGTTGAGATCATATCAGTCCCTGTAAGGACAAACGTTGCTCGTAAGGAGATATATATGTAGGCGGATCGGTTAGGGGCTGCGCGAGTCATGAGTAGGTTCTACCTCTTACCTGGAAAATATGAAGTTCATAAATCTGAATGTCGTTTATTAGTTCTAAATGTTGGGTTGAATCCAATACTAAGTATTATTTTAAAATTTCATTAGATAATATAATTTAGCAATCTAGTATGTATTTATTTGTTGAATAATAACCTATCGGATAAAAAAAAAAAAAAAATAGAATAAAATTTGATATCAAAATTGCGAGATAAAATCTAGGAAACATTAAAAGTATCATTTAATATTAGTAATTAATTTATTGACAATTTAGAGTACAATCTTTATTTAGAGTATTTTTACTTGACTCAACTATGCAAATAGTACCACCACAACTATCTATGGTTATACAACCAAGTTTTTAAGTCGCAATAAAAGCTACTTAAAAAAAAAAAAAAATACTTCGGTCCATAAAATATCATTAGAATAATAAAATTGCAAATTAGGTATAATTGAAATAAGATCCTTTGTTTTCAAAATATTAATTTACGATGATTATTAATTAAACAAATATGTAGGAGCTCGTGGCTTAATTATAACTGCCACTCGGGTCGATCTCGAGGTTAGGCCACGCTTGCCTAGGTTGCTTCGTGGATGGGTGACCTACCCATTACATACCACGTTTCCTCCGTGCCTTGGAAAGCACTGGCTGGTCCCGGCTGCAATATATAGATCTTTGGCAGTCGTTACAGGTAGTCAGTGACCTGAAAGTCTGCCAACCAGTCTTACCGAAAGGTATCGTATTACCCGGTAATGACTGGGTTGTGCAGGTCAGACAGGCAGTCGCTATATGTAAAATACTGGTATTCAGCTGCATCCAGTTAGACTGGAAGCCGACCCCAGCACAATTTAAAAAAGGCTAGGCAGATGATTAATTCAACAACAACGTCGTCATACATCAATGTTATTTGGCATCATGACAGCCGACGTTGCTACGTTAATTTGGTCAATACCGAAAGTTGTTAAACAGTCAGATATTCATAAATAAGTACTTAAGACTGCCATTACACTCAGTTGTTGGATCGGAGAATTTAGACTTACATGTATTCAGAATAACTACTGGGTTAAATAATCACGTTTCTATCACTCTTAACGCGGTAAATACTTATATTACTATGATGATTGATGACGTAGATAGGACAGAGTAGTATTCGAAGTCAAGACGAAATTAGTTCTGAATGGGAGTGAACGTATTATGAGAAATCAGGAGAAAAATAAGGATCGGTATGACAAACACAACAAGAAGGCCACGAATTATAAGGAGGGCGGATGTGGTTAGGAAATAGGGCTAAGTTTTAATACCCTGCTTGCTCGTCCAGTGATGAACATGACGATGAAAGTGATAGCAATTTTAAGAAATAATATTGTTAATTAGATGTGAATGATGAGTTTATGAGTTACTTGATTTATCGAATTGATATTTAGTCTAATTTATAATTTGCGATGATTATAATAATGATTACATGATGCTAGATGGTGTCTGGCATATGAACTTGCCAGTCGCTAATATTGTTGATTAGATGTGAATGGTGAACTTATGAGTTACTTGATTTATTGAATTGATTTTCAGTATAATTTATGATTTGCGATGATTATAATGATGATTACATGATGCTAGATGGCGTCTGGCATATGAACTTGCCAGTCGCTAATATTGTTGATTAGATGTAAATGATGAACTTATGAGTTAAGTACTTGATTTAGTGAATTGATATTTAGTACAATTTATGATTTGTGATGATTATAATAATATGATGACAACATGATGTTAGATGGCGTCTGCCATATGAACTTGCCAATCGCTAATATTGTTAATTAGATGTCAATGATGAGTTTACGAGTTACTTGATATTATTTAATTGATATTTGGTCTAATTGTGATTTGCGATGATTATATGATGATTACATGATGTTTGATGGCGTCTGGCATATGAACTTGCCAGTCGCTTAGGGATAAGTGAGGGTGTTTGAGTCGGGCAGGATTAGGCGTTTGATTCGCCGCCCAGGATTGGCTCAAAGTACCGCTGCCGATGACGGAGTGATGGTAGTAGCCTCACTTCGCTCGGCAATAGATATGATGTGATATGGCGTCTGGCATATGAACTTGCCAGTCGCTTAGGGATAAGTGAGGGTGTTTGAGTCGGGCAGGATTAGGCGTTTGATTCGCCGCCCAGGATTGGCTCAAAGTACCGCTGCCGATGACGGAGTGATGGTGAAGGAAGTAGCCTCACTTCGCTCGGCAATAGATATGATGTGATATGGCGTCTGGCATATGAACTTGCCAGTCGCTTAGGGATAAGTGAGGGTGTTTGAGTCGGGCAGGATTAGGCGTTGGATTCGCCGCCCAGGATTGGCTCAAAGTACCGCTGCCGATGACGGAGTGATGGTGAAGGAAGTAGCCTCACTTCGCTCGGCAATAGACATGACGATAAGTTGAGTGAGAATGTTTGAACTGGGCAGGATTGGCGTATGAACTCGTCGCCCTTGAATAGTTCAAAACATTGCGGCTGAAGTGTTGTGAGAGTGAAGGAAGTAGCTTTCACAGCACTCAATCTATAAAATAGATGATAATGATGATCTAGAATTAAGACTGATTATTTTTATTTCTTTATTATTCTTGTTATACATCTAAATATGTACAAGTTATTTTATTTTATAATTGTTAATGATTGAAAATTGTTTGATACATAGAAGATACTGATCAAATCTATTCTTATACAATATTTAGGAACGAAGGGACTCGTTCTTGAAGGATGGCCGACTGTAACAAGACTTATCTATGCGAGGGTAGATTGATGTTATAATTAACAGTCCATGGATAAGCTTGCTATAGTCGAGTGACGTTTATGTCATTTTTAAATATTTCAAAGTGTCACTGTCAGTTATAAAATCATTTTGACATTGAAGTGAATTGTCAGTTATGAAGTTCCCGACATGGGTCAGTCTTGAACGAGGCACCGGAGTGACAACTTCTAAGGTTAGTAAAATGATGTGATTGTGATTTATATTATGTACTGATCTAGGCTGAATAATTTATAATAAACATTGTTATTGCGTTGATTTATCCGTTGTTTCAATTCTATGATTCCCTTCTGAGGTCCGGTTATACTTATTGTATCTCATATGAGGTCTGAGCTGCTGCGGTATTTAGAAACTGAAGAATTTCGGACACTCCTATGTTTCGGACAAAGCATTACACAATCAAGCTCTTTGTCCAAGCCGACTGTAGTGCAAATATGGTATTTACGAAACGAAAGCATAAAATAAGTGACTCCTTCTGTATAGGAAACCCCCTCGTCTCTGATATAGTGACATTTAATTTTATTCCTAGAACAGTGATAACTGTGAAGGGAAAGTCTGAAACGTACTGAATGATTAAATGACAAACAAAACTACTGAAAAGTTTATTTCAATTTAGCTGTTGTGCAATTAATAATCGATTGAAAATAATTACCTACACTGCATTAAGCCGTCCAAATATAGTTTTTTTTTTTGTGAATCCGTTGATTACATTTGATAACCTCAAACTCAACAAAAACATCAGGGTAAAAGGTCCAAAGTCATTACTTTTCTAAATATTCTCTCAACATGGCACGAAAATCACATTCCACAATGGCTTCCGAACCTTCTTTTTCCTATTTCAGCCACGAAACAAACCAGCCAGTAGCAACTCCTAAACTTCACTTTTACATCGAAACTCAATATAACACGAACCTTTTTGGATAAGAAACAAATGCCGGACAAAGGTGCCTGGATGCCAGTGAATGAGCCAGTGCGTTTATCGTGACGGCAATGCTTTGTGTCCTTGAATTATGCAGCGTTATTGCTCGCCTTACATGACTTAGCACCCGGCCGGACAGACTAACGCTTCGTATCGGCTCTAAATTGTTGTTGGTTTGCACGCCGCAAGTGGGAAGGAATTGCGGGGTGATAAAATGGGAAAAGCGGAGAAATTTAGTGAACCCATCACTTTTGTATTCTTTTTTCTTTCACATTCTTCTTCTTCTTAGCGTGTCGATGGCTAATCTTCATTAAATAAATTTGGCCTAAAATTCAGCAACGCGATCTCCGTGTGCTGATACAGTCATAAGATCGTCAAGTGTGCAGGTGTCAGGGCATGCAGCGCAAGATAGATTTTTTCACATTAATAAAGTATGAATAAAGAAATAAAGATTAATTGTTCAAGGACTAGAATAATACATGACAAAGTATATACAAGGTAAAGTATAACCATACAGTTTATCTTTATCTTCATAGCAAATAAATGTAGCATGGTTAGTAAATAAAAATGTTTCTACACGACCCAGGAATACCTTAAAATTACCTTTAAATTAATGTAGCGCCTTACTATGTATGTTCCTATCAGTGCAATCTATCTAGTTTAAGTTAGTATGTAGTTCCAAATACCTATCAGTGTGTACAATGTAGGTATCTGTTAGGTGCCCAATTCATTTTTTCATAAACTTTTATCTTAAGTTCTAAGTTTTTGCATTCCAGAAATGGTTAATATGAGGATCATTTTTTTTTGTATTATGTAATGCATTATGTACAATTTATTTACCTATAGCAAATAAATTATTTGATTTGATTTTATATATTCTTCTAGAGACTGGTATTTTTGTTTAAAAAAAAAACGTGTCCGTGACTGCCGCGGTAAAGCTATTGCATAGCATTTTTTATCAACTTATGCAAATAATTAATTATTTAATTTGACAACCTCAGTTGACAACCTTGTTATTTTCCGTAACCATAGCAGCCTGGTTGAAAATTTTCGTTAGGGAATTTCTGGATTCGCTCTCCACGCTCAAGGTCCGCGATAGAAGCTATGCAATAGCTTAAAAATCTGTCATGAAAAACGTCATCATCATAATCATCATTTTCCTGCCCTTATCCCAATAAATTTGGGGTCGGCGCAGCACGTCTTTTTCTTCCATACTTTTCTATTTCTCAACATCTCAGCAGTCACCTCCTTTCTAGTCATATCATCCTTCACACAGTCCATCCATCTTTTCTTTGGTCTTCCTCTACTCTTATAGCCATCTATTACATCTCACGGTGAAAAACATCGATGGCAATCCGATGCTCATTTGTTACAGAAAGAAGACAGTGTTCTAATGTGTAGGAACGCTAAAATGTTTTTGGTGAATCTCCAACAACGAGGTAGGTACATAGTAGGCTTGCATAAATTAAAGGTGGTATTCATTAATATTCTTACAAAACATAACGACAGCACTTAGCGAAGGTTTAACCAGAGCGATGGTAAATCTACGTTACAGTTATATTTAAGTCCCATGAAAATGGGGACGAGCATATTTCCCATAATATTCTTGTTAACTGAAACCATAAAATAAGCCGATAATTTACAGGTGCTTTATATTATTATTTTCTTCCTAATGGTGGTTATTAGAAAACTCTTAGCATACCATCGTCGCGCGTCGTAATTTGTTGAGTATTAGTAAAACTATGTATTTTAACACTAAACACTCCGCTATAACTACCAAAGTAACTGACACTTGAAATTCTTTAGCCGTACTATTTATATAAAATAACAGTCATCAATAATGTATCTGTAAAACTATTCTGCTGTAGTTTTATTGCAGACTGATTACACCTTACTAACAAGTTACCTGGCACCCAAGTAGACCACTACAAACATAATCTGGCAAAGTGGGGTATTATTGGTTCCTCAAGCACCGAGTGCGAGACTGCTGAAGTGTCCCAGGTGTCCTTTTACCTGCATCCTCGACGACCTAAATAGCGCATCTATTGCCGCAATAAACCATACAATATGGAAGTAGATCGACACGAAAAGAATAAGTCTAACAAATTAATGTTGCAAAGAACATTTCACAAGTCAGTTTAAAAAGCCTGAACTGGTAGACTACCATAAAGAAAGAAAGGGATAGAGCTATAATAATGATAAATTCATTAGTCAGGTCATTTAAACCTATCACTTACCCACTCAGGAATAAGATTTAAATATTATTGATTAAATCCATCATACTAACCTTTTTAGGGTTCCGTAGTCAACTAGGAACCCTTATAGTTTCGCCATGTCTGTCTGTCCGTCCGTCCGTCCTCGCTTAATCTCTGTGACCGTTAGCACTAGAAAGCTGAAATTTGGTACCAATATGTGTATCAATCACGCCGACAAAGTGGTAAAATAAAAATTGGAAAAAAATGTTTTATTAGGGTAGCCCCCCTATATGTAAAGTGGGAAGAGATTTTTTTTTTATTTCAACCCAAACGTGTGATATATTGTTGGAAAGGTATTTAAAAATGAATAGGGGTTTACTAAAATCATTTTTTGATAATGTCAATAATTTCGGAAATAATCGCTCCAAAAGTAAAAAACAATGCGTCCCTCTAACTTTTGAACCATAAGTTTAGAAAATATGAAAAAAATCTGAAAAGTAGAACTTTATAAGGACTTTCTAGGAAAATTAATTTGAACTTGGATGGAAACAACAGATGGAAACAGCAGTTTTCCAATATAATTTGGTCCCTGAATCGTATGAGCGCCTATACAATCCAGAGGTCAAGTTTCATTGGTCCTTTGAAGAAATTGTATAAATTATAGCATACCGTTTTGGTACGGAACCCTTCATGTGCGAGTCCGACTTGTTTCCTCTTTTGGGTGAGAGCTTACCTGTTTCTTCCAAGTCTCTCGACGTTAAACTTCTTTAGCCATCCAATGCGTCCGGTCATCTTATCATCGGTCTGCCGCGACCACGTCTAGCGGTCTCAGGGCTTCAGTCTTGCGGTGTATGGACCCATGATAATTATATTAAAAGTACACCGACTGATACGATAAATCGTACTGAGCTGACTCTATTAGATTGCCCTAGATATGCTAGGAAAGATAAAGGCTGTTGATAATAGACGCGGTACCGTTGCAATTGATGAAAAAAAGATGAATATTGAAGGAGGCTCGACGCGACGGCGGTTCTTAGTTTAATAAATATCAACTGGTCTCCACTAAACAACGCTGGGCCCGCGTGCTGAATTTTATGATCAATAAAATCAAAATCAAAAAAAATCAAAGTCATGGTCAAGGAGTACCTACCTACCTAAGTGGCTTACCAACTGAAGTAGCCTTCGCAGAGTTCATGCAGTTTTTGGAAGATATTAGAACATCGAGATCACGGTGCACAGTTTTTGTAATTTCTTAATTAGATTAAATTAATAAGCCAATCGGTCAAGATAAATAATGATAGTAGTATAGCAATGTTGAATGATAGAGAAAGTTTCGTAAGTGCTACACTTAAATTCAGATAAAATAATTCCTGTAGTTACAACTGGTAGACCTGAATAGGTCCTTTTCTTCAGAAATTCTAAACAATCATTAAGAACTAAAATCAAAATTCAAATCGCAACATCAAAATCATATATTACAGAACATACGAGCGAACGTGATCGCATTTGTTTGCCATTGTCATCGCTGCCGATACGGGCCGAATAAAGCCGAATACACCCGATACGCATCTCGGCCGCTCGGGCGCATGACACAGATAATCTAAGCATTCAGCCACCCGCCGAGTTACCAGCGATTTTATACAGCCAACTTAATAAATGCCCATTAAAATAAATTGTTTGGCATTGTCATAGCTTCCGATCCGTGCACGTTGCCTGATCCTCGTTTACATTAGCCATTCTGAGATAATATATGGGCTGTAATTTATGCCTTTAACTATGTCTATAAAGAATAGTAATGGCCCAAGATTGCCTCTATTGGAAATGGATATTGAAGAGTTAATAAAGTTTTGCGTGATTGCGGATTGTACGTGCGGAGAATATAAGCGTGGTTAGACAGGATTTGTTTGTGTTTTGTTATTTATGGGCACTTCTTGTTCTGTTCGATGTGCTTTGCGCTCGTATAGCATGCAATCTATTTGTGAATTTTATAGGTATTCAGATTTTAGATGAATTTCATGAGTTCCAGGTAATTGAAAGTCTGAATGCTTTCACACACGCTGCCTACTGATAAGGCAAACTGGGATTAAAGAAATATTGTTTGAAACATCTGGATCAGGATAAAAAATAGTTAAAGGAGTCTTAATTACCTGATATTCTATAGGTTCTCAATGACCTCTTGTATCTTCAAATACTGCTCACACTTCGGCGACTTACATACGCCAGCCACATGCCGTCAAATCAATTCAAATATATCAAATATTTTCATAGAAAGGCGGTAAAAAATATGAAAGAAAGAAAGAAAGAAAAAATATTTATTGCCGCAGAATTATATAGGTACAATAAAAAAGCAGTAAACACAACTTACAAAAAAAAAAAAAAAAAAAAATAGCACTCCGGGAGTGCCGGCAGAAGTGAAAACTTCAATATTAACTTTCAAACTCGCGTCAGGGTCACGTGATGCTGATCGAAAAATCGTAAACCCATACAAAAAAAAGTGCTCAGCGCCGCTAAAGAAGTTTTCACTACAAAAAAAAAAAAAAATTGGTACAAAGAAAAAAAAAAAAAAAAAAAGCAAACAAACCATTACATTAAAGACCTCGTCCAGATTGTTATTACAATGGCATTACAAAAACATATTGCTTGGTTTTTGCTGAAACATCCTAGTCAAATAGTGTCAATGGCCCTAAGTAAACTATATTTTTAGGGTTCCGCTGTAGAAATAGACAATGTTGCAGGTCGTTCACAGATTAGACACGGTAAAGATATTTTCAGAATAGACTGAAGGAATGAGGGAGGGACTATATAAATATAATATAGGTAAGGAATGGGGGTGACTACTGGAACGATTATAGAGAAGTATCGAAGAAGACACGTTACTCACAGCCCAAATAAATTGTGAAAAGGGTAATGACCATTTTTAGCTAGCTTATTAGCCCCAGAATATAAAAAAAAATATTGGCCGTTGTCTCGTTGAGCTCCATGAGCTCCTTGAGTTATGAGTTGAGCTACGCGGCCAATGACAAATGCTTGCACTGACTGGACAGGTCCACTCATATCTGTGTGGTCCTTTCTTCAGAAGACCATCTCAGACAGAAATTTGCATGGTCCTCATTATGACTTGGCCAATGTCTGGACTTGGAAAGAGACAGTGACCTTAAGATGTGTAATGTTATCAAAGTTTACACCATTTAAATAAGAGCAGATGTTAAAAAGAGACTATTCGAAAACCAAACTGCTTTGTAACGCCAGTACTCAAACATATTATTATATGTAGGCAATCGACAGAACCCGTGTTTTTAAATCCTGCTTGCGTTTTTTGTAAATATTTCTTTATATATATGGCACACGCCAGATTGCAATCGCACGTCGCAAGTGTAACAAAATGGCGGGCTGTCAATTTGACATGACGACGCCATTTTTATTTTTTTATAAATAATTAATCGAAGCGGTATTTTAATTCATTTCGCGTTCATTCATATTTATTCGAAGTCATTGTTTTGAAATTTAAACATCCAAGCATGAAATTGATTGGAGCCTAGAGCCGTATTTTATAATCTGATATTTCATTGAACTTTTTTTTATTATTTTTTTTAAAGGTAGGTACCGTTGCGTAGAGCATATCCTGCTTATTATTATTAATGAAAGTTTGGGTGTTAGTTACTCAATCACGTAAGAACGACTGAAAGGAATTAGATGATTTGGCACACACACAGTTTATAAGGATGAATTTGGATTAACACATAGTATACTTTTTATCCTGGTAAAAATGAGACAAGCTCAGAAAGCCAATGATAAAACAAAGTTGAATTCAGTAGGAAAACAGTAATACCTACTTCATCACAATGTTAAGAACTTCAAAAACTCTCTCACTTTTACTCAACTTACTTTATCTACTTATAACGCGATATATATCTTACGACAAAAGAAACAATCCAGAAAGCATCACTTTTGCGACATAAACACGATGAAACACATAAAATACTGAATGAAGACCTTTTTATCCTATTACCTTTCGAAATGGTGCCTGACAGGTAACAAGCAAAGAACCTTTCCTTTAATTTCAGCATAGCAATTAAAGTTTTTACGAGTATATTGTCTGACAGTAGCCAACGTCAGTTCTATCATTTTGCTTTAGATAATGATCGTGACACACGGATGGACAGCGCGACGCACACTTTTGTTGCCGTACAACATTTGTAAGCGATATTCTTTCTTTTCACATAAACCGATCCGATAGATATATATCTAGTGTTAGATATGCCGCCGTAAAGATCTAAGTTGCTGACACCAATTACTTTTTCGATTCACAAAATGTCTGCTTTTTAAAAGTATGTACTTCGTTTATAGTGCTCTTTCATCGGTTGTCACGATACTGTAACATCCTTCAAATTGTGTCCGTGAAAGACTAATGAGGAAAGTGTTGAGTTTAAAATATGGATGACTGTAAACTACGAAAATATCAAAAAACGATGAATGGACTAAAAGAAAGATAATATTGCTAGGAAGAGGTGACTGCTGGGAAAGCGTCTAACAGAGAAATGTGGAGGAAGATTACGCTGCACCCATGCTGCACCGATACTAAATAAATTGGAATAAGAGCCACAGAATGATGAAACGTCTTCAACCTGGCAGAATATTCTTTTGGATATATGAAGGGCGATTGCTATTAGACCACCTATTATTTGAATAGTTTGTCACAGATAGGATGGAACAAAGACCGTCAGTAGAGGTAAAATTCAACTATATTGATAGGAAACAATGAAGAACTTAAAACAATGAAGAACTTAAAACATTTCGGAAATTCAGAACTACCACAATCCTGTTCTGTTCTGTGACCACAATGTTTCGCAAAGACTAATTTGACAACCAATACTGGTATTTTGTTAGTTCCACTCCATTACCTACAGGCTCATGATATCCATGATAGAGGCTCAAATCTCCGATGCTAGTACATGATAAGGCACAGCTGATTGCGATGGTTATAAGTAAGAGGCGTGTGTTAGGGGGCGCTCGTGTAAATGTGCTCGTGGAGCGTTGGACCACCGGCGTGACTGTTCTGTGTGCTTAGGGCTGCTGCCGGTAGGAAGGACTGATTGCATGACTAATATCATCTCAGATTGAAGACAGCTGCTGTCAATGAATAACGAAGAACTGGCTAACGGAAGCTGTAACAGATTTTAGCTGACCACATTTAATTAGGATTCGACCATCTCCGCCACAGGATTAATGTAGGTAACCCAGATTGGGCTATTTTCAAAAGGTGTCGTTGCAAAGAATATCTAAATAATCGTAAAAAGTCTATCTAAATAATACATTTATTTTTGGTGGCTTTTTAAAATAGTTCATATTTATGAAGGTTGTGCTGGGTCTCCTTCAATTTAATTTTCAATACATTCATCATCATCATTGGACTGAAGACACACGTTTTCGTTTTCGAGAATATGGCTTTAAAATTGATAGGTAAGCAAAGATCCATCGATTCAATTCTTCTTTCTTTTTCAAAAACATTTTCACGGTTTGATATTTTTCTCTAAATGGATAAAAAAAATCAATAAAAACAAAACATAAATTTTTATTTAAGTTAAAAGTGTCAACCCTACTTAATAGTCTGTTTTACATGTAAATGGCTTGTAAGTTGCTTACATATATGCAATACACTAAGATGTAATGTTTTGATAAACATGAAAACTGAAATAATGGCTGACATAATTAAAACGATTCAGAAGAAAAACAAAAATAAAAGAGGATGCATAGAATATAATCGTCACGTTTTGTTTGGAACCAAAATTGGCAAAGAAAGGGTACCTTAAACTGAATACTGTATTTGAAAGGGTTGAAGGTTTGGTTTTGGAAAGGTTTGGTTTTATGATTGAAAGTTTTTTTTTTTAATTCGAGGTGCTGTTTGTGCTTAGGTGTTCAGAACTTTAGACGTGGGCCGCGGATTTTTGTACTAGATGACGTGGCCTCGGCGCAAGGGCAAAGAAGGAACATGGGTTCGGTTTTTAGTCAGTAGAAGTCTGACACTCCCCTTCGCTCTACCCAAGAGCGGGGGGGTCATTTGATGATTTTCCACCCACCAAAAAAAAAAAAAGGATCATTTGCCATTGTAAATTATCTTGTGTAATGAAACTGCTGCATTCCAGTAGTGTTTATTCCGTTGCTACAAAATATTCTGGCTTTAAACAACTACTATAACATTTGACAATTTATTATTTTAGACGAGAGCTTTTCTCTACGAGTACAATCGATCAAGCACCTTTTAAAATCCGTCGCCCGCCATTTATCCATAGAAAATTACACAAATTCATCCATTTTGGAGTTGCCAACACATTAAAGTTCATTCTTTGCAATCAGCAAAGAATTATCGTCGCAAAAATTAATTAAATTAAAATCTTATTGAGCAATAAATCACATCTGATAGTTATTATTTAACATCGGAACACTTCGAAATCACATGACATCGCCACACAGAAGAGTAGCGTTTTAGGCAACAGTATAAGTAGCCAGTTAATCACCAACCTAATAGAATTGGGACATCTAAATACAACCAGAAACGCTACTGAGGCAACTTCAAAACCTATAGTTATATTCCCCAGTTCTACCCAATCTTTTCAAAGTTATGTCTTGAAATTACCCACTGCGGTAGGTGTGAAAATTGAGGAAATAACAGGTTGCCTCCCAGACCAGCCTTAAGTGATCAACAGCTGGTCAATTTTGATGGAATCCTGATTAAATATGAAACGGCGATGGAGTAAATCATACCCTTTAGGAATGTAAACGCAATGTTGCTTGCGATCGATGTAAACGGTTTAGTTGTAAATAAGATCGCGTTGAAGTGGAATTTAATCATTAATTTATTTACTGACTCCTAATAGTAGATTGTACACCAAGTGCATAAAACGCACCATTTTGCGCGAGATGTTCAGTAGAAAACTTGACATAACACCTGACTTATGTCGTTACTCATACTGCTCAGAAAAACATTTTGAGCAAGACTATTGCCATCAACCAATGTAATTAGGAGCAAGCCTATTGCCATCAACCAATGTAATTAGGAGCAAGCCTATTGCCATCAACTGATGTAATTGGGACCAAGCCTATTGCCATCAACCAATGTAATTAGGAGCAAGCCTATTGCCATCAACCGATGTAATTAGGAAAAGCCTATTGCCATCAACCAATCTTATTAGGAGCAAGCCTATTGCCATCAACCGATGTAATTAGGAGCAAGCCTATTGCCATCCACTGATTTAGGTAATTGAGAGCAAGCCTATTGCCATCAATCAATGTAATTAACAGTAAGCCTATTCCCATCAAATGATGTAATTAAGAGCAAGCCTATTGCCATCAAACAACCTAATTAACCATTACCATCAAGCGATTTATATAATTGGGGGAAGCCTATTTCCATCAACTTTCCTTGTATTCGTAATAAAAAGCAGTAATCCCTTGTTCTTAGGAATACTAACGAAACGAATTAAATTAAAGAGGTTATTTTATGAAGTTGAAGTTGTTCCTGTGGCTGTTGGGCCGATTACCTGTGCCGATTACATTAGTCTTCGACGAAGATTTTACTATAAGCTCTAGAGCATAAAACGCGACTTTATGTCGCCTACGCACGACGTAGAGACGAATTTTAGAGCGAGAGAAGTGAAAAGCTATTAGTTAAAGAACACTTTTCAAAAGTGGTAGTAAAAATATAAACTGCCCTAATAGGCTGCGAGTGTGTCAAAGAATTTAAGAATAAGCAAAACCTTTACCAATTTAAAGAAATAAAGAAAACCTTTCAAACTAAAGCTAAGTAGGTTGGTTATGAAAATTTGTTTTATTTTCGAAATAGTAACGTTGTATCTGGGTATCGGAGTTCAAGGGCCTCTGATATGCCCGAGGAGCTCCTCCTCAGTCATTTGGTGATTTCCCGCCCACAAAAGAAAAAGAAAAAAAGGCCACTGACATAGGGGCTGTGGGTAGTTCGAAATACCGCGGCCCAGGACACAAAGGGCTAAGAAAGAGCATGGGTGGTTTTCAGTTAGTAGTAGTCTGACACTCTCTTCCGCTCCGCCCAGAGCGGGAGGAGTCATTTGACAATTTCCAAATCTTCAAAAAACAAGGCCTCTGACATGGTTTGACGACCGCCATTTGGCGGCTGGGGCCATTGTCTTATACAGTGCGATCAAATTATCTTGGCAGCTGTGAACATAGGCTTTGCTTGGAAATAAAACTGTTATTAATAATAATAAATTCATTTATTCAGGTAATTTTACACCCGTTACCATGTCAATCACAATACAAACATGAATAAAATATT
The DNA here is from genome assembly GCA_949775195.1 of Diarsia dahlii. Classification (NCBI taxonomy): domain Eukaryota; kingdom Metazoa; phylum Arthropoda; class Insecta; order Lepidoptera; family Noctuidae; genus Diarsia; species Diarsia dahlii. Next base: position 19,199,372 of record OX459201.1, read on the forward strand.
AAAATTCAGATAAAAATAAATGATAATAATAATGATTATGAATATTATTAAATTAAAAATATAAAAACAATACACAAACAAACAATTAAAAGTCAAATTACTATTAAAAATTCAAATAAAATGAATACACACACAAACAATTAAAAAGTTATTCATTAATTAACATTATTATTCTACATAAAATAAATACAATAACTAAAATTTCCTAACCGGCACTGGAACGGTAACATGCCTGCCACAACAATGGCGGATATAAGGGCAGTCCAGCCTGTTGCCGATCATTGCCAGGATAGCATTGGGGCTGGCCCGCACCCGGCGCACCAGGGATGCGCACCGCTTACGCATCGTAGTGTGAAAACAATCAGTGCGCGCCATCGCGAACATCCCCGATGCGCTACAGTAACGGGGCAGCCCCAACACCGCCCGGAACGCGTTGTTGTACTGGACTCGGAGGGCACTATATGCCCCTGCACTATAGTCAACCCACAGGCTACACGTGTATAGAGATGTGCAATACGCTCTAAAAAGCGTGATCTTCACACCTGCCGTACACCGCGAAAACCTGCGGGCTATCATGTTGGCTCGCACCGACAGTGCCCTCCGCTCCCGGTCCATGTCGACATGGTCTTTAAGGCCCTCGGTAAGTAGATGCCCTAAATATTTAAATTGCTCCACTCGTTCTATTGGAACACCGTTGAGTTCAATGTTGTTATTGCCAGATAAACCAATACTTAAACGATCAGAAAATATCTAATTTAAACAGTGAGAAATACAAATTAAATAAATATCATGGCCTGGCCTGTTGGTCTAGTGGTTAGTGACCCTAACTGCTATGCCGGAGGTCGTGGGTTCGATTCCCACCCAGGACAAATGTTTGTGTGATGAGCACGATCATTTGTTCTGTGTCTGGGTGTAATTTATCTATAATATGTATGTATTTAGAAATATATAAGTATGTTTATCAGTTGTCTAGTACCCATAACACAAGCTCTGCTTAGCTTGGGACTAGATGGCGTTGTGTGATAGTTGTGGAATATTATTATTATTATTATCATAACACTTTTATACATTCGTTGTAACAAAATGACCTGCACGAAGTTCGGAGCTGGCAAGATAATTTGATCGCACTGTACGTGCCTTCCGAAGCACGGAACCATCTTTTTATCAGACAATCAGGTGATTCAAGCCTGCAATGTCCTAGCCAAACTAGAAAAAACTTCTTTTTAAAGTATGATTCCCGTGGGAATCGCCTGTTAAAATATTATTGATGACGTATTAATTTCTCAATAGACAGATCTCCAAATCCTTGAAGAGCGACCTCCGCCGCTTTAATACCGAGCGTATTAAAGACGCGATTGAGCGCAACAAAGGCTCCAAGGTATTTGCAAGAGATCTGGCTATTGGGCAGAGCCAGCTCACGAAACTGAAGACCGACGATGGCAGGATCGTGTCCGCCAAACCGGAGCTACTGAGAGAGATCGAGAGTTTTTATGGGCAGCTGTACACGTCAACTAGTCAACCCGTCGAAAATCTAGCGAAAGACCCCAGAGCTAGATTGACCCGACACTATACCGAAGACATCCCGGACGTCAGCCTGTACGAGATTAGGATGGCTCTGAAACAGCTTAAAAACAACAAGGCGCCGGGTGATGACGGAATTACGGCCGAACTTCTGAAGGCGGGTGGCAAACCGGTCCTTAAGGCCCTACAGAAGTTGTTTGATTCCGTCATACTCGAGGGGAAAACGCCACAGGCTTGGTGCAGGGGTGTGGTGGTGCTCTTCTTCAAAAAGTGACAATCCCCGGTTGAAGAACTATAGGCCCATCTCACTTCTAAGCCATGTCTACAAGTTGTTTTCAAGAGTCATCACGAATCGTCTCGCACGCAGGTTTGACGATTTCCAGCCTCCCGAACAAGCCGGATTCCGAAAAGGCTTCAGTACCGTAGACCACATACATACGCTGCGGCAGGTTATACAGAAGACCGAAGAGTATATCCTGCCTCTCTGTTTGGCGTTTGTGGACTACGAGAAAGCCTTCGATTCGATCGAGACTTGGGCTGTGCTGCAGTCTCTCCAACGGTGCCAAATCGACTACCGGTACATCGAGGTGTTGAAGTGTTTGTATAAAAACGCCACCATGTCAGTCCGACTTCAGGACCAGACCTCGGAACCTATCATTCTGCAGCGCGGTGTGAGACAGGGAGACGTCATATCTCCGAAACTGTTTACCGCTGCATTGGAGGATATCTTCAAGGTTCTGGTTTGGAGAGGACTTGGCATCAACGTCAACGGCGAGTACATCACTCACCTTCGGTTTGCCGACGATATAGTGGTCATGGCTGAGACCATGGAAGACCTCAGTGCAATGCTCGATGACCTCAGTAGAGCTTCCGAAAGAGTGGGTCTTAAAATGAACATGGACAAAACCAAGGTTATGTTGAATGTTCATGTAACACCCACTCCTATCAAGATCGGAGACTCTACGCTCGAAGTTGTGGACGATTATGTCTACCTGGGACAAACGGTCCAGTTGGGTAGATCTAACTTCGAGAAAGAGGTCAATCGTCGAATCCGACTCGGCTGGGCAGCGTTCGGGAAGTTGCGCGGTATCTTCTCGTCCAACTTACCCCAGTGTCTCAAGACGAAAGTCTATGACCAGTGTGTGTTGCCAGTGATTACATACGGGACCGAAACGTGGTCGCTCACAATGGGCCTCATCAGAAAGCTCAAAGTCACCCAAAGGGCAATGGAGAGGGCTATGCTCGGAGTTTCCTTGCGTGATCGAATCAGAAATGAGGACATCCGCATGAGAACCAAGGTTACCGACGTAGCCCGAAGAATCGCCAGACTTAAGTGGCAATGGGCAGGGCACATTGCTCGCAGAACGGATGGCCGATGGGGCCGAAAAGTTCTGGAATGGCGACCGCGAACCGGAAGACGTTGCGTTGGAAGGCCTCCCACTAGGTGGACCGATGACCTGGTCAAGGTTGCAGGAACCCGCTGGATGAGAGACGCACGGGACCGGTCAATGTGGCGACGCCTGGGGGAGGCCTATGTCCAGCAGTGGACGTCTTTTGGCTGAAATGATGATTAATTTACAAAAAAAATATAATCATTAAAACCATTAACACATTACACAACCTGCCAACTTCATTTAATTCTATTCAATGACTATTTCATGACAACAAATTAACAGTAGTTAGCAGCTATTTCCTTATTAATTCACCGATTCAAATATAACCTTTGTACGTGGAATTATTCCTAGTATTTAACCTTATCTAGTCCGTATCTAGCGAAGCGCGGGCGCAGCTTTAATAGTATTGTTTAATTGTATTCGTTCGGCTGTAAAGAATACTTATCGCGATCAAGTGAACTTTATACGATATCTACTAATACGGAATCGTGTGTGTTTGTGTTTATCTAAATAGGGGGACTAATGTTTTGTTGTAGATGTTGTTAGAGATTTTGTTTGGTTTGGTGGAGTTTTGAGTTACGCTCATATTAGACATCAATTTTAAGTTTTGTTTCATTCCATGTTCATACGACATCGTCAAATTTTACAGACAAGTATCAAGTACCATCACATCAAGCTATCCGAAACTGTAACATTTTCCCGATCAACCTTGAACCTAATGCTTTAGCAATAAAGTTGAACTGTTTTTAAATAAATTTGACCGAGTGCGTAAAGTCCATTTCACGAAAGAAGTAGACGTGACGACCGCAGACGCAGCGCTGTATTCGCGCGACATAATGTTGCTTTGCATGGGCTGAGCGGCTCCACACGGGGCACGCAAATTCACCAGCTGAAAACGACAGCGCCAGCGCAGTAGTCCGCAAAACACGAGGCGAAGCACCCCACTTTGAAGTAACTAGTCGCCTTAAAAGACTGTTGCGAGTGTGCACCTTCTGCTTGATGTTACTGCAGTTTTTTCTGAAGGTTAATGATCTGTCCAGAGAAACCCCAAGATACTTTGAAAAGTCACTGTGCTCGATAGGCACTCCACCCCAGACGATGTTAAGCCTGCGCCCAGCCTCTCTGTTTCGAAGGTGAAAAATGCAAGACTGAGTCAGTGGATACAGCTCTAAACGAAACGTGCGCGATCATCACAGGTTGCCTTAAACCGACCCCGGCACAGATGCTGTACCCACTGGCAGGGATAGCGCCGCCTGAAGTTCGCAGAAGAGTGGCAAGCTCTAGAGAAAGAGCCAAAATGGCTTCAGACACACGACACCCATTGCACCTAAACAGCCTAGTATCGCAAAGGCTGAAAAGCCGAAACAGCTTTCTGAAGTGTGTCACCCCACTCACTAGCGAGATGTCTACGGAAAGATTAAAGCTGTGGCGAGGTAGTGCATCCTTACCTTACCCATTTGTTCCACCTGCTGAACATCTCCCACCTGGACAAGAGTTGCCGTGGCTGACCTGAAAGTCTTTAAACAGACTCCGGATCCAGGTTGGTCGCAGCAAAGAAAACCTACTGAGGTGGAGATATATAAATGACTCTGCTCTGGAGTGTAAATGTGGTGCTGTTCCTCAAACGATGGGGCACTTAATATCGTGCCCTGCGTGTCCTGCTGGTTGTTCACTGCAGGAACTGATGGACGCTACCGAAAGCGCTAAACTAGTAGCCCAATCCTGGGCCGACACAATTTAGATTGCCATCGACACGCTAAGAAGAAGAAGATGTTGCTATCTCTCTCTCTCTCGCCATATCTCCCCATCTGTCAAATTTTATGTAGATAATTACATGAACGAACGATGAAAGGTAGATGTGCGAGCGTCTTTCACTCACACTGTAGATGGACAAAATAAAACATCGTTTGATCGGTTCACTAACGAGTTATTTTTCACTTTGATTTAATTTTATCTTCTAGCATTTAACTTCGAGTAAAAGATGCCAATTGATTTTGTTTTAGTTGTTTCGTATGTTTCAGGATTATTTCAGGATTCACTACGAATGTCATCTTGTAATAAATGAAGGGAAGAATAAAATGGATAATCTTTTGTCGTGAGAACAGCATTTAATTTACTAAATCTTTATTCATTCAACATCGAGATGTGGAATTTAACTAAATAGCAATAACAAGCAAACCCTGGAGCACCAACACTTGTATGTAACATTTGAATGATACAGAGCCAACAATGGTTATTGTGAACGATTGATGTCTGTATGTCCTTACTTCTAAGTTATTACGTACCATAACTTATTCAAGCTTAGTCTTGGGGATATTATGAACTTAAAAGCTTGTTATTTACTTTGGTATAGACATATCCGGAGGTGGGAGCTGTCATCTTGTCGTCTTTACGGGTCGTCTGAATGGTGAGTCTGACAACCAGTCTTAACAAACGGTATTGTGTTACCCAATTATTGAGCTGGAGAGGGCGACCCGCGTATATTCAGCTGCATCAAGTTAGACTGGAAGTCATCCCCAATATTTTAAGTAAAAAACTAGGCATATGACAAGACAAACTTAGGAACTATTTGATTAGATAAAGTTAACTGCACTTGCAAATATTTATGAAATACTATCCATAATACTTGGTATTTCCTCATTAAAGTCTGGTATATTCCAACCAGATGTCATTTGATATCAGCAAACAAATTAAATAGTAAAAGCGATTATAATATTACTAACACACTTCTATAAAAAATGGCATCTAATTCAAACCAGGACACGGACGTTCATTACATTACCGCGAGACCTTTTGAGACCCCAATATTTCTATTCCCGCCATTTCATCTGTCAAAGTCGAGGCCCGGCAAAGGAAATTATAGCGAACAGCCTCTTCGCCTGACTTAATCTGTGGTCTGACAGTTTATAAGTACCGCTTAATTTGCTAAGACAAACCCTTAAAGGGGGCGTTGCGCTGATCATCCATCATTGTAAGGTAGGAGCGTTCAGTTGATGGAGATTGTGGGTTAGGGAAGTTTTGGGAAGCGTTTTGAAGCTTTGCTATACACATTTGTTTTTAGAAGTAAACAACATAAAAAAATCTAATAGATTAAGAAAACTTCGCAAGTAAATCTAAGTAATGTATGTTATATATATCGAAAGAGGTTTCATTTTCAGAAAAGTTACCCTCTGGCCGTTGGACTAAGAAAACCCACGGATGCCATTTACGTTTTTTTTTAATTCTTTTTTTTTAACTAGCTAATGGCCAGTGCATTTTTTTTTCAACAAAAACAGTCATTATTATTTTTGACGTTGTTGTGGCAAACCTTTTTTAATAGAGTTCAAAAAGGAGGAGGTACTCAATTCGTCGGAACCTATTTTTTATGTATGTTCTCCGATTAATCGTTGGATTTTTTTGTTAAATCAGTAGCTTCAAAAAGGCTTCTCACATTTCAGAGTGAGATTATAGAGTGGTATGATCACACTCAGTCAGAATCGGCTTGAGTCGATGATATTGTTTCACAACATTTGCTGCAATTTAGAGTCGCGTCGTCGTACTAAAAGAATGACGTGTATTTCCCTTTTTTTGGAAAGACATGAACGATCTTTCGGATCGGCTCGAGCCGATAGTCGTCAAGTGTGGTCTTCTAGAATTCGCAAGAAACCTAGAATTTATTTTTTTGATTTTAGTTTGAAACGCTTTCGGCTTATAACTTAGTCCACATAATTGGTATCGTCTTCTATCAATAACATATTGATAGTATAAAATGTAGTTCTGATAACGTCATTAAAGATGCTGCAGCTCTATTCAGTGATTATAAATCATGTTCAAATGAAGTATGTTATCGATAAAGATTTCCATCTATTTGCGTGCCAGACTTAGGTTAATAACAAATCTATCTAGAACTAATTATATTTGTAAAAATAAAGAATCTTTTGGCACGTGACCAAAAACGGAACTAACGCAGCCATTTTGGTTTTCAATACATTTCTCAATACAGATTTACAATAGTTTTACAACAGCGCCCTCTCTGTTTTAAGACCGCATAAAGTTTCCAACACTGCATAATATCTGAAAAAAGAATTGTATTCTACAAAAAGGTTTTGCTAAAATAACGACAAAAATAATGACTGTTTTGTAGAAAAAATTGCACTAGTCATTTGACAATTATTAAAAAAATATATAAAAAAAAACGTGTGGCACTCGGAGACTGCCGCGGTAAAGCTATTGCATAGCATTTTTTATCAACTTATGCAAATAATTAATTATTTAATTTGACAACCTCAGTTGATAGTTTCCGTAACCATAGCAACCTGGTTGAAAATATTTTCGTTACGAAATTTCTGGATTCGCTCTCCACGCTCAAGGCCCGCGATAGAAGCTATGCAATAGCTTAAAAAGACAACTAATGGCATCCGAGTTTTTTCAATGTGTGGGATTGTTAGACCTTACTGGCCCACACGTTAAGAAAGAAAGACCTGACACTAACCTGCAAATTGTAAAAAACATAAGTAAAATTCAATTTGGCGGGCTACCATGCCGCTTTCACCATAAGATCAACATTCACCAATAACAATGAACATGTTAAAAACCTCTATACCGCGTTTAACAGCTGTCAGTATATTCTATTCTATTCTATTTTTAGTTAATGGCAAGCAAAGCCGATGTCGACTATTCTGCCAATGTCAAAAGTGAATTGGAACGGCAAGTGTGTATTTAAAAAAAAAAAAAAAAAAGAGATGAATAAAAAAGTCTTCGACGATACATTGTAGAACTTGTGGGGTTAGTACTGGACTGAAACAAACAAAAAATAATAATTACATAAATAATTTTTATGTGTTAAAACATTAAAAATATACATATACCACATCCACACACAGTTTAAGGGGAGACAAATATTATTATAATTTTATATTATTGTGACGGATGAAGATCATCAATGCCACAAGCAGTTCAGGAGAGGAATATGTTAAAAGGGAGGGAAAATTAATGGGAAGAGGAATTTTAAATTTACGGAGACGGCTATACAAATCTAAAGGTGGTATATTGTTAGAGCATTCAAAAAAAATGTGATCTAGGGTGCCCTCCTCCAGCCCGCATTCGCAGAGAGAGGAGTCACGGACATGAATTTTGTGTAAAAAGACAGGAGTGCAGCAAAAACCTAAGCGGATTCTACATAAGACAGAAATAACGGTTTTCGATACTTTTTTGTGACAGAAAAACCACGGTTTTGGCTTTACGGTCGGTTGCACTGCGTGGAAAAACTTACCTTTCTTTTTGCTGGACACATTCCATTGTTCCTGCCAGGAACATTGTAGATTCAGTTTTGGAAGAGACAGAAGGTCGTAACCCTGATGGGTATTGTGCGTGAGATCTGACGATAAAGATGAACAAGCATCTTTAGCCAAAGCATCAACACATTCGTTACCCTTAATGCCACAATGGCTAGGTATCCAAACTAACTGAACATCTTTTTGTTTACTAGCGCAAGAAAATAAAGAGTTTTTAATTCTTAAAATAAGGGTGCTGTGCAATTTACTCTTAAAAGGATTCTGAGCTAGGGCTTGTAAACAGCTAAGGGAGTCTGTGAAAATAACGGCTTTCTGAATATTGTGGTGTGACTCTATAAAAAGACAAGCTTCCAATATAGCCACACACTCACCAGTGAATACAGAAGACTCCTTAGGGCACTTATACTGTAAGATAATTTTGGAGCTTTGGACCGCAGCGCCAGTGTGGTTAAGATCGGTGAGTTTAGAAGCATCTGTATAAAATAATTGAAAAACATTCCATCTCTCGCCCACCACCGCATTGAAAGTCAAATTCGCTGATGGGGATTTTTTGAATATACCAATATCAAAGAAAATTTTTGGTATATAGGTTAAAACTTCATAAGGAAAATTAAAAAGGGGTAATCTGGGATACTGGACGATCGGATTCTCTAAATTTAGAATTAGCCGGAAGGATTTTAGGATTAAAGGGATTTCTTTATTTTTCCAGTAATTTGAGCTTCTGCATAGGGCATCTAACTCTTTCAATCTGCGTATAAGAGGATGGGTGGATCTACATGTTAGTCTAGACACAAAGCGGGAGGCCAGATATTGACGTCTAAGGGTCAGAGGAGGTTCAGCACATTCGACCTGCAATGCGTTAACGGGAGAGGACTTCATACAACCAGAGATGATTCGAAGGCACTTGGACTGAACTCTATCCAGCCCAGCCAAAGCTCCTTTGTTGCAAGGAATCATAAGGTATGTTCCATAATCTAACACACTACGAACTAAGGCATTGTAAACTAATTTCATGGTGTAGGGGTGTGCACCCCACCATACACCTGCAAGACATTTTAAAATTGAAATAATTCTTTCACATTTTTGTATAAGAAAGTTTATGTGATGTTTGCCAGTTAATTTTGAATCTAAAATAACACCTAAAAACTTAGCTTTATTAACTATAGGAATATTGTGGCCTAAAATGTTTATTGAAATATGAGGAATGAGTCTTTTACGAGAAAAAATAAGTGCCGTACTTTTTGGTGCAGATAATGACAGCCCATGGCCTAAAAGCCAATGGTTCAAAGAGTCCAGAGAGAGGCATAAAGATGACGCCGCGTCAATTATAGAGGGATCTGTCACATACAAAACAATGTCGTCGGCGTATTGTAACATCTGACAATTATTATTTAAGCAGGACCCAATATCAGCCGTGTATAAATTGTAGAGTATGGGGCTAAGGACATAACCTTGCGGGAGTCCCTTCCATGTCTGCCTTTTATCGAACTCCTCACCCTGGACTCTCAGTACCAATGAGCGGGACAGTAGTAGTTCACATATGCATTGTATCATCTTAGCCGGAAGACTCAGCTGTTGCAATTTTTGCCTGAGTACGGGAAGAAGTACATTATCATATGCAGAAGAGATATCGAGGAAAGTAGCAACAACGGATTCGTTTCTAGAAAAGGCTAAGTGTATATCCGTAACTAAAGTACCAACACTATCCAATGTACTAAGCCCTTTCCTAAAACCAAATTGATGGTTCGGCAGTAAGTCTCTCGATTCGACTATCCACTCAAGACGATTTTTAATAAGGTGCTCCAATAGTTTGGCTAGAACTGAAGATAAGGCAATTGGTCTGAGGCCATTCGGATCATCTGCATGTTTGCCTGGTTTCAACAGAGGGATAATGACCTGTAATTTCCATTGATCTGGGACCCAACCATTTATGTAGCAAAAGTTCAAAATATTTAAAAAGTAGATTTTAGCGTTTTCGCCAGAATGGGTTATAAATGAATATGGCACACCATCAATACCAGGAGCTGAGTCCCGGACATGTTTGAGTACCACATTCAATTCCTCCAAAGTAAATGGCGCATCGAAAGGATCCTCTGGTATGTTAAGCAGGGGAGTATTTTGGCATTCTGTTGAGAGTGGAACATACGATGGTGCTATTTTGTCAAAAAAATGTTCAGCTGTTTCCCTAGTAATTGGTGAGGAGACTGTTGGGGAACATCCACGTCTAAACCTATTTATATTTTTCCAGACAACTGAAATTGGAGTGGAGGGTGATAAAGAAGAGCAAAATTTTACCCAACCCGCACGTTTCTTTTTACGAAGAAATCGTTTGGTTCTGGCATTATGCTGACAGTATGCCAGCAGGTTTTGTGTGCTCATGTCTGTATTGTAACACGCCTCGGCCTCATCTCTAACCTTGACTGCCGCAGTACATTCGGAATCCCACCACGGGGGTGAAGGTATTTTATTGCGGGCACTGTTCTTTAACGGAAAGCAGGAATCTGCACTGGAGGTAATAGCTGTCACAAAACCCTCATAACAGCTCTTGGCATGGCAGTGATCAGAGGGATGTGATAAATTTGAATTTAAATTTGGAAGAGTATCAATTTTATCCTCCAATAATGACACAAATTTTGTCCAGTCTGGTTTCAACAGGTTATATTTCAAAAGTGGAGGGGAAGTTTTTTCTAAATAAGATTTATTAACCAGAGATATGACTATAGGGTAGTGATCACTACCATGCGACAAGGTTGTGCATTCCCAGTGAGTTGATGCTGCTAACTCAACCGAACAGAAGGTAAGATCTACGCAACTCTTTTGCTGTCCTGGGAGAGATCGTCGTGTCGAACAGCCGTCGTTTAAGACGCAGAGATCCAGGTCATCCAGAAGATCGACTAGAGCTACACCGAAGGCATCACAGCGCTCAGACCCCCATCTATAATGGTGGCAGTTAAAGTCGCCCATGACCAGTATTGGACCATGAACATTCGCGAAAATATCTTTAAGAATGTTTAAAAATTCTAGGCGAGGATGTGCAATATAAATGGAAAGAACTGTGATGCCCTCCACCCTTCCTGCGGCAATACTCATATCACCTGTAAGTGGCGGTAAAGTAAAGGGTAAGAGTGGGACCCGGTTGTTGACTAGGAGAGCAGACCCTCCATAGCCATCTGATCTGTCACATCTGACAGTGTTAAAATGTGGCATACGGAAGCTAAGACTTGGAGTAAGCCAAGTCTCAGCTATAGAACAAGCTAAGGGCTTGTACTTATTTAGAAGGAATATGAGGTCGTGCTTTTTATGCCACACGCTCCTCACGTTCCACTGAAGGAATACTTGGCGAGACGCCATTTCTAATATCTAAAAGAAGAGTTATAAGTTGGTTGGCAACGTTGGACGGTGATTGAGTATTAGTAGTAGAAGAAGAAGTAATGATAGGTATAAGTTTAATAAGTAAATCGATAATAGAGGTATTTTCGGAAGATAAATTATTATAATTGAGACCACAGCCATTAGGCTGTGAAGTGTGAGGGGGATTAATTATGAGTTGATGAGAAGCTTTGTCATAAGACGGAGAGAGAGGGGCATGGGATTTAGGCTTTAGGGTTATAGTCTTGCGATAGGACTGTGAAATCGGGGTTTTAGCAATGTTGGCGTAGTTGCGGGAAGCTGTTGTTATAGATTTACTAGCCTCAGCATAAGAAATAGACTTCTCAGCCATAACAGTTTTGATGGCTTTCTGTCTACCATGCTCGGGGCATGACCTGCTATTAGCAAAGTGATTTCCCGAACACAGAATACAGAAGGCCTCGCCCTCAGAAATGTTGCAACCATCACCTGGGTGATCGTGGCCACATTTGCTGCAGCGTGGTTTCGACCTACATACGTTAGCCACATGGCCAAATCGGCAACATTTGCGACATTGGATGGTGGGGAAGATATATTGTTCAACAGGAAGGGATGTGTAACAACAGAAGATCCTTTTGGGTAAGACTTGACCATCGAACGTGATTACGCAAGTTTCAGTGGGTTTCCACTCGTTGTCTCCGTCTCTCTGAACCTTCCTATTAATTCGACGAACTTTAAGAATGCGCCCACATCCTGCAGGCACAGATAGATATGTAATAGCTTCATCTTCTGATATATCAGAGGGAATACCAGTTACTACTCCCATCCTTGTAATGTTGAATGTGGGTATGGAAGCAGTGTAGCTGTACTTGGTCAAAATACTGTTAATTAAAAATGCGTTGGCATCCTGAGGGGAAATGAACTCAACGGATACGCGGTTTCTACCGATCCTACTAACCCCACCACGAACTATGTTCGTGATGTTGTTAGACATCAGAAACTTGCCGAAGTTAACCGGGTGTAAGCTGGTGCCTGAATTGGGTTGTGTTTCTATCCGGGACACATGGACAACAAAAGGGGCCTTATCTATTGCCGAATATTTGGCACGTCCGATTTGACTTTTTTGTTGTTTGTTTGGGGGGGAAGGTGTTAATGTGGTATCTTCAATGTTAACGGGACGTTTGCGGGAAGATTGGAGCTGGGGTTGGACTACATCCATCTCTGTAACGCTACAGGCAATATCCGCCAATTGAGTTAAGGAGTTTTGGAAAAGAGGAGGTGAATGAACTGGAATATCGGGGGGAGCAGGATCGGGCGGTTTATGTCGCTCCATGATGGCTAATAAAGATTAAAATTTGTCAATTACCACAAACCTGTTTACGAACACAAGGACAAAACACTTAAAAGCTAACAAGTCACAAAAATATCAACGAACACAACAAATAAAAACACCTTATAATTCTAAACACACGTGCTACCCAAGAACACTGTGGCGAGAATCTCCTGTCAGTATATTCCTTACCAAATAAATGATTCTGACAGTTCTTGGTGACATTCGCAATAAACTATCTGACAATAGCGATCTGCCGTTATTATCTTTCTTTAGTCGATTACTTTTTAAGATGTTTATTACAGACATTTTGTAATTTTGTTTTTTCTATTGAAACCGATGCCTATCACTAAAAATACCTTTTAAAACGATTAAAAATGAACTGAGCCGCATCACCTACAAATAATCAACAGATAACTGTCCTCACACAATGCGACAGTTAAAGGCGCCTGTCGTAATACTATAATTCCTTTAATTACTGATTAATTGGTCTGATAAAAATATATCGTTAAACATCTTTATTTAATTTCGTGATCTCGTCACAAAACCGTGAGATGCCTAGATGCCGCTTTGAGTGTGATATTTGACATGCGTTTGACATTTAATACAGTGACATACAGTCCACGATTGTTTGCAAGTCCTCTGACATGTTTGTCGACAAATAATCTTATGGGCCTACCACACGCACAAGCTTCACCACATCGTACGTGTGGTTGATCCGGACTCTTTTATTATTGCGTTGACTTCCATTTTAACAATTTACCATCTAAACTATACTGTATAACACCGTTAATTTAAAAAGTATCGCGGTGAATTTTTTATATCCGCGTAACTTTTAAATCGCCATGATAAATGTGATATGCAAAGTGACTGCTTTATTCGGGCGACACACCACAATCGCACACAAGTATATTGTGAATATAATTGAAGATTTCTCTGTTTCACCCGATAAGGCTATGTAATTGAGTATTCATAGTCCAAAGGTAACTAATTGACAGAGAGTGGACGAAGTGACGTTGTAGCGAGGTGTGAAGTGTCAACGCTAGGGCTGTTATCTAATATACGCCTATTTAGGTGTCCGAGCTACGCTAGACCCACCTTGAGATTACCCCTTGGATTTTCGCATGTGACAACACTAAATTCCTACCCTATCTATACATTGCGCGCGCGCCTCCCCACTACCGCACGCGCGCCGCCATGTTGCGCCGGGCGATCGATTCGCTCGTTCTTCAGTACGTCTTGGATTTTCGAAGTGATAACTCGTAAAATACTAGAAACAGTATCAGTGTTTAAAAAATAATTAATTTCTGTTTTATAGTGAATAACGGTAAGTCCTATCGAATTTAATATTTATTTTCATTTAGAAACTTATACAATACGGGACTTTGACCGCCTAGAGGTATAAAATATCCCGTAGTGTTATGCAGGAAAGCCCTGTTATCGCTAGAATGCACGTACGTTACTAAATACCGTACTAAAACCGAAAGCCGGTTAAATGTGCAGACAAAAAATTAGATGCGACTACACAAACTAATAAACAGGAAAGCCCTGTGTATTACTTGCAAATGTACACATGTTACTACGGAAAGCCCGTAGTTGATCGTACTTATTGCATTTCTTTTCCGCATCCGACGGTCGGCTGAGCACACGACGTCGTCTGTTCATCAGCAGACGACACGTCGGCTGTGAGTCAGGAAGCATCGTCTGCCGGGCATTCGTTATCCGTTCCCTCGGGCTGATGAATTGTGTTCAGCTTAACATACTACCAACGATTAAGTGTCAGCTGCGTGCATTACACCAGCAGAATATTATTACGAAAGCTCACACCCTGCAATGCTTCCAGATGGAGCAAACTACACTGGGCACGCTTACCAAGTGGAAACCTCCGGTAGAAGAAGAAAGCTTCTTCAATAATATAGTAAACCTCTTGGATGAGGTATATCCAGAGAAATGGAGGGCCTGGGTCATCAATGTAACCACATATGAAGACCTCTTCGGGGAAACAATATCCTCAGACACAGAATGCAGACTTCGGTTCGCAATTCCAACAGTCAGACTGGCAAAGACCCACAGCCCAGAAAATACGCTCAGTGAGCGACGCTATAAAAAGATTAAAAGATTGCTATTAACCTGGCCATTGGGTCGCGCATTAATCTACACTCCTCTTTCAATAATGGCAAAAATACATCCAGTCCAGGCATTCAACCAGTTTCCGGAGACAATAAATATGATAAAAGCAGAGCTCGTCTCAAGACACGAGGCTTCTGAAATACTTAAAGCAGAAGGTGCTCAAAACACAGAGATCGCCTCCACCTCAGGCTGTTCGCGGGCCTCTAAAAGAAGCCATAGTCCGGATGCGCCTGCCGTTACTGCTAAAGAACCAAGGATGAGTGACTTCATGGCACAACAAAATCTTATATTAGAAAAACTTTGCACATTAGCGCAGACCACGAATGAGAATGTGAGACTGATGATCGAACGAGAAAATCAAGCCCGATCCCTGGGATCAGTGCAGTCTCCAAGCCTGCACTCTAATTATAGCGAGGATGAAGAACCCTCAGCGCCAGAAGATAACTGGAATGCGCCACCCATTATCACCAATCCATTGGCGAGTGAGGACGCAGAGGAACTAGACATTACTGAGGAACCGCTGCAGGATTTTACCCCAGGAACAAAAGAAACCGAAGCCAAGATTACAAAAACGGACGAGATATTCGTGAAACAAGGGATTGACTGCCAAAGATTCAACTCAGAAAGTTGGCAAAACATACGCTATGCTGAAGTACAGAAGACGTTTCAGGCATCTCCAGCTTTCACAGCACTGAAAGTCAACAGCAACCTTGCTACAGTGACTCCACCTTGGCAACTAGTTTCAGTACTTGAAAAAATGGACCTATGTCTTGGCGCGATAACACATGGCCTGTTACAACAACGTCGAACATTCCAAGATATCTATCAAGATGCTCCTACTTCTGTTAAGGCATATATAAGCAAAAAATTCTTAGAGTCAGACTCATCTTTTCGAAAAGTTTCGGACTCGCTCCTACAATATACATGTGGCAAGCGTTCGGAGATAATCCAACAAAGAAGAACCATATATAAACCGCAAAATAAAATTTTAAGTGAATTACTTCATTCAATACCTCCGTCAGAAGACCACCTATTTGCTGAACCTCAACTATCTGAACTAGTAAAAGAGCAAGGAGGCACATCTAAATTTTTTCCCGGCAAGTTTCGGAAAGTCACACCTGCATCAACGTTCGCAAATCGAGCGACATTTAGAGGAGAAAGACGAACACTACCTGCAACGACGACAGAAATCAGACACAGATTTCAACAGAACTATCATGGTAAAAACTCGGCTAATCGAAAGCCGGAAAGGCCTCGATTTCAAACAAAACGCGTTCCCAACAAACAAACTAGGACCAAGAAATTCTAAATTTCGTGCAGGACAGGTTAGTAAAAAACTTCACGTATGGGAAACACTAGGGGCACCAAAGAATATTTTATCAATATTATCAGGCTACCGGATACCATTCGTGAGCGTTCCACCATCATACAGATTTAGCACAAAGACCTGCCAACGTTATCAAATAAAAACTTCCAAAGAGATGTCACAAGAAATTGCAAAAATGTTGGAGTCAGGTGCCGCCCAAAAGTGTTGTAACAAATCAGGCTTTTTATCGCCTTTGTTCCTGCGCCATAAATCTGATGGATCCAACCGCCCTATATTTGATTTAAGAAAATTGAATTACTTTTTGAGACCACCAAAATTTCGCCTGCTTAACCATTTTAAAGTACCATTCTGCTTGAATACATCAGATTTCATGACAAAATTAGATTTGTCACAAGCATATTTTCACATTCCTATTGCCAATACTCACCGCAGGTTCCTGGCTTTTGCTTATGAGAACAATATTTACGAAATGACTTGCTTACCCTTTGGACTGGCCACTGCCCCATACACTTTTGCAAATATTTCTAATTGGTTGGCTAATTATTTCAGGAAACGAGGCATCAGAATCATAGTGTATCTAGACGATTTTTTAATAATGCACACGAATCAGCATGTTTTATTACAACAGACTCAACAGGTACTGCAATGCCTAGTAGACCTGGGATGGTGTGTCAACCGAAAAAAGTCGATCATGACCCCAACAAGAGTAATAGAATATTTAGGAATTATATGGAATACAGAACAAAACCTCAAATGCCTTCCAAAGCCCAAAACACAAAAAATTTTAACCCTATTAGAAGACACACTAAAGAAAAACTGGTGGACGTGGCAAAAAGCAAAAGTTATTCTGGGAAACATCAGCTTTGCGTCATTTGTTGTTCCCTTGGGAAGACTTCATTGCAGGCCAATCCAAAGACAAGCAAATTTACTCCCAGAGGACGACAGGAACAAGAAGTTCAACCTTCCAAACTGTGTTATGAAAGAGCTTCAGTGGTGGTTAGATCATGTCGATCAAACATCACCGATTCATTACAGAGATCCCACGGTATTTGTTACAACCGATGCATCAGACCAAGGATGGGGTGCCACAGTGAACGACATGAATCTAAGCGGCACTTGGGCCATCGATCAGCAACCGTGGCACAGCAACCGAAAAGAGCTTTGGACATTAAAGGTGGTTCTCCAAGAAGTGGCACATCTTTACAGATATCAAACAATCTTAGCGCAAACGGACAACAGCTCGGTGGCAGCATACATCAACAAAGAAGGGGGAACAAAGTCCTTAAAACTACTACAGTTGACGACGGACATACTCGAAATAGCACATCAACATCAAATATACCTTGTAGTTCGCTACTTGCCAGGAAGATACAACCTACTAGCCGACAGCCTCTCGAGATTCCGCCAAGCACCAGAATGGACATTGTCGAAGCAATTAACACAAATCTTATTCAACAAATGGGGCACACCATCAATAGACCTATTCGCAAGCTCTCACTCAGCGGTTGTAAAACAATATGTGAGCGAAGATGCACGAGATCAAACATGTACATTTGTGAACGCCTTCAGCAAAACATGGCATTACGACCTCGGTTGGCTCTTTCCCCCACCCTCACTGATACCTCGAGTGTTACGACACTTGGCAAAGAGCACGGGAACATACTTATTCGTGGTGCCGAATTGGGAAAAGACCTTTTGGAAAGCGGAATTGAAACAGCGGGCACTAAGTCCCCCGTTTGTGATCCACAACTTGCGTCAACATCTTACGGATCTGAAAACGGGGAAACCTCCACCAGGCGTAGAAAAGCTATTTTTGCAGGTATGGAGGGTTCAGGCTGGACTAGTTTAGTTGAAACCTGGCCAGAAGAAAACAAAACACTCCTAGAGTCTGCATGGCGCAAATCAACTTTGAAGACATATAAGACCGCCTGGGAAAGGTGGCGTTTATGGTCCGGAAGAAAGTGCCAGATTGATAACCCCGAACCTGATGACCTGTCAAAATTCATTTGCTACCTACACAATGATGTTAAATTGGCACCTAGTACCATAGCCGCACACAAGTCTGTAGTAGCCACTTTTGCAAACCCGGAGAAATCCGAAGCCCTAGCCAGACATCCATTAGTTAAGCAAATAATGAAGGCTATAGCCTTAACAAAACCTCCATCTCGTAAACCTTCCACTTGGGAGACTGGCAGTTTAATTGAATATCTAGAACATTATAGCATCGATTTTGATAGTATATTTCAAGTATCGCGTCATGTCACGGCACTTTTATTACTGTGCACGGGAAGAAGGGTACATGACCTCACTTTATTGGACATAAGCGCTGAATTTTTTGAAGATAATGGTGATCATTTGATATTCTGGCCTAAATTTGGATCTAAAACTGATTCGACAACACACCGACAATCTGGGTGGCGCTTATCAAATGACGGTCCCGAAAGACTAAACCCTGTCCTGTGGATTAAAAAACTAATTAGTATATCACATGAGCGAAGGAAAGCTAGACAAAACTTAAACAGCCTGTTTATTACAACTAGAGGAAAAGTAAATGCGGCTTCTCGAACAATTATCGCTGGATGGATCAGGACCCTTTTCCGAGAGGTTAACATTCAAGACTCCCCCGGCAGTTTTAGAGCTGCAGTGAACTCTGACATGTGGGTTAACAAAAACATTAACATAGACGAAGTATTAAAAAGAGGTAACTGGAGAAGTAGAGACACATTTCTTAAATATTACTATAAGGAGGTAGCCAATCCAAACAAAAATTCAGGCGGAGCAAGTCTTACTGATTTATTTTCAGCAATATGATTTCGTAGTAAAAAATCTATAAAAAAGCTATTAGAAAAGCTATTATGTTACGGTTATGTAATTATTTTGTTATTTTTGGAAGAAAAGTTATGTTTTCTTAGATCTCATTGGTGATTTTTTAAATAAACGTTTGTACAAAATTAGAATTTTTTCATATTGGTCACCATAACCTAAAACATCAGAAAACATTAAATCATCGGGTAATACCTTAAATTAATGCTTCTTAATGTATTATCTGATCACAGCACGTCATGTAGCGCCGGCAGAATATAAACACATCTCAAGGTGGGTCTAGCGTAGCTCGGACACCTAAATAGCACCGTTTTCCCCCCGAAGGGTAGAAAACGGATATTTAGGTTCCAGCGTAGCTAGATCCACCCCTTTTAGGCCTTGCCGGCTTGAGAGAGTACTGAAGAACGAGCGAATCGATCGCCCGGCGCAACATGGCGGCGCGCGTGCGGTAGTGGGGAGGCGCGCGCGCAATGTATAGATAGGGTAGGAATTTAGTGTTGTCACATGCGAAAATCCAAGGGGTAATCTCAAGGTGGGTCTAGTTACGCTGGAACCTAAATATCCGTTTTCTACCCTTCGGGGGGAAAACGGTGCTATCTAAAGTTCCGGTGTACTATTTTATGAAGCTGTCAGTTTTAATTGATATATGTAAGTCGCATGGTTGGCTTAGTGGTCGTGTTTAATTACCAGGTTGGACAAAGTGTCATTGGAGTTTTACCATCAGAAGTTTGTCGGTAGCAGGCCCATGTTCCTTCGTAACCCTTTGTGTCGAGGCCGCGGTATCTCTTTCAAACAACACGCAGCCCCGACGGGATGTTGGTGGCCCTACGGTAACCAAGTATGGGTTGCAGTCGCATCGCAAACAACAATAAAGGCTCGACTCGGAAAGTGCGTTATAATCTAAAATGCACCCGTGACAAGGTTGTATCAGTCGGAATTCTTTTTATGCAACTTGCTCCTGTTTACTTCAGTAATGTTCAGTTTTTACAATAATGGGAATATTCATAAGAATCCAAAAGGATTCGAAAATAGTCATTAAAATCATTTTACAACATAATCTTTTTAACCGACTTCAAAAAAAAGAAGGAGGTTCTCAATTCGGATGTTTGTATTTTTTTTTTTTATGTTTGTTCGGGCATATCTCCATCACTTGCTAACCAATTTGAAAAATTCTTGTTTTGTTGGAAAGGGTATACTTCCGAAATGTTCCCCTAATTTTGTATCGAAATCGGACAAACGGTTTTTGAAAAATCAACAAAACTCAAAAAAAAAACTACATTGTCCACATTGACCCATGAACATGTGAACCACTAAAAAGTGAAAAATAAAAACTTTTAGTCGGTGGCAAAAAAATGAAATCAAACAAACAAAAGGCACCGACTTCAGAAACTGATTTTTCTTCTAAAGTTTATTTATCACTTTTTTTTTTAAGTCGGTTTTATTTTTTGTTAAAAAGTTTTTACGACAATAGTTACAGACGCACTAGTATAAAATGTGACACTTACAAGAACACACCTAAATGTTTGCTCGCGATTTAAACCTTTAAAACGACCCTTTTGGCACGTGGCTATGATTGGAGCCATAGATACCTCACTTTTTTACTAAGGCATGTATTTAAACCGATATCTGAATATTTCCTTTTTTTTCGATAAAAAGGTCATCTCGCTTTGTGTGCTTTTTAAGTTTTTTTTGGAGGACATGTTTACAAATACAAAAAAAAATACAATATAGTTTATTGTGCGAATTAGGTATAACATTACATGATTACGTGTTTGGAGCCCCCATTTAGGCAAACAATGCCTGTATTAGAAGGCTCCGCTCTTTCACCATCAGTGTCGTACACGTCTTATACTAACTTGAGGTAATATGTACTTTTGACCATAAGGGTAAATATGCAATGTAAGTACATACATTTATTTATATATTTAGCTTAAACATAATCTTAATAGAAAACAAATATATCGGCAAGTAAAGTTAGAGCCTTAAATTATTAACAGTAAAAAATTAAACTTAACTTATTCCCAGTGCAAGTGATGTAAAGTGTGGTGTGGTAAGTAGTGCGGTGTTTTGTGGGTTAAGTGGTAAGGCGCGAGTTGTAGTGTGAAGTGTGGCGTGGTGTGTGATGTGTGGTATGATTTGTGGTGTGCTGTGTGTGTGAGTGATGTGTGTTGTGAGGTGTGTGGTGAGGTATGATGTGTGTAGTTTTAAGTTATTATATAAATCATAATGTGGTGTATTTCAGCTACGTAACGTGTTCCAGGAGTGCCTCAGTTTCCTCAAAGGTAAGTGGTTTTATCCAGTCTATTACACTTTTTTTACAGTCGTGGTAACTTTTATTATATACGTAAACGTGTCTGTTAATTTTGTTATATAGCTGAGTAGAGCGTTTATGAAATTGTTTGCATGCAAATCTAGTTTTAGTTTGGGGAACTTGGAGAACTAAATCTTTTCTTCTCTTAGAAGTTTCCTTATATGGTAGGGTTTTATGCTTTTTTAGTATGGTTTGGGTTATGTACAGTTTCCTTACAGAGAGTAAATTACTTATTTGATATAGGCTGGTAGTGGAGAATCTTTTATTTTTAAAATACATTAGTTTTATTAATGCACGCTGCGCTCGTTCTATATTTAGAAATTTTGTTTTTGCTGCACCGCCCCAAATTGGGATACAATATAATAATACAGATTGGGCCAGTGCTACATATATTTCATTTAGGAGATTTCTGGGACGGTTTTTACAGGTCTCTATTTTAGTTGGGACAATATGTCTAAGGGTTTTAAAGATCCAACTGAGTTTCCTTATCCTCCCAGAAATCTGCTCAAGTTGAGGGTACCAGGACATTGCTTGATCTACTACAACTCCAAGATATTTAGTGCTAGCCACCCTCTCAATACATGGGCAATTACATATAACATTTGACATGTCTTTACATATGTGTACCTTTAGATCCAACTCTTCAACAGGCTGTGTTCGGTTACTGATACTGAAGCATATGTAGTTAGTTTTTTTAGTATTTAGGGAAAGTAAGTTAACTTTCAGCCATTCAGCTACCCGAGCCATTCCTGCCTCTGCTCTCAGTTTAGTTTCGTGCCAGGATGAACCAGAGAACACAATCGATGTATCATCTGCGTACGAGAATACTTTAGCATTTTCTATTTCCATATTACAGAGATCGTTAATGTACAGGAGGAAGAGGGTTGGCCCCAGAACACTACCCTGTGGGACGCCGTATGATACATGTACCTCGTCACTGGAGTACTGTCCTATTTTTACCCTTTGCTTCCTGTTGGACAGGTAGTTTTTAAGTAAACTAAGTGCCTTACCCCTTATTCCGGCTTTTTCCAGCTTGTTCACAAGGATTGGGACAGAGACGGTGTCGAATGCTTTTTTGAGGTCTAAGAAAACTGATAGGCATCGGTTTCCTTTGTCCAGGTGCTCTGCCACAAGAGAACTTAACGCAGTTACTGCATCTTCAGTACACACACCTTGCCTAAACCCAAACTGTGAGCTAGATAAAATATTAAACTTTTTGAAATAATTAGTCAGTCTAGTATTTATAATTTTTTCAAGCACTTTTGATATCGACGGTAAAACGGAAATAGGCCTATAGTTGCTCACATCGTCACTGTCCCCACCCTTGTAAACTGGCGTTATAACAGACTGTTTAAGCGGAGCCGGGAAGACACCTGTTTGAAAACAGAGATTAGTAAGGTGAGTTATAATAGGAACAGCAACCTTTCTTATGTATTTTAAGAATTTAGTCGATACATTATCCCAGCCAGGGGCACTGTCAGATTTCAGATTCATCAGAATACAATCTACTTCAGAATCGTCCGTATCTAGTAGTACAAAGGTATTGAGTTGTGATACTAATGCATTGGTTTGGTTGTTAGGGATATTATTTAATTCAGGATTAACTGTATGGGCAAGTTGTTTTCCAATATTAGCAAAATATGCATTTACATGGTTTATTGATTCTATGGGGGTTGTTTTTATGTTTAATAGTTCTGCGTTTTGACTTTTTGATCTATTTGAGTATGTGATGGTTTTTATATTTTTCCAAAGTAATTTGTTGTTACATACTGATTGTGCAAGTAAATTTCTTTCATACTTTCTTTTGATTTTTTTTATTAGGTTATTGCAGTAGTTCCTGTACCTAGTATAAGTTATTTTTAAAATTTCGTTATGAGGGTCATTACGGTTTTGTAAATATTTGTTTTTTTTTTTGCACTGCATTCATTTTTCTGGTATGCATTGAGTTAATTAGTGGAGTTACCTAGTATGCAGAAAAATTATACAGATGTACGTTTAAATATATCCCTTTTATTAATACCTTAGTAGAAAACAATTGTGAATGTCTTTCAAGTGTCAAAATATTCTTACAGCACTTTATGAAGGCAATTTGACATGAAAGTAGATAAATACAACAGTATACAAACATTAAACCATAAAAATACTGTTACTAAACACATGCAACTTTCATTAATATAATTATGCTCAACTCCTGCGCACGTCTATAATTAAGACGCATACATTTTAATTTGTTTTGACAGTGTTAGATGTAAGCATATTATGGTGAACGTTACAATTGCACTAAGCAGGTGAAAACATGCCATTAACTTCAAATGAAACAAGCAACTAACTAATATTTTTATGGAACACCTAACAAGGCAAATACAATTTCGAATTATATTAAAAGCCTTCTTCTACCGTTCTGGGGTTCTAAAATGACCACTTTTGGCAAACAAAAGATGCAGTTCCGGAGGCATCAATGAAGTTTACCCGCAAACTGATCAAAGTTAATGGGGATAAAATCCGTAAAATCATAGGAATTTTAACGGGTCACTGTTCCTTAAACAAACATCTATTTAACATAGGTGTAACAGATAGCCCACTGTGCAGAGGATGCATGGAGGCGGAAGAAACCTCACGGCACGTAGGTACTCCTAGTGTGCAGGAGTGTGGCAGATCACCGGGCACAAACTGTACGATCCCCATTACCTCTCCCGGAAGCCTGCAGCAGTTTCTCGGGACGACCGTAGGTTGGAGTAAGGTACTATTTAAACATCACGCACAATGGTCCAACCAAGAGGCTAAGTGCGGATAAAAACCCAGTTCAACTGACTAAACTAATGGCCACTTTAGCAGAACATAGTCTGTGACCATTTTACGATTTTTAACGCAATTAATATTATTTTCCTATTAAGACCTTTTTTCCTAAATAATAATAATTTATTTAAACAGGCAAATGGTCAGGTAAATGGTCACAGACGCAGTTACTATTATAAAAGGTCCATTTTACGCTTTTTAACGCAATTCATATTAATGATCTGCTATAGTGGCCATTTTAGACCCCCGGGTAGACCTCAATTAACGTATAATGAAACTTGTAAGTTAATACAAGGTGTAAACAGACCACACGAAACCGCAACCAACCATTCTGTACATCAAGCTAAATAACTCTGCGCAAAATTTATTATTTCTGGGAAACGACTTTTTCTACGGTGGCAGAACATTAATTCAACACGGGGTTAACTGGCTTATACAAAATCGACCCTTTCTTTTGGAGGTTGACGACTGTCGACTGACTAAATGTGGGTGTACTATTAGGTACACCTCTGACTTTTCCTTTGGGAATTCCCTTCGTGACGCTATGTACTACTTATAATCTTACAACCAAAGCAGTTACAACATTAATTTTAAGAAAATACAAAAAAAAACTAATGTTATAGTACATTACTGCAGAATCCAGTAAGTAAGCCTTCCTGGCCAAGTATGAGTTAACCGAACCGAACCGCAGGTGAGGTCTGGTTATATACGAGGCCAGGATGGCTTTCTTACTGGTTGAGGTTTGTATAATGCTTTTCTCAAAAATTAAAGAAAGTTTAACAACAAATTCGTTTAATTAATATTGAAGGTTACATTCATATGTGAAAAACACAATAGCACTTTTTGGCAATGGCGGGAATCGAACCCAGGACCTCACGCTCTGCAGTCGAGCTTGCGACCACTAGACCAACGAGGCAGTTTAGGAAACAACTTTAGAAAAAACTTTTTAATAAACTGAAATTACTAAATACAATCATAAAATCCCACACTATACTTCTACAACATTACTAAGTACAAAACGCAAC
The DNA here is from genome assembly GCA_949775195.1 of Diarsia dahlii. Lineage (NCBI taxonomy): Eukaryota > Metazoa > Arthropoda > Insecta > Lepidoptera > Noctuidae > Diarsia > Diarsia dahlii. The sequence goes on from OX459201.1 coordinate 19,224,650, forward strand.
GTATAAAATGGCTGTTTAAGGTTCCAAAAATATATGTATCTCATAAAATGTCATACCAAAAAGAGAGATAGATATATATTTGGAACCTCCCTTCTATAACCATGTTATAATGGCTAAACTCTAATCTGTGTCTGGTACTATGTTTTTTTTTCTAAACAGATCTAAAGAGGATGACCTAGTGTCCAGTAAGTAAATTACATACTTACTTACTGGACAGTAGGAGATTCCAAGTTTAAAATCTCGCTTCTTACTGGACAGTTGTGAATAAGTCTCCGGTAAAGTTCACTTTCTGGATACTTTTTAGAGATGTTATGGCAACATTACATACCATTTTTGAGAAAAACACATTACATTACCATTTTCCATCAACGACTACCATTAAAACTCCTCACACAACTCCCTGCAAAGATTTACAAGCGAAACGAATAATTATGATAGATGCAGATCAACAACAGGTTGATTCTAATTCATAGCCTCCCGATGATTAACCGACCGCGAATAATCGACGTCGTGTTCTCAATAAATTGCTTACACCACTCATAAACTAGCGAGTGTGATGCCGACTGTTTATATTCGGCCGGGTTATTCTTAATTGGGCGACTTGGTAATGCAATGCATATTTTTTGATACAGAGTCGTTTTGGTTGGTTTTTGCCTTATGGGGATTTGCTATCCTAATGTGTGGTATGTTAACTCGTTGTTCTAGTCTATGGCTGTATACCGAACGGGGTATGTCAATGTTCACTCTTTTTTTCGTCTTGATCAACTTTGAACCATTGCAGCATTGTGCTGATCAGATTGTACAGCGTCAATTCTATAGGTAGCCTTTTTGCGAAGCCCAAAAGGAGGGTTATGTGTTTTTACCCGACTGCGGCGAAGCACAAAAGGAGGGTTATGTGTTTGACGTGTATGTATGTATGTATGTATGTCCGTTTCTTTATTCCCTCATAACTCCTAAACGGATGAAGGGATTTGAATGAAATATACGTCGTTAGATTCGTCTTGATGGCGCGAGTGTTATAGGCTACATTAAAATTAAAAAACAAAAAAATATTGCGGATTTTGGGGGCCAAATCGCGGAGTTCAAAAAAAAAAATTTTTCCAATACCATCGAGTAGGGTATCAAAATAAAGGGTTTTAAAAGGAGATTACAAACATATAAAACACTTATATGTTTAAAAGAAATTAAAAGTGACAAATCCTATAAACAAGCACAAATGTAAGAATTTTACTCGACCAACGGAAGAACAAACACAAAAGAACTAAAAAGTTGGAAATAAAAAAATTGTTAAAAAACTAAAAAACCCGACTGAAAAAACTGAAAAGCAAAAAACAAGCACATTTTAAATAAAACAAAACTTGGAAGCAGGCGGGGTTCATTTGAATATTAAATGAAAAAAAAAAATAGAACTAAAATAGAACCCCGCCTGCTTCCAAGTTTTGTTTAATTTAAAATGTGCTTGTTTTTTGCTTCTCAGTTTTTTCAGTCGGGTTTTTTAGTTTTTTAACTACTTTTTTTTGGGGCAACTTTTTAAAGCCAGAATCAACAGTAACGACCACTAGAAAGGTGTCAAGGTAATGAAGTTTGACGTATCTCGTAAGAACGCGAAATTAATTAGAAAACAGACTGTACACTGTACAGACAGAGTAGAAAAATCATTTCCATTTCGCTCTATATCAAGCAGGAGAACAAACAGAGTTGGTCCAATAGGCAACACCATTTTTGTAACTAACCAGGGTGATAGTGCATAATTATTATCTTCATACTTCTTTTGCATAATTATAAGCGTTCTTAAAAAAAGAAAGAAAAGAAAGAAAACATATTTATTTAGTACATGCCACAAGTGCACACAACAAACAATAAAAATAAAAATAAATCAAATTGAAAAAAATAACAAAACAAAATAAATGCGTGTGTGCATCTCGCGGCTGTGCCAAATAGGACCAGTTCAGCAAAATGCCGAGCAGCTAGTGCCCGACGCTGGTTTTCAACTGGCCCTGAGATGGTGACGTAACGAACGTAAAACAGTTTAGCCCTTTGTGTGTATATTAATATGTACAGTGCGATCAAATTATCTTGGCAGCTCCGAACTTCGTGCAGGTCATTTTGTTACAACGAATGTATAAAAGTGTTATGATATTTATTTTGTATTTCTCACTGTTTAAATTAGATATTTTCTGATCGTTTAAGTATTGGTTTATCTGGCAATAACAGTTTTATTCCCAAGTTTACATGCGTAAAATTTCGCAAAGCCTATGTTCAGAGCTGCCAAGATAATTTGATCGCACTGTAATGTATGCTTCGTTGGCGAGTCAATGAAAAATGCCAGACCAACCCTGCTTGTTTACGCTTGCTGGGGCTGCGTGTCTGTTCGAAAGAGATAGCGCGGCCCCGGAAGACAAAGGGCTAAGAGAAGGAACATGGGTGGGTTTTAGTCAGTAAAAGTCTGTTTCTCCATTCCGCTTCACCCAGAACGGGGGGGGGAGGGGCATTTGATGATTTCTCAACCACTAAAAAACCCTCGATTTACCTTCGGGGACGCACCCAATACTTTAGCAGAGAAGTCAATAAAGCTTAAGTTTTATTAACAAAAGTGAATGCCAGGCAAACTCTGCGCAATTAGATTAGATAAGTAAATAAATAGCATCTTAAGTGCACAATTCTGCACATTGTCTAATTACGAACTTTATGGCGTCATTAATTGGCGTAGATTAATATGTTCTCTCCAATGGACATAATGGGTTTGGGCCAGGAATTATTTATGAAACTTTTGCTAAAGGAACTGAACTGAATGTGATTTACACATTGCAAAATGTGGGTGTACTAGTTTAGTACATCATTATCATCATCATCATCAGCCTGTAATGTTCCCACTGCAGGGACTCAGGCCTCCCTTCTAGGAGAGGGATGGGCTATAATCCACCACGTGGGACCAGCGGATTGGTAGATGTCACATGTCTTAGTTTTTTTTTTTTTAAGACATAGCGCTTTCCTCACAATCTTTTCCTTCACCGTTTTGAAAGCACTGGTGATGAAATAAATTGCACAATAAACTGACACGTTCAGTTTACTGGTGATTTTTTTTGTTATTCTTTTGTGGGGTTAGTATTTAATTTGAATGAACGATTGCACCACAGAAGATTATTGATAGCATTTGTGCAGTTAGGCTATGGCTGATATCATTCTGAGTATTAAAAGTAACTCGCAATAATTATTTAAAGAAGACATATCAGAAACAAAACACTCGACGTATCGCACTTGACTTGCAATCAGTACTTATAATTACTGCAATCTAAGCCAAGTTCAACACACAAGGACGTACGTTCCGATCAATCATGGAAGTGCTAAAGTTTTACGTGATCCTACTAAGTTTGTTCGCAACTGTTCTGGCGTGTGACCTGAAAGAAACAGCCGCTGAACATACTGCCAAGGCTGCCGTGGAGTCATACATTACCACCTCCAAACCAAAAGTCAAAAGTACGTACAGATTGCTCTATCATGTAGCTCCCCCAGTCGGCTGGATGAACGATCCCAATGGATTTTCTTTCTTCAAGAATAATTATCATTTGTTCTATCAGTTCCACCCTCAAGACACTGTGACGGGTGCAATGCACTGGGGGCATGTGGTAAGCAGAAATCTAGTGACGTGGACACAACTGCCAGTAGCATTACTACCGGAGACAGAATATTGTTTCTCAGGCAGCGCGATTGAACTAGACGGCACATTAGTTCTAATGTACACTGCTCGCATACAAATCAATGCAACGTTTTACAACGAGACGCAGTACTTAGCGTTCAGCAATGACGGTGTAGTGTTCAACAAGTACAAAAAGAAAAATCCAGTAATAACGTTTTCGCCTAATACCACTCAAGATTTCCGGACCCCTAAAGTGTGGGAATATGAAAACTACTATTACGCCGTTATAGGTAGCCAGACTTCGGCAAAGTTGGGCACAGTGTTTCTGTACAGGTCGGCGGACATGGGGTACTGGGAGTATCTGAGTGAAGTGGCTACATTTACTGGTGATCTGGGATTCATGTGGGAGTGCCCGGACTTCTTCGAGTTGAACGGGCGTTTCGTCCTGCTTATATCTCGTACAGGTATGGTTGCAGATGGTGACAGGTACCAAAATAAATACCAGACAGGATATATCATTGGAACCTTCAATTACACAACAGGCGAGTTCTTTGAAAATGTACCTTTCCAAGAAATTGACTATGGCCACGATTTTTTCGCAACTCAGACAATGGAGAGAAATGGCAAGAGGTATTTAATTGCATGGATGGGATCTTGGGATGGTGCATTTAAGGAAAGAGCCGACGGATGGGCAGGAGCCTTGACCATCGTTAGAGAGTTGACATTAAGTGGAGACCGCATCTTTATGAAACCTGTTGACGCGATCACCAGTCTTAGAGGAACTTCACCTGTATATAACGGAGCCTTGGCAGCATCTGAGACAATTTTAACACTTGACAAAACGGGTGAACTACTTGTTACTTTTGATTTAACCCAAGACCTTACTTTGGTCATCAAAGGTGAAAGTGATACTCAGTTGGTCACTTTGAAATGGACTGCTTCTACCCAGAAAATTTCTTTGGACAGAGGTACTGCAACTGCTCCAGATATTCGACAAGGACAATGGACTCGGGTCTCTTCGTCATTGCTGAGAATCTTCTTAGATGCTAGCTCGATTGAAGTGTTCTGTGGGGAAGGTGAAATGGTGTTCAGTTCTAGAGTGTATCCTAGTGGTGTTTGGCGGGTAACAAATGCAGGCTCCCAAAGTGCAAATGTTGTAGCATACGTGTTGTCACGAAGTGTCCCTGTGTAAATTGTTGTTTCTGTCTTACTGTTCTTTTAAATGCTAATGACTAATGTTTTTTCTTAGATATTTATTAAATATTTTGTATCAACCTAACCTAATCCAAATGATTCACTAACAATAGATGGGATCTCGATTTTCATGACATTCGATACTGTCTACTTTGATATTTAGGTCTTTCGATGTCACTTTTGTAGATAATTAGATTCTAGACATATTGAACATAGGTGATACGTAATTTAAATTTTTGGTTTATGGTCGTTCCATATTATTTTAAGTTTTCGATGTTTTGAACATTAACATTCTACCCGTAAGTGTTTCAGTTTTCGACATTCAAATACGTATCCATAATGACATAATTTTTTGGACAAAACAATAAACGTTTTTTTTTTTATTATTTTTTTTTTTTAAAGTTGCCCCACACTAGGAATTTCTCCTGTATCGTGGGTGCGTTTACAAACATTTAAACTCACATATACAAATAACCAGACCCGAAACAACTATCTGCAGGCCTTACAAATACACACATCAAAAGTGTCTAGGGATCAACATATATTTTTGCAATAACTTTTCTCCTGATTGATATTAATTACAATTTTCTTTAAGGATTCATCAAATAAAGTGTTTTCGTTTGTCACAGTAACGATAAACCAAGTCACCTTTGCATTAATAAAGAAATTTGCCATTTTCCTAATAAAGGGATTTTTGACATTTGAACCACTAACATTAAAGTTCGAAAAAAAGACTGAAATAACAGTTTTGTTTAAAATTGTATTGGGTAACTTAAACAATTAATAATCCGTGTTTCTACCGCGAACACTAACAACACAAGAACATCGGTTTGGCATACTCAAAATGAGTTCATCCAAAGCACGCTGTGGAATGGCCGCCCATGTTCGTTGCAACAATAAAAAAAGGTCTTCTTGCGACTGGATACCCTCCATATTCGGCAGAGCTCTTCTCTGTAGCATATCCCATGCATGCTCAATCGGGTTCAAGTCTGGCGACTGAGCAGGCCAGGGCAGGACATTGATGTTAGCTGCGGCGAGAGTCTGTCTTACAACTCTTGCGGTGTGCGGTCGTGCATTATCATGCATTAACTGAAATAAGGGACCGATTTGCACTTTTAGAGGAACGATGACGTCTGATACAATCGTCTCAGCATAAATTTGAGCGTTGAGGTTGCCTCTGATCCAAATCAACTCAGTTCTTCCGCCGATCCAAATACCCGCCCATACCATGATTGTTCCACCACTATAAGGATGGACTTCCTGGCAGGATTTTAATCGCTGTTGGCGTCCAGGGGTTCTCCAGTGTCGTATACGTCTTGTATCCGGTCTCATACCAAAACGAGACTCATCAGAATAGCACACGAAACGCCATTGTTCTTCTGCCCAATTTCTGTGTTCAATAGCCCATTGATATCGAATCCTACGATTGTGCATTGCTATAGGTGGTACCCGTAGCGGTCTTCGGGAATGAAGGTTCACTTCATGCAAGCGGTTTCTGACTGTTTGGTCGCTAATTAAGTTCCCTGAAGAGTGATGAAGCCTCACGGCTAACATCATGGCGGTTATTGTTGGAGCTCTTCGAGTTAAGATTTGAATGTATCGGTCTTGTCTCCGTGTGGTGCAGCGATACCGTCCTCCATGGCGCTCAGCCACGGTACCAGTGCTTCGGTAACGTGTCCAAAGTCGACTGATAACACTCTGACTTGTATTCAGAGCTAAAGCCACAGTACGTTGCCGGGAACCAGCTTCTATCATTCCCACGGCTCTGAGCATTTCTTCCCTGCTTAAATGACGTCGCCGCTCCATAATAACGTTGGTTTTAATCAGTAGTAGGGAAACAGTAGCACTAATAATGTCTTCAATGCGTTGTATGTTTTTATAGGGAAAAAATATTGACAGCTGATTTTCATCTTTTACTCGAATTTGATTGACAGTTCCTGATTCAAATTATGAAATGCACCAAAATGGATCCATATAAATTTATAAAATCATAAATTTATTACAAAGCCACATCTTAATCTCAAGAAATCCGCATAAAAATGCTTGATCCCTAGACACTTTTGATTTGTTCCGCGCGGGAATCGAACCCGCGACACGCAGCGCAATCGCTCAGCCACTGCGCCAACCGTGCCGTCATTTTTAAAATTATGTTAAATGTTGCTTTTACTAAGTTTCTATTATGTAATTTGTTATTAAAATTTATAGAAACTAATGATTAGTGATAGTAAGTTGATAGGACAAGCGTTGTTAGTATAAATGATAATAGTGCGAGTAAATATTAAGAGGGGGGCGATAATGGGAAAAATATTAGTATAAATTGTTTTATGGATAACAAGACAGTAGGTAGTGTGCATATTGATGATGATATAAAAGACGTTGAAGAAAATAAGAGCTGTCAAATGTAACCAAAACTTCAATTTGAAACCACATCTCACCAATTACTCTTGATGGCCATAACGCCACCATCTTGTTATTTTTCAACAAACATAATTATTTACAAACAGCGCCAACAACAGCGCTTTCCAGGCACAATGGAACAGAAACTATGAAACACCCTTATTTATAAAATCTATGGATACACCCGATACACCGCATTCAACTTATCTGTATTTTGTCCCATGTTACTTCCATTCTCCTCAGTCAACCGTCACGCTTTCATTTACTCCTTTTTCGTTCATATCATTCCTCACACAATCCATCCATCGTTCCCTTAATCTTCCTCTCCCTCTCCAACCATCCACATGCCTATTCATCACTCTGTTAGTCACGTGTTTCGTACCTCTTCATCATTATGTCCATACCATGACAGTTACCTTTCAACTTTTCTGTAACTGGAGCAACTTTTAACCTACCAAGTTTGACAATCTATTACAAACCTTCGCCACTTTGTACTGCACTATTAAAGTCGCCATACTATACAACGCCGATGCACTTAAAATATGTTGTGTTAAGGTGAATGCGCACCTGACCGCGCCGCACTCGCCGAAGTCATCGCATTTTATAATCTTTATATGAAACTAGCTGATGCCCGTGGTTTCGCCCTCGTGGATACTGTAAAAACAATCCTTGATGCGGATTATATATCATTCTAAAATTTCAGCTCGATCGGTGCAGAACTTTTTGAGTTTTGGAAGCGTACACAAACCAACATAACATTTATACATATAGATAGAAGATAGATAATATACGGCATCGCGCACCTATCCGCGCTGAACCATCCGCATTTTCGATGGAAATGGATGTGTTAACTCAAATTAACATGTTTTGTCTATTTTAATTGGCGATAGATGTAATATTTTATCTGTGGTATGTATCGAGCCTGTTGATTGCTAGCAACATTAGTATAATCTATTTTCATTGTATAATCTGTGGTCAGGAAGAATCATTCACTGTCAAGGGTTCCGTTTCCGGAGTCAGTCGTCATGTCGTCATCTTGAGACCGGGGGTCTCGGTCGCTCATGGAGTAACAAAGTCAAATAAAATCAGTGTAATTGGTTGTGAGAAAATTCATCATGCTATAGTATAAGTGCCAAGTAAAGGAGTTGTTCAAAATCATCATCACTTTCATTTACCGCCACCAATGTGTGAGAATCACCTCCAGTTACGATTCGAACCCGCCGGCTGGAGTGAACGCTCAAATCCCGCACATTATTTGGTGGCCCATGAGGGGAAACAACACGCAAGCCACGTGTAGGAGACGCGTGGACAAGCGTCAAGTCATCAATTCATCAGTTATTCATCATCACATCGCGGGGAGCATCCCGGGTATACCTACTCAACAAGTCGGGACTCGTCAACGGACCAGACAGGGCGTCGCCGTGCGTGCCGTGGCAGTCTGCATTCAAGTCAAGATTACGGAAGTGTCAGTGCCGTGTAAAAAGTCAATTTCGGGGTGAAAGTGTTCGGCTGAAAAAAAAAAAAAAAGTTCATCAAACAATATCATATTTCTAAGAAAATCATAAGGCGCCATCTTGTGGACATTCTTGGTGTCGAAGTTTGGTTGGTCAACTTGGATTGTTAGCAAACCTACCGGATATTGGTGCGGTTGGCAGTATTGCTGCGTGAGCAGAGCTCAATTATCTCAATCAATCAGCGTTCCGGACGAACTTCAGTGTGCCGTGCTATTGGACAATAGTTAATCGTTCAAATAGGTTAATTCACTCATTCAAACATCAATCAGCGTTCCGGACGAACTTCAGTGTGCCGTGCTATTAGACAATAGATAATCGTTCAAATAATTCACTCATTCAAATAGGTCTCTCATTCATTTTAGGAATTGTCAAACTCAAAGTTGTCAATGTCAAGTTATTGAATCTGTCATTTCAGTGATCTATCATTGTAATCAATAATTATTTGTTTACTAGTTCAATCAAGGTTGGTAAAGCGTCATAATGGCTAGTAAACCGGTTAAACTTCAATTCAAATCAAAGCATCGTATGCTTCTCGATTTTGGTAACACAATAATGGACAGTGAATCCACTATTGCAGCCTCAGTTGCCAAACGGCACTTTGATAAATATTATACATTGTTCATAGACGCCTACGAGGCGTTGGTGGGAATAGAGGAATGCTCAAGTGAGGAACTTAGTGAATACAATGCTCAGTTCTCAGAGGTCAACAAGCTTCTCATTAAATTGGAGCAGAAGCTGTGTGTCGAGGTAAGTTCTCTGGGGAAAGAGACTGCCCCAGGTGTATCAAAAGAAAGTCAGGTAAGGGCTAGATTACCATTTATTGAGATTCCCAAATTCAGTGGCAAGATGGTCGATTGGGTCCCATTTTTCGATCTCTTCCAATCATTGGTTCACGAACGTCAAAACATGTCAGATGCAGAAAAGCATTATTATCTCAGAGCGTCACTCGAGGGCGAAGCACTCTCTATCATCAGACAGCTGCCAATGGATGAGAGTAATTATGAGGTGGCTATCACTTTGCTCAAAGCTAGATATCAGAATCACCGTTTGCTTCTAGACACATATCTAGACAGAATCATCAATTTACCGGTCATTCAACCAAATCATTCACTCCGTTCAGACTTCTTTGATCCGCTCAGGGAATCTATTCAGGCCTTAGAGGGACTAAAGGTGCCGATCAAAGAATGGTCATATTTCATATTGTATCTCATGTTACAGAAATTACCGGTGAGGATCCGATCCTTGTTCGAGGAGCGGTATGGTAAATCAAGGGATGATTTACCTACCCTCGAGCAGCTCATTGAACTGCTGGATGAGCAGTGTCGCTTGTTTCAAGCTGTCAGCGAGCCGTCCTGGGTCAGGGCACCCAGGCCATCAACTTCACATCGTGGACGACCATTGCCTGGAAGGGGTGCTCCAGTCACGTCACACTCAAAAGGGATGTCTTCATCAGCGCCGCGGAAGATGGAATCACCACGTCAATCATATCAGGTGACTTCAATTACATGTTCATATTGCGATCAATCGGATCATACGCTGTACAAATGTGACTCATTCAGACACCTGGCTCCCAGTCAGCGGAAGTCATGGGCAAGGAAATCCGGTCATTGTTTTAAGTGCTTGCGGAAGCACTATGCTAAAGAATGTCAACATCCAAACTGGTGTTACCATTGTGGTTCAAAGGAACATAATTCACTCATCTGTCTAGAACCCAAGGGGTCAGGGAAGGAACGAGCAGACACTCAGGCTGTAGCAGCATCTGAGCCATCTCAAGTAAATCAAGGTGGCAGGTCATCACCACCTCGGGCAGTCAACACGAGTAGCAATGAATATCAGCCCATTGCCCATCCACAGTTCCGGCCACGAGTTGGTGAGAGAGCTGCTCAGGCACAGACACAATTCAATGAACTACGATATGGGTTAAGGACGAGCCCAGACTTTGAATGAGACAAGTCAACTGTTGGTGCTATTGAGCGTCCATTAGGGGAGGGTCTGGGTTTATGCTTTTGCGACTTTATAACGACATGCTCTGCGTACGCATGGCCTGGTAACATAAACACAGGCCTACCCTACTGCCTCCCTCAGAGGCGGTAGGGTGGCGGGGTCTTGAAGGGGAGCGCCACGGTCGTGTAGATCCTCAAGGCAAGTCTGGGAGATTCACCTTCACGAGGTTGCCACCCTGTTTTTGGTCTAGTTCCATAAGAAATAGACGCAACAAAAACTCCCAGGCGACTGTCTTCCCGAAAGCCAGATACCAGGCCTAGGGTAGTCCCACACCCTATTCCCATGATCCTACGCCCAGTCCCTCCCTCCTATTTCCCTTTCTCCTTTCGGTCCAAAGCTCCCACAAAGATCCCCCAGTCTAGGGTTACAGACACATATGGCAAGTGCGAATAGGAAAAAGCAATTACCCCAGGAAGGTACCGACAACGTCGGAGAATCCTTCCCCGCGCCGCTTCACGGCCCGGGCTGTCCCACGTATTCTGGGGGGGACAATATCTCGCACAACCCGTCCACGGGTTTAACATTAGGAAACCTTAGTTTAGAGGACAGAAGTCCATCCACGCCTGAGCTAACTAGTATTAGCCCGGGAGCTGCGGGGAGCCAGCCTCCATCTGCGCCAGCTGAGACTGGTGCGGAGGAAGGTAGGTACTCCAAAAGTAAGTGGAGAAGGATGAAAACCAAAAAGCGCACCGAACTAGCGTCACAACCTCCGTCGGCCACGGCCGCTAAGGCGTCCGGAGCGGGTGGAGACGGGACGAGGCCGCGAGCGTCAAAGGTAAAGAGACAAAGCACAGATCCAAGTGAAGGGCCGTCACAGCGTCCAACCGCAAAACGACCGAATCTTGGTCAGAGTCGGACAGAGTTCTCGCGAAGCTCCGCTAGGGAGCAAAACGAGCTCGCTGTTACCGTACACAGAGAGGATGGTGTCAAGCTGGACGACGCTGCGGCGACCCTAATCAAGGACAAAATGGCGGACCTTATAGAGGCGTCGGCGTATGGAGGAGTCTCGGGCAGGTGTCTGTCCTTTGCGACCTCGGGGTTGGTGTCGGAAGGATTCTTCCTTGTGACACCAATGACGGTGGAGGCAAGGGACTGGATATTGGGCTGTGACTTCGGAACATATAACGACGTCCCTATAAGGTGTACAGTTTTGAGCAGATGTAGGGTAGCCATCTGGGTTCCCACTAGCAGAAAGATGCCGCAGGACCCCCTTAGGCTGATTAAGTGCCAGAATGACTACAGGACGGAACTGAGGATATCCGAGTGGACCCTCCTTCACAAGGAAATGCAGCCCCTGGGTATGCGCCTCGTGCTGGGGGTTCCGCAGGATGTAATCAGCGACGAACCTGGGTACGTCTGGCTCAATTTTCAAGCCACTCAGGTCCAAGCCAGGTTACTAAAGCAGAAGCCACAAAGTGTACCAAACCGACCAACACACACAGACAAGGCCACTCAGACGGACGCCGCACAGACCGAAAGTACGGGCTCAGGAAGTTCTCGCAAAGACGAAGAGCTCTTAGCGAAATCTCTAGGGCCCGACCAGAGGGACATCGGTGAGGCGTCCAACACTCAGGACAAGTTCACTCGCGAGCCGAGGCCAGTACCGCAAACGACCACCATAGGGGAGAGCTATAGGACTCGAACCAAGGCGGCGAGGCGGTCTGACCATTCGGAGAGCGAGTCGGACTAACACACACACAAACACACAACACAAAGAAACAGACACAACCACTTAAAGACAAACAAATAACTCTACAAACAGACACACACACTTCAGGCAACACACACTTATGAACACAAAAAACAAAAACACACAACACCTCAGGGTACTTCAGTTGAATTTGCACCATTGCCGCGAGGCTACGGCAGAACTCTGCCGATACATGGCTGCGAATAACATAGATATAGCTCTGCTACAAGAACCATACATCCATAAAGGAAGAGTGGTCGGCATGGGGTGTATGGGAGGAGACATCATCTACCTTAAGGGAGGTGAGTCGAATCCCAGAACATGCATTTTTGCCAGTAGCAGAGCTAAAACATTAGGACTAATCGAAGTGGAATGTTACAGAGATCTCATTGTGGCGGAATTTGACTTTTCCCCACCAAGTGGAGGGAAATGCAGAGCAGCCATAATGTCAGCATACATTCCAAGTGAGACCAACTACAAGCCGCCAACACCAGAACTGGAACGGGCGATAAATAAGTATGGAGGTAAGAATATTCCGATTATTGTGGGGTGCGACGCCAACTCACATCATGTGGCTTGGGGTAGCACAGACTGCAACAAAAAAGGTGACTTGCTACTAGACTTTATTATAAGCAGTAATTTAGAAATAATAAATGTAGGTAACATACCCACTTTTATAACCAGGTCAAGAGCTGAGGTGCTGGATATTACGATGGCATCCAGCAGCATAAGCAAACACATAAAAGACTGGAGAGTTGATGAGGAGGATTCGTACTCGGATCACCGTAGGATCATCTTCAGTCTGGACTGTGAGATGGAGAAAGTAATGATCAGAAATGCAAAGAAAGCCTCCTGGGAGATTTTTGACTCAAAAATAAAGACATGGTCTCCTAGCCAAAAACAAAGCTACGACACAGCAGAGGAACTCGAAAAGGAAGCCAAGCGTCTAGAGGAGGCATTAACAGAAGCCTACCACTGCGCATGCCCTCTTAAGGAACTAAAACTAGGTAAAGGCCAACCATGGTGGAACAAAACACTAAGGAAGGTCAGAAAAAGCACGCGTCGAGCTCTTAGAACTGCCCTCAGAAAAGGGGGCGATGAGAACTGGGACAAATATAGAGAATTAAGGAACAAACTAGGACAAATGTGCAGGAGAGAAAGCAGATCAGGGTGGAACGCCTACTGTGAAAATATCAGTAGACACACTGATACCGCGCGAATAGTCAAGGTGCTGTCGAAAGACAAAGCATGCAAACTAGGAAGCCTAAAGATAGGGGAAGAGATCATATCCGACCCAAAAAAGATACTGAACGAAATGATGAGAAGTCACTTCCCTGGATGTGAAACTTATCAAGAGGAAACAATGATGACCGAAAACCGAGGCGAAGTGACACAAGCTGAGGTCGAGGAAATCATTACAGAAGACCAAATAGATTGGAGTATATCATCCTTCCAACCATACAAAGCACCTGGCCCGGACGGTGTACTCCCGAAGATATTACAGCAGGCATACAAGTATATTAACAAAGATCTACTAGCTCTATTCAGAAGTAGTGTGGCCACAGGCTATATACCTGAAAATTGGAGAAAAGTTAGAGTAGTCTTCATCCCCAAGCCTGGGAGGACGACGTACCAGGAAGCAAAATCTTTTAGGTGCATCAGTCTCTCATCTTTTGTGCTGAAAACCCTAGAGAAAATAATAGACAGACACATTAGAAACAAAGTGGAAAAAAGTGACACACCGCTACAGAGAAATCAACATGCATATATGGAGGGCAAGTCCACGGAGACAGCTCTCCATAACATAGCGGTAAGAATCGAAAGAGCGTTAGAAAACAAAGAATTTGCATTGGGCTGCTTTTTCGACGTGGAGGGAGCTTTTGACAAAGCCAACTCCACAGCGATCAAGGCCGCTTTACAAAGGGAAGGCATAGCAAGCTACATGTCAAGATGGATAGAAAACGTACTAAGACACAGAGCAATTCAGGCCGAATTAGGTAACAATACCATCACAGTGAGAGCGATGAGAGGCTTTCCCCAGGGAGGCTGCATCTCGCCGCTCCTATGGTGTTTGCTACTTGACGATTTGCTTAAGAAGCTAAACGAGATGCACATATATTTACAAGCATACTCGGACGATGGAGTGCTATTAATTACTGGAAAAGTACTTAGCACCATAAGTGACATAATGAAGAAAGGAATTAGGGCTACCCTCGAATGGTGTAGGGAAAGGGGACTGAACCTCAACCCCACTAAAACGAAGCTAGTCCTTTTTACAAAAAGAAAGAAATACAAGGAGTTATCACCAATACACATAGACGGTGAACGGATAGAAGTAACTAAGGAAATAAAATACTTAGGAGTGATCTTAGACAAAACCATGTCATACAAGACGCATATAAAAGAAACATGTGAGAAAGCAAAAATTGCATTACTACAATGCAGAAGAGCTATAGGTAGAACCTGGGGAATGAAACCGGCCATAGTAGCCTGGATATATAATGCCATCATCATACCCAGAGTTATACACGGAGCAATAGTATGGTGGCACAGAACACAAATCAAGACTAACAGCACAGAGCTAGCAAAAGTTCAAAGAATGGCCGGGTTAATGATCTCTGGGGCAATGAGGACGACTCCCTCAGCGGCCCTGGATGTCATACTAGGAATGATACCGCTTAGTCTACAAGTAAAGAAAAGAGCCTTGGAGCAGTGGTTCAAACTGAAAAGCTTGAACCTCTGGAAAGGCAATTTTATGGACAAAGGTCACTCGGAGATAGCAAACCTGTACGAAGACAATCTATCAATGATTATGGCCAACAATGACTTAATCAAAAAAGAGAAGATCTTCGACAAAAAGTATAGAATACATATAGGCACAAGAGAAGAATGGACAATTGAGAGTGATCCCTCTATGGCGGTCTGCTATACAGACGGATCAAGGAAAGAGTCAACTAAGCTATCCGGCTCTGGGATACACATACCAAGACTGGAGATAAATAGATCATTCTCACTAGGAACAGGCGCTAGTGTGTTCCAGACAGAAATACATGCCATTATGGAATGTACCAGAATAATTGGAAACGCCCTTGCAGGTGATCTTTCCAAAATAGTTATATATAGTGATAGTCAAGCAGCACTCAAAGCACTGAACAAAGTGGAAGTCACATCTGCACTGGTTAAAGAGTGTAAGGAAGCACTCAACCAACTAGCGGAAAAAGCAGAAGTAACAGTCGCATGGGTCCCTGGTCATCAAGGACACGAAGGGAATGAGATAGCAGATGAATTAGCCAGAAAAGGAGCGGATGAAACCTTTGTGGGACCAGAGCCCAGGCTACCGATCCCACATAATATAACAAAAGGAATCATCCATAGAATAACCACAGGAGAGTCAAATAAAAGATGGAATGCTACAGAAGGTTGTCGACAATCGAAAATCTTCTTAAAGTCATATGATGAAAAGAAATCCCACAAGCTACTCAGAATGAGCAGGGGAAACATAAGACTAGTAGTAGGCATCGCAACAGGACACTGTGGACTCAATAGACACCTGACGATTATGAAAGTAAAGGAAGATCCCATATGCCCTGCATGTGGAGAAGCAGAAGAAACAAGTTTCCACCTTGTGGCGGAATGCACAATGTATGAGCCACTCAGATGGGAAATCCTAGGAACAGATGAGATTAATGAAGAGAAGCTCGCAGAAATCTCCACCGAACAACTGGTGAGCTTCTGCAAGGCAACAGGAAGATTCGCGATGCCGACCACCAGTAACCCATGAAGGGGATCCACCAAAATGGGGAACTGGGCGAAATAATCCACAACGAAAGGACTGATCGCCCGTCTGGTGTCTGCCGGCGTCCCCGAAGATAAATAGAATAATAGAATAGAGCGTCCATTACCTAAAACCATCTGTCCAACTGCAGTGGTAGGTATCAAAGGGAGGGATGGACGTTATTATAAGGCTAGAGCTTTATTAGACACAGGGGCAAGTGTCTCAGCCGTCACACAATCATTGGTAAATAAATTGAAATTGCACCAACAGTCTAATAGCATTGAGATATATGGAGTAGGACATCAGAAGGTTGATTTACCTGGTACATTATCAAAATTAGTTATCAAACCGATAGGTAAGGTAGTACCTATCATCAGTACAGAAGCTATAGTCATGTATACTATCTCTGCAGCGATTCCTTCATATCATATCTGCTGTAGGCATTTAATTGACAATAATAATATCATCTTGGCAGATCAGAACTTCGATCAATCACAGGAAGTTGATCTCATACTTGGTACGGATATATTAAATTATGTATTCGATGGTTCTAAGATTTCATTAAATATTCCAGGACTATTTGCATATGGGACTTGCTTTGGTCATGTGATCATGGGATCATTTATCGACTCAATGAGTGACATCTCACCGAGAGGATGTACATCAGTTCAAAACTACGGGCTTCTAGCATCCAGACTCGAGGAGGTTCTCGAGAGGTTTTGGAAGATACAGGAGCCGCCGTCAAAACCCGCTCTACATCCAGATCACGTAGAATGCGAAAGGTTGTATCAATCTACTACTAAACGTATGCCAGATGGTAAATACATGGTCCGTTTACCATTGTTATCAACAAGGCCAAGCCTCGGGGAGTCAAAAGCTTTGGCTATTCAACGTCTCAAAGCATTAGAGAAGAAAATGGATAGGAATCCAGATTTCGCGAAGAAATATAAGGAATTCATGAAAGAATATGAAACTCTAGGTCATATGTCTGAGTCAGACTTTCAATTCAACTCAGAGCACTATGTCATACCTCATCATGGAATATTCAAGAAAGGCTCCGATAAACTAAGGGTAGTTTTCGATGGTAGTGGTAAAAGTTCATCAGGGAAATCACTCAATCAATGTCTTCATACGGGACCGCCACTTCAGAACGATATTACAAAGATATTATTGAATTTCAGACGTCACCAAATTGTCTTCACTACAGACATCCGGATGATGTTCAGAATGACGTGGATACACCCTGAGGACAGGCAATATCAGCTCATACTGTGGAGAGCTGACCCGTCAGAAAAGATCAAGGTATATGAACTCAATACCAATACTTATGGACTAAGGTCAAGTCCCTTCATTTCAATCAGAACATTACTTCAATTAGCAGATGACTGGGAGGTCAATCACCCCGCTTCAAGGGCTTCAGATATAATTAGGAAAAACATATTTGTTGATGATATCTTAACAGGAACAGATTCAATTTCAGAAGCTCAAGAATTAAAATCAGAACTCATTCAACTCATGGATAGTGCAGGCTATGAACTCAGGAAATGGTCTTCTAACTGTAAGGAGTTATTAGAAGATCTGCCACAAGATCATTGTGAGCAACCTCGTCAATTCGATAATGAAGATAAGAGCTTCATCAAGGTCCTGGGGATTCAATGGGACCCGGTTTCAGATTCATTTTCATATCAAATCAATATACCTACAGGTCAAGCTACAACTAAGAGGAGTATACTCAGTACAATAGCAAGATTGTACGATCCATGTGGCTACTGTGCACCAGTAATATTCAAATTCAAGGTGTTTCTTCAATCACTATTCACGGATGGGATATCATGGGATGAGCCTATCAATCATCAGCTCAGTAGTCAGTGGAATGAACTAATTCAGGATCTTAATCATTTATCCGAATTACAGATACCCAGATGTGTATCATTGGCGCATGCTGTGTCATACTCACTTCATGGTTTTGGAGACGCTTCAGAGCTGGGATATGGAGCCTGCGTGTATCTCAGAACAGTGGATGCATCCGGACACATCATGGTACAATTGGTCATGGCAAAGTCAAAGGTAGCCCCTAAGAAAACCACTCAGACTATACCAAAACTAGAACTCAGTGCAGCTCATCTAGTTTTCAAGCTACTGAATCATGTGGCAGAAGCCTATGAAGATTCAATTCATATTGAGAGCATCAATGCATGGTCGGACAGTACCATAGTATTGTCATGGTTAAATTCAAAGCCACATATGCTTCAAACATTTGAATGCAACAGAGTGCAAGAGATTCAAAATTCATCACGTCATATGGTATGGAGGCATATTCGTTCCGAACTCAATCCAGGGGACCTGGTATCAAGAGGCATGTCAGCCAGGGATATTCTCAACTCAGAAAAATGGTGGTCACCCTACTGGTTATCTATGAAAGAGTCAGATTGGCCTCGTTCAACGGTCACTGTTCCAGATAACCTACCTGGTTTTAAGAAACTTATTCATACTACAACTCAAGTCGAATCCTGGGAAGATTCATTATTATCACGGGTCAGTTCATACACTAAGATTATCAATATCACAGCATTCATACTCAGGTTTTGTAAAAATCTCAGATTACCTAGGGATCAGAGGAATCTAAGCTCAACGCTTTCACTCGCGGAGATACGAGAAGCTAATCAACATTGGATAAGGAAAATTCAGTCAGATTCGTTTTCAGAAGATATCATATCACTCAAGAAAGGAAGATCAGCATCCAAGCCTTTGCAGAAACTCAGTGTATTCATTGACCAGGCAGGTCTCATCAGAGTTGGGGGACGACTCAGGAAATCATCACTTCCATATGGTGTGAAACATCCATATCTTATACCTAAGGATCATAGGTGGGGTCGGTTGCTGATAGAGCATTATCATCGTTCATATTGTCATGCAGCTACAAATGCACTCATAGCTATTCTAAGAAGAGAATACTGGATCACATCAATCCGACGTCAGGTGTCACGCGTAATCAGAAAATGTTTAATATGTTTAATGTGGTCAGGAAGAATCATTCACTGTCAAGGGTTCCGTTTCCGGAGTCAGTCGTCATGTCGTCATCTTGAGACCGGGGGTCTCGGTCGCTCATGGAGTAACAAAGTCAAATAAAATCAGTGTAATTGGTTGTGAGAAAATTCATCATGCTATAGTATAAGTGCCAAGTAAAGGAGTTGTTCAAAATCATCATCACTTTCATTTACCGCCACCAATGTGTGAGAATCACCTCCAGTTACGATTCGAACCCGCCGGCTGGAGTGAACGCTCAAATCCCGCACAGGATGACTGCGGCGAGCGCGGCGAGTGCGGCGCGGTCAGGTGCGCGTTCACCTTTATAAAGAAGTCACGTCAACTTTGCAAATATTAAGCTGGTACCTATTAAATATTCGTGCTGAAGCCTAACGACGCGATTTCTCACGTGATCTAATTGACACAATGATTGTTTCAATAATTTTAAACGAAATGATCAGCATCCGCCCCTGTTCTTACAGTTTACTTTGTAAGTACCAAAGTATTTATATGAAAACATACATAAAAGTTAATGCATAAAGATACATTTATATGTGGGTGTGTATAAAAGTTCGTGTGAGAAAGTAGTTAGTATTTAACTTCCACGGGACAGACATATAAAACGTTTATCTAATCTACAATATCGTGGGATGGATCTCGGGGAGAAATCAATTAGATTTAACTGAAATAATCTTAAATTCAAGTAAGCTATTTAAGTAATTCTAACTGGACTACAATAATTTGTGTTTGGGTGAGATATGTACCTGACTTTTTTTATACGAGACATTAACCTAATGAAAATAAAAATAATCCATAAATAATGTTAATATACACATACGCATAGATTGGTAACGTGTTATTACTGTCACTTTCACACAATTACTATGAAACAACAAGAGCACGATAGAGAAGGAAACATGTGTGTGTAAGCCAAAACATATGCTAAAGTACCTTTTATGGATCTCGACCTAGGGCTGGTAGACCACACTAGACCGAGATTAGCGTAGCCCTCTTGAAAGATTAGGTCACAAGGGACGGTAAGGAACTTTAAGGAATTAATATTATAATAATACTAGCTTTTGCCAGCGGCTTCGCCCGCGTGAAAATGACGATTTTCCATACTAACTTTCGTCCCCTATTTAAATCCCTTTTTTTTTTTTTTTGGTTGGTGGAAAATCATCGAATGACCCCCCCCCCCCCCCCCGCTCTTGGGCAGAGCGAAGGGGAGTGTCAGACTTCTACTGACTAAAAACCGAACCCATGTTCCTTCTTTGCCCTTGTGCCGAGGCCACGTAATCTAGTACAAAAATCCGCAGCCCCGACGGGCGTCGGCCCTTGCGGGCCCCTCCTTGCTGACATCTCTTTGAGGCGCGCGTGGAACACGAACGCGCCGCCGCCCTATTTAAATCCCTTAGGGGTTGAATTTCGAAAAATCCTTCCTTATTCCTTGTCTACATTATAAAGGGAACCTCTGTGCAAAATTTCAGCTTTCTAGGTCCAAGGGTTTGGGCTGGGCGTTGATGAGTCAGTCAGTCGGTCAGGACTTCTCTTTTTATTTATATAGATTAATATGGTCTAAAAAGTTAAAACAGTGCTGGTATAATGACAATGACAAATGGGTGATGTTGTGAACATTTTGGAAACGTAAAGGCTAAAAAAATTTGCTCACGCGCGGATAGATCCTTGCGATAACGTTTATTCTATCTGTTCATCTCAGGTCGAAACCAGACGACCGACTATGAACACTTTATGTAGCAGAGATTACATTGAGAGCCCCATTTTCAGATCAACTACACCACAATAGCTTTGCATGCAAAATCTTCTACTTATACCACAAGTAATCAAGATGTTTCCACGGCCTAGAATATTCACAACTGCCTTTTATTTGAGTCCAGCCCTCGTTTGTTTGATAAACAAATGAGATACGGCGTAAACAACAATTTGTATGCGAGATTAGGCGACTTAACGACGGACACAATTTTAGTCACAACTTAGAAGTTTTTTGCTGAATTGCAAAAATGAGGAGTGGAGCCGCTTCTGAATCATCATCATCATCATCATTTCAGCCGAAAGACGTCCACTGCTGGACATAGGCCTCCCCTAAGTGTAATTTTTGCTTAGAGGGGGTTTGCCATAATCGCCACCCCGCTCGGCTCGGTCGGATCGGGTTAGCTTCTGAATAGTTTTAGGAAAAAAACTAACATGGTAATGTTGCTGATATTTTTATTTGTTATGCCGTGAGGCTCCCGGAACGGCCCGTCGGGGCTGCGGGTTTTTCGAAAGAGATACCGCGACCTCGACACAAAGGGCTAAGAAGGAACATGGGTGGTTTTTAGTCAGTAGAAGTTTGACACTCCCTACCGCACCGCCTAGAGCGAGAGGAGTCATTTGATGGGGTTGGTATCAGAATGTCTGGATCGCAAATAGGCCACGTCGCTCATAGTCCAAAT
The DNA here is from genome assembly GCA_949775195.1 of Diarsia dahlii. Taxonomy (NCBI): domain Eukaryota; kingdom Metazoa; phylum Arthropoda; class Insecta; order Lepidoptera; family Noctuidae; genus Diarsia; species Diarsia dahlii. The sequence goes on from OX459201.1 coordinate 19,246,338, forward strand.
CTCAAAATGTCTAAATCTCAAAATACCTAAGTCGCAAAATGACTACATCGGATTTCCCACCCTCAAAAAAAAGGCTCCCTGAACGTCATCACTCTCCCTTGTGCTCCCTTGTAGGCGCGCTCGTATACATTTACATTTATTGTTGCTCCTCTGTGTGAGCTACGTAATCTTTCTATACACTGCACTAAAAAAAAAAAATTAAAATCCAAGATGGCGCTAGCACAAAAGTTTTTGATGAATATTCCCTAGTTAGCTAAATAACAACTAAGTAGAATCCAGGTTATACTGCACCAGTCTCTACTTCACTTTATTTACAACATAGATTATCTTTGTGAAGCGTAAAGAGCTAGATTATTATGTTTACCTAGACCAGATACAAGTCATCTTTCATTAAGTAATGGCTATACAAGGGAGGTGTAATATTAATATTATAAACGTAAGCCCTCTCGTTTGGTGTCTTGGACTACGAAGCTGAAGTACTTCTGATCTAGTTCATAAAATCGAAAAATAAAATTAGCTTTCTGTAAGAATTGACGAAATTAAAAATAAAGTAGATAATGAATTTCCGAAAGCCGTAGAGCAAAGTGTTTCAGTTCCACACGAGAGGTCTTGCATTTATTATGGTACACCTTGAATACTTCAAAATACGAGCCCTGTTCGTCTTCTTATTGTACCCATAAATAAATTCCAGTGTAAATATATTTCCTCTACAATTCTCAGCATCGTCTGATCTCATCTGCGAACAAACGGTACTCTATCTCAAATAATTGCAGCCTCACTACTCCACAGATTTTTGTCCTTGATGTCATCGGTGGCGTGAAGTCAGTCCATTACAGAGCTATCACGTTCGTTAGTAAGACACATTCTAACTGCTCGTTACTTTAAGGATCAATATCACTTGCACACTCCACCATCCGCCTTAGACACACAGCAATGCGGCGCTTAATCTTCAAACGAATACAGACTTTATTGCTGGAGGAATTCTTCAATTGTTTGACATGTCGAATAGTCATTGTGGGCCAATATCTATTCTGTGTGCAAAGTTGGATTTACATTTACATTACTCACGTTGTAGCGGAATTTCAGCCTTATTTCTTTTTAAATAAGGCAGTTTAATAATTTTCTTGTTATCAGAAGAAATGTTGGTATTATATGCCACCCGCATTTGGATTGCGTTTGATAAGAATTGTCGGTAATGGGATGCTGTGGTCTGGGTCTGGCGAAGACTCGGCTATCTCTATTATTTAGGTACAAAAATGTACTATTAAGTATCAAGTAAAAGGTTTAAATATATCTCCAGAAATGGGCCTGTCTGGATAAGATGCAGGGTATGTTACACCGATATCGTCCTCGTTAACAGTTCCTCTCTACAATAGGGTATTTCACCCAAAAAATCTAATTAGTCCGTCTGTTAGATTATCGAAAAATATTAGATACGTGTTTTTTGGTTTTTAAAATAAATAAAAATTGACGGAAATAAAACGTGTCAAAGATCATGAGTGGGGGCTTTTGACATCACTTTGTGAGTAAAAAAGTACTAACCTTGTGACGTCACACGACTTGACACGACTTTTCGAAGCACTGTATCGTCTTCATCTTTTGTTTACGTGAAAAAAGAAAAAATACGTGTCCTTTATTTTTTGAAAATCCATCTGACGGACTAATTAGATTTTTTTGGTGAAATACCCTATTGAGTTAGTGTAAAATGAAACGCCGTGTCATCAGATGTCGTTACTAACTTATCTACTCGCTGAACTTAACAAAAGATTCATCAACAGCCTATTAATGTTCCCACTGCTGGGACACAGGCCTCCTCTCTTAGAGAGGGAATGGGCTATAATCTACCACGCGGGCCCAGTGCGGATTGGTAGATGTCACATATCTTTGAATTGTTGGTTCTAAGACATGCCGGTTTCCTCACGATGTTTTCCTTCACCGTTTTGAGAGCAGCGGTGATGAAATAAATTACACAAAGTAATGTGCCTACCTGGGTTCGAACCCACGACCTACTGTTCGTAAGTCGGGGCCGCCACCACTGGGCCACCGCTGCTAAAAGATTACCTACGAGAGAACAAAATATTACCTACTTATATTTAGCTTTTTTTCTCATCATCATCAGCCTATTATGTTCCCACTGCATGGATACAGGACCTAAAACAGAAACCTCCTCTCTGTAAGAGGGATAAGGCTCTAATTAACCACGTGGGTCCATCATAATTCTCAGTCATTTTGGCTTGGCGCAGTACAGTGCGGTCAAATTATCTTGGCAGGTCCGAACTTCGTGCAGGTCATTTTGTTACAACTAATGTTTAAAAGTGTTATGATATTTATTTTATTTGTATTTCTCACTGTTTAAATTAGATATTTTCTGATCGTTTAAGTATTGGTTTATCTGATGCCAATAACAGTTTTCTTCACAAGTTTACATGCGTAAAAGTTCGCAGAGCCTATGTTCAGCTTCAGACCTGCCAAGATGATGATCGCACTGTATATCTTCTTCTTCCATACATCTCCATTACTCGTCATGTCATCAGTCCATCCATCGTTTCTTTGACATTCCCTACTCCGCCACATTCATGCTCAAAAGTTTCCTCACAACATTCACTACGCGGGCCCAGCGCGGTTAGATAGATGTCACATGACTTACAATGATTGGTTCCAGGACAAGCCGGTTTCGCACGATGTTTTCTATCCCCTTTATACCTACAGGGCTCTCTGTTACCAGTACTTAGCCGTAACTAAGTGACCCCATGGTGAGACCCCACCGTAATTACGACATGGGCAACGCACGCGCGCTTATTGAAACTCACACACTGCGGATTATTCGTAAATAAGACATTATCAGGAAACATATGGTTGCGTATTATGGGCGGAAACTGAGCTGCTTACATTTTATGTTAAACTTGGAAAGAAGGGAGGCCTTTGCCCAGCTGTGGGACAGCGTAAACAAAAAAAAATGATTCAGGAAAGTGATAAGAAAATGTTACAAAAGAGTCTATGTTCATCATCTACCTAACCTTTTCCCAACTATATTGGGGTCGGCTTCCAGTCTAACCGGATGCAGCTGAATACCAGTATTGTATTTTATTTTTATTTGAAGACCATCTAACGGTAAGTCGTGACTTTCGGTAACAACACTGCAGCACCTTTTTTTTTGGTGCGTGGAAAATCATCAAATAACCCCCCCCCCCCCTCCCCCCCGCTCTTGGGCAAAGCGAAAGGGAGTGTCAGACTTCTACTGACTAAAAACCAACCCATGTTCCTTCTTCGCCCTTGTGCCGAGGCCATGTCATCTCTTTCGATAATCCGCAGCCCCGACGGGAACTCTGCAGCACCTAAGCTTTAAATCAGAACATAGTTACAGAGTGGTGATGGTACTTTCCCGGAGAATTATCAGGTCCTGAAAAGAGTCTATATTTCTATTCAAAGTCACAACTTACCGTTAGATGGTCTGTTAACTTACGCCCGCTCCCTCGATAGAAAATCGACGATTCAAAAGTGCTTGTAACTGTCCTACTTGAAATAAATGATTTTGATTCAATACTTAATTAATTAATCTAACAAATAAACTGTGAGTGTGTGCTTTGATAATTTCGTTCTCGAAACCTTGCATTCACTAATTTATGTTTTGTTAGATGACAAACCTAACAACTGCATCAACGCCAGTCCCGTACACTATAACAACCCGTATGTTTCCCATCAGTGTGACGTTAGGCAGTTGTTACAGATTAGTTCCGAGACACAGCCGACGCTGGAAGCTCCTACGTTTGTAACAACACTACTTACTGAGGAAACTAGAACAATGCAGATTGTGCGTAGCCTTCTTGTTCTACGGGAGAGGTTAGGAGGAATATTACTTGAAGCTTCAGGTTATTGTATGGGATTTTCTGTATAATCATAACTTATTTAGGAGTAAGGAATGAAATCATAATTCTATAGTATGAAGGTACTTTTTTGTACATGCACCAATAGTACCCAGTTCTTTTACAATATTGCTTACTCCAATAGCGTACTACTTCAATTGAACGACGGTAATCTCAGTTCTCCTGAGATGAGTCCTCAATTCTAACTCGATCACTTAGAGTTAACAACAGGTAACTTGTTTTAGTAAGATGATACTTAACTGTATAACATAACGGCACGTCTGTAATCCCAGAAGTTAAAGGCAGAGGTGTTCCCTGCTGCGGGTTGATCAAAAGAGATACAGCGGCCTCGACACAAAGGGCTAAGAAGTTTTACTAAGTAGAAGTCTGACACTCCATACCGCTCTTCCCAGAGCGAGGAGGAGTCATTTGATGATTTCCCAGTCTCCAAAGAAATAAAAGATGTCCTCTGTGTAGTTAGTACAGTCATAGTACACAGTTATGCTTTTGGTTCCAAGTAAAAGGGTACTATTGCCATCAACTGAACACAAATATAAACTCCGTGGCTCTTACTGACAACTTCCTAATGGAAAAACCCAATAACACATTGGCCGATCCGAGAATCGAACCCAGAACCCCATGCTGAGCACCGACCAAAAAGCCAATCCGAGTAAATATTAACAAACATATAAAATGTTATGGCAGGAAGCATGTGATTTAGTGGTTTGGGCGCAGAACGTCAGAAACGCAAAATGACAGATTAGCAAATTGTCAGATTCGCAGAATGACAGATTCGCAGTCATATCCTATCCGTGTCCTATCCTATATTTGTAAGATGTATGTATGGATGTTTGTTACTCTTTCACTTAAAAACTGCTTAACGGATTTGGATAAAACTTGGTACACAGATAGCTTATGACCTGGATTAACACATAGGATAGCCCGTGTAGGGCCCGGAAAAAGCATCCGTGAAGCTCCTTGCTCTTGCAAACCTCCATGCGGTTGTCAGTGTCAAGCACTACAGGTTTGCGCCAGTTCTCTTTAGCCAAGGAGAGCGGGGTAAGGCCCTTGTCCACCACGACAACATCTCGATGCATCCCCACGCCGGTTTCCAGGAAATATCCCGTTTTTATCCCGATTTTATCTTCCCGTGGGATTTTCGAGTTGTAATCTTCATCATTCATCTCGAAAACCGGACGCAACACCTAGTTATATTTAATTTAATTCAAGCAAACGTTAAGTACATATTAAAGTTTTAGGACTCAATAAACCGCGTGTTTTGATCACGTTTCTAACAGTAGTCGTCATAATTGAACTCGTAAATGTACACCTTATTTAAATCTCTTGTATTATTGCTTTGTAACTGTTAACTGTGAGAGAACAGCGGTGGCCCAGTGGTGGCGGCCCCGACATCGTGGGTTTGAACTTTCGAATCCAAGCAGGCGCATTACTTTGTGTAACTTCCGTGTGGCTTCCGTACCTCAAAAGGAAAAAACGGAGCCCTTATAGGATCACTCGTGCACATGTGTCTGTCTGTCTGTCTGTCCGACCATGGCCCCCCCTTATCTCCGAAACTACTGAACCTAAAATTCTGAAAAAAATACAGAAAATAAAACCTATAAGAAGGCATGGTACGGAACCCTTCATGTGCAAGTCCGACTTGCACTTGGCCAGTTTTTTTCATCACCGTTGCTCTCAAAACTGGGAAGGGAAACATCGTGAGGCAACCGGCATGTCCTATAATAAAAAAAAAATGAAGACATGTGACATCTACCAAACCGCAGTAGACCCGTGTGGTAAATTACAGCCAATTCCCTCTCATAGAGAGGAAGCCTGGAGTCCCAGCGATGACTAAATCCCTGGTTTCCCGCAGGAAGATCAAATTGATTGAACTTTTCCATTATGAACCTAAACTATCCATTAGTCTAGATTTCATAATTTCAGCCAAAAGACGTCCTCTGCTGGACACAGGCCTCCATAGAGTAGGCATTAAACTCTCATTAGTCTAGCTTTATACCCATATAATGGCCTAAAATGGTGAAACATTCCACCCTGTGCCTGTAAGTTTCATATCACATCGGCGCATAATTGATTACTATCTTCAGTATTCAGTACCTACATGCTCAGATTCAGTATTCACGCCATATACTGTGATGATGCTTCAAGTGTCTCAAGTGTACATATATAATAATAGGTACACTTACGAAGATACTGTCGACTTATCCAATGCAGTTACTTTTCCTTTTACAGCTGAGTACTTAGCAGAAATGGCAACACTTGGCAAGTAATTTCAGGTGGCTGATTTTCTCGAGCAGTGGCGGCCCCGTCTTACGAACAGTAAGTCGTGGGTTCGAACCATTATTTCATCACCGCTGCTCTCAAAACGGTGACGGAAAACATGTGACGAACCAAAAACTTCGAAGACATGTAACATCTACCAACCCGCACTGGGGCTGCCTGGTGGATTATAGCCCATCCATATATATAACACTAGCGGACGTCCCACGGTTTCACCCGCGTAGATCCCGTTCCCGTGGAAATACAGGGATAAAAAGTAGCTTATGTTACTCAGGGCGAATGTAGCTTTCTAATGGTGAAAAAATTTTTGAAATCAGCGCGGTAGTTTTTGAGTTTATTCATTACAAACATACACACAAACATACAAATCTTTCCTCTTTATAATATTAGTGTAGATAACATAATATCACGCCTGTTGTACCCGAAGGCTTAGGTTAGATAGATGTACGTAATATATAGTCCACTCGCAATAACACTTTGCCCAACCTGGGTAGCCAACTAAGGGTCTCATGCTCAGTAATTGTGCTTGCGACCTCTTGACCAACCAGACCAATACTATTGCTGTAACGAGGCTGTATAGTATATCTACCGCAGATACCATATTTCGACCTCCAACGATCGAAGCTTCCTCAATGAACACTGAGCAATAATTTCAATTAAAAATAACAATTTTCTTGGTCCTATTTACTTTAATATCGAAAATCAGTGGTAAGACAACGATACCGATATCTAGCCACGAGCCTTTAATCAGATATCAGCTGTTTACATTCAGCCCCTGGGATATTTAAATGTACCGATGTTGTCTCGGTTCAACCTGCCGCTGACCCGAAGATCGCCGATAGTGGCCGAGGATTCCCGATTACGAAGTAGGATTGAGAGATTTGGATATCGTTTTTTTTTCTATTGTTTTGTGATGAACGTTGTATGGTAGTAAAGTAACTGGTATTTTATTACGTTTGATATAAGGAAGCTTTAATACACTCAATGATACGATTGAACCAATAGATTTGATGAAATATATAAGAACAAGTTCTGAGGAAAGCTTTATCATTTGCTTCGAGAAAATCCTGAAAGGTGCAAGTGGCTGTGCAGGATAGGAGGTGGCACACATATCCTGTAGAGGGGCTTCATACTGGCAATTTTTTGGGATGGATCGAGGATTTTTGATGTTGAAAAGTGCATTTTACAACGAATTTACATATATTTTTTTTTTTTTAAAGAAAACTGCAGTAACCATTTTTTACCTAAGTTAACAAAAGCTTTGTCCAAGCTAACCCTTAGACAAACCGAGTCAAACAATAACCAAAGAAACAAAGGTCAGTTCCGTACCTCCATACATCTTAACTACCATCTGAACCGACGCAGAACATTGCTGTTTACAATCTGATCTGCCGATATGGATCATTATGATCGCCTGATCAGGAATGGACACAAATGGACAAGATGGACAGGGGTCTGATAAACTTCTTGTTCTGCAAGGACCTACACAGTTAATGTCCTATTTTGAGAAGGTACTGTAGGTTATTACGGGCGAATTTCACCAATGGAACTCAACACGATCAGTAGGTACGTCCAAACCGAGTTCAATAACTGCCAGAATTTCAACAATTTGACACTGACAGCTCTGGATCGCCTTTAGTGGGACAATTTTCTCCCTTAGGTATTCATGTCTCAATCTCTTTTATTCCTCATCTCAACAGACACCTCCTTTCTAGCCATATCATCCTTCACAAAGTCCATCCATCGCTACTTTGACCTTCCTCTACTCTTCTCCCTAAAGTATTTTCAGAAAAAAGTCTGACTGCCTCACTCCAAAGAATGAAAAAAAAAATTATATCCACCATATTTCTAAACTAAGTTCAAGACCCTATTAACCACTTCACCAGTGCTACATATTTCAACTAAACCGAACTACCGCTTTATTGCGTTCAAGATAAAAGATAAATAAAACACCGCAGGTAGCGTTCACGAAGTTAAACTTTAGGCTGGTATCGCAATCAGTGTTCTTACGAATGAGCTCCTAATATTAAAAGGAAAAGCTAAGTTATTGAAAGCATTAAGAGTTGGGGAGTCGTTGCATCAGAACACCCAGATGTTAGGTATTATGGTTTGGAGCTGGTGGATGGTGGAAGGGAAGAGATGGAGCGTTTAAAAATCTTGTTACCTTTTCTTTAGAAATAGTAAACAATTTTCGTCTTTTTTCTTCTGCTGTATCAATTGTCAGGATAAAAAGTATGTTATGGGACAGATCCGGTCTACTTATATGCCAAACTGTATGCTAGTCTTTGAGAAAATGTAACAGACACAATGCATTAAAAAATAATATTAGTATGAATAAATTGAGGTTTGCAGTGATGCCTCTTAGATCAAACACAACAACCTCTCATAGAGTGAGACAATTAGGTATGAATAATCTTTAGATAGTAGTCAAGCATTAATAACGTTTATCATAAGAATCTAGTGTGCAAGTGAAGTGTTACTTACTAATATAGTTTTAAAGTTTTGTTTACTAACACAAATTGTATTACATTATACAGGGTGTAAATCGACCCATCACACAGCCGTCAACCAAGCATTCTGTACATCAAACTAAGTAAGTACCCCTACGCAAAAAAATTTGCTGGGAAATGACTTTTTGGCCCGTAATCCACCAAAGCGGAGAGGAGCGGAGACGAGAGGAGATGTGCGGAAATCGGCCAATCACATTAGTTAAAACTTACATCTGGTCTTTCGCCTTTCCTGTGATTGGTCGAATTTGGCACATCTCCTCTCCGCTCTGCTCATCTCCGCTTTGGTGGATTACGGGCCTTTTTTTGGGGTCAAAAATCACATTTTACGGTAAAACTCAATATGGCACTCTTAAAACATTGTGCTAGTGAATACTTTGAATAGTAAACGGGTCATGGAGGTAATATAAGTAAACTAGCAGTTGCCCGCGACTTCGTCCGCGTAGAAATTTTGACTCTCTTGTCTCTTGTCTCTTGACTGCCTGTGGATGGTACTATGTCAAATCGAATGCCAAATGCCAATCGAAGCGATTATATTCCCTTAAACCAGCCCTGTCGTAAAATCTATTCCTACCTGAAATGTCTTAACTATATTCTATCTCTCTGCCAATTTTCAGGTACAAAAAGCCAAGGATTTCATATGGACTTACGGGAGCCCTTAGTCCAGATCTTCCTTACAAACTTAGCTTAGATCTCCTACTCCTAAACTCTAGACTTGTTAAATTTCAGGTTGTTAGTACAAAAAAAAAAACAGTACATTTTTACAAACATGTGAAAGCCCTCAGACCTCCTTATTCTGGCCATGTTGCTAAACTCGCTAAATCCGTTCTTAGTCAACGTCTACTAACTATAAAGTACCTTCCTGCCAAAATTGTAGCACAAAAAAGGAAGGACTGTCATACAAACTCGCGTGAGCCCTTAGACCTCCCTAGTCCGGCCCTGTCGCAAAATCGGTTCTTAGCAAACTTCTACTCACCTACTACGTCCCTGCCAAAATTCAAGTTAGTAGCACACAAAATGATGGACTTTTAAACAAACTTGCGAGCGCCCTTAAACCTCTCTAATCCGGCCCTGCCACAAAACCTGTACTTAGCAGAGTTCTACTAACTATAAACTACGTGCCTGCCAAAAATCAAGTTTGTAGCACATACAATTAAGGATTTTCTTACGAACTTGCAAGAACCCTTAGGCCTTCCTAATCCGGCCCTGTCACAAAATCTGTTCTTACCAGACGTCTACTAACTATAAACTACGTCCGTCTCAAAAATCAAGTTTGTAGCTCAAAAAATGAAGGACTTTCATACAAACTGGCGAGAACCCTTAGACCTCCCTAATCCGGCCCTGTCTCAAAATCGGTTCTAAGCAGACGTCTACTAACTTTAAACTACGTCCCTGCCAAAAATGAATATTGTGGCACAAAATATGAAAGACTTTCATACAAACTGGCGAGAGCCCTTAGACCTCCCTAATCCGGCCCTATCGCAAAATTAATTCATAGCAGACGCCCACTGACTATAAACTACGTCTCTGCCAAAAATCTAGATTATAACACAAAAAATGAAGGAGTTTCATACAAACTTGCGAGGACCCTTAGACCACCCTAATCCGGCCCTGTCGCAAAATCTGTTCTTACCAGACGTCTACTAACTATAAACTACGTCCGTCTCAAAAATCAAGTTTGTAGCTCAAAAAATTAAGGACTTTCATACAAACTGGCGAGACCCCTTAGACCTCCCTAATCCGGCCCTGTCTCAAAATCGGTTCTAAGCAGACGCCTACTAACTTTAAACTACGTCCCTGCCAAAAATGAATATTGTGGCACAAAAAATGAAAGACTTTCATACAAACTGGCAAGAGCCCTTAGACCTCCCTAATCCGGCCCTATCGCAAAATTAATTCATAGCAGACGCCCACTGCCTATAAACTACGTCTCTGCCAAAAATCAAGATTGTAGCATAAAAAATGAAGGACTTTCATACAAACTTGCGAGGGCCCTTAGACCACCCTAATCCGGCCCTGTCGCAAAACTAATTTATAGCGGATGCCTACTGACTATAAACTACGTCTCTGCCAAAAATCAAGATTATAGCACGAAAAATTAAGGACTTTCATACAAACTTGTGAGGGCCCTTAGACCACCCTAATCCGGCCCTGTCGCAAAATTAATTCATAGCAGACGCCCACTGACTATAAACTACGTCTCTGCCAAAAATCTAGATTGTAGCACAAAAAATGAAGGAGTTTCATACAAACTTGCGAGGGCCCTTAGACCACCCTAATCCGGCCCTTTCGCAAAATCCGTTCTTAGCGGACGTCTACTAACCATAAACTACCTCCCTGCCAAAAATCATCTTTGTACGTCCAGCGGTTTTCGAGATTTCGTGATGAATCAGTGAGTGACCTTTCGCTTTTATAGATATAGATTTATAACCCGAAAAACTAGTATTTACAAAAACAGCTGTGAAAAATTTGGAACTTTGACCCCCAATATCTCCGTAACTAGGGGCCGGTTCCCAGGTATGGTCTAGAACAAAAAAATGATCGCAGTGGTGGGGAGAACAAGTGCCCTTCGTTTGCGTTAAGGGTACGTTTACACCCTTTATGCATGTAAGTCTGTAAAGTATACATACATTATATTGTAAGAGTCAAAGTTCATCATCATCATCATCATCAGCCTATAATGTTCCCACTGCAGGAACACAAGCCCTCTCTTGGTGAGCGATGGGTTATTAATAATCCACCACGCGTACCCAGTGCGGATTGGTAGATGTCACATGTCTTCGATTTTTTTGCTACTCAGACATTCCGGTTTCCACACGATGTTTTCTTCACCGTTGTTTCTTAGTCAAAGTTGCCTGGTAATAAATAAATGTTTATTTTTGAATTTAGAAAATCCTGATGCAAGGGGGCGAAAGTAACAGTTTTAGTTAATGGTTTTAAGGCGAGGTTGCAGTACTTTGTTTTTATGAACGCACGACCTCACCCCCCGCCCTTCCGCGCGAGCGATATAATGCCTAAATTTTGACTGTTTTTTCTTCTTGGAGAAAAATGGTAAAGAAATTATACAATATGTTTTCAACATTTACTTCAGAATAAAAAGTTCTATCTACTGATATAACTTTCATAAATTCATGATGAAATGTCTTAGCAGTACACGTTTTAAATTATGATTTAGAGTCATGTTTGATAAAAAAAATGATCGAGCCGATCATTCTAAATCGCGTTTCTATCTTTACGATTTACTTGAGAGTATGTTCAATTTTTATGTAATGATTTTTATTTGTAAAAAACTCATATTTAGTTCGATTTTCAAAGGTTCAAAAATCTTAAAAAGTACTGCAACCCCGCCTTAAGTCTCTTGAAATCGCCACATCTACTAACTCGCCCACTACCTCACATGGAGCACGAACGTAAAATATCTGAGTGTTTACGCGCGTGCGCTCCATTTGTACACGCCACGCGGTGGACGCCCCCGATACTACTGCGTAGATCGACAGCCGATAACACTGGGATACATGTACTTAAAGTACGGTGGGTCAGGAAGGACTGGTATCTATCAATGATCTGCTTTGCTAGACTTCAAACTGTGAGATGAACCAGAGGAATCTGTGGAATTCTGACAGGCACGGTCTACATAACGCGATAGTTTGCCAGTCTTACCAAGGAATATCGGCTTGATTCCTATTACCTGGGACGTAAATAAATCTTAAACATCTCTACTTAACCATACGGGGATTACAAGGTGTGATAAAATAAATAAATAAAAAAAATAAAAATCATTTAATTCAGACAAAAAAGTCCATAGACAAGGCAATGTTTGTTAGTAACAAAAATGCTTATAACCAATGTTAGTAAAATATGTGTGATGTTATTCGATGTTTTTTTAACTAAATCTTTTTCGTATCTGTCTACTCTATGGGAAAAATCATCGAAACAAACGTAGAAGTTACAATCACTGGCTTGAATATCAATTGGCATGATGACCGAAACCAATGTAGTCTGACAGGACTTGTTAAGAAAGGGCTCGTTCCTGTTTGCATAAAAGTGTCAATGGAGCAATTTAGGCAAGACTATTTATAAGGCCTATAGAATCCATTTTAGCTGATAATTATGCTGTCTTCTAGATGGTTTGGAAGGTATAGTAAGAGAAATCAAACGAGAATGCTGTCACTGTCCATGTTGCTACAAAAGAGTTCGATTCAAGAAGAAGAAACTCATTAATTACGAAAACCATGTCGTTACTCGACTAAAAGCGTCCAAAACTGAAAACCCCATAGATCTAGCTATAATGTAACATAGCTACACAACTACAAAGGCCCATTCAACCACAAACCGCCAGCCCACCTTTAAACTCGCAACCAAAAGGTCTGAAACAATAACAAATCGCTGGAAACAATCGTTACTGATTACATCGCTACATAATACTAATTAATTTGGGCCCACTGTTCAATACACGGTATTGATTGTCCATAAAGGCAGCACAAAGACTTAGGGCGCAATGTCGAGTAAACAATGCACTTGTAGAACACGAGTCGCTTTGCTGTGCCGAATGTTAGGAACTACGAAACAAGGGATTTGTTGAAATGAAATCTCACACACAAGTTCTGGCTGTCAGGATGAATAATACTCCTACAAAATAATGAAGAGGACGACCAGAAAAATGATGGATATGACTAGAAAAATGATGGATATGACCAGAAAAATGATGGATATGACTAGAAAGGAGGTGACTACTGAGAAAACGCGTAATAGAGAAGTATGGAAGAAGAACACAACTAATGTTGTATTGTACACACGGCTACACATCAAGCTATACATTTCCAGTTTACGCTGATCTCGCACTGTACAAAAATCCTATACAATGCGGGACCAGCTTATACTGGAAATGTATAGCTTGATGTGTAGCCGTGTGTACCACGATCATGCGTTTTTCCGCTTGGAGAAGAAATTATGACCATTTTCTAGTTTTCTTTATCTCTCCGTCCTCTGGCGTTTACTAAATGGGACAGTAAGTATGAAAATCAGAAAAATCTCTAGAGCCCTCCAGTAAAATTGAACGAAGTTTTGAAAGACCAATTCGTAAGAGTTATATTAGTTGGTAGACTATCAACCCTTTTATTTACTTTCTAAGTTATAACTGCATGTAAACATGATTTATAAGTCTGTTAAGTACCTTTAGGTGATCAGGAAACAATTTTATAAAATTAATAATATTTTGCCCTTTACTGGCTATAAATCATATTATTTATGGGTTGCAGTTTCGACGACCTAATGGCGTATAGTACGTAGCCCACTGATTCATCAAATAGATCTTAGTACACATTGTAAACTGTAAAATAATAGGAAATATGAAGGCTCAGAAGTACTCTACTGCATGATCTTTCTTAAATTATGCAAGTTTCAGTCGTCTATCGTATCTATGGCATCATTTTCTTCAAAATGGAAACCTACATTTTGTAGAGACACTGGAAAAGCGATAAAACACTCGACTTGTCATCTCCACTCAATTATAACATCGAATTCCCTCAAAACAAAATCGAAAAGAACAATTCCACATTTAAATTTGAACTTCGTGCATCTCCGGCAATCTACGGAGCTCGTGCGGCTGGGATTGGTGGAAACAATGCTGTTATAAGATGGCTGCTAATGGCAACAATAGGCGAGATAACCGTCTACCTCCATTATTCCGCACGGATTCTGAATAATGTACTAGTTTTGAAAGCATTTAGATTGTTATTATTCAACCAGAGATTTATTATTAGTCTAGTTAGTTTTAGTATTGTGGAATCGGGCCGCTTCAGCTTTGATAAACCGTTAAATACGAATTATGGGTGTTACAAAACTGTAATGCGGTTGTAATCTATTGTAGGTCGTTGTTTTGCTTGTTTCTGCTTGATTTACTTGACTGCACTGTATATCACTCACTCTACTTAAGCAGGTCCTTACAAAAGCGAATCCTTCATTGTGTCTAAGCGCTACTAAGTACTACTTACCTACGCAAATAGCAAGTTCAATCATTATCAATTTTCTGCGAATATTTTATGAATCCTCCTACAATCTGCAGGCTAATTCGAGAGCGTAAATAATATAATAATCAACCCAATTGTGCATGTTAAAAAAAGAAGCAAAACTTTCTATCACTGACACTAAACGCAATAAGCGCACCTGTTCATATCAATCAATCAGTATCCCACAACAATGATAATTACAGCACCTTCTGAACGTGACGTAGACGTATTGGCTAATCACGATCTGTTTCATTGAGGAAATACCTTTGGCAAATTCGATTTATATGACAGAGTCGATAACACTGAAATGAAAACTCATCATGCAGTACCTACTCATAATATACCTACTACTATGCAGATTGTTTGATACAAAGCAGTTACTTTTAATTAAACCTACGTCGTCAACTCTAATTGGACTACGATTTTGATAAGAATAAGAAATACTAGAAAGGTTTTGAATCAAAATACTTATTAGATTCTGTGTGGTCGGTTAAATACAAGTCATCAGAAATGCACCAATACCTGTTAACATGTCATAATTCACGGTAAATAGGGTGGATGTAACGATTGTAAGACGCAGGTTCCTAATAAACTGTAGGTAGCCTTATTTTCCACAGGGGGTAACCTAAAGAGAAGCACCTGTTACATTTAATAATTTATTCCTTTTTTATTTACCTACGTTCATTCATCTGGTCAAGCATTCACACCAGTTGCGAGTACTATGCACGTGACCTTTATAAAGAGAAAAACATCACTAGTGACGTTAGTAAATTGGTACCCACAATAGTTTTCCTAGATAGTGACTTTTTATTAGACAAACTTTAGGAAAATCAAAATCATAAGTCATTTATTCAAACTAGGCTGATAATCAGCACTTTTCGAACGCCAAAATTTACTTTACTTTACTTATTTACAAGAGACAGTCCCCCAATACGCCCACCCTTCGACACTTCCTAGTTAGCAGGAAAAAAGAATTGGCGGAACAAACTCCCCAGCAACACATCTGTCTGTTAGGTTAAGACAAGAAAAAAATACCATGGTTATTGGCATTGACTTATATATTACTGCGTAAGGACTGGGCGGACCGCATGATAAAATGACGCCTCGAATTTGGTCCCAAATAGGTCTTGACTAAACCGAAGTTTATAAGAAAATGAAAATGAAAAATTAAAATTTAACGTTTTTTTTTATTAACATTTTAATGAAACCTTTATTTAATTTCTTTATACCTCGATAATACCACGCCACGCCGCTCATACAAGGTTACGTTTACGAGCAGCCTGATTAGTTCATAGAGATGACGTTAGTGTTTCTCTGTATGGGGAACGCATCGAGCAAAATGTTCGGACGACCTTATCTTTAGTTTTTATATCAATGGTTATTGGTATATTTTAATCATGCAGTCGTTACTTTATGTACACTCGAGAGCAATGAATCCGGGTCACTTAAAGAATGTTAAAAATCTCGGAAACTAAAAATGATAGGTTAATGCAATAAATTGTATTTAATAGACAATGTAATACTCCTTAAATGAAGGTATTAAAACTTCTTAGTTATTGTAAAGTTATATCATAAAAAAATCAAATTTGAAAAAGGGCCACTTTCGAAGATGGAACTACGTAATTACAGCATTTGGTTTTGCTTTTGTTTGTAATCTGTCATTTATGTGGGTACATAAACCATGTTGATAGTGCTCTATATTCATTATTCAAGCTGAAATTATGTCGCTTACGCCTGAAGAATGCACCAGAATACTTACAATGCTGGAAACCGGCCGGAGTCAGCGCGATGCAGCCAGGACTGTCGGTGTGTCGCTGTCAACAGTACAAAGAGTTCTCCGACGTTACGAAGAAACTGGTTCTAACCTACGCAGACCAGGAACGGGCAGAACCAGGTGTACCACAGCACGAGAAGACCGATACTTGGTGAACACCATGCTTCGAAATCGCTTTCTCACAGGAACTGAACTCACAAATCAGTTTCGACGCCTCGGAGGAAGTAACTAAAACTAACATAAAACCCCTTAGACCTGCAAACGGCCCTAAACTGGAGCGTGGACATCGTATTTCAAGACTAAGATATGCCCAGAGCCACGTAAATTGGAGTATTGAAGATTGGTCAAAAGTTATGTTCTCCGACGAATCAAAATTTATGCTCTACAAGCACGATGGAAGACACAGAGTGTATCGAAGACCAGGGGAAAGATTCAAGCAAGCATGCATCGAAGAAAAAGTAGCCTACGGTGGTGGGTCTGTACTTGTGTGGGCCGGAATTTCTTCTGAAAGTCGCACAGAGCTGGTGATCATAGAAAACGGCTCTTTAACTAGCGAAAGATATGTGGAAGAAATCCTCAATGATCACGTTGGTCCATTTATGGTCAATTTAGGTGAGGATGCTATATTTATGCATGACAATGCCCGACCTCATACAGGTAGGATTGTGAATGACTACCTTCAAGAGATGAACATTACTCGTATGGAGTGGCCAGCGCGCAGCCCGGATATCAACCCGATCGAGCATGCTTGGGACGAGCTAGGCAGATGCGTAAAACAACGAAACCCTCACCCAATCACGCTTCGTGAGCTCAAAATTGCTCTCACAGAGGAATGGGAGAATATTCCCCAAAATCGTATAAGGAACTTGGTGTACAGCATGCCAAACCGCGTAAACGCAGTAATGGAAGCACGAGGAGGCAATACGAAGTATTAAAATTTAAGAAAATCGTAATAAAGTTCAAAAATTTCATGTTTCCTATTTTTGTTTTAAGGAGAGATCAGCAGTTTTTTTCTTTAAGTAATTTTGTGTCAATAAAATGTATGGTGACTCATATTTGTTTTACTTTAATTTAAGGAGTATTACATTGTCTATTAAATACAATTTATTGCATTAACCTATCATTTTTAGTTTCCGAGATTTTTAACATTCTTTAAGTGACCCGGATTCATTGCTCTCGAGTGTAGTTACTTTTTGTTATGATAGTGATAGCGGATGATGTCTTACAACCGCAAATAAATGGACGAAGTACCTACATGTACAGTTACCGATAAAATAAATGTCAAGCTTTAATTGAGTTTCCTGTAAACTGATTTCTATTTCAATCAAATCATGAGTAGGTAGTCATAAAGATCAATTTTGATTGAATTCTAAAATAATCATAATAATTTAAGCGATCGATTTGATTAACGAACGAATCATATTCGTTGCCGAGAATCGGTACCATCTCCCTAATATTATCCGCCAATAAAATCGTTTTATCGACTTGACCACCCCGCGTAGATGTTACAATTACAATGATAAATGTGCCATTAGACAGCACAGTTACAACCCTTTATACGAAGGTTATAAGATTTATATTCGTACCGTGTAGCAGCAAAGTTAAGTTTGTCAATAATTCACATTTACTACATGGCTAATAGGTATCAGGGGTATAAATTCCGTAGTACAACTACAGACTGTCAGGCTGTCCATCATATATCTTCGAGAGACACCCACCAGGATACCTGTATTGAAATTGGTTCACAATCCCATAATTGTATGGAGTGTCACCTGCAATTACTGATAAAACTAGTTTATTCCTTCGGGTTTTCTTGGAGAACAAGATATCAACGCTTATAGAAACTGAATTATTTATTGATATTGGAAAGCCAATTTTACTTTCTTTTTTAAATTGAATTTCTGTGCAGCTATTTCTACTGTGGTCAACGACACTTCTTTGGTGAATATCCTTATCTACAAAAAACATTATCTCTTCAATCTTCTTCTGTTTACCAGCCCATCTACAAGACATGTTGTACTGTTCCTTAGTTCCAAAAGCACAAAGAAGAACAATATATATTTGTACCATTTGAACATCATCATAATATTGATCAGCCTTGAAGTCTCCAAAACCGGGACCCCAAATTTTCCCCTCCATACTAAAGAGGCACAATTCGGCACAAACCAACAAGTTTTGAAATATATCCAAACGCGTAAACCATAGAGTTCCGCGCTAATATATCACGGGGACCATAGACAATGGATACAATCGTCTAATTATATTGTGGCGACGCCGCTGTATCGAGCACAGATAAACTTGATGCATTATTTTGTTAGACAATTAGTGCGTCTGTTACGAACGCAATTTGTTGGAAACCTATCGGTGGTTGTATTTGTTAGGAGAAATACATTGCTGGGCTTAGGAAGCTTCGGATCCTGTTTATTATTGTTTTTATCTTTGTATAGAATCAGTACTGTTGCCTCGTTGGTGTAGAAGAAGGCACGAATAATAGGCTCGTTTACTTATAACTACAAGAAACCTTAAAATAACTGATGAGGAGCGGTTGAATACAGCTCTGACTACTCCCCTGAAGTGGTAGCCAGATGAAACATGATGTTATACTATGTTTTGTAAACAGCAATATTACTTATTTAAATACCAATCTCGTGAAGCTATAAGATTGGTCCGGCTAGCAAGATCTTGTCCGAACACCGAAAGATTAACCTGCACAAACACTATCCATCGGCAAAGTTTGCTTTCCTATAATGAAAAAGGTCACATCACCCAAGGCTTTGTGAAATATGCAACAAAATCGAAGATGTGCAACATTTGCTGATGGAGTTTGTTAGGAGCAAGAATGAAAGAGAATCATTGATTAGAGAATTTCCAACATACTTATCCAAAAAATTTTAGTAAACCCTACCATCAATAATTGCAAAAAGGTTGTGTGGCGTGGTGGAGACTGGAGATGTATCAATGATATACCCCTTCTAATACATAGTGAATAATATTCCACATATTATTATGTTTTTATTTAGTTCATACGGTACGATGGGGTTGGCAAATCCTTGTGTATAAAAACCCCATTTACTTAGTTAAGAAAGAATTTAAAAAAACATAAGCCTCTGAACTCTCAATTCCCTATTTCTGTTTCTAAGTCATTTCTAACTACAGAAGTGTATAGAAAAGTGTAACGTTGGGAAACGATCGGACATTGCAAGAGGCACACAATATTATAGACGATGGACAGCGGCGATAGCACGCGTGCCATACTGTCCTTACTTGGTGATAACACAGAGCTATGTCTCATAGACCTACACATAAACATATTTAAGATATTTTAAAGAGACTATTAGAAAAAACGTCGAGGTATCACATTTTACTCTGACGTCTCAGTGACACTTTAAACTAAAATCAGGCGCAAGAACAACGACGACGACCACGTATCTCCTCAACGTAGGTTCAGTTTAAATAGTCATGTCTATGCGGTGTAGCGAACCGATTTTTTTTTATTGACTTCGGTATCAACGTGGAGAAGAATGGACTCTCCAACTCTCTCCAAATATGAAACAAATCGAAACTCTTCATCATCTTCATCATTTCCGCTGAAATTTGTTCACTGCTGAACATATGCCTTCACTAAGTGTCGCCACATTGACCGGTCCCGTAAATCTCGCAACCAGCGCATTTCCGCAACCTTCACCAGGTCACATCTCCACCTAGTGGGAGACCTTCCAATGCAACGTATTCAGGTTTGAGCTTTATTAATTATTATAATTCGAAAACCCCTCTACGAGACTCCTAACTCCACAAATTAGTTCATGCCACCTTAAATGGAGTCTAGATTACAGTGAAGCGTGAAATGCTGGTATAATTCGGTGCTATCAGCTGTCAGGAGGGCGAGGGAGGGAGGGCAATTAACTCCCGACCAGCGCACGATTGTGTAAGCTATTGTTAATTGTTTCTGGTCTTACCTCTTTCGTAGCCATGTTTGTTTGTGGTAGGTACCTGTGTCATGGCGAGAATACAAGATAATAAAAGAATGGGCAGTATTTTGAACTTTGAATGCTTATGAATCAGAAGACTTATCTTAATGGCCGAATAGAAGAATGGTTTAAGTATTAATTTGTTGTTTACATTTAAACTTAAAAAAATATTGGATGAATTCGAAATTAAAATTAGAGGGATTTTCGGCTGTACTGTTCGAAACGTTGTTTTATTTATTTTCCTGTTGTAACTTTTACTTCTATCCAATCTATTATCATGAATTCCAATATATTTTCCAATTAGTTTTCTAATCTTGTTTGCCAATTTGCTAGTCGTTAGTATAAATTGGCTCATGAAATCTTTGGTTGATTGGCTATTGGTGGTTTAGGGCGCTAAAGTGCTCAGTTTGGTAACCCAAGAAGATGAGGAGTCTCGTGTTGGCCATCGTTCTAACATGTTGGGCCAACCATGTTGGCGAGTTGGACGGCTATGTTGTTGGCGCTGGATGTGAGTTCAGATTCTTTTGTCATAACTAGAATTCTATGGTGAACGATAACGTCAAGGAGGCGGGAACCAGGATGAGGGATGCACGGAACCGAGAAGTATGGTTGAAGAAAGCGGAGGCTTATACCCAGCAGTGGGTGATTCCAGGCTTGAAATGATGATGATGAGGTGCAGAATGTGTCTTCATTTACCAGTCACTCATAAGTTCCAATAGATCAGATTTTTGTATGATATGCTGCTTATCACGTGTGGTAGTTGACGTTACCATAGATTCCCGTTCGCAGTTTGTCGCAAATAGGTTTGAACTATCTTTAAGTTTTTTTTTGAGCACTTATGGATAGACCACCTGATCAAAGCAGAACCGGTTAGAATAACATTATTTATCCATGCAATAATGAACTAAATAGACGTCATTTTGCTCGTTTCGCTCTATTCACAAGATTGCAAGAGACGTCACCGGTTCAAGCCGCATCGTTGCAATAACAGAGGTCACTCCCAAAATCTCCCATTTTCGTCTCCATGCAGTAAACGTCCGCTTCGGCCAAATGCTGTTCACGGACAGCAAGTACCAAACGCTTAGAGAAGAGATGATCAAGGCCAACACCAGGAACCTGGTCTACCACTGCAGAGCTGACAAGAGCGACTGCGATGCTGCTCTTGCCAAGATGCGGTATAAGGCCAGCAAACACTTCTATGCGCTGTCGAAGGCCGTCGTTGATTATGTGAAGAATAAACGCCAGGCTAGACCTACGGGATATGTTGGTAAGGGATGTTTTGTATTTTTTTTCGAGGCTGCAGGTTTTTCGAAAGAGATACCGCGACCTCGACACAAAGAGTTAAGAAGGAATATGTCATTGTGTGGTTTTTAGTCAGTAGAAGTCTGACACTCCCTACCGCTCTGCCTAGAGCGAGAGAAATCATTTGATGATTTCCCAGCCTACAAAAAAAAAGTGTATTTTTTGCTATAAGTACTCTCGAATTGATTTAAATAGAAGTGGTCAGTCTGGACTGCATTTAAAGGGGGACGTTTCTGGGACACATCTGTGAAATTGAATTGAATTAGATTTTGTGGTACAGACACCAGCACATCAAGCTGCTATCAGCAATCTGTCAATTTTTTTAATAGATATTCTTTATCGCTGAAGCATATCGTTCAAGTTTGATTGGGTAGTTTTGCCCTATTTTACCTGTGACAGCAGAAACCGAACAGCAGCCTTATTGTATGTATTGACAATAAAGATCACTGTGATTTTGTCAGCAATGCAAGAAAAGAGGTAATGTGAATGGACTGTACAGATAATTATATTATAGGTTTGCAAATTCCTATCAAAAAGCAGAGAGTTCGTTTGAATGTAATGTTTTCGTCCAGGAACTGCCACGTTCTGTCAAGATAACGTCTGTGTTCCGGACACGGACCCACCCATCGTGTTCGGAGGCTGCTTCACCCTGATTTCCTGCGGCGGCAACCAAAGCTGGCAGCTGGACCCCGTCACCTATAAGAAGAAGATAGGACGATACTTATAGTTTTACGTTCAATAAATGTATTACCTACGATATTTCTTACTAAACTTTTCTGATTTTCGAGACTTCTAAAGGTAAGATAACTGGATAAATCGTGTAAATCCCAGGATTTTTGCAATCAAAACTTTAAAATATTTGGTAAATCACGAGCAACGGGCGCGGTAAGTAATAAAATAGTTGACTAATAATTATAATCAAAATAAATTAACTCCATGATTTATCAGCCATAGGCATACCTTTCACCAAATGGGTAAACATGTTTAAAATTTTATTTAAGGACAAAATTCTGTTTAACTACACAAATTGTCTTGCACCACAAGTTAAACATGATTAACTATCTGTCAAATTTAAACAGCCAAAAATCGCTGTTTAAGGTGCTAAACGTATTTAGGAGGAGTTGAATTTGAGGTTATTTTTTGGTCGTGCGACTCGTGCGTGGATATTTTGAGTGTAATGGAATAAATAATGAGTATGTTTGAGTTTCAAATTGATGACGACGACGAAGAAATTGTCAACTATATAAACAGACCTCGAGATATCAGGTTTATAGAGGCAAGATCTTTGTTTGAAACCCCGACGGAGAAGTTATTTCGAAGATTTCGCCAAACCAAGAAGACAAGAAATAATTGAATCTAGATTATTGTTTAAAACAGAAAAGTAAGTAACTAACGGGCATTACGCTAATTTCTTAAAGGTAATTTATACAAATTGGGCAAGGTCCCTACAATAAACTATTGTTCCGTAGAAACTACCCATGGAAAAAAAAATCGCAATAAAGCACCTGATCTAACCGTGAGAATCATAAAGCTAGCGGTACCTATTATATAAACAGTACTAATAAACAAGACTATTTTTTGCTATTTTTACATAAAATTTGAATGAAGTAAATAAATACGTGCCTGACACACGTTGACAGATAACTCGTTTTACGCACAAAACAAAACCAAATATCGACAAACAACCGTGAAATAACGGATACTGCTCAAATCGTGAAATGGAACGCACAAAACACAATGAAGCAACGCTCTAAAATGTGTTTAGCTAATTTCAACCTTCAACATCATGGTGCAGGACAACCTTAAATAAGTTTAAATTAAACATGTTTACAAATGAAAACATATTTAACTAACTACGTTTAAACTTATTTTAAATAAGATTTGATGAAAGTGGCCCTTAGTTTTTACAAAAATCCTAGAGTTTTCGGGAAAAATGTATTCCTATAATCCAGAGACAAATAGCATAAACAAACCTTTAAACATTAAATTCTGCTGCATTTGTTTAGACTGGAAACCATTACAAAAATAGTTTAGTTTAGTTAGTTTAGTTTAACTGGGCCTTTATCCGCACTTATTAGCCTCTTGATTGATGTTTAGAGAATACCTGCTCCAACCAACATAGGTCGTCCCCTTCCCAGACTACTGCAGGCTTCCGGGAGAGTTAATGGGGATCGTAGAGTTTGTGCCCGGTGATCTGCCACGCTCTACAAAAATAGATACGGAAAGACTAGGCCAATGATGATTCATTTCTACACCACTTACCCATCTCCCACAAATGCATCAAAGAGATAGCAAGGGTTTTACAAAATCATTTATTTATTAGAAACATAACTTTAACACAGACTCTAGTCAGTAACAAACCATCTACAATCACTAAAACAGGCAAATTCCAGTCTATTACATTTTGCATTGACTGTGTTCTTACGCAAACCAAACGCCAATTTCACAGCTTTTCCACCAAAATACAACAAGCAGAAAATCTCCAAGATTTTACGAACATCTGTACATAACATCAACACCGTTTTACTCAATAATGTTCACTGATATAACTTGAACAATTTCCGACTCAATATGCAATGAAGAAAATTAAAACAAAAAGTATCGTGAACCACCTGTTGCATTGTGCAGAAAACAATAAGAATTTCATTCATTGTTACACATCTGAAAAGAGGGTTTATAAAAGACCTTTACATGTTCAATCGAAATGTTAAAATGCTATAGTGGCCATCGAACAACGCAATGGAGTTTTTATATTTCGCACTTTTATTGAACTTTTATTATGTGGCGGCTGAAATCAGATCTAGTGCAATGGTGAACAAGTGAGTACAATAATATTATTTATACAACAATAACTACACAAGGATCTTCTGATGCGTGGCCAAAGTTGGAACTAATGACGCCATCATGTTTGTTTTTAACAATCACACCATTTTTTTATCGACAACGCCATTGAAGTACCAAAAGATCTTGTAGCATCATACCTAGTAGATACTGTTTTGTAACAAACGTTTGGGGGTGTAAAAGACCTGACACTTATTAGTACCACTAATTGAAATTAGTTCACTAATATCGTTTTCAATCACTTCAATCAATAATATAAATCGATAAACTGTAAAAATACAGGTAATAGATATGATTCGTCAACGACTCCCATGTCAAAGCTAAACTCCAAACCCTTGACCAGCCAGCCTATATTATTAGTCGATAACAATAGGGTAGTTGACTGACTAAAAAATATATGATTCTGTTTAGTCCGTCAGTTAGATTATCGAAAAAAATTGGCTAAGTGGACGAAAATAAAGCTTGTCAAAGACCATGGAGAGGTGTTCTTGACGTCATAATCAATGATATTAGGTATTGGTAAAACCTCATTGGTCATAGTCTGGTAAAAATGGACCAACCTATGACGTTTCACGACATTAAAAAAAAAAATGTGTTCTCATTCAGGCAAAATACCCGTAATGAGAGCACTGTATCGTCTTCATTTTTTGTTTACGTGAAAAAAGAAAAAATACGTGTTCAATATTTTTTTGGAAATCTATCTGACAGACTAATTAGTTTTATTTGTCAACTACCCTATTGTACCCTTGATTTACCAAATAATAATCCACAGAATACTTAACCCAAAACTTGCAAAAGTGCAACCGGTTGGCGAACAAGTCGCAAAGAGCTTTGTGCCCCTCACAGAAATACCCCCACCAAAGGGTAGTATGCACACCCCCCATGGCCCACCCGGTCACATATCAGGCAGAAGACATTTCCAAGACGACTGCCATGGGAAGCCTGCTGGAAAGGAAGTACTTCATGGTCCTGGTGTAGACATTTTCAATGAGTATTACGATGACAACGTTGCGAAGACGATAGCTACTGTCATTTTTCCCGACCATATTGACAGTAAGTTTCAATTGATTATTTGAATAATCAGAATAGAATGATTGGCGTTCTAAATGGTGCTTCCAAGAACCTACAACTGTAGTAGAGGTAGAAGCTATTTTCGTATAACTTAAACTAAACTATCGGTATTCAGAAGTTTCGTAAAAAAAATGTTTTTTTATGTTTTCATCTGACTGTATTACATAGAATTCCATTAAAATTTTCAGGCAAACACTTTCAAGTGACAACTCCAGTACCTTACCTGACTGTGGGCACCATAGACGGTATAGGATATCACCCCAGCACAATGAAAAGTGAGCACCCGAGCGAATGCGAGAAGATTTACCAGGATCATCTAGACGACCAATACTCTGAAGAGTCCACGGACACTTCTGGAGAGTCTCTGGAAATGGCTCGACTGCCTCTGTTCCCCGCAGAAGTCCCGCACTCCATAGAGGCACAATTAGAAAATATGTACACTGATTTAGATGTCTAGTAGTAGTTTTTACTCTTTTATTTTTATACCCATTGCGTTGATTAAATGTATTTTTAGTAAAGCGATTTTTTATTGGTTTTCCTGAATCATGTTGATACGACTGCATTTTTATTATTAGAAACTTCGTTTGTTAGGTATAACAACTTTGCTTGGCTAATTGCACAGAGCATAGTGACGATTTGTATCATTTGTGATCTCTTACAAGTTGACAACGATGTAAATTAGAAAAGACACGAAATATGTAATCTGCACTGGCTTTAGTTAGAATCACGTTTTTCATTTACAGAAACACAGGTTGTCCCTCGTTATCCCCCTGCACCCCTTGAAACTCATGAACATCCATAAATAATTAATCTTTGAAGGTGCGATCAAAAATATAGAAAAGTCAATCAATTTCTCCATAAATATTAAGTTTATGTTTACATAAAATATTGAAAAACCATGAACAAAATCTAAAAAGTTTCAAGGAGCGCTACTATTATACTTATCCAACATACTTATTACATTGGCCGTATGCACTGTAACCTTTTAAAATGTGCGAAAGCGCCTTTCATTAGGTTCGCTCAATGTTGCACTTACGCTAAAAGCAAAGTTAAAAGCAGGAAATAAAAAGCAACTTTCTTAGACGACTAGTTTATTGCTTATATTTCTTACAAATAACCTTAATGCTAGGACTAAAGTTAGCTTTTTATTTAGTTTTATACGGGGCCAGCTTGTAAGTTAAACTTGTTGGGCAGTTTAACGTCCTTGTCCTTTTCGTCTAGAATTTCATCTGTATCGTCGTCGTCAAAATCGTCCATTTCCAGAGGGTTCCTTGAAAAATTTAAAAGCCTCAAATATAATTCAGCCGTCTGTTCACTAGACTATTACTAGAAGGTGCCAATATTGGAACAGATAATACTCAGGAGAGGAAGTCGGTATAAAATAAATATAGGAAGCCTATATTTATTTTATACCTAAGCCTCATAACCTCGTACATTATGATCAACTTTAACTATGTAACGACTCCTGAAATCAGAAATAGCCGCTGTTGCCTCCATTATGGCGATTTATATGAACGTAAATGTACTTAGGGGACAACTGTTATTATTCCCCGATTTCAGGATGATCTCTATAATCTTTATAATGCCTTTGAGAGGTATCAAATAATTAAAAACTACGCATGTCTTTGTCCGGCAACTCCTTTGGTATTTAGTTAATTTTTTATCGAAATTATTTGTATATACTTACTTATTCCAGGCGATTCTGTGTCGTTTTCTGAAATAATTTAAAATAAAAATTAAATATAAACGCCTTTAGCACTTTAAACACATTCATCATCATCAGCCTATAATGTTCCCACTGCAGGAACTCAGGCCTCCTCTTTATGAGAGGGATGGGCTATAATCCACCACGCGTGCCCAGTGCGGGTTGGCAGATGTCACATGTCATCGAATTTTTTGGTTCTAAGACATGCCGTTTTCCTCACGATGTTTTCCTTCACCGTTTTGAGAGCAGCGGTGATGAAATAAATTACAGAAAGTAATACGCCTGCCTGGGTTCGAACCCACGACCTACTGTTCGTAAGTCGGGGCCGACACCACTGGGCCACCGCTGCTCTCCACTCACTGGGCCACCGCTCCTCTAAGCACATTATTTGTTTTTAAAGAATAAAACTCACTTACCTATTCGTGGCTATATAATCCTGGTCCATATATTCTTCTGAAACCTCCACGGATAACGGCTGTCCTCTATGGTCCTGGAGAATACCGAAATACCTCGGTGCTCGTGTTACCGTAAATAATAAGGCTGAAATGTTAAAATATGACCAAATCTTTAATAATGCCTACCAGTTTTTTGAAGGATATCGAAATGCCATGAAAATAATCCACAATAATGAACCAAAGGTCAGATTATAGAATAATAAAGTCGCGAAAAATGCAGTTTCGAAACATATTTATTTATTTATTTATTTATGCACACACAAAATACAAAAAAGGATAAAAACATAACAAATAGAAGAGCACAAAGGTACTGCTTATTTCAAAAGAAATTTCTTCCAGCAGACCTGCGAGAGGATAGTTGGATAAGAAATGTAGACACAGTGTGTAGACAAGACTAACAATATTTTAATTAAAATTATTATGAACAAAAGCATATCCATATAAAATAAACACATGCATACTATTATATACACATATAAAAATAAATACTAGTATCCGAATATATAACAGTAAACAAACATACACATATACAGATTATTACAGAATAGAGGAAAGGTAATGCTCTCTGACTTGTTTTTTGAAAATAAATAAAGATTTAGAGTCTAAAATTTTAGGCGGAAGTGAGTTCCACAAACGTACAGCGTGAACAGAGAAGGAGTAGGAAAAGAATTCAGTTTTATGGGAAGGGAAATTAAGATGATGACTAAGGTGGGATCTACACAGGGTATCAGAGGGACGGGTAAAGGAAAAACGATCGCGAAGGTAGCTGGGATATGCAGGGTTATAAAGGATGTTGTAGAGCAGGCATAATATCCGAGTGTTCCGGCGAAGACGGATAGGGATGGCTCCCTATCCGTCTTCGCCGGAACACACTTGAGTTCCTTGCGGAAGTGAGAAACATGGTCATATTTCCTCAGACCAAACACAAAACGGATACAAAGGTTTTGCAGGCGCTCAAGTTTATTTAACAGCTCCTCGGTGGCATCCAAATAGCAGGCATCAGCGTAATCAATGATCGGCTGGATCAGAGTTTGAGCTAAGTATATCTTGGTTTTAAAAGGTAAGAAGCTCTGAAGAGATTTAAGTGAATGGAACGAAAAGTGCACCTTCCGACTAACCTCATTCACTTGTGCTCGCCAAGAAAGATTGCAGTCAATTATTACACCAAGGTCCTAAGCTGTTTCAGCATAGGCAATAGTCGAGCAGCCCAGAGATAATGGAGGCAAAGATGACAAGACAAGTGCATTGCGATAATATCTGCTGCCAATGATCATGGCCTGTGACTTAGCAGGATTAATCTGTAAACCGAACGACTTTGCCCATTGATAAACGCTTTCCAGGTCATGATTCATAGCATTGATTGCGGATTCCGCATCAGCCAGCAAGAAATGCCGATACAGCTGCAAATCGTATGCGTAGAGGTGGAAACTGGAGGTGATAACTTTGATACCAGTGTTAATAAATATAGAGAAAAGAAGAGGAGAGAGAACGCCACCCTGAGGAACACCAGCAGTAAGATCACACCAATCAGAGAAGACCTCGTCTTGGCGGACACACTCAGAGCGACCCCGAAGATATGAGTGAAACCAGGCTAACGTAGAGGCAGAGAAGTTAAAAGATTGAAGGACCCCAAGAAGGATGTCGAAATCCACTGAGTTGAACGCACAATTAAAGTCAAGTAAAACTAAAACAGTCAGAGATTTGTTGTCCATAGCCCAGCGGATATCGTCAGTAACCTTCAGGAGTGCGGTAACAGTACTGTGGCCCGTACGAAAGCCAGATTGGAATGGGGAAATAAGACCATTAAACGATAGATACTTTGAAGTTTGGCCATGAACAATGTGTTCGAGAACTTTGGAGAGGAAAGGAAGAATGGAGATGGGTCTAAAGTGGGACAAGGAAGTAGGACTGCTGACTTTGGGAAGTGGTATTATATGTGCCTGTTTCCAAGCCGACGGAAATACACCAGAGAAGAGAGAAAAATTTACAATATGAGTGAGGATGGGGAGCAGCTCTGAAATAATGGGTATTATCATTCTCGAACACAAATTATCATGGCCCGCAGCAGAAGAAGAAATAGAGAGAAGGGACTTTTTGACATTATCCTCAGAGACAGGACTAAAATTGAAAAGTGCACAATGTGGTAGCGGCAAGTTAGAGAGCTCAAACAAAGTTGAAGCTTTAACACTAGGGTCCAGAGAAACTGGTGGTAAAGAAAAGTGCCTGTTAAGAGCGCACAAGTCGACATCTTTACTGGTATTCGTGGGAGATTTGCCGATACCGACAGGCTTTAAAAACTTCCAGACATCAGAAGAGCTTCGATCAACGAGAGAATCGTGGAAATAGCGTCTCTTGGCATCTCGACACAGACGATTGCAGCGGTTACGCAGAGTTTTAAAGTGAGTGAGATTAAGTTCAGTTGGTCTTCGCCTATACTTGCTCTTCGCCTTATCCTTAAGAGCAATAGCGCTTTTAATATCACTAGTCATCCACGGAGCAGGATTATGTTTAATTTTAATACGCCGAATAGGGGCATGTTTATTATAAATATCTATTACAGTATCATTGAAGTTGTTCACCTTTTCATCGATACTGGTGGTTTCGAAGACGTTAATCCAATCGATATCACCAGCATCGCGTTTCAAAGCCTCCAGGTCAATACTATTAAAACTCCGGAGAAAACAGAAGCGAGGCTTACGTTTCGGGGGTCGACTACAATAAGAAAGGTAAACAAGGTCATGATACGAGAAGGTTGCAGTGAGCTGCCCAAACTCAGCAACATTGGGAGATGAAGAAACGATCATTAGGTCAAGAAGAGAAGGCGTGCAATTTGGGAAGTTATGGGTCGCAGAAAGAGGTAAAATTTCAAGATTAAAAGAGGATAAAAGCGAACGGAGTTTGTGACACATAACAAGTACTTACAATCATCAACAGCGTGAAACCCTTCTAACGCTACACATAAAACTATTAACACTACTTGTAACTTTAATTTTGATTCACACATATTTATTAGATTGAATAAAGTCTTTTTGAAACGGAACTATGCAATAACTGGCCACCAATTTAATTCTCTATTTAATTCTCTTTTTCTAGCAGGCAATTCATACTAAAAAGAAAACTTTTCAATCGCTGCAAACAGGTTGGTCAGTAATAAGTTTCGATCTGAATTTGAATCGAGTTCGGTTTGTAGATTTCAACTTCCGTTGGTGCGAAAGTTTGGAAAACATGCGCTGTGTTTATTAATTGTTGTTGGTGTTTTAGCGGTTCTTTCGTAGACATTATGAACAATAGATTGCGTAACTAGGTTTCCTGCACGTGACTTTGACTGGTCTCGTGGTGGAAGTTCCTGTTATTGATCCTAATAGTAAAAAAAATAGCCTTTTTCCGGCTCACTTTTAAAGATTTGTACTGCCAGGATGGAATTGAATAAATTGGTGACGTAAGCCACATGTACGATGACAGCTAGGTAAATATTTCCTCCCAATGGGTGCCGGGACATATAAGTACGGCGCCGAGACTGGCCCAGAAAGAGGTTGCAAAACGACCTGGACGCAAATCGTAAGAGCTGGGTCGAGGAGCTTTTAGAAAGACTTGGAGGAGGTCTTCGCCTCCCTCAAGTCTTTGCCCACCAGTGGGACAATTGATAGAATTCATTACATCATCATCCAGCCTATTGTCCCAACTTTTTGAGACATAAGCTTTGGCGGTCATAAGTCTACCATAGTACCATCCTTCCCATTTATACCTTTATCATTTCTCTCATCACTTCAATTCAGCCTAACAGTATCTAGTAATAACTACGAGTTTTTTTTATCTTTAGAACCATTCAGTTCTTCAGGTGATGTTGAATTCCATCATGATCAACAGTGATAACTTCGTCGGTCCAGCGATCGTAAACGCTCCTATTGGATATGAAGTCCTTGGTCAGGTTGTATGTACCCACACCTATCGGGAATTTCTCAGATGCAGCCACAGTATCTTGATTTATGCTGGGTTTATGGCAATAAACTTGGCCCTAATGCATGGGATTTAAAAAATATAACTGGCGGAATGTGAGTGTTACCTTCTGTTTCATGAGGTTTGAGCCAGGAGTACGGTTTTGAAGAACTGTCGAAAAAAAAGACAGTTATTGGTATTTTGGTGAATTGGTACCTAGAGGTACACTGAACACTCCTGCCTCACCCTCCGGGATGTTGTGTCTTGATTGACCTTTAAACTTTAAAATAATTTAATCCTATCCAATATAATTATGAATCCTTCTGAGAACCCAAAACGTAGTATGAAACTTACCAAAAAGTCTTTCGGACATTTCCATAACCCAGATTCAAAGTTAACATAAAGTCAGTACGTACCGAATTAGTTTTCGAAGTTCATTCAATCTGCCTTCATTTTTGAAAAGTGGTTTCATGGAAAATTCGCAGAAGAGGCACAATCATCATCATCATCTGGCTAGCCTTTTCCCAACTATGCTTGGGTCCTCTACCAGTCAAACCAGATGCAGCTGAATACCAGTATTTTACAAAGAGCGACTGCCTAAAGAGATACCATAAATAACGAATTATTATTCAGCATCAATCCATCGACTGTCACAGTCTACTGATAGACATACATAGGCCTTTCTACAGCTGTGCCACGATACCCTGTCCTCCGCTCTCTAGTCTAGCCCTAAGAAATAACAGCGTGATATGCGGATTTTAAGCCCTACTCTGAATGTATCACTTGTTAATTCTATAGAGATTATCAAAGCAAAAGATTATCAGTTTTATTTAACTTTTTAATATAAGCTGATTATAGCTAGTTTCTTCTCGCAAAAAACTTTTAGATATTGACAACTTGTCTTAGATATTTCCAACTTTTTGATCCAGTATAGAATAGAACTAACGTATTAAAATTAGTAAGTACTTTAGTAGGTACCTACGTAGCTCACAAGGGTGCCCTTTTTTAGGATACCTTAAGGATTGCTTGTACTACAAATTACAGAAAATGAGCTTAACTTATTCTGTTTCTCTCCATCGTGAAAAACGACGAAAGCGAACGATGTTTTAAGTAAGATGCTAGCGCAAAACGCATTTCGTATTTTTTTTACTTTATGATACAAACAGACTTGGTATAAACTCTTCAAAACTTCAATAAAATTCAAAAGATAGTACACGAACGTGATCCGATGACATGACAATTCTAATTGTAGTAGAAATAAAATGTCCAAAATCATTATAAGTAGGTTTATTATTATACAATTATCATTTATTTCTTATAGAACAGGTTGCCCTCCCCTCCCCAAAGTCTTCTTCCACCGTAACCGATCAAGTCTTGCCGGAGAGAATTGTATTTCTTGAAGAAAAGTTTCTTGAGGATCCGCTTCCGGCGTTTGTCTTCTTTAAGACAAGACTCGAGCTTGTCCATGCACACTTCCTCCCTGAAACACAAACAAATTGATAAAGCGTTGCGTAGTAAGTAATGAAGCTTTGCAAATCTACAGATGACTATGAGCAAAGTCATGTTATAAAAAATAACGTAGGTTAGGAACGTTCTTGTAATTGAGATGTACTCGTATTATGTAATGCTCCAGGCACCATTTCTGTACTAACGATTTTTAAACTAAGTTTTCTATGATTGCCTTTAAATCAATTAATCAATCATCGTCATCATCAGCCCAAAGACGTCTACTAGACCTCGACGGCCCCTGTCAGGCCTCCACCAGAATTCGTCACAACGACCGGTCCTGCGCTGCTCTCTCTAACCTTCACCAAGTCCTGAAAAGTACCTACAAGTTTTCAACTTTGTGGTTGGGCTGCCAACGCCGCGTCTTCCAGTCCGCAGTCGCCACTCTAGATCTCTTCGCCCCATAAATGAATGGTGAAGTAGTAATATAAACCAAAAACCCGCTCACTTATAATTCTGATCCAGCATCAGTTTGATAGGTTCCGTCTTAGTGAACTTGTCGGGGAGACGGGAGCCTGGTGGCATCTTCGTCAGATCCTTCATGATGCCCATTATCGTGTTCTCCAGCTGCGCCAGTTTAGGTACCATCAGCCTCTTGATCACCTGGATAAAATATAAGGTTAGGATCGGTTAAATTAATATCGAATTATGACGATGTTTTATGGACCAAATAAACGTTTGCCTAAAAGTCCCGGTGACCCCAAACGATATTGAAACCAAAAGCCAAAATATTTTTTTTGCGCTAGTAATGGAAGAAACAGAAACTGTTCCATGTCCCAATAGGAGTTCTTATAAAACTGACGCGGGATGATCCAAGCTCAAGCAGAGGCACAGTATGATCTAAATAAGGATTGATGCGACTGAACAGAATACACATACCTTTCCACATCGATTACCAGTCTTACAAGGTGTCTTGAACTTTCTGCCGAGTTCCATAGTCGGCAAGTTCTGTATCTGACTGATTACATTTGAGAATGTACCGGTTGCCGTTTTCTGCACTGAAAAGTAAAAAGATATCTTGTTAAAAAAAAAATTAAAAAAAGTTTTACAAAAGTTGGTGGTCCCTCTAATGTAAATAAGGTTATCTTTTGAAGGCTCCTAGCTACTGGGCTGGTAGGAATTAGAAATCCCCAAAGATCGTGAGATCCTGGGCAGTGCCCGTCGGAAGAAGGCTCTAATCCAACAATTTGACAGGCATTCACATCACACACAGTTAGTTACTTACTCATCTGAGCTTTTCTCGTTTTCCCATGCCGGCCAATTTCTGGCTTATTCTGGTTATTATATTCATCTGAATTTTTACCACTGTGAACTAATGTAACAAATAGCAATGCAAAAAACACTTCAACTATTAAATACTTTTTTGAAATCATCCTGTGCGCTGTACACGCGACTACTTGCTTCTACGACTTTCGTAAAGGAAGTTAAAAGATGAATTTTCACTTAAGAGGTATTTACAAAACAATACCCCCGTGGGGGAAATTTTACACTTTCAAGCCTCGCTTTAGCAACAATATAAATTGTTGCATCAAGCCGTGTTTGTAAATTACGAAAAACCTCAGCGAAAAACATACACATCATAAATACCATTGTGTTACTTAACCGTTTACCTATACATAATGGTAATAGCCACAATTTTATAAGTTCTCGAACTGAAAAACGATCCCTGACCAGTATGAACTTCACAACATTTTGAAAATTTTTAGACGGAATCTTAGAAACTGTAGGTACCTACAGATAATACAGTTTACCTACACCAATAGAAACACAGGCAGCCCTCCACCAGCTACGAACCCGGGCCAGGTGATCACCAATCAAGTGTCCCCAGTTGCTCCTCAATGCTGTCTGAATTGCTAAATTACAGTGTCATCACCATGAGCAACCTTTCTAATTTATCAGACGAAAAACTTAAAAATAGCAAAGCTCCTGGATTCGATAATATCACGGATGAACAATTAAATTCAATTCTTGTCACATAGAGTACAAAGTTCCTAAATTTTGGAGACGTGCTAAGGTAATTGATTATAATAAGCCAGGAAATTGCCCGAAAGACCCTAAAAGCTACCGACCTATATCTCTCTTATGCTACACATTCAAACTTCTCGAAAGTTGCAACTGTTACAAACCGCCTTACTCCTGTAATTGTACCAAATCTTATCGCTTAGCAAACTGGCTTTAGACCAAGCAAGTTGTGCATCAACCAGCTCTTCAAACTGACACGAGTTCTCATGCCCAGTTTGGCATCGATCCGCCCACGCAAAAGAGGTAGACATGGCGTTAGACGATACCTGTCGCATCGTAACGGGGTGCTAAGACCTACCCCCCATGTGATGCTGTCTCAGCTTGTTGGTATAGCTCTACCTGGTGTACGATGCGAAATAGTAAGTCGCATCAAAAAGGGAAAACAGGAACGAGACAATGGCTACTAGTCTTGCTGCTTTATGGTTCAATATTTTTTCTCCACCTCCGAAAAATATGAACGTAGTGTCATTCGATTCGGAATAGCGTGTAGATATTTTTTTGAAAATATTAAAGAAAAGTTACAAAAGTTATAAACAAAACTGAAACAAAAAAATGGGGTTTGGTTTGTAGCGAATATTTCGATACCAAAAGGAAACTTCGTAATAAAAAAAGATCTAACTTCCGGAACTGTTACCAACATGCTGTAGAATTATTTATAACGTTCCCAGAGCCGCCCAGAGGGTTAAAAGTACGACCGAAAACGGGGAGACTCTGATTTGCGTAAGTTTCGCTCACTCTCGACCTTTCATGAATGAATAATAATGAAAGATAAGAATTGAAAAAAATCAGGCTTAACACATGCACCTTTCAAGATTAGTGCTAATCGTTTTATCAAAATTAAAAATATATTGTCATCTTATAAATTTAGTTTTGACCAAATTTTTAAAATACAATTTAATTTAGATATCTTAAGAACTGACTTCTACTTATTATAGGATTATAAAAACTAGGTATCATAAGAGCGGAAAACTCCTAATGGAAAATCTAAATTACACTTCGTCTGACCCGAGAATCAAACCACATGAAGACCTCATGTGGACGTGCGGCCCAGTGCCCACTTTACCTATAGATTAGTGTTGCAGCTGAACTCTGTTTCCGCTTCCGCTTCTGCAGAAGTTTCGCAAGCTTTTTCACTTCTGTTTCTGGTTCCGCAACTTTATAACAGAACTATAAACGGAGAATACAGCGAGGAGCGCGGGGGTGGGGGCGCGTGAACGACTGGACATTACGGAATAGGCGCGTGCCCCCCGCACGCGCCTATTCCGTCACGTCATGCCGTTGACGGGGGCGGTACACAAACGTGTCGCGACTTTACCTCTGTTCAACTTCGAGTACTAAAAGTACAAAATACAAATTCTATTATACAAATCTGAAAAAAAATAAAAATGTGTGAACTTATCTTCATAGTATTAACACTTCCGCTTCCGCTTCCGCTTCCGCATCTGCATCCGCTAAGGTTTACTTTTGACATATGTTTCCGTTTCAGCTTCCGTTAAGACACTTCCGTTGCATCACTACTATAGATACTGAAACTTCATCTCATGACTATCTATCCGGGTACGTATCAAAATCCCGAAAGTTCATAATACCTATGATTGAAATACCGACGTCCAAAACACCGAAATTCAAAATACCGAAAGTTTTAAATGCCGATAGTCGTTATATCGAAACACAAAATACCGATGTTCAAATGCCCGAAAGGACGAAATCCCGAATGGACGAAATACCGATGGATGAAATCCCAAAGAAGGTTAACGTAAAGGTTAGCGTTTCCGTCGACCTGCTGACGGAAACGCTAACCTTAGACGGTCAACGTCAAGGGCACCCCGAGGTTCGGTTAGTTAGGTCCCTTGAAACCCTGCAGACAGAAATAGGTGCCCCGCGAAGCGGGGCTCCGTCAACCTGCTGACGGAAACGCTAACCTTAGACGGTCAACGTCAGGGGCACCCCGAGGTTCGGTTAGTTAGGTCCCTTGAAACCCTGCAGACAGAAATAGGTGCCCCGTGAAGCGGGGCTCCGTCAACCTTCGTGGTTATTTTTTTTGTAAATCCTAGAGCCCTAGTACTCCAGTAGGCTCCGACTACGATTTTTTGGCAACTTTTAAGTGTTTTGACCTAACCTGGTTTACAAAAAATCGTTTTTCTCGGAAACGGTGGCAATTTCGGGATTTTGTACTTCGGGATTTTAAACTTCGGGATTTTAAACTTTCGGGCAAATGAACTTTCGGGATTTAAAACTTTCGAAAAAACAACCATTCGGCGTTTCAATTATCGGGATTTCGTCTATCGGTATTTTAAAATTCGGTCTATTAAAATTCGGGATTTTGATACGTACCCATCTATCCACCAGAAATCACGCATCCTTAATAACATTAGCACACATTTTACACAAGCCTTTTGCTCTTTAGTCCAATCAAATTAGTGACCGGGAAATTGCAAAAAACGTAAGAAAATTCGAATTTCGCGGGCTACCTTGTCGCATCAACCTTAAAAAAGGACCTAGATCTACGAGTGGATTGGACGGAGAAGGTTAATTGTAAAAAAACTTGGAAAGCCATAGGAGAGGCCTTTGCCCAGCTGTGGGACAGATTAGGCTAAAGAAAAAAAACTACGAGCTTTGCAAGCAAATACTAATTCTACGTAATTTTCTAATCTGGCCTTTTCTAAAATCAGAGTTGATAAGGCAACACTGTGCGATACTGTCATTGTCAATTTGACAGTGACACTGATAGTTAGTTATTGATTTGTGTTTTCAATTTTTCATGTTGATCGCCACATGCACAGAGTACTTTTACTATGGCCACATGATCGCCATTCACCGCCAAAGAGTATGTAATTTTATTCACCGCCGTTGGCCGCTTCGCAACTGGAGTTATTGGACATTTGGAAAGGTTAGAAGACTTTTCAAATAACTTTCATTAATCATCTAGTACATAGTTACTGAGTTGTAAAAAATGGATGGGAACGAAGAAAAGATAAATGACAAGAATGGCATAAAAAACGGTTTTGCCAAAAATATTGACACAAAAGTGGTTGAGTATGTGACTAATATCACCGACCTGGACTTGAGTGATGGGAAATTATCAAGTTTCGATGAAAACCTTGAGCTACCACCGAACACAGTTCATCTAAAGTTATTCAACAATAGGTTGACTGAAGTACCCCCTAAAGTATTGAAACTAAAAAAAATAAAAACACTGGACTTGTCTTTTAACTCAATTGAGTTTTTCGACGATACACCTAGTTTTTGCCATTCTGTGGAATGGCTTAATTTATCAAATAATCTCTTAAAGGGACCACCACCCTGGATTTGGGCACTAAAACCTAACAAATTGGCATATTTGAATTTAAGTAACAATGAGGATATATGCCAGTCTTTTACTGATGGTTATTTGGAAGAACTAGTACATCATAAGACTCTAGTCAAAGAAATAGATGTACATAAGTGTAGGCTAGGTAACTATGTCAAGTTTATGGCCACATTCTGCCATGCAAAAGTTTTAAGCTTCGGATCTGAAGATTTTGAAGGCTTTAGAAATATGAATTTTTTAGAACAGTTACCATGTGCTGGGCTTGAAGAATGCCGTGAGGTGGAGAAAATTAATCTAAGCAACACACGACTATACCACATCAATTCTAATATAGATATATATACAAATTTAAAAGAAATTAATTTGTCACAGAACAATATTTACTGTTTGCCTAAAGAATTCTGTAATTTGATGAACTTGGAGACCTGTAAACTGTCATACAATGTGATTCAGGCCCTGCCTGACAATATTGGTAAAATGACCAAATTGGTGCAACTATATTTAAATGATAATAAGCTATGTATGCTTCCTCAAACATTGCATGAAATAAGTAGTCTAAAAATCCTGGATCTGCACAACAATGAGTTATATGAAGCCTTAAATAACATAGATCACTTGGAAGAAGTGGATTTTTCTCAAAATTACTTTGATGAACCCATTGATGAAGATTATTTGGTGAAGAAAGAAAAGATAAGAGTAAATTGCCTTCAAAGAAATGATGGAAGGTATGTTTGGAAAAAATTTTAAGGTTGCAAGTACTTTTTTGTTAATTTTACTATTTATTACCTGTACATTACTTTTATCCAATTATACAAATAAATAAAATTAAGATCTTTATTCGTAATTTTAAAAAACATACTTTTACTGAGTGCATATGAAAATACATAACATTATGTGTAATAAAAAATACTTTATTTTGGTCTGGCTGTCTGTTTGAACTTTTACAGGCAGATAGCTGATGTTATAAGGTAAGGTAACTTTTAATTTAGGAAACAGATTGGGGTACCTTCTCAAAAAAAAATATTCCATAAAATTGTTAACAAAATCCAATTCAAATAGAAAGTAATATTTTTGATTTCATGACATGACAACAGTGGACTACACGG
Organism: Diarsia dahlii; assembly: GCA_949775195.1. NCBI lineage: Eukaryota > Metazoa > Arthropoda > Insecta > Lepidoptera > Noctuidae > Diarsia > Diarsia dahlii. Next base: position 19,286,010 of record OX459201.1, read on the forward strand.
TACACCTAGTCAGTAATAAAATAAAACATTATTTACAACACTTTTAATGGCAGACAGTACCTACTAAAAAGACTTAAAACTTACTTGACTTTTATTCAAATTTCAGAAAGACTGAGCCGGAAATAGAAGATAACAGAGAAAAGAGTTTTAGCAGTGATGATGAAGAGTTTTATGATGAAAAAGACTGTGCGGAGTTAGAAAGTCATAGTAAGTTTTTTTTTATTTTTTTTTTCTTGCTTTCTATGGGTATATACCTGAAATAAAAGACAATTTATTTATTTTTATTGAATTTAACAGACATTTAGAAGCATTTGGTGAAGTTTGATTGCAAAATGTGTGTTTCAGGTAACTTGATGTGCTAGTGTCTGTATTATAGTATACTTGCATTACTAGTATTACTACTGTAGTAACATGACAATTTTGACTATTACACCTGGTCCATTGTTATTATTGCAATTCTTAATCAATATTTCAGCACAGTACAGACCCATATTTCACAATTTAATTGAGTATTATTACATACATACATAAATAGGCATCATAAACTATTAAAATAAAATAGCTCATGGAAAAATATGATATCTTTCAGATGTACCAGATACCAGGTGCAGCACTCCTGAAGATTGGGACTCTGATGACTACTGGGTTCCTGGACAATGCTACTACACACAGGTGGCACCGCCAAGGTCTCGTTGGCTCGAATTCGTCAAAAGGAAAATGGAAGAAGGCTGTTTTTGTCCGATGGACATGCATGTGGTTTCTATAGCAGAACAAGTGAAATATGAACTATTACTTAATCCTCGAGTTGTAGTCGAGGTTGAAGGACAGTTTGACGATTATTCTGATGATGATAGCTGATTAACAATTTCTCTGGGCGTCTAAAATAGCCATTATTTTAGCAGATCATAATATGAATTGCGTTAAAAAGCGTAAAATGGACCTTTCATAATAGTAACTGGGTCTGTGACAATAGATCGGAAAATAGATCATAATAGGAAAGTAACCACCACATAGATCATAAAAGTCCCACTTCAGCATGGCTGAGTTTACTCCAACATCAGCTATTTGACTGGCCTGTTGGTCTAGTGGTTAGTGACCCTAACTGCTGTGCCGGAGGTCGTGGGTTCGATTCCCACCCAGGACAAATGTTTGTGTGATGAGCACGATCATTTGTTCTGTGTCTGGGTGTAATTTATCTATAATATGTATGTATTTAGAAATATATAAGTATGTTTATCAGTTGTCTAGTACCCATAACACAAGCTCTGCTTAGCTTGGGACTAGATGGCGTTGTGTGATAGTTGTGGAATATTATTATTATTTTATTTATGGAGTGTGGTTGTTTTTTTTATTTATTTATATTAATATAAATAAATTTAAAAGGAGGAGGAGCTCGTGGCTTAATAATAACTGCCACTCGGGTCAATCTTTAGGTTAAGCCGCGCTTGCCTAGGTTGGTCTGTGGAAGGGTGACCGCCCATTTCATACCGAGTTTCTTCCGTGCCTCGGAAAGCACGTTAAGCTGTTGGTCCCGGCTGTCATATATAGATCTTTGGCAGTCGTTACAGGTAGTCACTGACCTGAAAGTCTGACAACCAGTCTTACCAAAGGGTATCGTGTTACCCAGTATGAACTGGGTTGTGGAGGTCAGATAGACAGTTGCTCCATGCAAAATACTGGTATTCAGCTGTATCCGGTTAGACTGGAAGCCGACCCCAACATAGTTAGGAAAAGGCTAAGGCTATTATGGCAGATATAAAAAAAAATAAAAAATATTTTGAATGGGATTATAAGATTGACAAGATTATTATATAAAGCGTGACCCATCAATTTCATTAAACTTTAACTTGGAAAAGGCTAAGCAAAAGATGACAAGATAAAACATGTTTAAAACCACAGATCACAGAAACAACAGGAGATATGCCCTTTAGCCGAAAATGTATGGGGACCTGTGTCGTCAGTTCACACACGCAGAGCAGTAAAAACAATAGATATACGCATTCGCAAACACATCCGCATTTCTTAAAACATTACGTACTACACAATCAATTATAAACCTTATCCCTCCAGTCACAGCGTGTATTTACCATGCACCGCACAATTTACTTAATACATTTTGTTTCACTTCGACGCTAGTGATTGACTAAATCGAAAAGTTATCGATTCTTCTATTTATTATTATATTGTAATAAAGTTCTTTTGGGGTCCTGAAAATAATATATTATAAATAAAAAACAATATGTCCATAAATCATTCAAAATAAAAAAAGTCATTTATTCAAAACAGGTTGATTAAAAAAAAAATATTGATTTGTGTCTGTAGTAAATCGTACCTAATATTAACTTACACCACAGATGTGTTGCAACAGATTTTGACGTTCGAAAAGTGCTGATTATAAGCAGCACTTTTTTCTGTCTGTTAGTTTAAGTCCCTTAGGGGTTGAATTTCAAAAAATAAATCCTTCTTTATTCCTTGTCTACATTATAAAGGGAACCTCTGTGCAAAATTTCAGCTTTCTAGGTCCAAGGGTTTGGGCTGGGCGTTGATGAGTCAGTCAGTCAGGACTTCTCTTTTTATTTAAGTATATAGATAGATAGATAGATAACTCGAGCAACCAATGAATACTATTTATTCAGTCAATATTAAGCAATAAAAAGCACTTTCTATTTTCAGTATTGCTTGCAAAAATAAGAAAGCGTGATAATATAAACGTTGTTATTAGTACCTACCTATATTTATAATTTGTTGTTTAAACTAAAAATAAATTTATATTTTATTAGTAAATACATAGTACAGAATATTGGTTTTTCTTATCTCCATTTACGGCAACGCTCAGTAACGCCATAAAATACGCCTTATACTGCAGTAACAATTGTGTAGAGTAATTAATTGTATAATGCATAATTATGTATAATCATTCGTACGTATACGCATAATCATCGTATAAAATATCGACAACTACAAACATCACAATTAGACATCTCTAGCTCACAAAGACTGACAGCAGCAGCTTTTCGAAAATATTGTGTGAGTGAGAGCATCAGTAAAAACACCTATCCATTGCGCTATTAGATCAGCCGATTCACTGGTCGATTTGTACTAAACAAGCAATGGTTTTTGTTCCTAATGAAAACAATTGATTTGGTTTTTCATCATGTTTCTCGTACCACGAAGTAATGTTTTAATGAATTTAATATGAAAAACATTATTTTTGTAGTACTTACGTGTGAAATGAGATACCATCTTTCGTGTAATTCACAATACAGCTATTATTTTTACAAACATTCACTGAACAACGCGGCATTTTGTAAAAAATCACGAGCAGTGAAGACGTCGCAAGTTGACATTCGACTTATTATTGAAAGTGGCATATGGCCCCGTCGTGGCCACATGAGTTCGCATGTACCACGCCTCCTTGCCATATCTCCTGTTGTTTCTGTATCTGTGTTTAAAACACAGTTTACGAATTTTCAATTTAATTATATACTTATATTTTTTTTTTTTTTTTAATATTATTTTCCTATTATGATCTATTTTCCGAAATGGTCACAGACGCAGTTACTTTTATGATAGCTCCATTTTAGGCTTTCTAACGCAATTCATATTATGATCTGGGGCTCAATTCTATAAAATAATCAATTTGTGAATAGTGTGTCGATAGTGTGTAAGCAGTGTCTCAATAGAATAGTCATTGACATTTGGTATTCTACAAATTATTTATGGTCATTGACTTGCCACTGTAGTGACATTGAAACGCCATAGTAGGACTTATGGTAGTCTGTAAATATATTTCAAATGAAATCTGACAGTTGTGTCTATCGTGTTTGGCTATCGAACTGCCATTGTGAAGCCACACCTCTTTTCCCTATTGCATAATAATGTCTGTAGTGTGTTGATGGAGTGTCAATGGCGTGTTGCTTAACTCTAAGTTACAGAATTGGGCCCCTAAAGTGGTCATTTTACACCCCCTAGACAAGATGGGTATTCGTGGACTTTTTTGATTTGGTTATGTCAAACAATTTTTTTGTTTTGATGACAATTTCCTCTACTTGTTAATATTAATAATATGAAACCCTCTTTATTCCTCTTTGTTCTCCTGCATGAGATTTAATAGTTTATTTATAATATTCACTTAGAGCAATGGTGTGGTTCCTTTTGTTACCTATTCATAGTATTTTTATTTGTTTTTGCTGCATAATAATTATATTAAGGTGCCCAAAAAGCCCAAGAAGTATTTTCATAAACTGCTTTCTTGTATGTGACTCTAGAGCCTGAATCAATTTATTATTGCTAAAGTTAATAACTGTTGATTGTTTGAATGACCCTCATATATAAAGCCCGTCACAGACGTAGCTATAATATATATTAATATGTATATCGAGATATATATATTATAGTTTAACAAGCTACCACACACGGGAGCTATACTATAATATATATTTTGCCCTCACTCGGTCTGCAGTCGTCCTTGCAAGCGCACGGTTTTAAAGCTTATTTTCTGTACAGGATGTTCAAATATTGAAATAACACTATAATAATCAATCTAGGTAGGTAGTAGGTACCTAAATGAATTAGTTGAGAGCACTTCTTTTAGATCTAACTGATAGTTTCTCAGAGGATTATTCTGATGCTGAATTTGTCAGGAACAACAAGTAATTAAATTAAAACTATTTTAATTTCGTTACCTAGTTTATATTCCTCATTCCCTTTCAATATAGTGTACATTATTCTACAAATCAATCCCTTTGACTTTTTAACGTGCTACCCATATTCAGGGAGTTGCAAAAACAGACGTAATTCGTCGGTTTGTGGTGGATTGGAGAATCTGAATGAGAATGAGCCATCTTGGATTTGAAATTTGTTATAGTGTATAGTATTCTACTAATCAAGTCCTTTCATAATTTTGATACCTATATTGATGGAGTTGTGAAAAATATGTAATCAGAATTTTGTGGTGACGGCCATCTTGGATTTCTTTTTTTTTAACTTTGCCCCACGTATAAATCTCTCCTTTATCGTGGGTGCGTTTACAAACATTTAAACTCACATATAAAATCCAAACACCCAGACCCGAAACTACTATATGTAGGCCATACAAATATGTATTTGTGCCGGGCACAGCAGTCCAATCGCTAAGCCACTGCGCCAACCGTGCCGTCCGAATTTGTTATAGTGTATAGTATTCTACTAATCAAGCCCTTTCATTTGATACCCGTATTGATGGAGTTGTGAAAAAATATGTAATCAGCCATTTAGTGGTGGCGGCCATCTTGGATTTGAAATTTTTTATAGTGTATAGTATTCTGCTAATCAAGCTCTTTCATTTGATACCCGTAATGATGGAATTGTGAAAAAATATGTAATCCGCCATTTTGTGGCGGCGGCCATCTTGGACCGATTTTCTTCAAACATAGCTAAGGACACTCTTGACTAATCCACCTTTAAAACAAAAAAAACTAAATCAAAATCGGTTCATACGTTCGGGAGCTACGATGCCACAGGCAGACAGACACGTCAAACTTATAACACCCCGTCGTTTTTGCGTCGGGGGTTAAAAAATAGAACCGAGTAGAGTCGCGTAGAAAACAAAAGAGAAATCGTGGCGAATTTAATTTGTATCATGATTTATCAATGACCGAGCTCCATTAATTGATAAAAATGATTTAATATAACGCGATACGGTTATGCACAAAAGCAATAGTTCAGCAGGTGTTCGGTGAACAAATGGAACAGCCCGTATCCTCAAAATATACCATAATATATATTAATATGCCAAAATATATATTGATGTGCCAAAATATACCGAGATATATCTGTCGACATATCTTGGTGACGTCATAGAAATATATAATAAGGCTGTTGCTAGTCGTCCGCTAAGTCACGTGGCAATTGTCAACGACAGTCAATGACGTTGCCTCTAGCATCGTTCGAACTGACAACACCGCGCGCCATTTTCTCGTTCTCTCTGTCACTCATACATATGCAACGCATGTACTCCATGACGCGCGCTCGCTTCGCTCGCATATTAAATAACACTAATATCTTCTGTCCCCGAAGTGCCGGGCCTCCGCCATTCTCCTTCGTCGGCCTACGGCCCGGTGCCCATGCCGCCCATAAAGGATACTGTCGCGAGACGGTCGTATTATAATTTTGGTTATTCATCCGGCTAATCGGACGACTAATTAATTTTATTCATCCGCTAATCGGACGACTAGACACTTCGATATATTATAGCTGCGTGTGCGGTCACTCGAATATTTGTATAGAAAATATATCAAAATATGCCTTGCTATGATTCATATTAATATAATTATATTATAGCTACGTCTGTGACGGCGTTAAGAAGAGGGCAAGTGGTGTTAGAAGAAGGGTCAGGTTATACTGTACTTTTGATAAGCATAAACTGTGCCATTTCGACTCAGTCTTCTCATACACTGAATTGATGAGACTGTTTGTTTAGTTTTAAATATTTTTTTGATGTAGTTAGCAGGCGTCGTTGACTTTTTTGTAAACAAATGTAACACAATGATTAGCATGCATTTTTTTTTTCATATTTAGAAAGGGTCATCACAAGAAAAGAACAATTATATAAGCCTGTGTATAAAAGCTTATGGATGCACTATTTTTGATTGTCAAAGCCGCGCCGAGCATTAGTACGAAATTACGAATCTTTATGTGTGTATTATAATATCTTGTAAGTTCTTGTATACCCTTTAAAAGCCGCTAATGCTGTGTTTAGAGTATCTTATAAAATCTGGTAGCTACCATAGCACAAAGCTATTATAATACATTAATAAAACTAAAATATTGTCATGCATGACTGTTGGTGCCTATAACATTATATTAATAAATAATTCATGTTGTAAAGTTTACTGCTGTATTTATTTCCTTCAATATTTCTTCATGGATAATGGTTCTATTCTCTACGGTTACCTGAAAATTAAAAATAGGTATTCTAAAACAATGCACAAATGTTACAGTTCACGAATTCGCGTCGATCATTGTATTGATTATATTGAACTACCCGCCCCTGTAACGCATCGTAACGTATTTCCAGCCCCCCCCTCCCCCCCAATTTGCTATTAGCTCCCCTTAGTTCTCACCCAATCACTGGGATGATGACAATGGACCAATGGTTTTGGCTCAATCAGTTGTGAGCAGTTAGTAGACTTACTAGTTGTGAGTACTACATCAGATAGATGCTTTACTTTGCAATTTATTCCATCACCACTGCTCTCAAAATAGTCAATGAAAACATTGAGAGGAACATGTGACAGCTTAATAGCTGTAGCTTAGTGTTGTGTACTACACTTTCTCACACAAAGAATAGGCTCATATCCTAACAGTGGAAACACAATAAGCTAGACTAGACTACAACCAACTTACCGTCCAAACTTTGGCCTGGTTGTTATTTCTTATAGACTCAATCAACTGGTCACCTCTCCTCACAGGAATGGTTGCAAGCACGGTACAGTTAGATGTAGGATTGAATATTGTTTGTATAGCACTCTTGAAAGGCTTGCTGAAGAACTCCATCTTACCTATTTCATCTATGACTAGTAAATGTGCCTGTGTGTTTTCTGGCTAGAAAATTTAAAAAAAAGCAAATTAGTTATTTGCTGGCTCTCTGAGGTGCATCTAAAACTGTCGCTTCCTATCATTTATTCTACAAAACTCAGTACTAATTGTGTCTAAATAAAATACAGGTTAAAAGATAAAACTTGGTCACCATAAATAAAGAGGGTAATGCTACATTCTCAAACTCTTGTAGTAAAACGCCATATTTTCCAACTTTATATTTCACTGGGCCGCTCAAGAGGCTCTGATCTCTTGCTAGACGGCCTCTGATTCCATCCAGAGTCACTACATCGAATCCCTCTCTTGTTCGATTTTTTCTAACTTCTTCAGTATAAAATCCTGTAGTCTTAACTCCCTTGCCTGAGATTTCTGATGATATTTTCTTTGTCAGGGTAGTCTTACCAACTCCTGAAAAACATATCATTGGTTCTAAGACGTTCTAATGTTTTTTTTTTATTGTGTTCATCTCAAATATTATGTACCTAACCAGGTTCGCCGGTTAGAATGAAAAATTTGTATTTTTTAGTTGCCATTGTCAATGATCATATATAAAGTTAGACTTAAAAATAGAATTTCATTTAAATTCATGAAAATAACAAGAGGACTGACTGATTGAGGTTAGGTGTGTATTTATTTTAGCGATGGGCGATTGTGAATGACATTATTCGAATAATTCGATTGTTCAAGTCATTCAAACTATTCGAATAACCTTACCATTCATTCGAATTTGAAAACGAATGAAAAGTAACTAAAATGTATTGCGTTGTCTCGTTCCTTCCGATTCAAATTTCATTATTACTAGTTCTTATTCGAATATTCGTAACTTTATTTAAAAGTAAACTCTTTGTACTGAGAATAATACTCAATTTCGTGTGGCAAATTGAATCATTATACCATCGAATTGAATGAATATTACTAGCTTGTATTCGAATATTCATAGATTTGATACCAACTAAAAGTAAGTAGTCTTTATTATAAGGGGAAAAAACTCAATTTTGTATGGCAAACTGAATTAATGAACTAGCGGTTCGTGAATCAGTTACTTGTTACTACGAATATCAATTCAAATTAGACTTTATTGTATGTATATACAGCCCAATTTTGTATAGCATGGGTAAAGCAAATGAATGAACTAGTGGTTTTATTCGATTTTGAGAACTAGCGATCGATTGTTTTTGTATTCGATTGTTAATATTAGTAGTATCAAACCATTCGATTGTTGGAATTAGTAACAATCGCCCATCGCTAATTTATTTTAGTTTTAAGCAAATGTCATTCTGACACAATAAAGTTACGTTTAGTTCCTACTTCGAAACGACCACGTTGTTTAAAAATAAATTTATTGGAGACTTTGAAGAAATCTATTACTTTCAAGTTGTTATAAACCTGAATGCTTTAAATTAAATAGTTACCATAGGGGATTACTCCATCATTGATTTACTCCAACTAGCAAAAACAAAATTGCGCATGTCCTAACGTGAGACCCATCTAACACGGTTGCCAACTTAGGGGTTTTGCCCCTAAATTTAGGGGCTAGAAGTGTTAAAAGGGACATTTTTAGGGGCAGGAATTTTTTTGGGTTTTTTTTAGGGGCTCCAAATATGTTTGGAATCATAGATTCATACACGTCACGTTCCGTTAGGGTATAATATATCGTGCCCTTACTTCAAAACCCAACTAACTGCACAAAATGTAGTTTCGAGAAAATCGTGTTTATAGGTTCGAATCGTAAATTTTTTATTAAAATACTTGATAAAGAGGCGAATAGTATTTTGATTTCTTATTGTATTCATTATTCGGGTGGTGAAGGAAAAATAGCTTAATTCTCAAACAAGTAGGAAAAATGAAGGATTGGCTTGATAAATGCTACAGATTAGTGGTTTTTCCTGTAGTCGCAATGTTTTCATATGTTTTGAAGAATAGAGTTTAGACAGCAGTTTTTTTATGAATTTAATTAGGAGCAACGAAAAAAAACAAATTTTTGTTTGGCACGTATAAATTCGTATTACAAGTTTAAAAAAAAAAATAAACAAAATTCATTATTTAGGGGTTTTTAGGGGTATTCAGAAAAAAAGTTGGGGGTAAAATTTGGTGAAGGTTGGTAACACTGCCATCTAAACGAAATTGACATTTCAACCCATTCAATGAAGCACTCGAAAGAAAAGCGCGGGAAATTTCGGTTAGACCGGGTGTATTTTTTCTCAGCAATTTTTCATAATTCAATTTTAACTAAATATTTGGTTCAGTTGAGGTTCTAATGTAAATATATTTCCTCTGTAGTGTATGTAATATTATATTTGTGTAAATTTTTCCTGATTTCTGGTAAGTTATTGTAAATATTTATATAGTCCAAGAATATTCCCGGGTCGTATGAACGACCCGCCTATATCAGATGTGGGGGATTTAGGCCCTGGCTTAAGTCCCCCTGTAAGTAATTATGTTACCATAGCAACCAATTTAGACATGAGTGGTATGGACACTGATGGGTCTGTAGCCACAGCAAGTGGAAGGGAAACTGATGCGTCGACCTCCGGTAAAGTCAGTGCTTCACGTAAGAGGCGTTCACACAAACACAAAACAGTATGTAAACACTGTAATAAAACGAAACGCAGTAGACAGGGAGTGATCCCTGAGGGAACCACTCCTCACTTTGACTGTACATGTATTCCCAGCACAGATGTTAATTTAAAATCCGACCTTATAATAAATAACAATACCGTACCGTCAGTTCCACATTCTCAACCCTCTGAGGTTTCTGTTTCCCAGACTTTGCAGTTGGATCCAACTGCAATACAAATTAACCAACCAGTTGGTGTGGGTAGAAAGGAGTACCAGGCCTCTGATACAGGGCCATACATAGTTCATGTACAGCGTATTACCAGTACTGAAAACAGTGGCACCATTCTTCACCCTATTGCATTTGGAAATTTCCTTAAAAATAACAAATTCCAGAATATAGTTCCTGGCAGTGTCAAAAGAATTGGTAGGAATAAGTGTGTTGTAGCTTTTACAAACCCTATGGCTGCTAACATATTTATTAGTAGTAATTTATTGCCTCTGAACAAATTTAAAGCATTTCTACCCACTTTTAACGTCACTCGTATGGGCTTGGTCCGGGGTATCCCATCTGAATGGAGTGTGGAAGAAGTTGAAGAAAATATATCAACTCCCTTAGGTACTGGTGAAATATTGAAAGTTAGACGCCTAAATTACAAAGTTCAAGTGAATGGGTCATATACATGGAAACCATCTCAAACTGTTGTAATAACATTTGATGGTCAAGCTCTTCCTAAAAGAATTTATGTATGCTATAATGCATTACCTGTTGAGACTTATGTGTATCCCACCATACAATGTTTCCGCTGTTGCCGTTATGGCCACACTAAAAATCAATGCAGATCAGCTGCCCCTAGATGCTATAAATGTGGACAAAATCACTTAGGTGAAACTTGTTTAGTAGAGGAGGATTCTGTATCTTGTGTTAATTGTTCTGGATTTCACTATGCTACAGACAAGACTTGCCCTGAGTTCCAGAGGCAAAAAAACATTAAACATACTATGGCTCATTCCTGTGTTTCCTATGAGGAAGCAAGCAAAATACACCCAGCCACCTTAAAATCCTATGCTAATGTTCTCACTACTGTTACATCTCATGATTCTCACACCAATAATAATTCATACTTGAGTTCACAACCTATACCATCAACTTCTTCATCATACAAAAAGACAGTCTTTCTTAAACCCCGCGCTCCCCCCAAGTCAGCACAAGGTTATGACAGAGCAGCTCATAACGCCCTTCTTAGGGAGTTTCAACCCCCATCTTTGGCAAATGGGTGTGCTTTGTCTAAGGAATCCGATATGAAACTGCAACAGAACGAGAATGAGCAGGTTGTTGATGTTATTATAAACCTTATCAAAATGTTATTATGTAAAAATACATCTTTTGAACCGTACGACGTGGAGCGCTTATGTAGTTTATTACTAAACAAAAACCAAAAAGATGGACACAATAATTCAATGGAACTGCCGATCAGTAATACCTAAAAAAACTGACCTATTCTACTTATTAAATAAATTTAAGCCAAGTATTGTGGCATTATCTGAAACCTGGATTAAAAATAATCAATTATTTGGTATTCCAGGTTATGTTTGTGTACGCAATGACAGAGCTGACGGATATGGCGGTGTGGCCATATTGATTAAAAATAATACCCCATTTTCACGTGTTTCTCTCCTTTCATGTTCTGATATTGATATTGTTGGGGTAATTGTTGATAATATTACTTATGTTTCCACTTACATTCCTAATGCTAATAACAATGCCCTACAAGAACTTAGCAATATGTTGTCATCCCTTCGTGGGCCGTTTTTAGTAATGGGCGATTTTAACTGTCACCACCAGTGTTGGGGAAGCGGTGAGACAAAAAGGGAAGGGATTCGTTTATTAGAAATTATAGACGATCATAATCTATGTATTATAAATACTGGCGAGCCTACTCGTAGAACTAATGCAGGTGAAAGTGCTAGTGCTGTGGATTTATCTATATGCTCTCCTAGATTGGCTGCATCTTTATCTTGGTCCCGTTTCTCATCTTCTACCTTTGGAAGTGATCACTTTCCCTTAGTAATTACTTCCTCAGTAAAGTTCACAACAACACCGAAAAGACCCCCTAGATTAAAGTATAGACTCGGAAATGCAGACTGGAATAAATTTAAAACGCTTGTCGATGCTAAAGTTGCTGAGCTCCCGCAAATTACTCAGAGTGGAGAAATTGATTGCTCAACAGCTTTAGCGATGTGCCTAGTAGAAGTAGCAGACCAAGTTTTCCCTCTTAAAAAAAATCCTTCCGATAAAATTCCTATGCCCCCATGGTGGGACTCTTCGTGTGCTGATGCAGTTAGGAAACGAAAGGAAGCTGAAAAAAAATATGCTGAGGACATGTCAGATGAAAATTTGGACGGCCTTAGAGATATTATTAATGATACACGGATTTTTCTCAGAGATAAGAAAGTCCAGGGGTGGAGGTCATTCTGTATGTCTTTATCACCCAGCACATGCCCGTCAGAAGTTTGGCGCAGTATTAAAAGATTTAGAAAAGCCTTTAGTGATACTCCTTCCTTCACACAATTACCTCTATCTCTTAGTAATAGTTTTCTTGACAAATTAGCTCCAGCATCAGTTCCAGAGTATGATCAAATTTACCCTAATTCTACTCTTTTAAATATTGATAATCATTCATCTTTGAACGCTCCCTTTTCATTGGTCGAATTGAAAGGGGTATTAACATGCTTAAAAGACTCGGCCCCAGGAGAAGACGGTATTCCGTATTCGTTTTTCTCACATTGTAGTGATAATACATTATCATACTATCTACAAATTATTAATTCTGTTTTGGTTTCTGGAAATATTCCGGAATCCTGGCGTTCCCAAGAAATCTTACCGATCCTCAAACCAAATAAAAATTCAAATGATATTCTATCATACCGGCCTATTGCGTTATCTTCGGTTCTTACCAAAATTGCAGAGCACCTAGTTAAAAATCGTTTAGAGTGGTTTATAGAAAGCAATCAATTATTAGCAGGCAGTCAGTTTGGGTTTCGTAAAGGAAAAAGCACAATGGACAGTTTAAGTGTATTTACCACTGACATTCGCATAGCCTTTTCAAAAAACGAATCGGTTGTTGGCGCATTTCTAGATATAACAAGCGCGTATGATAATGTACTTATATCTGTCCTTAAACGCAAGCTAATTAATTTAAACGTCCCTACTTTGATTATACGGTTTATCATAAATTTGTTATCAGTTAGATTTATTTCTCTTTTTTGCGGTGACAGGAAAAAAACGAGGACAGTGTTCAAAGGCCTTCCACAGGGATCAGTATTGTCACCTTTGCTTTATAATATTTATTCTTATGATTTAGAATCTTCTCTACAAGAATCTGCTCATGTTTTACAATACGCTGATGATCTTCTAATCTATACTACTCGCAATGATATCTCAGATGCATGTAATGCTTTGACCGCCTCACTAAGTCTTTTACAGCAATGGTTACAAATTAATGGGTTAAGTCTTTCAATAGAAAAAAGTACTGTAGTAGTTTTTACAAGAAAACGTAATATTCCTTCCCCAACCGTTACTTATAATAGCATAAGCCTTCCTGCGAAAAATCATGTTAAGTTTCTAGGATTGATTTTAGATAAAAAACTTTCTGGCAAACAACATTTTGACTTTGTAGTTGAAAAATGCGAACGTCAACTGAATGCTATGCGGTGTCTTTCTGGAGTATGGTGGGGGGCACATCCTTTTAGTCTAAAACTGTTTTATAATGCAATAATCCGAAGCATACTTGATTACGGAACATTCCTTCTTGAAGATGGTAACAAAAAGGGTCTTAAAAAGTTAGATAGCATACAGTCGAAAGCTCTTCGAATAATTTCTGGAGCCATGAAATCAAGCCCGTTAAATGCCTTACAGATAGAAGTAGGAGATCCTCCACTCCACCTGAGAAGGCAATATCTATCAGACCGATTTTTATTTAAATCGATGCAGTTTTCTAACCATTTGCTTCATTCAAAATTATTAAAACTTGATAACCTTATTCAGATGTCATCCTATTGGCGGCACAAAGATATTCCGTGTTTAGTTAAAAGTCTCAGGAAGTTTAATTCTATACCAGCGAGAGTACATAGGTCACCTACTCTTCCTTTATTTGAGTGCAAAACATTTGAACCCTTACTTGTTTCCCCTGTAGTGCATTATGATTTCGGGATAGAAAAAAGTGATGTAGGAGCCAACATAAAATTTAATGCTGCCGTCGGTGAAAACTGGATAGACTGTCATTATATCTTTACGGACTCATCAAAGACCCGGTCTAGTTGTGTGGGAGTAGGTATATTTCATTCTCAATATAAAATTATTCAGATGGTAAAACTTCCTCCTGAAACATCAGTTTTCACTGGAGAATGCTTTGGTTTGTTCAAGGCATTAGAGTACGTTTTAATTGCTAAACTTAAAAATGCTCTCATATTATGTGACTCTAAAAGTGCGTTACAAACTATCGAAAAGTTTACATTTAAAATGAAACCCTATTACCCCATTGTATTTGACATAAGAAAACAGTTACACAAATGTATATTGAGAAACTACACGGTACAGTTTGCTTGGATTCCAAGTCACTCCGGAATCCAAGGAAACGAAAGAGCTGATCAATTAGCCAAACAAGCTGTGCAGAATGGTGACACATTCCCTTATAAAAATTTCTGTCATGATCTTGTCAGCCTCCCTAAAGATTATCTTCGACATTCCTGGGAACTTCTTTGGAGTGAGAGCTCTCAAGTCAAGGGCAAGATTTATGCCTCAATTCAGCCCTCAGTCCCAGTCAAACCATGGTTTTTTAAAATGAAAGGCTCTAAACTAATCACAAGCATGATAATTCGCATGAGGCTTGGCCACGTTTGTACTCCTTTCCACCTTGCTAAGTTGCATATTGTGGATAGTAATCTTTGCGAGTGTGGAGGTGATGTTGGTACTTTAGATCACATATTCTTCTCCTGTTCCCGTTATGATCGATCATCCTTTCTCCGTTCTCTTGTTTCCCAAAATGTTTCCCTTCCTACTTGTGTTTCTTGTTTAGTAATGAATCCCATTGAATATTTTAACTTGATATCTGCATTTTTGTTAAAAAATGATATAAAGATTTAGTTTGTGTATGTTTATTTTCATATATATATTTTTCCTAAAAAATAAAATACTTCCTTTCCTGAACCTTAAAAAAATCCTTTTCCTCTCCGATATTTTCCTTTTAAAATATTTCCCTACCTTTTATTACCCGAAATTGGCACAAAGATATAACTAGTGCCACACTACAAAAAAAAAAAAAAAAAAAAAAGCACTCGAAAGAATTTAAATAATTTACTTCTCTTTCACACATTAGAGAAACATATATATCTGTTTCTTGCTCGCTCCTCATTTAATATTATTTCTTATCAATTTTATCACGGTATCAAAGTTCATTCTTCCGAAGTTATTTTCGCCGGTGTTTTTCTTTTAAAGAGTGTTAAATCGCTCAGTATTGTTTAAGAAAGGCGACGTTATAGTCGTTGATAATACTAATCACAAAAAATGGCTTCAGTCGGCGTAGTAACCCGTGTTTTGTTGGGAAAGAATGTGGTGAACAGAGTAGCTGCCACCAATACCGGTTTAGTTAAATTCTACAGCACTGGTAAGCAAATGTTCTTTGACAAACATGTTCAAAAAATGTGTCTCTTAAATGGAGTGATGTAAGCGATAGCAAGTTTTAAAGACTGTTATCTGTAAGTAATCTCAATGTGTATGAAATTGAAGTGAAATATTTCGAAACTCAGCTTTTATAGTTATCTTCTATAACTTGGATAGCCAGTGAATACCTGCAGATCACTTCATAGGTATTTCATAACTAAATAACTTTGAAGGAACATAATTTACTTACCTCCATTTAGCATATTATTAGGTACCTACTTACCCACATGAGCTGATACCTTGTCTGGAGATAGTTCTATTACACCTGTATTTGCTACCAATCTTGAAATTAGCTTTTGAGATGCTATGTTAATATTAAGCAGAACATAAAGCTAAAGCATTTCATGATTTCGGCCAGTTGACTCTTGAGATTCCAAGGAAATTATCATCATCATCATCAGCCTTTAATGTTCCCACTGCAGGGACTCAGGCCTATAGTCCACCATGTGGGCCCAGTTGGTTTGATAAATATAATATTAACTTTGTTACTGTGCAAGTAAGATAGATGTTAAGCTACATTATGACAGCCTTGACAATAAAAGTGATATCTTATCACCAAAGGTGGTTTTGGAAGAAGATTAATTTTGTTATTTATTACTATGATGATTTGCTATAATTATATCACTAGTGAGTGAAATCCTTAAAAAAGTTTATTTGCTTTGGCAACTAATCATTTTATTAGTTTTGGAATCACAATGCCATAGACAGGTACACAGCTACACATGTTAAACTAATAACATCACTCCTTCTTCAACATGGGTAAAAAATTAAAAAACAGGCTGGGAATTAATATCTGAGCAAATACTCAAACAGCTATGACAAGATAAAGTAACTTAGATAATCAGCTCACATGAAACTTGAGTTGAAAAGTAATTGCACCTAGCAACCTGGCTACCTGCTTCGAGTACTTCCAAAGTTATTTTACTTCTGATAGTGTATTCCAATAGTAACCTTATTACAGTGTGAATAAAGATCACTAATCTTGACTGACTTATCAATGTCAAACCCAAAACAACCATAGTGAAATGCCAATAAAGCTCACTATTATTTTGACAGTGACACAAAGTCACAGGTATATTACCAGTGACAGGACTGTACTTAGGATTGTCTTTTACCAATGGTACATACTAACTTTGTGAATCTTTTGTTTATTCCACAGGCCCAGCCTATGAAAACATCAAAATTGATGTTGTTGGCTCCAAGAAGAATGTAGGAATCATCCAGTTGAACAGGCCTAAGGCCTTGAATGCTCTGTGTGGGCCCCTGTTCGTGGAACTCGGCCAGGCTGTCAGAGATTTTGATGCTGACTCAAAGATTGCTGCTATTATCATCACTGGTAAGTTCAAAAACAAAAGGAGTATAATATGATGGGTATATATGAAAAAGATGTTAGTTAATTTATTTATCAACTAGCTTTTGCCCGCGACTTCGTTCGCGTGGAATAGTGACTTCCGGCAGTTTTTTGGTTTATCTCGCGAAAAAAAAAAAAAAAAAAAAAAACTATCCTATGTCCTTTCTCAAGTTCCAAACTATGTCTGTACCAAATTTAACACAAATCGGTTCAGTAGTTTAGGCGTGAAGCAAAGACAGACAGACAGAGTTACTTTCGCATTTATAATATTATTAGTTAGGATTTAGAAATTGGAGCAGTGTGAAGGTTTGAATTGTATGTATTATATTACCCAATTCAGCACGACTATCACATTGGTCTAGTGGTCGCCAGCACGACTGCTGAGCACGAGGTCCTGGGTTCGGTTCCCAAGTCAGATAAGGTTTAATTAGGCTTTCCCTTCAAAAATATCTCAGTAATAGCCACAGAGTCTGGATTTGTGCCCAGTTGATAGCAATAGGCTCGTCTTCTTCCATCTTTCACTCCACCCCCCCCCCCCCCCTCGCAGAAAGGGAGATATTTGAACTAACTGCTAAGCTTAGCTGAAACACCATCATGCAAGCAACTGCAAGTTGTGTAGAACTCGGAACCGGCATGCGTGTATGACCGGTGTATGAATGTGGACGAGGCGATAAGGATTGTACTAGGTGGCGTACATTGTTTCTGCCTACCCCAATATACCAACAAGATTAAGGAAACGATAAGTAGTTAAACTTTGTTAAATAATTCCACTTTGATCAAATATTATCTACTTTATAAGCACTTTACTTACTGAAAAATTGCTTCGTAATATTAAATATCTATGTCATTCTCGTTATCTTCATATTACGTAAAAAAAACACACACCCAGTGTGGTCAACTGTGCAAATATCATTATCAATAAAAAATATTAATATATCAACAGATAACTATACGATACGATAATATTTTTCAATCGGTAGGTATCACGCATAAAATATATTGAAATAACACTCTAGGGATATCTACTTTTGCTAATGAATTTAGTTGAAGGCATCGTCCTGAGGCGTCCTCCATAAGCCGTTTTTTTTTTTGGAGGGTGGAAAATCTCTCGCTCTGGGCAGAGCGGTAGGGACTTAGGGAGTGTCAGACTTCTACTGACTAAAAACCACCCATGTTCCTTCTTATGGGCCTACTACACGCACGCACTTCCCTACAGTTTTCGTTCACACTTCACAGTACATCGCGCGTATGGTTGGTAAAACTGTATTACCATTACAAACCACACGCGCGATGTACTGTGTGCACCGTGTAATCCCGCAGGCAAAACTGTGGGGAAGTGCGTGCGTGTAGTAGGCCCATTAGACCTTTGTGTCGAGGCCGCGGTATCTCTTTCACACAACCCGCAGCCCCGAAGAGGTCCATACATAACGCCTTGATTACCTACATGTGCTAACTACAATGATGGTGGTCATTAATCTCGTGGTGGGTTTTTTTTAAACATTGCCCCACACTAGGAATTTCTCCTGTATCGGAGGTGCGTTTACAAACATTTAAACCCACAGACGCCCAGACCTGAAACAACTATCTGTAGGCCATAATATACTTGTTCCGTGCGGGGATCGAACCCGCGACACGCAGCGCAGCAGTCTAATCGTTTAGCCACTGCGCCAACCGTGACGTCAACATCATCCGTATAGTCATCCTGTATACTACTGTATAGTCATCCTGTATACTACTGTATAGTCATCCTGTATACTATCAACAGTAAGTATACACAATGGCAAGTCAATGCCAAGAGAGACACATTGCTTGGGAGATACATAATATTCGGTCTTGTACACTGTTTTTGCTTCATCTTAGCACTGTCTCGCCACTGAGCATTGCAGTAACCTATAATCACACTAATATTATAAAGGCGAAAGTTTGTGATCGTGTGAGTGTGTGACTGTGTGAGTGTGTATGTTTGTTACTTCTTCACGCAAAAACTACTGAACGGATTTGGATAAAATTTGGTACACAGATAGTTTATAACCTGGATTAACACATAGGATAGTTTTTATCCCGATTTTATCTTCCCGTGGGATAATTTTCGAGTTGTAGCGGGTGAAGCCGCTGGCAACAGCTAGTAGTTCTGTAAACAGTCAACTAGAATGACTGGAAGTATTCACATTACTGAACGTCATTGTCATAAGCAGCCTTGTTCCATCCATTGCCTAAAATAATGGTCATACAAAATATTTTTTATAATCGTTCTTAAGGACAAACGAATAAAGGCTATTTCTCCCCTAGGTAACGAGAAGGCGTTCGCAGCTGGTGCTGACATCAAGGAGATGCAGAACAACACATACAGTGAGAACATCAAGAAAGGTTTCCTCAAGGACTGGGAAGATGTCTCCAACTGCGGCAAACCTCTCATCGCTGCTGTCAACGGATTTGCTGTGAGTACATCGGAACAGCTTTTCAAGCTGGTGGTCTTTTTTTTTTTGGATGGTGGGAAATCATAAAATGACTCCTCCCGCTCTGGGCAGAGCGGTAGGGAGCGTCAGACTTCTACTGACTTAAAACTACCCATGTTCCTTCTTAGCCCTTGTGCCGAGGTCGCAGTATCTCTCGAACTACCCGCAGCCTCGACGGGTGCTGGTAGTCTACCATCATGTCTTAAAGCAGTAATCGTACTTTTTGTGGGAGCACTGATGACACTATAACTAGGCCACAGACCAAAACCTTAGGTAAACGAAACAGCGTCAAAATGATGTGGCTCTGGTTGGCTGGACAAAACTTCAAAACGGCTCGCATTTACTATAGGGCAATAGGGCACTTTATGTGACGGCTAAACACCCTTATTTCAGAATAGGTGACGCTACAGAATCTTAGATAATCGATCGAAAGCGTGTCCAGCCAGCTTGAAAAACCACTTTTCGCTGGTCTCTCAATCTCGGTAACGGAAGTGATTTTGACGACTTTTTGCATATCAACGGGCGTCACATAAATATGTGACAGGCATCAAGCTAAAAGTTTTGTGATACGTACAGTGGTTTAGTAGAAAAATGCAATGTATAATTATGTAAAAAATATGGCCACCTCACAATATTAATGGATGTTTGTATGGGAAAATTTAAATGATCAATATCTTTGAAACTACCCAAAGTTTCTCCGTCACGAATTCAGGTTATCATTATCGTCCCCGTCACAACATTTTGATAACATTTTGAAGGTCGTAGATCATCAGGCAGTGGAGATACACGTGTCCAGCCAGCCTGAGTTCAAGATGGCTGGACACAAGTATACATTAAGTTTTCATTGATATCTCGTAAACCCTTACATGTGACGCCATAAATCAAACGTTATTACTGTCACACATTGCGTCACCAAGTATTAGTAAAGGAACCATATTCGAAAACGCTCCCGTTATGTGGGATTCGGAAGTGCCAGCCAAAAGTTTTTTACGTAAATTCAAGATGGCTGGACACAGTTTTTTGCATTTTTCTACTAAACCACTGTACGTATCACAAAACTTTTAGCTTGATGCCTGTCACATATTTATGTGACGCTCGTTGATATGCAAAAAGTCGTCAAAATCACTTCCGTTACCGAGATTGAGAGACCAGCGAAAAGTGGTTTTTCAAGCTGGCTGGACACGCTTTCGATCGATTATCTAAGATTCTGTAGCGTCACCTATTCTGAAATAAGGGTGTTTAGCCGTCACATAAAGTGCCCTATTGCCCTATTGTAAATGCGAGCCGTTTTGAAGTTTTGTCCAGCCAACCACAGCCACATTCAAAATGCACTAAAAAAACACGCACACCGGTTTTGATATAAAATAGAGCTATAATTTCTTAAGAACATTTTCCGGTATCTCTTATGGATTCGGATTTTTTCTAGTACTCATTGAAGTTCATGACAAAAAATACTGCTGTGTCCTTATATTATGAAACTTGCTCATAAGAAATCGCAAGGGCCAAAGAAAACTGCCTAGGTAATAGTTATCAAACTCTGCATTCCTGTTTACAAAACTGCATTTTCTTGCCCCACCCAGCTTGGCGGAGGCTGCGAGCTAGCCATGCTCTGCGACATCATCTACGCAGGAGAGAAGGCTAAGTTCGGCCAGCCAGAGATAAACATCGGAACCATTCCCGGGGCCGGCGGCACCCAGCGCTTGCCCAGATACGTCGGCAAGTCCAAGGCCATGGAAATCGTCCTGACCGGCAACTTCATTGATGCTGCTGAAGCTGAGAAGATGGGTAAGTGGAATGTCTAAGGCAGCACAAAGCTTCTAGATTCTGAATATTTGGTACTATTCAAATCAGAGGCCTAGCAAGTGGCTGCGCCAATAGCAATGTCATCATCCACAGCCCGTCTTCTCCCGCCGTTTGTGATCGGCCTCTAACTCTATAAAGTTACTGTATTCCTGTTACCCTTTTTGTTAGCGGGTGAGAAAGGAGTTACGGTATCTCTTTCACCTACTGCTGGGCAAAGAACCTCATGACTTCCAGTTCTTTCGACACAGAATCAATTTGGGTCACTGGTCGTTAGTTTTGTGCAGCTCGGCACACGGTCTTCTAAGAAGTCAGTTGCGACGCATTTTGGTCCAAAAATCATCATCATAATTTCAGCCGAAAGACGGCCACCGCTGGACATAGGCCTCTGAAAATACTTATCCTTCTTCCCTAGGTCTGGTAAGCCGTGTGTTCCCCGCGGACAAACTGCTGGAGGAGACCATCAAGCTTGCTGAGAGGATCGGCACCCACTCCCCCCTCATCGTGAAGATGGCCAAGGCATCCGTCAACCAGGCTTACGAGACCACTCTGAAATCAGGACTGCTCTTCGAAAAGGCTTACTTCTATGGAACTTTCGCTACTGTGAGTAATATTAACTATTATTTTATCTTTTTTGACGCGGAACAACTTAGCTGGTCAGACGGTTTATGTCCTTCTGCTAGAGAAAACAGCGAAAATATAATCACACTCACTGCCACACTCAGAGAGGTTTGATGATTACTTAAGCCATCGCTTAGTAAAGATTTTGACAGTTTTGTGAAGGTAACGGCATAAGTAAACATTAAAATATCTCTGAGTACGGCAGATAGATTGTAATTATATACGCCTCACAAACAGTAGAGTAGTATTAGAAAGTCTTTCCTTTTTTTAACGACTTCAAAAAAAGGAGGAGGTTCTCGTTGTTTTCTATGCTGCTCTGATTATGTGTCGTTCAGTCATTCTGACGCTTTTTATCAAAACAAGATAAGAAGTTTAAATATGAAAGTACGCATATTGATGTAATACGTGTGTAATACGGTAATATTAATTTTAACTGACTTCTAAAAAGGAGGAGGTTCTAAGTTCGCCCGTAGATATGATTGTTTATTAATATTTTTATGTTTCTATTCTATTACAGGAGGACCGCAAAGAGGGCATGACAGCTTTCGTTGAAAAGAGGCCACCAAACTTCAAGAACGAATAATTTTGATATGATTGTTTTTATATTGTATACTCAATCATGTTTCCCGTATATTGTAAGAGAAGGTGCTATATACACAGTAGATCCAGAATGCCTGTTATCCAGTTTGTATTTCGTTTATAATAAATGAATTTATTTTTGGATCTTTATAATTATTATTTTGTTTCTAATATGCGTGCGGCATGTGTTCGCAATATCAACCCCAGATGGGGATATTGATATCCCATATCAGTATTATATTATATATACTTAAAAAAAAAAAACCGACGAAATCTAATATATAAAAATGTTATGTTGGTTTGTGTATGCTTCAAAAACTCAAAAAGTTCTGCACCGATCGAGCTGAAATTTTAGAATGATTTATTAATCCGCATCAAGGATTGTTTTTACAGTATCCACGAGGGCGAAGCCGCGGGCATCAGCTATATCTTATAAATAATAAAATAATGTTGAAAATGTGCTATCACACATCAACAGACAACATAAATTGGTATGCCAATTTTTCGGCACAGTTTTGTGGTACAACTAAACTGCATTCCACATTGACAGTGGAAACTAATATCCTTGTCTTGTCCCACCTCCTATTTTATTGGCAAAAAACGTAAGAAAATTAAGTTGCGCAGGCTACAGAAAAGTTGTTGGACCGTATGGGCTTGTGTGATGTGTACCAGCCAAAAAAAATCCACATTGCAATTGGTGCATTTGTGCATTTCTCGTAATGGACAAAGAAATCCGCCTAAGTACCAGTCTTGTACATGAAGTTTAAATAAATAAGAAATCATGTTCCAAAATAAAATAACTATTGTAGCACTACCTTTTTCAATATTTTTGTGAGCTGGCAACACCGTCCACGGCTCCTGGCAACCCAGCCCGCGACGCGCGAAGCAAAAGACAGTGGAGTTCGATTCGCGCGCGCTTTCAACAGATCCGCGAAACGCTCGTTTTAATATTACCAAGTTTACTGTACTATCTCCTGTTTGTTCGTTTAGTTTTACCTATAGTTCTGTGTTTTTACCGTTTTACAATCTATTTTACCATTTAACGTAGTGACTCATTGAAATAGCCCAAATATTCCAACCCCTGAGAAAACTCTCCTTACACTATCTATAAATCTACTCTAATTTATTTATCAAATAAACCTAGTGTTTTAAACCGATAGTTACAGTGCGATCAAATTATCTTGGCAGCTCCGAACTTCGTGCAGGTCATTTTGTTACAACGAATGTGTATAAGTGTTATGATATTTATTTTATTTGTATTTCTCACTGTATAAATTAGATATTTTCTGATCGTTTAAGTATTGGTTTATCTGGCAATAACAGTTTTATTCCCAAGTTTACATGCGTAAAATTTCGCAAAGCCTATGTTCAGAGCTGCCAAGATAATTTGATCGCACTGTACTATAGAAGGAATTGACTTATTAATATTGAGAATAAATAATTTAATATGACTCAAATATTTCCTTTAAAATATGATTTATGTGCCCGCACCTGATACCCACTCTCATAAGTCTGAATAAAGGTTCAAAATGTGTGAAAAAGCATTATTTTAATTTCAATTTCCGCGAAGTGCTCGTATTTTTGCGGAATGCTCTATTTGTCGGAATACCTAGCTTTCGAGGTTACAATTATTATGAACTAGCTGAACCCGCGCATGCGTTGCAATGCGTTTTTCACACCTACCTATCTACTACCCTACCTACTATCCTACCTACTACCCTACCTACCTACTACCCTACCTACCTACTACCCTACCTACCTACCTACTACCCTACCTACCTACTACCCTACCTACCTACTTACCTACCTACTACCCTACCTACCTACCTACTACCCTACCTACCTACTACCCTACCTACCTACTACCCTACCTAAAAAAAAAAAAAAAGTATCCTATGTCCTTCTCCTGGTTCTTAGCTACCTCCCTACCAATTTTCAGCTAAATCCGTCCAGCCGTTCTTGAGTTATAAATGGAGTAACTAACACGACTTTCTTTTATATATATATATAATACTAGCTGAACCCGCGCATGCGTTGCAATGCGTTTTTCCTACCTACCTATCTACTACCCTACCTACTACCCTACGTACTACCCTACGTACTACCCTACGTACTACCCTACGCACTACCCTACGTACTACCCTACGTACTACCCTACGTACTACCCTACCTACTACCCTACCTACTACCCTACCTACTACCCTACCTACTACCCTACCTACTACCCTACCTACTACCCTACCTACTACCCTACCTACTACCCTACCTACTACCCTACCTACTACCCTACCTACTACCCTACCTACTACCCTACCTACTACCCTACCTACTACCCTACCTACTACCCTACCCACTACCCTACCTACCTACCTACAACCATACCTAAAAAAAAAAGTATCCTATGTCCTTCTCCTGGTTCTTAGCTACCTCCCTACCAATTTTCAGCTAAATCCGTCCAGCCGTTTTTGAGTTATAAATGGAGTAACTAACACGACTTTCTTTTATATATATAGATAGATATACTAGCTGAACCCGCGCATGCGTTGCAATGCGTTTTTCCTACCTACCTATCTACTACCCTACCTACTACCCTACCTACTACCCTACCTACTACCCTACCTACTACCCTACCTACTACCCTACCTACTACCCTACCTACTACCCTACCTACTACCCTACCTACTACCCTACCTACTACCCTACCTACTACCCTACCTACTACCCTACCTACTACCCTACCTACTACCCTACCTACTACCCTACCTACTACCCTACCTACTACCCTACCTACTACCCTACCTACTACCCTACCTACTACCCTACCTACTACCCTACCTACTACCCTACCTACTACCCTACCTACTACCCTACCTACTACCCTACCTACTACCCTACCTACTACCCCACCTACTACCCTACCTACTACCCTACCTACTACCCTACCTACTACCCTACCTACTACCCTACCTACTACCCTCCCTACTACCCTACCTACTACCCTACCTACTACCCTACCTACTACCCTACCTACTACCCTACCTACTACCCTACCTACTACCCTACCTACTACCCTACCTACTACCCTACCTACTACCCTACCTACTACCCTACCTACTAACCTACCTACTACCCTACCTACTACCCTACCTACTACCCTACCTACTACCCTACCTACTACCCTACCTACTACCCTACCTACCTACTACCCTACCCAAAAAAAAAAAAAAAAGTATCCTATGTCCTTCTCCTGGTTCTTAGCTACCTCCCTACCAATTTTCAGGTAAATCCGTCCAGCCGTTCTTGAGTTATAAATGGAGTAACTAACACGACTTTCTTTTATATATATATAAGATATATAATATATATATATAGATATATAGATATATGGGTGTTGTTGGAGATATTTGAAAGAGGACGAAAAACTAAGTAAGTATAACGCGGAGTTACGCCCTTTGAGCCAAAGGTTACAGGTACACACGGCTACATCAAGCTATACAAAACCAGTATCATCTGATCGTTCATTGTGCGAAAAGATCTAGTAAAGCGAGGCCAAGATTAACTGGTTTTGTATAGCTTGATGTGTAGCCGTGTGTACCTATCGATTTTGCGAAGAGTACAGTTTCACATGTAATGAGGAGGGACGAATCGCATACGCATATGACTAAAAGTGTGATGAATTTATATGTTGATGGATAGAGAAGGAGAGGAAAATCAAGGAAACGATGGATAGATTTTGTGTGAGCGAACGATTATGGAGTAAATTAGTGTGAGTGTTGACAAAGGAGAATGGAAGAAAATATAATTATGTTGGGCCAACTCCAAGTAACAAGGGATAAGGGCGGGAAGACCTTACAAAATCTTTATTTAATAAAATAAACAACGAATTACTTTTTAAAACCTGTGTTTTAATCATAAATCAAAGTGGGTTGCGTAATGCATTGCTTAAGGCTGTTTAATCTATGGTTAAATGGATGATGAATGACTTGGCAGTATAGTTTGTGTACTTTTGCTTACATTTAATGGGGTCAACAAAAATGAAAGCGTGGGATTGTCAAAATATAACACTACTAAATTAAATAGCCTCCGAAATGTCAGAAAATACACCAACTTTGCGTGTACGGATAACATTTTAATTTGTCAGTATAATATGTCATTCCAATAAGTTTGTTTGGTATTGCATCTATTTGTCTGTATTTAAATGTGTTTAGCATTTCTAGCTTATTTATGTATAATGCAAAGATAAGTTTACTAGTCATATGTGAAGTTTCGGTGTGTAACAAGTGTTTCACGTTTTTTTTTTAAGAATCTGTTTCCATGTTTTGGGATCATGTTTATCGTAACAGACACATCATGCAAGAGTTCGAAGACCTAGAGGTACACAAAACAAGCGTATCAGTTTTTGTGGCCCTATTTTATTTAGAAATGCTGTACATTTTAATTATGACGCTATCTATTTTAAATAGATTGAATCAAAACTTGCCGTCGTAAACCTACCTTCGCTGTAAGTACTACATCTATTTACATACAAAGTAAACATATGTTTTTTTTCCTTGCAACTTAATTTTTAATCATTTTTAGTTTATAATCTCAAGTGAGAGAAGTAAGAAATACACTGCAGCCCACACTGTATCACTAAGGGCTGCCTTCTTCTTCTACGTGGTATAAAAATCCTAGTAATCCTAAGTAGCCTAGAAATCTCACATAGCCTCTTATCAACTGAATTGGTTTTAATGAAATTTTGTATGCAGGTAGACCATAACCTAGGTCAGGACTTAGAATTTCTACCCTGATAGCATATTCCTGTGAAAGAAATACAACTACTAAACGAAGCAGAAATTATTAACCAAAAAAAGCCCTTTTCTATCTTCAAATATTACATGAAAACAGTTTATTAATACAGTAGACCCTCAGTAATCTGGCTCGTGTCTAATCCGGCACCCCCTCTAACATGCCTATCACTGTTGAATGTAGGCAGGGATCGAAAACTTTTATAAATTACGGTACAGGTATTGAAGAATTTTGGTTATTTTTTAGACTTAGGTTACCGCTATCTGGGTAACCAGACCGAAGAAAAATGTAACCTCTATTCAGGTTACCGTTTTAATACCGGCTACCTAAAAATGACCTTGATTACGATAAAAAAGTTCGTGTTCGCCTAAGTTCGTGTGTCGGCCCGACTCTTTGTCACACACACAAGCGATGCGCGCCCTTTGAATATTGCAGACGGCACGTGTAAGATAGGGGTAATTTTTATTTCGGTAACCGGTATTAATATTGGTTAAGTATTCAATTTAATAATAAAGGTAACCTTTAAAATTACCTGTAAAAGAAAAAAAGGTTGTTACCGAAAAAATACCTGTATTGATCATACCGGTTTCGGTCCCTGAATGTAGGACTGAACACTAACATTATTTACCCAACTGCAAGGAAAGGGTTCTGTTTTTTTTGTCATTTATACATATTCAGTAATGTAAGATAGTGCATGATTAGATTAGGGTTGCAACTTGTACAAGCTCGTGCGCGCTTTTACTTGTTGTGCACTTGTGCATGCACTGTAATGTGTTCAACTCTTTGTTTTTTTTTTAATTGCTCTGTCTACTAAATCAGATATACATATTATTATGTAGTATGATTTGTAGTTCAGATAAAATCTTATTATTTTAATTTGTACTTTATTGAAATACAAGGTAAGCTTTTTAAAAAAAATCCAGGCAATTGGGGGTCTTAGGCAGTACCTACTTGATAATCCTACAAATTATATAATTCAGTGTGATAATTCAAAACGTTTGTCAGATTACTGGGGGTCCAATGTACTGTAATAAAACATAACCTACCCTAAGTCTTTAGCTCTGAGGGACTTCCTAAATATCACCGGCTTTCTTCAAATGAATAACGTCTGCAATGGAAATTATAATATCTTGGACCTCATCTTGGTGGATGAGAACTCCAGTCTCTCTGTTTCTTCTGCACCCCCCCTCAGTAAACCAGATTTACATCATCCGCCACTAGAATTAACCCTTACTAAAACGTCAATTTCTAATTTAAATTATAATATTTTGCAGTCTAAATATATATTTTTTAAAACAGACTATGAGGCATGTGTTCGTGATTTGCGTAAGGTTAATTGGGAGGATTATTGTGATTTGAGTTGTAATGATTATGTTTTGAATTTTTATAATTTACTATGGGAAAGTATAGATAAATACACTCCGAAGGGTAAACCTAAGAACAATTGCCATCCAGTCTGGTTCTCAGCTTCGTTGATTAAACTTCTTAAGGAAAAGCATAAATACAGAACTCGTTTCAAACGGTACAAAAACCCTCGGGACTACGATACTTTCGTTACTCTACGGATACGAGCTGCAAGAGCTATTGATAACTGTTTTGGGGATTACATAGAAAGAATTGAAAGTGAACTAAAAACAAATGTAAAAGCTTTTTGGCGTTATACTAAGTCTAAAAAATCCTATAAAGGTGTCCCGGATCAAGTTGCGTGGGGTGATCGTGTCGGTGAGGGTGGTAGTGGTGTGGCTGATCTATTTGCTGACTATTTTTCATCTGTGTACAGTGTTAATCAACACCCTTCTAACTTGTGTCCAAGTTACTCCTCGTCGAATTATAGCATGACCTCCATTGAAATTACTGAGAGTGACGTTAGAGATAGCATTAAAAAATTAGATCTTAATAAAGGAGCTGGTCCGGATGGACTTCCTCCTATTTTTATTCGTCTCTGCATTGATGCTCTTGTTACGCCACTGCAGATTATATACAATAAATCCCTTAAGGAAGGTACATTTCCTGATTTATGGAAAATCTCACACATTATCCCCATACATAAATCTGGTAGTATGAATGATGTAACTAACTATAGACCAATCTCTATTATATCACAATTTGCAAAGATCTTTGAGGGTCTCATATACAATGTAGTTTATTCCCACCTCCGTCATATAATTAGTTCGAAGCAACATGGTTTTGTGTCTAACCGTTCTACTATGTCTAACTTACTTATTTACACTACTTTCATTAGTAATACCTTTGAAGCTAGGGGTCAGGTTGACGCTGTTTACACAGACTTTGCAAAAGCCTTCGATCGCGTTGATCACTCAATTCTTTCTATGAAATTGAATTGTGCTGGTATACATGGCTCTCTGCTGCGGTGGTTCGAGAGTTATTTAATTAATCGTTCTCAAATTGTTGCCTTGGCAGGTTATGAATCTGTACCTTTTTCTCCCGGGTCTGGTGTTCCACAGGGCTCTAAGTTGGGCCCTTTGCTCTTTTTGGTATTTTTAAATGACCTTTTAGATTTAATAAATTGTAATTGTTTAGCATACGCCGATGATTTAAAAATATACTGTAGGATATCGGACCTGAGTGATTGTGCGAGGCTTCAGAGAGATCTTGATGTCCTTCAACAATGGTGTTTGAACAACAGAATGGCGCTCAATGTTAAAAAATGCCAGACTATTACGTTCACTAATAAAGTGAATTACATTAAATTTGATTATCGTATTGACGGATCGGTATTGACCAGAGTGTCGGTCATACGTGACCTAGGGGTACTCTTCGATACATCCTTATCATTCCGCAATCATATCGAAAATATAGTTAGTAAGGCTAAGAGAATGCTTGGCTTTATTATTCGTATGTCAAAACCTTTTCGTAATAATATTAGTATTATTTTACTCTACAACGCACTAGTAAGGAGCTCCTTGGAATATTGTTCCACTATTTGGTCCCCCTATTATACAAGCTATATTAATAATGTGGAATCTGTTCAGGCCCGTTTTGTTAGGTATTTATGTGTGAAGAATGGGATTCGAAGAGCTATACCTGATTACAATGACAGGTTAAGGCACTTTAAAATGATTAGCTTAAATGAAAGACGTAACCATTCCGACTTACTAATACTTCATAAAATTATAAATGGTTCCATAGATGCACATTTGGTAAACTATTTTAACTTTCGGTCCAGCCAACGTAGTAAGCGTCATCATCGTATCTTTGAATTGCCTACATCTACATTGAACACCACATTTAATAGCCCCCTGACACGTATGGCAAGGCAATATAATGAACGATCTAAACGGATTGATTACCCCATTGATATTTTCTC
This sequence comes from Diarsia dahlii, assembly GCA_949775195.1. NCBI lineage: Eukaryota > Metazoa > Arthropoda > Insecta > Lepidoptera > Noctuidae > Diarsia > Diarsia dahlii. The sequence goes on from OX459201.1 coordinate 19,316,789, forward strand.
CATGAGTTTCGCTTCATACAGACGTTCCGTATTTAAACCATGTGATGAGTTTATGTCTAAGTAGTTCAAATTTTTTTTTTCTGGTTTGTTTTTGTAGTGATCTAGATTAAGCCCTGCTAGGCACACCTTTTATTGTTGTCTCTAATGTTCATGTATGAATGTCATGCATGCCTGTTATTTGCATGATTGCTAAAATGTAAATTTTTGTTGTTATCTTATTTGAATTGTAAGTTATTGTGCTGTTGGTGTGCTTATTATAAATAAATAAATAAATAAATAAATAAATAAATAAATAAATAAATAAATAAATAATAAATCATTAAATTGAAATGCCTTTTTTAAATTTCAAAATAACAGATTGTTATTGGGTACATAATATAAAAGTATGATACTTAATGCCTGTCTGTTTGTTCCGCTTAATCTCTGCAATGGCTGGACCAACTTTGATGGCATTTTTATTTCCAGTTAGCTGGTGTTATAACGAGTAAATAAGACTTCAAACCCGTGAATTTAAAGATGAAAATTCAACCCGTGAAAATAATTTTATTGTCTAATAATTTCATGCTTACGAAGGTGGCACGCAGGGTACTGCAAGTAATTAATAATGTTTTAATATTGATTTCAGTAATACTAATTTACATAACTTGAAATGCACCGCAACCAAAGCATGATTGACCGCCTGTACCTCTCACAGGGTGATGAGGACATAATTTACATAGACCATGCCAAATTACCGCAAAACACCATTAGTGGCATCCGCTTTCTCTACAAGCAGTTTAAAAGGGTAAATATATCAAACAATAATTATAATATACCATCTAGGTTGGTGGATGGGTTACCAGGAGCCATAACAAGTTTCCTCCGTGCTTTGGAAAGCATGTTAAGCTGTTGGTCCCGGCTGGCACTTTATAAATCTTTGGCAGTTGTTAAAGGCTGTCAGTGGGCAGGTCGGTCGAAGCAAGGAAAACCTGTTCAAGTGGAAATTCATAGATGACTCTGCCCTGGACTGCAAATGTGGTGTTGCCCCACAGATGATACACTTGACATCGTGTCCCGCCTGTCCAGCTACTTGCACATCACAGGAGCTAATGATTGGAACTGAAAATGCCAAACTCGTCGCTGAATTTTGGGCTGACTCAATTTAAATTGTCATCGACACGCTAAGAAGAAGAAGAAGTGGGCAGAAATTTAGACAGTCTTATCATAGGGTTTCGTATTACCTAGTACTAAATGGGTTGTGTGGGTTAGATGGGCAGTCGCTCCTTGTAAAATACTGGTATTGAGCTGCCTCTGTATATACTGAATGCCGATTCCGTTGGGAAAAGTCTTGGATGATGATCAGGCTTATGATCTCTGAAGAGGTAGGCAGCGGTGTGTTTATATTACACCCACATTGGCGCAATTATTATCGTATTTGCATTCTCACTAGCAAAAATTTTCATCAAACTTAACATCTGTAGTCCCCAAAGGCTTAGGCAGAGGTGTACATAACAGTACACACACATTTCGCCAGTTATGGTTATGTCTCATGTGATAGGAGGCGAGCCTATTACCATCGACCAGGCACCAACCTAGACACCATGACTGCTACTGAGAAATTCAAAAACACATTAAAATTAAATTGACTATTATGTATTACTTTACAGAGAAGGAACGGCGTGATATTAAATGATCCATACAGCTTTGGTAGAAATACTCAAATAGTTCTGTTCCTGAAAGCCGTTCGCCCGTTGCTCCATAGGCCAGTGCTGATCTTGTGTGAGGAGGAGAACACCAACGATTGGGTTACTAGGTTCGACACCTGGACTGATGACAAGCTGATCAACGGTGAGACAATATCTTGGCTATATTCTTTAATAAACAGTTTACAGCTGCTTTTATGCTCATTTAGTATGCTATGCTTGCTTTTACGCGATAGTTACTCAATATGTATAATGTAAAAAGTACAAAATATATCCTTACAGTGTCTTACACATGTGGGATGACATGTAAAGTGATGTTTTTTTTACACGACTGCCCCAAAAAAAAGAGTGTTATTTACTTCCGAAAGACCTTGCTAGCTAGCGACTATCTGTTATTATTTTTTGTTTGGGGTAGCGGGTAGATCTCAATGACGTCCAACTGCTCGCTACAAAAATTGAATGCACTGCGGCGACCTGCCGCCCTGCCGCTGCGCTCTGGACTTAGAGTATTAGAAAGACTAATGAAAATGATAATTTTGGAAGGACTATTATAGTACGGCCCATTGATGCAAGTAAATGACTACTATGCAATAGTGGGCGTCTATCGGCTGCGATCTAATAGCAGCCGTAGTTCATCTATTTTCGACCCTACCAATCCTTACATAGTATAAAACAGTCGCTATTTTTGTCTGTTTGTTTGTCTGTATGCTTAAATCTTTAAAACTACGCAACGGATTTTGATGCGGTTTTTATAGGTAGAGTGATTCAAGAGGAAGGTTTTAGTATATAATTTGAACGACATCCACGCGGGTTAAGCCGCGGGCATCAGCTAGTCAAGAATAAAATCGAAGTCACGTCATCGCCATTTAGATTATTTTTCAAAGATGCAGTGCACTATAGACCTGAACTTTATTATCTATACTTCTATACTATGTATACTATAATATTTAATATTTTAATATCTATACTAATATTATAAAGAAGGGGTAATCTCGGGATCTACTGAACCGATTTTAAAAATTCTTTCACCAATAGAAAGCCACATTATTGCTGAGTGTCATAGGATATATAAAAACCGAAAAATAAAAAGGCTTTTACGGTAGTCCGTTTTGCAAAGTGAATCGGAGAAAAAACGGTCGAATGAAAGCGTTTTTTACGAACGCTGGACTAACGAAGTGGGCACGGGTCAGCTAGTAATATTATTAATATTTAATATCTACACTAATATTATAAAGAGGAAAGATTTGTACCTATTTTTGTATGTTTGTAATGAATAGGCTCAAAAAGTACTGGGCCGATTTCAAAAATTCTTTCACCCTTGGAAAGCTACATTCACCCTGAGTAACATAGGCTACTTTTTATCCCTGTATTCCCACGGGAACGGGATCTACGCTGGTGAAACCGCGGGACGTCCGCTAGTAATATTATAAAGAGGTAAAGTTTGTGTATTTGTTAAATTGTAAGGGGTAATCTCGGGATCTACTGAACCGATTTTAAAAATTCTTTCACCAATAGAAAGCCACATTATTGCTGAGTGTCCTATGCTACTTTTTATCCCTGTATTCCCACGTTCCCGTGGTCTACGCGGGTGAAACCGCGGGACGTCTGCTAGTCTTATATAAATCAGATAATCTAGTCATATTAATTGTTAATAATTGTTCATGAGTACTTAATTTTTAATATTAAACATTTTTAAATGACCCAAGTGGCCTGCGATACCATAGCTAAAAACGTGGCTTTGTGGCCCCTATAACAAAAAGGTTAAGTATGGCTGCCCAATGGCGAGATTTTTGGAAAGTTCTCTTAGAGCAAGTCATCAGTTTAGGGAACAAACTTTGGATACTTTTTGTTTGTTTAAGTATCCTCTACCGAAAAATGCACGTTCCATCATGCACCGCAAATTAGAAGAAAATCAAAATGGCGATGGGGTGACAATGACTGCTTCCATGATCCATCGAAAAAAGTCAAATTCCCTTCCAAAGCGTGCGTCAACAATTTAAAAAAGCTTTTGAGTTCCGTTCACAAAGCGTGCCAAAGGAAATCGCATATTTGGTCTCCGCTGTCCGTCTGTCACAGGCCTACCTATATATTTATATATTATTTTTTTGTACTCTCTGCCTGACTCTTACTCCCGCTCTGGGCAGAGCGGTAGGGAGTGTCAGACTTCTACTGATTAAAAACCACCCTTCCTCCTTCTTAGCCCTTGTACCCAGGCCGCGGTATTTTTTTTCTACAACCCGCAGCCCCGCCGGATATTTAATTAAGGTACATTAATTTTATTTTTTCAGACGTGTCAATAGAGACAACGAATCCCCACGTCAAGAAGATGATAATGATCAACCCTATGGTGAACCTACACTTGTTCTGTGCTCGCGAGTGGAGTATCATCGTCGTGGACGGCGATAAGGTCACATCACCCAACCCAATATTGAAGCTACCTTTCAGAACCTGCTTCAAGATATGGAACACTTCCGTCAATATGAAAGTTAGTACATATTATTTAGAGCTGTTATCTTAGCATCTTTGGGCCCGATGGCAATAGGCGCGCCCCCCCAGGTAATTTTAAACTCGTTGCCATTTGTCAATCACAATAATAAACATGAATAAAATATTAAAATTTATATCAAACCAATAATAATGTAATTTAAACATGCCTTAAATTAATTTAAAAAGGGTCGATGATCCCATTAGCTAAAATATAACTAATATCGGAAGGTGCCTGTGCCACTGTGCATATAGTTTACACTTAAGGTTCCAACTTCCAAGCACCCAGCATATGGGTCGTACAAAAATTCGTTTGTGTGCCCACAACCCGCCTCCGAGTCGTCACTATACGTAGCTATAGATGGCTTGCGCTCACACGGCATACAAATAAACGGCAAAAAATCATGTCTGTTGTATCGGAACCCCACTTAAATACCTTTTTATTCTGCTTTTTAGTATTTGTTGTTATGACAGCAACAGAAATACATCATCTGTGAAAATTGCAAGTGTCTAACTATCACGGTTCATGAGATACAGCCTGGTGACAGACGGACAGACGAACGGACAATGGAGCCTTAGTAAATAGGGTTCCGTTTTTTACCCTTTGGGTACGGAACCCTAAAAAATGGATAATTTGAACTTGGCACCGAAAGTGATTCGTAATTTGTTTTGATTACAGACTAACCTGAGCAGATTTGAAGAAGTTTACAAATGGCTGTGTCCCCGCGAGACATTCGAAAAACATAATTTTATTCCTAACGTTGACGATGCTGGAGACATCGTAGAAAAGTCTATTATGTTAGATTCTTTCTTTGAAGATATAGTTCTGAGAAGGAATGATAAGAGTTCTTCTATTGAGGTTAGTTTATAATTTTAGAAGATATGGTTGTAGTGGAAGTATAGGCACGTGAAGCCATTGGTCTCCCCGGTAAGATATTGTTGCCCCATCCTGATCATCTGCCCAGCCTTTTTCCTATGCTGGGGTCGACTTCCAGTCCAAACGGATACAGTTGAATACCAGTATCTTACACGGAGCGACTGTTTATCTGACCTTCACAACCTTCACAACAATACGATACCGACCCCTTGATATGACTGGTTGTCAGTCTTTCGGGCCACATTTAAAGACTGTCACAGAACTCACAGCTCACAGATCTATAAATGATAGCCAGGACCAACGGATTAACGTGCTTTTCGAGGAAGTAGAGGAGGAGTAGTAGTAGATTGTGGGTGGTGATTCATGCAGACAAGCGCGGCTTAACCTAAAAAATCAAAACATGAGGATGTCATTATTTAGCCACAAGACCTATAAATAAAAGCCTTGGCTTAGACTACCATGTTAACACTCAAATTCTTTAGCTTGAAAACATGAACTAGCTGATACAAAGCTTTGGATCTCATGACTGTAGTGTAGGTAATCAGTGAATAATCTAACTTATAAGTTGATGATTTTTCAAAACAAGTTGTTTTTTTTTTGTTCCAGATTCACCAACTAGTCACTAATACACCTGTCGTGCGTCCTAAATCTTTTCATACTGCAACTCAGACTTCAAATCATACTGCAACTCAAACTTCAAATCATGCTGCAAAACAACCCAATTTTAGGACTGTGGGTAACACAACTATACGCCCAACTGGATCGTCTGCAAAAACTGGTTCTTTTGTTTTTGGTGACACAATTGTAACTCCCAAAACTGCTGCCCCTTCTACTGCAGATTATATGTTTAATGTAGGTGACACAACTGTTACTCCGACTACTGTAGATCGTGTGTTTAATGTAGGTGATACAACTGTTACTCCTATTGCAGATTGTGTGTTTAACGTAGGTGATACCACCGTCACTCCATCTACTACCGGTGGTAAGTGTAATGTTGGTGACAAGACTGTATCTCCTAGAAGTGCAGATTGTATATTTACTGTGGGTGATACAACCATAATTCCTCCAGCCGTAACCGTAGCTCATACACCCACTCCTGTACCTACAGTAACTATATCAAGGAAAAACAAAGATGCGACCGGTACCAAAATAAAACGTTCCAAAACAAGAATAAATTCAGAAACCGCGAACAAATTGCCATTTGAACCGGCCGTGACGATGGCTGTACTAAGCAAACTTCTAGCAGAAGAACCTAAATGTAACCACGATGAAAAATTTAGTAATGACAAAGACTTTAGTTGCGACAACTATATGGTAGAAAAAGATAGGCCTGATAACGGACAGCCGCAAAGCAGCACGGAAGAAAAGTCAAGCGAGCGGAGTGAAGCAGATATAGATGAAGAACCAAGTGCCGCGACACAAAGCTCAGGCGACAAAGTAACTAACTACGACGAACTAGGCATGTTATATTTAGGAATCATCGACACATCAATTCGAGTGGTTGATGATAATAATGACGCGAAAGGGATTACAGATTCAGATAGAAAAGAAATCGAACCGCACACAATCCTGACGTGTAAGCCAATAGGCGAGCTTACCACTCACAGTACGTTATTAACAGCACACAGGAAAAGTACAAGTAGCGACACTTCACGAACATCTTCAAGGTGTTCAGATTCTGAGAGAGAAGATAAGAATGATAGAAAAATATTAAAAATTACATCACAAGGAAGTACGAATAGTCGACAAGATAATAACATTAAAATTATTAATCTTGATGAACTAAATAGAGAAATGCAAGAATTGGCCACAAAAGACGAACCTGAACCATTAGCTAAAAGACAAAAGACTGCACACAGCAGTGAAACTGCAATATGTGAAATATTAAAGAAATTTGATGAAAATAATATGCAAACCAGTATTGTGGGAACAAGAGGGAGCACCCAGCAAGTGGCTAATAGTCTTAAACGTAATAACTTAGATGTGCAAATGAAAGAATGTGAGGAAACTGTCTCGAAAAAATTCAAGGGGTCTTTGTTAGATAGCCTGTTTTAAACATGTGTGTGAGTGTAGGCTAAGTTCGTATTAAGTAACAATAAATGTTTTTCTATGGCTATCTGTAACACTTTCCGTGTCTTATTCCTGTGATCCCGTTTCTTGTAGGCTTTACAGAATCAACTTGGTTTTTATAATGTATTTATTTTTATTAAGGCATTCTTCTTGCTCTTGTTTAATACGGGAATATTCATTATTTTTAGCATAGTTGCTATGTAAATTATTTCCTAGTTCCAAATATATCTACGCTCCGAATGTTTGAGTAGTAGTAGTGTTAAACAATCTAGTCATATAATATAGGCAGAGGAAATATGATCTGTGCTTAAAGCAGTATAGTATATATATAATGAAATATTTATCTATATTTTCTAATAAAATAATTGATATATGTATGTAAGGATCATAGCAGGTGGTTTCTGCCTACCCCTATGGGAAAAGGGCGTAAGTTTATGTATGTATAATTTTATGTCACTAATGTAAAGAAAAATTTAAATAGATTACTCTACATGGCCTGCATTTTGTAAATACTATAGTACGTTACATTGGTCTTAATGTCGTCAATTCGTTCCACTTATTAGGTACGTGAACATTACCGTAAAACGGTGTAAATATAAACAACACTTTCAGAGGGATTTTAACGTTTAAAATATGTAGTACCTACTAGCTTTTGCCCACGGCTTCGCCCGCGTGGATGTCGGTTTAACTTCAAAAATTACGATTTTCCATACAAACTTTCATCCCCTATTTAACTCCCTTAGGGGTTGAATTTCAAAAAATCCTTCCTTATTCCTTGTCTACATTATAAAGGGAACATCTGTGCAAAATTTCAGCTTTCTAGGTCCAAGGGTTTGGGCTGGGCACGCCACGATAGTGGCGGTAAGTCCCCTCTTTGCGGAGTGGCTAGAGAGGAGCCACGGCGCCCTCACCTTCCGTCTGACGCAGGTCCTCCCGGACACGGATGTTTCGGGAGGTACCTGCACCGAATCAGGCGGGAGGAAACGCCAGGATGCTTCCATTGCGAGGATCGACCGGAGGACACGGTGGAGCACACTGTGGAGGTGTGCCCTGCTTGGGCGGAGCCCCGCCGTGTTCTCGTAGCGGCGATCGGCGGCGGCGACCTCTCGCGCCCGGCCCTGGTGCAAGCCATGGTCCGGGGCGAGGAGGAATGGGACGCCGTCGCCTCCTTCTGCGAAGCAGTAATGCTAGCAAAGGAGGTGGCGGAACGAGAGGGAGAGAACCTCTCAACGTCCCAGCCGCCGCGGAAGGCGCGGAAGGCGCTCCGGGCGTCGGGGGCCACGTGATGGCTTCCGGCCACCGTAGACGCGGGCCTGTGGACGGTGAGTAATGGGCTAGCTCGCCGTCCGGCCGTCGTCATGACGGCAACAGACCGTGTCGGCGGCGCGTTCGTGTTCCACGCGCGCCTCAAAGAGATGTCAGCAAGGGCTGACGCCCGTCGGGGCCGCGGGTTTTTGTACTAGATGACGTGGCCTCGGCGCAAGGGCAAAGAAGGAACATGGGTTCGGTTTTTAGTCAGTAGAAGTCTGACACTCCCCTTCGCTCTGCCCAAGAGCGGGGGGGGTCATTTGATGATTTTCCACCCACCAAAAAAAAAAAATGGGTTTGGGCTGGGCGTTGATGAGTGAGTCAGTCAGTCAGTCAGGACTTCTCTTTTTATTTTATTTATAGATAGATGTTACCAAAAACGTATTTAAATTAAAAAGTAAAATTAAAAAATAAAATAGAGTACTTAGCAAACTCAACTCAACTCAACCAACAAACAACTCAGCAAATCTCACACAACACACACAGCAGACTCAACTTAGCAAATTCATTAAATGTTAAAATCCCTTTCAAACTTTCGTCTCTATTCACCCAGTTATACTGTACCGTTACCGTTGTAAGTGTAAAACAATGGTCACAACTCGGGTCTTTAGCCATGTAGACATGTTCCATACCTGCAGTGCTGCGGATCTTTTAGCACTTGACACTTTCGCTGCCTAGTTTAAATTATCCATTTTTATTATTATATCGCGTGAGCGTCTCTAGCTACGTATAGCGACAACTCGGAGGCGGGTTGGGGGCACACAAGACGAATTTTTTGTTCGACCCATATGCTGGGTGCTGCACCGAAAGTGCACGACAGCGTCAAGAGGGCGCAGTTGCTAACCATTTGTTAAATGTATTGAAAAAAAATTATTGATCGTGGCGTTAGTTCTAACAATGGTCGGGGCTGTGGTTTGTCGAAAGCTTAACGCGGCTCCGACACAAGGGCGAAGAAGGAACATGGGTTTGGTTTTTAGTCAGTAGAAGTCTGACACTCCCCTTCCCTCTGCCCAAGAGGGGGGGGGGGTTGTTCGATGATTTTCCACTCACCAAAAAAAAAAAGTTCTAATGGTCACGTGCCAAAAGATCGGTGTAGAACTGTACCAGCTTTTTTTTTCATGAGTGATTGGCATGTAAATAGCTACAACTCATTTTTTGAGAGGGAGTGGCACTATTAACTTTATCTGCTGTAGTACACAGCTGGAAATGGTGCAATGGCGTGATATGGAATTTATTTAACTACACCAATTTCAGCCGTTTACAAGAGCCAATGAGTTTGTCAGCTTTATCATGTTTTGTTTTGTATTCAGTCACAGGAACAAGGGAACCACAAGGAATGTAAAGGTTTATCCACACCAGAGGTACTTTTTGTAGAGCAACATTTTGCAACAAATTACTATTCTATATCTTTTGCTATCCGTTGTTGCCCAGTGACAGTTGCAAACGTTGCTTCACAAAGAGTAGTTTTAGTGTAGATGTACCTTAAAATGAAAACAGTTATGAAAACATCAACGTATTTATTTTTTCTATGCTTAGATAATATCATTTGCAATAAAATTTGTATACAAGTGTATCACATCAATTCATAATTTGTTTTATTTTGCACCAATGGTAATTAAAAAGAAATTTTGAAAATAGAGAGAAAATTAAAAACTATATGAAATAACTAATAATCAATGCCCTTAATTAGATCAGTGGGGTTACCATGACGTCTTAAAGCAGTTATTGTTTTAATTTTATTTCAGTGTAGAAAAGCGACAGAGCTATACAGGGTAGCGCCATCTCTTTTCCACACTGAAATAACAATACTGCGACACATGCACATGTTTTCGATCATTCATAAAACCAAGGTTTAAGCTATTTAATACATAGTATGACAAGACAGTCGTACTTAACTCTGTGCACGTATTTTTCAGTTTTTAGAACACAGAATACACGTTTAATTACTAAAATAGCCCGTGACATTTTTGATAATACGAAGAGTAACTTACACACATTAAAAATATCATTGTCAGATTAACTCAGAATTTGCGAGTTTGTCTAAATAAGCATCATCGGTAGAACAGCGAGTACCGTTAGCAGTTATATAAGTCATGCAAGCATACAACTAACTGTTCATCAATTACACGGTCAAACAATATAATTCGGAAATTTAACGGAAAAACCAGTCGTAAAATTGATTCGATTCACAAATTTTATACGTTTCGAGGAATGTTAACTTTACACAAATGCATTTATTAGTAGATTGGTTTATTGGTTGTTTAGATTGATTCTTAGATACATATTTACATTACATTCATTGCATATACTCTAAGATAATATGATCCGTTATTGTGTAAATAATTAGTTTAGTTTTCCACAACCGGTTTAGGAACGTCATATTTTTATAAAGTTAAGTACCCATGTGTTTTTGCAGATTAAAACGCATTCAAGCGGCGGGGTTAATTACTTTTCATTCTAAAGCGATGTGGTAGAACTGTAGAATAGGAGTCCATCAAATAAATAAATTCATAAAATCAAGCTTAATATCTCCAGAGTCAGTTGTTTCTGAGAGTCAGTATGTTTAAAGTTTTTGTTTGGGGCGAGCCTATTGTAATGAATCGGGCACTTATCTAGTCTCTGTGACTGCTACCGACATATTCCTGATGGAAAAAATCAATAACACTGCCCGACCTCCAGGATCAGTAGTTGGATGAATAAATAATTAGGTAATTATTTATTTTTGATTTCATTGCCTAGTTACTCCAAATAACCAATAAAATTTGTTAAGAAATAAATAAAGGGAACAATCAGATAAAATAAACAGCTGCTTTGTAAATATTGTAATAATATAAATATAAGTATACCTACTTATATTTCTCATTTCTTCCCGAAGTTAAATATATCGTTTAAATCGCGACATCTATAAAATAATATAAGTTTTTAAACTGACATGGTCACTGCCACTATTATTAATACTATGAACGGGATATTTCCCATGTTTTCTTATTGTTTCGAGTTCCCGATATTTGGTGGTTTTTTTGTGATTTGGTGTAGCCATGGGCAGTCCAGTGGCTCCAGTGGTAGCCAACGTTTGGATGGAGCACTTTGAAGAGTTGGCAGTCCCAAGTGCACCTACACCAATAAGGCTATGGAAGAGGTACGTTGATGATGTCTTTGGTATAATTAAAGGAGACGAACAAGAGGTAAAAGTATGCTTGGCATATCTTACATGGTAAGATAAAGTTTACCTACGAGATGGAAAAAGAGAAGACATTACCATTCTTGGACGTTGAAATAGGGGTCCGTACTGACGGTTCTCTAAGCCACTCAGTCTACAGAAAATCGACTCACACGGATCGATATCTACACGCCGATTCTCATCACCATCCCAGACAGCTGAACTCTGTAGTGACTTCACTCATCAACCGGGCATATGATCTATGCGACGAGGAACATTTACGTGTTGAGTTAACACATGTGCAGGAGGTCCTACAGAAAAACGGATATACAGGGAAGTCCGCACAACCTAAACGGAAAACTATTCATAAGCACCGGAAGTGTGAAGTTGAGAGGCAGCCAGCTTTTTTGCCATACGTGAGGGGAGTGACAGATAAGGTTGCGAATATTCTTCGGAAATACGCCGTAAAGACCATCTTCACTCCTTTCAAGAAAGTGTCCCAGATGCTGCGTTCGCCGAAGGACAACTTTCCGCTGGAAAAACCCGGTGTTTATAAAGTAGACTGTAGTTGCGGCAAGTCCTATATCGGTCAGACAATACGTACGGTGGCTTGTCGCATATCCGAACATATTAGGCCGGTGAAAAATAACAACACCCAAAAATCGGCCATAGCTGAACATCTGCTGGAATCGGTATCAAACCACTGGATTGAGTTGCATAACCCTCAGGTCATCTCGACAGAACGCCATTATATACCTCGTCTGGTCAGAGAGGTCATTGAAATTACCAAATATGATAACTTTAACCGGGAGGATGGGTTTCAACTGTCGAGAGCTTGGAATCCAGTGGTTCAACTGTGTAAAAACCGAAAAAGTGCCGAAAAAAGTTCGCGAGTGGACACAGTGAGTTTTGTGTGTCGGGAACAGAAACGTGTAGTGAGTGACAATGGTAGTGGTGCCGAACGCAAAAAACGAACAAGAAAGAGGGTAGACCGTTTTGTCTGCTCATAAACATCCAGCCGCAATGACTTCAGTTTATCCGTGATCATGGTGCTTGTAACAGCGCCGAAATATCGGGAACTCGAAACAATAAGAAAACATGGTAAATATCCCGTTCATAGTATCTATAGAAAATCGTAAAATACCCTAAACATGGTATAGACATGTATTTAAACTAATTAGATTAGATTCTTTAAAATAAGTTTTACTAGTAAATCGAGACATCCGATTAAAGATAATATACATTAAAGAGGGACTGACAGAGAATGTCTTGTGACCTTAAGTCCGCTTATGTAACATTAATTATATACAGGGCATTCACCCGGTTCTTCAAATACCTCAAGAATTGGGTATACCCGGCCTTGTTGTAAAGGTGTTTGTAGAACCGAGTACACTGTGAGAGCGAGTGCTTGACCAATTGTATAATTATGAAATTTTAAATATAAAATATTAATAATTAAAAATAATTTTAAATTGAAATGATACTGTCGATGCCAAGCACCCAGCATATGGGTCGAACAAAAAAATCCTTTGCGTGCCCACAACCCGCCTCCGAGTCGTACGTAGCTAATATAGATGAATTATTGCGCTCACGTGGCATACAAATAAAAATTGATCATTTCAGGTATAGCTAAAAACGTAGACATAATCTCAAATCGTAATGAGAACAAAAATTGGAATGTTTAAGACTAATTATTTGTAGTGGTTCTTCACGTACAAATTGCCTTTGGCGAAAAATCAATTATATAAGTCAATAATGTATCTACGGCATTCAGACCGTAAAAGGCTTTATGCGCCATTATTGACTTTATTATTGCACACATGAATGATTGAATTAGCTTTCCTATGTATTTTGTTGTCTAGTTATCGGGTTGTGAGATGTCGGGGTAAGATATTGGTATTCAGCTTCATCCGGTTGGACGGGAAGGCAGCCCCACCCCACATAGTTTGGATAAGTCGAAACAAATGATTTCTTATAGTTATTAAAATGGTGCTTGAGTCAATTAAGCCTTTTACCCGTTTCTATAGAATTTATATTTTGCTATCAAAACAAGCTAAATTGATTGTTCGCGCAAGGCCTTAGAGAAACCGATTTTGTTATAATTTAAACAATATTTCTTATCATCAACCAGTTTCAATTACAATATCCAAAACTGGAACTTATAATTAACGGCCGGAACATAATATCAAATGTTGAAATGGACGTTATTATAATAAAAAAAGATTAGCTAACAAAAAAAACTCGCAAGTTCACTTGCACGTCATAAAACGCCAAGGTCTATTTCGTCGATCTGACACAAGTTACGGATCGACCACGATATCAACGTGAATCGTCGTAAGAAGGTCGTAAGCCAATCACTTATCACTAAAGTCAACATCGTCATTTGAGCCTTAGTATTTTTTTTTACAACATTCAATGTACTGGTAATTGTTGTCAAATGTAACAAAGTAATTAGGTAGGTACGAACGTACGAAGTTCCCTACAGCAGAAGATAACGAGGTCCCCTACAGCAAAAGATAACGAGGTCCCCTACAGCAGAAGATAACGAGGTCCCCTATAGCAGAAGATAACGAGGTCCCCTACAGCAGAAGATAACGAGGTCCCCTATAGCAGAAGATAACGAGGTCCCCTACAGCAGAAGATAACGAGGTCCCCTATAGCAGAAGATAACGAGGTCCCCTACAGCAAAAGATAACGAGGTCCCCTACAGCAAAAGATAACGAGGTCCCCTACAGCAGAAGATAACGAGGTCCCCTACAGCAGAAGATAACGAGGTCCCCTACAGCAAAAGATAACGAGGTCCCCTACAGCAGAAGATAACGAGGTCCCCTATAGCAGAAGATAACGAGGTCCCCTACAGCAGAAGATAACGAGGTCCCCTATAGCAGAAGATAACGAGGTCCCCTACAGCAAAAGATAACGAGGTCCCCTACAGCAGAAGATAACGAGGTCCCCTACAGCAGAAGATAACGAGGTCCCCTATAGCAGAAGATAACCCTACAGCAGAAGATAACGAGGTCCCCTATAGCAGAAGATAACGAGGTCCCCTACAGCAAAAGATAACGAGGTCCCCTATAGCAGAAGATAACGAGGTCCCCTACAGCAGAAGGTAACGAGGTCCCCTATAGCAGAAGATAACGAGGTCCCCTACAGCAAAAGATAACGGGGTCCCCTACAGCAGAAGATAACGAGGTTCCCTACAGCAGAAGATAACGAGGTCCCCTACAGCAGAAGATAACGAGGTCCCCTACAGCAGAAGATAACGAGGTCCCCTACAGCAGAAGATAACGAGGTCCCCTATAGCAGAAGATAACGAGGTCCGCTATAGCAGAAGATTATTATATTAATCTGGCTTTTGCTATCCACCTCGTAATGACTGTCTTACATTTGACAACAATTCCCAGAACTCCTTCAAATCTGAACACACCTTTTTGATACTTAGTCCCTTTGTGTAATTTATAGTAAAGTTCTTCTGTATTTCAGAACTTTGTGATCATCACGAAACAAGTTTTTATCCGGAAATAAACCACACGATAAAGAAAGAAGATCCAGCAATTACAACCATTTTCCTGTGTTGATTAACTTTCAGAACCTGCTAGTTAGGCATAATGACCTACTATTAGTTGCGGTAATGTAATTCATGTTTAAATAATTAATCTGTTAAATTATTTTTATATCACTTTGCGGTTAATTTATTTAATTTTAGCCTGCAGTTATATGAAATATGAAAAATAACCGGTTAACGGTTCATATTATGTACCGTTTCAGTTATTTCTTTGTAATTTGGTAACTTCTTGTAATTTTTCCTAAGAGTCAATTATAATGGTTTGTTTCTAGCTCCATTTGTTTAGATAATTTTTTTATACATATTTAAAGCGAAAATTTGGCTTACAAAAGCAAAGATAGATATACACATAATTTACATGAGACAGTAACATCGCCATAGTTTACCGCTTTTCTAAAAAGGTAAGGTAATATAAATATAATTATACCGAATGGTATTGAGAGTTAAGACGCCACTGCAAAATTAATGTCGCAACATTTAGCGCGGCAACTTTATTAGATCACAAGTCGCAGACTGTTGCGACAAATCGCATCGATTTAGAAGATCTGCTTTTCAGCGTTCACGTACACCTCATGAGGCAGTCTTCAATAACGTAGTACGTGTCGAACGTGAACATGAACACTCCGGTATTAAACTACAGGTCGATATAACATGAGATGTGCTTGCACTCGAGACTTAAAACCTAAGATACTTACAATAATTTCATTTTAGGTACATCATTCCGCATTTACAAGTTTCTAAGTAACAATCTTGCCTGTGTGTCGTGTGGTATAGTTTTGCCGCTACTTGGGTGTGACATGGAGGTACTCTGCGGCGAAGACGCGCAAGATTTTGTTTAAGTTCTCTATGGTTTTGAAGTCTAGAGCCGCTATATTGTCGGACGGAGTGTGCCATACGCTGGGGAATGGCGACGGGATTAGATGCAAGATGTCCACGTCTGAAACAAAGGAAATATAAATCAGTCATATAAAGTTACATTATACAGGGATCTTTTGGCGAATGAATGACGGTGTCCTGTCGGGGCTGCCGGTTGTTCGAAAGAGATACCGCGGCCTCCACACAAAGGGCTAAGTAGGAACATGGGTGGTTTTTAGTCAGTAGAAGTCTGACCCTACCGCTCTGCCCAGAGCGGGAGGAGTCATTTGATGATTTCTCAGCACCCAAAAAAGGGGTAAATATTTGAGTATAACCAGGGATTGACCCCAGAACCCACGATTAGCAGTATATTCACAACAATGATGTTACATGTTACTAACACAACTCTTGACCGTGGTTTATGTCTTGATCGTGTTCAGTTTATTAAAATTTGTTTGGTGAAGTTAGCCGTAAATCAGCTTAGCACTTGTTAATTGTGTTAATTGAATCAATCGATATGTATTTAGACCTTATAAATAAGAATAGGTACAACCTCTGGCCTATACAGCCTTGCCTCGTCAATGCTATTTACTAGTGTCGTGATTGTGAATGCACCGTTTACTTTTACATCTCAGAGTAATTTTCAATGCCACTAATAACAATGTATTAGTAACACAATTTATTATTTTATGAATACCTATGTTTAGCACGGTCGGTTACAAAACATCAAACCCAGAATAGACATCCTAAAATACATCATTAATAAAAGTAATACTAAGGGTATGCAATAATAATTCAATTATTTCTATAGCTAGAAAAATCAAACGATTTGCTGATCAATGTTGTTGCACGTAGGTACCTACAATACGCAGTACGAATTTAAAAAACGTGTCAAATGACTAATTATTTACTGTCTGAAAACATCGAAGCTCATCAAAACGACGACAATTTAGCAAACTATGTAAGTCGTAGCCGATAAAAACTTGATAAAGTTCGTCAGACACGATAACATTTCAACTTTTGTGATTAGTTTTAACAAACTCAGACAGGGTCAAGAAAGTTTAATGACTTATTGTGTCTCTTTCCTATATAAGTGCTAAGAATAAGGTTCGAACTCATCCCCCACCCCTCCCGACTAGCGTTGAAAATGCCGAAAGTTACAACATTTATTTCCGTATTATTCAATTTAACTTTTTTTTTAAAGATTCATGAACATTGGCCAGTATAAAGGGGATAGAACCAATGTGGCATATCAACCTGTCCGCCATTTTGATTTTTTTTCGAAATCGCGGCCCACGGTGAAAGTGGTATGTATGGATTGAGGACATAATGACGAACAAAAAATGTCTAGTAACATGGTGCCCAAAGTGTCACGTTACCGAGATATTTGAAGTTGAAGATCGACAAACGAGTACAACGACATTCATTAAATATTTTTTTAAATAGCCTTTTTACGTGTTTGGGCGTTAAATTATATCCAAATAATAGTTCCCAGGTTGATTATTGTTATACGCACATTGAAATCGCTTTGCATCTCATTGAAACGCTATGTAATGTCAAAAAATTGTTTTCTCGTGCTCCTAGTAGTATGTAATGTACCTACTCTCTTTCAATAACCAGTAATAATAATAATCAACGCCTATAGTCTCCTATAGACACGTAAAAGGTCTAATTTTTATGTGGTCATTGTACTGATTTGTCCATCTTTACCTTCAAATATCTCGGTAACGTGACACTTTGGGTACCGTGTTGCTTGACATTTTTTGTTCGTCTAGATGTCCTCTATCCATACATACCACTTTCATCGTGGGCCGCGATTTCGAAAAAAAATCAAAATGGCGGTGGGTCGATATGCCAGCTCCCATACAAAAAAGTTCAAACCCCTTTCATGTATTTTTCAGTGTCAGATGGAATCTGTTCATCATCATCACTTTAAGGATACTTGCACTCGCTGCCCGGATAAGTGAGGATTAGTAAAACTCGACACGCTACGTTTATTAAGTACCTACCTGTATCACATCTCTACCTTTTTATATGATAATATTTACTACTATTATGCCATTAGAAAGCAGTTTATGAAAGGAATTCATATTATTTTCCTCTGCGGTAGTTTGTATAGAGAAGAATATGGAAGAAACTCCATACTTCGGGCGAAGCAGGGGCGCTAGTATTTTATCAATGGTAACTGTATCTATTTATCAGCTTTATAAATAACAAAGCAGAAATCATTATGTACTGTAATCATATTTAAATAAGGAAGCCTGCAGTGTTTATTTAATTCCGGCCATGAATGTATGACCGTTCGAACTTCATACAAACTAACTACTCGGCCACAGAAACTACACGGTAGCCATACAAATGAGCTGTTTGATAAATTAAAGTGAAAAACTAATTGTTTTTCTTCGCTTTTACGTAACGGCTGTAGCTATAATATAGCCGAAAGTTACTTTAAGACTTTTTTTAAAGTTCATTTAGTCATTCATTTACATAATATAACATCACGCCTGTTTTGCCGGAAGGGTAAAGCAGAGATGACAAAAATAACAGTTATGTTTTTACAGGTGTGTTTGCTAGTGAGTGATGGTGGAGTGTGGACCAAATGCGGGCGAGCCTATTGCCATCAACCGGGCATACATGCAGACTTCAGGATGTTACTGAGAAATTCCTGATGGAAACACCTAATAACACTGTCCAACCCGGGAATCGAACCCAGGACCTCATGCTCAGTAGAAGCGCTTGCGACCACTAGACCCTAATGATTTATTATTCAAGGTAGACGAGCTTTACCTTTAACTAATAACGTTCAGTAAATATTGGAGCATAACAAACTAGTTCTTAGAAATAAATAGTGACGTAGAACCACGGTTCAGGAAAACCCCACAGCTAATATTTTGATTTAATTTGGACACTGAATGTTATCGCTATTGGCTGCTTATCACAAAGATAGCTAGATATTTTATTTTGACATCACACTCGAATGCCGTATCACTTTTGAGAATTTGATCGAAATATTATGTTCAGCGTTGTTGATTTAGATAAAATACTAACACGTATTTTCACTTAAACTCACCGAAACTAACCTAAATATTTTTATTTATTAGGTACCTTAAAAGCTAATATTAAAAAAAGGAAGAAAATTTGGAACTTTGATTTCTAATGCCAATTATATCTCCGTAACTAAGATTCCCAGTTAATGTTCCGAAACAACATAATGCGGCCGCCACACACTCGACGAGTGGCATGGGAAGTAGCGAGGAAAGGAGGCAGGGACATAGTGTGGCAACGTTACTCGTCATGCCGCACGTCATGCTCCTCGTCCTGCCCACCGCTCCGCGATGATCGCGCGATGAATACATGTGATCCACCATCTCCGTTGGCGAGGACGATGACGACGATGTATATTTCTTTGTATGACAATGGTATAATTAACTATTCTAAAAATGCATAGCGCGCACGCTGCCACAGTTTCATCGTCCATTAAAAGGCAAATAACAAGTGAGGAGCGTCGCGATTAATTGCGCGAGTAGGGCAGCGGGCAACATCGCGGCAAACAGCAGCAGCGCGAGGAGCATAGCGATGAGCAGCGCAAGGAGCATAGTGTGGCGCCCGCATAAAAAATGCAAGGAGGGGGGAGCAAGTGCCTTTCGGTTTCTTTTTTGATGATGGTGATGATGATGTCTAAGTTCTTTATGTACAAGCAACCGAAACAAAAGTTTTACGATCCTTTGCATCCGTACAGACAAACCTATTAGTGGTTAGCCTGATTTTAAACCTAAAATTAGAAAAAAAATCAGCTCAATCGGAAACCAAGAAGTGTGAATTTGTTACAGACAGACATCGGGACAGGTGAAACTAAATAAAAGCTTTGAAAACAATATCTCTTTTCCATTTATAATATGGTAAATGAATATAACAAATAAATATAGGAAATAATATATCAAATAAATATAGGATCATAGGATGAACTAAACAGGAAAATGTATTATAACCCTTAGTCAGCACATGCCGCTACCGAAATATCGTGTATCGGGTTTTTCCAGTACCCCGAGTTTATAAGAACTATGAACCCGACTGGAATCCCCCGGTAACAAGAAGAAGTTTCAATACAAAGAGATTTAATACAACAGCTACTAGAAGAAAGATTAAAGAAAAAAAATGCAGTTCCATGTTTCAAGCAAAGATTTACGAGTAGGTATAAAGCGAACTTGTGTCTAGAAAATTTTAATTATTACCTGAAAATGGAACAATAAGGATTGCAATCAACGATTTGAAATCACGTATCTTACTTAGTTTCAATTACGTCGTCGACACACTATGGGATCGGACTGACTCAAAAGAATATGATTCTGTTTTCCGTCAGTTAGATTATCGAAAAATATTGGATAATATGTGTTCTCTGTTTTATCAAAAAAATAAAAAAACGTGTGGCACTCGGAGACTGCCGCGGTAAATCTATTGCATAGCATTTTTTATCAACTTATGCAATAATAGGTATAAATAATTCGGTATTAATAGTGTAATTACACACCAAAATAATTATTCATTCAAAAAATTTGAACAAAAATAACGAGTTTGATCTTCGAATTTCGCGCGATGTACATTATATAAATCAAAACTAACCTTCATAGACTAACTAAGCTAGTAAGAAACTCTATGACAGAAAATTTAAAAGAAAAAAATAAAACCGACTTCGACAAAAAAACACTCAAAAGTGAAAAATAAACTTGAGCAGAAAAATCAGTTTCTGAAGTCGGTGACTTTTGTTTCTTTGATTTCATTTTTTTGTCACCGACTTCAGAAACTGATTTTTCTTCTCAAGTTTATTTTTCACTTTTGAGTGTTTTTTTGTCGAAGTCGGTTTTATTTTTTGTAAAAAAGTTTTTATTTTTCACTTTTTAGTGGTTCACATGTGCTTACCCCTTCACAACGTACCGGCGTGATGTTATGTTATGAACTGGTGTAAACAATAGACTGAGATTTCAGCAATCCCAGTCCATTTGCTATCATTTATTGAGGAGTTCCGTTGCCTATCTCCGAAGTTCTTCATCAGATCTTCACAAAATAGTTTTTATTACCTTTGTAGTGAGTACAGGCGTGATATTATGTTGTGTGATGGCGTAAACAATGCTTAGATATGCTATAGCAACAATCGCGGTTATTCTGCTGTTATTTATTGAAGAGTTCCCCCGATTTCTACAAGATCCCATCATCAGATATTGAAATGGTGACAATAGGACCACACGGGAAGCACCAGCTTTCAAATGAAAAAAGAATCATGAAAATCAGTTCACTCAGTCGCAAGTTATGAGCTAACAAATATAAAAAAAAAAAAAATACAGTCGAATTGATAACCTCCTCCTTTTTTTGAAGTCGGTTAAAAAGTATTGACAGCCTGACGTAAGTGTCATAACATTGAAAAATATGAAAATTATTTATTTTATTTTAGATATTTTATAAGAAAACGAATCGTTTTAGACCGATTCGAAGAATAGTAATGCAAAAACCAATAAAACTTATGATAGATGCGTACTAAAATGAATGTTTATAGAGTACTCACTCCTCACTCATTTTCTTTCACTATTTTTTCGTGACTTTCTTCATTAATAAATGCACTTTGTTTATTCATATTTAAAACACTTTGTACACAAATTATACGAGTAAGAATATTTTAGAAGGAGAAAGCAGAGAGACAAACAATTATTTAATTTGACAACCTCAGTTGACAACCTTGTTATTTTCCGTAACCATAGCAACCTGGTTGAATACTGAATCCTGAATATTTTCGTTAGGAAATCTCTGGATTCGCTCTCCACGCTCAACTCAAGGCCCGCGATAGAATCTATGCAATAGATTAAAAATTACGAAGATAAAGCGCGTCAAAGATCATGGAGTGGGGCTTGAAACGTCAATTGAAGGTACAAAATGTACTATCATATGACGTCACACGAGTTTTCGAAGCACTGTATCGTCTTCATTTTTTGTTTACGTGAAAAAAGAAAAAATACTTGGTTAATATTTTTTGGAAATCTATCTGACGGACTAATTAGTTTTTTTTGTTCGATCCCCTATTCCTAAAAAAAGCTGTCTAGCTGTACTCGATTACCGCGAATCGTTAACGGTAGGACAAGTGTCATAAGTTTGCATCACACAATCATAATTCAACATTATAGAGCAGGCTGTGTACTTGTAAAGGTCAGCTAGGCAGTAGCTCGAGGTAAAATCATCATCAGCCTATAATGTTTCCACTGCTGGGACCTCTTTATGAGAGGGAATGGGCTATAATCCACAACCAGGGTAAGTGCGAGGTAAAATCATCATCATCATCAGCCTATAATGTACCCACTGCAGGGACTCAAGCCTCCTCTCTAGGAGAGGGATGGGTTCGGGCCCAGTGCTGGTTGATAATATACTAGTATACAAATGTGGTTAGAGTAGAAGCCGACTCCGCATAAGGCTAGGCAGAAGATGGAGTGCAAAAAAACTTACTTCTCCTCATAAACGGAATGTGGTCGTCTTCAATGACAGCGCCGGAACTTCTGAGCCTGAAGTACGTCTGCTCCACCTTCCCTCTGGAGTAGGCTTGGAACTGCTCGAGCTCTGCCAGCCGCTGTTCAGCCACGGCCAGGCGGACGTACCACTTCTCAGTGGACTGGAAGTAGCTGAAGAACACTGGGTCGGGAGCGCCCAATAGGTCGAGGAGGACTAGTACATCCTGTAGACAAAGGTTACATTATATAAATGTAATAGCTGACCCACGCAACTTCGTCTGCGTCACATAAATATAGCTTATAACCTTTCTCGATATCGACTATCCGACATAAATTAAGCTAACTCGTAACAAACAAAAAATCTTATCTTTCCTCTTTATTCTATTATTTCAGATGGTTTAGATTAGCTGAGATTATATTAAAGTGTGAATTACTATAGGTATCTCTTACTGTTAAATATACTATTATAACACTCTATACTTGTAAACATTATGATGCAGTAAATATTTTGAATTTGAATTTCCCGGAGGCCAGCCAGAATCCCCCGTACCTACATTGCGACGCGCGAAATATTTTGCCGCGCGGTTATTTTTACATTACGATATCTTCTAAGATATTTGTTTAAACTATATAGAGTAAAGGGCACAAATATTCTATATTAAATTTCCGTTCTAACAAACACATTTATTTAGATATAGATTAATACCATATGGGTTAAATAAGCTTCGCAAAAAGTAATTCTTTTAAACCTAACATTTTAACTGTAAAAAAAGGTTACAGTGAGTCAATCTTAAAAGATAGATATATGCTGTCGCGGACTTTTTTTTAGAACTTTTAAAGAGGAACAATTCCTTAATACATGATATTAGCGTAACTTAAACCGTTTTTGCAGCGCACGCAGCGGAAGCTCTCAAAAAGGAAATACCTTTTCCCGTTTTTGTAACATTTTTCATTTATGCTCCGCTCCTATTAGCCGTAGCGTGATGTTATATAGCCTATAGCCTTCCTCGTTAAATGGACTATCCAACACAAAAAGAATTTTTCAATTCCAACCAGCAGTTTCTGAGTTTACCGCGTTCAAACAAACAAACAAACAAACAAACAAACTCTTCAGCTTTATAATATTAGTATAGATAATCAAAATGTTTACTTATATCAAGGTCTATTGCTGCTGGGCTTAGAATCCCCTCTAACTGCCTTATTTTTTGTATCTGTCATTTAAAACAAAAATAAAAACTTTTTTACAAAAAATAAAACCGACTTCGACAAAAATAAAACACAAAAAAGTGAAAAATAAAAATCAGCTTCTGAAGTCGGTGACTTTTGTTTGTTTGATTTCATGTTTTTGCCACCGACTTCAGAAGCTGATTTTTATTTTTCACTTTTTTGTGTTTTATTTTTGTCGAAGTCGGTTTTATTTTTTGTAAAAAAGTTTTTATTTTTCACTTTTTAGTGGTTCACATGTGCTTACCCCTACACAACGTACCGGCGTGATGTTATGTTATGAACTGGTGTAAACAATAGACAGACATGAGATTTCAGCAATCCCAGTCCATTTGCTATCATTTCATCAGAATATGTTCACCATATAGTTTTTATAACCTTTGTAGTGAGTACAGGCGTGATATTATGTTGTGTGATGGCGTAAACAATGCTTAGATATGCTATAGCAACAATCGCGGTTAATCTGCTGTTATTTATTGAAGAGTTCCCCCGATTTCTACAAGATCCCATCATCAGATATTGAAATGGTGACAATGGGACCACACGGGAAGCACCAGCTTTCAAATGAAAAAAGAATCTTGAAAATCAGTTCACCCAGTCGCAAGTTATGAGCGAACAAACATAAAAAAAAAAAAAAAATATATACAGTCGAATTGATAACCTCCTCCTTTTTTTGAAGTCGGTTAAAAAGTGACTTACACGGCTAAAATGTATGAAACAGCAAATATTTCTTTTTTTTTAAACACGCTTCTTCGACAGTCTACTTCCATCCTGTATGATATTGACAGTCATAATTATTATGTATAGTCGATCTTATTGGTGCCGTTCTTCAGAAAGGACAGGTGCGTAGTCGGTACCTACTCGTAACCGGCGGCCGTAAGGTGTAGGATCAATATGTATAAATGTGGACGAGGTAAAAGGAGTACCATGTAAGGATCGTAACAGGTGGCGTTCTGTGGTTTCTGCCTACCCCCATGGGAAAAGGTCGTGAGTGCATGTAAGTATGTAGGTATCATGTATAGTCGCAAACTGAACATTACTTAGAGATGTTTTAGTTGAAATAAGAAAAATCATACCTAAAACATATTTTTTTTTTGCATTTTTGCCAACTAAATAAATACGAGACGGCATTTAGCACAAGAATGAGAAATAATTAATCGAGCCACAGTTTTTTTAATTGGCCACAGGATCAAACTTCTAATTTTATAACTCAGCCACGGGAAAATTATAAAGCCTCTAATATACTAATTCGTCTTCTTTACAACGCCCACTAAATATTCTTTAAAAAGCTTCAAGTGACGATCAACATTTATATTAACTTGTCCTTGTTATTTATACATAGGCACCTAATTTACTAACTCAGCCACGGAATTAATATCTCACCACTATTTTACATTTTACAGCTTCAACACAAGGCCCTCAAAAAAATATAAATGAAGCGACCGTAGTCAACATCATTTATTATAACTTCGCATGTAAAATAATACATCACATTCTTTTATCGTGAAAATAGCAACAGAAAGATTTGGCGCGAGCGCGCGAGACGACAGCGACCGGCCATTTGCACCAATCAGAGAGCGCCAACGTATATTATATATGAAATGTCAACTTTTGATATACTTTAGATTATTATATTTACGTTAAAAATACCTATTAGTTACAGAAATGTTTTTACCATTGTCTAATTGACTAGTCACTGGCAGACTGTATGATTCGTTATTGTAAACTGAGGTAAATAGGTTAGGTTAAAACTGTGACCAAACGCGCGCGAGCCGAGCGAGCGAAGCGAGCGGTGCCGCGGCAGCGGCCGGCGAGCGCTACTTCCAAGTTGCTTGCAGAAATGTTTTCACAATTTATTGTCTAGTTTTCCGATAAAAATGAAGTTCTGAAGCGATTCTGTCGATAATTTTTGTAGCACAACATGTAAATAAAATCGATCTTTATGACATTCGATACTCTGAACTTCAATATTTAGGTCATGTACTCTGAACTTCTGTAATTAAGCCTTTCGATGACACGACAGGAGTTTATACATACTATTAGTGGCTATAATATAATATTTGATGACAATTTTAATTAAATTTTGATGCTCAGTTAATGTGGCATGAGTTATAATTTAAACGTACTGAGTTAATAAATTAGAAGCTAATTGAATATTTTTATGATGCCATATAATAATATTTTAGAAGTTTACTGTTTGAATTCATGTTACAAAGGACATTGGGAACTTTACTATGGGAAAAATCCCCACGGCGGACAGAGATGAAACGGATTTTTTTTGAAAGTTTTAGACCTGTAGGTATGTTTACTTAAAGCGCTATGTTGTGAGATATGGGAATTCTGAGGTAGGATGAGTCTAAGTTGGAAATATTTTTGTCTTAAATATTTTTTTTTTTACATTTTATGTTGTTTTGCATCGCAGAATAACTAGCTTGAGCAGCACTGTTCAGTAAACGTGCGATGTTCGTCGGCATAATAGATTATCTGCCGCAGCGCGCATTATCATAGCTATTTTTTAGCTTTGGGCCCGCAAGGGCTGACACCCGCGCCCGTGTCGGGCTTGGCCTCGGCACAAGGGCTAAGAAAGAACATGGGTGGTTTTTAGTCAGTAGAAGTCTGACACTCCATACCGCCTGGCCAGAGCGGGAGAAGTCATTTGATGATTTCCCAGACCCAAAAAAAAAAACGGTGTAGGTAACGTGAAGTGTACAAGTAAAAGTATCAAAGTGTTGAAACCTTATTTTCTGAATGTTCCCATAAGTAACAGAAAAATGAAATGCACAGCAATAAAGTGGATAACAGTATCTATCATCTGTAATAGGTTTTGTTTGTGTCCGCTACTTTTCGAAAAACGGGGCCGAAAGTTCCCAATGTCATTTTTTAGATGCTAAAAAATAATCACGATGCTGAGTTGTATTTAGAGTGGCTTTAAAAAAGATAACTTGTGGCTAAGATAGTATTATTTAGATGCTCGTTAATTGTGGCTGACTTAGTAATTTAGAAGGCAAGTTAGATTTTTAGATGCAAATAATGCTATTAAAAAGAAGCCGGTTTAATTAGCACCCCACAAGAATTAGACCTGTAAACTCATCTAACGACCGCCGTCAACCGAGAAAGACCCTCTAGAAGAAAAAACGTGTAATTATCGAAAAGTCCCTATTTAACAGATCATTTTCCTTGTTCATTAGCTCTGGGAAAGTACGCGCGTTAAATGTCAAGAGCCAAGATGTGAAGGTGCTTTATTTTTAACTCCGACCTATTTCTTACTTCACCTTAGAAGGCAAGGCCGAGTGAGTGTGTCACTGATGAAAAATATTATAACGTTAGCCTTCGCATCAAGAATTAAAGTGTAAGTTTGTTTAAAGCTTTATATTTTTTTTAAACTATGGTAGCAATTATGAGGATTAATCTCTGCATTTTTATTATTTTTAGGATTCTTCATGCTTAGTAGTCGCGCTTGCCCCCACTAGACCAACGAGACTGTCTCTACACTATTCAACATATTGAAATTCGTCGCGAGCTACTCAATTAACATGATTCATTCAAAAAGTTGGATAGTTGGAAACACGTGTTTCAAACTTTTGTAATGCAAGTCAATTTGAGACAGCCTTTCACCGAAGCCGAAACGGAACGTGTAATGAATTTCACAGAAATCGTGACGAATTGGGACTTCAAGAGATGATTGGCCATTAAAGTAGAAATGTTGATTTTGAAGAAATTACATTTTGAGAGAAGATTTTCACTCATGTTATGGATATCACCTTTCTTGCTAAACATTTTTACAAAACAGGACTTAATTCATTGCCAACGACCTCCAGTACAACCCCTTTCAAAGAATAGGTAGAGTTGTTAAAACCTGTATAAAATGTAATTTTACTGCACTTGTCTTTTCATTGCATTCTTCAAATAAAATATATTATTATGATAGTACTGCCATAAAGATTACTGCACTGAAGTAGGATTCACACGAACTAATACTGCTTCAAGTGCTCGCAATATAGTGCAACATAAGCTTTAATGGGTGTTTGTGTTGAATCCGCCTTTTCATTGACTTATACAAACAAATGCGGCTGCAGTACAAACCTCTATGTTGCAACTATGAGTTAAGTTCGCAAGGTAATTATCATTTCAGCCAAAAGACGTCCACGGCTGGACATAGGCCTCCTCCAGGTGTCGCCACATTGACCGGTCCCGTGCGCCTCGCATCCAGCGGGCCCCCGCAACCTTCACCAGGTCATCGGATCACCAGTGGAAGGCCTTCCAACGCAACGTCTTCCGGTTCGCGGTCGCCACTCCAGAACTTTTTTGGCCCCATCCCATTGCCACTTAGGTAAGCCTGGCGATTCTTCGGGCCAAGTCGGTAACCTTGGTTCTCATGCGGATGTCCTCATTTCTGATTCGATCACGCAAGGAAACTCTAAACATACTACTAAACATAACTGGCGAAAAGCATTATGGACGGCCTGGGTGGCGCAGTGGCTGAGCGATCGGCTGCTGCGCTGCATGTCGCGGTTTTGATTCCCGCACGAAAAAAATACTTGTATGGGCTACAGGTCTGGCTGTTCGTGTTCGTTTAAATGTTTGTAAACTTAACCAAAATAAAAGGGAAAATCCTAGTGAGGACCAAAGTTTTTATTAAAGAGAAAACAGAAGTCTACCTAACCCTACGTGGATAGATCTGGTTGATGTTATGTATGTTCGGTTAATAACTCTTTTCTATAGAATCTGGGCACTCACCGCATCGCCCAGCGTGTGTGTACGACGAAGGACAAAAGGCTATCAGTGCATTATGTTATTCCGAAACATTAAAACTGATAGGTCATGAACAATAAGTCTACAATATGTATAAATAGTATAATGACACAATTCTTGATAAACGGCGCCTGTATTTCAAAATTAAACTTATAGTATTTTATATAATTGATAGAACAGCTATTAGCGTAGCCGTAGTGTAGCGTATTTCCACTACGTTGGTGAAATGTTATAATATGAAAGGGGTTTGAACTTTTTTGTATAGGAGCTGGCATATCGACTCACCGCCATTTTGATTTTTTTTCGAAATCGCGGCCCACGATGAAAGTGGTATGTATGGATAGAGGACATATAGACGAACAAAAACTGTCATGAAATGTGGTACCCCAAAGTGTCGCGTTACCGAGATATTTGAAGGTAAAGATAATATTATTATGAGTACAATGACCACATACAAAATAGACCTTTTACGTCTCTGTCTCTCTATAGGCGTTGATTATTATTATTCCTGCTTATTGAAAGAGAGTAGGTACATTACATACTACTAGGAGGACGAGAAAACTATTCTTTGGCATAACATAGCGTTTCATTGCGATGCTAAGCGATTTTCTCGTGTGTATAATACATATATTAATCAAACGGGGAACTATTATTTGGATACAATTTAACGCTAATAGATACCTACACGTAAGGCTATTTTTTAAAATATTTGATGATTGTTGTTGTACTCATTTGTCGATCTTTACCATCAAATATCTCGGTAACGTGACACTTTGGGTTCCGTGTTACTGGACATTTTTTGTTCGTCTATATGTCCTCTATCCATACATACCACTTTCATCGTGGGCCGTGATTTCGAAAAAAAATCAAAATGGCGGACAGGTTGATATGCCACATCGGTTCTATCCCCTTTGAAGAAGAAAAACATGTACAATTTTACAGTAAAATCCAAGATATTGATATAAAAAAAACACAGACAGACGGACATGGCGAAACTATAAGGGTTCCTTGTTGACTGGGGAACCCTAAACACACGTTGAAACAAATTCTCCTTGTTCTTGGGTAACATTTCATGTTGCATTACGCAAGTCTGGACGGCTCATTAGTGTTACATTTCACGTTACGTTACACCAATATATGTGTCATCATAGCCAACGTCTGCTGCCTAGTTGGTATTGTGCTCTCTAGCTACCGCTGAATTTGAGGTCCTGGTTTCCATTTCCGGGTCTCACAAAACTGTTACTGGAATTTCTACCAGGAATTTCTTCCAGTCGGAATCCGAACTAAATGTGGGTGTGTTATAGGGTACATCTATGACGTAGCCTTCGACGGTTTCAAGCGTCATGTTGATTAAAATTAGTCCGACCATTTTAGTAATAGTACAGTCGGCCAAGCTAATAAGTATACAGACAGCTAATTTGCATTTAATTTTAAGATTTCATACAGATACATTTGAGACTGATGTCAAACGATACAACGTTTGACATTAGTCGTCAGCTGTAACGACGAACGGTCAAAGAACAACAAATGACAGCCGGGACCATCAACCTTGGCAAGCGCGGCTGAACCTGAAGATTGATCCGAGCGGCTGTTATTATCCGACCACGAGCTAATAATATCCATTAATAATGCGGAAAAATCTGTCTGTTATCGATTACCTACCATTTCTCAGTGGAATGGTCGAATGAAATTCGGTGAAATTCGTCATACAAGGAAAGCACAACGACGGATCATTTTCATACTGATAAAAGTTCCCCCATTTAAAGATATTATTGTTATAGCTGGACGATTTTGTTGCACTACTGAGCAAAGGCCTGCCTCCTTCTGCAAACGGTCACGATTTTGTGCAACTTCTTTCCAATTCTTTAGGAAGACATGTAGTTCGTCCCTCCATCTCCTTTGTGGTCTGTCGCGACCCCGTGCTATTGTCAGGTCACAAATCCTGAGTTTTACGTTTAGAGATAAATAAAGTTAAAGAAAAAAAAGTAGTTAAAAAACTAAAAAACCCGACTGAAAAAACTGAAAATCAAAAAACAAGCACATTTTAAATTAAACAAAACTTGGAAGCAGGCGGGGTTCTATTTTTTAGTCCTATTTTTTTTCATTTCATGATTTAATATTCAAATGAACCCCGCCTGCTTCCAAGTTTTGTTTAATTTAAAATGTGCTTGTTTTTTGATTTTCAGTTTTTTCAGTCGGGTTTTTTAGTTTTTTAACTACTTTTTTTATTTCCAACTTTTTAGTTCTTTTGTGTTTGTTCTTTCGTTGGTCGCGTAAAATTCTTCGCAGATGAACTTTTGTGCTTGTTTATAGAATTTGTCACTTTGAATTTCTTTTAAACATATAAGTGTATTATATTTTTGTAATCTCCTTTTAAAACCCTTTATTTTGATATCCTACTCGATGGTATTGGAAAAAAAAAATTTTTTTGAACTCCGCCATTTGGCCCCCAAAATCCGCAATTTTTCTGTTTTTTAATTTTAATGTAGCCTATAACACTCGCGCCATCAAGACGAATCTAACGTCGTATATTTTATTCAAATCCCTTCATCCGTTTAGGAGTTATGAGGGAACAAAGAAACGGACATACATACATACTTACATACATACATACACGTCAAACACATAACCCTCCTTTTGGGCTTCGCCGCAGTCGGGTAAAAATACATACCATTCTCTGCAGCTCATTGGCGCCATCCTTGTACTCAGTGCCATGCCATTTCTTAGCCAAATGCCTGGCTCCATATATGGAGTCGTCAGGGCCCCATTGTCTGAAGGCCTCTTCTCCGTCGAAGAATATGAACATGATGCTCAGCCGGTTGTTCTTCAGCGGTTCCAGTTGCGCTGACATCACTTTGGCCAGGTTGATCATCATTGCGCACGGTACGGCTGAGTCCGTCGCACCTAGAACAAGGAGTCGAGTTTACATGCCGTTGCCATGATGGGGTTTGAAATGGAATAGGTTTGCGTCCTCAGTGATCAGGAGAGCAACTATGCAGCAGTGGTCGATTCGAACACAGGTAGGTGCGCATTACTTTCTGTTATTTATTTCAAGGAAAACATCGTGAGGAAACCTGCATGTCCTAGAACTAAAAATCCGAAGACATGTGTCATCTACCAACCCGCACTGGGCCCGTGTGGAGGATTATAGCCCATCCCTGTCCTAGAGAGGAGGCCTGAGTCCCTGCAGTGGGAACCTTATAGCACATTACCGTGCTTATAGGCTGAGAAGCTCGAGCCGATAGAGCTTCTCGTATTGTCCATAAAATAAAAGCTAATTGTCCGACGGTAAATTTGTATTTTGCATGGACATTCAGTGCCTTCTTGCTAGCTCATGCTGATTCCCAGTCGATAAATACGATAGCTCCCGAAACCCCAGCTTGGTAACGGCATGCCTACTTGCCGTATCGTAACGCGATTAGAATAATTTATGGAAAAGGAATACATTTAATTTGACCACTATGCGTTTGTAGACATTTAGCACAATGCCATGTTAACTTGTTTACCACCTATGTAATATGCGCGAGCCTATTGCCACCTATTGCCCTAGGCGGCGGAAATTCGACGGAAAATATCGAAAAGTTCCGAAACTGTGACTAACGAGACAGTTGTTTATTTAATATCGATAACAATAACAGTGCAATGCAAGCACATGAAGCAAACGTCGTTAGTAAAGTCAATAGTAAATCTGCGAGAGAATTTCCCCCGCGACTGTCGATGTGGCCCGCCAAGTCTCAAGGGTGCGCCGCCGCGCCGCCGCCGGAGGTCGTAGATCAATTAATTACTTACAGTCACAATTTCATCATAATTATTACATTTCGAACTGATCTAGCCCGTAAAATTCAGCTTTACGTACGTTTTTTTTTGCAATTTGCACGTCATCAGGTTGTGTGTTGAAGAAAAACTGAATTTCGCAGGCTACCCTGGTGCTTTCACCTTAATAGTACAGGGTGGACGTCGACGCACAAACGCATTCAGTACCACCAATTCCGATCCCACAGAACCACATTTATTTTTCATCATTATACGAATTTAAAAAAAAACGTTTGTTCCATACATTTAGAGACCGTGTCTGTGAGCTGTAGGTTTGATTATTTTGTAGGAAACAGCGCTTCTTTTCGGAATGATATTAATATACTGTACCGTTCCACTCTGTTTAACTAAGTCTCAGAGTAAATACACACATCAACACGGTCTAGGGATATTTTTAAAAAAGCGAATTACTATCAATGTGTTAATTATTTATATGACATGTATATATTTAAAATATAAGTTATTTATTATTCTACCATTTTTTAATAATGGTTAAGGTACTGATTAAAATTTCAGGATTTTATGGAAAAAAAAATGAAGCATAGACGGAAACCGTATATGAATTAACTTTTAATTTGTGAGTAAAAACTGAAAAAAATAGAAAAATCATTTAATTTGTGTTTATAAACTTGAAGTTAGTAAGTTAGTAGTCTGAGAAAGCGCCCATGATGTTCATAACACATCGGCAACGATTCGGCATGCTCAGAACAAGGTTGTCAATGTCTTGCTGCGGAATATTGTCCCATGTCCTTCTGAGGTGCGCAAAAAGTTGATCTTCTGTAGCCAAATTTTCAGGAACTTCCTTCAGAGCTCTTCTTTGCAGCATATCCCACGCATGCTCAATGGGATTTAGATCTGGCGATTGAGCAGGCCAGTCTAAGGCCCTAACATTATGTGTATGTAACCAAGCTGCTACCGTTCTCGCCGTGTGTGCCCGGGCATTGTCGTGCATGAGCAGGAAATCTTGCCCCATTTGTGTTCTGTGGGGCAAGATTACGGGCCCCAGCACCTGTTGGACGTATCGTTCTGCCGTCATATTGCCCCGCACCTAAACGAGATCCGTCCGTCCTCCAAGACGAATTCCTGCCCAAACCATAATTGTTCCTCCTTGGTATGGGTGAACTTCCTGAGGGTTCTGGAGACGGCTCCATCGTCCAGGAACTCGCCAAACACGCGTCCTTCGTGAATCTGGATGGAAGCCGAACCTGGATTCATCCGTGAACAGCACATTGGACCATTGCTCACGGCCCCAGTCCACGTGGTTCCGAACCCATTCTAATCGTCGTCCACGATTGCCTCTCCGTAAAGGTGGGACCCAGAGTGGTCTACGAGAGCGTAGATTGCTTTCATGCAGTCGCCTTCTTACAGTTTGGTCACTCACAAGCACTTGGTGTTCCACTCGCAGCCTTTGGACCAATTGAGTCGCCGTTGCATTTGGTTGAGCTCGCGCAGTAATTTGCAAAAATCGGTCTTGTCTGGGGGTAGTGATGCGACTTGGCCCCCGGTGCCTCTCCGCTACTTCACCTGTGGCACGATAGCGTGTCCACAATCTTGAAATTACATTTTGATGGGTCCCTATGGCCCCAGCAACATTACGCTGAACAGATCCAGCTTCCAGCATTCCCACAGCTCGTAACATCTCCGCCCTCGTCAAATGTCGGCGTTGCATGGCTACAATACCTCAATTTTAACTTTATCTTTTGTTTAAAAATGAAAACTGTAACTAAACGTAATTCGTATTGTTTTTTAAATTTCGCACAAATGAAAATTCCCTCTCCTATACATCAAGACATTTTTATGCCACCGAAACAAAAGAATTTTCAAAAATTTGAATTTGTAATTAGTCTGAGATAAATTACAAACAAATGGGTGTATTAAAGATTCCAATGCGGCCAGTACTTTTCGAGTTATTTAATTGAGTATGAAATATCCCTAGACCGTGTTGATGTGTGTATGTACTAGGGATGTTACGGAGCTTCCGACTCCGATTCCGATAGGTCGGGTTCTGGTTCATAATCGTTCGGCGTAAGCCTTCGCTCAAAATACGAGGAGAGCTTTTCATTCAATATTTCTAAAGACATAGTACCTACTAACTGAACGCAAAAACCACGTACAAAATAAAATCTAGACTATAATAACAACTTGTAGAAACTTACCAACAAACACATGTTCCCTCATATATTTGCTGTCATAGTGGCACGCTAGCGTCAAGAACCTCTCAGCATTCGGGTTCAGTTTGGCAATAATATTCTTAAAGTTCAATGGGCCAAACACAGGTGTATAGTCTGAGAATACATTCTCAGTAACATCCCAGCCAAGGTCCCTCATCTGTTGCGATATGTAGTTGCTGACTTTATCATGGTTAGGAGTACCCACAACTCTTGGGATCAGAATCTCGTCCAGAACTGTTCTGAAATGAGTCATGTCGCTTAATGCTGCTATGTCCTTCACATTTTGGTCTGATAGCTCTTGAGCTTCGTGCAAATTCTGTAAAAGACGAAGAGTTACATTTTTGGGGAATTATAAGTATGGGATTCTATTAAAATATTGCAAGGATTTAAGGATTGCTTGTAGTATTGCAGAGTGATGTGGAGACGATCCTCTGCTATGGAAACCGCGACAAACGAGAAAAAAATGACACAGCTGTCGAGTGAAAGAGGTTTCAATATTTTACCATGGAACCTCGCCGGCCTAAGTATCCGCCATTATATTTTGAAAATAGCTGCAGCCACCATTGATATATTAAATTGATTACATCAATGGCAGCCACGCATAAAATCTGGGTTAATTAATAGGGCAAAGCAACATGGCAGGTTGTGGCTACGTCGGTCGTCGCGACGTAGTTTGCGGACCGACGCATCACCGTGAAATTAATAATTTCATTAAAGTTATATTTTTAAATATAACTTTCATAATTAAATTTAATTTTGTCAACATTTTCAAGGGTTTTATTTTTTTGCACTGCACCCTAAATATTTTTCTAAAATAAAAGTAGACTAAGGGCTAAACTACGCCCCGGCGGGGCTGCGGGTAGTTCGAAAGAGATTGCGCGGCCTCGACACAAAGGGCTAAGAAGGAAAATGGGTGATTTTTAGTCAGTAAAAGTCTGACACTCCCTACCGCTCTGCCCAGAGCCGGAGGAGTCATTTGATGATTTACCACCCTCCAAAAAAACACCGAACGACTCATCATCAGCCTGGGCTGATGATGAGTCGTTCGGTGCTCCATGAAAATACTCGTATTCAAGAAAAGGCTGGCCTTTTCTTGAATACGAGTATTTTCATGGAGCGACTGCCTATATTATGACCTCTAGTGGTCGCAAACGCGACTGATGAGGTTCTGGGTTCGATTCCCGGGTCGGGCAAAGTGTTATTGGCTTTTTCCATAAGGAATTTATCAGCAGTAACAGTCACTGAGTCTGGATTTGTGCCCGGTTGATGGCAATAGGCTCGCCCCCTATTACATGGGACTTAAAAGTATAAATGGTGAAATATGGGTGTACTATTAGGTACACCTCTGCCTAATCCTTCGAGGATTACAGGCGTGATGATGTTATGTAATTTTTAAAATTAGAATAAAATAAGTTTTGCCAGTTGTCACTTATTTAAAATATATACATACACACTACATACATCTTTGTCAAGAGACAGTAAAATGTCTCTCCATTCCATTCAAGTGTTTTTCAAATGGTTTTGACTTTGAGTAGCTACTTCTGAGTAAATACATAAATAGTAAATAAATAAATGATTTTTCTTTCTTTTCTATGTACTTAAATATCTTGAAGCCTGCTCACAGACTAAAAGAGTACTTTTGTCTGATTTCAAGTACCTCTTAGAAGTGTATTAAGTGGCTTTTCATTTATCTAATCCTAACAAGATTATAAGTAGGTACAGGAATTCAAAGAAATAAGCTACGAGGCTCTCTTCCTCTCACGTTCCGCCACCTCCTTCGCTAGCATAACTGCTTCGCAGAAGGAGGCGACGGCGGCGTCCCATTCCTCCTCGCTCCCGGACCATGGCTTGCACCAGGGCCGGACGCGAGAGGTCGCCGCCGCCGATCGCCGCTACGAGAACACGGCGGGGCTCTGCCCAAGCAGGGCACACCTCCACAGTGTGCTCCACCGTGTCCTCCGGTCGATCCTCGCAGTGAAAGTGTGAAACATTCGTGTCCGGTGAGGAGAGGACCTGCGTCGGACGGAAGGTGAGGGCGCCGTGGCT
This sequence comes from Diarsia dahlii, assembly GCA_949775195.1. NCBI lineage: Eukaryota > Metazoa > Arthropoda > Insecta > Lepidoptera > Noctuidae > Diarsia > Diarsia dahlii. The sequence continues at coordinate 19,353,284 of OX459201.1, forward strand.
CCTCTCTAGCCACTCCTCAAAGAGGGGACTTACCGCCACTATTGTGGTGTGCCCTAAAACTTTATGTATAATTTAGCGATAATTTAAATTAAACCTAGCATGTCAAATCTCGTGCACTCCACGTGCTGGGAAATTTGACACATTTAATTTTTTGTAACGCTTGAATAAAGCTGCACTAAATGTTTTATGTTCATATTTAATATGCAAACATATAACATTTTTATTTATAACTTTGGGATAACTTAAATTGAACTAATTACCAGAAATCCACAATCTACATTGTCCACATTGATTCAAAGTTAAGGTCTTTTTTTTAATTCTAGGAAAAAGGCTTTGTCGCACAAGTGATTTTGCCGCCCTGGTTGGCTTTACAAATAAATAATGCAACTTTTAACTAAATCTTAGCATAGCTTGTCTGTAAAGTGCTTGTCAACTGTTGCAGTAACATATTTCTACAATCTAATCTAAATCTAAATTATTTGTTGCGGACACACTCAGTCAATATAATATATGATAAACATCATTACCGGAATTATTACAAATATCACATTTATATATTGTTGATTTTGCCATGTTAGGTATAAGAACTTATTACACGATATGTGTCTGGAACAAAGTCTTAGTGCAATTACGGTATCATCATTCATCACATCTGTTCAACAATTGGTTTTCTATACAAGGTAATATGTTTAGGGGACACAGCTAGATTGTTTTGTACCAGATTCCTTACTCTTGAGATCTTTTATTAAAATAATATTCCTTCCAAAGTAAATAGTAATCCTGTTTAATTTAAGTTGTATGGTTTAAAAAGTAAGGACAAAAACTAACAGGAAATCCATCACATAATTAGTCTTGCTTGGCTCGTAGATGCACAGTTTCAATAAGTACCTTTTATTCCAATAATTATGTGTTAATTTAAAGTTACCTGCCTAAAACACTTAATAAATTAGCTTACTAGAATTTTAATGACTTTGTAAAAAAAGAAAATCGCTGTAGTGGATAATTTAATAATCACATTTCACACTAATATTAAAAAGGCGAAAGTTTGTGAGTGTGTATGTTTGTTACTCTATCACGCAAAAACTACTGAACGGATTTGGATATTTGGTACACAGATAGTTCATAGCCTGGATTAACATTTATGATAGGATTTTATACCGATTTTATCTTCCCGGGGGATAATTATCGAGTTGTAGCAGGCGAAGCCGCTGGCAACAGCTAGTTTATACTAAATATACTTTTAATTCTACAAAATGTCTTGAAATTAAATCATATTTGGGTCAGTGGGTCGTCTTAGGGGCGGATTTATTTGTTTTAAAATTAAAATAAACAAATAAAACAGAACATCATGCTTTAAAGTGAGTTGAGTTGACGAAATAACTTTACGATTTAAAAAGTTGGATTAAACTTTCTGACATGAAAAAAACTTTTTAGATGTTTAAATTAGTCAGAAAATTACACTTTAATAATACTACTGAGTACTGACCTTCTCCTCATAAAATTTTATTCCTTGTTTAGTGTTTACAGATGCGAAACAAAGTATCGCAACGGCCAAACAAAACATTGATTTAGACATGATTAATCACGTTATTAAATGCACAAGTAGACTTTTTAGTACTTTTGAAGCATATGTACGTAGTCACTTTACTACTGTTATGTGCTCTCGGCCACTTCACACAGTATCACTGATAAAACTAGGTTTGTGAAACTTGTTTTGAGTTTCGACAACCTTTCACCTCTCGTCCACACACAACTGATTTTGACAGTTCACTTTAGGGTTACAACGTCATAAATAAAATGTCCTACACGTTTTTATATATCAATGCCTACACTAATGTAAAAAAAACTTTTTTACAAAAAATAAAACCGACTTCGACAAAAAAAACACTCAAAAGTGAAAAATAAACCTGAGAAGAAAAATCAGTTTCTGAAGTCGGTGACTTTTGTTTCTTTGATTTCATTTTTTTGTCACCGACTTCAGAAACTGATTTTTCTTCTCAGGTTTATTTTTCACTTTTGAGTGTTTTTTTTGTCGAAGTCGGTTTTATTTTTTGTAAAAAAGTTTTTATTTTTCACTTTTTAGTGTTTCACATGTGCTTACCCCTTCACAACGTACTGGCGTGATGTTATGTTAGGAACTGGTATAAACAATAGACAGACAATATGAGATTTCAGCAATCCCAGTCCATTTGCTATCATTTATTGAGGAGTTCCGTTACCTATCTCCGAAGTTCTTCATCAGATCTTCACAAAATAGTTTTTATAACCTTTGTAGTGAGTACAGGCGTGATATTATGTTGTGTGATGGCGTAAACAATGCTTAGATATGCTATAGCAACAATCGCGGTTAATCTGCTGTTATTTATTGAAGAGTTCCCCCGATTTCTACAAGATCCCATCATCAGATATTGAAATGGTGAAAATGGGACCACACGGGAAGCACCAGCTTTCAAATGAAAAAAGAATCATGAAAATCAGTTCACCCAGTCGCAAGTTATGAGTGAACAAACATAAAAAAAAAAAAAAAAAAAAAAAAAAAAAAAAAAAAAAAAACAGTCGAATTGATAACCTCCTCCTTTTTTTGGAAGTCGGTTAAAAAACAACGACTCAATGTTTTTTTATTGTATGAAATATTTTGCACACAAAATCAAATTCTTAAAACTAGTATTCTATAATATTTAAATTTTTTAACAGGATTTTTTATTACGTAAAACAGAAACAATAATATCTAATTTATTTAGAGACCACGATTTATGGGTAAATTATTGTCTGAGCATCCCCAAACGACAAAGATTAGCTGACTACTAGAGAACTTCATTTCCTACCTACCATGTGGCTGTTTTGTACCTACTACGAAATGATTGTGTTGGCATTTTGAAGGAACGTAATCTTACTATTAGAAACAGAGAAGTACATGGAAGAGAAAGACATGCTGCGGCTACCCCAAATGAATTGGGATAAGGGCAAGAGAATAATGATGCAATCTAATCTTCAGAATCTTCTATAGTATAAAAATGAATCGCAAAATGTGTTGGTAAGCGCATAACTCAACAACGCCTGGATCGATTTGGCTAATTTTGGTCTTGAATTATTTGTGGAAGTCCAAAGAAGGTTTAAACGGTGAGAAAGTGGTTGGTAGGTAGGCAGGGTAGTAGGTAGGTAGGGCAGTAAGTAGGCTAGTAGGTAGGGTAGTAAGACTAGTAAGTAGGGTAGTATAGGTAGGGTAGTAGGAAAGTAGGTAGGTAGGGTAGTAGGTAGGTAAGGTAGTAGGTAGGTAGGGTAGTAGGTAGGTTAGTATAGGTAGGGTAGTAGGAAAGTAGGTAGGTAGGGTAGTAGGTAGGTAAGGTAGTAGGTAGGTAGGGTAGTAGGTAGGTTAGTAGGTAGGTAGGGTAGTAGGTAGGTATGGTAGTAGGTAGGTAGGGTAGTAGGTAGGTAGAGTAGTAGGTAGGGTCGTAGTAGGTAGGTAGGAAAAAAAAGCATTGCAACGCATGCGCGGGCTCAGCTAGTTCTAAAAAATTGTGATCTTTGAATATCAGCTGACAGTTTATCAATCTATGTAGGTAGCCCGATTTTGTCGTTGTCCGGGTAGGTTAAAGAACCTCAAGAAGACGCCACTACATTATTTACCTACTTTACCAGGTCCTTTTAATTTTTATTGTAAGCCGCTTCTTCAGCGGGAGATTTCGACTGTAATGTAACAGTTCGTATTGGAGCATAACATCAGCAAGAACTGAGCATTACCGTGTGGCCACCCTGGTGCAACCCTATAGCTATAACATATGTGACAATGACTTGTTTCTTTAATAAAAAATAGAATCATAGATTGTAAGTGTAACCTAGACAAATAAATGCTTCTTTATACCTATTATTTGCGTACTGGATTTGAATTTCCTATCCATTTTCATATCTGTTTATTTAAAATCTTTGACCACTAACTAGTGACGTCACTCGCATCCCCCATGACGTCAGTGATTCAGTGGCAATCAACGGCAAAATAATTATGATTTGCTGGAATAACAGTGATGCGCTATGGTTTATAAATAATTATTAATAAACAATTAAGAAACACCAACCAGGCGTGATGTTTCAAAGGGGTGTTCAATTGAATTTAAATTTGAATAGGTTCCTACTCCTCCGTCATTGAACATTAAAGATTGAGGAAAATAAATCTAAAGATTTACATTCGTGAATATTGATGAGATACTTTTATGTCACGAAAAAAAGATAGGAGGTTGGTAGATCTACCTACCTAGTTGCTATGTTAACATAAAAATCTGGTTTATGGCGGTGTGAGTTTACTATGTAGGTACCTATATGGAAGTTACGGTCTACACCTCTGCCCAACCCTGCGGGGATTACAGACATGATGTTATGTTAGGGCATAAAACAACAGGAAATACGTGCACTGAATACTTGAGAACCCCCTGGGGGTGAGCGCCCCCTCGACGCGGCACCACGGGTGGCCGCACCATAAGGTCGATAATTAAAGCCTCCCACTTACAGCGGTAAGTAGATAGTCTATCGCACGCCCATGGCAACAATTTGACGTTGACAGCCCCCCTATTTCACAACGAACCTCGCTTAGCCTTCCCCTCTGGCGATGGGACTTGTGAAGCTCGGACGAAATACGCGTCGGCATTGTTTCCTTTGCAGCGACTCGTGGCATGGTATATGCAATTTTTTTGCTGAAGGCAAGGCATTGCATTCAAGGCATTCACAAGATTGTCCGGTTAAGCAGAAGCTAGCCTCCTAGCTTGACCTCTGCGAGATGCCATGCAGAAACAAAAAGAACAAAAATGTTTCTGCGCACAGGTGTCCCAATACGAGTTTGGCAAATCGGTTAGGGAGTTCTTAGTAAAAATAGTTTTCGATTGCAGCTTCTATATATATTTATATAGATAGGTAGTTTCGAATTTAGATCCAGGGGCGCTTCCGCCCACTAGGACAGATGACCTAGTGAAGACTGCAGGAATCGGCTGGATGCCGGAGGCACAAGCAATGCTTGAAAGAGGCCTTTGCCCACCAAGCTCTGGAAATCTTTTGACTGATACGATTTCCGGTGTTGCTGATGTGTCAGATTTATCCAGAAGAAGGAAGCTCAGTAGAGTATCATGGTACCTATACATACAGTCTTTTAGCCATTGATATAAAAATGCTTTTAGCACATTTTGTGTGTGTGGCATAATTATCCTGATTGTTAGCTAAGTACCTATGTCTTCAAGATGGCATGTTTCATTCAAAGCATGTTCAGTCGTTTTAGCGAAATGAGAATTGAAGTATGGCTCATGCGGCACCTTGGTCGGTTTCTATCTAGACCTACCTACGCGACTAATAAATTATAGTAGACCCAGGTACCTTCTACGCTCGTCAATTAAAAAGTATGTTATTAATAAGTACCTATCGTTACGATAGTTAAATTACGATGCATGGTCACAGCTGCTGATCAATTCTCAAGTCTTCTCCAATAAAATATCATGAACGAAGGACGATCGGTTCGGTCGCATAGAATTTCGCTATTTTTGTAAGAAAAATGTCAAATGACCCAACACCAACACAGGACCTACCTATTATATTACAGCATCAATATTATTGTAGTGGGCGGTCTTCTTAAAAGGGACGGAACCACATAATAAAAGTAACCAGTAAACCAACTAAACCCTTTTTTTCTGAAATCAAACGCTGCCGCCGCGCGCCGCCGCTGTAGATGTAGGGAGGACTTTGCGAATTGTGATCATTGATTAAACATACGTTTGAAATACGTTCCATCATAATCAATCATAAAACGTGATTTTTCACCCCAAAAAAAAGTTGTTCCCGTGCAATCATTTATTTGGCGTAGAGTCACCATGAATGTCGACGGCTTCGTGACGAGGCGAACCGACCAGGTTCGGGCCTGGCTGTGGAGACCGCCGTACCTTCTTTAAAAGATATTTCAGCCATAGCCTGGAGTCCGGAGGCCAATCCAGCTAGGTGACCGCGCCTTAATTAAAACTAAACCACTTGTCTCGACTCTAAAAATCAGCTTCTGAAGTCGGTGACATTTGTTTGTTTGATTTGTTTTTAGGGTTCCGTACCTCAAAAGGAAAAAACGGAACCCTTATAGGATCACTTTGTTGTCCGTCTGTCCGTCCGTCCGTCTGTCAAGACCCTTTTTCTCAGGAACGCGTGGAGGTATGAAGCGAATTTATATCAATTACTCAGGTCTACTGTCCCTTGAAGCTGTGAAAAAATCAAACTTCTAAGCCAACGCAATCAAAAGATACAGCCGTTTATGCCGCAAATTTTCGACACTTGCAAGGGAATCAAAACCTACAGGGTGCTTCCCGTGAACTCAGAATCTTGAAATTTGGTACGAAGCAACGTCTTATAGCATAGATAAAGGAAAAATTACGAAAACCATAAATTTTTAGTTACATCACATAATATATTTTTTTTTAATAATTTTAAACTTACTACCCATTTCCTCATAAACGCGTAGAGGTATTAAATTGAAATTCATACCAAATACTCAGGTCTATACTACCTTTAAGCTGTAACAAAATCAAACTTCTATGTCAACGCAATTAAAAGAAACAGCAATTTAAGCTGCATATTTTGAAACTCGCAAGTACTCGCAAGGGAATCAAAACCTAAAGGGTACTTCCAGTCGACCTAGAATCTTGAAATTTGGCATGAAGCAACGTTTTATAGCACACATAAATGAAAAATTCCGAAAACGCGCCCGTAATGAACGAACTTTGTAAACCTTGCAGGTTTGTACGGAACCCTCGGTGCGCGAGTCCGACTCGCACTTGGCCGGTTTTTTTTTTTGCCACCGACTTCAGAAGCTGATTTTTCTTCTGAAGTTTATTTTTCACTTTTTGGTGTTTTTGAAGTCGGTTTTTTTTTCAAAAAAGTTTTCTTATTTTTCCATTTTTAGTTGTTCCCATACAAATATTTGCCATGAATTTAGTTTTATATTGTTAATTGTTAACAATACATGTCATTTAAAGTAAATGTAACTTATCATACCTTACTGTCGAAATTGTACAAATGTATTGTACACATCTGCATACCCCCTCAGAGCATACAGGCGTGATGTTACGTCATGATAATGTATATAATTCAATAAACATCCAAGCGATTCCAGCAATAGGGGATCGGACTGACTCAAAAAAAATAAAACCGACTTCGACAAAAATAAAACACAAAAAAGTGAAAAATAAAAAATCAGCTTCTGAAGTCGGTGACTTTTGTTTGTTTGATTTCATGTTTTTGCCACCGACTTCTGAAGCTGATTTTTTATTTTTCACTTTTTTGTGTTTTATTTTTGTCGAAGTCGGTTTTATTTTTTGTAAAAAAGTTTTTATTTTTCACTTTTTAGTGGTTCACATGACTGTGCTTACCCCTTCACAACGTACCGGCGTGATGTTATGTTATGAACTGGTGTAAACAATAGACAGTCATGAGATTTCAGCAATCCCAGTCCATTTGCTATCATTAATTGAGGAGTTCCGTTGCCTATCTCCGAAGTTCTTCATCAGATCTTCACCAAATAGTTTTTATAACCTTTGTAGTGAATACAGGCGTGATATTATGTTGTGTGATGGCGTAAACAATGCTTAGATATGCTATAGCAACAATCGCGGTTAATCTGCTGTTATTTATTGAAGAGTTCCCCCGATTTCTACAAGATCCCATCATCAGATATTGAAATGGTGACAATGGGACCACACGGGAAGCACCAGCTTTCAAATGAAAAAAGAATCATGAAAATCAGTTCACCCAGTCGCAAGTTATGAAAGAACAAACATAAAAAAATAAAAATACAGTCGAATTGATAACCTCCTCCTTTTTTTGAAGTCGGTTAAAAATATGATTATGTATAGTCCGTCAGTTAGATTATCGAAAAATATTAGATACGTGTTTTTTAACCGACTGGGTGAACTGATTTTCGGCGCGTTCGTGTTCCACGCGCGCCTCAAAGAGATGTCAGAAACATTTTAGGGGCCTGCAAGGGCCGACGCGAAAGGGATACCGCGGCCTCAGCACAAAGGGCTCAGACAGAACATGGATAGTTTTTAGTCAGTAGAAGTCTGACACTCCCTACCGCTCTGCCTACAGCGGGAGGAGTCATACGATGATTTCCAACGCTCCAAATAAAAAAGGCCTTCAGATTCCAGTCATTTGTTCCTAGTTGAAATACTGTACCATGTTGTTGATACTGTGTAGTGTGACGATTGTGTCGGAACTCGGAACGTAACCGTAGGCGGTAAAATGACCTTTTTACCCTGGAGACATTCGTGATATTTTCGTATAAACACAAAAGGATTCTTTTTGTATTATTTAGTGTACATACAACTTTTTTATGTCGACATATTACACGCTTTGACGAATGTTTGTAGCCACATGATATGATATGATAGCCAATAAATTTATGAAAATAAAATTTATTTATAAATTTATTAAATTTATTACCAAGTTGAACAGAGTGTCATTGGGTTTTTTCCATCTGAAATCTCTCAGTAACAGTCCAGAGTCTAGATTTGTGCCCGATTGATTGCAGTAGGCTCCTATTCAATAGGTTTTATCGGGCTGAAATGTATGAATCCAGCCAACACAGAGTGAAGAATGATATGAAAGAGAAAAGAGTAGGTAAATGATGCTGTGACGTCGGACAGAGGAGAATGGGAGCAGAAAACGTGTTGCGACGTCACCAAGTAGAATGGGACAAGGGCAGGCTAGATGATAATTAACATAAAACTGTAAACGACCTATCTACAATACAATTTACAAACAAATATTGGTTTACTAACCTTAGGAATAATTTGCACCGATTAACGTGTGGAAATAAAATGTAACAAACGAATTTGCCAAAGACATTTAGGTAGGTTGGTGCCGATGATACGACAACGATTTCGGTGTTAGGATTTATTTGATAGTTTAAAAATATTCCTATGAACTAGAACTAGGTATCAGTGGTTTCATAATGTCGTATTGTCGGCACCACCCTGTATATCAGGTGATATTATGGGTGTACTAGCTAACATAGGTGAGTAGGTACACCCCTGCCTGTCCTTTCAGGGAAACAGGCGTGATATTATGTTGTGTTTATATATGACTGTATTGTCAGTTTTGTACTTGTTGGTAGAGAGACTTTGTAGGTCTAGCTACACCACTTCATATCCCAGGTGACGCGTATGGTCGTTGTGGGAACAGTGAATCATACTATGTCGTATGATTTAACTATGATTTAAGCCTATACGACATACTATGTCGTATGATTTAACTATGATTGAAGCCTGTGTCACGCCACTCGTTCTGTCCAATACGGCGATGATTCACTGTGTACACTTGATTCACTGTTCCCACAACGACCATACATACCTAAGTGACGAGAGGCAGGCGTTTTGTCAACAGTCTCTTGTAAATTCTGACATTCAAAAAGTGCTGATTGACAACATTTAATTAGTTGGTAGCAATAATTGAGCCAAAGACCGGTGGAAAGGATTTACAAACAATGAAAAAAATCAATAGCTTTAAATTCTTTATTATCACACTAACTATAATTACCTAATTAAATATTTATATTTTACTGCGCAAGAGAAACACAATACCTATTGTATGGGGTACAAAAATTGTCCAATGCATCATCAACATTCACGCATCATCCAACGCACTTTCATGATTTCATCTTTTGATTACATACTCATTTCTCGCGCTCAAATTATACAACACAAAAAAAGTTTTCGAGGAATTGTTGCAATGACCTCCATTCAAATCAATTTTGGACTCATTCACTATTCCGCGCATTTAGGGACTTTAGAACTCCTTTTGTCGATTTACGTCCATTTATTTTGGCAGGACCTACTTATAGGCAGACGAGTTTTTACGTACCTATGTAGAAGTCCCATATATTATATCATTCTTTGATATTGTTACTTTTAATTACTAAACCAATTATTTAGGCACGTGGTTGTGATACGGTTACTCTAATGATATCTTTTCATAACTTGATTTTACATCTGCTTGCGGATTTTGCTGTCATAACCAACGCTGCGCCTGAGTCGATATTGTGTCACATGTAGTTGCGTTTCACCTGCGATCCTTATACGCATCGATTTCCGCGGGTATATGCGACTCGAGAACACAACTTCGCCCAAACCACAGAATATTTCTATGGAACTGTAGTCAACGAAGATGCGCCAGTGGACGTGCGAGCTGGGCTGCCAGTCTGCGCGGCGCACGCCGTCCACTCCTCCGCGGTCCACGCTCACGAAGCCGCGCTCCGACGAGAACCCGATGGTGTACTGCCGCTCTCCACTCCACTCCAGCACGATCGCAGCGTCGTACAGCACTGTACTAGAGTTCACGAGCAACTCGAACGCTCTGGAGCCCGCAAAGAACGCCTCCCCGGGACTGTACCAGGCGTCCTCCAGCACTTCAGCTCGCAAGTCAACCACTTCTCTGACCGGCACCATCAGCAACTTGCCCTGATAGGTGAGCCTCAGTTCTCTTACTAAAGTCAGCATGCTCGCCCAGCCGTCGTTCGATTCCTCGAACTCGCTCTCCCACATTCCCAACCAGGCGATCAGTAGTCTCCGTCCATCGAGGGATTGCATCGTCTTTGCTGCGTAAAAGTCGTGACCGTAGTCAAGTTCGTTGAAAGTTGCTGTTGAAATTTCCAAGTCTTCAAACTGTCCATTGAGATAGTTGAAATTCCCGATGACGTATCCCGTTTGGTACAGATTTCTGAATCGATGGCCGTCACCTTGTATACCTTGAACTGACAGAATGAGAACGTTAAATCCGTCTATTTCAAAAAAGTCTGGACTCTCCCACATGTACCCCATGTCTCCGTAAGATTTGGCTATTGTGCCATTCAATTTCCAATTGAATAAGTCAGGTGATGTGTATAGTAATAAATATGCTTCTTGATAACTCGAGCTTCCGATCAGCATGTACCACGAGTTTCTAAACCTCCACACTTTCGGGTTTCTAAAGTCTGCGTTACCGAATGGTCCATTTCGTACTATGGGGTTGTACAAATACTTCTGGAAGATGATGCCATCCGCACTTATGGCGACGTTTTGAGTTTGGTACGTCTGGTTGTTAGAAAGCACGTGTCCCGTGTAGAATAGCGTCAGATAGCTGTTGTGAATGACCGCGGAGCCGGAGAGACAGCCGTGCTTGTCGTAGTGGTCCTTGGGCACGAGCGCGGGAGGGTAGAACGCCCAGTCGACGAGGTTGTCGCTGATCACGTGGCCCCAGTGGATCGGACCCCACGCACCGTTGTACGGGTGGTACTGGTAGAATATATGGAATTGTTTCTTGAAGAATATGAATCCGTTTGGATCGTTGAGCCAGCCTACCGGTGCGGAGATATGGTACATAGGGCGGTACTTCTTCTTCAGTAGGTATCTCTTTTGCTGTATGAAGTCCTCGATGTGCGCCAGGTCTTGCGCCAGCTCGGCGGCGACCGCGCTGAGCCCCACTATCAGTGCGAACACTACACAACAAACCATCTCAGTAGGAGTCTGCTCTAACACTAAAGACCGAGAAGTAAAATTATCCAGTCGTAATTACACCCCGAAATTCACAATAGGATAATATGTTTGTAAACCTATTGTTTAATAATGATGAATTGATGACATTATATTGCATAACCACTTGTTCGAGTACGGACCAAATTGTAAACATACACACAATAATTTTTTACTTAGATCATCTTTTGCTTTTGTTTATGTAGGTCCCAACAAGCAAAACAATATGCGATTTTATAATGCTACGTGGAGCTATAAAGCTCCGATGACGGTTTTGGTGGTTGCTACTGCGCTTATAACAGCATAAATACATGCTGTTTATACTCAAGTACGTTTAATCCTACAATTAACACATACATCGGTATATGGAATGATATTTTCTGGCAAATATAGCACCAAGACTCCTATAAAAGCATGAAACAAGAGTTTTGCACTCAAGAGTAATTACCTACTCCGGTGACTCGGACTTATATGTATTAGCTATTTAAATACATTTAAGATATTTACAGTATGTTTTGTAAATTAGAGAAATGTTTTGTATAAATAAGTTATTTGATTGAGTTGAAATGCTAAAATGGCGCCAACGGTTATTGGAATGACAGTTGATGCAGTCTGTAGTACAGAGAGGGTTTTAAAAGGTCCAATAAGGGCACCATTTTAGCGGAACATTCTTTTCTGAACTTTGAAAGTGTAAGTGCTCAAAAATACCTGTGTAAGTACAGTGAACTTTTATAATAAACTGGTAAATGTTATGCTGTAGCTTTTATTGTGCTTATTTTGATATTCTGAACCTAGTAAAAAAATCATGCTTAAATCTGTTCAAATAGAAGTTTTTATTTCCCTTTTGCTCTGGCTTCTCCTACATAGAACCTATAAAATAACATCTGCGGACCATTTAAATCTTCATACTCCTGTAGGAGTTTGTACCGGAAATAGGTATATGCACTGAAGAGCAATTATTATTACTCTTGTTATTTTGACTTATCTATATCTTCTATTATATAAAAATGAATCGCAAAATGTGTTGGTAAGCGCATAACTCAACAACGCCTGGATCGATTTGGCTAATATTGGTCTTGAATTATTTGTGGAAGTCCAGAGAAGGTTTAAACGGTGAGAAAGTGGTTGGTAGGTAGGCAGGGTAGTAGGTAGGTAGGGGAGTAGGTCGGTAGGGTAGTAAGTAAGTAGGGTAGTAGTAGTAGGTAGGGTAGTAGGAAAGTAGGTAGGTAGGGTAGTAGGAAAGTAGGTAGGTAGGGTAGTAGGAAAGTAGGTAGGTAGGGTAGTAGGAAAGTAGGTAGGTAGGGTAGTAGGAAAGTAGGTAGGTAGGGTAGTAGGTAGGTAGGGTAAGTAGGTAGGTAGGCAGGGTAGTAGGTAGGTAGGGTAGTAGGTAGGTAGGGTAGTAGGTAGGTAGGGTCGTAGGTAGGTAGGGTAGTAGGTAGGTAGGGTAGTAGGTAGGTAGGGTAGTAGGTAGGTAGGGTAGTAGGTAGGTAGGTAAGTAGGAAAAAAAGCATTGCAACGCATGCGCGGGTTCAGCTAGTAACCTCATATAAATAAGCTAATATTTTACGGCCAATATAAATAAATTCAAGTTAAATTACTGTAAATAATTTATGGTAAGCTTAACAGTAAAATGAATTTCATATCCATGTTTTAAACACAATTAATAACCACGATTATAACAGCACTCGGTAGGATAAAATTAAATGTTCTCTAGGTACCGTATTGATTTATCATATATTATGCCTTTTTAAATCTAGACATATTTATATAGGCATTCCACAGAAATGTTATTTTCCAAGTAATCCCAAACAATCCTGGTTAAAACTCTTAAGAAGCCACTTTTGCTTGTAACGACCAGTACAGGCGAAAACGCGCTATATACTTTTGCAAATTCTATCGTAGGATTTTGATTATGCACAATTCTGGCTAGGGTTCTGGAGTTGGACAAGATGAGTGTAGTGCTACTTTAGATGGAAGAGGTTGGGACTACGAAAGTAGGTACCAAATCTTTGTGCGATATTGAAAGCGATACCTAATAACGAACTTTCGGATTATAACAAAACATTTGCATGTGCATTTTGCATCTTGACAAGGGAAAAAAGTGCATATCTATTTTCCTAGACCTCAAAAAAGCTTTTGACACCGTCTCTGTCCCTATCCTAGTGAACAAATTACATAAAGTCGGAATAAGAGGTACTGCACTCGACCTGCTCAAGGATTACCTTTCTAAAAGAAAGCAAAAAGTTAAAATAGGACAATACACTAGCGACAATGCAGATGTAACATACGGCGTACCACAGGGTAGTGTTTTGGGTCCTACCCTGTTTTTAATATATATCAATGATCTGTGCAATATAAAATTAACAAACGCCAGGGTATTTGCATACGCCGATGATACTGCTATTGTATTTGCTGGTGATTCTTGGCATGATGTTAAACTGAGTGCAGAGGTTGGGATTGCCCATGTAGCTGAATGGCTGAAAAACAATCTACTAACATTAAACATCACCAACACTAACTACATCTGTTTTAGTGTTAGTAACCGGACACAGCCCAATGATGACCTAAATTTGAGGGTACACACATGCGGAGATCTAAACAGGATAAGCTGTAATTGTGCATGTCTAAATAGAGTCCCTAAGACGAAATACTTGGGCGTGATGGTTGACCAGTTTCTGTCTTGGTATCCTCACCTTGAGCAGGTGATTGCCAGGGTCAGAAAGCTTACTTGGATCTTCAAAACATTAAGACACGTGGCTCCTACTAAAATGTTTAGGAGTGATAAGCGACCTAGAAATCTCCTCAATGAGATCTATTTTGCTCTAGCACAGTCCGTCCTTCTATATTGCATCCCCATTTGGGGTGGCGCAGCTAAAACTAGATTTTTGGACGTGGAACGTGCACAACGAGCACTTATAAAGGTTATGTATTTTAAAAATAAAAGACACTCTACTAAAAACCTATATGAAATCAGCAATTTACTCTCAGTCAGAAAACTGTATGTAACCCAAACGGTTCTAAAAAAACATAAAACCCTCCCTTATAATATGAATAAAAAACACAAAAGGAGAAAAGACATCATTGCAGTAGTTCCCCCATGTAAAACCAAATTTAGTAGTAGACAATTTCACCATCTTTCAGCTCAAATATACAATAGGATTAATAAAAACATATATATACATAATAAAAATAATCACGACTGTAAAAAAGTTATAACAAACTGGACAAAAGTCTCTTAGTTATGAGGATACGGAAGCTCTTCTGGTTTATCGTGAGTAATACAACACACCATAATGATACAAACCCTACTCTACTCCATACACTACACTACTCTACAAATCACCACACCACACTACACTACACTACACCACACCACACTACACCACACCACATTACACCACACCACACCACACTACACCACACCACACCACACCGCACCACACACCACACCGCACATCTCATCTAACCGCACTACATCTTACACACGCGCCACGTCTAACTAAAGCACACCACGCTTCACGTGATACATGTTACATAATCAAGATGTTAGATTAAGAAACAGCAATTATGCTGTGATATTTTGATGTAACAAATATATTTTAAAAGATATGGAGGAGCGGAGTCTCCTAACACAGGCATTGTTTGCCTAAAAGGAGGCTCCAAACACAAATCATTGTTTGAAGCATTTTGTTTAAATAAAAATATTTTTCATTTCATTTTTCATTTTCATTTGAACTGCCCCAAGTAACACATCAAAGCAGTATAACGGCCGACTTACGGCATTTCTGTATCGTTTTAGCATGTTGAGTTAGTTCTATATTAGCACTTAATACGTTTATACGGCTACTGTAATGCTTATTTGGGCACAAATTATACGTCTTTAAGTCATAAATAAGTTCCCGTCGGGGCTGCGGGTTGTTTGAAAGAGATTAGCCCTTTGTGTCGCAGCCTCGACACAAAGGGCTAAGAAGGAACATGGGTGGTTTGTAGTCAGTAGAAGTCTGACACTCCCTACCGCTCTGCCCAGAGCGGGAGGAGTCATTTGATGATTTCCCAGTCCTAAAATAAAAACACAATTTGTTGTTAATTGCATTACAGGCGTCGTATTATATTAAATTTATATTATTTTGTTTCGATAAGGAGAAATTCCTAGTGTCGAACAACTTTTTTTCAAGCCAAGAACTAACTGTTATAAAATTCTATTGCAGGATTTCAGCTTACAAACACAATAATTGCTAGTTAAATAAACGCTGGTAAAAAAAAATACATATGTTGGTTAAAATACTGTATATTTATTCAATACAAATTAAATTACATACCAATAACAAAATATAGATGCTCTTACAATATATATATATATTAGTATTCTATTCTATTCTATTATTATTTATGAATTAACAATAATATAATAGGTAGGTACTCTAAAGTCCTTTGATATTATTATGCTATTAGTAAATATGTCCATATTTGGCTTATTTTAATGGTAAGGGGGCGACCACTAATTACGTAAGGCGTTTCGGTGGACGAGACGAATCTCACCTAATGTCACGAGGGAGAAGGGGTGTCACTCAGCAAATATCAAGTAATTTTGTATCCCCAAGAAACAGTTAAATTGCGTAAAATTGTGAATAGGCCCCCCGCCTAATCTCACGTCACATTTACCGAGTTAAGGCGCTCCCACACCGGAACAGGTGAGTGTTCCGGTGTGGGAGCGCCTTAACAGGTACCCTGTCCCCATATAACAAAGATTTTTCATGACGTAATGTCCAGCACTTTTTTTTTAAATTTCGCTTCTGTTAGTTATTTAAAAGGTATATATTTTTTTTTAAACATGTCAGATGTGTTTTTCAATTGTGAATTGTTTCAATTGTGAGGTGTTTTTCAATAAATTTACTGTGTAAAATTTATTTGCACTTAATATCCGTATAAAAAAAAATAAAGATAATTTACCTAACTTTTTTATTTTTTTCGACAGAAGACAATGTACTCCCTACGTCCCTATACTAAAAATTGCATAAATCCCGCTACGTCCAACAGAAATAAGCCTTTAAACTTGGTACTAATTTTGTTCATATTTGATTCATGAACTTGTCAGTGTCGGTACAAAAAGTGTCACGTGACACTTCACAGGTTCTCCCCACTCACTGACATAATGCTTGAATTTGAATTGTTGCATTAGGTACCGCCGAATGCTTCCGGTGGGGCAGGGGGGCGCCCTTCAAACTTAAAAATATTAAGCCCTTTCTCAATTATTTGAACCTCTCTGGTACGATACCGATACCGATTCCGGGCTGATATGATGAAGGTATAATGTACTACATAATACCTTTATCATATCAGCCCGGAATCACCCACTGCTGAGTATAGGCCTCCCCTTTTTTCCGCCACACTTCCCGGCTCTGTGCGTACCTCATCCAACAACCTTGACGATATCGTCAACCCAACGAGCTTTAGGACGACCCTGGTTTCTTTGGCCTAACCTTATTGCCCCTGATTGTCCATCACTGTCAAAATATTTTTTTTTATGTTTTACACAACAAGGTGCTGTTGTGTTAGCTGTCAGAGATTAAATAATCGTGACAGGACTGTACAGCTACAGTGCGACATGAATCTTTCGGCGCTTTAATGTAGGTACTCAACAAGGGGGCGTTGTTGGTTGGTAAGCATTTCCATAAACAGTTCAGTATTTATGATAGTACCGATATTAACCACGCGCTAAAAGGTCCTTGTACTTGAGCAGCTGTAATAATTACAGCTGCTCAAGAACAACAATTATTGTTGTTATTTTAGTCATTCAAAGCACATCGTTACATTTAACATTATTTTGAATAGGTCTTAACTAATATTTTAACATTAAAAACATTATTTAAACTATGGCCTGTAAACATACCATGAAAGAGAATGAGTCTGAATAAATTATCTAAGTTCCTAGAGATTCAGAAAAAAAAAACACGGTCAATTAAAGTTATGGACAGTTTACGTCTGACGGTAGCAAATCAACAACATTATTTTAATGAGCGTAAAGTTCATTGTTTTTGACAGACTTGTTAGCGGCACCAAGTGAACAACAATATTATCGAAATGAGAATTAGAATCACTGTCATTTGAGAGTTATACCCAATCATGACACTAATTCAAAAACACTTCGATTTTTGATTCAGAAAGTCATATTTCTATATCGCTCTTTCGTAATGACAAAAAAAGATAGACATACTATCGAATCGAAATATTCGTGAATATGGGGGCAGAAGTAGACTTCTAAATGGTCAGTAGTGTCAAAAACGATGGAATATTCATAAGTTTCGTTCATTCCTTAGCTCTCATTTGTTCTTGTTCCGTGCACAAAGATATCACAGGATTTAAGTATAAAACATTTGGTTTTGCTAAATCAAATCTTTAAAGGTGTGAAATACTTATAAATATACGCGACGCAAACAAAGATGCTGTAGTAGGTAGTTAGGTACCTATCACATAGTAAAACTTAACAACAATCAGATTCAAATATTACAATAAGGCACTTTATTTACTTACCATAACACTATATTACGTTTATTTAACATGATTTGCTTATATTTATTAAATTACTAAAAAAAAAATATTGCGATATTTTTTGAGCAAACTCCATAAAAGGATATACTTAATGGAATGTTTTGAAGATAACATTGAGATTACAATTAAATAACTACCTATTTAATTTTACAAATCAAACCGCAATAAAGGTTTTTTTTTAACTAAGACGGCAGCTGCATGTAGATGCTTTTTTTATTTACGAAGGCATATTTTACATACTTTCTTAAAATTAGTTTTTCTTTTTCTTGGTGTACTGTTTAAATATGCACCAAAGTTAACGACCATATATAATTATATTACATACGTACATATATTATATTAATATTGCCTTGAATACTTGAATAGTTCAGATTATACAGGATGGAAAGGCGCATAACCGGTTTCGATAATATCCGTGGCGTTTCTTGAAAAGCTGAACCGCTCCCATTGAGTACGTCATTAATTAAATTGTCGCACCGAATGTCACCCAATCTCACGAAGGAGATGGCCGAGATGGGGGGGTCTCGGTAAATATTACGTTACTATTTTCCTGCAAGTTGTTACGTGAAAACTGGATTTATGAATATTTAATTAAAATAATTGAGGTTTTAAGTGTATTTACACTTAACTACGCATTTTGATAAATCTCACATCTCACCAGCGCTAAAATTGCCTCCAGTAATGAATGGACTAACTACGCTAACCGTGTGTGCGTCGATGTCCGTTCCAACCTGTTTACAAATAGCTTCTCAATCTTGTCATTAGTTTATTATTCTGAAGGTGTTTGCAGATAGGCTGGATGGGCCTACAATGGGCAGATTTATCAAGCTTCATGTTGGCAACAAAGCTTGTTAAACCTCCCCGTGTTTGTGTTTTGTGTTTCACTATTTGTTTTTAAATGTTCCTGCATGTTACTAACATAGTTTATAAGTAATAATGTAATACTAACACCCTATGGGCCTTGATGCCTGATAATAAAATATTTTTATTTTTTATTTTATTATTATTTATTAGTTTATGTTTCTACGGTTACGCCAACGGCTTTTATCCTGTCGTTGACTATACCTACTTATTAGACAAAACACAAATATTAGTGTTTCGTGGGTTAAAATAGTATTATATTGAAATTACAGACTCCAGTGTTTGTTAATATAAGTAAAATAGCAAGTATAAATTAATTAATGTATAAAATAAAATTGTAATGAGCAAGTTTAAATACAACTAACAACGCTATTTATAATATTATTTAATAAGATATTTTTAACCCAATAACAGTTTTTAACTAAATAATTCCCTAATTTAGAACTAAACAGTTGAGAAGATTGGCACAATACGTCATTTTGCCATGATATAGCCATTTTATAACTTCTTAATTATAAAATTCCCATAATATCTTCTTTAGAAGAAGAAGAGAAGTTTCGTAAGATATTTTATTCTAATAGAATTTATAATGTTTAAATTGTGATTATTGTAGTGATTATATTTTTTTGAATACATTTTCTTTATTTATTTGTAATAGTCAAAATGTTCATCAATTAATGCTTTGTGTACCTATAGTATCGACTTTGGTGGCGACAAAGTGCCATGGCAGAACAAAAACATTACAATAGGTCGAGTTCTTTGTCTTGGCCCTATCTCACCACTGTCAGTACTGCGTGCAAGTAATCATTGCGTTCCTGTTTTTTTTTCCTCTTCTATCACACAATCATCGTTTGTGCTGTCAAATATATAATGCAGGGTAGGGTAAGGTCCAGATGTACAGTGTAGGAAGCGGAAGTCATCACGTGAGGTGTAGTATTGATAGTACGCGGTACAGGGCCTGGCATAGCGCTATGTGTGCGCGAGTGCGCGGTGCAGGTCCTGCCACAGCGCGGCGTGCTGCGCGTGTGACGCAGCGCGCGCGGCACACAGCGCGGGCAGCGCCAGCAGCGCGCGCGCCAAGTACGCGCGAGCCACGCACCCCTCCTGCACAAGAAAGCATTGTCAAGCCGTATGTCCCCGTAGGTAGGTACTGTAGGTAGGCGCAGAGCACTAGTGACAGAGATATACCTGCAGCGCGGCGCGCAGTGCGTACCGGTGGCGGTGCAGCAGCGGGCGCGCGGCGGGGGCGCGGGGCGCGGCGACTGCGGCGGCGGCGCGCTCGGCGTGCAGACCGCGCGACAGACGCGCGCCCAGCTCGCGGTATGCGCCGCACGCCTCTCCCGCCAGGCGCACAAGACCGCCCGCACCATCCTCGTCCCAACACTCCTCGCCTTCCGGACACACCGTGCATGCTAACCTATAATACCCATATCATCGTAATCTGCCTAACCTTTTCTCATGTATATTGGAGTCGGCTTCCAGTCTGGCTAGACTGGAAGCCGACTATACTGGTATTGATTTTTGCATCTGGCTAGATGCAATACCAGTATTTTACAAACTGCATTCCTATCTAACTTTCACAAGCCGGTCACTAATATGCTACACTTCGGTACGATTGATTTTCATAGAATTAAGCGTCTGACTACTTGCGACGACTGTCAAATATCTATGCTAGATGTGATCAACGGCTTAGGCTGTCTGAGGCACGAAGGGCCAGCGATCAGTATTGGATGGTCACGCATCGGACCAAACCGCGGCTATGCCGTGGCATTTGTGTTGGGGTGGGATTGGCTCGACGCACGTCTCCGGAGGCGCAGCGAAGAGACTTGGAAGATTTTCCTTGAGATTATTGAAAAGAAACCCATAACTACGGGCCACTGCTGGCTGGGTCTTTTGAGTCTTATTTCCAAGTACGTACTTACTACTTCATTGGCCTAGGGGTGACAAACTCTTTTGCTGAGTATATGGTCCTGGGGTGGTCGCGCAAAGTGTTATGAGTTTTTTACACCCAGGATATATCAGTAGCAGCCTGGATTTTGGATTTGTACTCGGTTAATGGCAATAGATTCGCTGTTAGATGGAACTTCAACATAAAGGGATCAAAAATGAGAAGGTTATGAAGGGTTCCAGTAACGTACTGCGCGGCGTTGGAGAGCGCGCGTGCCTGGCCGGCGGGCCCGCCCGGCGTGTCCGCAGCCAGCGCGCTCAGCGCCGCGCCCAGCTCGCGCATGTCGCTCCGCTCAGCTCCGCATCTGTCTTGCACTAGAGCAACACGACAGGTATTACACTGTGACAGGGATCACTTTCACTAAGTAGTGACACTGGACAATCCAGCAAGTCGGAAGTACATGCCTTTCATATATCACCATGGTTAGAAAATGAATGATTTACAACTAAAAACTTTTGAGTACCTAACATAAATATGACGAATAGCGACCAAAGTGGAGAAACATAAGTGCACAATGAAAATGCTACAATGCCTTGACAAATCAAACAGAAGCTTTACACCTATCGGCCGCACTGCGGTATGATTGAAAACTATTGAAGCGCATTTAAAGCTCCCAAGTGTTGAAAGTTTTTATTTTATTTTTATAATTACAGTTAATTCGTTGGGACCCAGAATAGATCTTAAGTTACAACTATATTTTGCTTTCATTCATAAACTTTGACAAGGCCAAAAGAATACGCAGCCACTAGAGCGAAGTCGCGTGCACATCTTGGTAGGGGGCGTCCATTAATTACGTGAGGCGTTTAGAGGGGAGGGTGTCGACCTGAATCTCACCCAATTTCACGAGCAATCGGCGAATGTCACGTTTTTTTACGCAAGAAACTGTGTACAGCAGTGTGAAAACTGGATTTAATTAGGTAAACATGTTTTTTTACTAAAATTTTGTTAAAAAGGTACACAATAATATCTGATAAATTAATATTTAATGAAAATAATAAAGCCAAATTACTACTCCTTTTTTTTAAATAAATCCAACGCAATCAAGCACAGATTACATTTTTACACTGAACAACGCATTTTGATAAATCTCACGTGAGATAAGGGAGGGGCTGAGGGGGTCAAATCAAATCTCACTAAGGGGAGGGGGGGTCATTAATTCTTCAAAATTGCCTCGCGTTATCAATGCACGGCCCCTATGAATGAAGGATTGTTTAGCGACCTACTTTACACAGTACAATAATCGCTAATTTTTTTTTTTTTAAAAGAGATCGTTGAGCTCTCTCGAGGCATATCATGTAGGTTTTACAAGCACCTCCCCAAACAGTAATGCAAACCTATGATGGACTGGGCCAGAGCTAGATAAACCGCACGGAGAAGCTTAAGAGCATAGACGGGCTGCATTTTTCCACACAAATGTATTCCCCTATTCTCTTCCTGGATAATGCCTCTAGAGTAATCGTTTTTATTTATAAAAATCCAGGTCTATTGAAGGCATGCCCCTGTCATTTTTTTTTTCAAAAAATTTATTACAAAAATAAATATGACTTACCAAAAACCTAAAAAAATACCCCGTTTTTACCTACGTAATCAGATGACTACCAAAGAAAATTGAAAAGTTTTTAAAATAAAAACAAGTAATAGGGGCATAGATCTATTCTTCCTTTAAATTTTGATACCAAATATAATTTAATTGGCTTAGGTTTCGAGGAGAAAACAGGAGAATACGAAACGTCGATCGGTCAAGGTTTTTTATAGGTAAAATCGTTCTGAGCTGCAGTTGTCTCTATCGCACTCACATATTGATACCGCCCGGTTGCTAGAGCGCAGCGCGACGGCAATAGTTTCTTCAAATACCTATTTTTCAATTCCCGCGCAGCCCGTCTACGCTCTTAAACTCGGCCACCTGCCGTAGTTTTTTAAACGCCCATATCAGTTTTCTAACTCGGGAGGAAGTATGTTCAATGTGGGGACGCCAGCTTAGTCCCTCATCCAGAATCACTCCCAGGTACTTTATTGTTTTTTGTTGAGTGATTTGAAGACATGGGCATGAAGTGCTACTGTTTGCGACGTCACAGGTGTGTGCTTTGAGACTTACTTCTGTGGGTTTGGTTTTGGCGAAGGTAAATTGCAAAAATGAGGTTTTCGAGATGTTAAGGGTAAGTAAGTTAGCTTCCAGCCAGTGGATTACTTTACGTAAGCCTTTCTCAGCAGCTTCCCGTGCTTAGTCCCAGTGTTCACCGTGGAATACTAGTACTGTGTCATCTGCATAGCTAAAGATTTTACAATTACTAAGATACTTCTGGCATAGGTCATTCACATAGAGTAGGAAAAGGCTGGGGGATAGACAGCTGCCTTGAGGCACACCGTAATCAACGCAGGCTTCGTTACTAATGACCTCACCAATCTTTACTTTTTATGTCCGGTCGTTGAGAAAGTCTGCAAAGATGCTCAGAGCCTTTCCCCGGATTCCAGCATGCTCTAACTTTGTCACAAGGGTTGGAATACAAACGGTGTTTTGACACCGTTTGTATTCGCCTTGGCTAGGTCCAGGAAAACACCTAGACATTTTTGCTTTGCGTCGAGTTTACCAGTCACGTAATCAACGAGTTGATTAACTGCATCTGCGGTGCTTTTCCCGGGCCCAAAAGCCAAATTGTGAGTCCGATATTATTTTATAGTGCTCTAGGTATTTCATGAGTCTACGATTCAACAATTTTTCCAATATTTTTGACAGTGCTGACAGGACTGAGATAGGTCTGTAATTGTTTACATCGTCTTGGGTACCCCCCTTGTGAACAGGTGTGATTAGGGATTTCTTAAAGACACGAGGGAAGACACCTTGTTGACCACTAGTACTTCTTTACCCAGCTTGAGGATTTTAGCGGGAATAGAGTCCCAACCTATGGCACAATCATTTTTTAGGTTGCTAATGACTGCCTCTACTTCAGCCTCGTCTGGGGAAAGTAGAACCATAGAATCTCGCGCAGGGGGTGTTTCAATGACATACGGAGCCAGTGAGGTGTTCTTATTTTTTATAATATTGTCTGCCAATATCTTACCAATGTTTGAGAAGTAATGGTTTATTTGTTCCATTACTTTTCATATTCTACTGCCTAAAAACCACCCATGTTCCTTCTTAGCCCTTTTTATCAAGGCCACGGTATCTATTGCGAACAACCCGCAGCCCGGACGGACGATCCCATTTCAACCCCTTACAACCCTTTTTACCCGACTACGGCAAAGCCAAAGGAGGGTTATGATTTTGACTGGCTATGTATGTATGTATGTATGTCCGGGAAACCCAAGCACTGTAAAATAAACACGAACACTAAATCAATGTTCATGTCGCCTAGTATACCTTTTGACATACATAAAATAATAATGACATTGAATAACACAAGTAGCGTAGGATATGATTGTATTAGTACAAAGATACTCAAACACGTATCAATGGAAATATGCAGTCACCTGAGCCATATAATTAATTTGAGTATCACCGCGGGCGTCTTCCCTGATGCCTTAAAAATTTCTGTAATAAAGCCGATGTTTAAAAAAGATAATAGGGAATTAATGGAAAATTACCGGCCGATCGCACTTATACCTGTGATTTCCCTAATATTTGAGAAATATATTTATAACGAGCTATATAAATTCATTGACAAAAATAACGTATTATGTGACGAACAGAAGGGATTTAGACAACATAGAACTATCAATATGGCTGTATTTGACTTTATAAATAATGTAATCCAAAATGTTGACAGACGAACACCGGTATGTGGCATATTCTGTGATATGACACAGGCCTTTGACCATGTGGATTATGAGATTCTATTAAAAAAACTTGAAGGTTACGGAATAAGAGGTAATTTACTTAGTCTTCTTGAATCTTACCTTAAAGATCGAAAACAAGTAACTGAAATCTGTCATATTGATCCAGTAACTAAGCGTGAAGAAATATATCGATCCTCAGAGCGTAAAGTTATGTTTGGAGTACCGCAGGGAAGCGTTTTGGGACCTTTTGTATTTATACTATATATAAACGACTTACCTGAATGCATTGAACAACCAGTAACACTATTTGCAGACGATAGTACTGTGACAATCCCATGTAAAAATGTGGAGACATATGAAAGGGACATTAATAATTGTTTAACAACTGTTGTTAATTGGTTAGAGGCAAATAATTTAAAAATAAACTTTAAAAAAAACCAAAATTATACATTTTAATCAGCGGATTCCTAGAATTAGTCCTAATATACATTACAACAATGATGTTGTAGACGAAGTAGAGAACACAAAATTTCTGGGACTCATCATAGATAAAAATCTAAATTGGAAAGCACATATTGATGCCTTGTGTAAGAGGATTATTAAGTCTGCGTACGCCCTACACTCACTATCGCCAGTAGTATACATTGATGCACTTCTTACTGCTTATTATGGCATAGTAGAATCCCACCTACGATACGGTATCATATTCTGGGGAAATTCAACCGAAAGGGAGACAGTTTTTAAATCCCAGAAAAGATGTCTACGGGTGATGTTTAAGCTACAATCCACTGATAGTTGCATGCCATACTTTAAACAGCACAAAATTTTGACACTACCTTGTCTGTACATAATGGAAGTAGCTGTGTTTGTGAAGACGAACCCAAGTCGTTTTAAACGTCTTGCTGACGTAGTTCCACGGAATAGACGCGACAATGACTTAATATGCTCCTATCCCGCCAAAACGGCACTGATGCGCAAGAGTGTCTACTGCATGGCTTCGACCATTTTTAATAAATTACCTAAACAATGGAGGGAATTGCCGCTATCATTGTTTAAAAACAGGCTCAGAAACTTTTTAACGCATAAAGCATATTATACTGTTAACGAATTCCTCACTGAAAAGGGTTTTAGTAATGATTAATTTACCTAAATATGACATGTTTGCCTATAATTTTACTTTCATTTTGACATCAGTGAATTTTGACATAAACAATTATTTAATCTGTTTTTTTTTTTACCTAATATTCAATTTATTATGAATGCTAAAACCTCAATATTTGACATAATGTTTTTGCCTATTATATCATAATTAAAATCTTTGACATTAATGAATTTTGACTTATATAATTAATCTGCTTTAGTATTGTCCAATTTTTTTAATATTATTTGTAATTCGATTGATTACTAATTTAATTTCAATGTAATAATGATCCATAACGTTGTGCTGTGCTGCAGTGATCTGTATTAATTACCTACCTACTTATTACTTATATTCATTTTCTTTATTGCGTTAGCGTAAGATTATAACTTTTGCATGCCTATCGGTAAAATGTGGCTGAACCTACCTCTTTTTTATAACACCATGTACTGTACCCATATTTGCAAAATAAAATTTATTTTACTACTTTACTTTACTTTACTATGTATGTATGTTTGTATGTATGTATGTGTGTATCTTCATCTGTTCCCTCATAGCTTCTAATCTACTTAACGGAACTCGACATATGAGGTATCGTTAGAACAGTCTTAATTTTCCGCTGAACATAGGCTACGTGACGTGTCACAAAAAGCGATTTGGCGCCCTCTAGCGGACAAAAAGTAAGGCTTAAAAAATAAAAATGGAGATAGATACGCCGTGTTTGGTATCATTTGAAAGGGCCTCACTTGTACATTTCCAAAATATTGCTCAAATTTAAAATCACGCCCTCTAGCGGACAAAAAGTCAAGACTAAAAAAAAAATTAACACCAAAATTGTTTAAATAAAAAAAAGTAAAAAACTAAAACCCGACTACGACAAAAAAACGACGCTGAAAAAGTATGAAACAAGATTTTCAGGATAGAACAAAAAGAAAAGCCGTAGACACACGTTATAGGTACCAACCTAAACACATTAATACCGTGTGACTACGGCTTTTCTTTTTGTTCTATCCTGAAAATCTTGTTTCATACTTTTTCAGCGTCGTTTTTTTTGTCGTAGTCGGGTTTTACTTTTTTACTTTTTTTTTTCGCATTAAAAAGAAGCCTATGTCCTTACTGAGGCTCTAGAAATCTACGTCTAGAACTCTAGACTATTCTTTTAAATCGTTTCAGTAGTTTTGGTTTATTAAGTAAGGATTAAAAAAACCGACCAAGTGCATGTCGGACCGCGCATATGTAGGGTTCTGTAGTTGCCCATCAAAATATGTGAACTTACTAAACTGATTAGCCACCCTGCCTACCTGCCTCCAAACGATGATTTTTATTGTAAAAATAAAACATACATTATGTTTAGGACAATATTTTGTACAAGTTCCTACATTTTATAAGTTGGTCGACTACACAGAGTAGGCTTTACAAGTTTACGAGTAATACTTAGCTGTGATAGTTTTCCTACTACCATGAATTTTATCACCTATAGTTGGTTTAGGTAGCCACACTTGAGTCTTACGAAAAATTTGCTCAGCTCACAAACGAATCCCTTAATCGAAATTGTGTTTGGGCAAACTCGCAATATTTTTTAAAGACCTATCTAACGACATCCAACACAATGGAATTCGCGAGATTAAAGTCATCCCCACTTTAATGTGTACTGGAGATACCTTAAAAAAACACAAACACAACATGGCATTAGTACAGATAGATGAAGGTACCTTTCTCAAAGATCTGTGTGAGCCTGCCTAGGCCGAGGTGCGCCAGCCGCAGCTGTTCCTGCTCCGCCACGAACGCTGCTTGCATGTCCTCCGTGCTCAACTCGTCCTGCGAACAATCACAAACATAAGATAAAAGTTCCTTTATAGGTAAAAACATGAGAGCACAATTAGGTTTTGTAAGCAAGGTGAGGCGTCGGGGCTGTGGTTTGTCGAAAGGTTAACGCGGCTCCGACACAAGGGCGAAGAAGGAACATGGGTTTGGTTTTTAGTCAGTAGAAGTCTGACACTCCCCTTCGCTCTGCCCAAGAGCGGGGGGTTATTCGATGATTTTCCACCCACCAAAAAAAAAAGTTGAGGTCAATCATCTTTCTCTTGCCCTTATCCCAATTCATTTGGGGTCGGCGCAGCATGTCTTTTTCTTCCAAACTTCTCTGTTACTCGTCATCTCATGAGACTGAATGAGACACCCTTACTTGCCAGTCCATTCATAATTTATTTGGTCCTCCTCTACTGTTTTTACATTCGTACTCAAAACCTTCCTGACGACATTTTTTTCATTCCTCCGCATCACATGCTAGAGTCTATAGACCAATCAGTTTTCTTAAACGCCCACATTTTTTTTCCAGACAAAATGATGCACCCAATAAAATAGAGTTTCATAGCTACTCTTCTCTCAACCGTTTCCACTAAATCTGAGCATAGACGAGAACTGTAAATATTAACGTTACTGGTTTTCAACATGTCTCCTCTCATCTCTTCTCGTCTCCTCTCGTCTCCGCTTCGCGGGTAGAGATCTGACGGAAGATGCGCCGCGTATCGTTGTTCGCATAACGCCAGAGCAGATATAGAAACCTTTATTTCACATGCCACATGCGCGAAACCATATTCATGCATTAATGCATAAAACTATCAGCAAAATAAAGCCATAAATGTGACACGCTCAAGATTCGAGTACCATGGCTGTGCTGTACCTAATCGTATAGTAAATCAAGAGGTCAGTATACAGGGAGGGCCGCTGACTTTCAATGAAACTGTAAGCTGGCTGTCTGAACCTGAAGTACTCGAATTATGTTATGAAATAACTTTATAAACAGTTCGTCCTTCCTGTGGGCGCCGGGCGTTATCAGTACCATATTTTACTATCAGTACTCGCAGCACTATGTTGTCCATGGTGCTTTGAATAATAACTAACTTATTTGTTTGTGTTTCAGATAAGAGAATCACTGTCGAGGTCATGACGACAAGTCCCACCATACTTGTAGGTTAGATCGCTAACTAGTGCATTACACGAGCACAATATCTCGCAAGCTTCGTGGTTTTCCTCCGTGTACGTGTCCGTCCGTGAACATAAGACCCTTAACCGCGTAAGCCTTATTCGGCCTTAGTAAATAGTAAGTACCTATAAACCCATTACTAATGCATATAAAATTATTAGAAAAAAAAAACTTACTGGGCCTTCTTCTTGAGTGCCAGCAAGAACAAACTCATCATGTTTGGGCTTCTCAAGTCGTATGGTGGTCTCGCACAGGAAGATTCTGAGATCAGCATCGTGGGCCATGACTGGATGCCGCGCGACTAGGGTCAGCCAGCGCTGGAGGGCAGCGCGTCGACGCAAGAGGAACCGGTCACTGCCTCCACCAACCACCACTCGCTTTGGTGGTAGGCGGCAAATTGCGCTAGGATTTGTATAATGTTGATTTTGTTAAAAGAAAGATGTGAGAATTAGTATTTTTATAATGGCATACAGCTATGGGGAAACTGGTGTAATGACATTACTCTTGTATACAGAGTGTAACAGAAAAGTACAAAATATTACGACATTATAGGGAGTGGAATAGAACATCAAACTGAACCACTTTTTCCGTGGAACCAACATCGAAATCGCAAAAAAATAAACATTGTCCCATACAGTTCCCCTAGTTGAAATCCCCAAATGTATGACAAAGCTGACACTGATACATCCTGTATAAGACCTCCTTCTTTCTTCAAGAATTATGCTTAATTCCATAACAGAAAAAAGTACAAAAAAAATAAGTTAAATCATAACTCTGCTTATACCGTTGCAAAAGAGATTACAAGAAAAAAAACATGTAGAAACATACCGATAAGGGTATTTGGCATATAACACATCATATAGCTGCAAAAAGTCATTGTATCTCCTTGAAACTGTTGTGCCCTGCCTTCTAGAGCTGACGTAGTACTCGCAGTGTTTCAGTATAAGACCTTTACGTTCAGGCACAAGCTCTACGCTAATGACATCAGTGGCTTCCAAGTCTTCAAACGTCACTCTCTCACTTGTCATCATAAACTGGAATTGAACATTTATTAGATGAGAACTACATGCTCTAATAGAAGTATTTATAACATAACGTAAATGGTTTAACAACAATTTTTTAAATATAAATATTTCAGAATTGTCTAATGTTTTCGACCTTCAAAAGTTTACAATAATAAAAATATGTGTGTATTTTATTTTTTGTCTTATCTTGCGCCAATATTAAGTATTCACAGCATGAGTAAAACAACTAGCAAAAAAAAACAGAAACTGTACAACATCAGATGGGGTTTATTTGTGAGTTTTAATCATAACCCACAGTATCGGAAAAATTGGGGACTTTGGATATTAATTCTAGATAATATACCTATCCAACTTTTAAAGTTCCAACTCCTTGGTTCTTTTAGCAGTTCGGAATTACATTTTTCCATGCACTTATCGTTTTCTGCCAACCGCACCATCAATGCTACAGCGTGTTAAAGTAGTGTTGTTCTGTTTCTCGCTCTAGCAAATGACTGTATGTATGAGCCACGGAAAAGGATAGGATCATACATAAATGAGATACAGTGCTGCTAGATGAGACGCAACACTAAGACTTCCTTGCTTAAATAAGTAAGTACTAAAAGTATAATAATCTAGAACTGCGTTACCTTGCTTACAGCTCCGTTTGTTTACGAATACACTTTTATACAACTAAGTTAGCGTTATGTAAAGTATTCGCAAGCTGCAAATCTCTCGGTGTATCAACTTCCAAACTCTCTGTCGCACTAACCTCTAGTACAGTACAGCTGAAATAGTCATTTTCGTTTTAATAATGTGTTTAGATATTAATCATAATTAAATAAAAAAGTTGCGTATAACTAAAATGTTCGAAAACACGTACGTAAGTAGTAGCTGTCAAGTGTCAGTGTCACTGTGGCACTGGCAGTCTGGCATGGCAGTCAGCACAGATAATAAAATTGCAGAAAACAGCTGACAGCTTCAGTACGAATTGCCATAAAGAAAAAAAACAGCCAGAGCAGAGTGCAAGGTCGATGAAGTGGTGGTTGGAGCAAATAAAATGTTTTAATTAAAGGTTGCATATGGGCATGGCTATTGTTCTGTTTACACTATCATAGCAACTGTATAGGCAAGTCAAGTATGGATCTATGTGTTACGAACATTGATATAAAAACTAATAAAAGTAATAGTAAGTAATATTTATGTCAATGGTTACGAAACAACAATAGCGGACGCTGCGTGGGCCTAGAACATTCGGAAAGGAGATTCATGCAATAATTATTTTATCTTGTGTTGTGACTTGTGTGTGTATCATACACTTTATTTAATTTTCGTGAAGTTTTCGATTCGTGGATTCGCAGCAAGGCTCTAGATTACCACTAGTTAGTATGAAAAGATAACAAAATGGCTTGAAATAAGACGAACAAAAACAAATGGGGTTGGCAAGTGAAAGCTGATTGTAGATGGCGTGTCCATAGCTTGTCCCAATCCGACCAATGAGGTCAAGCTATTTTGAAATATAAAATGACATTGACAGATATTCAACCAATGAAGAGCTTAGGTTCATGCGGTGCTAGCGCCATTAGTTCCACCAGTTGCCCGTCCCATTGAGCCACAAGAATGATTCCAGTTCTACGTTTGGTACAAATCCAGCAGGGGGTTTAAAATGGTCACTTTAGCAGATCATAAGTTGATCATAGTCCATTTTACAAATGTTTCGCAATTCATATTATGATCTGCTAAAGTAGCCATTTAAGACCGATTCAATCCGATTCAATGGATTCTACAAAGGGTTCTGCAGTTCTGCTGGGTATACTGGTAAACGTTTTGTCACGTACTTGTAATTTTGAAATTTTCCCTTTTCCAAAAGCCATCTCCTGGCTATATAAAATGCTCCTGTTTCTAAAACTTCTCCATCCCAATCTTGTCTACGAACTCGACCATCGACTTGGAAGTTCACTGGATAAAATTTTCCATTCAAAAGCTGCCAACGAAACTTGCTACTCCTAAAAAAGATTTTTATTACCTAATATAAAACTGGTACTTTGTTAGTTATTTCGAAAAATTATGTTACATCAGTCACTAATTATTTAAATACGCTAACACTTGTAATTATATTTTGCTAGGATATAGAATATTATACCTTGATAAATAGCATTGTACAATATGTATAATTTCTTCTGCCGAGGCTAGGAAATAGTATTACCTTGTCACAGAAAACACACAGTCAAATGGAACAGGACTCGTTATTTTTTTATAAGCGCTTCTTAACTGTGTAGGTCGAGTAAACGGCGACGTAACTTGCATCAATATTAGAATGGTCACATTTGGTCGAGATGACAAAAATTCGAGCGCTCCCCAAATCGAAGGTGCCCAATCAGTTGCAGTTACAAAACTTCGATGAAAAACGGTGACATTATCTAAAACAATTCAAACAAGATTTCAATTAAATGTGTTTCCAAATGAGGAGCTGGCTGTCCTAATAGAAAGCAGTCTCCGCACAAATACGTGGTCGTCACATCATCTATCCATTGGAACCTATTTCCAATTACGCTAAGGTCGGCTTCCAATTTAACCGAATTCAGCTGAATACCAGTAAGTTACATGGAGATGGAGCAACGGTTTAATACCATCCACTACCCAAGACTGGGTTGACTTTCGAGCCACTGGCTACCGGTTACGACTGCCAATCCTTACATAGTATAAAACAAAGTCGCTATTTTTGTCTGTTTGTTTGTCTGTATGCTTAAATCTTTAAAACTACGCAACGGATTTTGATGCGGTTTTTTTTAATAGACAGAGTGATTCAAGAGGAAGGTTTTAGTATATAATTTGAACGACATCCACGCGGGTGAAGCCGCGGGCATCAGCTAGTCTTCTATAAATGACAGACGGGACCCACGACTTAATACTTTACAACAACTGCACTTTCACAACTTATTTTGCCTTATAACTTGTGACTGTAGTCGTAATATTCAGAAGTCCCTGTAATGGTCTAAGGGAAATAAAGGCTTTGTGTTTGCATTATCAAATGGATGACCACACCGATCCGATCGATCGAACCTTGAAGCCATTATTATTTCGCCACGAGCTCCTCCTCGATCATTATGATCAATAAAATAATTCTATCGATTTTTGCGACGATCGCTTTTTATTAGGAAACGGGGACACACTTCATGCTACAAACCTTTAATGCAGTGAAGCGCTATTAACGGATTATCTGTGGAAACGGTTATATCATAGAAACCAGCAGCCTTAGCAGTGTTTATTGTACGACTTAACAAACTCGTACCGCCCACCTTTTGCAAATTTTTAAGACGCACGCCCTTGGAGCCACCTCTGGCGAGTATGAGGACCGCAACTTCAGCGCTGCTGTAAAACAAACTGCCGGACAGGAAACACAAGGTTAAATTATTAATTCTTGATGAAAATACCCAATGAATAACACTTTGACCGAACTGGGAATCAAACCCGAGAACTCATCAGCTTGTCTATAAAGTCATGAAATTAATGTTTGAGGAACTAACATTATTCAAAAGTAAGGCAACACTAAATCAAGGTACATCAAATGTCATCGGCTGTCATCAACTTGTTATTTATCTTGATATCTTTTGCATTTTTTAATGTTTTTCAAATCTACGTCGACAAAACTTCGAAAAAACGTGTTAAATATGAGGAAAACAAATAGGAGTGGAGCTCGGGAAATTATTTCAAAGTATATCAGCGATGTTTGTTAGAACACCAAGCTGACCAAATTTTATCAAATTTGGATGATATTTATACTCGAACAGCAGCTATAACAGGTATGTAATCGTGTTATTGTTTGTTTTTTATCTACCAGAAGTCACAAATTTACTAAATATACGATTTTAAGACTAAAATAAGCATTGTTTACATTGCGCATTTATAGGTTAGATTGCAAATGTAAGTAGCTCATATTGTAGTGCGACGTTAACTTTTGATACTTTTAGGTAATCAAATTTACCGGTGATTTAATATGAATAAGTTTTAACATGTTTGAAATAAAAACAGTGCCATGTATTTTCTGTTAGATATTACATCTTTTTTTAAATCTTTCTTTCAGGAAAATCTGAGAGTACAGTGAGGCGTATTGCAGATGAAGGCAAACACAGATCAGGCCGTCCTAAGAAAGAAATGGATGACTTCAACATAAAATTTCGCTAAAACAGATCTGGATTTTAAAAGTAGCCTAGAAGTCCTGCGTAAAATTTTGAAATCGATTGGATTTTCTTACAAGAAGATCAAAATAACAGAAAAGCTCTAATCGAACAACATATTGCAGCAAAACGGGCAAGAGAAAATGGGCATACAGTGGTACAAAAGTTAAAATATAACATTAATAAAAAATATGTACGAACATTTTTCTTTTATTTACTCATTTTTATTTCAATGAAGGTCGGAAGGAAAACATCGTGAGGAAATCTGGACTTATAATTATTATAAGTCTGAAATCGCCAACCCGTCTTGAGCATGCGTGGTGATCAGTGCTCGTGCCGTCTCTGTTGAGAAGAGGCCTTTGCCCAGCAGTGGGACAGTAATAGGCTGGTATTATCATTTATAATGAAGGTCGCATCTTTGTTTATGGTTTCTGTATTTTTTTTAATTAAGATAACAGATTTTAATTAAAACCAGGTTTGCTTGTAATACAAAATAATGTGCTAGTATCAAAACCATTTTAGTCACACTATACAGGGTTGCTATGTGCACGAGTCTTCACGACCGCAGCGCCCTCATTTATTTTCATGACTTTATAGACAGGCTGTATGTATGTACTTGAGACTAACGCGGAAGTTATGATATTAAGTAAAGCAATAAATAATAAATAAAAGAGCTCTGCAACGAAAACTATTGCTATATAATTATGATCGTACGTAGTAAAGACCTTTTTTTAATGAGCTTCAATTCAAATAAAACACAAACATCTGAGAACCTCCTCCTTTTTGGAAGTCGGTTGAAAATAATATGGGAGTATGTTAACGGATGCGGTAAATAAAATATTAGATCACAACTTAAAGAAATAATTATATCATATGTAACAAACATTAATAGGTACTCACATAGTTACAATAGTTAGAACTTTAAACCACATTGTTTACCCTCAAAACAAAGATACACCACTATCACATAGTTTAGGCCGTATAAATTGAAGACTTTGTTATCAAAAACGTAACATAAATAATTTAACACACAATCATTTGCGCCCACTTCGTGCGCTCCCATACACTTCGTGGATATCATTAAGAAAGACTTCCGCAGTCAGAAAGGAAGTCTTCGATAAAGCGATAAATTCAATTAGGCTTACCTACTCTGGTGAGAGAGCTATTGGGTAAATTTTTATATGTCCGTTTAGAAACATTATAAATGCTCTAAGTTTGGAAAGCTGCGATTGACTCCATGCTAATAATGCTATGCCCATAGTCACCCGGCAATAGGCAGCCGCGAAATGCAGAGCCACGACAAAATTATGTAAAGTACGTTCGCATTTGGTTCGGTGGATAATGGGCGGTCCAGACCTAATAACATTCGACCATCAGACGTATTAAAAAGTTAATTACCTAATACAGAGATTAATTAAAAAGTATATATTTTATCTACGTAGTCTAAACTAAATCCATGAAGTTCGTGGCAAAATTGCACATTACTATCATAGTATTGCCATGTGCAGTTCTAGGTAGCGCTGCTTGTCAAGGAAAAATGCATCGATATATTTATCTACCTTGGTTTTATTTCAGAACGTAGTAAGTCCAACTCTATTTTTCTGTGATAACGAATGAACAAATGAAAATGTGGTGTGTAGCGAAAATGGTTTTAACAGTAAGTGTTATTTCTGTGTTATATTTTAATATGCTGGTTTTTTTTTTCGTATGAAGTATAATAATATAGCATCATGTAAAGCCTTTTGGTTTCAGTACGAACCATTAGACAGAAGTGTCACGCTTGGAAGTGTCAAAACCCCTTTGAATTGACATTGGCAAATGGCAGATAAGACAGAAAATCGGTAAATATAAACAACCGAAAAGTGAATGTTGAGTTAATATTGTAATCGCTCATTTTTATTATTTATTAATAACACTTAAACTACACATACAATATATAAAAATGAAAACTATAGAAGACCTCGAAAAAGAGCTAAAAAGTGTAGATAAAGAAATATCTAAAGTTGACGCTGAGTTATCAAAATGGAAGAATCACCAACGTGTGCTGCACGAGAAGAAAGTTTCGTTAAAGAATTCCATAAACAAACTGAAGACAGATACTTTAGCCAGTGTCGATTGGGCAGGCACCACTTACGAATGGTCTGACGACGTAGCGCGGACGTTGAAAACTGTATTTCACATTGAAAGCTTTAGACCTAAACAGCTTGGTGCAATTAATTCAACTCTGTCAGGGCAACATGCCATTGTGGTAATGCCGACGGGCGCAGGGAAAAGCTTATGTTATCAATTGCCAGCTTTAGTAAAACCTGGCCTGACTGTTGTAGTCTCACCCCTTATATCACTAATGGAAGATCAAGTAAGATCACTAACTAACAGGAACATACCAGCCAAGCTGATTACAAGCTCTAGCTCTAAGGAAGACACTTCTGCAGCTTTAAACATACTAAAAGATAACAAGACACAGATCAAATTGCTGTATGTTACTCCAGAAAGGTTTGCTAAAAGCAAAAGATTTATGTCAAACTTACAAAAATGTTATGCAGATGGTAGATTACAAAGGATAGCTATAGATGAAGTACATTGCTGTTCTCAGTGGGGCCATGACTTTAGACCTGACTACAAGTACTTGGGTATTTTGTCTAACATGTTTCCAAATGTGCCTATCTTAGGGCTCACAGCTACTGCCACAGCTAGTGTTTTGACTGATGTGCAAAAAATTCTTAATATTTCTGGTTGTTTAGTTATCAAATCTACATTTAACAGACCAAATTTATTTTATAAAATACTGGAGAAGCCAACATCACAGGAAGAGTGTGTTACAATTCTTGAAAAATTGTTAAAGGGAAGATACAAGGGTGAAAGTGGAATAATATACACAAACAGCATTAAAGATTCTGAAGACATTTCTGCAGGTTTGCGTAAAAGGGGATTGAGAGTAGGATGCTACCATGCCAACCTAGATGCTAACACCCGATCACAAGTTCATTTGAAATGGCATGAGAAAAGCTACCAAGCCATCGTAGCCACTGTAGCCTTTGGTATGGGCATAGACAAACCCGATGTTAGGTTTGTTATACATCACACAATAAGTAAGTCTATGGAGAACTACTATCAGGAGAGCGGCAGGGCAGGTCGCGATGGCCTTCGAGCAGAATGTGTTACTATGTACAGAATGCAAGATGTATTTAAAGTGAGTACTATGGTGTTCTCCTCTGTCGGGAGCCTGGAGCATCTGTATGGAATGGTCAAATACTGTCTGAATGGCACCTTGTGTAGGAGGCTTCTTATAGCTGAGCATTTTGATGAAACTTGGGGTGATGCAGATTGTAACAAAATGTGTGATGTGTGTTGCCATCCTCATTCAAATGTTAAAGAAATTAATCTAAAGCCCCACTGTAAAACATTAGCTGGGATTATAGAGAATGCAGACAAGCAAGATGTAAAACTAACAGCCCAGAAGTTGCTTGACGCATGGTTTCTCAAAGGCCCAGTCAATCTGAGACATAAAGGAAAGGAGCCAAGCTTGTCAAGAGTATTAGGTGAAGATGTGATTGCATACTTATTAGTTGGAAATTATTTAATAGAAGATTTTCACTATACTGCATATTCAACTATAAGCTACATCAAGATTGGCCCCAATATGGATGCAGTTGATGATGATAGTTTTATACTAAATATGCCAATAAGGAGATATTCGTCCTTTGAACTTCAAGCACCGCCTCCTAATGACTATCAACCAATCAAAAGAAAGGAAAAATCTAAAGAAGGAAGTCAGACAAAAAAACGGAAGTCTAGTGCTTCAAATGAAACAAAATCAAAAATAACTAAGACAGTAACAATCATTGATGATAGTGATTGATGTAATCTGTACCTAGTTTTGTAACTAGTGCAAATATAGTTTTAATCTGCAATGGTTTATTTAGATATTGAAGTAGTATGCACAGTGACTAATCAAATTATATTATACCAGTTTGTGCAGATCTCTCATTTTATTGGAAAAAAGTGAGGCCATGTTATATTGGAAATGTATAGCTTGATGCGTCGCTATGTGTACCTACTTAGTTGGTAATTTTAGAGCCCTTCCCTCAGCCGCATAATCACAGATTTTAATTCGGAAACCTTAATTTCAGCATTTTTCGACTACTTTTCGGTATCCGATTAAGCTGAAATTTTGCATACACCTTTGGTTCCACCGTTCTAGTGAAATCTAGTGACAATAAATTTTTATGACAGACGTGACCCTAAAACCGGGATCGCCTGCTTAAGGCCTCAGCCTCGAATTTTGCGGGCGGCGGCGGCGGCGGCGCGGGAGCGGCAGGATCTTATGCGTACAATCAAATGGACCGGTTCTCGGAATACAGCGGCGCGGGAGCGGGCAACGAGCGGTGCACTCCATACAAACCGCGTCGCCGCCGCCGCCGCCCCGCTGCCCGCAAAATTCGAGGCTGAGGCCTAACGGTTAACACTTACTCTGCCGTGTCCAAAACTTTTTTTTTGTTTGCCCGAATTTGGTAAGTTATCTTTAACTAACTACTAGAGCGACGACTGGGAGGCGGGTTGTGGGCACACAAACGAATTATTGTTCGACCCATATGCTGGGTGCTTGGCTCCGAAAGAGTAGGTTGATGCGACGAGGGAGCCTGCGAAATTCGAATTTTTCACGTTTTTTGGAATTTGCAGGTCAGTGTCAGGTTTTATGTTGATTTAAATATGATTCGCGCACGTAATGCTTATGTATTTAAATATATAAAATGAATACAATCCTCCTCTTGAGTTGATAATTGCATTGAGCGACTTTTTGATGAAAAAGGCATTCAAGAAAGTTATATGAAATGAGAAGGTTGTATTGTATTGGTGATTTTAATCATTTATTCAGTGAAGTCACATTTGTTACGGTTGCGAATTCTAATTTAACATACAACCTGACACTGACTGGCAAATTGCATAAAATGTAAGTAAATTCGAATTTCGCGGCTAACTTAACACGTAATAGAAAGCGAGCCAGGAAATAAAAATACGTATTCTTATATAAATGTTAAACAAAAGTTTTATTAGAACATGTAATGACGATAACAAAATTTATAAGATAAGTAGTTACAGTCTTATTACGAATCAAGTTATAACTTTGAGACATTAAGCCAAAATGTAAGTTCTTTGCTAAATTGACACCAAAAAGTCTGTTCTAAAGGCAGTTATTTATATAAAAAACTTTACTTTCACTGCTAAATTCAAATTATCAAATTTTATTTGTATGCCGTGTGAGCGCAAGTCATCTATAGCTACGTATAGCAACGACTCGCGAGGTGGGGTGAGGATCTCAAACGAATTTTTGTTCGACCCATATGCTGGGTGCTTGGCTTGGCACTTGGCCCCGAAAGTGTTAAGCTAAGCGTATGTAAGTAGTGTACCGCCTCATGAAGGATTCGCTTGAGTATGACACGGTTTTTTAAAGTAGCTCGAAGCCTCTGATCCCAAGATACAGACTATGTCTAGTTTGGGGATCACCGTTCCAATTGCTATGTTTATATAGGGGGTCTGGTTCATAACATCGCCAGTCACTACATCGATGGTCGCTGTATCGAAAACGATCCAATCCAACGACGGGTTAAAAAAACAGCTTCGACTCTTTGAGTAATGTTAATATACTTCTGGTGCTGACCGTACCATCGATTTGGGGTACCGTCGATGTAGCGTACCATCGATGTAGTGTACTGTCAATATAGCGCACCATAGATTTGGTGTACTGTCGATGTAGCGTACCATCGATTTGGGGTACTGTCGATTCATTAATAAAAACTTGTTAAATATTACTCGTACTCGTAACTACATGTTATTGGAGTGTAAGGACTATTTTAACGAATAATCTTCTAAAGCATTAAAAATAATAGCTAGAGTCCTGTAGGTAAGTACATAAAAGAATTAAAATTCCGAAAGTTCAGCTTTTTAATGTTTCAGAAGATTATTCGTTAAAATAGTCCTTACACTCCAATAACAATATGTAGTTACGAGTAATATTTATCAAGTTTTTATTAAAAAAAACAGCTTCGACTCTTTGAGTAATGTTAATATACTTCTGGTGCTGACCATACAATCGATTTGGGGTACTGTCGATATAGCGTACCATCGATGTAGTGTACTGTCGATATAGCGCACCATCGATTTGGTGTACTGTCGATGTAGCGTACCATCGATTTGGGGTACTGTCGATTCATTAACCCGTCGATGGATCGTTTTCGATACAGCGACCATCGATGTAGTGACTGGCGATGTTATGAACCAGACCCTTATTTATAGGTTCTTGGTTATTTATAAATAATTTGAATTTGAGCCTCGAAAGTTTGGGCTAAGACAAAGTTAAAACACGGTTTGTAATAAGGCTGAATATATTGGCACTGCTATGATAGCTTTTCAGTTGCCCAACTGACAAAGCTTGGCAGTGTCTTATTTACTAGCCTAACCTTCCCTACGTGCAGAATACAGGGTGTACCTCCTTCCGTAATAAAACTGATAGTATGCATTCTGCTCCATAATTTGAATCATATTGCACCGAAATTTTTCAGTTACTATTTCTTTATTGCACTCCATGTTTGTAAACAACACGGCTAAGATAAAATAAAACATCACTATCGCTGGAAGTTGAAATTCTCCAAAGAACGGCGCATGAAATCAACTGTTCACTTCTTGCCTAGCTACAGAGTTCATTATCGTCGAGCTACGTGTGTTTTGTCAGGGTAAGGATACATTGCGTATGTGGAAATAATACAAATCTTTTAGATTCCTATAACGTTCCTAAAATAATTTCTAGTATCGGTCATCTTACTATGATAATGTTGAATGCACCCATCAGTATGCAGAGCTGTCCCTTACACCCTGTCATTATTATAAAATAAAAAAACATAAAAGCGTAACAAAGAATCTAAAAACTTACTATTGCTCAACAAAGCTTTGTGATTTTTGAGCTTCTTTTCTTCTTCAAACTGGAATTACCCTTAGGCCCAACGCACACCCGGCGGAGGTGCGGCGAAGATACTGAGAATAAATCAATCTATACTAATATTTAAAAGCTGAAGAGTTTGTTTGTTTGTTTGAACGCGGTAAACTCTGGAACTGCTGGTTGGAATTGAAAAATTCTTTTTGTGTTGGATAGTCCATTTACCGAGGAAGGCTATAGGCTATATAACATCACGCCACGGCTAATAGGAGCGGAGCATAAATGAAAAATGTTACAAAAACGGGAAAAGGTATTTCCTTTTTGCGAGCTTCCGCTGCGTGCGCTGCGAAAACGGTTTAAGTTACGCAAATATCATGTAAGAAAGAATTGTTCCTCTTTAAAAGTTCTAAAAAAAAGTCCGCGACAGAATATATCTATCTTTTAAGATTGACTCACTGTAACCTTTTTTTACTGTTAAACTTTTAGGTTAAAAATAATTATTTTTTGCGAAGCTTATTAAACCATTTGGTATTAATCTATATCTAAATAAATATGTCTGTCAGAACGGAAATTTAATATAGAATATTTGTGCCGTTTACTCTATACAGTTTAAATAAATATCTTAGAAGATATCGCAATGTAAAAATATCCGCGCGGCAAAATAATTCGCGCGTCGCATTGTAGGTACATACGGGGGATTCTGGCTGGCCTCCGGGAAATTCAAATTCAAATTACTGCATCATAATGTTTACAAGTACAGAGTGTTATTAGTAGTTATGCGACTGTGCATAATGAAGGGCATTACAACACAAGTGTGGGTTTAAGAAACGAGCCGAAGGCGAGTTTCTTAATAGCATCACACGAGTGTTGTAATGCCTAATTATGTATAGTTGCATACACTAATTTATCTACCCGAATATCATAAGGGCTCTATGATGGGTTCAAGAACCATAGGGAAATGACCAGCATTGTTACCGGTGTAATGCAATAAAAAATAAACAGGTTATTAGTTGCATTCGTCGCTGCATTTACGATATCTGGCGGAGTGTTCATGTTAATTTCTGAGTCACTATCACTCATTTTCGACAGAAATAAAGAACATATTAGAAAATTTGTCTACTCGTAACTGGAAATAAAAAGCTAACGAACAAATGACAGCTCGAAATGGCGGCGTTTCGGATATCTGTCATTTATTTTTAAATCATAGGCAAACGAACAAAGTCACTATTCTTGTGTCACTCGAGATCAAAATGTCGTGCGATTTATAATTAAAATCATACTGAATTGGGGTTTCGTATCGATAGGTATCTGTTTTAATGTAGATACTAGAATAGCCAATGATATTAAAAAGAAAGATACGCCATGTTCATACTGAATGACGTTCAGATATCGTTGCGTTGTCAATAAACGGCTGAACGCCAACGTCAGACTACGACAGCGATAGATAATACGGAACATAATAAGATAGAAAGAGATAGCTAGTTTTTGTGTGTTGCGCTTGAAGTACACTAGAGTATCATAGAGTCGATTTACCACAGAAGAGACATTGAATTTTTATTTCTGTTACCAATGTACAGCTACTAAGTACTGCGAATGATTATTAATATTTTTACAATTTAAATTATATTTTAGATAGGTACTATCGAATATTTGTATCAAATTTCAGACGCTTGAGTCCTTTTGGAGTAATATATTTATCTTCTTCTTTAAAATGTGCCGAACAAATTGTGCTACGTTTACTAGGCATCCAGTCAGGTTCACTTCTTTCCGCCATAACTATGCTAACCCATTTATTTTTTATCAAGTCATCACTTGGAAATCTGTAAAATAGTAAAACATTATGAGAAAATATGTTTTATCTAGGTACGTTACTACGTACATTCCAATTTTACTAATAAAATATATGACAGCCCGCTATTACTTATCTCATTCTATTTATTTTTAATCATAATAATTGAAAGCGCAACGCTATATATTGTGCCTACCATTTCGCTTCTGTTTGATTAATCTATGACGCATGCTATTTGTCTCTGTCACGCAGCAGATTGTCATCCTATTCTCTATCCTTTTCGAACCATCATGTCAATAATACGAAATTTATTTGAAAATGAGAAATAAATCGTGAAAACAATACAAATATGATATATTTTTATTATACTTACGTATGGTATGAAACTCCAAAACTCTTATTTTTCTTGGAACCATAGTTTTTGCACTTTCTTATGACACAACATGGCATTTTTGTTACGCCGCGGACTCGACTTACTTCGCTCGCTGCTATAACCCGACTAAATGAAACTGCACCAATTAGCGTAGTTTGTCCTCAACAATTTGTGCGTGCTAATGCGATATCTACCTCTTTTTATTTATAATATCATTGAGAATAGCACACTCACTTGAATTTGACACCTGTTCCAAATTTAAACTCATAACCTACTGTTTTCAGTAGGTTATGAGCTCATTACAGTTCTGTTTATTTCTGCTGGTTGGTAATGCTGGTCATTGCCTATGGTTTTTGAACGCATTATAGAGGGTTTATGATATTTGGGTAGATAAAGTATATTTAACAGT
Source organism: Diarsia dahlii (assembly GCA_949775195.1). NCBI lineage: Eukaryota > Metazoa > Arthropoda > Insecta > Lepidoptera > Noctuidae > Diarsia > Diarsia dahlii. Next base: position 19,396,743 of record OX459201.1, read on the forward strand.
AAGAGATACCTATAGTAATTCACACTTTAATATTATAATCTAAGCTAATCTAAACCATCTAAACTATTTTAATAAAGAGGAAAGATAAGATTTTTGTTGTTACGATTTAGCTTAATTTATGTCGGATAGTCGATATATCGAGAAAGGTTATAGCTATATTTATGTGACGCAGACGAAGTTGCGTGGGTCAGCTAGTTTAAAATAAACCTAAACAGGCGCGGCGAAGCGCGGTTCTTGTCTGCTCTCGTGGCAGCTCGACGGCTCACCGCGCGCGTTACGCTTTGCATGCCGTTTTCAACCGCATGTCATAGGAGTTAAGGTTTATTTTAAATTGATTTATTCTCAGTATCTTCGCCGCGCCTCCGCCGGTGTGCGTTGGGCCTTATGCGGCGCGCGACTCATTTGTGTGGCACAGTCAGTAAACCCAGTGGCCGTGCCGCCAAGATTGTGTAGAAGCCCTAAGGCGCTCCAATCCGTCACCGGGAACATTCGTCTATAAAGTAACAGTTCAGATTCATTACATCAAGGGATGAGGAGAACTGGTAACAATATTTGTACCACTTGTAATAAGAATCCTCTTCAGTCTTGGATTATTGCTTTGCAGGCGAATGTTCTGGCGACCTAATAAATAAACCTTGAAATTTTAGCTGCTGTTCAAAAGCCGAGAATAATAATAAAGAAAAATCAAACACATAAATAATCGACCCCTTGAGTTGTTTCGTTGAAGGATCATTGGCGACGTCTAGCGGAGTATTGTAAAGGAGATAACTGAGAGTAGGACGAGACGTTTTCTTCCTTGTCCCAAGCTCTAACGGTATTCCGGGCACTTTGTTTTTTCACACTCTTGTCTGATCTACTTGATGGCACTGAAACAAAATAAAATAAGATTAACATATACCGTGGTTAAATAGAATTTTTGAAAAACAATATAATTGATCTTTAGAATATCCATGATAACCTTGACTTATTTTTTAATATAACATCAAGTTAGTAATCCCCAAAGGGTTACGCAGAGGTGTATCTCACCCAGATTTCACCACTTACATAAATATGCATAGATCTCATGTAATATGGGGATGAGCCAATTGCCATAAACTGGGCACAAATTCAGACCCTGTGGCTGCTACTGGAGGTTGGATATGAAATTGGGCTTGCACTGGATAACACTTTGCCTAGCCTGAATATCAACCCAGATTCTAGAAGACTACCATTTGCTCTTGTGCACTAAACCAAGGAATCAGTCAGTTCATTAAAACAAATGCTTGAAAAATACGAGTACCTGATGATGAGTAACGTCTCTGACCAAGCGGTTCCGGCTCCTTGTATCTTAATGTAAATCCAGAAGCTGCTGATTTCGGGGTCGAGCACTCACTGTCATCAATGCCCAAAGCATCCAAAGCACGCATCCTCTCAGCGATCTGGTCTTTTATAATGTCTCGGTGAGGGCCAGCTTGGCCTAAATACTCCATTTCAGCCAGCCATTCAGTACGTTCTCGAATTTGTGTTACCACTGAAATGAATACATAATAAACCAAATAGCATTTCTCAAGCAAAACATGTGAATTGAGCGAAAACTGTGGACTGGTTTTTCTGTAGTTGAAACTTTACTATTGTTGTAGAATTTTACTGAAGGACGAGCTAAAGAATTTTATCAATAAAGTCTCACATTCATTCCACTTTTGTTTAGAACTTGGCAATATGGGCTGTGGTTTTTTCACAATTGGAGGTGGTGGCTGTGGCTGTTGTTCCTGGTTGTCACCATAGGCCATCGAATTTGCCAGTCTCTCCTTCATTTTCTCTCTGTCTTCCCCACGCTTCAATGGGCGATATCTATGAAATGTTATTAAAAATCATGTAAGTATGAGAAAATAGCAGAAACTTATAAAAATTAAAAAAAAATTGTAATTACCCATCTATTTCATAAATTCCAGACTCCCTGATAGTGGACAGTGAACGTCGACGAGATGTTCTCGGACGAACAAGCGGCATTTGAATGAGTAGTTCTGAGTCTGATTTCTTTTCATCATTCTCACGAAGCTTCAAAGCAGATTTTTGCCGCTGGGCAATAGTAAGTTTCGATTCTTCTAAGAGTACTAAATAAATATGAAAAAGACATTAGTTATTAAAATTTTGGTTCGAATAACTGTAATGGTAACCACTTCTAAAGGAAAAGGGGTTCATCATTTTTGAGCGTGAAGCATATACAGAGATTTGTGGGCAGTTATCAATAACTGGCCTTTCTCCCAGTAGCATAGTTGCTCCTCTCATAACTTCGTCATTACTTAAATTTGTACTGCTGTAGAAGTCATGTATGTCTTTCTCAGGTTTAGCATGGCGGTAGTAATCAGTAAGTGTCTCTTCTGATCGTAGGTCAGGTGTTCGTAGCTTACTCATTTGATTGCCCATTAAACTTGAATTATTTCCTTCAGCATTTTCAAATTTGACTGGATGCAAATTTGCTCCAAACCTACCAAATCTTTGCAAGGACACTAATGCTTGGAAATCCAGTCTGAGATGACTATCATAGTTATATTCTGCTGGCATGATCTGTTCAGCATTTAGTAAGGTGTGTCTCTCATCCCATTTAGATGCGGGTATTGGATTATTTAGATGAAATTTTTCCTTATTTAATGCTGCAGCCTCTGAGTTGTCAGGATCCGCCAATGCTACTAATGTTTCACGAAGATTTGATAGAAGGATATTCTCAGATCTCGGTACAAATTTACCATCTATTTCGGTGTATGTATTTTTAGACATTGCAGGATGATAAATTACTTCGTCTTCGTCATCTTTGATTACTCCGATTGCGTCTATAATTCTTTTTAAAGTTACAGGAATAAAAAAGACTCCCCATTCACGAGTTATACTTGTCAATCTGTAGTTATACCTATAGACGTTATCAAAATCTCTTGGTGCGAGGCCTGATTTACATAATTTTGCCTCCACAATAGCGAGCATTGCTCGGTAAACAGCGTATATATCTGGGGGATCATTCTTCGAAAAGTTCACAGCTTCATAATAATATGAACACAGGTTGAGACCAATTCCCCTAGTTGAAATGGATAATAACATTGGTCTGCACCTGCAATCTGCACCCGAAAACGCCATGATAATCTCCACAAATGATCCAGATTTTAGAACGGTGAAGTAGGTACATAAATTATTATTTTACTGTTCCTAGTTGCTTCCAACCAAATCTGTAGTTCTGTAGGTACCTACCGTACACAGTACCCACTCACACAATAGATCCTAATTTAAGTACCTAAGCGATAACGCCGTATTTATATAAATTCAATTCATACAACTCAGAGAGTACTGAAAAAAATACAATTTATTTGAAATCAATCAAACTGAAAATTGATAATCACGAGTCCACGCATAGCACAACAAACAAGAAGTTTTAGCAAACAAAACAAATGCAACGTGAACGGTGAACGTGAATACAACAACCAGTCACCCACAGTTTAGTGGTTTAGTGTTGCCAATTCGCAAAAATATTTTCCCCTAAAACAAAAAACAACTAATATCACAACAATATTACTAAAAACAACTAAAAGCACAACAATTACTAAAAACAACTACAATCACAACAATTAGTAACATTTTTTTTCAAGTAATACTCTTTATTTGGACATCATTTAATACTTCCAGTATAATAATTGTTCTCTTTTTAAAATCAGACATATTGTGGCCATAATATACATATCGGCCACGGTGTTATATTGATTAAATAATCGGAGGATTCCCCCAACTTGGTACCATTATATACTTGGCAAAAAAGTCTAGAAACGGAACTAATTTTTTTGTTTGCTGGCAACAATTAAAAACTTATGACGTTTGGTGTAAACAAAGTTCGAAAGTTTATTATATTTATAATTATGCCATAAAAACGTGATTAAAGCAACGTAGAGTAATACAAAATGAATAAAGCCATCCGAAGTGCTGGCAGAGCGATAATTTATAAGGTATATAGGCGATGTTTGGCAGAAAAAGAGGCCAAAACCATTCTCTCCGATCTCAACGATGTTTACTGAACCGCTGAAATGACAGGTATGTAACTGTTTGTTTTATTGTTTTTAGATGAATTAAGTGTTAATTTATGAACCCCATTCTGTTTTGGCTTGCTTGCATACGAATTATGTGGAATTTTGAACAATCATCGAGCACATAGGTTATGTTAACATTTTGTCTGACATTACCTTGGTATAGCGTGTGAGATTAATGTTGATACTTGAGTGGCTTACTGTGCACTATGTGAATTTAAATTCGATTTCTACATAACTTTATTGTTGAATGTGATTTCAAGGTGATAACTGTTTGTTATATAATTAGAATTACAAATGTATTATTTTTAATTTGTTATTTATTAAAGCAAAATGCATTTTTTTATGTATATTTATTTATTCACTTTAGGTAAATCAGTAATACAGTAAGCACCGTAAGAAGAGTCGTCCTGGAAGGAGATCGAAACAACAAAGGCGTATTTTCTACACCCGGAAAACATAGAAAAGGTCGTCCCAAAAAAAGAGTTGGAAGATTTATTAGAATAAATTACAATAATTATTTCTACGCCTTTTTTTAATCCCAGATAATTTAAAAAACAGTGCTACTAACATATATTTATTTTTAGGTAGTTACATGAGGAGAATAAATTCTAGTTCAATAAATAAATTTTAAGTATAAAAAAATAGTAATAAAAGTATCAAGACGATAGGTTGTTACGCGATACGGTCACAACGGGTTGCCATATGAACAGCACAGTGGCGCCCCCCGGATTTTAGTAATTAATTAGTAATACTATAGCAGATCATCACCATCCATCTGACTGATCCATCTAGTAACCATCAATGACAGTAGTATCATTTGACCACTTCATTTTCTTTTTAAACTGTTATTGAATATAGTATGGAGAATAATGCAACTGAATAACCCTCCTTTTGGGCTTCGCCGCAGTCGGGTAAAAAAGCACAATTAAAATTTTACCCACAAAAATACCCCGAAAAAATTCTTCCCCCTAAAAAAAACTCCTGTATAGATTTTTTCCCCCTATCTGTAGGAGGAAAACCCCCAAGTTCCCCAAGTTGGCATCATGATTGTGCCAAAGTTGCATTCATACCCTCTGTCTGTACAGAGGATATGAATATAATAATTATAATGTCTGCAGTCTACAAAGTCAGGCGTAGCGCTGGCTGTGCTGACAAAGCCTGCGCCTTTCAATAGTTAAACCTGGTTTAACTTACGCTTGGTTTATCTCGCATGCCGTCTCACTTCAAATAATTATATTCAAAAGAAAGTGACGGCATGCGAGATAAACCAAGCGTAAGTTAAACCAGGTTTAACTATTTTTACATGGTCACTACTAGGTACCTTACCACTATCACTGAAAACGGGAAATTAAAAATAATCCCATTTTCAGTGTTATTAATATTTTATTCTATTCTAAAATGAGCGCGTTGGAAAGTTTTGTCTACTAAAAACCTACAAAAAATATGAGTTTACCCACCCTTGAGTAATTGTTGCTGAGTCTCCGTTGGTTCAGCCACACGTGTATGAAAAATACCCCCATGTGGAATGTTTTTGCTCGGCCAAGTGACATTTACAAAACCGTCAGCATCAGGCTCGAACATTATGAATAATTCCCTTTAAAATGTAGCTCTTGTTCTTTTTGTTCTATCTAATATATTTGTTTACGACATTTCCCTGGTAACCAATTTTTTAATGTCAATATTTTTACGTTTCTTTACAGTCGTCGTTCCTATGTAAACAGTGTGCTACAACATAATATTAAGTTGATATTATTAATACTTAATCTTTTCTATAGAATAATGAAATTATGTATTTTTTTACAACAGTCCTTTAGCATGGCATTAAAAACGCCCATCATTAGTAAATATGCTCTTTGATGCCCATGGATGCTACTGGTCCATCATGGCCCAGTCTAGGGTTGCCACCCGTACTTTATAATAAAGTATTGTACGTTATTTCAGGTAATTGTACTTTATACTTTATCTGAACACTAAAGTACACGAAAATACTTTATTTGAATGATTTAATTTCTTTGGGATTTTGAAAACTTTAGTCGTTTTTATTTTTTCGTTAAACGAAATTTTTTGTTTGGTGCTGAATCGATGTCGCCACTCGCCAGCGCCACATCACTTACGGCCCGTTCACGACCCTGCCGCTGTGAGCAACTAAGCGCTAAGCGCAGGGCGGCGAGCGGTAAGATCAAATGTTTGAAGCACGCCACGAGACGCCGCTCATAGCGACAACTCCGAGCTTTAGGTAAGTAATATATTTATTTTTACATGATTAATGATGATGTATTTTTATGGCATTCATTAGGGTCTTGTGCTACAGTGGAAAATAAATAGTTTGTGTGTGTAGAAAAGAATTCATTAGATATTTTACTTGGTTCTGTTGAGTTATTCCATAGAACTTATACAATATGAATTTATGTAGAAATTAATGTAACACTTAAAAAAATGTGTGATGTTTGATTAAAAAATTACTATTGTTGGACTAGCCAGAGCGGAAGGGAAATAAATAATAAGCTTCTATTTGAACAGTCAATCATGTTTTAATTCAAAGGGGTCAGACTGAGCACACATCAAAATAAGTACAGAATAAATGGCTACAGCACATCAAACGCATCAAAATAAGTAGGTACAGAATAAATAGCTACAGCATAACATTACAAGTTTTTTATAAAATGCACAGTAGGTACTTACAAAGGTATTTAGAGCTCCTCTCACTTTCCAAGTTCAGAAAAGAATGACCCGCTAAAATGGCGCCTTGGACCTTTTATAACCGTCTGTAGTACAGACTGCAATAGTTAACTGTCATTCCAATAACCGTTGGCGCCATTTTAGCATTTCAACTCAATAAAATAACTTATTTATACAAAACAATTCTCTAATTTATAAAAAATACTGTAAATATCTTAAAACTATTTAGAAATGTATTTAAATAGCTAACATTCGGCCGTCCTGAACCTCGTGCATCCTCGTACGGTACACAAGTATGATTAGATTACCAATATATAATTAAAACCAACATTAGAATATTCGTTATAAAAGACTAAGTTTTAGTTCATCTTTAAACATTACATTTTACACAAGTTATGTTAGAGGTAAACATCACAATATTATAACTTATAACATTTGTGTTACGAGTAGTATAAGTAACTTAAAACCATGATAATAGCACTTCACTTTCACTATACTAGCACTCGCTTGGTCTGCATCGCGCTCATGGCGCCGACTGCATCGCGCTCATGGCGCCGACTGCATCGCGCTCATGGCGCCGACTGCATCGCGCTCATGGCGCCGTCTGCATCGCGCTCATGGCGCCGTCTGCATCGCGCTCATGGCGCCGACTGGATATGTCTTGAATACCCCTGGCAACAGGCCCCAATTCATCCTGTAAACCCCTGGCAACAGGCCTCTTACATCCTGAATACCAGTGGTAATAATCCTCAATATGTCCTGAGTACCCCTGGCAACGGGCTCCATGCGTCCCGAACCCCAGTGGCAACAGGCCCCAATTCATCCTATAAACCCCTGGCAACAGGCCTCATACATCCTGAATACCAGTGGTAATAATCCTCAATATGTCCTGAGTACCCCTGGCAACGGGCTCCATGCGTCCCGAATACCAGTGGCAACAGGCCCCAATTCATCCTGTAAACCCCTGGCAACAGGCCTCTTACATCCTGAATACCAGTGGTAATAATCCTCAATATGTCCTGAGTACCCCTGGCAACGGCTCCATACGTCCCGAATACCAGTGGTATCAGGCCTTAATTCATCCTGTAAACCCCTGGCCACAGGCCTCATACATCCTGAATACCAGTGGTAATAATCCTCAATATGTCCCGATTACCCCTGGTAACGGGCCCCATATGTCCCGAATACCAGTGGCAACAGGCCCCTCATCATTCTTTATTACATAGCCATATCCAACAACATATTATAAATCATCTGTAAAAGCCCAAAGCCTAATCAAACAAATCTTATTCTAAAACGCTTCATTTACCATCGTTTCATCAATATAGCCATATTTAACAACAAAATAATATATTTTAGCTCATCGTAAAACTAATTTTGTTAATAAAATCTTCGCATTAGGTATCTAATATCGTAACTATGCGATAGTATTGGAGTAGAGCTTTCGGCTTTGACCATAGATTAAACTTATTGAAACTCTGAATAGCTTCGTATTCACTATTAGGTTAATTTTTTTGTTTTTATTATTATTATTTCAACTGGGTTCTATTAGTAGGTACATCATCACTTTATTTAGTGTCAAAGAAACATCGATATCGGTATAACCACTCATATTAATATCGGCTGAAACACGTAATACAATTCTCAGTCTTTGACTTATTTTTAATTTGCAGCAATTCGTTAGTTTTAATAATGATTACGTGCTCCTGCTCAATAAAAGTTTGACCCATCAATAAAAGAACTTATAATAAGTTACCAGAGACTTGTCACATTTTCCTAAACAACTAACTATAGATTCGCCAAAACCTTTAAGTTACGGGCAACCAACTCTCTCAGCATGGAACAATTATTTCCAAAGTCAATAAAACAATCTAATTTTTCGTTAACTAACGCCGTTTCTAAAATATTTTCGCAGTTATTTTCGTGTTTTGCGAAAATACTAAAAATCACCTAAGGAGTTGTATCCTTTCTATCGGGACAGTCGTTTACTAAGTGTGCTACTTTGTTACAAGCAGTACACCGTTTGACTGTTTCTTTACGTTTTTACAGGGACTGATGCCCGTTTTCACCGACATCCCCTAAGTTTAGGGGATCCCCTAAGCATGGATAGGGGACCGTTAGGGGATGGTTTTTGTTTCACCAGCGGTTAGGGGTCAGTAAAACCTTAAAAGTTCCCCTAAATTTAGGTGGCCAAAATTTGGGCCCATAAACCGGCACATACGTAAGTGATCTCTCAAACAACGAAGATGGATTCTGATTTAAATGAACTTTTTGAAAATTTTGAAACTGTTTCTACAATATTCAACGCTATAAACGTAATTAATAGCCGTAGACCAAAAATATATCGGAAACGACCAAATTACATCGATATTTTTGATGAAATTGACTTTTTTTCGTAGATATAGGTTAAGTAAATCTTCCGTGTTGTGTTTGTTGGAAAAGATTAAACACGCCTTAGAATTCCTGTTTTTTTATTCAGAATAATATTTTTATAGGCGAACACTAAAAAAAAAAAATATATATTATTCACCGTAAACGACAGATTCTTTTCAAACTAAAATATTGATTAAGTATGGAAAGTAGGAAATATAAAAGATCACTAGAAAAACAACACGCGACACTGAACTCTCACAACAAATAATATCACGGAATACGAATTACGAATGTCGACAACAAAAAAATAAAACCACAGATTATACGCAATATTTCGTCATGTATGCACAGAGTAAATTTGCAAGAAAATCTAAAATTAATTAAAAATGTGAATGAAATTTATTTGATATTGCTAATAAAACATGATGCATTAATAAATGTATTCATTTTATGTATTTAATTAAGTGAAATGCTAAAAAACTGTAAATTTTCCAAATATCGATAAGTTCAAAAACGAATCGGTCACTATTATCGAAAACAAAACGTCACATAGCTATGTGTCCCCTAGCTAAGTGACAGAATTGATGGTGAAACGAAATTTTATTTAGGGGCTAGTTTAGGGGAGCTTTTAAGCTAAGAGTCCCATACGTAGGTGGTACTTTAGGGGATGTCGGTGAAAACGGGCATTAATTACGTAAAAATAACGGTACCTTTAAATTTCGGTATGACGTCATACCGTTAAATAAGGGTTGCCGAAATATTTCGATATCGTTATTTTTTCGGTATTTTGAGGTTGGTAATGCATACCGGTATATTTAGATAGAAGTACCATAACCGTTATTAATGTACCGGTAGCGGTACCTAAACCTTAATAAATAGGGGTTTTCTTTGACGCACCGCCTCGCCACTCGGTCTGCCTTCACTTGCCGATTGTATTTTATACTACAAAATACACAATTACTAACGTTTTCCACCGCGCGCACGCGCGCCGCGCCCCGTCTCGCATGCATTTCGGTGCCGAAATCGTGTAAGGGTTAAATAACGGTTCAGCGCAACCTTTATTTATAAAGGTACCAGTATAGCTCAACCTTTATTTTAAACCGGTACCGGTATATTTTTGAGGTATCTTAACCTTTAACCGTAACCGCTTTCGGTCCCTGGTTTATAATACGAGTGACCTTCACCACGGTTATACTTCTAACATTTGGTTGTGGAAGGAGTCGTATTGGTTTTGGTTCTATTATGTTTATTGTCAAATTACGCTTGCCTGCTGTACAGTTTTGTCAACTCTTTAATTAATTTTAACTCCCTTCAAATATACTAATAATAATTTATAGAGATGTACTAGGCGGCTTTTAAGCTTGTTCTTAGGTATATGTGCAGACTGGGCACACTTGTGCACTGGGTTGGTGGGGAATAAGACCACTGGTTGCTTGTAGTTTCTTCTTTTTATTAGGAGAGTTTCTTACTGAAGTAGTAGCTGGATTCGGAATGATTTTACAACCAAAATGTTCCCATTTTTATATACAAATTTCTAAGGCGCTGGCCAATCATAATTAAGTGTTTGCGCATGCGTAATGGCCTCTATATACAATTTGGCGCCGAAAAATTACTATTTTTGCGCGGGAAATTTTAGTATGCTATTTTTAGTGGTAAAACATCCTTTACAAAATATAACATATTTTCCTAATCTTAGGACTAACTTATATTACTTAATAAACACAAAAACTATACAAAAAACCTTGATTTACACCTTAAAATTACAAAATTACTGAAACGGTTCTCGTTAAAGTAACGCAACGCAGTAGCTAAGCTTCGTGAACTGAGAACCTAAACACTAGCGCCGCTAGGCGGCAGGAATGCACAACTTAAGATTATGCCTTTACTATAAAAACTGGAGTACACTAGCGCCGCTAGGCGGCAGGAATGTAAATCACTTATAACATCAAGCCTGATGGGCGTAAGTAGAGCTAATGCTATCTTAAAAACACTTATAAACATCGTAATAAACTAATTCTAACGCTATTCAAATAATATCACAACATTTACGTATCGTCACTAACGTCTATGTAACACTGCACTATTTATCACTGTCCCGCACAGTATAGAACGATCTTCAATACCAAATAGTATGCGGACTATGCGGTCTATGGCACTTTTGCCGGCAATATTACACTATTTAGTACTGCTTTGTCGTAAAAGTACAAGCAAGCATATCTGACAACAAATAGGCGTAACTCTCGTCACTTGGGAAAGACGAACGTAGTTTGTTTTGCCATTCAGACCAGGAAAACATGACACTAGGAAGTCCTTGGTACCATGTCTGTGCGAAACTTGCAAGTTTTGGCAGTGCGTTTGGTTGCAGCCTGTCTGACCACTTAGAAATTTGTGCACGCTCATTGACTCGGCTTTACCAGTACTATTTAGGTACAGACAATATTTCAATATTAATTTAATTAATTGTGGAAACGTAAACAAACGTAAAAATTATCCAAATACAAGATTTACTCCAAACTGTAGATACTTGGCTCCAGAAATGAATGGCAAATTAATAGTGACAAAGCTAAAATTATGCAATTTAGATCATATAAAAAAAACCACCTCTCAATCTAAACAACCTTCAGAAATAAGCAAATAGAAGTTAATACATTTAGCCTACTTGGCATTTAAGTATTTGTTTTTTTTTTAAATATCGACAAGTTCACTAAAGTTTAAGATATACACAACGTCAACCACTTGCCTTATAAGAAATTATGCGCTCCACCCTCAAGGTGATATTATTTTGTGGCAATAAAGTATACCTTATGTAGGTATATTCCAAAAGGCTAAAACTCTAATTGTTCCAAAATGCTTCTACTCAGTAAAAGAATCTTTAGAGTCCTTTTAACGACAAAAGTGGCATTTACCCTATCCAATTTTTATTTTATACAGAGTTTTATTACCTGCAAACATAACATCAATAATTCTGAACAACTGTATTAAATTCACTGTCACACATTTAATTTTGACACAATTGTCATAAGTATAATTTCCTTATTAAATTGTTTTACTTAATATAAAATAATTAACTCAGAATAATGTTTAGTGCATGCTAAAATAGGATGATGATAAGGACAGGCGACTGATTGACATGTGACATGAATTGTGATGGTTTAAATAATTATGGATCGGCATGTAATTTGGTTAATTGTAATAATTTAAATATGGATTGCACGTATGATAACATAACATAACATCACGCCTTAATCCCCGAAGGGTTAGGCAGAGGTGTACCTATTATTACACCCACATTTCGCCAGTTGTGGTTTTAAGTCCCATGTAATAGGGGCGAGCCTATTGCCATCAACCGGGCACAAATCCAGACCGTGGCTGTTACTGATATTCCTTATGGAAAAAGCCATTACCAAGTTATCAGCACTAACCAAAATATAACACCACGTTGTACACTTTAAATGTTTTGACTTTGTGACGGGTGTTTTTATTCAAAAGACGATTATTTTAAATTTAAACAAACACGATGTGATTTGTTTTTAAATCACTTTTACTTGAGAACATTTTTGGAACTTATTTAAGTATATGGTATAACATAAAACTTTGACATACAAACTAAGCAGGTAGGTAAGTAATATTTTCTTTCAAAACAGATCGTTGATTCACATTGACATAACACATAGGTAGGTACTTACACAAAATTATATTCTGCTAAAACATTCAAGAAACAAATCTTGCTATTTTTTTCCATCCACCCGCAAAAGGTACAATTTACTGTGGTCGCAAATACTTATAACGGAGATGGAATGCGAACACCGTGCCACCACAAAGTAACGCTGCAGAAGGGCAACTTTGTTTAAAAAGTAAATGAGGTCAAATTCGGGAATCATATTAAAAAAAAAACAGGAAAACGTTCATTGTTTCCATCTGTTCTCATGGACTGAACAACTTCCTTTCACATTTGTGCCAATAAAATTGTATTACTGACCTGTTCGGTAACGTTATTGTTACCCTGAGGGCCTTTCGTTGATGTGGATGCTCCTCGTGCCGCTGCAGCTGCGCCTCGTGCCATTGCAGCTGCGTACGCACCACTGTGGCTGCGCCTCGCAACACTGCGGCTGCGCCTCGCAACACTGCGGCTGCGCCTTGCACAGCAGCAGCCGCCCCCTTGTACGGCACCGGCTGCGCCTCGCACCACTGGGGCTGCGCCTTGCACAGCAGCGGCCGCCCCCTTGTACGGCACCGGCTGCGCCTCGCACAGCAGTGGCCGCCCGTTGTAAGGCAACGGCTGCACCTCACACGACGGCACCGGCTGCGCCTCGCACAGCAGTGGCCGCCCCTGGTACGGCAACGGCTGCACCCCACACGACGGCACCGGCTGCGCCTTGCACAGCACCGGTTACACCTCTCTGATCTTGGTCGTGGTGTCCTCACAGTATGCTTGCTGAAGGTAACACCCGGCCTCGCGATCGCCGCTCAATCCTGTCACACGCTACGCCGCCGCGCCGTGAGACCACCCACGTGGTGAAAACTGGTGCAAGTTTTCCATGATTATCTGAAATAAGAAATCAACGGACAAAAAGGGGCACCCACAACACGGTAAAACTATGACTAGGTATGTCTTGGAGAACAAACTACAAATAAGTTAAATCAAACACAATATCAAATAACCCTTTACTTAGATGGCTTTAAACCGTTAAGTAGGTTAATCAAAGATTACAAACAATGGAATAATAAAAAAAAATAAGAAAGAAAAGAAAGAGAAAAAAAAAGAAAGTTCAGAACCAAACGACATGAGTAGTTAGGGCATTAATTTATCTATCCCACTTCTGAAATGTTGGACTAGCCAGAGCGGAAGGGAAATAAATAATAAGCTTCTATTTGAACAGTCAATCATGTTTTAATTCAAAGGGGTCAGACTGAGCACACATCAAAATAAGTACAGAATAAATGGCTACAGCACATCAAACGCATCAAAATAAGTAGGTACAGAATAAATAGCTACAGCATAACATTACAAGTTTTTTTATAAAATGCACAGTACTTACACAGGTATTTAGAGCTCCTCCATATATTACTTTACTTTAGGAGCTCCTCTCACTTTCCAAGTTCAGAAAAGAATGACCCGCTAAAATGGCGCCTTGGACCTTTTTTAACCGTCTGTAGTACAGACTCAGTGTGACCAGATTAAATTTTACGAAAATACCGAGGCACCTCAAAAAAATACTGAAATATACCGACTTACTTAGGACAGATATACTAATAAAAATACTGATTTTCTTAACACGTTTTATTTATTCATACTCACAATAAATGTTAGAGTTATATTTTAACATCCTTTTCGAAGGATTAAAATTTACACAACCTCCTTCATCCTTAACACCTTGCTTTGTTTTTAAAATAGCTGACACATTTTTTGTTTATAAATCTGTTTCTATGGTCCGTTTTTATTACATTTATTTGTGAAAATATGCGCTCGCATGCAGCATTCGACAACGGTATTCATAGAAGAGATTTACTAAAACTAGTTATATTTTTGTATTTTAACATGCCATCACTGTTAGAAATTTTCCCAACTTCCACCCAAAATTGTTCACACGAGATGGGTGAGCCAGTGCTGGAAGAACATACATTCTGCAAGTCTGATTAATACTTATGTATTGATTGATAATTGTATATGTAGTATTACAATACTACAACGCCGACAACGGCCGTCTTTCTTGTCATATCTGTAACTTACTCATCTTTGCTCATAGATAACATGTACAAGTATAAACTAAATCCGGGAAAGTCCCCAATGTTCGCGTTCCGGGGAATTCCGCAAACATTGTCGCAAAGACGATCACTCACTACGGTGATGCCATAACTTCTACCAAAATATACCCAAAAATACTGACTGCCAGCAATATACCTGAAAATATACTGATGTTCGGAAAAATCGATGAGATATACTGAAAAAGTATTAAAATACTGAATCTGGTCACACTGTACAGACTGCAATAGTTAACTGTCATTCCAATAACCGTTGGCGCCATTTTAGCATTTCAACTCAATAAAATAACTTATTTATACAAAACAATTCTCTAATTTATAAAAAATACTGTAAATATCTTAAAACTATTTATAAATGTATTTAAATAGCTAACACTATATTTGTTTGTTTTTTAATTAGGTATGGTAATAGGTTGATGGATTAAATTTTGTACCTACCCGTATTTGAACCGCCCCGTAGTTCCGAATAGTTCCGATACACAACTACCTCCTTAACTTTTACCGTGAATAACCTTCAGTAGGTACATACCTACTATTATTCATGTCGCATTTTTTCCCTGAGGTGCTTAGTTTCGTTTTTTTTTTTTGGAATTACAAACAAGTAAGTAATAGTAATGTTAAAAAATAAAAAAGCTTATTTTTAAAAAAGTTGGACAAGTTTGTTGATTGTATTTTTTTTTTATTTACATTATTAATTTTACAAATAAAGAGCTATTTTTGTTACATAAATACCTACTAATTTTTTACACGTGTTAACTGTCAGTATAAGCGTAAAATACAATAGATTTAACATGCTATAAAATTCAAATAAGTTTCGGTTTTGGCCGAAACTCGGACCAAGAACGAAGGTTCGGTTTCGGTTTCGGCTGAAATTCCTGTTTCGGTCGGACACTTATTTATAGCTATTGTAAATAATGGACAAGAATACTCCACTTACACCTACAAAACGTAATTTTCCAAGTGAAACAGATCATGATTTCATGAAGATGTTGCACCGAAAAAAAAAAATTAAAAAAATGATAAGATACGACAAAACTGCAAAAAACAATAACAACTATGTTTTCAAACTTAATAATAAAGAAAGATAAATTGTACTTTATTTTGATACTATGTACTTTTTTTTCCTTACCTTTACTAAATAATGTACTTTATCTGCAAAAAAGAAGGTGGCAACCCTAGCCCAGTCTGTCACCGGCCACCGCCGGTCACCGCCGTAACTTTTTTGGCGCCATTTTGTACTTTAAATATTATTTCAACTAGCTGTGCATTTAAACCTTTTGATCCAGGGTAACACCTAGAAATTCGATTTAAATATTAGATAAGCACAGAAATTCCTCAAATTCTATAAAAAATATGGACTCATCTATAGGGCAAACAATTGAAAGAATTAAGCTGCAAGAACAAGATAATGAAGTGAAACTGAGAGAAAAACGTGAACGTAAGTTATTTCTCAAGTTTATTTTATTTTAATGATTTTTATGATTAAATCTTTCGATTGATTATTTTTGCTGTGCTTCCAGCAGATACTTACCTATTCTTAAATATTTTCCACAGTAAATAATGCAATATTATCGACTAATCGATCAATACGTGATACATTGACGCACCTGGCAAAACTATCAAAGGAATATCAATCTCTAACGCTTGAAACTGATATGTTGTTGCATCAGTTGAACGTGGAGAAAACACGACACAACTCTCTTGAATATCAAGTAGAAAACTGCTGTAAAGAATTGGAAGAACTTCGTGAAAAATCTGTAGGTTTGGATGCAATCAATCGTTACTTTTAAATCAGTGTGTAAAGTCATACAGAATTTAATAGGGTATAACATTTACATGTCTAATCCCCTTTTTTCTGGGTGGAGCCTAAGGGAGTGCCAGACTTGTATTGTACTGACTACAACCCACCCATGTTCCTTCTTAGTACTTTGTGCTCCAAGGCCGCGGTAGGTACAGACGGCTACACATCAAGCTATACCTTTCCAGTATAAGCTGGTCTCGCATTGTATAGGATTTCCGTACAGAGCGAGATCAGCGAAAACTGGAAATGTATAGCTTGATGTGTAGCCGTCTGTACCTATCTCTTTCGAACAGTTCCGCACTACCTCAGTCCCGGCACTCCCTAACAAATACGCCCTAAATTATTTTTTATTTATTTACTGAAATAACAGTGCGATGGCGTATCTACTGTGTGGAATAAAAGGTCGAAGTTACTCGAGACTATTCAAGGCATCGCTGACAAGTGCGACATTTGGGCATTACTTATTAAACCTACATGCAATGAAATAGTTCCATGCATAAAACATACTCAAAATAATGAGCAACGCATTCATGATGATAATAAACTGGAGAATGCTATAAAGAGACGAGAAAAAGCACTTGCTGAACGCAACTATTTGTTATCTGAGCCTGAAGTTGGAGATGAATTCGTTCGGTGAGTTTTAGAGTAGGTACGATCTACATAAATAACTTTGATTGGTTATGATGTTCCTATGAACAACGAGTTTGAGTATTCAACCTATGTTGAATACTCAAAATTTAATGAAATCACGCAAAGCCAAAGGGGTTATGATTTTAGCAGATTAGTCTGTTAACACTTCCAGCATGTGTTCATCTGTTCCCTCATCCTGATAACTTCTAAACTACTTGTCTTATTTTGACAAACACATTTTCTTTTCACAGTATTAAAAATGCTCTGCAATATTCAATGGAGATAGCGGCTAACGTTTTTCAATGTTAGTATGAATCACGAGTAGAAAGGAAGAAATTGAGCCATAGGTTTCTTCGCTTTCTAAAAGCATTCACCTACTCTTCATATCAGCTTTCAAAACGAAAAAAAAAACGATGCAGAGGAATACAAAGCATTTACCCACGTGGACTGCCTACCCGACCTTAGCCTTTTAAAATATTACTCTAGCTCCACTTAGGCTGGGGTTATTTCCCCGCAAGAAGTGACGATAAAATTGGAATTCAAGTCGGAATGAAGTGCCAACAATCGTTGCCTCGACCACTGAATGACGAATGTATGGGTCCATATTGGCTCACCTAAAGTTCTTTATCCGAAATTGTTCTTCCTAACGATTTGTAATCCGAATGATCACTCTTCCTAAAATTTTTCATCCTAAAGTTTTCATTTTACTATTTGTAGTCCTACCGACGATGTTCATAACACTCATGTTTCCGAAAATTGGAATTCATAATATCATTAGTGTAAATATATTTAAACTCCTACTGTTTTTTATCCTAACGCTTTTATTCCTAAACATAATTACCATAATATTTTCACTCATACAACTGTTTAGAATGATTAAAGGTCGTTTCACTGATTTTTGTCTTGAAATAAAATAAATGAATGAAATTCAGGTCAGAGTGTCGTCTTGGGGGCACTATGAAAAAAATACTTAGAAAAATTTCGCGACCAATTTCGAGGTAGCGCTCGCCGGCCGCTGCCGCGGCACCGCTCGCTTCGCTCGCTCGGCTCGCGCGTAGTTGGTCACAGTTCTAACCTAACCTAACCTATGGATATCTTTGCATAGTATATAAGGTCCCATTAAAATAGGTGGACAAATTTTAACACAGCGTTTAGTAAGCCTAACTAAAGACATCTAAACAAAAATAAAACACTATATATAAAGTGATTTTATTTTGACTTGAAATAATAAATTGCCGGCACTCTAGAACAAACTCATCCTATAAAAGTAGGTATTTTATTTTTTATTCTTATTTTTTTTTTGCTATTGTCCTTATTTTAGCGGTCTGAATGATTTCTAAAATTTTGTCCACCTATTTTAATGGGACCTTTTATAATACTGATTATTATGAATAAAAAGTAATATAATTATACAAAAAAAAGATATGACTTTGAATAATAGTGTAAAAGATGGTTAAGTTGAGAAAATATAGGAAAACAAATAATAGTGTATTAGATGTTTATTGCTACAGACATTATGAAGTTGAATGCTTCGGAATTAAAACATTAGAGACAGAGAAGTTAGGAATTGCGATTGTTAGGATGAAAAATGTTAGGAAGAACATTTTCGGATTTCCAATTATCGGAGTTGAAATTTTAGGTGAACTTTGGCGCACCCCGAATGTATTTGAACGCACCTTCGAAGGCCAACGAGCGTGCCGTTGCCAACGCTGCGCTGAATATCCTTCGTTGGCGTTCGTTGGACCGCTCGGTGTGTACACAGCATTAGCAAACGCCAAGGATCGATTTGTTGGACTAGACTAGTGTATACGCAGCATTAGTAAATTCCTTGAGTTTGAGAGAAGATGTCACTGTCGAAATCATGTCATCTGTCAAGTCAAGATTGTCAATAATTTCTCATTGATTAAAATACTGAAAAACACCATTTATTGGACCCGATAAGAATTTCAATTATTATTATGGTGTTTATCCTAAAACCACAACAATGAACAGGCATATCTACACCTCCTTTAGGTAAATACTAGCTGATGCCCGCGGCTTCACCCGCGTGGATGTCGTTCAAATTATATACTAAAACCTTCCTCTTGAATCACTCTATCTATTAAAAAAACCGCATCAAAATCCGTTGCGTAGTTTTAAAAATTTAAGCATACAGACAAACAAACAGACAAAAATAGCGACTTTGTTTTATACTATGTTTAAGGATAATGTTATTTTACAGTTTACATCTCAAACCAAATTGAAATGGAACCTCACAAGAACTCTTTTTCTTTCAGATGGTTAGCCCGGGACTGCAGGAGAGGTAGATCATTCAGCAGTAAAGTTGAAGCTAGTGAAAATGAGCCAATCAAATTTTCTACTAGTCAAGCTTCCAGTAAAACAACTAGACCTTTAGTCAGGAAGGTAACCACAAACATGCCATGGTATCAGCCATTCTCAGTGGTGGGAAGTCTTGCAGTATTCCTTATATACTTCTGCGTTTTACGGGAAGAGAGTGATATAGACCTCGAGTTTGATAAAACATTGTATCAAAGAATAAAAGGTCTAGAAAAAGAACAACTTTTGCAATCATACAGGTTCAATAAAGAACATGGGAAAAGTGTAGATGATATAGAAAAGAGACTCAAAGAATTAGAAGAAAAAGAAGCTGCACTAGTTGCATAGATATTAAATAAGTGAAATAGTCATGTACCCAATATTTAAATAGATTCCTACATTGTTAGCTTTGTTTTAATAATGTCTTTGATTTCTTCATACATACTAATTTACATCACTATCATCACTAGTTCACTAGATATTATAAAACAATGTCCTCCACTGCATCTTTCTGTCTGTTTGCGATAAACTTAAAAACTTCTGCACCAATTTTGATGCTGTTTTCACTAATGGATAGAGCGGTTCTCGAGGAAGGTTTTAGTAAGTATATTATTATAATTTGTCAAATTTATGACATCCACGTCGGCAAAGCCGAGGGCACCAGCTAGTTTTATGTATTTTTATTGAAAAAAGAATTAAAAAAATAAAACATTCGAAAACATAAAACAGAAGCCCACCAGCATCTGGAACAAGATCCGAACTATTGGGCTGTTGAGAGAGAAACCTCCTAACAATATGTGTCTTATCCAGAAGTACTGTTTTGTCTCAAGCCCTCGATCCAGCTGCCAAATGTGAGCCTCCTCAGATGTTGGTTGAGGCTATTGGCCATTAAGCCATCGGCTGACACAACTATCGGAACAATGACTGCTATTTGTACTTACTGTGTCTCTTATTCATATCTGGATAGCTGGTACCAACCAACCATAAGCAATTCATTGCAATAGCTAGTGAGGCTTACCTGCTGCAGTAGAAAAGGAAAAATATTGTATTTTGACTTTCTTAAATTTGAGCATAAATACATTACTCTAGGTAGATTTATCCAAACAATTTCTTTTTATTCTCTTCTGCTATCAGTCACCTCTGACTATGATCAGCTGTGTGGAAAGAGGTTTAACAGATACGAATATTATAAAGGGAAAAAAAAATCAAAATTCACGGTTATTATACATTATTTGTGGGTGCTATAGGCTAAAAATCATATTAAAATCATGCATATTAGCCGCGCTATCTATCACATCTTTGCGACCGAAGTAGCAAAGTGCTAACCACAAATAAAATTATTAAGTTAGGATGAAAACAAATAGCTGTAAATCACGGAAGTCTAATAACTTCCAAGTTAATCATGTAATTTGAAGTCACAGTAAAAAACTATACACTGATAAATGCTTCACCAATACTAAAGTGACACTATAAAATTAATGATGCTTAGCTTCCATACAGCTTGATATAGTACATGAATATCCATATATTTATGTATAGTATATCAAGCATAGTATATTAATTCAAGCATCATCAATAACATCATGCATGATTCGTTTTAGTCATATCCTAGTAAAACTACTTTTTTTATTTTGTTGAGGGGTGGGAAATCATCAAATGACTCCTCCCGCTCTCGGCAGAGCTGTAGGGAGTGTCTTCTACTGACTAAAAACCACCCATGTACACGGCTACACATCAAGCTATACAAAACCAGTTAATCTTGGCCTCACTTTACTAGATCTTTTCGCACAATGAACGATCAGATTATACTGGTTTTGTATAGCTTGATGTGTAGCCGTGTGTACCTTCTTAGCCCTTTGTGTCGAGGCCGCGGGATCTCTGTCGAACAACCCGCAGCCCCGATGGTTAAAACCCAACAGGTACTGACTCTGAGTGAAAGAAATAATAACTTTTTCATGAATAATATAAAAAATAAAAACTGCTGTTCCATACTCTTTTAGATTGGTAGGTATTGCAGTTTTTTAGGAATTAGGTGTTGTTTTTTCTAATAACCGACGAAAAATTTCAAATTAAATCTGAACCACCCAGGTTTAATCAACTAGCGGACCGTCGTCCTGCCCGGACAGCAGCGCCTCCTACCGGGCCCAATTGTAAATCTAGCTAGACCATCCTCGCTCGAATCCACTTGAACACACACAAAAATTATCATCCAAACCGGTCCAGCCGTTTAGGAGGACTTCAGTGACATACACACGTTCTGTTATTCTGTACAACTATTTATTATAATAAATAGTTCTACAGAATAAGTATACCTAAAGATAAATAATTTGTAATAAGTAACCGTTTCAGCGTAGCGTACCCTTCTACATTGTATTATCTACAATCAGCCTACCCCACTGGACTCAATGACCATGGGACCATCATGTTTTTGTTATGCGGTATTCTGTGCTCCAAGCTTATTAGCTGACTACTTAAGTCATATTGATGAGTATGAATGTTTAATGGCTACTGTAAAAGCAGAGGAAGACCAAAGAAAGAAAAGATGAAGAATGAACTGTGTGGAGAATGAAACTCACGCCTTTTTCACAAAGGGGTAGGCAGAAAACAGAACCCCAACTGCAACGATCTTTACATACTCCTTTTGCTTCGTTCAAAAAGTATCAAGAGATTGATGATTGCGCATAAGTTTCAACCAGAACTTAGCCACATTAATCAGGAAGATTGTTTGAGATGCAGTAAGTACCTTATTGGCGTGTTGTTACCCAAATAAGTTGTGCAGCTAGTCATCTGACTTTGCAGGCAGTTATGAAAGTTACAGATGGGCTGTTAATTTGCAAATAGGATAGGAGCAGTGTATGGAGTGTACACACCCTAGACAACTACTAGTAGTGATTTTTTCTTTTGAAAAGGTCCGTTATTAAATAAATTTCTTTGGTGGCATGTTTTATGTAAATCAGAACGTTCGGCCAGTCGAGATGGGGAGCTGGCTGCTACTCCAGTATTTAGTGACGATAAAGTGACGCGTATAGATGCCAGCCAAAGAATTGGTGACAGAACAGTTCGAAAGTTAGAAGCATTTATTTATGGCCGAACGACCTGATATCAGGCCGTTCGGCCAACCTGAATCTCCGTAACTGAGGACCTTAGAGAAACTGTTACTGAATAAAGACTTAGCGACGATTTGGTGACAAACAACCACTGCTTTACTTTTACTCGTAATGCCACCGGTTAAAAGCAAAATTAATTTTAGTTCCTGGAACATCAGGACGTTCGGCCAACGTAATCTCCATAACTGAGGACCTGGGAGAAACCGTTAATCAATAAAGATGTTGTGACGACACTGAAACGAACTTTTATTGTTTTATTTTATTTTATGACGGCCCCTATATAAAGTAAATTGAGAATTTAACATCTAACCTCAAAACATTGGGATTATCAATTCCTCCACAACGAAGAAGCCCAGAGAAACCGTTAATGAATAAAGATTTAGTGACGACACTGAAACGAACTATTATTGTTTTATTTTATTTTATGACGGCCCCTTTATATAGTAAATTGAAAATTTAACATATAACCTCAAAACATTGAGATTATCGATTCCTCCACAACGAAGAAGCCTAGAAGACTTCTAAAACCCTGATGTGTTATAGGTTTTCAGTGCGATGGTGTCAGTATTTTTGTTGATTCGAGATTAATCTATAAAAATGTACTATTTTGGATGGCGACTGAAATAGGGTGACCATGTATTCCAACGAAACAAGTACCTATTTGTCGAGTGCCTACTCAGTTAACTAAACAATGACGTAAAACACGTCGTCGTAATATTTAAAATTATATAGGTACAAGCAACGTTGAGCAGATGCCTGCGTACCAGTGTCCACTTGTGAAGTCTTTGTTATATTCATCATCAACAGCCTGTTAATGTTCCCACTGCTGGGACACAGGCCTCCTCTCTTTGAGAGGGAATGGGCTATCTACCACGCGGGCCGAGTGCGGATTGGTAGATGTCACATGTCTTCGAATTTTTTGGTTCTAAAGACATGCCGTGCATGTTTTCGCACGATGTTTTCTTTCACCGTTTTGAGAGCAACGGTGATGAAAATAAATTACACAAAGTAATGTGCCTGCCTGGGTTCGAACCCACGACCTACTGTTCGTAAGTCGGGGCCGCCACCCCTGGGCCAACGCTGCTTTGTTGAGTCGAGTATATTTTGGCTAAAAGCAAACGAAAGTAGAAAGGTGACTGACAGTGGAGTTTGGGAAATTTGACTAAGTACAAGAATACTTAAATAAATTGGTACACAAATTAAAAAATGCTTTATTTGTAATCAATCATCCACATCCACCACCACAGGTACCATCCACACCAGGTAATACATAATAATTTGTACTTGTGAAACTTCGTTATTCGGATTAACTGTATTAAGAATAGGTACGAAGCGCCCGGCCATTTCATTAAATGGTGACAGTTCTAAAAATACTAAAGAATTGACACGTGGAATGTGAGTTCGGCTGTCATTGAGCCGATCAAGTTGGATCAAGGGCCTGATTCAGAAGGCAGTAAATATACTCCTCGATACGGCTCCCTTGTGAGGAGGCCTGTCTCTGCAGCCCGAACCACACCGGTAGCTTGCGACCCGCTCCCGGCTCCCGATACACGAAACTCTTTTTTTTTATTCCTACTTTGTAATGTTTTAATGTCTTTTTTTAAGAAATATTCGAAATACATTTTTAAATATTTCTTAAAAACTAAATGAGATAGAAAATAAATAAACTAATAAAATTAATAATTCCGAGCATTTCAATGCAATTTTTCAATTTATCTCTAATGCATATTATATAAAATATTAGTTATCTGCACTCCTTCTCCTATTCCTCCGTCCGCGTATCTATTTATTTTGTTGCAATACCTACATCGTCACCTTATTTCAACATTTTCGACGTGTTTTGCTTCATTGTTTAGGTGATTGAGTCCTACTCGACAAATAGGTACTTGTTTCGTTGGAATACATGGTCACCCTATTTCAGTCGCCATCCACCATAGTACATTTTTATAGATTAATCTCGAATCAACAAAAATACTGACACCATCGCACTGAAAACCTATAACACATCAGGGTTTTAGGAGTCTTCTAGGCTTCTTCGTTGTGGAGGAATCGATAATCTCAATGTTTTGAGGTTATATGTTAAATTTTCAATTTACTATATAAAGGGGCCGTCATAAAATAAAATAAAACAATAATAGTTCGTTTCAGTGTCGTCACTAAATCTTTATTCATTAACGGTTTCTCTGGGCTTCTTCGTTGTGGAGGAATTGATAATCCCAATGTTTTGAGGTTAGATGTTAAATTCTTAATTTACTTTTTATAGGGGCCGTCATAAAATAAAATAAAACAATAAAAGTTCGTTTCAGTGTCGTCACAACATCTTTATTGATTAACGGTTTCTCCCAGGTCCTCAGTTATGGAGATTACGTTGGCCGAACGTCCTGATGTTCCAGGAACTAAAATTAATTTTGCTTTTAACCGGTGGCATTACGAGTAAAAGTAAAGCAGTGGTTGTTTGTCACCAAATCGTCGCTAAGTCTTTATTCAGTAACAGTTTCTCTAAGGTCCTCAGTTACGGAGATTCAGGTTGGCCGAACGGCCTGATATCAGGTCGTTCGGCCATAAATAAATGCTTCTAACTTTCGAACTGTTCTGTCACCAATTCTTTGGCTGGCATCTATACGCGTCACTTTATCGTCACTAAATACTGGAGTAGCAGCCAGCTCCCCATCTCGACTGGCCGAACGTTCTGATTTACATCATGTTTTTACAAACTCTTGAAATAGCATGAATCTGTAAAGATGTGCAGTCAAAATTATATGCTTAGATTTCAGAACAGACTCCAGGCACTGTACTGAAATATTTATCAGTCTGATTCGGAAAAGGACGGAAAAG